>JASAUF010000546.1:7550000-8925000 GCA_030180095.1 Magnolia changhungtana | reverse complement strand
GACAAATGACATGTGGTCTGCATCTAACAATATCCCATATGTGATTAGAACTCTAAACTCTGCTAAATGAATTATTTCACTATAGAAAATGAACTCCTAACCGTAGTATTTGCTCGAACAAGTTTAGGTCATACTCGATAAGATTTAAGATCATCATTTTCACTAACCATGCGGCACTGAAGTACTTTCTTTCTAAGAAGTATATATGTTAAGCCCCGTTTATTAATATGGATACTTCTTCTTTAAGAGTTCGACATATAAATATTAGATAAAAAATGAATAAAAAAACGTAGTTGCTTATCACCTCTTGCATCGCGAAGGTAAAAAGTTCATGCAGTTGGATGATTCTAACCTTCTTAATATGCACTGTTATGGGAAAAGATGGGCTGACCTCGGAAGAGATGGACTTGGCTCAGCCAATTAAGTGAACTCGTCATAGCAGGTCGGCTAATCAAGGCCGACGAGCAAAGCCTCGGCTCGTTGACAATGGCTCGTATAGTCATGGCTCGGTAGTAACCAGGGCTCGGCTTCCGAGTTCTTTTGTATGGCTTTCACATCAGCCTGGAACCCGGAAAAAGCCATTACACATTCAACCTGACCACCTCCGACCAAACCCTTCTCGCCAAGTCGCCAGGATCAGCCCACTTACGGGCTCGGACTGTCGCAGGTGAGACCCAGACTTCAAAGTCGGCTCAGATGAGAACGTGGTCAGCAGTCGCGTTGAGGTATCAACTCTAGTAATGCACGAGAAGAGTGGTTTCCGACACACGATTACGAGATAACTGCCACTATCAGTGCACACGTTGTTCACGCCTAATGGCGGTAGTTGTGTCGAGAATGACGGGCACGGTTACTTCAACCAAAAGGTATAAATAGAGGACCTATCTACAGTGAAAAGGTACGTAAAATCTCTCACCTGAAACCTACCCACACTACTTAGACCCAGATTCCTAGCCTGACTTTGGCATTGGATGGTCCCCTGCTTTAGCTAGGGTCTCTTTTATCCTACTCCTGTGTAGGTTTACAGGGCTCGGTGCGAGTGCTCGGAGCTCGATGAGGGTGAACCAGATTTTTACATCAACATTTTGACGCCGTCTGTGGGAAATGTAATAAAAAGTCTTGGTAATTTTATCGAAAATGGTTAGAAGAAAGAAGAAAGCACTTCCAGTAGCAGCCATGGAACCTGAGCCTACCGAACAACGACGTTCATCTTCATTACTTCATGCTGAATCGGCTTCATGGGGCCGTCTCAATGGACTCAGAACCGAGGAGGCAAGTATCAGGCATTGCAGAGTCAAGTGTAAGCGTTGGTCAATGAGATAAATCAAATGAAACAACAGCAGAGGACAGGACAACAGCCACCCCTTGATAAGGGAGAGGTCGCCCCAATGGCAGCGAAGCAACCTATTCTCGTAAGCTCGCTAGCAGGAGCGTCCCAGAGTATGTCAACTCGGGCTCTGAACCCCGTACGAAATGCAGCAACTCAAGCGCCGACTTATGTGTCTGAGACCTCGACATTAGCTCTGACTGAGCTCTGCCATGAGCTGGAAAGGAGGAGAAGGGGTAAAACACCCGAGGTCAAAGCTCCTCGTGAAACAGTTGCTGAGAACAGAGATCCATGGGAAGCCCAGCTCGACAAACTTCGAAACCAGATCAAAGGTTTGCAACGAGATCAATATACACAGACTCTAACCGCAGTGGAAGTGATGATGGAGGAGATCGAACCTCCGTTCACCGGTGACATCATGGGGGCAGCAATGCCTCCGAGGTTCAGAATGCCCCCCATCATTCAATACTCGGGTTCTGGGGACCCGACAAAGCACATGGAATCCTACAGCTCTTGGATGCAAATCCAGACGGCATCAGAGGTGATGATGTGCAAAGTATTCTCCATAATCCTCACAGGAGATGCAAGAAGTTGGTATCGACAACTCAAGCAAAAGTCAATCAACACGTTCGCTGAGCTCAATAGGTTATTCCTGACACGGTTCATCGTCGAAAAGAAGAGCCATAAGCCGTCGACTCACCTACTCACCCTCAAGCAAAAAAGTGGAGAGTCATTAAAAGATTACATCTCTCGCTTCAATGAGGAGGCTCTACAGGTTGATGATTATTCCGACAAAATGGCTCTGACCACGATGATTAGTGAACTTAAGGACGGAAGATTCCTCTTCTCGATAGGGAAGAATCCATCGACTACGCTTGAGGAGGTCATTAGTCGATCTCAGAAGTATATGAACATGGAAGAATTCTTCAGTTCACGAAAGAACAATCAAGGATCAGAACATTCATCCAAAGAAAAGGGGTGGAAGGATGAAGCGCCGCCACAGGCCAACAAAAGGCGGTCGGACGAAAATAACTCCAGTGATCGGAGGCCGAGTAGAAGACCAGAAAGCAAATTCAGCTTATACATTCCCCTCAAACAGGTCACCGGAGCAGATCCTATTGGATATCTGGGATAAAAGGCTGCTGCATTGGCCGAGCTATATGAAGACAAAAGCAAACCAGCGAGATAAGTGTAGGTACTGTCGCTTTCATCATGACTATGGGCATAACACCAGCGAGTGTGTCGACTTGAAAGAAGAAATAGAAACCCTTATTCGCAAAAGGCATCTGCGGCAATATGTGAAAGAAGAAAAATAACCTCGAAAGGACGAACCATCGAGCCAAGCAACGGACCATGCCGTTGAGATCCGAATGATATATGGGGGTTATCAGGAGGTGGGGATTCGAATCAAGCTCGGAAAGCCCATGCTCGTAGTACTGACCCCAAGCATTACGTCTATCTTGCCGACAGGCTGAACAAGGAGCCTCGGATGAGCCCGTGTAGTTTGACATTCGCGGAAGACGACGCGTGAGGGATTCAACACCCCCATGACGACGCGCTGGTAGTTGCAATGACCATAGCCAATCGAAAGGTATACCGAATTCTGGTCGACACTGGGAGTTCGGATGACATCCTGTATTTCGAAGCATTCGACAAGATGAGAATCGACAGATCGCGCCTCTAACCCTTCCAGACCCCATTGTACGACTTTGCGGGTGATAAAATAATTTCAGAGGGAGAGATCTCCCTCCCAGTGATGGCTGGAGAAGGTTGGAACTAGGTCACCCTGTTGGCAGACTTCCTGGTAGTAAACACGCCCTCGGCTTACAATGTCATCCTCGGGCGACTTTCCCTCAACTCCACGAGGGCAGTAGTATCTACGTACCACTTAATGATGAAATTCCCTGCTCTGGGGGGTATCAGATACCTCCGAGGAGACCAACAGGCGGTGCGGCGATGTTACTTTGTGGCAGTTATGAAGGGCGCGGTAAAACAGGACCTTACAGTCAACATGCTTGATCCCAGAGAGGTTGCTTCAGTGAGCTCTTCCATAGAGGACCTTGTGGTTCTTCCTCTCGATGACGTGGATTCGACCAAGACAGTCCAGCTCGGATCGTCGCTATCCAATAGCCAACGGACGCTGATGCTTAACTTCTTGAGGCAGCACAGAGATGTCTTCGCTTGGTCTCATCATGATATGTCAGGTATCCCTCCGGAGGTAATCGTCCACAAGCTGAAAGTGGAACCAGAGCATAAGCCAGTGAAACAGAAAAGAAGAGCCTTCGAGCCTAAGAGGTATGTTGCGATTGCTGACGAGGTCTTTAAACTCCTCGGCGCTGGCTGTTGAGGGTCAAATATTGCATATTAGACCCCAATTATTACTCGAATTTACGACCATGAAAATGTTTAAAGGCCTATTTAAATTGTGTTTGTGCTGCAGGGTGTGATTAGGAGCATTGACTGAAAAAAGAGTATTAAAAGTGTGGATTTGACGCTCTGAAGTTACCAGAGCAAGGGACGGACTCTAGAAGGCCAAGATCAACGAATTCACACGCCAGGGATCTGAGGAAATCAAGCTATTCACGTTAAAAATGGGATGAAACTGGTCCAGAATGCGAGATCACAGGGTTACCGCCATCCGATTAACACGGGACTTCATACATGGAATTTAAGACATAAATCAACAATACATATTAAATTTCAGTCATTGAATATCTCGAGAAGTTAGCCAACTGACAGATCAGCCCATAGATCTGTGAATTGGGGCCCACCTGATATCTGGATTGGCTTCAAGGTTGGTCTCAACTCATTAAATAAGCTGGAAAAGCAGATGGATGGAGCGGATTTCTCACAACATCTCAGTGGGACCTACAAGTATAGAGAATGTGCACAGTGCACAAGTGCACCGACTGTGCACCAAAACTCAAGAACGGGTCAGCGTGCGCTGACCCGAGCTTCTTCTTAAAGAAAAAACGGAAAATCCTTTTTTGTTTCACAGCTGGACACTGCGATGAGTAGTGGGCCCCACTGATCATCTATTGGGACGATTAGGACCATCCATTATGACTCTGACGTAGGGAAGACCCTATCCATGATGAGTTTTTGGACCCATAAAGACATACACACATACATGAAGTCTCAAACGCAGGATGGACGACGGAGCAGAAAGATCAGTGGACCACACCTAATCGAAGCCAAACAAACCCTTTACAAACGGTTTTTCGAGGGCATTTCAATGGACGATATGGATTTCCTACCTGACGTCAATCAGTGGGACACCAGCCATCACAGCGTCGAAGTGCGTCGACTCTGCTTCGCAACCGCAGGTTGCATTCGATTCCTGGTGGGCCACCATCATCAAGTATTTCAATGATCCACACCGTTCATCAGATGCGGGAGTTCGAACCGACCGTGTCCTCATCTGTATACAGATTTCCACACTCATTTCGTAGAATTGAAGGATCCAATGGGAAGATGGACGGTAGAATGAACGTCTCAGCGGGCCACACCAAAACAGAAGAAAACCGGTCATTTCCGACCAGTTTCCCGTTCTTATCCCAATGAACGGAGTGGATTTCGTGATTTCCATCGTTCATGGGCCCCACCATCAGCACAGCGTCCGGACTTATGCTGCCTCTGTTTGCGCGGTCTTTTTTCAGTCAATGCTCCTAATCATATCCTGCAGCATAAACACAATTTAAATAGGCCTTTAAACATTTTCATGGTCGTAAATTCAAGTAATAATTGGGGTCTGATATGCAATATTTGACCCTCAACAGACCCATTATAATTTCATAAAAAGGCAGCGGAAATACTCAAAGCCATCGCAGACCCATTGTAATTTCAGTCACAACAGACCATTAAAGACTAAAAACATTCCCTTAAAATCACACTAAAATCAATATTAATTCAGTCTTAAACAAAAGGCACAAGCAACAGGTCCTCTCATCACGCTACAAGCTTCACCTCTTAGCCCTAGCTAAGAGGTCTAGCCTAACATGATTGGGCCAGATCTCAGGAAATTCCTGATAAAAGAAAACTATAAATAAAACAAATACATAAACTACTCCCTGTCTCTCTCTCTGCTCTGATGTTCCCAGCCAACTGATTGAATCCACACTCCCCATCAAATGGTGGCTTTTTATAATGAATAGGAGGGTGGCTGGGTCGGTTCCAGGGAACCGACTTTTCCTACACTGAGACAAAACCCACAAGAACCTTTACGCACTCCCTGCGTAAACTTTGTTACGCAGTCAAGAAGTAGCCTACAAAAAATGGAGTTTTTCCTTGCTTCTGTCAACAAGAACAACGTCCTCTGGAGCATTTTTGCACTAGCAACATGATGGACGGTTTGGATCAGCATTTTGGTCGACAGGTGGGGCCCACAACAGTCCGCAAATCACGGACAGCGTCCGGTTGCGACAGGGGTTGCATAATCTTTATGCAGTAACGATGGTGGGGCCCACTCCTCCCTGTATTAGTGAAATCCAATCCGTTCACTGAGTCCACATCGAAAAACCGTTCAGACACGGTCGGTTTTGGATCGCCTACGCTGCGGCCCACCGAATCAAACCTTTACACCATTTGTCATGTGTTTGAACAATCAGAAACCATTCTCTGCCATTTCTTAGAATTGTGCCACCTTGACAGTGGTAATAGGGGCCACGTGGAGCTAATGAACGGTCTGGATCGGACCTATGATCAGTGATGGCGGCCCACAAACAGCCGGAAAATCCGAATTTCCCGGATTTCGCAGACTGCGCACTGCGAGTTGCGCTGGACTTTGTGGGGCCCACATCCATTGATTGGTGAGAAAATCCACTCCATCTATTGGATCACCGTAGAAAAACCGTTCAGACCTAATCGGTTTTGGGTCAAAACCATGGTGACCACAGACGTAATCTCGCACCAACGACTGTGACTGAAGCAAGACCGCATGCTTGTGATTTCTGTGACCGGCACGTGCACGTGCATGGCTGAAAATGATCAGCATGGTTCTGACCAAAACGAGCTCCTCTCTATGATGAATGGTTTAGATTGGACAGATGGGCCCTGATGGTGGCCCACAACGTCCCTCAAACGGACGGTTTTCATTCATTTTTGGTGCGGAAAAATCGGTTCTCCGAATCCGATTGGGATTGTGCGGGTCAGCATAAGCTGACCGTTTTGTCAGGTGCAGTGTACAGCAAGTTCACGTACTTTGTGTACACGTGCGACCTAAGGTGAGGTCCACTGTGAAGTTCATGAGAAATCCGCTCCATTCATCTGTTTTGACACCTCATTTTAAGGGGTTGAGACCAAAATTGAAGTATATCCAGATACTAAGTGTTCCCCAATTCACTGATTTACAGGCTGATCTGTCCATTGGGCAACTTTTCGAGGGATCCGACGGTTAAAATTCGACGTGTACGGTTAATTTATGGTCCTGAGGCCATGTATGAAGTTTCGAGCCAAACAAATGGTGGAAACCCTGTGATCTTGCATTCTGGCTAACTTTCAGGCCACTTGAGCTTCAGTTTCTTGATTTTCTCGGATCTCGATTGTGTAAAATCGTTAATCCCAATCCACAGGAGTCCGTCCCCTGCTTTTGTGACATCAGAGTGTCAAATCCACACTTTTACCATCAGTTTTCAATCAACGCTCCTGATTGCATCCTACAACAAAACACAATTAAAATACTCCATTAGGCATTATTGTGTATGTAAAATCTGGCAATAATCGGGGTCTGATATGCAATATTTGACCCTCAACACTGGCTTCATTGAAGAAATTCATTACCCAGATTGGATCGCGAACGTAGTGCTCGTGAAGAAACCTAATGAGAACTGGCAGGTCTGCGTGGATTACTCAGATCTAAACAAAGCTTACCCCAAAGACAACTTTCCTCTTCCCAGGATCGACCAATTGGTTGACAGCATGGCCGGGCATGAGCTTCTCACCTTCATGGACACATACTCCAGCTATAATTAAATAGTAATGCACCCTCCGGATAAACAGAAGACGACCTTTGTCACAAACAAAGGGCTATACTGTTACCGGGTCATGCCCTTCGGCCTAAAAAATGCTAGTGCAATATATCAGAGATTGGTCAACCAAATGTTTGCCCGACAGATTGGCTGAACTATGGAAGTTTATGTCGACAATATGCTCGTGAAGAGCATTAGAGCATCAGACCATATATCAAACCTCCGAAAGATCTTCTCAATCCTGCGGAGGTATCGTATGAGGTTGAACCCAACCAAATGTGTTTTTGGTGTAGGGTCGGGGAAATTCCTTGGTTTCCAAGTCAGTCAAAGGGGAATCAAGGCAAATCCCGATAAGATCAAAGCTCTCCTCGACATGAGTTCACCTCGGACAATGAAGGAGATCTAGTGCCTCACTGGAAGGGTTGCTGCTCTCAGCCATTTTATCTCTAGAGCCACTGATAAGTGTCTCCCCTTATTTCAATAATTGAAGGGTCACAAGAAAGCAGAGTGGACCCCGGATTGCGAGCAAGCCTTTCAGCTGTTGAAGCAATACTTAGGGTCACCACCACTACTGTCCAAGCTAGAGGAAGGGAAGCCGTTACTCCTTTATTTGGCGGTTTCTGCGTCTGCCGTCAGCTCGACCCTTATCAGAGAAGCTGGAGGCAAGCAGCATCCTGTCTATTATACCAGCAAAGCACTAGTTCCGGCAGAAACGAAATACCCGAGTATGGAGAAGCTTGCCCTGAGTCTGGTCGTCTATGCACGGCGGTTACGCCCATACTTTCAAGCACATTCTGTCATCGTTATCACAGATTCGCCGTTCCGACAAGTGCTCCAAAAACCTGAAGTATCCGGACGTCTGACCAAGTGGGCTGTTGAGCTTGGAGAGTTTGACATACAATATCGACCGAGGACTGCAATCAAAGGCCAAGCAGTGGCCGATTTCATAGCGGAATTTACCACTCCCCGCTGTGAACTTGGAGGTAATAGCTCAGAGGTTCCAATGAACTCGGTGACGAGCCCTGCCGTTCTTCCAGTCCCTTCACCCCCCAAGGACACCGGGGCAGAAGTAAGGTATAATAAGTGGACCCTATTCGTGGATGGGCCATCCAACTCAAATCGAGGAGGAGCAGGGATCGTCATCGCACACGATGCAACCACCATCCAGTATGCAATCAGGCTTGGGTTTAAGGCATCAAATAATGAGGTAGAGTATGAAGCGTTGTTAGCTGGGCTCAGATTAGCCATTAGCCTAGGAGTCCAGCTCGTCGATGTCCGATCCGATTCCCAACTTGTTGTGAGCCAGGTGTCAATAGAGTACGATACGAAGAAGGTGAGGATGATAGCCTACTTAGGCGAGGCACGAAAAATAATGGGGAAGTTCAAGGAATGCATTGTGAGCCAAATACCGAGAACGGAAAACTCCTGGGCCGATGCCCTCGCAAGCTGGCCTCAGCAACTAAAGGGAGTATCCCGAGGATTGTCCCTGTGGAATTCCTGAATACACTGAGCATCAATCGAGCCGACCAGGAGACCATCAGTCTTATGTGAACAATTACGAGTTAGATGGACCCTATAGTTAGATACCTCACGAGCGGTGAGGTCCCCCAAGATAGGTTGGAGGCTTGGCGTCTGAGAGTCAGGGCAACTCGGTACATGATTATAGGTGACACCTTTTACAAAAAAGGGTACTCTCAGCCGTACCTCAGACGTATCCGACCCGATGAAGCAGAATATGTGATCTGAGAGATACATGAAGGAATTTGCGGGAATCATTACGATGCCCGTGCCCTGGCATAGAAGATAATTCGTCAGGGGTACTTCTAGCTAACAATCTAAGAAGATTCCAAGGGTTTCGTCCAAAGTGCGATAAGTGCCAGAGATTCGCTGTCGTCTCAAGGCAGTTAGCGGAAGAGCTGACCCCCGGGGATTGACATCATTGGGCCTCTGCCCAGAGGCATGGGGCAGACCAAATATGAGATTGTAGCGGTCAATTATTTCACCAAATGGGTAGAGGCCGAGCCTGTGGCAAAGATTACCGAGCAGAAGGTAACGGACTTCGTCTGGAAGAACGTTATCCGTCAGTTCGGTATCCCACACACCATTGTGTCCGATAATGGGAAACAGTTCGACAATGACAAGTTTAGGTGTAACACCCTGATTCTCATAACCCGAGGGTGACCGCTTGATTACAAGAATCCCGAGGGTTACGCCGTACTATGTGACAACCATTCATCTAAAGTCTAACATATTTTAAACATCGAAATGTAACTAATCTATAAACTGTTAAGAAGAGTTCAACATATGTGAGTGGAACATAAGGAAATAAGCAAGATCCCACAACGGGGAATTTTTAATTACAAATTCAAAATAAGCAACATGAAGATAATGTTTAAAAACAAGAAAGTAGAAAAATCCTATACCATCAATTGAGCTCTAACGGCTCAACCATATCAGCATACTGTCCTTCCTCTCCATACTCCTCATCAGCTGCACCAGGGGTCCCATCATAGGCACCATCTTCCTCCATCATACCTGTATCTATTTGGTGCAACCACACTATTAGGTGAGTGAAAACTCAGTGAGAATTTCCCGCAAGGATTCATGCATACCACTTTATTCCAAGACAGTGTAAACTAAATATATTCAATCCTAGGGAAGATAATGTGAACTTAAATACAAGTATATGGTTGTATGAATACGTGCTCAAGTCACAGATCTGGGGATGCACATCCAACTATCAAAATAAAGGGTCGCCTACGGTAGGTAGACTACCTAGAAAAGATCATGCAAGTGAGAGTGCCCAAGGATATCCTAATTCCTTAAAAAATATACGGGGTATGCCTGAGGAGTGTCTAATCCTGAAAAAGCCTCATGTAAATTAAGAGCGCCCAAAGTGACCCAAATGCATAGATTATGGAAATTTACTGAAGTAATAGAACCATCAATAGATCGTGCAGAGTGTGGCTTACATTGAGCACTCGGAAAAGCTCATATGTTATGCATGGATGTCATGCACCATGATACTCAAGCATATTTTATAGACTTTGTAAAATAACTCTTTAAATCATAGGCATTCTCAAGGCAAGATATCCACCATTCAAGCATGAACTCATATGAACCTTGATAATTTCTCTAGGTTTACATACTTGCTTACCAATACGACGAGTCTATCTCAAGTAGGATAGATCATTTAAGTGCATTAAGAGCCCTTTCTACATATCTTATAAGAAGAATATTCCATAGGCAATCTTTATCATAGAACTTGTAGTATAAGTGAAATGAAGTATGCAAGACTCATGTTACACCATTGGAAGTATTCTCATGCGCAAATAATTATCCAAGTAATGTAATAATAACTAGAATAAAGGAAGTCATGAAATTGTTAATAATAGTAAAAATATTCAGTTGTCTCGGTAGATTTGATTCACCCTAATCTGGATCTTTACCACATCTTAGATTCAAGCTAGCTAAGGAATTTAAAGAACATAGAATCTATAAAGATAGTTCCTCACCAGACTATTAGTGCAACGTTTTAGATAGTAATTTCCTATCTCATATTTAGGTGACTAGAAGCATACCATGATCAAACAACTATAACTATGGCATGAGAATTCTATAATAAAATTCTATAATTATGAAATTTGGGCAATAAGGTTTCAAACGTTCCTCCATGATCATTAACGCAAATTTAGAGGTGTATAAATGAAAGTAAATAACACTACAATTGATCACGGATTAAATGAATGAAGAAGTAATGTGGGACATTACTCACATGATTATCAGTGAAAATTTAAAGTAAATGTAAATACTACACAATCATAGGGTCATTATATTATCTTAGAATTTCATGAAATGAGGAAGCCATGTGGGATATCCCTCACCTTGATTGAGAGTCCCGGTTGTTTTGAGATGTCTTTTAAAGTAAAATAGTTGTTGGTTGTGCCTGGATAAACTGTTACAAGACACTAGTGAGTTACGACCGAGTTAACTCGGTCGGGGTTTTTAACCAACAGCGAGTTGAGTTAGTTATAAGGGTTTAATTTACTACAAGGTCTAATTTATGATTCAATTCAATCCAACGCTGATTAGATCATACACAGATGATTGGAGTCATCCTGACTTGGTCAGAAAACTGACCAAGTCAGCTTGTTAATGAGGATAGAGTCGACTCAGTCAGGTAACATGGTCGAGTCAGCCCCACAATAGGCAGGTATTGATTGCCTAAGCTAGGTTTTAGGCTGATTGGCCAACCCTGCTACCCAGGCCCAACTGAGTTGGGATCTTAAGTCTGGAATGACCCCGAGTCACTGACTCAGGAGTGATTTGACTCAGCCGAGTAATTTGTTGCTCAGTAGCATACAACCAGGTGAGCGTATCTGTGATCTGTTTGTTGCATTGAACAATGTGCAAGGCAGATCGATCATAGTTGTGGATTTGCATCAGGGTTTTGCACTCCGGACATTGTTCAATGCCGCTCACTCGTGACCGAGTCGAGCCAAATGTGAAAACAATCGGTTGGTTGGGTGGAACCGTCAATAACAGAGGGATGATGGGCAATGGTTACCTGACCAGGGACAGTTTCTAGTTGTTACAAAGGCTAGGACACGGCGTACTCTACTCTGGGTCCGTCGAAACTCGAACCTACGTCTCCTTAACTCAATCCCGAATGTCGTTTCGAGGTGGAACAGGCTGATATAGCAGAGGATTCGGGTCAGTTTACTAGTTAGCTGGTAAGAAGTTAAGATAGGGGTGGGTTTTTTATTTCGTTACCTGAACTGAGGATAGGAACTAGAGCTACCTGAAACAGGGCCTGCGGTGAAACTTAGGAGTCTCAAATGGCCAGCTGGAAGCTCGTTCCAGCGGCTGACATCTCCCTGGCCCTTAGCTTCACACTACCTTTTCTCTCTATCTTCTTTCTATCACTCTCATTTCCCACATTCTGCCCTCATCCTAGCAGACGGACCACTCTCATTTCTCACTCTCTGCCCTCTTCCTAGCAGACAGACCACACAGTCGAGTCGAGTTGCAATAGAACATGCAACTCGCTCCAGCGTAGCTGTTCTTATTTCTAGAGCTTTCCACTGCTAATCCCAAAGATTAGCTTGCGGTTAAAGTAGAGCAGGCGAGAACACTCACCATCAGGGTCTCCCATACCACTGATCGCGTGCACGGGCATCTAGTCTAAGTTCGGAGAGGTATTAGAGAGGGTGGGCCACGAGATGGATGACTTGGATTTGAGAAAAGATCGTCCCATCAGGATCCACTGCTGACAGACAGATCAGGGAAGATGAACCGCTGATCATGGCGCTTTTGCCACAGCCGGGTAATTTGTCGATCCAGTGCATTCAATAGGTTTGGATGATGCTCACAAGTAGGTGTGGTCCACCCGACGGTGAGTAGGGACAGTTGGTTGCTACATTAATCCAGGAGAGGCAGTGACTCGCGTCCATACTACATCTCACCATCTCGGCTCTTCTACGAGATTCTAAAGGTACGTTCGACGTCCAGGATTACACGAGTGATCCTTCTAGAAGCCGGGGAACAGTCGAGATTTTGCCTGCTCTCGAAACGGAAATATTCGTTCCACCTTTCCCCGAGCGGAGCCATTTCCGGAAACAAATGGTGACTTGGCTTCCACGTCTAGGCGTAGCTGTATTCCCTCAGAGCCCCTAGGCGAACGGATCTTCTAGCTACGCAGAGTTGAGACAAATTCTTTCTATCTGTGAGTCGACTCAACGCTGCACGATTTAAAATGTGTATTGTGCACACATACGATCTTCACAATGTGAGGTTTAATCATGGTTAAGGTCGGTGGGATCGTCTATAGCAGATGGACGGTTTGGATTTCAGTGGCATTACCAGGTGGAGGTCCAGCTGTGGTGATAGATGGACGGTCACATTCAAACTAGAGCGTGGCAGGAGTTTTGGCTGAAATTGCTGGAATTTCAATTTTCCATCGGGTCAACACTCATTGACCTGATACTAAGGTTTTGTGCACGGCGTGTGTACACCATCCGTGCACCCGCGTAGATCATATGTGGTGTCCAATCGTGATCTGAGTCGATCAATGTCGTCCATTAGTCTGGAAAGGTCACTAAGCGTGTAAGTTCGGGGTTTTCTTGCCTATTTGTCGAGTTTTAGTAAGTCCAGAATGTTTGTGGCTTTGATCTGTGCTGTCTGTCCCTCTTGTAGGGTTCCTAAATCGAGCTAAACTGAAGATCAGTCCGCTTCTACTCTTGTAAAGGGTCACACTAGGAGATTTAGTGTTGATTATTTTAGTTAGATGATTAGTGTTCATTTAGTTGTGTTAGTTACTATCACAGGGTTTTTGATTCTATTTTCAATTTGAAATTTACGATGAAAATTGAGGGTTGTTACATTAGGGGCAGGTGCCGAAGGCTCGGCATCGTCAACGCTTAGTTGTCGCCTCATCATCCTCAGTCCAATGGATAAGTGGAAGTTGTGAATAAAATCATCAAGCATCATCTCAAGACAAAGGTAGATAAAGCTAAGGGCAATTGGGACGACAAGCTTCCGTTTGTTCTCTGGGTATATAGAACCATAACTTAGCCAGCTACAAGAGAGGCCCCTTTCTCCCTCTCATACGGCTTGGAGGCCGTTGTCCCAATCGAGATAGGACTTCTCACTGCTTGGGTGCGGAACTATCAAGACGAGTAGAATACCAAGCTGATTGCGGCAAACCTTGACTTGCTTGAAGAATTGCAAGATGATGCCAAACTACGGGTTACAACTCGGCATCAACAGATCACCTGTTTCTACAATTCTAGGGTCAAAACAAGGCGATTCCGACGAGGGGATCTTGTCCTTCACCGTGTATTCCAAAACACTACAGAACCCAGGGTGGAGTCTCTAAGCCCAAACTGGGAGGGTCCCTACCGAGTAGTCGGCTCGGCTAAACCAGGATCCTATTGCCTGGAGGATTTGGAAGGACGACCATTGCCACACCTGTGGAACTTCGAGCATTTGAAAATCTACTATCCGTAAAGGAGAACAATGTAAGGGTCGGGACGGCTTGTTATAGCTGCATTTTGAATAAAGAATGCTTTTCTACATCAAGTTAATCTACATGGGACTTCTGCCGAGCAAGAAGATCCCAATGATGTGCCGATCACCTAAAAGATGTTCACCTCATCGTCTAAGCACGCTACGGGGGACCATTTTTCACATGTAGAAATGAGATCCTTTGGCAAGCCGACCCTTATAGAAGAGGTCGATTTGTCATTTGACAATTCAGCAAACTCAACAAACGTAATCCACAATCAACCCAAAAAGTATGATTAAAAGTATAAAGCGCAAAAGTGTCATGTTGTTTTACTACAAAAAATAAATAAAATCATTCTCTCTGAGGAGGATCGGCCACAGAATTGGAGGGGTGAGCGTCTGAAGCAAGTTCAGCCTCAACAGCGGCAAGAGCATTCTCAGCATCAACAGCAGCAGGAGCCTCCTTAGCATCATCGGTGGCCAGACTGTCGAGGTCAATGTCTGGATAAAGACTTCTAACATCACCCAAACAGGCGTTATAGGCATAACAGTAGACCCTATCCAGCTCGGTGGACCTCTCTGCTGATAATTTGAACTCCTCAACGACCGCAACAGCTCGTGAAGCAGCTAAGGCTTCGAGCTCGGCACGTTGCTTGGCTAGCTCCTTGGTAGCATCACGTCTGGCTTGCCCAAGTTCAGTTGCCAGTCATGCATTGTCCTCCTCCACACATTCAAGGAGAGCCTTCAAGCTCGTCAGTTCGGACTCAGCCAAGTCTAAGCGAGACTGGAGCTCATTAACCTTCCCTTGAAGCGTCAGCTCCCTTAACTGGCCTTTCCCCACCGGACCCTTCAACTTCTCCTGCTCCTTGGTCGATACCTTCAGGAGCCCTTCTAGCTCAGCCTTCTCCCTCTTGATTGAGTCATTGCCTTTAATCTCTCCCGAATTAAGAGAAACATCGACAATGCCTGAAAAAGCAAGGGATCAGAGAACAAAAAGTGACAATCAGAGACGGCAAGTCACTTTAAAAGCTTACCATATAACAGACCGAAGCGTAGTCATTGACAAACAACTCGGGAAGGTGGGAGAGTGTTGGCGATCGACGTCTCGATCGCGTGCTTGGCCGCCCAGTCGTTCAGGAGGGACATGTGATAACTGGGCGGAAACAGCTCCGATCCCGAGCGAGGAACCAAGTCAACGGCCCTCCTGACGCCGGTAGCGGTTGGGGCCTAAGTTCAGCCTCCGGCATAGCAACATTCCCGACCAGGACATCCGTCTTGCCAGCCAGAAAATCCACCTTAGCAGTTGTGAGGTTGATATTGACAGGTTCTTTCAAAATGCCCCTGTCTCGGGAGAGACTTGTAGCGACAGTCTCTCTGACCACCTCCTTTTCGATTCTGGGTGGATGGGATGGGGCAACTGGAGAAGCCTCGAGGACTGAGACAGGGATGTCAAGCCCCAAACTCGAAAACCAGGCTCACAAAATTCCCGATCGCCGAATCCGGTGCTAACAGCCTCCGTAGTATCCCATTCTCGGCTTCCAGCGCCCATACGCCAGATTCCGATCCTGGGATCCTATAAGGAGGATTTTCAGTATGATTTTTTTTTTGTAATGTAATGGAGCATAACCAAAAGCATAACCAAGTCACAAAACAACATCACCACATATCCACTATATCAAAAACTTTTAAGTACAATGCAGAAAGGGAAATACAGGGTGATCAAAAAGCTCCAAAAAAAGATCTGATATGCGCTCCTGCCTCAGCGCTGCTGCTGTCCAATGGCACCTGCACCCAACGATCGTGCATAAGCTTACAAAAGCTTAGAGGGTGGTGTAAGTGTGTGCGTAGGACAAGTGTCAAGTATATAATATCAGAGTAAAGCGGAAATATGCGGTAAGTCCATGAATGCTGTCAGCTGTACCAAAGCTATGTAATGTAAGGCATGAATGCTATCGGCCATACCAAGGCCATGCGATGCGAGGCCTATGTAGCCAAATGTCAAATGCGAGATGCAATACAAGTGTGCCAGTACTCATCAAGTACACATATCAGTACAGTTCCTCTCTGGATATCACCGGGGTCTAATACACCTCACACTGACTGCCTCCTCCCTAGCTACACAGTCAAGCAAGTGGAAGAGACCACACTATCTGCCTGACCAGTAGTCTGCCAATACCTACCCGGCTTGTCGATAGCGGATACATTTGTGAGCTGGTCAAACTCAGCCTAGCTTATAGCCCCCTCACTCAGGCGGATAAGGCCACACCCCTTCCAACCGACCACGACATAGTGGGAGACGCGGCCTACTGGTATTCGGCACTCGGGCGCTCGTGTATCCACTCGGTCTAGACGTTGGAGCATCTCCTGGTACCAAAAAGGTTCTGGGACTTTCACCCAAGGACATCCTAAGTGCCCACAGTGCTAGAACAAAGTATTTTCGGTATCCGATACGGCCATCCACGATGTGCCTGTGGAGCCACGGCCCTGATATCGCTAGGGCGTGCAGTGATCAAGTCACACATATGCGAGATGCATGAGTCACACCGTACAATCATGCAGTAATCTCACGCGTACCACGTGATCATGTGGGGCACTCCGTCTCATAAGGAGTCCCGTAAATGTCTCAGCCCAACGGCTTATGCTATGATCAAACATTTCTCATATCAAGCATACATATGATGCGTATGCGCATGAATCATGGAAGTGTACTAAGCATGTTATAAAGTAATGAACTATCCTTACACCGAAGATGGGCCTAGACGGCCTACACATAACCAATATGGGCCTATTAATGGGTCCTAGAGATATTTATAATGCGGACATTAAACTAACATTATTCTTATAATGTGGACGTCAAACCATCATTGCTCCCAAGGCGTGGTTCGCCATAAAATATTATTATACAAACCATGGGGAATCACACATTGCAATGGACCCTAAGAACAACCCGTTGGGCCTCGACCCATGGGCCTTAGATATATCAAATGGGCCGCTTCATATGGGCCTTTTATAAATCAAGTGAGCCACATTAATGGGCCTTATGTACATTGCAATGGGCCAAAACCTATGGACCTTTGAATACATCACAATGGGCCTCGTAACATGGGCCTTATATACATCAAAGTGGGCCCCAACCACGGGCTACAAACACATCGAATGGGCCCCATCACATGGGCCTTATAAATATCAAGGTGGGCCTCAACAACAGGCCACAAATACATCAAATGTGGGCCTCAACAATGGGCCATAAGCAGGACATAATGGGCCTGATCACTTGGGCCTTATATATACACCAAGGTGGGGTCCACTTGAATTATAGATCTGCCTCATTTTTAGCCTCAAGACTTAAGACAAGCTTGCCAAAAGGTGGACGGTTTGGATGCAACACAAATATCATGGTGGGGTCCACCACGGTGTGGCCTACTGTGGGGCCTAAGACTTAAGACAAGCCTGCTGGACGACGTGAATAAAACACATACATGCGGTGGGTGCCACCGTCCGCCTAGACGGTGGCAAATAAAATACATACATCTGTGTGGGTCCCATGTGGGGCCCACGATAATGTTTATTTTTCATCCAACCCGTTCATAAGGTCACGTGGACCTGGATGAAGGGTGAAAAAAGTTTCACCTTGATCCGAAACTTTTGTGGACCCCAAAAATGGGTTCAATGGTAGAGTTCAATCGCCGCTGTTTCATGTGGTGTGGGCCACCTGAGATCTGGATCAGCCTGAAATTTTGAGGGGCCCACTTGCGCGTGGCCCCACCATGTGAACCGGGTGGATGACAAATATACATCACGGTGGGGCCCACGACCGGAGTCGTGGGTCCTCGCCACACGCCGCGCCGGCGCTGGCGTCCCGGCAAGAAGGCCGGCAGCAGATATATATATATATATATATATATATATATATATATATATATATATATATATATATTTGAAATTACGTTTTTCTGTGGTTTTTCGGTGTAGGGCCCACATCAGTTAAATCCGCCTCAGCCGTTGGTCCCCATGGCTCATAACAAAGCTAACAAGCCCAATATTGGGTACGTTTTGGCGTCTAGAAAGGTTAGGGTACTTCTAAACGGTAGCAATTGATCTTTGCTAAGGTAGGGCCCACTCGTTTCTCAGACCTGTCTCATTTTTCGGCTCAATGCCTAAAATGAGTTGGGAAAGAGGATGGACGGCTTGGATTGAATACATACATCAAGGTGGGGCCTACATGAGCGGCTCGCCCAATGAGCTTTGAATTCAAGCTAATATTTGTGTTTTCATTTCTGTCCAGGGACGTCCTTGGACGTCTGGCCGTGACATATGCTCAAGGTGGTTCCTACTCAGTTGGGCCACACAACGATGGATGGTGTTGGTACAACACATAAGAAGTGGGCCCCACTTATATTTGGCTTGGATACAATTCGTGCCTAAGGGTGGGGGTCCATCCAAGTGGGCCATACATTCATATCATCATATAAAAAGAAAGAAAAGGTAGGTAAAGAGAGAGAGAAAGAGAGAGTGGGACACGTATGATGGAGGGCTCCCGACACTATGGGCCCTCCCTTTCAAGCATCCAATCATACATCAATGGGTCCTATTGCATATGGGCCCTCCAAATCAAGGATCAACGGTGGAGATCCCTCTCCACCCAAAATGAACGGTCTATATGACCTCTATTCAAGCTAGGAAAGTAAACATCATGATGGGGTCCATGGAGAATGGCCCCATCATGGAATGATATTGATAATCAAGGTGGGCCATCGGCCACATCTTAGGATCCAAAGTAAGATCCACACCATTGATCGGTAGGCCTCACTTGGCCCATCATAAAAATATGAAAACTAGCCTATAGGAGCACCCACCACTTGATCTTCTTGGTCCGTTGGGAAGTCTATCTCCTTGTGCTTCACTTTGATGGTGGAAGATGGGGGATGGATGGCTAGGATGATGGGTTTTGGAATGGGAAAGGTGGGTCACACAAACTCTCTCTTCTCTCACTTGGGAGCTTGGACGTGGGAGTGCTCTTGCTTGGCTTAGGAATGTGAGTTTGAAAAATGAGAGAGAAAGAGTGTAGTAAAGAGAGGGAGAGAGTAGCTTAGGTAGGCCATGATTACTTGTAAGAGAGGGTGGCTTGCAATAAATGATTGTAAGAGGGCTAGGGGTAGGGTGGCTAGCCATAAGTGCTTGTAAGAAGGCTAGGGGGTAGGGTGACTATAGCTTGGTTAGGGTGGCTATAGCTAGGCTAGGGTGGCTATAGCTAGGGTGATGTCATCCATCACTCTCATAATTACCTAAGAATTTGTGCCATATGGGATGGGTAGGTTCCGCAATGTGCGGTCCACGGTAATTATAATGTATGGTCAACATCTTATGATCTAAGCATCGGATTGGCGCATGAGACGAGGCATTGGAATCGCGACGACGGCACGGTCGAAATGGTACGGGTCTCGGATTAAACTGACTCGAATCTAAAGGATACGACTTACGATCGTGAGCAACATCAATTATCGGTTGCGGACTGCTGGACTTTGACGGAAAGGATCGCGGGATTCAACGGAACAGTACGAACTAGGATACGGGTCTTACAAGGGATGACGGTGGGCTCGACCGCAAGAGTAATCCTCTTCTTCTTCGTCGTGATCTTCACGCGCGGCTCAGAAGCCATTATTACACTAAGAGGGGATGCGGCACCGACGCCCTTTTCCTCTTAAAGCTCGAAGCTTCAGCCATACCCGACTAAAAAGGATCAACTCAGAAACACGCCTATAGAGAAGACAAACAATATAAGAAGTCACGATACTCACCCAGAGCAATGGGGAGGGGCTTGAATCTACAAAATCTGGATTGAAGGAGGTTGTCTGGACTGATGATATTGTACCAGACACACTGCTCTTCCTTGAGCACCCGAGCCCTGACAACTCGGGCTCGGAGGAAGGGGGACAACTCTGGAGGACCTTTCAGGTAATCTACAAACAGGGGACACAAATCAAAATATAGAAGTGAGTCAGAAATTCAAAATATAACATGAATTTGAAAAAGTTCAACTTGGGTTGGAAAACTTGGTGGGCGCTCTAACGTGCAAGTTGCTGAGCTCGGAAGCAGATGCCTCCTACTCCCCCGAGGCCCAGAACCATTTGCCCTTCCAATCCTTATTAGATGTAGGAAGCCTAGTTATTAGGCTCGGGGTACACTGGGCCCTTGCTGAAAAATAATACTAGCATGGCTCGACCGAGTCATGCTTGGCTTGGTACATAGAAATTCGTCCGGCGTCAAATCCTAGTTCTTGAGCTACACTAGATGATGTACGAGGATGTCAGAATTCGCCAAGCATTTGGAACGAGCTAGCCGCTGCAAGCCTCAGACGTGTAGTCGTTGCGCACACGAAAGGATGGATCAGAAACTGAAGCTCACACTAGAGGGCACAGATGAAGATAGCGACTTCTCCATCGGCCGGATCTCCCAGACCGTCGAGGGGGTAAGGAGCTCGGATGTGCACCAAATCGGGGATTCGGTAGTTGGCGCGAAGTTGAGCCATCTGGGACTCGACCAAGATCGAGCCCTCGGGAACGACCATCTCGGACTAGCCTCCTGAAGGCCCGACCTTGGCCCGAGATATTCTCTTCGATTCTCGGGCGTGACCCTTCACTTTTGGGCCCGCAATCTTCTTTGTTGGGGGCCGGAGAGGTATCGCTTCAAAGGGACCTTCAGAGTCCCTACGCTCAGGTTCGTACTCTCCGGCTTGGATTCTTCACCCACTGCTCGGACTATTTGGACTTCGTCCGAACTGTCCGACATAATGCGTTTAAAAGAAAGCGAAAGAAGACTTGGGAAGGAGAGAACTCACAGGAAAGCGCTCTCTGGAAGACGATTGGCAGCGCAAAACTCTCTAAGAAAATGAAATGCAGGAGGATCGACATGGAAGTGGAAGGCGACTTTTATAGCCTTGGTCGGCCAGTTGTAATCATGACAGATATCTGTTTTTGAAACTGAAACAGCGTGTCACTGAGTCCTACTGTATACGTGGCAGCAAGCGATTCATCTAACCTGACACCCTCCGAGCCATTTGCCGCTAGCGTTGAATGGCATTCAATGCGCCGACGACGCTCCACCTCTCAAGGTCTAAACGACAGCACCCTACTCACCCAAGTGATTTAAATCCCTAACTACCGCCACATGTTCGCCCGTCACAGGCTCATACCTAAAAGGTTGCCGCCGATCTACGGTGCCTTGATCACGAGGAGCAATGATCATGACTGTTTGTTTCAATCTCACAGATTCATCATTAGGGAGGAAATGGTGGTTCACTTCCCCGGGCACTTACTCCTTGAGTCCGAGGTCGAACTCAAAGAGTAGGAGGCTTCTATTATGGGAAAATATGGGCCGACCTTGGAAGAGATGGACTTGGCTCAGCCAACTAAGTGAAATTGCCATAGCAGGTCAGCTAATTAAGGCCAATGAGCGAAGCCTCGACTCGTCGACAATGGCTCGTATAGTCATGGCTTGGTAGTAACTAGGGCTCGGCTTCCGAGTTCTTTTGTAAGGCTTTCACATCAGCTTGGAACCCAGAAGAAGCCATACACATTCAACCTGATCACCTCTGACCAAACCCTTCTCGCCAAGTCGCTAGGATCAGCCCACATACGGGCTCGGACTGTCGCAGGTAAGACCCAGACTTCAAAGTCGGCTCGGATGAGAATGTTGTCAGTAGTTGCGTTGAGGGATCGACTCCAGTAACGCACGAGAAGAGTGGTTTCTGGCACACGATTACGAGATAACTGCCAATATCAGCGCACGCGTCGTTCACGCCTAATGGCGGTAGTCGTGCCAAGAATGACGAGTACGGTTACTTCAACCAAAAGGTATAAATAGAGGACCTATCAACAGTGAAAAGGTACGCAAAATTTCTCACCCGAAACCTACCCACACTACTTAGACCCAGATTCCTAGCCTGACTTGGGCATCGGAGGGTCCCCTGCTCTGGCCAGGGTCTCCTTTGTCCTACTCCTGTGCAGGTTTATAGAGCTCGGCGCGAGTGCTCGGAGCTCGGTGAGGGTGAACCAAATTTTTGCATTAACATGCACTATTTTGCTACATCGATTTTTATAAGCCATAGATAAGATGATCAGCATTATCAAACTAAACTTAGGTCCCACTTGTACCCACTAATACTCCTACAATATTTTCATCATATCATGTGGGATTTAATATTTATTTAATTTTATCTCATTAGATTTGATGCATGAGTTATTTATAATTCCATTTGTTAGGGTTTGGATCTTTTAAGGGCTTCCTTGGAGTCAAAGACAGTACTCACTGACGTCTTTGGAGAGAAGCGGAGAGAAGTCAAAGAAATCAGCTTAATGTAAAATAGAAAAAATAAAAAAAGAGTGTGCACCCAGCATCTCCTATTGTAAACTGCTATTGTGTGGGAATCTTGCGTCCATTTTCCACCTTGGAATGTCCTAATAACATTAAATAATGCTGAGAGATGTTAGTTATAAAATATATTTATATGTACTTTTCTTTTTATACGATTTTTAAGAACATTTGGTTGGAAATGTTTACGGTGTTAAAGCAGTACTGCAGTTTGAAGTTCAGATTGATCATAGTAGTTTATAAGTGCATTCTTAAACCACAGTTTTGTTTCAATGTTCAAAATCATTTATATGATGAGACTTACTGTAGATGGATGTGATGCCCCTCTTAGATTCAAAACCATGACCATTTCACTCTTTTCATATATAGGCCCTAACACAGCTTAACCCCATACCTGACTTGGCCAATCCTATAAGGCCAGGGCCAACCTTTTTAGCCTGATCAGGGCTAGGGCTAGGGGTATGAGTGGGGTAGGGCCAATTCTAGCCACGTTCTAGCCTGGCCCATTCCCACCCCTAACTATTGAGCCACTTGATAAAGTATTGGGATATTTGGACCATCCGTTATGCCTGTTCTACCTCTTACAGGCCAGCATAAAAAAAGAAAATGGACATCTGATAAAAATTAAAATAATTTTTTTTGGTAAAAAATTAATGATATTTTGGAAACTAAAAATAAATAATATTTTGAAAATTTTCTTATTTTTATTTCACGAGGTTTGAGAATTCTTAAAATTTTAGAAAATATGTAATCATGATATATTCTCGCCGTTGGTTTTTTGGAAACGGATTGGCTACTCCCCTGCCACCAGCCCTGGGGTAGGTGCTCTGTGGGCCCCGCCATGATGTATGTGTGTCATCCATTCCGTTCATCCATTTTTACAGATCATTTAAGGGCTTCATTTGAAAATGAGAGGGATATAAATCTCAGATGAACCACACCACATGAAAACAATAGTGAGTGGATATCTATCATTAAAATCCTCCTAAGGTCCAATGTACTGTTTATTTGACATCCAATCTGTTGATTAGGTCATACAAGCCAAGATGAAGGGAAAAAACAAAGATCAGCTTGTTCCAAAACTTTTATGGCCCCCAAAAAGTTTTTAATGGTCGACGTTCATTCAACACTGTTTCCAGTAATGTGGCCCACTTGACATTGGGATATACTTCATTTTTTGTCTCATACCATAAAATGATCTATAAAAATAGATGGACGGCATGGATGAAACACATACATCATGGTGGGGTCCACATAGCACCGACCACTAGCATATCCGTTTCCCTTACCCCGGGCTGTGTGGGGTCCACAGATATGTGCCTAAAAAATCCACCCCGTCCATCTGTTTTGAAAGAACACAATAAGACGGGTACAAAAATCAGGCAGATCCAAAACTCATGTGGGGCATACCACACGAAACAGTAGACTTGTTCCGGACATCTCTGTGGCCCCACACAGCCCCAGCAAAGGTACATCTCCGCGCTGGGGTCACAGACAATTCGCTTCCAACACCGCAAAGATAAACTTTGTAGACATCATACAGCCGTTCTTTTTCTGCCGAAGTCTGTATAATATTAGTGGGACACAATATAGGTCTGATTTTAATATTAGTCATGCTAACTGTCCACCCATTGCAGAGCATCTGATCTAACATGCACCGCAGCTGCATCGTACCGCCTTTAAAAAAAAAAAAAAAAAAAATTTAAAGAAAAAGAAAAAGAAAAAGAAACCTTGTCAGAATACCGCCTCCGATTGTAAAGTGAACGATTAAAGGCACGCATGTCACCACCTATTAACCCAGAAACAGATTACCTACCATCAAAGCACCACAACCAGGAGGATATCTGTGCCGTTAAAACAGTAGATCTCACCACGAAGATCATTCTTCTAAAAAATCAGGCTGATCCAATCTCAAGGTAGGCCATACCAGCAATGGGCATCAGACCATCAGGGGACCATTCTCTCTGATGTTGTGGCTTATCAGATGAGCCGACCTGCATGGTATGTTTTTATCTGGGCCTACCGTTTTCATGGCGCAGATTTCTTAAATAAATAGCATCTGTGCGCGAAAATGGATTGATACCACCATGTACGGAGTGTGCCGTCCATTCTTTTTAAAATGAAAAGTGTTATGGGAAAATTTGTACAAGGATAATCGGGTCAGCTTGAGTTACATGAACCGGATAATAAGGCCTCGGAAGGATGATACTACGTTAGGGACCGACTCCTAAGTCACGACTCAGAACTACAATTGCCTGACTTGGACCCCCGTCTGAAGGAGAATGGTTGAGCCAAGTCCTAACCTTCGTACTCAGCCTTAATCAGCAAACTCCGACCACTAGTACTCGACCTCATGACGGCATGATCCGAGGCCGAGTCGGAATGCGAATACTCCGTGCGCTGAGGCCAAGGCCGAGTCGGAATGCGAATACTCCGTGCGCTGAGGCCAAGGCCGAGTCTAGGCATGGATATGCCATACACCAATGCCGAGGCCGAGTCCAAGCATGGATGTGCTGCATACTAAGGCTGAGGCTGAGCCCGAGTGATGGTATTTCATATGCCGAATCTGGGGATAACCTAGATGCGAACGTGGCCGACGATCTCGCCCAAGGATATATGCCATTAAGACACGATATATCGCACGATCCTAGGATTGCGGATAATATCTCCACGATCATAATATCTTGTTGATTGAGTGAATCATGCCGAGATTAACGGATGTGGATCGTCCGACCCACATGTATAAATACCAGGTGACCCCATTGATACATGTACGCAAGATCTCGCATCCTCTCTCTACATTTAACTTAGACCTAGATTTCCTAGCCTGACTTAGGCATCAGAGGGTCCCCTGGCTAAGCCAGGGTCTCCTTTGCTCACCCCTTTTATGCAGGACCAAGGTTTGTTGAAGGCCCATAGCATTGAGTAGAGGATGGTCCATGAAGGTGCCCTGGTTTGTCAATTAGAGTGAGTGTTGAGTCAACTAGTTTGCAGAGCCTGATAGGAAGATCAATTCAAGAGTCTGCCTCAATCAGATGTGTGCGAGCTCGCCACAGGTAAATTTAAAACCTCACATCACATGTCCCAAAACAACAGGTATCTAAAACCCTTAAAAGTTATTAGAATATCATAAGGTTTTTTAGTCAAAAAAACTTTTTTTAAAATTAGAAAGTTTTCTAAGTTTTCTTGCTTTGTCGATTTTATCGATACACATCTCGATTTGATCGACCTGCGCTATCGAGTCCTCGATGCGTCATCGATACCATTGAAAAGAGGACTAAATATGTCCAACAACCTCATACATATCTGGACGAAATTATCGATGTATCGATACACCCATCGATACAATCGATATTCAAATCTCGAACCTATCGAAAGTGACTCGATAATATCGACAGGCAGAATTTCGGCACCCCTGTTTTTACTTAGGAAAATCACATATGCATCAATATATCGAAGCTCTTCTCGATACCATCGAAGTTTAAATCTCGATGATATCGAAAGGCTCTTGATAGTATCGATCTTGGGCGCCAAGTTTTCCAGCAAAATATTTCAGGGTTGTTTAACTATGATCGGAGGTCACTTGATAGAATCAATATTTAAATATCGATGATATCGGTACCAGGTCGATTGCACGAACAAGGACATAAGCTGTCCAGCAAGCGTAATGAAAAATTCGTTAGCTTTATCGATGCCTCGACACTAATATCGATATCATTGACATTCAAATTTCGATGATCTCGAAGGTCCCTCGATCATTCTTATAAACCTGAAATATTTCAAAACAAGTCTCTCTCATTTTTTAAGTGTCGATGGATTGAACCTCTCTCGATGAAATCGGAGTTCGAAATCCGATGACATCGACAAACGTTTCGATTCATCGACCAACTGGCAAAAGGTTTTAATAGCGTATGACATTGAGTTTCTGTCATCGAGCGGCCAGTCGATTCCATCGAGAGTATACGCTCGATGATTGTAACGCCATGAAAATTGGGGGTCGAGTAGCAACTCAACACCCGAGTTCCAAAACATCACTTATGCAACACAAATGCTTATGATTGAATGTTGTCTGTGTTAGTGCAATAAACATGAGTGAGATTATACCAAAATAGTAATTCATACTCCAGATCCATATATAAACACAAGCGGAAGACTGAAAGATGTATATAGATGTATATAAAACAAAACAATCTCGATCTCAAGAGTATGAATACCAACTGAGTCACCATATATATGTATTTGTTCCTGAATTAAAATATCAAAATGGTACAACTGTGATCATGAACCCTGTAGTCCCATAAATCTAGATAGCCTACGCGAAGCCTCCAGCAAACTGCATGAAGGAAAACTCATCCTGATCTTCATAATAATTAGGGTCAGTCTCCTGTGGATCGTCAATACCTGCGTCTAAAACAGGGTCTGCTGGGTATTCAGAGCATCGTCCCGTAACGTGGGAGTGAGTAGCTAACTCAATGGAACAATAGAGCATAAGTTAACATGTTATCAAATCAGTCAAGCAGTAATGATAAAGCAGTACAAACAATATTCCTAAGTACTGTAATTAATGCGAGGATGAGATGAGATTATTATGCATGCCCTCGCCAACATACTTCCTCGTGTGGCATCATCTTATGTCCGTGGCATGCTGGCACCCTCAGTGCTTCACATCTTCCAGGCACATGCAATGCGATGATGAGTATGATTACCGAGTTGTTATTAGTCCATTTCAAGACAGCAAGCAGTATTGGGAAACTAAGGTACCTTCCTTATATCATTCCCAACAATGATCCATTCTAGGGTCGTCAGTCCTAGACAATCTCATACGATGGTGTGTTTCTAGGTCGCTGCAGAAGGGTCCGCTGAGGCTACATTACAGGAACCGTTACACCACTCCCCCATCACCTTATCAATACAGGCCTAGTTTATACTCTTATTGCTACAGGAAGGCTAGTCGCCTCTCTGTAGCTTCAGAGTATACTCGAGGTCACTACAAAAGGCTCGTCACTAATCAGTGTAGGCTGACAGCTCGAATACAGTATCCCATACCACCGTATTCGACTCACGAGTTAGGGTTGCTCACTGGTCACTACAGGGAGGCACGTGGCCGCAGCGTAGGCTGACAGCTCGACCACGGTGTCCCATACCACCATGCCCGGCTCATGAGTCTTGGTGGATCGAGGTACCATGGTTAGCGAGATTCCACTGGTAAGGTTAGTACCTCAGGTTCAAGCAGTAGCGTCCAAGCATGGTGAACATACATTAGACAGATCGGTTTATTTGACGAGCTCGGCTAGCTCGAGTGCACAACAAGTTGAACGATATGAAGCGCATAAGCACTTCGTGTGGCCAGCCACTAACGTCAACTGAAGTACAACTTGGGTTCGTCGAACACATCCTATGTGGCGAATGAATCTCAACCACGTACTCGAGTCTGTTATCGATCGTCTGGACTATAATCATAGCCCCAATCACAATCAACCCTTAACCAGAAGCATATAAGGTAAAGTATAATAAACAAAGTAATTCAAGCATGTTAACGAACATGTCATAAAGCATGTTACAAAGCACAATATAAACAAGAAATACAAACACATATATTTCTTAGTAAGCGGTTAAATTAAACAACTAACATAGAGGAAATCATATACATCTCTAAGGTAGTTGAGAATCCCATCTCAACACCTACCTGAAGCATGATTATCTAAGCACTTACTCTTACAAGCATTTTCACAAACACTTAGAATACACTATTTTAACATACATAGTGTATATTAGCAAAAACATGCATTAGGGCGAACCCTTTCGCCAAGTAAGTATTATACACATATATAATATGTTTATATAGTAAATAATCATGGCAAATACATTTTCAAAATTTATACGTATGCGATACTTTCTACAAATACTAGGAATACAGTATATTCAACATAGTTATCAGTATAAGAAAATGAAACAGACAAAGACACTTTGTACATGTGCAATAACATACAGATCATGAATCTATTACTATCTGACATTGAAAGTGTTGAAAACCATAACCTATACATCTAAAGTCCGCACCTTACGCCGTAGAAGCGTAAAGAACTTGATAGATTTGTTAAACTTTAGTATACAGCAGCTTGGTAACCTATAAAATGAAATAGGTTAGCTATTTCATAACCTACAACTATCAAAACCTCAAAACAGGTTAGGGTTAGGGTTTCTTACCTAGAAACGATGTCAGAATCGTCGGGAAAGTGATTAGAATGGAGTGGCTAAGCTTGTAGAGCGACAGGGAAAATAGCAGGGAGGTTCTCCCACTTCTCTCACACTTTCTCTCTCTTTTCTCACTTCTCACACCTAGGGTTTTTCTCAAATTCGTATGGCTGAATGAGAGAGGGTTTTAAGGTCCTTATATAGCCTAAAATCACACCAAAATAGACCTAAGGTCAAGGTATACTTAGGTTATATCCAAAGTGGGTCAGTTTCAGCTCAACGGAGGACTTCTGGCGGCCCCCCTTGAGCCAAAGGTCGGACTTAAGCTCACCAACCTTGGATCTAGGTGGAGTTAAGTTTTTGTTCCAGTCGGATTCTCAGATCACGCATGGCGGACCAGTTTCAGTACAATGGTCATCGAATCCTGATCGGGGATTTCAAGTATACTGCCATGTATATGAAATTTTTCCTGATCCGAGGGTGTATTTGGGTCAGATTCCGACAGTCTGATTGCTTATAATTAGCCCGCAAACACTAAGTCTCAGATTACTTAAATTCTATTAAATTTCTAAAGAAAACCAAGTCTTCTCACACTCCTCGCTCTAAACTCAAGCGAATAGCCGTGGGACACTGTCTGGATTTGATCTCCGAGATGGTTGTCAAGCCCAGCGAGGTGGTCCTAATTCTATAACCTCATATCATTTGGACTTTCGATGTGCGGTCCAGATCTGATACGGAGTTTCAATGTACTCCCGAGAGCAGTCAGGTAATGAGTTTGATCCTAGATTTTAGGGTAACCTAGCGTCAATGATTCTACAAACTTTGGGTCTTGCAGATCGTATTTAAAGTGATTCGAATTTCATGGCTAATCTAGTTTAGCACTTAGTTAACTTTGTCAAATTTCTAAAGGATTTGATCTTGAGTGATTTCTGCCTGAGGTGGTACTCGAGCCATTGTACAGAATTTTTCGAGTCGTTACAATGATATCGAGCCCACTTGATGATATCGAACTCTGTCATAAATGTGACCATTTTATATCCGTTGGAATCTTTTTCTTATATAAAGAGGACTTGTCTATTGTTGCTGGTAGAGAAAGTAGAGAGTTGTTTTGAGTATTTAACCTTAGATCTTATACCCAAAGCCCTTTCTCTTAGGGGAGTTCATCCTCCAATCCACCCTCATCATTGATATTCAATAGAGTGGATTGGGGAATGAACTTCCGCATTCAAGGATCCTCCAGCTACTACCTTAATGGAAAATCATTAAGCTGGGATGCCTTGAATGCTTAGATGATTGAAATCGCTCTATCTTCCTTATAAAAAAAATCTTTTGAGAGTAGGATTTCATCATAACCTTGACCCAACCCGTCGCCATATATTAATACATCTTTTGAGTTACGGATCAAGGAAGCCGAAGACTCTTCATCAACAAAGGAGGAGATCTTCATCAACGTGCTGAATGGGACTCATCCACTTATCTATAAGTATCTAGAGTCAGAGGACCCTTTGATCATTCCTTTTTAGGATTGGGTCTAAGGTGGTTCTCACCCTTGAAAGTCCTCCAAGAGGCCTTCGACAGGAGTGTACGTGGTGGGTGCGTCGTGTGGACCCTTGCTCTATGGATTATCAGAGTCGAATATTACATATTAGACCCCGATTATTGCCCTATTTTATATACATGATAAGGCCTAATATCGGATTTTAATTATATTTTTGTTACAGGAGGAAATTAGGAGCGTATTGAAAATTAATGTTAAAAGCGTGAAATTGACGTTTCGAAGTCACCAGAACGCGGGATGGACTCCAGAAAACCAATGGTGATGATTTTACACGCCTGAGATTTGAGGAAAGGGGCCCGAAAAGGGTCCAAAATGCAAGATCACACGTTTCCCGCCACCCGATCAGTTCGAAACTTCATACATGTGATAGGGGCCATGAATTAACCGTACATATTAAATTTCAGCTATTAATGATCTCCGGAAGTGCTCCAACTGACAAATCATCCCACAAATCGTTGATTTCAGGCCCACCTGAGATTTGGAAATGCCTCAAACTTGGTTTTGGCAGATGAAATTATATGAAGAAGAAGATGACTTGCAGATTTCTCATGAACAATGCAGTGGACCCCACATGCATGAGGAGTGTGCACACTACACGTTGCACTTGCGGTGCACCGTACCCATGTCTCGGTCAGCGAAGCGCTGACCCGCGTCATATCCCTCAAAACCGAAAATCGCAGCCGCGGTCGTCCAGCGTCCGCAAGCCGATCGCAGTCGGCGGTTGTGGGTCCCACCTAGTGTCCAATTGGACAATCCAAACCGTCCATCAGCTTCCTGGGGTGACTATTGACATCGCCTAGGTGGCGAAATTACAAAAGAGAGTGATGATCATATCTTAACCATTCAAGCGCAGGACCAACGGTGCAGAGATTAAGCCGTGGGCCACACCGAATAGAGTCCAAAACCGTCCGTTCCTAGCCAAAAATTCAAGTAGAATGTAATGAACGGAGTAGATTTCTCTGAAAACTTCGATCACGGACCGCACCATCATTCGATGCTCGGTTTCGCGTCCGCGTAACGTCACCGCTGTCCGTTTTGCGAAGAGTTGTGGGCCCCACCCGTCAATCCTCCGGACAATCTGATCCGTCCATCGTGTAGAGGGCCACGAGCACTACAAACCCATGCTGGTATTCCACTCCCATGCGTACACACGTGCGTGATACAGAGGCCACAAAAGGGCTATCCGGCGACGTTCAAAACTGATCTTTTCGAGATTTCTTCTGTGGGCCGCGCCAATGGACCTTCAAAACCACTCATTCTTGGATCGAAATTTCGTCCCGAATCCAATGGACTGGTGGATTTTCCGTAAAACACCTTGGGGCCCACCGATCACGGTTGCGAAAATCAGCACTTCGAGTCCGTCTACGACTGACCGATTCCACCATCCAAATGCTATAAAAGGGAATTTTTGGACGTGGGAGAGGGATTCAGATCTAGGGAATTCGAGATCCAGAGCCAGGGAGAGGAGAAAGAGAAGAAAGAGAAGGAGAAAGAGAGAGAGATTGTTCGGTTTAGTGTTTTGATTTTATGAATTTTATTTAATATTTTTTATGGATTTCATGGGTCACTAATCTCTCAGCTAGGGCTGAGATGAAGCCCCTAATTTGATTAACTCTTGTATTGGTTGATTTACTTTGAATTTTATTAATTTGTTTCTTTCTCTGAGTGGGCTTTATGGGTTTAAATTCCATACTTCTCCATCTATGAACTTGACCAAAGTATAGATGGATGTTGTTTGGATGCTTATTACAGGTGCTTGGGTCTCGATCAAGAACAGTTTCCTATAGAGGAAGGAACAGTGGTGCTTTAATGAATTTTGCATACCATGTGCCCGACCAAGGACATGGGATGTATTGTTCATGGCATTGCTTAAAGGAATTAGACAGTCTGTATGCCCGATTTAGGACACAGATTGTGCTTTCTCTATTTAAGTGGTATCAATCAAGGTCAAGGTGAATCAACAGACAAAACAAGGGTTAGGATAATTAGGGGTGGATTCGAAAGTCCTAGTGCTCTCTCTCTGATGGAATTTTCTTCCCTATTCTTAATTGTTTTTATTTTTTTTTCCTAGAATTGTGCTTAGTAGTTCATACCATTATTTGTTGGATTAGTTAAGGAGAGTCTCAGATTTAAATTGTGACGATCAGTCCTCGTGGGATTCGACCTCGATCTTACCGAGTTTATTACTACATCACAACCCTATACTTGGGGAGTGAACAATGGAGAGCATAAACATCTGGTTAAAGGTGAACCAGTTAAAACCTTGGGTTTGAGGTGAACCGTGTGAAACCTTTGGTTTGGGGTAAACTGCGTAAAACCTTAGTTAGGGTCTTATGAAAGATCTTTGGCTAGTGTGCCTAAAACCGGGTGCTACGTGTTGACCCTTGCTCAGGGAGCATAAACAGTCAGCCTCAGTGTAGGTCGTAAAGGTTGAAGGTGAACCTAATTTAAAACCTTAGGTTTGAGATGAACCGCTGTGAAACCTCCTTAGTGAAATTGGGCACACTCAAGGGTTGAGTGCGTCTACCGGGAGTGGAGTAGACTGATTGTCGAACCACTATAAAAATGATTGTGTTTGAGATTGCTATTCTTCTGATTGTGTGATATACTTTAATATTTACATATCTGAATATCTGAGATCACACCTCACACACATACACAGTCATATCCATCATAAACTAGTTTGCATAATGTTCACTTCTTAAATAGTTTGTGATTGGATCCTCTGCCAGGCTTGGAAGCCAGTAGAGTTATTTTTGAGTAATCCTAATATGAGCTTATTGTTAGGATTAGTGTAATAGGATTTGAAATAAATCATAAAAACTTTAAAAAGTCTTATTCACCCCCCACTAGGACATATTGGCATATTCCTACTTCAACTAAAGTGGTCTTCACGGCTATTTCAGTCCAGATTTTGACCTCAACATTTTTGGCATCGGCTGTGGGAAACAAACAAAAAGCTATAAAATTTTACTAGAAATTTAGAGAGGAAAGAAAAAGGTAACAGTGGTGGAGCCCAAACCTAGCAGGTAACATCAGTCCTCTTCACTACTGCACACTGAGTCGGCTCCAATCAGGCCGTTACAATGGACCCGGAGTCGATGAGGGAAATACAAGGCACTGTTGAGCGAAGTCCAGATGTTGAAGGATGAGATTAACCGAATGAAGGCACAGCAGAATCAACAACCGCCTCTCGACTTGGTGGAGGCTACCCCGATGCCCATGGAACGACCGCAACAGATTAGTTCCCGGGCCCGAGGATCCCAGGCGCAGTCCGCACGAGTTCCCGACCCTGCACACAATGCCGAAGTGACGGATACGTAAGACGGCCCCGTATCTTGAACAGGTTCCGGAGTGCGAGCGGATCAGATTTTGACCCCAACATTTTTTGGAGCCGTCTGTGGGAAACAAACGAAAAGCTATAAATTTTACCAGAAATGGCGAGAGGAAAGAAAAAGGTAACAGCGGTGGAGCCCGAACCTAGTGGGCAACATCAGTCCTCTTCACTACCGCACACCGAGTCGGCTCTAATCGGGTCATCACAACGGGCCCGGAGTCGAGGAGGGAAATACAAGGCACTGCAGAGCGAAGTCCAGATGTTGAAGGACGAGATTAACCGATTGAAGGCGCAGCAAAATCAACAACCGCCTCTCAACTTAGTGGAGGCTACCCCGATGCCCAAGGAACTACCGCAGCAGATTAGTTCCTAGGCCCGAGGATTCCAGGTGCAGTTCGAGCGAGTTCCCGACCCTGCACACAATGCAGTGTCCCAGAATCAATCTACCCGCGCTCCAAAACCTATTCAAGATGCGGGGCCGTCTTAAGTATCTGTCACTTCGGCTCTAGCCTCTTCTGATCTCTACTACCAGTTAGAGAGGAGAAGATAGGGTAGAGCACCCGCAAATAACGGAGGGCCCCCAGGAGATGGTAGTCGAAAATCAGAATCCTTAGGAAGCTCAACTTCAGGAACTCCGCAAACAGTTCGTAGCGTTTCAAAAGAATCAGCGATTTGCATCCATCCCAACCACAGTCCAGGCGATGATGGAAGCGACCCAGCCTCCCTTTACCTCAGAAATCATGAGTGAGGTGATGCCGCTGAGGTTCAGGATGCCTCCCGTCATCCAATTTTCTGGGTTTGAGGACCCGTCGGAGCATGTAGAGACATACCGTTCATAGATGCAGATCCAGTCAGCCACGGATGCGATGATGTGCAGAGCCTTCTCAATAACTCTCTCCGGATCTGCTCGAAGTTGGTATTGACAACTTAAACCAAAATCGATAGGCTCCTTCGCCGAGCTCAACAAATTGTTCCTTACCCAATTTATCTCCGGTAAGAAGAGTCGGAAACCTACTACCCATCTGTTTACCCTCAAATAGGGAAACAAGGAGTCTCTGAAGGACTTCATTGCCCACTTCAATGAGGCGGCGTTGTTAGTGGAAGACTATGACAACAAAATAGCACTCTCGGTCATGTTCAGCGGGCTTAAAGAGGGGAAATTCACATTCTCGATCGGGAAGAATTCGCCGACCACCTTGGTAGAGCTCATTAGCAGGACTAAAAAATACACTAATGTAGAGGAATTCTCTAACTCCCGCAAGAACGTTCAAATCATCGAGTAGTCGTCCAAGGAGAAATGATTGAGGAACGAAGAACCTCAGTCGTCCAACAAAAAACCCGACGATTGAGCCCCTCGTGACTGCCAACCAAGTCGAAGACCCGATGGCAAATTCCGTTCCTATACTCCTCTCAACACCTCTACGGAGCAAATCTTGTTGGACATCAGGGGTCAGAGACTCCTGAACTGGCCCGTCTGCATGAAGACCGACACAGAGAGTCGTGACAAGCGGAAGTATTACCGGTTCCATTGCGACCACGGCCACAACATGAGTGACTGCATGGACCTCAAAGATGAGATCGAGACCCTCATTCGTAAGGGTCATTTACGCTGATACGCTAAGGAAGAGAGATCGACTCGGAGAGAAGAGCAACCGTGCAAACCGGCGGAGGAACTGACCGAGATTCGAACTATTTACGGCGACTCATCTGGTGGGGGTGACTCAAACAGGGCTCGCAAAGTCCACTCTTGAAATTCATACACCGAGCATTACGTCCATTTGGCCGAGAGGCCGAGGAAAAAACTCTAAGTCAGCCCCTGTAGTCTAACTTTCACAAAAGATAACGAACGTGGAATCCAGCATCCGCACGACGATCCTTTCGAGAAGATAGGGATCGAAAGGTCATGCCTCCGACCCATGAAAATTCCTTTGCATGGCTTTGACGGAGATAAGGTGATCTCCGAGGGAGCCATCACTCTCCCTGTGACGGCAGGAGAAGGACAACATCAAGTCACGCTTCTTATGGACTTCTTATTGTCAACGTTCCATCGATGGATAATGTCATCCTGGGCCGACCTTCCCTTAATGCAATGATGGCGGCCGTGTCCACCTACCATCTTATAATGAAATTCCCTACCGAAGGAGGGGTCTGATACCTCCGAGGGGATCAGCATGAAGCTCGGAAATGCTATGCGATAGCAGTGAGAAAAGGGTTGGTGAAGCATGCCCTTACCATCAACGTCCTCGGTCCTACAGAAGATCCCCCCAAAGACTTAGAGACCGTCCCGCTTGAGGAAGCCGACCCGAGTAAAACTGTTCAGCTCAGATCTTCAGATGCTGACTTTCTTACAACAGCACGAGGACATCTTCACGTGGTCACACGAGGATATTCCTGGTATCTCTCCCAATGTCATGGTCCACAGACTAAACGTGGATCTGAATTATAAACCAGTGGAGCAGAAAAGAAGAGCGTTCGATGCCGAGAGTTACACTACCATAGCCGATGAAGTTTCTAAGTTCCTCACCGTCAGCTTCATCAAAGAAGTACATTACTCAAACTGGATCGCCAACATGGTCCTAGTGAAGAAATCGAGTGGAAAATGTCGGGTCTGTGTAGACTACTCCGATCTGAATAAGGCATGTCCTAAGGATAGCTTCCCCTTGCCTCGGATCGATCAGTTGGTGGACAGCACGGCTGGGCACGAGCGACTCTCCTTCCTGGATGCCTATTCCGGGTATAATCAGATCCCGATGCACCCTCCGGATAGGCAGAAGACTACCTTTGTCACCGACAAAGGACTCTACTGTTACTGGGTCATGCCCTTTAGCCTGAAGAACGCTGGGGCAACTTATCAGAAATTGGTGAACTAAATGTTTGCCAAGCAGATCGGTCAAACAATGAAAGTTTACGTCGATGACATGCTCGTTAAGAGCGTCAGAGCTTCTGACCATCTTGTAGACCTCAGGGTGACGTTTTCGATTCTATGGGAGTATCACATGAAGTTGAACTCGGTCAAGTGCGTCTTCGGAGTCAGTTCGGGCAAGTTGCTTGGGTTCCAAATTAGCCAGAGAGGCATCGAGGCGAAGATAAAGGTGCTACTTGATATGAGTTCACCTCGAACAGTGAAGGAAATCCAGTGTTTGACTGGCTGAGCAACGGCGCTCGGTCGGTTTATCTCTAGAGCAACAGATAAGTGCCTTCCCTTTTTCCAGCAACTGAAAGGTCACAAGAAAGCCAAGTGGACCTCTAAATGCGAGCAATCGTTCCTACAGCTGAAGCAATAACTGGGTTCACCTCCCTTGCTGTCGAAACCAGAAGAGGGCGAGCCCCTACTCTTGTACCTAGCGGTCTCTGCCTCAACTGTCAGTTCTGCACTCATTAAGGAGGTAGGGGGCAAGCAGTATCATGTCTATTACACAATCAAAGCAATGGTACTCACTGAGACTAGGTACCCGAGCATGGAGAAACTGGAACTCAGCTTGGTCTTCTCAGCACGGAGGTTGCGCCCGTATTTCCAGGCACACACTATCATTTTCTTGAACGACTCCCCCCCTCAGGCAAGTCCTTCAAAAGCCAGACGTCTCAGGTCGACTGACAAAATGGGCGATAGAACTCGGTGAGTTTGACATCTAATATCGTCCGAAGACCGCAATCAAAGGCCAAGCGGTGGCTAACTTTATAGCTGAGTTCACCATCCCGAGTGTCGATACCGAAGCAGAAGCAGCTGCCCCGACCCCGCCTATTCCTCCGCCTATCAAGGATACGGAGTCAGAATAAAAGTGTGTCCTTTATGTCGATGGGTCTTCCAATACCAAGCACGTCAAGGCAAGAATCGTCCTGGTCGCGCCTGATTCTACAACTATACAGTACACATTATGCTCGGTTTCAAAGCCTCCAATAATGAAGCAGAGTATGAGGCCCTACTGGCAGCCAGTTTGGGGGTACAATCCCTTGAAGTGCAATGTGATTCCCAACTTGTGGTGAACCATATCTCCACCGATTATGAAGCCAAGGAAACAAGAATGGTGGCCTATCTGACCGAGGCCAGGAAATTGATAGAAAAGTTCTGGAGTTGCGTCATCAGATAGGTTCTAAGGGTAGAGAATTCTTGGGCCGACGCCCTCGCACGATTAGCCTCGGCTACGGAAGGAAAGCTTCCTCGAATCATACCTGTGGAATTCACAGAGAGCTCAAGCATCGACCAAACAGATCAAGAAATGGTCAATCCAGTAGAAATGACTCCTAGTTAGATGGATCTAATTTACGACTACCTCACATCTGGTGAGGTACCCACGACAAACTGGAAGTGCGACGCCTCAATATTAGAGTCGTACAATACATAATTCTGGACGGAGTCCTATACAAGAAGGGGCACTCACAGCCCTACCTCAGATGCCTCCAACCGGAGAAAGCGGATTACGTGATACGAGAGATTCATGAGGGCATCTGCGGAAGTCACTTTGGTGGTCGAGCCCTAGCTCTGAAGATACTCTGCTAAGGGTACTTCTGGCCAACCATTTGAGAAGATGCGAAAGATTATGTCCGAAGGTGCGATAAGTGTCAGATGTTCGAGGTGATACCTAGGCAGCCAGTAGAAGATATGACCCCCATGAGTAAGCCGTGGCCGTTTGCTTAGCGGGGGATCGACATCATTGGACCTCTACCTACAGGGAAAGGACAGGTGAAGTTTGCTATTGTTGTTGTCGATTATGTCGAGGCCAAGCCCGTGGCCAAGATCACCGAGCAAAAGTTGATCGACTTCGTATGGAAGAACATCATCTGACGATTTGGGATCTTGCGCACCATCGTTTCTGACAACGACAAGTAGTTCGACAATAATAAGTTCCGAGGAATGTGTAGGGGGCTCGGCATCACGAACACTTATTCCTCCCCTTAACATCCGTAATCCAACGGATAAATGAAGGACGTAAACAAAGTCATTAAGCACCATCTCAAGACGAAGTTGGAGAATGCGAAAGGTAACTGGTCGGAAGAGCTCTCATTCGTCCTTTGGGCCTATAAAACTACAGCCCAGTCATCTATCGAGGATACTCCCTTCTCGCTCTCTTATAGCTCAGAGGCGATCGTCCGAGTTGAGATCGACCTCCCAACAGCTCGGGTCAGAAACTACCAGGAGGATCAGAATGTAAAGCAAATGGCAGCAAGCCTCAACCTGCTCGAGAAAGCTAAAGATATCGCCTAACTTCGAGTCACTGTTAGGCATCATCAAGTGGCGTGCTTCTACAATTTAAGGGTCAAGACAAGGCGGTTTCGACCAGCGGACTTAGTTCTCCGTTGCGTCTTCTAAAATACGGTAGAACAGGGAGTTAGGACGCTCGGGCCCAACTAGGAAGGGCCTTACCGCATGGTCAGATCAACCATGCCAGACTTTTACCACTTGGAGGACCTCGAAGGGCGTCAGCTCCCTCACCCCTGGAATGTCGAACACTTGAAGATCTACTATCAGTAAAATTCTACTAGCCACTGAAGGCCCTCAATAAATGTATCGCTCGAAAGCTTCCAGCCTCTTAAGGCCTCTAATAAAAGTTCCTCATTTTCTACATCGTCTACTTGCGTGATCTACTAACGGAAAAAGTTACCTCTCAAAGCAGAGGTTAACTTAACGGACCGACCCCCTTCAAGAAGGGGTCGGGACATTAAACCCACGAAAATCTACATAAAGATCCCCTCATATGTAGGGGAAAAGCTCGGAAATGACCCGATTCCCAGAGCAAGGGGTTGGTTCGTCACACCGACTAATCGGTAGAAATGGCTAAGAGGCGCGCACTATTCGGGGGGGGGGGACTGTTGAGGGTCAAATATTGCATATCAGACCCTAGTTACTGCTTGAATTTACGAACATAATATTATTTAATGGTCTGATTTAATCGTGTTTGTAATGCAGGATGTGATGACAAGTTGAGACTGAAAAAAGGTGCTAAATGCATGGATTTGACGCTCCGAATTCACCAAAGCATGAGACGGACCCCAGGGGACCAAGATCGATGAATTTACACGCCAGAGATCCGAGAAAATCGAGAAACTGAAGCTCAAGTGGCCCGAAATTGGTCCAGAATGCAAGATCACAGTGTTCCCACCATCCGCTTGGTTCAAAACTCCATACATGGCTTCAGGACCATAAATTAACCGTACACGTTGAATTTTGGCCATTGGATCCTTGTGAAAGCAGCCCAATGGATAGATCAGCCCACAAATCACTCATCTGGGGCCCGCCTGATATCTAGATATACTTCAATTTCGTTGTCAGCGTCTTAAATTGGATGAGAGGATGGACCAATGATTTTCACATAAGCAACACGGTGGACTCGCACTTGAGGTGAGTGTACACCATGTACAAGCTCACCGGAGGCGCATACCGGGATTCTCGGTCAAAGTCGGTTTGCATCCCGGCTCTTTCCGCTCCACAACGGCGCACAAGCGTTCGGCCTCTATCAATGGGACCCACCCATCATCCAAATAGGTGATCGAGACCGTTCATTCACTCCAGAGGGGGGTCCTAACTATCGCCTAGGTGACAGAATACTGGAAAATGACGGAGATCATCTTTCAACTGTTCAAGTGAAAAACCAACGGTGCAATGAAAAACCTCGTGGGCTACGTAGAAACCGATCCAAAGCGACCATCCCTGACCGGTTTTTTAAGGGGAATTTAATGGACGGTGTGGATTTCTCAAACACTGGGGTATGTGGACCCCACTGATGTCACTTTGTCGGCATGCATGATAAGACGCCGGCCGTAAGGTACGGACGCTGATTCATGTTGTGGGCCCCACCTATTGTCTATACAGGCAATCCGACTCGTTCATCAAATTCCCATGGCCCATGTTACCAAGTCTTAGGTGGAAGAATTTTAAAAGATCGCAAGGATCAAAATTCAACCTTCCAAACGGAATATCGACGACATAGCAGAAAGCAGGTGGGCCACGCGATCAACGCTCCAGAAATATCCTTTCCCGGACGGTTTTTCGTTGTGCATTCATTGAACGGAGTGGATCCTCCATCGGAACTCAAGAATGGGGAATCGAGAGTACCAGCGTAAGCCTATTTGTTTCCCGCTACAACAGGGAGTGCATAACGGCTGGGTTATATATAAGAGAGAGAGAGAGAGACATCGGCTGGGGAGTACAGCTGGGCTTGGAGCAACAAATTGAAGTTCGGGTGAAGACGTGAGGAGAGAGAGAGAAAGAGAGAAAAAGAGTTTGTTTTTAGCTGCTTTATTTATTTATTTTATTTTGAGAGATCTAGTCCACTCATGTGTGGCTAAACCTCTTAGCTAGGGCTAAGAGGTGAAGCTTGTAGCGTGACGGGATGAGTCTATGCTTGTGCCTTTTGTTTAAACTGAATGGATTTTGATTTAATTTTATTAAGGGAATGTTTTCAGTCTTTAATGGTCTGTTGTGACTGAAATTACAATGGGTCTGCAATGGCTTTAAGTATGTTCTTTTTCTCTTATGTTTATGACGTCAGGAAGCCCTGTTGTTCACCATCGTCTCCAGGCATGGTTGGATGTCGGTACCTTCCTAACCTTCATACATTGATTGGTTGGTAATTAGTTTAATTCTATTGTTTGCTTTGTCTCCTGGGCATGGTTTGGTGATGGAATCCATTCTAATTCATATACCTTTCATCTTTTCAAAATTACATCAAAGGAAGTTCAGTGGATTTTCATGAATCAAGTGTAGTTCTCCCTGATCTCTACAAGTGGATCCTTGGCACCCTAGTTTCCTACCTTTAAATTTCTTCAGTTTTAGTTTACTATTTCACCATTATTTCTCAAATTACACTCAATTTAGATTTCATCTCATTCTAGTTCTAGTTCTAGTTATTCTCAGATTACGTACAAGTTTCAGTCCCTGTGGATTCAACATCGGTCTTACCAAGTTTTATTACTACATCACAACCCTATACTTGGGGAGTGAACATTGACCTCTCAAAGGGTTGGTCCTTAAATATTAACATTAAAGAAATTAACACGCAGGAATATGCATTCTCTCAAAAGTCATTCATTCATCATAAAAAAGGAGGGGGGCTGTCGAAGATTACTAAAAAAGAAAGGGCGTCTCATTCCCTCCGAGTAGAGGGACCGATTATCAAGTTGGGAGGTTAGGCCTTGGGGATAACTTCAGCAACAGGAGCATTCTCAGGCTCGTCTAGTTCGGTGTTCTCAACATCGCCTACAGCAAGAGCGTCAAGATCGAGTGTCGGATGAAGCTTCCGGACCTCGGCCGGACAATCGTCAAAGCTGGTGTCATAGCCGAGGTAATACAGTTTGTCCAGGTCCTTAGCCCTCTCGGTTGAATCCTTGCACCTAGCCACGGCCGCAGCAGCCATGTCACCCGGTCTGCAGATGTCGCGGCCTCAAGTACGATTCGTTGCTGGGCCAACCGGTTTGCGACCATCCGCTCCTCCATCTTGAGTGTCTCCCTCGCACCCTAGAGCCCTGACTCAACTTCCGCGACCCTGAACTCCAAGTCCTCATTAGCCTAGCACAGATGCCTGAATTTGGGATCAGCTATTTCTAAGCATGCTTGGAGTTGGTTGACCTCACCCTGGAGTGCGAACTCCCTTGTTCGACCCTCGTGGCAACTTTCCTTAGTTCCTCTCACTCTGCAGTTGAAGCCTCCAACTTCTTCTCAAGCTCGGCATTCAGAGCCTCTTGGTCTACCTTCTCCACCACAAACTTGGCCCACTCTGTCTCTTATTATGCCTTCTCAACTACAAACTTGGCCTGCTCTACCTCAAGCTGCTCCAAGTCCTTCAGCCTCTCATTCACCTCCAACATCATTGACAATGACTGGTAGCAGACAGCTGCGTAATCGTTCATGAACCTGACATAACGGTGGGAGAGTGTCTCAAATATCTGCGCCTCTGCAACGTGTCTGGCTACCCATGGGTTCAGCAACGCCATGTGATAGCCGGGAGGCAGAATTTCTGGAGCAGACTCTGAAGTTCCTTCGATCCCACTAGTGGCAGAAGCTTAGGCAGCAACCTCAAGTGTGGTGGCATACCCGACAAGAGCAGGAGCGTCAGTATGGCCGGCTAAGAGTTCGGCCTCGACAGTGGGGGTAGGGGGGGGGGGTGTAACACCCTAGTTTTTAGGGGCTATGTAGGAACTCGGCCTCCAAATTCCTGGGTGTTGCTTATATCTTCATTATGTCGATTTGTACATAAATCAGTTCAAATGAGCAATAAATGAATCGGCTGAAACATTAACCACAACCACAACTAATCTACTGAAATAAATGTGACTAAGAACTACAAGTCTATAGAAATATCAAACGGGTCACACAAGGCGTCGCCCAAAAGAATTTATAAAGTAAATGTCCAAAAGAAATAGTGCGCTAGATCCACAGTTCAACAACCCATAATCAACCTGCACAGTCTACGGTTATCCACCTATAAGCTGGACGTAGGAAAGCTCCTCCTCCCTATCCATGCTCACCTCGTTCGGCTCGTCGAGCTCCGCCTCACCTGCATCTAATAAAGGGTCTGGTTGGTGTTTTAAAACACCATCCCAGAGTGGGAGTGAGTAGCTAACTCAATGGTTACTATTAGTCTTAAGTTACAACAAGCATCAATTATATGATGAATTTAATGAAAGACATACATTCACAGATCCTTAAATAGTCATGTTAATGCATATGCATGTATTATGATATGATGCATGACCTCACAATAACACTCCCTCGAGCGACTTCGTCTAATGGTCGCGCATGACCAACACTCCCTCATTGCGACCTCAACTGCCGAGTCACCAACCTAACTAGTGCGATGCGATCGTGATCGTGTTAGCCGAGTTTTTAATTAAATTTGTTCATCCAGCAGATTGGAAAAACTGGTACACCTCATGTATCATTGCCCTCAACTGGTTGCGAGGCCAAGGCTCCACAATGTGCGAGGCCAGGACCCTGCGATCCTTGATCTCATTGGGTTTCCCATCCCCGATTTCAAGCACATGGGGAGTGCTGAGACGAGGGATCGCTCGCGGTTACTACGGGGAGGCTCATCACCCCAGCGTAGGCCGATAGCTCAGACACATTGTCCCATTCCACCATGCCCGACTCTCAAGTCAGTGGATTGGTTTCAAATGGTTATCAATAAGCTTCAGTGGTTGAAGGGTGTTCCAGGTTCCATAAAGGCGTGAGCAGACATGACTAACAAACATGGTTGGTCAGTATGCGAACTAGACCGTGCGAGTTCAGGTGAGTACGTGACGGACGACATTGAGTACAAGCGACTCATGTAGTCCAACTATTGTCGCCCATTTGCATCCGCTCAAATCTGTTGGTTCAACTGCAGGACGGTCCTACCAACGAGACCACCTTCTCTCACCTCAGTTTCCTAACCAACCTAGGGGTTTGATGACATTTAATAATATTCCAACAATTCCAGATTCGTCTTCTAACACAAGTCATGCACTCATACATCTAACATAAATAATCAGATTTTTTTACAATGCAACTACTAACAAAATACAACATTAATGTGTGTGTATTGAGTGGGGTTACCGAAGAGACCAAGAACTATACATCATTCATAGGATAAACATACAACAAAAATTAACGCAATCGTGCGTGCCAAAATGAAGGTTATACTAAAATCATATATGGGATAAACATGCCACACCAAAATCAAACCCAATCATGTTGAAGACAAATAAACAATACTTAATCATTTTATGAAATTTGCTAAAATCTTATATGGGATGAACATGCCACACCAAAATCAAATCCAATAATATTGAAGAACCAATAAGCAACACTTAACCATTTCATGAAATTTAGGAGGGCCCTATCATGTAGGGTCTTAGCTAGGTTCTCTCTAGATTACTCAAGCACATCATCCTAACATTCATAATCATTAAACTCATAGTAAAATTGGTGTTAGGCCACCTAAGGATAATAGTCCGCACCTACGGATCGTCAAGAGCTTGAGGATTCGACCTAGGGTTGCCAAACTCGTGAGTTAATTTGTAAAGATCCTGAGGTAAATGTACTTGCATGTTAGAATACATGCAAGGCCTAGCTTAACACAATAGGTTTCTAAGGAAGAAGAGTGATTACCTATCCAATTGATGGAGAGTTGTTCTTGTGGTTGTGGGTGAGGGATTTCTTGAGGAAGAGGGAAGGAGTTGCAAGACTCTACCTCCCTTAGGCCCCACCTTCAACTACGGCTCACCCTCTCCCCCTTCTTCTTTCTCTCCTTTCTCTCCCTTCTCTCTTTCTTCTCTTTTTTTTCTTTTCTTTCTCTCTTTCTTTCTTCTAGGGTAAATTCGTATGAGGAGAGGGGTGCCCAAATGAAACCCTTATATAGGGCCAGATTTGGTGTAAATGGCCCCAAGGGCTAGGTTTTTACTATACTAGCCCTATAGGAGGGTCTTTCTAACCTCTAAGGCCTACTACGGGGCGTACATATTGATATACACCGTAGGATAGTTAGCCCTAATGATGATCCACGTATGGATATGATCGGCCCGCAATTTGGATGCACGATCGACAGATATGATTAGAAGTCTGTTCAACGGTCACCGATGGTCGATCGGGGCCGTGGCTATACGGATATAAGCAGAGAAATATCCTTACTCCACGTGTGAAGTTTGTTCATAGACTGATAGTCCAAAATCCTCAACTTTGCATAAGAGTGGACGACCCAATTCACTTAAGTTTCAACTTCTTTCTTTAGGGTATTTGCACTTCTCATGCACTCGTCATTTGGCTTAAGTTGAGCAGTTTTAGATAGTACCCAGGTTCGACTCCCACGATGGACGTCGAGCCCAATAAGACGAACATTATTCTATAATTTTGGAACTAGTGGCCCACAAACGAGCAGTCTAAGGTTTGTTTGAAAAATTGGGGCATTTTTTAAATGAATTAGGTATTGAATTTCTCATGGACAATGATTAGGATTTGGATTAACTACGTTCATAGTGTGGTCTATTTATAACTAGTGAAAGTGGAGATTCAGTTATGATTACTCTAAACCGTCAGTTTTAGGTTAAAAGAGTAACTGGGTTGATTTGGTCTATTAGTCAAGATCCGGGCCTTATCCAACTCGGCTTCGGTTAGATCTTTAATTTAGTTATGATTGTCTTGATTTGGTCTATTAGTCAAGATTCGGGCCTTATCCGACTAGGCTTCGGTTAGATCTTTAATTTAGTTAGCGATGGGTCGGTTAGATTTGGGTCCTATGTGAGTAAATCATGGGGCTAAACTTGATGTTCAAGTGATCAAGCGGATTCGTTGGCTTCATATGGTTGATTAATCGGACTTGTGCGGTTCTTTACTGGTACCACCTATGTATAAACTAACATTGAGTGCTAATGGTCAATAAATGATATTATAAGTTAATTACAAAAAAAAAATTTTAAGGATTTTTGGAAATCCAAAATAGTGAAAATCCAAGACGTTACAGGGGGACTGCAGATCGTGCAGAAGCAACCATACCAGGAGTCTCCCCTACTACTTCTCTCCTTATCCCAGAGGGACCTGCAACCACTGAAGGTGGAGCCTTGGGAGCTTGCTCCTCTGCTAAAATGATGAGATCGCGATAGGCTCTACTCTGGCAGGGGCCTCGGAAGCTCGTGCCTCCGAAGCAGAGGCCTGGTTAATGGTAGGAGCAGCCTCAGATGGGACTATGGTAGGTACAACTTTAGCTGGGGCCGTGGCGGGCGCGATCTCGGCTGAAGTCCTGGCTATAGCCAGAAAACCCTCTACCTCGAAGATCCTCCTCTTCTTTGGCATCACTTTCGTCCTTGGCTCGGAAGCAAGGATGACATCCATTAGAGGCTGCGCTAGCCTCTTCCTCTTCGAACCGCCTGCCTCCATCCTTGCTTAAAATAAGAAGTTAGCCCAAGTAAAGATTATCGAATAACTAGATGTCAATAACTAGATGTCAACAAATCAATCTCCGAACGACCCAACCCCACTTACCCAGAGCAAAAAGAGTAGGTTGAATTCGACAGAGGCCAGACGACACTAAGTTCCCCTAGCTGATGAGGTTAAACCAGACACGCTGGTCCTCCGGGAGCACTTGGACTCGGTCGACATGCCGCTTTTGAAGAATAGAGAGGTCGGGGGCTCCCTTCGGCTGAGCTGCAAATAGAAGTAAAGCATGAGATAAAACATAAAAGAATGAATTGAGCCTGCAAAGCGACTGGAAGAAGTATCCGACCTGGGTTGGCAAACTTGGTAGGAACTCGGACTCGGAGTCTGCGCAAGTCAGAGGCAGGAGCCTCCCATTCCCCCGAGGCCCAAAACCATTTTTCATTTCAGTCCTTATTGGAAGTAGAAAGTTAGGTTACCAGGCCCAGGACGCATGAAGACCTAGCCAAGAAGTACCACCAGACTTTGTCCGAACGGTCGAACATCGCCATGTACAAAAACAAGAACTCATCTAACGTCAGCCTCTGGTTCCCTGCCCGATGCTAAAGGATAAAGGTGGAGGCGAGAATCCTCCACAAGTTCGGAACTAGTTGCCCCAGCGCTATTCTCAGCCGTGTAGTCAGCTCTCGTAAAAATGGATGGATGGAGAATTGGAGCCCACATTGGAGGGCATAGAGGAAGATAGAGATCTCCCCCTCAGCAGGAGAACCTGCTTGGTCTGTAGGGGCAAGTGCTCAAATGTGGACCGAGTCGAGAATCTGATAATCTTGACAAAGATGGGCCATCTGGGACTCGACCAGAATTGAGCCCTCAGGGACTAGTGGTTTCGACCTGCCTCCCATGGAGCCCACCTTCGACCTACCCGCGGGATCTCTAACAGCACTCTTCGGTCTCTTACCTCTATTTTTGGCCCTCTAAATCGAAGTTCTCCAAGCCAGGGCCGAAATGCTAAGAGGTACGACCTCAAGAGGGCCTTCGAACTCTCGGAGCCCAGAGGTGGTAGTCTTTGGTTCGGACTCCGAACCATGATCTCCTCGGACCTCTTTCATTTCTTCATAATTGCTCGACATGAAGAAAAAAAAGGCGTTAAGTGTTGGAAGACTCACAGCGATGCAGGTGATGTCCTCCGGCTGAAGTTTTCCCAACTCCGACACTTCCCCTGAGTGAAACCTTCTCTCCGACGGTCGGAAACCCTTTATCCTGTAATAAAAATTCTTTTCCTGGTAGAGGGTGATTTACGGTGAAAGGCAATTTTCGGTAGAAGGCGATTTCCGGCAGAGGGCGATTCAGGAGAAAAACAGGAAAAGTATGGGGAGCGCGAGAAGTATGAGAATGAGGACGGAAGGGGTTTATATAACCGCCTAATCACTCGACGTCATCATTGCAAGCGACCATTCCCGAAGCTGATGCGACTCTGCACTAGTATCAGGGGACACGTGGAAGAGCACTATATATCTAAATGCATGCTTCAGGGTCGAGGTCTTCTCAGCATTTAATGTCATTAATGATACAGGCGCCTCCTTCCCACCCCCCCCCAAACACGTGGCGTCGTTTCCCTCACTCCGCCGTCTCCGAATCGTAACGTCGCCATGCGTCCTTTGCCAAGAGTATAGAAATCGAAGGGTTACAGCCGCCACACAGCACGCGGGATCTGAGGCATACGAATCACATTAATTGCGCCCCGATCATCCCAATCGCCATCATGAGTAAGGGAGCAAAAACGTTATTTCATTTCCCCAAGCGTTTACTCTCCAAGTCCAGACTTGGACCGAGAGAGTAGGGGGCTTCTGTTATGGGGAAATTTGTACAAGGATAATCGGGGTCAGCTTAAGTTACATGAACCGGATAATAAGGCTTCGGAAGGAGGATACTATGTTAAGGACCGACTCCCAAGTCACGACTCAGAACTACAATTGCCTGACTTGGACCCCCATCTTCGTCCGAAGGAGAATGGTTGAGTCGAGTCCTAACCTTCGTACTTAGCCTTAATCAGCAAACTCCGACTACTAGTACTCGGCCTCATGATGACATGATCCGAGGCCGAGTCGAAATGCGAATACTCCGTGTGCCGAGGCCAAGGCCGAGTTCAAGCATGGATATGCCATACACCAAGGTCGAGGCCAAGTCCAGGCATGGATGTGCCGCATACCGAGGTTGAGGCTGAGCCCGAGTGACGGTACTTCATATTTCGAATCTGGGGATCGACCTAGATGCGGACGTGGCCGACGATCACGCTCAAGGATACGCGCCATTAAGACAAGATACATCGCACGATCTTAGAATTGCGAATAACATCTCCATGATCATAATATCTTATTGATTAAGTGAATCATGCTGAGATTAACGGACGTGGATCGTCCGACTCATAGGTATAAATACTAGGGGACTCCATTGCTACAGGTACGCAAGATCTCGCACCCTCTCTCTACATTCAACTTAGACCCAGATTTCCTAGCTTGACTTAGGCATCGAAGGGTTCCCCGACTAAGCCGGGGTCTCCTTTGTTCACCCCTTTTGTGCAGGACCAGGGTTTGTCGAAGGCCCATAGCATTGAGTGGAGGGTGGTCCAGATTTTGACCTCAACGAAAAGTAAACAAGGTTGCCCTTGTATGTCAGACCGTACTAGGTGCGGCTCCGGCCACCGAAGTTGGATGGTAACTCAATACTAGGGCTGTACATTGAGCCGAGTCAAGTTGGCTAGCTCGCAAGGTTCGATCAGCAGCTCAGGGCAGTTCGGGCGGGCTCAGCCACTAGCTGACCTCAGCTCGAACTCGGCTTGGCTCGGTCCTCAAGCCTAACTGGTCAGCTTGGCTCGGCTCGGTTCGATCAGCGGCTCGGGCCAGTTCGGGCTGTGTTTGAGCTAAGATCGAGCTGAGTTTGCCTGTGCGGCATTTCCACAAACACCTCGATTGCACCTTCAAAATCCCACTGTCTGTAAAATAGCAACAAGTTTTTTTCATGTATTTTATCAAATACCTTCCAAGCAACATAAAAATCTAGAAAAAAAAAAAAGGTACTTATTTCATATACATACCTTCCTTGCCACCAGCCACACTTCGTTAAGTCATTTCATCAAACACTTGGTGAGCAACATCAATATCAAAGTAACTAAGTCACCAAATTGGTTCGATCCGAGTTCGATTCGAGCTGGGTTCGATCTGAGTCGAGTCGAGCTGGGGCCAGCTCAAACTCATTTTCGATCTAAAAAAATCAGCTCGACTCAGCTAGAACTTAGCTTCGAACCGAGTCGAATTGAGCTTTTTTGAGTCAAGTTGAGCGAGCTAACCGAGCTAGCTCGGTTCGTGTACGCCCCTACTGAAGACGCTTTTATCGTACCGAGTAAACTATGCTTTGCCTAGTGTGAATATATTTGATTTATCCACGCCGGTCATCCATTTTTTCATCTCCCGGTTGATATCAAAATTGAAGCACCACACCACAAGAAACAATTCGAATAATGATTTCCACCATTGAAACCTTTGTACAGCCCACAGTTATGTTTATCTATCATCCAATCTGTTCATAAGATCACATAGACATGGATGAAGGGAAAACACCAATATCTGCTTGATCCAAAACTTCTATGACCCTCAAAAATTCTTCAATAGTAGACGTTCAATTAACACGGTTTCCTTTGGTGTGGTCCACTTTAATTTTTGATATACTAATTTGTTGTAGTCAAGCACTAAAATTATCTGGTAAAATTGATAGACGGAGCGGATAAAATACATATATCACAGTGGGCCCCACAGTTTACTCAATATTCTTAGCGTACTGAGTTAATCGGTACACAATCCGCTTCCCCGGCCACAACCAAGACGTTGCGGTACTGACCATGGGTCCGCTTGATATATTTATTCTATATCTACACTCTTCATCCAAGTTTTTTCAGATCACACGTTAGGACACGAACTCAAAAAAATAAAGAATGGTTAGCATCATCAAACTAAACTTAAGTCTCACTTGCACTCACTAATAACCCACAATATTGATCATATAATATGAGATTTAATAATTTTATTTAATTTTATCTTATTATATTTAATGTATGATTTATTTGTGATTTTATTTGTTAGGGTTTGGCTCTCCTAAAAGCTTCCTTGGAGTCGAAGACAGCACTCAATGACATCTTTGGAGTAAGGTCAGAGAAAGTTCATGTGGTGTAGAAATATTGCAACATTATCAACAAGCATATCCTATTATAAGTTGGTGTTGTGTGGGAATCTCATGCACATTTTCTACATTTGGATTTCCCGACAACATTAATAGATGGTAGGAGATGTTAGTCATAAAATATTATGTTGTTCCTTTTTATACCTTTCTAAGCATATTTGGTTGAAAATATTTTTGGTGTTTAATATTTTTAAAAAAAATTTACAGTGTGAACTCATTTATTTTGCATTGAAATATTTTATTTTGAAAACTTCAGTGAGTTAGTGGCTGTAAACATTTCATGACCATGTGTTGTAGTGATTGCCTCTGCCTTCGTTAAGAAATTTTTTTCTTTATAGTGGCTCGATCCCAATTTGCTAATTAGTTAGTTGTCAAACTTCTTATACCTGGGCCTCGAAGTCCTTTGGCATTTAACCTATTTCAAACACACCTACCAATTTAATTATGTCTGTCTATTGTTTTCTATAGTTTATCCACCCAATAATTTTATAGGCCTAATCTTTTAAAAATTTCATCATAGTATCATGGTGGAGCCCACCTATTGTATAGGTTAGAAGAAATATATGCATCACATCACGTATGCTACACAATAGAAAACAATGGACAACCATCAAAATTAAAAACTTCTAAATTCATGCCCAGGGCCCACGTGGTGGTTGGATCAACCTAATTTTAGGGGCAACCAACTTTCGTGGTGGGGCTATCCTGATGCATAGGTTGGATGTCATACAAACGCTTGGTGGGCTCCTTGCAAAGCACTTTTAGAATAAGCTTATTCCTTGAAGACTTGCAGAGGAACCGACCTCTTGTACCCATGTTCCTTTACTAGAGCCACATAATACCTTAGGGAATGTATGTAATATCTACTTCATCCCGCCGTACGTAAAAATATCAGCCTGATGATAGAAAACTTATATGGGCCACACTCTTATAAACGGTATAAAATTTTCCTGAAACCTTTAATTTCAATCCTTAATAAAATCAAGTCCACCACGAAGACATCCATAAACCGCCTTACTATAATTCTTGGTGAATAATTCCTATTTTGGTTTAATAATACATCCTAGTAGGGGATAACCATAATTGTTCAATTTATCTCTCTCTAATCCTATGGATATGATAGGATCGATCTTAGCTATTGATTATGATGGCCATAAGCATGTCCTAAGAAGTTTTTAATGGTACTGCGGTCAGTCACCACTGTTTATTATGTAATAGTTCACCTGATAATTGGATGTGCATTCATAATACAAACATTGGACAGATTTTTGCTGAAAACCTAGGTGGGGCCCACCGTGATGTTTTTGAGAAATCAATCTCGTTCATCCATTTTGTGAGCTCATTTTAGGAAATGGGCCCAAAAATGAGTCACATCCAATACTCAAGTGCACCGAAAATGTAAGTATTGTACTTCTACAGTTGAAATATTCATGGGGCCATATAAGTTTTGAATCAGCATAATATTTGTAATATTTGTGTTCGTAGGAATGACGTTATGAACGGTATGGATGGCATGTAAACATCACTTTCGACCCAAGGATGTTTCAACGGTGGGAATTTCCCTGCCCACATTTTACTTTAATGCGGCTCACTGGAGTTTCTGATGCTACTCAATTTTGGAGTCTCTGATGCTACTCAATTTTGGTTTCAAGTCTTAAAATGAGCTCAAAAAAACAGATGGACGGGTAGATTTTTCACAAATAGCATAATGGCCCACCTAGGTTTCCAACCCAGTAACTTCCTGCGAAAGCCGGCGTCCATCAAGGTTGGCCCCACGGTAACCCGGACGCGGATTGCGTCCCACCCCTGCCCGGATGGTAATTCGTCCGGGCAGGTCTCTGTGGGGCCCACCGTGATGTAAGTGTTTTATCCACACCGTTCACTGCTTTTCTCAGATCATTTTAATCTACAATCCTAAAATATAGACAGGTCCACGGCTCCATGGGCCACACCAAAGGAAGCTGCACTGATAATGACACCCACCGTTGAAACCCTTCTAAGAGCCAACGTGATGTTTTTTTACCATCCAACCTATTCGTAAGGTCACGTAGACGTGGATGAAGTGAAAACACAAATAGCAAATGAAACTTCTCGAGCTCTCAAGAAGCTTTTGATAGTGTACGTTCAATTCCCAATTTATGATCCACTTAAGCCTTGTACCTGCCTCATTTTTTTGTTTCATACCTTAAAATAATCTGAGAAAAGTGTTGAACGGAGTGGATAAAACACTTACATCACCGTGGGCCCCACAGAGCCCCGCCCGGACGGATTACCGTCCGGCGGGGGTAGCACGCAATCCGCGTCGGGGGTAAGGGCCGCTCCGTCGGAAACGGATTGGCTACTCCCCTGCCACCAGCCCCCACCAGTATGTATTTGTTTCATCCATGCCGTTTATCCATTTTTAAAGATCATTTTATGATTTTATGAAAACAATGAGAGGGATAAAAATCTCAGGTGGACCACACCACAGGAAAACATGAGTCATTGGATATCCACCATTAAAATCCTCCTAAGGCCCACTGTACTGTTTATTTGACATCCAATCCGTTGATTAGCTCATACAGACCCAGATGAAGGTAGAATCAAAGATATCTTGATCTAAAACTTTTATGGTCCCAAAATTTTTTTTAATGGTCAATGTTCATTCAACGCTGTTTCCTGCAATGTGGTCCACTTGAGATTGGGATATATCTAATTTTCTTTTTATAAAATAAAATAATTTAGAAAAATATATGGACAGCCTGGATGAAACAAATACATCATTGTGAGTCCCACACAGCACCGACCACCGACCACCAGCCATTGGCCGGTGGCAGGGGAGTAGCCAATCCAATTCCCGCTCCGTCTTGCGTAAGGCCGGCGCCCCCACCTATTCCGCACTCGTTTCCTAGTCTGCCCAGTTCTCTATTTATATTCAATTACTTTGGTGGGCTACTTCAGTTGAATTCGTAAAATGACACAACCATCTTTTAAAGCATCAATCAGGACCATCCATCTAGGAATTGATGGCCCATGTTTGAGAACCACACCTTCTGGATTGTTTTATGTGGTAGGTGGGGTAGATGATTCCAGATCGGCTATCCAGTGGGTCATTTCTATGGAGGGTCACCCGTTGAAGACCACACCAGATAAAAGATCCTAGGCTTCAGTCAATTAAGTAAAATTGACCAATGATCAAACTTCAATTTATACATGTGGGCCATCTGATGAGAAGCTCCAATGGACACTGAAAGCCAAATCAAATTGAAAGGACAATAAAAATTGCTCAATTGGTGGACCCCCAAAGAGCAGTAAAAATTATTCAATTCAACGGTCACAAATCAACAATCAAATGTAGAGATTAGGATCGTCCAATCCAATGTTATTTTCAGGTTTTGCTCCATTGTAGTATGCCCCACTAATTCAATAGATCCAATCAGAGAAATTATATGCCACGTTTTCAATGGCATAGGGCATGAATATTACTTATCATACGCTGCCAGAGTATCAGGCACCACATATGCAGGATTTTGAGAAATTTACCACCGTACGACCCATTTATGGCCCATTTAACCGTTGAAACCCACCTCATTTTACCTTACCAGAGTAAGCCCCAGCTGTAAGGATGCCTTCCCAAAGGTCCAAAATGCCCCTTGTCATTTCCATGCATTTCACCGTCAATCCCATCAATTCCGTTTCATTTCACTCTAGAATGGGAAGTCAATGTATATATTGTCCCTTGATGTGATGTTGACACATAGGAGTCTACATATGAGATGAGTCATCGAAAATGATGTGGATCAATAAAAGCAGTTGGCATTAGAATTTCCTTTGCCTTCAACACAAATGATCTGCACTCAATTATAATTAATTTACAAGGAACTTATATATTAGTCGGGTTCATGTTGGGTCAGGCAACCCGAGACCTCGACCCGAGCCCAACTCAAGTTTTATCGGGTTGGTGTTTGTATGGCCCAACCCCAAGACCAAACCCAATACATCCTGCCCAAGCCCAACCCAATGTCGGGTCGATCACAGATTGGTCGAGTTGAACCTGCCCAACTTTCAGCCCTAAAATCATATATAATACGTCTAGTAACTAATTTTGGTTTAGAAGATATTCTTGTTATATGAATAAAGAAAGAAATGAAAAAAGAAAAAAAGAGATAAAAAACATTTTTATATGCTTATATATACATATTTATATAAATATGTGTTAGAGAAAAATGTAGATAGAATAAAATTCTCCATGTAAAAAAAATAAAATAAAAAAAATTAAATGCACAGGATACAGCTATAGCTACGGTTATAATCCGTAGCCATAGATAACCGTAGCTCGACGATCAATCGCGGATCCCGCGATTCCACCTCAGGTCTTTGTCCTGATCGGTGATTAATTGCGAATCCCGCGATTCCACTGCAAGTCGCTATCCCGATCGGCGATTAATCGCGGATTCCGCGATTCCACCCTAACTTGCTGTCCCGATCGACGATCTATGGCTACGGATTATAATCGAAGTTATAACCGTATCCCTATGCACTTTTCTTTTTTTTTAATACATGGAGAATTTTATTCTACCTACATTTTTCTTTAACACATATTTATATAAATATGTATATATAAGCATATAAAAATTGTTTTATCTCTTTTTTTCATTTATTTCTTTATTCATATAACAAGAATATCTTCTAAACCAAAATTAGTTACTTGACGTACCATATATGATTTTAGGGCTGAAAGTTGGGTGGGCTCAACCCGACCAACTTGTGACTGACTCGACATTGGGTTAGGCTTGGGCAGGATGTATCGGGTTTGGTCTTGGGGTTGGGCCATACAAACACCAACCCGATAAAACTTGGGTTGGGCTCGAGTTGAGGTCTCGAGTTGCCTGACCCAACACGAACCCGATTAATATATAAGTTCCTTATAAATTAATTATAATTGAGTGCAGATCGTTTGTGTTGAAGGCAAAGGAAATTCCAATGCCTCCCCTCAAGCTAACAAGATATGCCGGATTTCCCTCTCCTAAATAAATTGCTTGATACAAAATACAACTTGTAATGGAGTAGTTGTCCTATATTTTAGCTTGTCTGTTTAGAAAAAAAAATGAATTGTGAAATGCATGGAAATGACCGTGAAATGAAACGAAATCGCCAAAATTGATCGTGAAATGCATGGAAATGACCGTGAAATGCATGGAAATGACCGTGAGGTGAAGGGAATTGACCGTGAAATGCATGGAAATGACTGTGAAATGAAACGGAATCACCGGAATTGATCGTGAAATGCATGGAAATGACCATGAAGTGAAGGGAATTGACCGTGAAATGCATGGAAATGACCGTGAAATGAAACGGAATCGCCGGAATTGACCGTGAAATGCATGGAAATGACCGTGAAGTGAAGTGAAATGATCGTGAAATGCATTGAAATGACCGTGAAGTGAAGGGAATTGACCGTGAAATGCATGGAAATGACCATGAAATGAAACGGAATTGCCGGAAATGATCGTGAAATGCATGGAAATGACCGTGAAGTGAAACGAATTGACCATGAAATGCATGGAAATGACCGTGAAGTGAAGGGAATTGACCGTGAAATGCATGGAAATGATAGTGAAATGCATAAAAATGATCGTGAAGTGAAGCGAATTAACTGTGAAATGCATGGAATTGACTGTGAAATGATAGGAGTTGACCGTGAAATACATAGAATTGATCGTGAAGTGAAGCGGAATCGCTGGAATTGACCGTGAAATGCATGGAAATGACCGTGAAGTGAAGGAAATTGACCGTGAAATGCATGAAATTGACTATGAAGTGAAGGGAATTGATCGTGAAGTGAAGCAAATCGCCGAGATTGACCGTGAAATGCATGGAATTGATCGTGAAGTAAATAAAATGAATGAAATTGACCGTGAAGTGAATGAAATGGATTTTCAACCATCGACCTGATGGAATCTTGGAAAATAAACAGGTTGATTGGCTAAAGTAGCTTCTTCTACCCCAAAATCATATAGGGTACATCAAGTAACTAATTTTGGTTTAAAAGATATTCTTATTAAATGAATAAAGAAAGAAATGAAAAAAAGAGAGAAAAAAAAAATTATATGCTTATATATACATATTTATATAAATATGTATTAGAGAAAAATGTAGGTAGAATAAAGTCATCCATGTAAAAAAAAAAAGTGCACAGGTGGATGTGGGGCCCACCAAAATCATGAACATTGAGTGTGGGGCCCATTCAAAATTATGTGGGGCCCACGATAGGACCCACCCAATTTTTTTAAAAAGAAACCGGGCGGTACTACCGCACAGATGTCCAAAGGTCGGCGGTATTGCCGCTAGGGGTGCACATTTAACCGTTAGAACCGTATAACCGGACCGAAATCGTTGGATCAGTCCGGTTTGGTCCGGTTCTAGGGTGCTAACAGTTTGATTCTGGTTCCCAAATTTTCTGAACCGTTGCTTACGGATCGGTTCCGGTTTAGGGTCCTGTAGAACCGAACTGAACCGTTGATCTGAACCGTAGAAGCGATCCGTGACAGGAACCGTGAATCCAAACCGTGGATCTGATTTATTTAAAACAAAAAAAAAGCCTAATGCCTAAGTCGTTTAACGCACTGCCCTCTCTCTTGCCGCACTCCCTGCCCTTTGCCCTCTCTCTCGCCGTACTCCCTCTCGCTCGCCGTACTCCCTCTCTCTCTCTCTCTCTCTCTCTCTCTCTCTCTCTCACTCTCTCTCTCTCTCGTCATCCTGGTCCCAGACACCGGCAAGCCCGAAGGCCGTGCAACGCATCTGAGCTCTAATTATCAGAAACTAGAGGGGAGTTGAAAGGGGATTGAATCCCAATGATACATCAATGGGCAGACAACTCCTTCCATTGCAAGCTAAGCAGGCAGGTTTTCCAAGCAAAAAAGTGAGATTTTTTTCTCTTCGTTATATCGTCCTTGAGCTCATTTCATGCAAATGTTTAACTTCCATGGTTTATGATCTTTATTGTTTAGCCATCCATGGTTTAACTTCCATGCAAATGTTATATCACCTTTGGCTCAGAAATTTCTGCAAGTCTGGGAACAATCTAATCCCTTCCCTAGGGCTTTTATTTCTATGTCATATGTGTCCTTTGCCTTGACGCTCTGGAAAATACTGCTATAATTTTATCCTTATCATCTAGAGAGTGCCACCGATACTGAAGCAGCTTGAAGACCTGTCCAACCAGTTGTCCAAAACTTGAGCTTCCACATGTCGTTAGTCAACATTTTCACCAAGAAGTGATTTTTATTTTTATTTTCAAGCTTTTGGCAGACATGTTCAAGATCCATAAGCTCAAAACCGTTGGATCAAAGCTCTCTGTAATTCCATAAGCTGGGCTGGATTTTTAAAAGCACAAAACCATGGATCTAATCCGGGACCGAACCGTTCTTCACGGTCCGGTTCCAGTTCGATTCTAGGGTGCTAACGGTCCGGTTCCGATTCCAATAGTTGTAGAATCGTTAGGAACGGTTCGGTTCCAGTTTCACCCTAAAACTGGACCGAACCGACCCGTGTGCACCCCTAACTACCGCCTGGAATAAATTTTCTTTCAATGGCTATGGTTATGGCTATGGTTATAATCCGTAGCCATAGGAGGCTCAGCCTCCGATTTGCTTGAAGGAAAAAGTAGGGGCATTTTCGACCTTTGGCAAGTTGTCCGTACAGCTGGGGCTTATTGTGGTCAGGTAAAAATGGGTGGGATTAAGCCGGTAAATGGGTCGTACAGTGTTAAATTTCTCCAAGATTTTTTACGTTACTCAGGCAGCGTATGACCCTTGATACGCAGGCACTCAGAACTGTTCAGGTGGCGTACATTAACTCAAATTAAACCGAAGAAATTGAGGAATCCGCGCGCCCTATCTAAGTCAGATGCTCGGAATCGTATTGGCTGAGAAATCCTGACCTCTGATTTACAGACACCTGTTTGTTGAGATAGGCCCATTGCAAGATTTTCATTTCTAACCGTCCAATAAATATCAACCAATCTGATAATAAGATAATCAAATAAATGTAATTTTTGTTCAATAAAAAACCTAGAATGGAGACCATGTTTTGGACAGTTTAATTTGACTTTCTTATATGCAATTTCTTGTAGTCTCCACGCACGTGTATCATCAGACATGCTCTCCTGTGTATCGAAGCTTTTCTCATTAAAGTAAGGATTAAAGAAATATTGATCAACGATCCAAATTAAAAGTTCTCATACGGATTAAAAAAGAATAGGTACCAGCTAAATGTGACAATGGTAGTACGGTCCAGCAATGGAAAGATAAACTTCGAAGACATCACATACGACGGCTGTATGAATACAGCCAACTCTTTTTCTGCCAAATACTCTCATGTATAGAAAATCTGAACCGTGTAATAGGCTGGCCACCCCCACGATGATCTCTCAATCCAGTGGGACACAGCATATAGACTATCGTATTACTTGATAGGCCTGCTTTTAGTAATAAGTGATTTTCACTATGTCATCTAGAACAACGATGTGGGTGAAACCCTGACCGCAGGGGCCACCTCAATGCATGCATTGTATAGTCATGCCATTCATCTGTTATTTATTTATTTTTATTTTTTATTTTTTTTCTTTCAGCTTATTCGAAGCCATAGTTTTAAATTGAAATACATATAAATTTTAGATGGACTATAAAAAACTTTTTGTGAGCAACGAAAGTTTTGGACAAAGCTGGTATTTTTTCTGTTTAATTGCCACTTTTCCTACAGTGTGATCCACCTAAGTTTTGGATTTGCCTCAGTTTTGGCGCTCAACAGCGGTAATGTGGCTAGATTTGAGTGGGGGATGTACCTGTCTAATGGACCTGCACCTTTATAAGATTATTTTGTGTTGATGCATACATCTGAACGTCTTCCTTAGACCACTTGAGGCTTGCAAAAGAAGACAAAGATGGAAACCCTAGCTGCAGCAGATGACCTTTCGATGCCAAAGTAAGACAAGCAAGCTAAGTCTAGTAGAATGTAAAGTTTTTTAGAGTATTTTCTACATTCAATTGTGCATACCTTTCACCATAAAAGATGCTCTTATTTATAAGTGAGAGATGGTGGTGGTACAGGGGATGATCTCCCTATTTAGCATGAGCGTATTGTAGAGGGATTCAAATCCCAGGCATGTCCCAATGATCTTCCGAACGAAGATCTTAGACAGACCTGTGTTGCAGTTATTTCCCGAGATATTTGGCTGAGATCTCGGATAAGTAGTTTTGGTAATATTTGTAAAGTCGATGCCAAGTCAGAACTAGTAGAAGTGCACGGCAGGAGGCTGAGATGAAGATTCAGAGGTGACTTATACGGTTGTTTCTGAGAGCGGTTTGTTGACCTGAATTCTTTAGTGAACCATGGTTGAGTTTTCCCTCGGTATCTTCATCTTATCGCACGGGGCAGGAATTGTTCTAAAAAAATGACTCAAGCGGCAGCTCAAAAATATATGGGACCGTGGAAGAGCCCAATGTTTGATAGAAGTGGGTACTTCAGCTTATAGCGGCTGATCTCGTGATGTGCACGGATGTCTGACCTAATTCGTCTTATTAGCCAATCCATTTTTACCCATAACAATAAGCCCCTTACTTTTGAGCTTGCAAAGCGGGCTCAAGAAGTAAGTCGAATTTGGTGAGGTTAGACATTCTTGCACATGGGGTGTTGGGCTTGCTTCTCATTAATGCGAAATAAGACGACGTGCACAAGAATCGAGGCATATACGCAATTAGAGGTGGGGACCGAGTCGAGTTAAACAGGATTGGGTCCAACTCAGCTCGATCTGAACTTTTCAAGTGACTAACCCAAACTCAATTCGATCCGGGACCGAGTCCGGGTCAGCTGACTTGATCCGATCTGATGCACTATTAGCCTGACCCGAACCGAGTCCGACTCGGTCAGGGAAACCTAGTCAGATCGAGTTTGGTACGGTTTGGATCAGATTGGGTTTGTGGGTCAAACTATGAGGTGTGTGTTATATCCAAACCGTCCATCCATTTAGAGAGCTTGTCTTAAGGCTTGAGCCGAAAAATAAGACAAATCTAACGATCAGTTGGACCACACTGCAAAAAACAGCGGTGGATTGAATGCTTACCATTGAAACCCTTTTGGAGATCACGGAATGTTCGGATCAATATGAAATTTGTTTTTCCTCTTCATCCATGTATTTTTAACCTTATTAATAGATTAGATGGAAAATAAACATTATGGTGGGCCCTACGAATTTTTTAATGGTGAAAATCATTATCCTCGTTGCTATTTTTGGTGTGGTCCATTTGAACTTTTGATATGATTCTTTTTTTTTTTTCTAATGCTCTAAAATGATCTCAAAAAATGGATAAACGGTATGGATATAACATCATTGTGGGCCCATGTAACTTTGATCTCATTTGAGCCGTTCGTACAACTCGGAGCTCGAGGCACGTCTGCACTCGTCTTCGCACGACACGTATCTACACCAGTTATACAACTAGTGTGTGATACACGCAATTGGATTGTGTATTGAGTTACTCAGCACGCTCTTCTTGTACTGAGTAAACTCTATTGGGCCCACTGTGAATGCATGTGGTTTATCCACACCATCCATTCATTTTTCTAGATCATTTTAGGAGTTGAACCCAAAATTAATGCATATCCAGAGCTCAAGTGGACCATACCACAGGAAAAAGTAGAAGTATTGATTTCCACCATTGAAAACTTTATAAGGCCCAGTGATGTTTATTTGTCATCCAATTTGTTCATAAGATCAGAAATACATGGATGAAGGGAAAAAACAAATATCAGCTTAATCTAAAACTTCTTTGGCCCCCAATAATTTTTCAATGGTAGATGTTCAATTCACATTGTTTCCGGTGGTGTGCCCCACTTTAGGATTGAATACACTCCATTTTTGGCATAAAGCCATAAAATTATCTTTTAAAAGAGATGGACGGAGTGGATAAATTGAATGAATGATAGTTGGGTCCACAGAGTTTACTTAGTAAGCAATTCGCTTCCGTGTTACACTAGCCCATCCGAACCAGGTTTCAAGGTACCTACCCAATGCATGCTTCATCAATGCTCCACGCACCGATCAATGCCCTCACCGCCTCACGTCACCATTTTTTTTAAAGGTTTAACCTCAACCCTTTATTTCTTAAATGTTAAAGATGCAAACATCCAATGGCTCTATCTTAACTTCATATGACCTGATCAGATCAGATCGGTCTGAATTGGTCACTGATCCAAACTCAATCCAATGTATAGTCGGATCTGAGTGGGCCTACTCGATCTAACCCGATCCGACCCGATCCCGACTTTTGGTTCGGATCGGATCGGGTCAAATCCGCTAGATCGGGTCAGATTCTGTCGAGCTCTATCCGCAATCATGATACGGCACGCTCAAGGTGGCGTGCGATGTCAGGGCACCTGTTCGGTCCTCATCATATGGGGCGCTCATGCGTGGTGTATTATGGAGAGTCAAGTTAACCAACGAGTGGCAGAGCTCCACGTGTCCGAGCGCGGGCGTTAAGGGGTTGTTTCAACTATCGCATTAAGTGCGAGCATTAAATGCTCGTATGGATGGGTTTCCTATAAAGGGGAGGGGGGGGAGCCCTAATCGTGCAAGGCTTATTTGCCCGGCTGCTTCTCCCTGACTTAGGCGATTTCCAACAATCCTCAAAGGCCTTCTTCTTCAATGAGCTCTGTCTCCTCCGCCCCTTCTGTTTTTCACTTTTCTTTTGGGTCCCTAGCTCCTGACCGTCATTCCAACCGAAAAAATGTCAAGTTTGTCAGACCAGTGGGGAGAATCGTTCCAACGTGATGGAGGGTCGGAGGACTCGGATCCGCTAGAGAATCCGCCTTCTCCTTTGATGATGATGAGCGATAGGGATTTCCAAGTGTCCCACAAGTCAAGGATGGCCGCTCAGTCCTCAGCCAAGCAACTAATGGACACCGAATAGTCTACCACATCTAAGGAGGAGGCTAGTTAGTCTTTGTTAGAATCAGAAGAAATCAGGTTGATCAAGTCGACGCTGACGGGATCTGACCCGGTTGGGATCATGTCCGAGTACCACATTTTAGACTTACGCTCCGAGCTCCTATACTTGGTAAAATTCCAAGCGAGCCCAAGGATGGTGATGTGGCCATATTCCCGGTCGCCCTCCAGTGTGGCTTGAGGCTCCCTCTCGATCGCATCGTCAAGGACATTCTCTTGCGCCGGAAGTTAGCTCCCAAGAAAATAATCCCGAATGTGTGGAGGGCCTTGGTGGGGTTGTTCATTCTTTTGGCCGAGATCGAACAACCTAAGCTGACCGTGAATGAGCTTCTCTACCTGTACTAGGTGAAGTCCAACCCATATAACGAGTGTTGGTATTACTTTTCGGCTTGTCAGCACATGGGCAAGCCTATTATCATGGACGCCCCAACCTCAAATAAAAACTGAAAAAGTAAGTGATTATTGACTTCGGGAGATTTAATCATTTACCCCATAAATTAGGCAGATCAAAATCTCAAGTGGACCACACCATGGGAAAATTGTAATGATTGAATGTCTACCATTAAAACCCTCCTACGTCTCACTGTAACCTTTATTTGACATCTAACCTATAGATTAGGTCATACAGACCTGGATGACAAAATACGTATATTAGCTTGATCCAAAACTTTTGTAGCCCCGCCAAGTTTTTAGTGGTGAGAGTTCAATCAACACTAGTTTTGGTTTCATATTATAGAATTATCCAGAAAAATGGATAGACAGTATGGATGAGGCACATATATCATGTTGGGGTCCGCCTACTGCCGATCACTAGTAGCAGCGCTCTCAAGAATGCAGCTAGATAGGACGTTGATAATACGGTCCAACACTGCAGGAAGCGGATTGCCTATGACCCCAGGCATAGAGATATGCCTTACCCCAGGCTGTGTGGGGTCCACATATATGTCCCTAACAAATCCACCTCGTCCATCTATCTTTAAAGAACACAATAGTACTGGTATAAAAATAAGGCAGATCCAAAATTAATGTGGGACATACCACACAAAACAGTAGACTTGTCCCGGACATCTTTGTGGCCCCATACAACCCCGGCAAAAGTACATCTCCGCGTCGGGGTCACAGGCAATTCACTTCGAGATTTTTCCTACTGTACGACTCACTTATGAGCCATGCACCTTACTAAGCCCTCCCATACTTAATTTCCAAGAATACTCCCCTGTTGTACGGACGCACATTTACTGGAACAAAATGCCCCTGCTTTATCAGAAATGTGATCTCTGAAAGTTGGGGTTCCCTATGGCTACGGATTATAACCATAATTATAACCGTAGCCATTGAAAATGCCCCTGCTTTATTAAAAATGTGATTTCTGAAAGCTGGGGTTTCCTATGGCTACGGATTATAACAGTAGCCATTGAAATTGACCACAAATTGAAGGAAATTCACTGTGAAGTGAACAAAGTGAATGGAATTGGCTACGACGTGAAGGAAATTCACCACGAACTGAAGGAAATTCACCATGAACTGAAGGAAATTGACCATGAAGTGAATGGAATTGACTGCGAAGTGAATGAAATTCACCGCGAAGTGAATGAAGTGAATGGAACTGACCGCAAAGTGAAGAAAATTCATCGCAAAGTGAATGAAATTGGCCGCGAAGTGAAGGAAATTAATCGCGAAGTGAATGAAATTCACCGTGAAGTGAATGAAGTAAATGAAATTGACCGCGAAGTGAATGGAATTCACAGCAAAGTGAATGAAGTGAATGGAATTCACAGCAAAGTGAATGAAGTGAATGGAATTGACCGCGAAGTGAAGAAAATTCATCGCGAAGTGAAGGAAATTCACCACGAAGTGAATGGAATTGACCGCAAAGTGAAGAAAATTCACTGCGAAGTAGATGAATTGAATGAAAGTCACTGCGAAGTGAAGGAAATTCACTACGAAGTGAAGTAAATTCATCGCGAAGTGAAAGAATTTGACCGCGAAGTGAAGAAAATTTACCGCGAAGTAAAGAAAATTTACCACGAAGTAGATGAATTGAATGAAATTCATTGCAAAATGAGTGAAATTCACCATGAAGTAGGGCTGTACATGAGCCAAGCTAGCTCAAAAAGCTCGCTCGGCTTGGCTCGATCTAGCTTGACTTGACTCGACTCAAACGACGATTCGAGGCGAGCCAAGCTTCATATGACCTAGCTCGTTTTGAAAACAAGCCAAGTTCGAACATAGTAGAGCTTGACTCGACTCAACTCGAACCCAACTCTCTCTACCAGTTGCTTGAGCTTGACTCAGTGTCTGCCCAACTTGTCTCAGTCATATGACCTACACTCGCTCGAGCACCTCTCTCTCTCTCTCTCTCTCTCTCTCTCTCTCTCTCTCTCTCTCTCTCTCTCTCTCTCTCAGCACCAAAAACAATGTACCATCTATGGCTCTATCTAATATTATGTGTGTGTATGAATATTTGATTTGGGGGTCGGGTCAGTTGGGTCAGGTTGTTGGGTTAAATCAGGTGCTGGTTGGGTCGGGTTAGGAGCAGACTCAACTCTACTTGGAGTAAGCTCACCTCGAGCTCGACTCGAAAGGTTTGACAAACAAGCCAAGCTCCAATGGTAAGCTCCAGGTCGAGCTCGAGCTCGAACTCGAAGAGAGCACGGACGAGCCAAGCCAAGGTTGACCCACCCCAACTCGACTCGACTCGATGTACAACCCTACCGCGAAGTGAAGGAAATTCACCACGAATGATGGGACCCACAAAAGCAGTGGGGGATTACGCCAAAAAAAAAAAAAAAAAACTATTGCATAGTCTACCACGGAATCTGTGCAATTTTTTTTTACATGGAGAACTTTTTTCCCCCTACATTTTTCTCTAATATATATTTATATAAATATGTATATATAAGCATATAAAAAAATTCTCTCTTTTTATTAATTTCTTTCTTTATTCATTTAACAAGCATATCTCCTAAACCAGAATGAGTTACTTGACGTACCATATATGATTTTGGGGTAGGAGAAGCTACTTTAGCCAACCAACCTGGTTATTTTCCAAGATTCCATCAGGTCTATGGTCAAAAATCCATTTCACTCACTTCATGGTCAATTTCAATCAGTTTGTCGTCAATTTCATTCATTTCATTCACTTCACGGTCAATTTCAATCAGTTCGTGGTCAATTTCATTCACTTCAGGGTCAATTTCAATCAGTTCGCGGTGAATTTCATTAACTTCGCGGTGAATTTCATTCAATTCGCAGTGAATTTCATTCACTTCGCAATCAATTTTACTCACTTCACAGTCAATTTCGTTCACTTCATGGTGAATTCCGTTCACTTCGCAGTTAATTTCATTCACTTCGCAGTTAATTTTAATCAGTTTGCGGTGAATTTCATTCACTTCGTGGTCAATTTCATTCACTTTGTGGTCAATTTCAATCAGTTCATGGTGAATTTTATTTACTTCATTCACTTCACGGTCAATTTCATTTACTTCGTGGTCAATTTCAATCAGTTCGGGGTGTGAGTGAAGTGAATGGAATTGACTACGAAGTGAATGAAATTGACCGTGAAGTGAAGAAAATTCACCGCGAAGTGAACGAAGTGAATTAAATTGGCCACAAAGTGAAGGAAATTGACCGCAAAGTGAATGAAATTACCGTGAAGTGAATAAAATTGACTGTGAAGTGAAGGAAATTCATCGCGAAGTGAATGAAATTCACCGCAAAGTGAATAAAGTGAATGGAATTGACTGCAAAGTGAAGGAAATTCACCACAAAGTGAATGGAATTGACTGCGAAGTGAAGGATAAATTCACCGTGAAGTGAATGAATTTGACCGCGAAGTGAATGAAGTTAATGTAATTGACCACAAGGTGAAGGAAATTCACCGCGAAGTAGATGAATTGAATGAAATTCACCGCGAAATGGGTGAAATTCACCACAAAGTAGGTTGTACACAAGCCATGCTAGTTCGAAAAGCTCGCTCGGCTTGGCTCGATCTAGCTCGACTTATCTCAACTCGAATGATGATTCGAGGCGAGCCAAGCTTCATATGACCTAGCTCATTTTGAAAACAAGCCATGTTCGAACATGGTAGAGCTTGACTCGACTCACTTCATTCACTTCGCGGTCAAATTCCTTTACTTCGCAGTGAATTTACTTCACTTTGTAGTCAATTCTCTTCAATTCGCAGTGAATTTCATTCAATTCATCTACTTCGCGGTGAATTTCCTTCACTTCGCAGTCAATTCCATTCACTTCGTGGTGAATTTCCTTCACTTCGCGGTGAATTTCCTTCACTTCGCAGTCAATTCCATTCACTTCGCGGTGAATTTCCTTCACTTCACGGTCAATTCCAATCTATCCCACCCTAATAAGGCCAATGAAGGCCAATGATGGAAAGCACCAACTTGTAGCGCAACTCATCGCCAATTTCGACCTCGGGCACATTTTTGAAGATTGGCTTGCCAATGTTCACACACTTGTTCGCTTCCTTGAGAAGCTTATTAGTAGCTAGGTCGATTCACCTAATGGCTTTCCCTTGTCCACTCTTTGCTTTCCTTGTCACCGCGAATCAAATGAAATTCACTGCGAAGTGAGTGAAATTCACTGCAAAGTGAATGAAATTGACCGCGAAGTGAACGGAATTCACAGCGAAGTGAACGAAATTGACTGCGAAGTGAGTGAGATTGACCACGAAGTGAATGAAATTGATCGTGAACTGAATAAAATTGACTGCGAAGTGAATGAAATTGACCGTGAAAAGAGTAAAGTTCACCGTGAAGTCAATAAAATTGATCGCGAAGTGTTGAGGGTCAAATATTGCATATTAGAATCCAATTCTTACCTGATTTTACAAACATGATATTGTTTAATGCCTTATTTTAATCGTGTTTGTGTTGCAAGGTGAATTTACAAGCTTGGATTGAAAAAAGGATATTAAAAGCATGGATTTAATACTCTGAAGCCACCAAGGCAAGGGACGGACCCTAGGGAATTGAAATCGAAGAATTTATATGCCAGAGATCTGAGAAAATCAAGTCATTCACGTTAAAGTGGCCAGAAATTGGTCCAGAATGCAAGATCATATGGTTCCAACCATTTGTTCAACTCAAAACTTCATATATGGCCTAAGGATCATAAATTAACCGTACACGTCAAATTTAAGCCATCGGATCCCTGTGAAAGTGGCCCAACGGACAGATCATCCCACAATTTACTGATCTAGGGCCCACCTGATATCTGGATATGCTTCAAATTTTGTCTCAACCCCTTAAATAGGGTGAGAAAATGGATGGATGGAGTGGATTCCTCATTTGCATCACAGAGGACCTCACCTAGAGAGGAGCGTGTACACAACACTCATGCATCCGCAAGACACCGAACCTGCAAAGATCAGTCAAAGCATGTTGACCGTGCAATCCTTCTCAAATTTAAATTTCATTCTCTGTTTCAAATAAAGACTTGCGGTTGGGGTGATAAGTGGGCCACCACCTTCGATCACGCGGTCAATCCAGACCGTCCATTCGTTCCATAAGGTCAAACTGACTGTACACAGGAAGTTCTTCCAACCCCATCCTTGCACACACAGGAAAATACTGTTTAAATGCAGGTTAGACAGCAAAATGGGAAATCAAGTGGGCCACTTCAAAAACAATCCACAACCGACCATCTCAGAATGGTTTTTTTAGACTAAGCTGATGGACAACGTGGATTTCTTAAACATCAAGGAGTGTGGGCCCCACGGGTTATGCACAGCGAGATGCGCAAGCTCTGTTGCGTGCGTCCAAGACCCGACGATCTGGGCCGTTCTGCACTCATGGCCAGGATCGGTCCGACGATCCTGGCTGTCCAAACCTTTCATATACGGCAGCTGATCACTCCCAAGGAGGCTAACTGGAGTAGATCATGCGATCAACTCCCCGTTACACCTCTACTCGCTGCACGCAAGAAGATTCCAAATCCGCTGTTGCGTAAACCTATGCACAAAAAACAGCGACTTCCACCGCCTCTTTGTGCGGAAATTTCCTCCCTTGCAACCGACCTTCCCTTCTATAAAGAGAGAAGAGAGAAGAGAGAAGGGCATTCAATCAGTTGTTGGGAATGTGGAGAAGCTTTCTTAACAGAGTCTTTTCCTTCCTTTGCTTTTGTTTTATGTTTTTTTTTTTTTTTTTAGAGATTAGCCTAATCATGTTTAGGTCAGGCTAAACCTCTTAACTAGGGCTAAGAGGTGAAGCCTGTAGCATGATGAGAAGACTTTTTGCTTATGCCTTTCATTTAGACTGAACTGATGTTGATTTTGGTTTAATTAAGGGAATATTTTTAGTTTTTAATGGTTTGTTGTGACTAAAATTACAATGGGTCTGCAATAGCTTTGAGCCTGTTCCTTTCCTTTTTATGATTATGACGTCAGGAAGCCCTGTCGTTCACCATCATCTCCTGGGCATGGTCAAATGATGGTACCTTTCCTAACCTTCATACATCTTATGATTGGTTGTTAATTTAGTTTAATTATATTGTTTGCTTTGTCTCCTGGGCATGGTTTGGTGATAGAATCCATTCTCTTGAAAATTATATCAAAGAAAGTTCAATTCGATTTTCATGGTTACACCCTTCAACTGGATGAAGATGGGACTCTAAGTCCAGTTGAGTTCTTGAAGCAGGCATAAGATCTCCCTGATCTCTACAAGTGGATCCTCTGAATCCCTAGTTCCTTACATTTGAATTCTCTAAATTTTAGATAAATATTTTACCATTATTCCTTAAATTTCATTCGATTTAGATTTCATCTTATTCTAATTTTAGTTCTGGTTATTTTCAGATTACGTACAGGTTTTAGTCCATTGGGATTCAACCTCGGTCTCACCGAGTTTATTACTACATCACAACCCTATACTTGGGGAGTGAACACGAAGTGAATGAAGGAAATAAAATTCATCGCAAACTAATTGAAATTGACCGCGAAGTAAATGAAATTGACTGCGAACTAATTGAAATTGACCGCGAAGTAAATAAAATTAACCGCAAGGTGAATAAAATAAATAAAATTCACCGCGAACTAATTGAAATTGACCGCAAAGTGAGTGAAATTGATTGCGAAGTGAATGAAATTCACTGCAAAATGATTGAAATTGACCACGAAGTGAATGAAATGAATTTTCGACCATTGACCTGATGCAATCTTGGAAAATAACCAGGTTGGTTGACTAAAGTAACTTCTCCTACCCAAAGTCATATATGTTACGTAAAGTAACTCATCCTGGTCCAGGAGATATGCTTGTTAAATGAATTTTTAAAAAAATGAATAAAAAGAAAGAAATTTTTTTTATATGCTTATATATACATATTTATATAAATATGTATTAGAGAAAAATATAAAATAATTAGAAAATAAAAAAATATTCAGCCTGCCTATTTTAATTTTTTGCTAGTGTAATCTTCCACTGCTTTTATGGGTCCCATCATGAGGTATGTGTTATATCCAAACCGTCCATCTATTTGCCAACCTCGTATTAAGACTTGAGACAAAAAAATAAGATACATCTAACTATCAAGTGAACCACACTGTAAAATGTTAGAAAATTTGGTTGAATACACCGAAAATCAGAAAAGAAATAATTGAAAAAATAGCAATTTCACTAGGCTGAATCACGTATAAAATACGCTGTCCTTAAAGCGTGATTCGTCCCCTTATCACTGCTGATGGGTTACAGACGAATTGCTTCCAGGATAAGACAAGCCTTATCTGGATCCAGCGTGCAGCAATCACGATAGGTCCACTATGGAACAATTTAACGCAATAGATTTCTTCTGACAGATTTAGACGGTCGAGATGATCACAGTGTTCTTTAGGAGCTATGGACTGTATTTTATCTGATGGGAGAGATGGTATTTTTTGAGATGATGAAATCGGACTGGAATGGTCCAGTTTATATAGGCCTCAGGTTTTAGACCCGTTGCTGTGTGATATCAATGGTCCAGAACGTTTGAAAAACGTTTCTGGCCGTTGTCCATTAATTCCAGACGTTTCTGGTCATTAGATCGAAGATCGACCGTTAGATCATCCTGCCCGTCCGTTTTCGGACCGTTTGGCTTTCAGGCGAGAGCGTTTGTAGAAACGGCTGAACGTTTCGGATTCAAGATCCGACCGTTCTCAGTCACCTATAAAAACACAGGCTCATTTCAGATCCGCACTGCCCTAAGGCTCTGACCAGACCCATCGCACCGCGATCGCACCGTCTCGCGCCGGTTCGCGTAAGGTCGCGAAGGAGCGACCCCTCAGCGACACGATGCGGACGCGCGAAGTGCAAAGTGCGCCATCTAGCGCCACTACAGCCACACTGCCTCACTGCCCACGCCCTCGCCCACGCCGTGCTCCGTGCCGGCGCTGTGCGTGCGTGCGTGCGTGTGTTCCGGTGAGCCGCCTTTGGAACACGCAACCTAAGTTTTATCTCCTCCAAAAGCTCCAAGTAAGAATACCTTTCACAACATCTCATATAAACCACAAAAGTTTCTTTTACATTTCCGATGTGGGACAAAGCACACACACCGCACTTTTTAATTCAAAAAATTCAAAATACGTTTTGGCGGGAAAATCCCGAAATTTTGAAAATTTGAATTTTGTTTTTATTATTTGTTAAAAACCACTAATTTTTCAACAATCCCCCACTGGTCACTACCAAAAAAAGGGGCAAAGGCTACGGATAAAATCCGTAGCCATAGACCTATAGCTACGGATTTAGTCCGCAGCATGACCGTAGTCGTAGGTGCCGTAACAATAGGTCTGGAACCTATAGCTACGGATTTAATCCGTAGCTATAGGTCAAAATAGCCACGGATTTAATCCGTAGCAATTATGTCCTTAGCTATAGGTTACAACAGCTACGGATTTAATCACCACTACTACGGATTTAATCCGTAGCTATATCTGGCAACCGCTACGGATCTAAGCTGTAGCAATTATATCCGTAGTTGTAAGTTACAACATCTCTGATTTAAGCATAACAGCTAGGGATTTAATCCGTAGCTATAGTTTACAATAGCTACGGATATAATCCGTAGCAAATTCTATATTAAAAAATATATATACAATTATTTGTTCATTCAATTGCCACCTGCATAATCATTCATTCATTCCATTACAATCAATTACAATTATTCATTCATTCAATTACAATCAATTACAATCCTTCATTCATTCAATTACAATCAATTACAATCCTTCATTCAATCAATTACAATTGCAATTAATTACAATCCTTCATTCAATCAATTACAATTACAATCAATTACAATCCTTCATTCAATGAATTACAATTACAATTACAATAATGCTGAAAATACAAATCTTTGGCTTCATTAGAGAAATTTGCTCGACTTCACCCTGAAATTTCAAAGATAAAGAATTGAAAGAGAAGATACATTTTGACGGTTTGATATTTTTTTCACAAGTAAATAGGCCTTTTTCAGCCATCACCCACCTGAAGAATAAAAAACCAATTGTTGTCCAGTCCACTCCTTTTCCTTTCAATTTCTTAGTGATCTCTGTAAAATTACTTCCACAGTCATTTATGTAGTACTTTGAAGAGTCGTCTCAAAATGAACCTCTAGTAATGACAAAGTAACTTCCTGCAACAACTTCGTATATTACATCATCCTACAAATAGTCATGGCATTCATAAATCAGAATGACCATTGGAGAAAAGAAAAACAAAGTGAAAGAAGTGCATCATGTATAACCATTTTCTTCTTTTTTTCTTAATGAATTAATAAAAGCTCAAAGAGGAATGAAATTGACACAAAAGAAATGGTCTCACATATGGTTTGTAGGGCCAAAATAAACGTCAGGAAATCGGGTTCGGGTTCGGGATCGGGTTTAGGTTTGGGTTTTCAAGTTTAGGTTTAGGTTTAGGTTAGGGAGTTAGAGATTAGGATTAGGTGTAGGTTTAGGTTTAGCGATTTGAGAATAGGTAAAGGTTTAGGTTTAGGAAATCGGGTTCGAGTTCGGGTTCGGGATCGGGTTTAGGTTTGGGTTTTCAAGTTTAGGTTAAGGTTTAGGTTAGGGAGTTGAGATTAGGATTAGATGTAGGTTTAGGTTTAGGGATTTGAGAATAGGTTAAGCTTTAGGTTTAGGAAATCGGATTCGGGTTCGGGATCGGGTTTAAGTTTGGGTTTTCAAGTTTAGGTTTAGGTTTAGGTTAGGGAGTTAGGTTTAGGTTAGGTTGTAGGTTCAGGTTTAGGGAATTGAGAATAGGTTAAGGTTTAGGTTCGAAAAATCGGGTTCGGGTTCGGGATCGGGTTTAAGTTTGGGTTTTCAAGTTTAGGTTTAGGTTAGGGAGTTAGGTTTAGGTTAGGTTGTAGGTTATGGTTTAGGGAATTGAGAATAGGTTAAGGTTTAGGTTGAGGAAACTGGGTTCGGGTTCAGGATCGGGTTTAAGTTTGGGTTTTCAAGTTTAGGTCTAGGTTTAGGTTAGGTAGTTAGGTTTAGGTTAGGTTGTAGGTTAAGGTTTAGGGAATTGAGAATAGGTTAAGGTTTAGGTTTACGAAACCGGTTTCGGGTTCGGGATCCGGTTTAAGTTTGGGTTTTCAAGTTTAGGTTTAGGTTTAGGTTAGGTAGTTAGGTTTAGGTTATAGGTTTTTGGATTTGAGAATGGCCTCGGGTTTAAGTTATAGGTTTTGAGATTTGAGAATGGGTTCGAGTTTAGGTTATAGATTATGGTTTTGGTTTAGGTTTAGGTTATAGGTTTTGGATTTGAGAATGGGTTATGGTTTAGGTTTAGGAAATCGGGTTCATGTTTGGGATTGGGTTTAAGTTTTGGTTTTCAAGTTTAGGTTTAGGTTTAGGTTAGGAGTTGAGATTAGGATTAGGTGTATGTTTAGCTTTAGGAATTGAGTTTAGGTTATAGGTTTAGGGAAATGTTAGGTTTAGGTTATAGGTTTTGGGATTTGGGAATAGTTTTAGGTTATAAGTATAGGTTTAGGTTAGGTTATAGGTTAAGGTTTAGGGATTTGAGTTTAGGCTATAGGTTTAGGTTTAGCTCTAGGTTTTGGTTTAGGTTATAGGTTTTGGTTTAGGTTTTAGGTTTTAGGTTTAGGTTAAGATTAAGGTTAAGGTTTAGGTTCGGAGTTATAGGTTTTGGATTTGAGAATGGGTTCGGGTTTAGGTTTAGGAAATCGGGTTCATGTTCGAGATTGGGTTTAAGTTTTGGTTTTCAAGTTTAGGTTTAGGTTTAGGTTAGGGAGTTGAGATTAGGATTAGGTGTAGGTTTAGTTTTAGGGAATTGAGTTTAGGTTATAGGTTTAGGAAATGTTAGGTTTAGGTTATAGGTTTTGAGATTTGGGAATGGTTATAGGTTTTGATTTAGGTTATAGGTTATAGGTTTATGTTAAGGTTTAGGTTTAGGTTATAGGTTTTGGGTTTGAGAATGAGTTCGGGTTTAGGTTATAGGTCTTGGTTTTAGTTTAGGTTATAGGTTTTGGTTTAGGTTATAGGTTTAGGTTTAGGTTTAGGTTTTGGTTATAGGTTTTGGGATTTGAGAATGGGTTCGGGTTTAGGTTATAGGTTTTGGTTTAGGTTTAGGTTTAGGTTTAGGTTTAGGTTTAGGTTATAGGTTTTGGGATTTGAGGATAGGTTCGGGTTTAGGTTATAGGTTTTGGTTTTGGTTTAGGTTATAGGTTTTGGTTTAGGTTATAGGTTATAGGTTATAGGTTTAGGTTAAGGTTTAGGTTTCGGTTATAGGTTTTGGGATTTGAGAATGGCTTCGGGTTTAGGTTATAGGTTTTGGGATTTGAGAATGGGTTCGAGTTTAGGTTATAGGTTATGGTTTTGGTTTAGGTTTAGGTTATAGGTTTTGGATTTGTGAATGGGTTATGGTTTAGGTTTAGGTTAGGAGTTGAGATTAGGATTAGGTGTAGGTTTAGCTTTAGGAATTGAGTTTCGGTTATAGGTTTAGGGAAAGGTTAGGTTTAGGTTATAGGTTTTGGGATTTGGGAATGGTTATAGGTTTTGATTTAGGTTATAGGTTAGGAGTTGAGATTAGGTTTAGGTGTAGGTTTGATTTAGGTTAGGTGTAGGATTTGGGAATGGTTATAGGTTTTAATTTAGGTTTAGGTTTTGAGATTTGAGGTTATAGGTTTAGGTTTAGGTTATAGGTTATAAGTATAGGTTTAGGTTAGGTTATAGGTTAAGGTTTAGGGATTTGAGTTTAGGTTATAGGTTTAGGTTTAGGTCTAGGTTTTGGTTTAGGTTATAGGTTTTGGTTTAGGTTTTAGGTTTTAGGTTTAGGTTAAGATAAAGGTTAAGGTTTAGGTTTAGGTTATAAGTTTTGGATTTGAGAATGGGTTCGAGTTTAGGTTTAGGAAATCGGGTTCATGTTCGGGATTGGGTTTAAGTTTTGGTTTTCAAGTTTAACTTTAGGTTTAGGTTAGGGAGTTGAGATTAGGATTAGGTGTAGGTTTAGTTTTAGGGAATTGAGTTTAGGTTATAGGTTTAGGGAAAGGTTAGGTCTAGGTTATAGGTTTTGGGATTTGGGAATGGTTATAGGTTTTGATTTAGGTTATAGGTTATAGGTTTATGTTAAGGTTTAGGTTTAGGTTATAGGTTTTGGGTTTGAGAATGAGTTCGGGTTTAGGTTATAGGTCTTGGTTTTGGTTTAGGTTATAGGTTTTGGTTTAGGTTATAGGTTATAGGTTTAGGTTTAGGTTTTGGTTATAGGTTTTGGGATTTGAGAATGGGTTCGGGTTTAGGTTATAGGTTTTGGTTTTGGTTTAGGTTATAGGTTTTGGTTTAGGTTATAGGTTATAGGTTTACGTTTAGGTTTAGGTTATAGGTTTTGGGATTTGAGAAACGGGTTCGGGCCAGGTTATAGGTTTGGTTTAGGTTATAGGTTTAGGTTAAGGTTTAGGTTTCCATAGGTTTTGGGATTTGAGAATGGCTTCGGGTTTAGGTTATAGGTTTTAGGATTTGAGAATGGGTTTGGGTTTAGGTTATAGGTTATGGCTTGGTTTAGGTTTAGGTTATAGGTTTTTGGATTTGAGAATGGGTTATGGTTTAGGTTAGGGAGTTGAGATTAGGATTAGGTGTAGGTTTAGCTTTAGGGAATGAGTTTAGGTTATAGGTTTGGGGAAATGTTAGGTTTAGGTTATAGGTTTTGAGATTTGGGAATAGTTTTAGGTTATAAGTATAGGTTTAGGTTAGGTTATAGGTTAAGGTTTAGGGATTTGAGTTTAGGTTATAGGTTTTGGTTTAGGTTATAGGTTTTGGTTTAGGTTTTAGGTTTTAGGTTTTAGGGTTAAGATTAAGGTTAAGGTTTAGGTTCAGGTTATAGGTTTTGGATTTGAGAATGGGTTCGGGTTTAGGTTTAGGAAATCGGGTTCATGTTCGAGATTGGGTTTAAGTTTTGGTTTTCAAGTTTAGGTTTAGGTTCGATTAAGGAGTTGAAATTAGGATTAGGTGTAGGTTTAGTTTTAGGGAATTGAGTTTAGGTTATAGGTTTAGGGAAATGTTAGGTTTAGGTTATAGGTTTTGGGATTTGGGAATAGTTTTAGGTTATAAGTATAGGTTTAGGTTAGGTTATAGGTTAAGGTTTAGGGATTTGAGTTTAGGTTGTAGGTTTAGGTTTAGGTCTAGGTTTTGGTATAGGTTATAGGTTTTGGTTTAGGTTATAGGTTATAGGTTATAGGTTTAGGTTTAGGTTAAAGGTTTTTGGATTTGAGAATGGGTTCGGGTTTAGGTTATATGTTTTGGTTTTGGTTTAGGTTTAGGTTATAGGTTTTGGATTTGAGAATGGGTTATGGTTTAGGTTTAGGAAATCGGGTTCATGTTCGGGATTGGGTTTAAGTTTGGGTTTTTGAGTTTAGGTTTATGTTTAGGTTAGGGAGTTGAGATTAGGATTAGGTGTAGGTTAAGGTTTAGGGATTTGAGTTTAGGTTATAGGATTAGGTTAAGGTTTAGGTTTAGGTTATAGGATTTGGGATTTGAGAATGGGTTCGGGTTTAGGTTATAGGTTTTGGCTTTGGTTTAGGTTATAGGTTTTGGTTTAGGTTATAGGTTTATGTTATAGGTTTTTGGATTTGAGAATGGGTTCGGGTTTAGGTTATAGGTTTTGGTTTTGATTTAGGTTATAGGTTATAGGTTTAGGTTAAGGTTTAGGTTTATGTTATAGGTTTGGATTTGAGAATGGGTTCGGGTTTAGGTTAAGGGTGTGGTCCCCGCAAATACAAATATAAACATGGCTCGTCCAAATGGCTGTGCCTTCGATGCCGTCCATAGGAAATGGACAACTTCATCATGGTCATAACAATGGTTCCCACCTTCCAGGGACCCCGCTCATCCGGATAGCTCCGACGCACATCCGGGTCCGCTCCATTAATTTTGAGCAAATACATAAACACGGCCTGTCCAAATGGCCAGGCCCCTCCAATGTCGTCCATAGAAAATGGACAGCTTCATCATGGTCATAACAGCGGTTCCCACCTTCCAGGGACCCCCGCTCAACATCCGGATAGCTCCGACGCATATCCGGGTATGCTCAATTAAATAAAATGGATTATCAAGATCATTTAAATAAAATCAGGTCCAATCAACAATCTGACCTGGAGGATTCTGTTAGCATTGTTGATGACACCTCGAACCTTGTTTAAATCCATGTTGCAATCTGTGGCCACTGATGCTATTTGTCTTTCTGTGAAGTTGGCGACGATTTCTGCATCAAACCCGGCGAAAGCAGCCCTAATGATAAAGAACATTTCTGCATCACACCTGAAATTCCCATCCATTAGTTGTGTGTGAGCATATATATATATATGTGTGTGTGTGTGTGTGTGTGGGAAAAGGTACTATATATATATAAAAAATCTCTTTATGTTTTTTCAATCCATCTTCCATTTTCTTCTTAACAAGAAAATCCATATTTACTAATATTCTCATTTTTCTATTTTTCAAAAGAATGAGTTCGGACTCCAAAAGCGTCGGCTCCAGCACTCGTACTTTCAACCCAATCCCTAACCAAGGACTCCAAAATTACCAAGTACTCATAAACATTCATTGCAAGCATTTTCTGTCTATGTGCATGACAACCATACTGTTAAGATCAATCCTCTTATCTTCATTTACAGAAACTAGTGGATGACAAATTATGTGTAACATATAGAGCTGGTTCAGCCACTTATGCAATTAGGGAAGGTTCAAAAGGGCCAGATTTCCACATCAAGCATCACTTGCATACATATGATACAGAAGGACAAAAGTATTACCTTCAACAAACAGTAATAGTTGTGCTGAAGCTGTAATCCTGGATGACACTTCAAGCAAATAAACATATGTCAAAAAATTTATGGAGAGAATTAAAAAAAAAAAAAAAAAAAAAAAAAAAAAAACACACAAACATGTCAATCTCCATAATGTCCAATCGAGGGTCGAGTCCCTTCCCTATGCCATCTAATACTGCATAGATGAAATTTTCTCTTATGAGCAAAAAGTTACGGATAATGATATCTAGCAATGAACTGACTAGCTTTCCTAACTCATGTACCTGAAAAGGCTCTAACAACAAATGTGAAAGTGGCAGGGAAATGGAAAGGTTGATCGGCAGAATGGCCAGTAGATCTTCTCCGTTAACATAATACAATAGGTCGTCTTTAATGTGCATGAATATATTTTTAGTGAAGAATAATGGTCTAGAAGGTGCTAACCTGAAGAAAGGATCGATAATAACAAAGAAACAAGACATGGGAAGGAGAAATAGAAAATTGACTAGAATTTGTTCATTAGGGTTCCTGCCACCTCCAGTTCCTTTCAGAGATTCCTGGAGCCTTTCCCAAACATTCTGCAGCATCAGCAAGTTCAAAAAATTATATAGACGTAGATGCATTCAACAACTCAATCTCCTTCTGTGTTTGAAATCTTATACTGCAATCATATCCACCCCCAAACATGTGAGAAAAGGCCATACATGCATGCCAACTATAGTAGCATGAAGAAAAGCAGCAACAAAAACAAAAACAAAAATGCCCACTTAATGCAGGTCCATAGCTAAAATTTCTGCAAAAAAAAGTGTTATATTTGTTATTTTTTGAATTTGTTGCAACTGATAGTCATCTCATCCAAATTCAACAAAAAAAAAAAATCATATCTTTCAATTGAATATTCCCAACAAAAAACAGTTAGATGATTTGAACCTGAAATAAATTTCAGAGGTAAGGGCAATTAGAACACTTAGTATCTGGACTTTTTAAATGTAATGGAGCACATCAAAATGCAATGAAGTTGAACTTCAAAATGCAATGGAGTACATCATGATCATTTAAATGAATGCTTGATACACAGAAAAATTTTAGAGGGAATGCTACAAACCTGAAATAAATTTTAGAGGTAAGGGCAACTAAAACAAATGGCTATGGAAAGAACTCAAATAAATTACTTAGCTATAAAAGATAAACATCAATAATTTTTATATGTTGGTGGCAATATTACTATAAACCAAGATTGTATATATACCTGTACAATAATATCTGATGTGTAATTTGTAATTCCATCTCAATGAAAAGAAGCATGGAAGAACAATTCTATTGCTTAGATGATCATGGGCCGAGCATGTCCAAGTCATTGTCACTAAGACTAGCTAGCTCTGTTTATAGATGTCCTATGGTTGATGCAGTAGAGTAACTCCCTGTTCACTATCAGTTTCTCAAGTATTTCTAACATTACGCTAAGGAATCAAGTCTATTTAATGTGAGGTGCATCATCATCATATCAAACTTAAATTAATTGAAGGAAAATGCCAGTCATATACTTATATTTGCATATAGTTACAATTATCCTGACAATCTGCGAGTGGTGGACGATGCACAGACAGAAATTAGTTACAAGCTGCATATGCCGTATACAGTTAATTCAAATTAAGCTAGCCAAATTATGGGTTCCTGTTTCAATATATCATGAACCACAAATCAAGATTATTTGTTATCTATGAATATTAGAATGGTGAATACTAATTGGGTGGTTAAAAATAAAAATAAAAATGGTTAATGTCAATTTTACAGAATGATACATTAGGCGCTTTCTTATATTCTCTAATGTGGAAGGTTGGGCAATTTAAGTGAGTTGAAATTTTAGGGGTAGTTTGCAATTTCGTGCTTAGTTGGCTTTATAATTTTGGATTGTAGGATTTCACAAGTCCTTGGGACTAGAAATTAGAAATATATCAAGTTCCTATTTGGGTTGCAGAAGGTTTTTCTAAGTCCATCAATATTTACCTTCAATGTACTACTTTCATCAGGAAATGCCACTATGGTTTGAAGAGGCAATTCAAGTTGCACATGCGTGAGATCCAGGCTATTCATTATGTGCAGCCCACCATGATCATGACCTAGCACAAAGCCCAACACAGTATAATCATCAAGTGGACAAAGGAATGAGAATGAGTGTAAGTATCCTTGCTAATAAAGGAATGAGAATGCCCATTGATCTGTATGATTGTGTAGGCCACTACATATGGGACAAATTGATGGCTGTCCAAGCATGTTTTAGCTGTCCATTTGTTTTCTAGACTTTGCTCCATCTGATGGATCGACTGCTAATTTGACTAGGAACAGGGCCCAACTGATGGACAAGCTGGATCCTGCCAGTTGTTTTCTATCTAGGCACATGTGATGGCATGAAAGCGGTTGTTGGATTGTAAATGCTTGAGATTTTCAAGTCTCATTACATCTTCAAGCATTCAAAGAAAGGATAGTAAGTGTATGACTACAGTTATGGCCCTTGATAGAGTGGAATAGTGGAAAAAGATGTATGTAGCCAACCCCAATTAGTTGGTATAAGGCTTAGATGATGATGACCAGCTTGGTTGGAGCCAACATGGTCTGGCATGCATTTGGTGTATGTGGAAAACAACACTCACAAGAATGGGCTTCCATCGTGGTGTCGACGTGTCGGCCGTGTCGGCCGATACGTAGCCCACGGAATGGCGATCGCGATACTGGTCGTATCGGCCGTTACGTTTTTTTTTGCACCAGATCGGCGATACGGCCCGTGATCGGCCCGTATCGGTCACCAGAACGGTCACCAGTAACGGTCGGCGTAATGGTCCGATAACTGCCATATTTTTTATCTTTTAATGACTTTTTCTTTGTTTTTTTCAAAATTCTTGCTTCCAAACTGTTTTTCATACCTTCCAATAGTAATTTCGACCAACCTTAGGTGGTTATTTGGGACAAAAACACGTTATATCACGGATTTGGTTGAATCAAAGCTTGGTGGGCCATTTTGAAATTATCAAAAATAGGTATTTATTTTTTAAATATGTTTTACTGTTTTAATCATGCCATATGATGTGTTAATCATAGTAGAACATGATAATGTGCATTTTACAGATTTGGGGTGTCATTTAATATTTTTTTATATTTTTTTTCTATTTACGCATGAATTTTGACCCTTTTTTTTTAATTCAAAAAATCAATTTTTAAGGGTTGTTTTGCTGTTTTAATCATGTCATATGATGTGTTAATCATAGTAGAACATATTAATGTGCATTTTACAGATTTGGGGTGCCATTTTATATTTTTTTTATATTTTTTTCTATTTACGCATTTATTTTGGCCGTTTTTTTTGAAAATTCGAAAAATCATTTTTTAATGATTCTTTTGCTGTTTTAATGATGCCATATGATGTGTTAATCATAGTAGAACATGTTAATGTACATTTTACAGATTTGGAGTGCCATTTTATATTTTTTTATATTTTTTTTCTATTTACGCATGAATTTTGGCCGTTTTTTTGAAAATTCGAAAAATCATTTTTAATGATTCTTTTGCTGTTTTAATGATACCATATGATGTGTTAATCATAGTAGAATATGTTAATGTACATTTTACAGATTTGGAGTGCCATTTTATATTTTTTTATATTTTTTTCTATTTACGCATGAATTTTGACATTTTTTTTAAAATTCGAAAAATCAATTTTTAAGGGTTGTTTTGCTATTTTAATCATGCCATATGATGTGTTAATCATAGTAGAACATGTTAATGTGCATTTTACAGAATTGGGGTGCCATTTTATATTTTTTTATATTTTTTTCTATTTACGCATGAATTTTGACCATTTTTTTAAAAATTTGAAAAATCAATTTTTAAGGGTTGTTTTGCTGTTTTAATCATGTCATATGATGTGTTAATCATAGTAGAACATATTAATGCGCATTTTACAGATTTGGAGTGCCATTTTATATTTTTTTATATTTTTTTTCTATTTACGCATGAATTTTGACCATTTTTTAAAAAGATATTTTCATATTACATTCATTCTAATATATCTATCATTGATAGTAGATAGTTAGAAAATTAAAAATATGAATTTTGTAGTCAAATTTAGGTTATCTGGTTCATAAATTCATCGAAACCGATCACAACTTCTCACCAAAGAGTGGACCGTTACACCACCACAACCATGTTCCAATTTATAAATGAATGCATATTTGGAATGCTTAGAATATTCCGGATTTAATCCATATTTTTCATATTTTTTGGCAAAAAAAAAAAAATTTTTGCGCCGTTACAGACGTTAACCCGTATGCAGCATTTGCCCCGATATCCGTGTATCGGTTTTGGAGGTCACCGTTACGCCAACCGATACCGATACGGGACACCTTGGCTTCCATTCTTCCACATTTTCCCCTCCAAATTACAAGATATCCACTGGAAGTTCGAGAAGATATCTCACTCAGGAACTAGGAATTTCTTTCTAATATATCCTCAGAAAATTGAAGCTTCCAAAAACTAATAAAACTGAAAATTATTAGACACCCGTGTAAATCATGAATAAGCAAAATGCATGAGAGGAGAATTGATTTCAGAAAGTGAAGCTAGAAAATTGAAGCTTCCAAAAATCACTCAGATTGAAAGATCCTAGTTGTAAAATATTCTGACTTTTTCTTGATAGAATGTGAACAAGTGCTGTACTTTCTCTCTTAACCATTTATTTATTGATAGCCTAATGGAAAATATTTGGTTTGTGGCCCGCCCACAGAGGTGCCTATGATGTCAACTATTAGAATCTTTGGACAGTGGGTGTTCCACTTGCACCACTTGTGCGAAATGAACACCCAAATGGTATTTGCAAAACTTTAATACCTCTACTTCAACATCCTCATCTCCATAATCTGGGAGAAATACCATTGACCCAGCTTGTAACATGTACAGATGGGTATGTGACCAACAGAACTATTTCATTCTGCTCTAAATAAACTCATCCAAACAATGGTAGAAGTTGGAACATAAAAGAAAGTGCATATACTCATGGCTGATCCAAAAAAAATAAAAAATGCTAGTCAGTTAAGGAACAACATGTTCTAAGGATAAGCATGGCTGAAATGAGGATATTGAGATTGATGATCGGTGGCGAGATGAGGAAGGATAGAATTAACCTAACCACCAAATCAGTGAATTTACAGAAGTTGGAGAGCTAAAGATACCCAAATAAAAACTCTCCACAGATTTAAGTTGGAACTCGCTCTTTCTCTTTGTTCCATTCCCTTGATTTGCTGCAACCACTTCATTCTCCATGAAAGTAGATTTCTCCACTGTAAGAATCTCAAACAGAAAAGTTCTGAACTCAAAGAACCATAACAATGCAAAGGTGCTTGTTAAGATAGCGATTGAGTAAATAGCGAGAATCAGAACCAAATAACAGGGACATTCAAACGTAGCAGTAAATAAAGAAATTTACGGGGACATTCAGAGGTAATGTAGGCAATAGAGCCTTTGTCTATTCTGGTTCTCCAGCGCTATGTTAGTCAGACACCAGGCTGCTTCAAGCAACTGCAATATAACAACAAAGAAATAATGAAAAATTCCCTTAATGGCTGCATTGTCTTTTTCTTTTCTTTTCTTTTGTTCTTTTTTCTTTTTCCTGTGAGAGGCATTAGAGAAGTAGAATATTGCACACAACCATAGATGCACAAGCACGCACCCACAATATGAATGAACATTATCAATTCATGCACTCCCAAAAGCATGTAATTAACAGGAAAATTTTACTCCTAAGTTGTGAATGTTGAATAAGTGATTAGCTTCTGATTTCTAACAAGAATGACCTATACAAGAAATGTTTAAACTAACTATATACTACCACAACAAAAAGTCAAAATTTACTGACTTGCTCATCTGGTGATCCAAATGAAAGACACTGCACAAGAACAGAATTGCCCCCACTGGAAAGAAATTGCCAACCACCGAAATGCATAACATCACTCATTAAACAACCCCTGTGGCTCCCTTTGGAACCTCACGCATGGCACCGACTGTCTATTGTACCACTTGCAACATTGATATGCCATGAGTTTCATATTTACACTTGAAATTGAAGTATAGGATGATATACAATGCAAATATGTTAACTATTTGGAGTATCTTTGTATCCTAATTGTAAGAAGGAGAACAAATGATGTGTCTTAGCTGAAAAATGCGAATGACGAGCCCACATCAAGAGAAATAAAAATACTTTCATTTCTTACTGGACTTGGAACAGGATGGATCACAGCAATAGGGACCTCAAACTGTGGAATATCATCAGCGAAGGGCTCATTTTTGGGCACCACCATGAATAGCAGCCAATATCACATTATTTTGAACCCAACACCACTCCGGCCAATATCTTTTTTTTTTTTTGTTTTCTCTTCTTCTTCTTCTTTTTTTTTGTGAGAATTTACTAGCATTCATAATGAGGCAGGAGCCCTCAAATTGTTGTTACCTTTCTTTCAAGTCCAACTTCAAAGCAAACAGTGAACCTAGTACAATAGGATTTAGTTAAACCACATCCCAGCTTGATATTCCAGCCAATATCTTTATCTGAAACACATTTATAAAATCAGCAATTTCATTTTATTTAACAAAATCCAACCCATTTATAAAAGTACACGACCCGTTTATAAAATCCAACCCATTTCTCTTCACTTTACTGGTATGATATGAAAACAACGATGGACCAAAACAATTTACAACTTAAAACTGTTCTAGACCATCCAATTTTATTTTTTTTAGAAAATGTATGGTCTACATGACAATTAACCAGCCTGAAATGAAATACACTGTTGGTTCCAGCCTGACAATCTTACAAGTTTTTTTTTTTTTTTTAAACCCACTTATTTTCCTTACCCAAGAAAATGTGAGGATATCTGCAGTTTCATAACGACCCGTCAATCTTCTCTCATTGCCCTCTCCATATGCAGAAATGTGTTCCTTGTGTCACAGGCCCAGCTTCTCGATGGCTTTCTTGATCACATTAATTCCTCCATCATCTCTCATCAACTTGGTGCTGACAGACAAAAAATAATAATAATAAATAAGAGAGAGAGAGAGAGAGGAGAAGAAGATTGGATGGATGTGTTAATGTTTAGACTACTAGTAATAGGTCCTTGTAAGACCAATGTGAATGTTAAACTTCTTTTAAAAAAGAAAAAGAAAAAGAAAAAAAAAAGCCAGTTATACTGATACAAATTACTATGCCTTAAGATGATTCTCGCATGATTGTTTATGTTTCGTCAATCAATAATTTGTCGGCGTAGACTACAAGTAGTAGGTCCTTACAGGATCAATGTGAATGTTCTTTCTAGGTTCCTCTTTTTTTATTGTTTTCTTTCATTTCAAGGAAGTGGCACAAATTTGAGTGTAGGAGCAGGGAACCATCCATTTCAAATGTTAGCAAGCATAAACAATGAAGAAGTAGGAGAAGTTGGAAGCATGATTCAAAATGGGAGCAACACATATCATGAGACTTGCCAAACCCTGGAGGCCCCGAACATTGGATCTGAGGCAAATCCTTAGATTAATGACTCCAAGATTGATGGATGCAAGCATCCAAACAGGATCTTATTTTCTGCAGGCAAAAAAATCATGAATGTTTCCCAACTCTTTGATTGACTCCACATTATGCATTCTTCTCTACCTCTATTTCTTCTTTCCACTTCTTAATAAGATTTCTTCTTTGATCGAATAAAATAAGTGAACATCGAGTCTTTTGTTCTTATCGGCAACAAATAGATTTTGTTGAAAGGAAAGTATAACTATCCATCAAGCTAGTGTTGAGTCTGATTCCAAAATGATAAATGAGCACAAGCTGAAACCTAAGTTCAGAATCAAGAATGTCCATGGATCCCCATAAAGGAGTTAATTCACAACTCAAGAATTAAATATAAATGTGAGGGTTATCTTGATAACCTGATGGGTGTTAATCATAGATAAAGATGAGAAGTGTACAGCCTGAACATAATTCTAGCATCACACTCCTACAAATTACAGAAACACCGCTTGCAAGTGAAATAGAGACCATGCAAAATATTAGAATACACCACAAGCTAAAATAAATGTGTGATTCAGTAGACGAGTGATAAACCGAACATGGACTGTATAACAAAATGGAATTTGTAAGAACTAAATGAAACTCAGTTAGGCAACCGGGCTCATGAATAGCTTCCCACCCATAATCTTATGTATAAAATATCAGTTGAGTGAAGGATCAACTTTCACAACTTTGTTTTACATACTTAACAAAAAAGAAAAAAGAAAAGAAAAGAGTTGCCTGATATTTTGTTATCTTGGTGAGTTTTTCATTAACTTGAATCAATCAAACTAGGAACTAGAGAACCCTTTTCAAATCTCAGATGAGTTTCTGAAACGAATACAATGTTTCCAAGACTCGAATAGGAGAACTAAACTACCTAAGTGTGCTTAGAAAATCTTTTTGGCAGAAAAAAAATAACATGCCTGGAAAATCTTTTGTGCGAGACAAAAATATCAAAGAATCTATTTGGAACATTCATCTAGACATCAGTTCATGGGAAACATAATACAAAGAATTATGTCATATACTTATATAAATCTCATATCATGCCCAGGTACCAATAGTCATTGAGAAGCTACTTACCAATTTTCGCACATCTGCAGACGGGACATGAGTGAGAACAAACAAACCCTGGAGGTATTGATCCATTAATAGCAGTAAAGCCTGCATCATGGTAATATGATAACTAACACTTCCACTTAAAAACACTAACAAACTTTAGAATGTCTGTGTAAAAGGACAATAGGATCCTAAATATACTTACCGTTGGCATCACCACAATGAACTGATTTACAGAACTAGGAAAGTTTACAAATTAAATAGCATGCCATTTCATCTAGCCATTTCATCAAACATATATCATGTCATTTCATCAAACAGATAGCATGCATGAAATCTAGCCATTTCATCAAACAGATAGCATGCCATTTCATCCAGCTATTTCATCAAATAGTTAGCATGCATCAAATCAAAGATGCATCAAATCTGAAAAAAAAATATACATAATGAAAGGAAGATATCAAACCTATACCTCAAAGATATGAGAAGGGTTTTGAATGGCATGTGTTTCTTCGGGTAGGATTTTACGGCTGCTGCAATGGAGAGAGATAGAAGAGACGGCGGAGATATTGGAGAGAAAGGGAGGAGAATGAGAAAGATGGAGCAACAGGGGTAGGCAGGTTTGAGGGGGTTTATCCTCTATGGCAGCGGCAATGAGATCGAGTTGGGATTACGATTTGGGTAGTGATTTGAGCAGGGGCTGCGATTTTGAGAAGGGCAAGGGCTGTGATTTTTTATTTTTATTTTTTAATAAAAATAAACCTTCTATAATAACAATGCATGAACACAGATCCAAATGAGCAATGAGTCATATCCCTGTTGGAAATCCAAACCCCAGCCAGAAACCCAAACCCAATCCTATCCCACATAACAATCAGAATTCCAAACCCCTGCTGAACTCATCTCCATTCGTCACACCCATTGACCTGCAAATCCCTTCCTGAACCCATCCCCGATCATCCCATTCTCTTGCATCCTACCAAAAATCCCAACCCTAAACTCATGCAAACCCCTGCCCAAACCCATCTCCTTCCCCTGTAAAACCCCGCCTGAATCCATCTCCGTTTTCCCACACCCATCTCCATACCAAAAAAACCCATTTACAACTGCCATTAACGTTGTTAGACCCATCTCTTACCCCGACAAACTCCATTCCTAGCCGCCATTAACGTTGCCAGTTAAAGATGCGTGTCTTCAATCACTGTTGCAGCTGGCCATCATCTTTGGCATACTCTACAATGACATTCGTCATAAGGGTTTCTTGTGAAAACAAACGGTTGGCCACAAGAAAAAGGGGCAGCACCATTTTCATTTTTGTTTTTTGGCTGAAACGGCAAGGGCTGTGATTTGGGGAGGAGCTTCACGGCTGCATTGGAGAGATAGAGGGAGGAGAATGAGAGAGATGGAGCAGGTGAGGTAGGGAAAAAGGAGAATCGGGAGACAGAGGGTTAGGGAACGGGGAGAGAGAGAGAGAGAGAGAGAGAGAGAGAGAGAGAGAGGGGGACTAGGGTTTTGGATGGGCGCGGCTCTGTTTTGAGCGCGCGCCCCTTTTGGGCGTCGAATTTCAAGAGCCGTGTGACGGTCCCGTCAGGGGCTCCGTGGGGCCCACCATGATGTATGCATTTTATCTATGCCGTTCATTAGTTTTAATAATCTTTTTCAGTTCATGATCCCAAAAATTAGGTAGATTGAAGGCCCAAGTGGACCACACCATAGGATGCACATGTGATTTAATCTCCATGTTTTCTACCGTGTGGTCCACTTGAACCTTTGATCTAACTGATTTTTGGTTTCATGCCCTAAAATGATATTTCAAGATAGATGGATGGCTTAGATAGAATACATATATTTTTCTGAGCCCTATAAAGCCCCTTACACGATGGTTAATTATTAATGGTGTGGCAAGTTTTTAGCTACGGATTAAATCCGTAGTAAATATAGCTACGGTTTATATCCGTAGCAAAAAACTTACATAATCCGTAGCCTTTGGTCAATTTTTGGTAGTAACTCTAAGTCTCATGAGAAGCGGCACCACTTCTACGTTCACATAGGTGAAATCCTTCCAGTGTTTCCGTTAAAACACTTGTCCTGTTTGACTGGACTTCATTAAGAGTTTAATACTCATCCCTCTCTTGTAACGGCCAGCACTATCATTCTGGATGAGGTTATTATTTTATTTAGTGCTGAAACTTTTCACTAATCAGTAAATTGTTGTTACCCATTAAACCCAATATTTAGAGATTTTCTAAATTAGGGTTGGGTTTCTTTCACTGGTGAAACTTTGAGTAAAGAGTTTCAACCCCATCCCTCTAGATGTTGTCCTTACTACCTCTCTCGTTAGAGGTTTAGTAAAAGGATCAGCCAAGTTATTACTTGACTTTACATATGAGATCGCAATGATTCCATCTTGAATCAATTGCCTTACATAGTCATGTCTCAAACTTATGTGTCTGGACTTTCCATTATAAATACCGCTATAGGCTCTCGCTAGAGTGGCTTCACTATCACAATGAAGTGAAATGCAGAAGGTATAGGCTTTCTCAAGCATAGAAAGGGATTTCTAAAAGAAGATCCTTAACCACTCACCTCTTTTCCTAGTAGAAAGAAGCCTAAAGTTATGAACTCGATTCCATAGTTGAGTGCGTTATGCATGTTTGTTTCTTGGATCCCCAAGATACAGCTGCACCTCCTAGGGTGAATATCCACCCCAGTAGTGGACTTGTTGTCCCTTGCACTCGATATCCAACTTGCATCGGTATATCCTTCCAATATCTGCTGAAATTAGAAGTAAAATAACCCTAGTTCTTTGGTTTCTTTAAGATAACCTAGAACTCTACTTAATGCTTTCCAGTGTTCAACACTAGGATTACTTGTAAACCTGCTTGGTTTACTCACAGTAGATGCTATATCCGGTCTTGTGCATTGCATTGCATACATAAGATCGCCTATAACACTAGCATACTCTAGTTGTGCAATCGCTTCTTCCATTTTTCTTTTAACTTAATACTTGGATCAAACGGGTCTTTGCCTCTTTAATATTCAAGTGATTAAACTTGTTTATTATTTTCTCAATATAATGAGACCGCATAATGCGAAACCCCACTATGTTTTTTAACTTTGATACCTAATATGGTATCCACTTGTCAAGATCCTTCATTTTGAAAACTGAAGAAAGAAACTTTTTGGTTTCAGTTACACATTCCATTTTATTACTAATTATTAACATATCATCTACATACAAGCATATGATTACTATATAATCATTACATACTTTTGAATATATGCATTTATCAAAGAATATTATGTTCAAAACCATAAGACAGAACTTTAGAATCAAATTTATCATGCCACTGTTTTGGTGCTTGGTTTAACCCATACAAAGACTTAACTAGTCTACATACTTTTCTTTCATTTCCTGGTAGAACAAACTCTTCTGGTTGTTCCATGTAAACCTCCTCATCGAGATCACCATTCAGAATGTCATTTCCTTCACGTCCATTTGATGGATATGAAGATGATGTATGGATGCTAGAGCGAATAAGATCCTAATCGATGTTATTCGAGCTACTGGAGAGTAAGTGTCAAAATAATCGATTCCTTCTTTCTGTCGGAAACCCTTAGCAACTAATCTTGCCTTAAAGGTTTGAATTGTACCATCAGTGTGATATTTCTTCTTAAATACCCACTTACAACCTATTGGTTTGGAACCTGGGGGTAGATTTACCAATTCCCATGTTTGGTTAGATATTATGGAATCCATTTCATCATTAATAGCTTCTTTCAAAAAAGCGGAATCTCTTGAAGACATAACTTCACTAAAGGTTTTAGGTTCATCTTCTATAGTTAAAACCATAGGTATTTTCCTAATCACCTTCTCTCTATCACCCTCTACTAGATGAAAGGAGAGTCGTTGAGAGTCTATTTGATCAGGATCAAGACTCTTTTCTACTCTCGCTCTTTGACTCCTACGAGGTTCACTAGAGTTGTCTCTTCTATTAGTGTTTCTTTTATTATTCTATTAGGAGATTGAATCTCAAAGATTCTTTTCCTCTATGAATACTGAATTCTCAAAGAACTCTACATCTCTAGACTCTATAATTACATTGGTGTCTAAGTCTGAAGTCTATAGGCCTTACTATGTTGTGCATATCCTACAAGGACGCACTTGATAGCTCTTGGTCCTAACTTAGTTCTTTTGGGTTCGGAGTTCTCAAGTTATGCAAGACACCCCCACACTCTAAGATACCCTATGTTTGGTTTTCTTCCTTTCCATATTTCATATGGAGAGGTCTTGGTTTTCTTAGATGGAATTCTGTTTAAAACATGACACGCGGCTAACAGTGCTTCTCCCCATAGGTTTAATGGTAATTGTGCTTGTATAAGGGGCTGTGCACTGATGAATTATGCCGTGTTCTTCACAATAGTTAGAAAATTCATTAGAGAAATATTCTCCACCTCGATCACTACGAAGGATTTTAACATTTTTATCTAATTGATTTTCTACTTCAGATTTATAGATCTTGAATGCATTAAATGCTTCATCTTTCGATTTTAACGTGATATACATACACATATCTTGAACAATCATCTATAAATGTTATAAAGTACCTTTTACCTCCACGGTAAGAACGCCATTTAGTTCACATATGTCAGTATGCACTAGGTCTAAAATTTGAGACGATCTCTCAATGCTAGGGAATGGTTTCTTGATTATTTTAGACCTTATGCATACTTCACATTTATCTTTGTCACTATCGTTATATGATATTAAGTCGTTCTTAGCCATGAGTTTTAAGGCATCAGAGCCAATATGGGCTAGTCTACCATGCCATAGCGTTACGTACTCAACCACGTAAGCGTAAGAATTCTTTTCATTCAAAGATAATTTGATCATCCCATTACAAGCATATCCCTTACCCACAAAGTTTCCATTCTTGGACAAGATCAACTTGCTCGATTCAAACACAACCCTAATCCCAGGTTTGCTTAAGAGATCCCCCGAGACAAGATTCCTCCTTATGTCCTGGGACATGCGATGACGTTAGTCGAATTACCTTTTTCCGAGGTAAAGATTAATTCCACGGTTCCTTTGCTGCAACTTTCGATCGTCCTTCATTTCCCATTTGAACCTCTTGACCATTGGTCTCGTCTTCATAGGTTTTAAAAGAAGATCGATCGTTGCATACATGGATCATGCACCAGATATCATACCACCAACCAGAATTTTCTCTTGAACTAGGTTCACTTCGACCATTGCTACGATTTCATCGCTCTCATCGCATTAGCCTCTTTCTTAGGCTTTTTTTTCGGTCCCTACGGACTCTGGCGAAATGCCCTATCTTGCCGCAGACATAGCAAGCTCCTTAGGTTTGCTTAGTTTTTTCTTTTTGGGTTTTCTTGAATTTCCTCGATCTTTGTTAGGTTTAAGGGAATCTGCTTTCTCATAGGAATTATTTTGAAATGGCCGTTCTACTGCGTTAACCTTGGATGAGGATGCACCATTAGCGTCATCCTTTTTGTCTCGGTTACGAGATTCTTCTTCTATACGAAGATGCTTCTGGATTTGTTCTAGGGTGAACTCTTCGGATTTATGCAGTAGCTTCTTCCTGTAGTCTTTCCAGCTCGGAGGCAATTTTGCGATTATAGCTCCGACTTGAAAGGATTCAGAAGATCGATTTTTATGGCTTTTATTTTATTTACAATAAGTCAATTCTTGAATTTGGGCAAGCGGCGGTGAGATTGTCTACCATCGTGAAGTCAAAATACCCGCAATTAGAAACTTCATGTACCTTCCTCTTCAGCCTTGTATTTGTATTCCAGTGCGCTCCATATTTCTTTTGCTGATGTGGTCCCCGTGTACAAATCGTACAATCGATCAGAGAGAGCATTAAGGATGTGGCCACGACACAGCAGTTCATCTTCCTGGCGTTTGATCCTAGCAGCCACTTGTTCTGGAGTGTCTGTTTCCTTTGCTTCAGCGGTGGAGAGTCGGTCCAGGATGTAGAAGATCTTCGAGCGGTCCGCCAGAATTTCATTTGTCCTGCCATCTAGTGAAATTTGAACCATCGAATCGGTCCATCGGATCGATCCTGGTTCATCGGTTGATCGATGCAACACTTTCTGTCCATCGAATCACGCTTTAAGATTGTTAGAAAATTTGGTTGAATACACCGAAAATCGAAAAAAGAAATAATTGAAAAAATAGCAATTTCACTAAGTTTGAATCACGTATAAAATACTGTTGTCCTTAAAGCGTGATTCGTCCCCTTATCACCGCTTGATGGGTTACAGACGAATTGCTTCCAGGATAAGACAAGCCTTATCTGATCCAAATGCAAAAAGAATCACGATAGGTCCACTATGGAACAATTTAACGCAATAGATTTCTTCCGACGATTTAGATCGGTCGAGATGATCACGTGTTCTTTAGGAGCTATGGACCGTATTTTATCCGATGGGAGAGATGGTATTTTTGAGATGATAAAATCGGACCGGAATGGTCCAAATTTATATAGGCCTCGGGTTTTAGACCCGTTCTTGTGTGATATCAATGGTCCGGTAACGTTTGAAAAATGTTTCGGCCGTTGTCCATTAATTCCAGACGTTTGGGTCATTAGATCGAAGATCGACCGTTAGATCATCCCTGCCCGTCCGTTTTCGGACCGTTTGGCTTTCAAGCGCAGAGCCGTTTGTAGAAACGGTTGGACGTTTCTTTGATTCAAGATCCGACCGTTCTCGGGCCACCTATAAAACCCAGGCTCATTTCGGATCCGCACGCCCTAAGGCTCGACTGCACCCATCGCCTTGGACCCATCGCATCGCGATCGCACCGTCTCGCGCCGGTTCGCGTAAGGTCGCGAGGGAGCGACCCCTCTGCGACACGATGCGGACGTGCGAAGTGCGCCATCTAGCGCCACTACAGCCACACTGCCCACGCCCTCGCCCACGCCCACGCCCGAGCCCGAGCGCGCGCGCGTGCGTGTGTTCCAGTGCGCAACCTAAGTTTTATCTCCTCCAAAAAGCTCCAAGTAAGAATACCTTTCACAACATCTCATATAAACCACAAAAGTTTCTTTTACATTTCCGATGTGGGACAAAGCACACACACCGCACTTTTTAATTCAAAAAATTCAAAATACGTTTTGGCGGGAAAATCCCGAAATTTTGAAAATTCGAATTTTGTTTTTATTATTTGTTAAAAACCACTAATTTTTCAACATCAAAGGCAGCGGGGGATTGAACGTTTACCATTGAAACCCTACTATGAAAACCAATTTTCCCATTGCTATTTGTGGTGTGGTCCAGATGATCTTTGGATATGAATCATTTTTATTTTTTTTTATAATGCCTCCAAAAGAACTCAGAGTATGGATGAACGTTGTGGATACAACGGGGCAGGTAACTTTGATCTCTTTTGAACCGTTCGTACGAATCAAAGTTCGAAGAGCGTCAGCGCTCGTCTTCGCACACCTGCCAATCCACTTACGGAAGGAACGGCGGGGGTATTTAGGTCCGGCGAAAAGTTGTCCGTACGTTAGGGCCGTAGTCTGGTACGACGGGGTATTTGGTCCGGTGAAAAGTCGTCCGTACACTAAGCGCCTGGACGGGCGTGATAAGGTCGCTGGCTTAAAGGAGAGGCGTACGGTAGGAAAAAGATCAGTTCGCTTCCAATACCGCAAAGATAAACTTTAGACATCACATACAGAGGCCGTATGAATACAGCTGTTCTTTTTCTTCCGAAGTCTCTCGTGTATTGAACATCTGATCCGTGTAATAGGTTGGCCACCCCATGATGATATCTCAAATCCACTCATCAAGTGGGACACAATATAGGCCTGGTTTTAACATTAGTCATGCTCACTGTCTACACATTGCAGAGCATCTGATCTCATATGCGCCGCAGCTGCATGGTACCACCTTTGAAAATTAAAAAAGACTAAAAGTTATTTTGTCAGAATACCGCCTCCCTCGGTAAAGTGGACGATTACAGGCACGCATATCACCACCTATAAACCCAGAAACATATTACCTATAATCAAAGCACTACAACCTGTAGGATATCTGTGCATTAGACCATCATGGGACCATTCTCTCTGACTTTGTGGTTTATTTGATAAGCCGACCTGCATGGTGTGTTTTTCATCTGGGCCCACCGTTTTCATGGCACAGATTTCTTAAATATATGGCATTTCTGCGCGAAAAATGGATTGATGCCACGAGTTATGCTGGCCTTGCATCTCAGTGATCGGTCCCCACACCACGTAGAATGCCATGTACGGAGCGTTCCGTACATTCTTTTTTAATTTTGAAAATTTGGTACTTCTCTTTTTGAAGTGCTTTTATCTGTTTGGCCATCAGAGTCTGCTGTCGATGTGACTTAGGATGCAAGCAAACAAGGTTGCCGTTGTTTGGCGAGACCGTACTGGGCGCGGCTCCGGCCACTGAAATCGGACTGCGTACTGAGTTACTGACTACGCTTTTGTCGCTTTTATCGTACCGAAGTAAACCATGCTACGCCTAATGTGAATGTATTTGATTTATCCACGCCTCTCATCCGTTTTTACATCTCATTTTAGGTGTTGATATCAAAATTGAAGCATATACAAAGCTCTAGTGAACCACACCAAAGGAAACAATTGGAATAATGATTTCCACCCTGGAAACCTTTGTACGGCCTACAGTGATGTTTATTTATCATCCGACCTGTTCATAAGATCACGTAGACATGTACCAAGGGAAAACACAAATATCAGCTTGATCCAAAACTTCTATAACCCTCTTGAATTTTTCAACTTTAAACTTTCAATTAACATTGTTTCCTTTGGTGTGGTCCACTTTAGTTTCGGGTATGCTAATTTTTTGGATTCAAGCACTAAAACTATCTGGTAAAATTGATGGACGGAGCCGATAAAATACATATATCATGGTGGGCCCCACAGTTTACTCCGTACTCTCGGCCTACTAAGTTAATTAGTACGTAATCCGCTTCCCCAGCCACAACCAAGACGGTGCTGACTAGGGCTGAAAGTTGGGCGAGTTGAACCCGGCCGACCCGCGATCGACCCGACATTGGGTTGGGCTTGGGTAGATGTATCGAGTCCAATCTTGGGCTTGGGCTATGCAAACACCAACCCGATAAAACTTGGGTTGGGCTCGGGTTGAGGTCTTAGGTTGCCCGACCCAACCCGAACCCGATCAATATATAATTTACTTATAAATTATAATTGAGTGTGGATCGTATGTGTTGAAGACGACATAGGAAATTCCGATGCTGTCGGGTCTCATTGGTCCACATCATTTTCATGACTTAAGCTAACAAGAAATGCAGATTTCTCTCTCCCAAATAGATTGCGTGCTACACAACATGACTTTTAAATGAGTAGTTGTCCTATATTTTAGCTTGTTTGTTTAGAATAAATGAGGTTCTTTATGATAAATAACTACATATATAATTAATAAAATTATAGATATAAAACATAAGACGTGTATTGAAATATAATAAACTAATGCAATCATTAAAATATTAGCATGTATCCACCCGATCAACCCGACCAACCTGACTGAACCAGCTTGGGTTAGGCTTGGGTTGAGAATTTCCAACTGTTGAGGGTCAAATATTGCATATTAGACCCCAGTTATTATATGGATTTATGACCATGAAAATGTTTAAAGGCCAATTTAATTCGTGTTTGCGCTGCAGGGTGAATTTACGAGCATGTGACGGAAAAAGGTGCTAAACGCATGGATTTAACGCTCCAATGACACCAAAGGCAAGGGACAGACCCCAGGGGACCAAGATCGATGGATTTATACGCCAGATATCAAAGAAAATCGAGAAAATGAAGCTCAAGTGGCCCAAAAACCATCCAGAATGCAAGATCATAGGGTTTTCACCATCCGTTTGGCTCGAAACTACATACATGGCCTGAGGACTATAAATTAACAGTATATATCAAATTTCAGCCATTGGATCGCTGTGGAAGTGGCTCAACGGACAAATCAGCCCATTGATCTGTGAATTGGGGCTCACTTGATCTTTGGATATGCTTCAAACTTGGGTTCGACCCCTTACATTATCTGAGGAAACGGATGGATGGAGAAGATTGCTCAGAACCATCGCATGTGGACCCCATCTGAGATGGGTGTGCATAACCTACCTGTACACTCGCGGTACACCAATCCATCAAAGACGGTCAGATAGCCTTTGACCGACGTAAAAAACGGAAATTTCTGTTTTCGTTTCTTCTTTCGCCAGCGTTCTTACGAACGGATGCAGGTGGGCCACCATCACCTAATATTTTGATGATCCACACCGTTCAATGAGTTCGGGTGGTCAAACCGACCACACAAGGATCTGCGGTCCGATTTTGAGCAAACAATGCATATACACGAGGTTCAAACGCCGGTCAGATGGTGGAATGAAATTATCCGTGGACCACACCAAATCCAGTCAAAAACCATCCGTTTCTAGATAGGTTTTCTAGTATAATGCAATTAACGGTGTGGATTTCTCAACCGTCGACATTTATGGACCCCACTGACCATCACAGCGTCAGTCCGCAGGCTCTATTTCCGCGCGTCTGGGACCCGACTGATGTGGGCCATTGTGTGATCGCGGAGATGATTGGATCGACGATCTGATCCGTCCAGATGGAGCCTTAGTGGATTTTGACCGTCCTTAAGAAGTCAAATTGACGGATTTGGTCAGTCATTCGCACCACAGAAAGGTTGATTGCAAACTGTTTTGCGTAAGAGGTCTCGGCTGCGTACTTGTTCTGCAATAGGTTGCGTAAAAGCCTTTCGTTTTCGCGGAAGAAAGGGAAATTTCTAAATACAGCCTCTCTACGCTCCGGGCCAGCTGCTATAAAGAAGAGGAGAAAAGAAAGAAAAAGGGGATCTTAGCTTGGACGGGAAGCGCAAGGGAGAGTTTGTTTTGTTATTTTTGTTTTTGTTTTTTTCTTCTCCTTCTTTTCTTTTCTTTTGAGATTTAGCAGGATCGGGCCTATGATTTGCTAAACCTCTTAGCTAGGGTTAAGAGGTGAAGCTTGTAGCGTGATGGGTTGATCCTACTGTTTGGATTCATTGTGTATGAACTGATTTTGATTATAGTTGATTATTAGGAATGCTTTCAGTTTTTAATGGTTTGTTGTGACTGAAATTACAATGGATCTTCGATAGCTTTGAGTATGTTCTTAGCAGTATAGGAATTATGAATTTGGAAACCCTGTTGTTCACCATCGTCTCCTATGCATGGTTGGATGTCGGAACCCTTCCTAATATTCATAAATTCCTCAGATTGGATGTGGATTGGTTAAAATTCTGTTGTTTGCTTTGTCTCATGGGCATGGTTTTGTAATGGAATTCATTTTAATTTACACCCGTCTGATCTCTTGAAAACTAGATTAAATGAAGTTCAGAATTGATTTACAGGTTATATCTTCCAACTGGATGAAGATGGGACTCGAAGTCCAGTTGAGTTCGTGAATCAAGCGTAGATCTCCCTGATCTCTATAAGTGGATCCTCTGAATCCCTAGTTCCCTACCTTTGAATTCTACATATTTTAGTTTACTATTTCACCATTATTCCTCAAATTCACCTGATTTAGATTTCATCTTTTTCTAGTTCTAGTTCTAGTTATTTTCAGATAACGTACAGGTTTCAGTCCCTGTGGATTCGACCTCGGTCTCACCGAGTTTATTACTACATCACAACCCTATACTTGGAGAGTGAACACCAACCCGAGGTTGAGTTAGGTTGGGCTAGGTTTGAGGTACAAGAACTGTAATACTTCGTTATTTTTTAAAACGGTGGGTTCCACCGTTGCTTTTGGTGTGGCTCACCTGAGCTGTGGATGACCCTCATTTTTGGGCTCAGGCCTTAACCTTGAAGGGCAAGATTGATGAACGGTGTGGATTCATCTGGGGCCCATTTCTTAAAAAAGAAAAAAAGAAAAAAAAGAAGAAGCAAGTGACGTGCCACAAGCAACCCCCTCTCCTCCACGTTTCTCTCTCCTTCCTTGTTCTTTGCGACTTAGTTGCGCACACGAACCCATTCACTATGATTTCCATCATCATGGTGGGACCCACTCTTCAATCTAAATCGTTCATTTAACTCCCAACCCACTAACTCACCTGTGATTATTTTTTTATACCCCATTTTCTCATGCTATCTAGAGGAAACGAGAGAGAAAATCATAAAAGAAAGTTTGTGAGAGAAAAAAAAGAGCTCAGGAAAAGGGAGAGTATCCGTGAAGGTTTGACATCGAGTTCGGAGCAATCCAAGCTAAGCTAGTGCACGTAGAAATCAACACTTCATATTATTTTCCTTCCATCACACTATTTTTCCATATCAGGTAGGTGATCATTCCCAAATTGAAAAATTCATATCTATTGCTTTATTTAATCTAGACATTGAAATATTCATAAATAATTCTCCTTTGAAAGATATTCTTTATTTGACTACTGTACAAATGCAATTATTATTATTATTAGTATTATTATTATTATTATTATTATTTGCATTTGATATTATCTAGGGGTGATGATGAATATTTATTATTGAACAATTATTTAATTTTTTATGTAATGATCCTTACGGGTGCTCTGCCCTAAAAGGATCACCATATTATTTGTTACGGTGCTTTAATATTGTTTATTTCAATGTTTTCTTGTAAATTATATGCATCATATGTGAATAATTATTTTTGTACAATGATTCTTATGGGTGCTCTGCCCAGGGTCATTCCCGAAATGATCAGCACAATACGGGTGCTCTGCCCAGGGTCATTCCCAAAAGGATCAGCACGGGTACTCTGCCTTGGGTGATTCCCTAAAAGGATCAGTATGCACAGGTGCACTGCCCTGGGCTTTTGTCCCTAAAAGGTTATACCGGTGCTCTGTCGAGGGTCATACCCTGAAAGGATCAACACCGGTGCTCTGCCGTGGGTCATCTCCTAAAAGGATCAGCACACATGAGTGTTTTGACCCTCCAAATCTTAGCATTTTTAGAAAGCCATGTTAAATAATTCATTTACTTCATATTCATGAATGTCAAATTATTAACTATGATTTTTACATCCTGTGTTCGTCTTATTTTGATTAATATGTCAAGATTAAATTTGGTAGTATTTGTGAGATTTTTCAACTCGGGATTGATGTGATCCTATTGAGTTGTCAACTCATTATGTTTTAACCGTTTCAGGTTATGAATATTTTGAAGATGCAGGGTACTTCTATTAGTAGTGGAGCATGGAATGTGATTTGATGCACGTGGCATGTTATTTTACATAGGATGGATTTTATTTTATTTTAGAACTCTGAATGTAGTAATGTTTGACTTAATTTTTCTTATTTCAAGTTAAGTTCAATAATCATGCATTGATGTAATAACAAACCATGCAATTAGTTATCTTAGTCTGTGTTTGGATTTTAAAATTTTGGACTATGGTGGGAGAAAATGAAATGTGTATGAAATTGTCATATTTTATTTATATTTTATTTATTTTTTTTATATAAGTCACGGGTCTGGAATTCGGGTCCTGGACACCCTATTCGGATATCCGAATTTTGGGGCGTGACAAAGTTGGTATCAGAGCCAGGTTTGATCTTAAACAATGGACCTAGAATAGAGATTTAGCTCTAAGTCTTCCTATGTGGCCTTAACTAGGATGTGAGAAATTTAAAATACCTATGTAGGACATTTTCATCTATTGTAATATAACACTTAGATCTCATTTAGGCTGTATATTAATATACGAAATCAAATCTAGACATTAGAAATTTTCTGAGAATTTTTCTAACTATTTATTGAGTTGGACAGCAATAATTCATATAAAATGTCTAACTTTGAAAAATCATAACTATTTAAGTAAAACTCTGATTGAGATGATTCAAAAACTCAATTAAAGCTTAATCAGTATAATTTTATAGAAAAATAGGTAAAAATTAAAAATACTGACCCTTCATGTATATATTTGAAGTTAAGAAAAACCTGTCCAGAAATCGTCCAAATCTGGACAGCGTGTACTCTCTGAATTTTTAAAAATTTTACAGGCTTTAAAATATTATAAAATTTTACAGAGGTATATTATACTTATAGATATATCTATATAAAAATTTTTAAGTTAAAATAATGTCTAAAAATATCAAAAATATCAAATAGAATAGCATCCTTATGACCAGAAATTTCTGCACATAATTCTAAACTACATTTTAGTTTAACTTCTTTTAGATCTTCATGTATGCCTACATTGAACCGTCTAATTTCTTATAATCTTAAAATTATTCAGTAAAATTCATAATTCCCTTTATTTATCCTAGGCTATGACGGATCAGAGTATGAACCTCGGGGCCGCATCGGAGACTCAAGTATCCGATGTAGCCAGGCAAGGAACAATTATTGACAAGATCCTCTAGGCGATGGAAGGGTTTGCCTCATTTATGGGAACACAAGTACTTATAAGTCAGTCTCAGGAGCAGACTCAAGCGACGCTTGTAGCCCGTGAAGGGACGGGGTCCTTATTGGAAAAATTTAAAAGGCAGAGACCGCCTACGTTTAAAGGTGGGCCTGACCCAAGTGAAGCTGAGGGTTGGAAAAGGTAGATGGAGAAAATTTTCACAGCTATGAGATGTAATGAGCAACAAAAGGCTGAATTAGCAATATATATGTTGGAAGGAGAAGCCGATCATTGGTGAGAATCTACAACTAAGGAGAACCTGAGCATAGAAAGGTGGACATGGGACCAATTCTGCACAAAATTTGAAAATAAATACTTTCCAGCTTATGTGCGTGCTCAAAATGTTACAAAATTCATGAAATTAGAACAATGAGATATGACGGTGCATCAATATGAAGCAAAGTTTACAGGGTTGGCACGATTTGCGACATTTCTCATACCGGATGAGCTTCGTAGAAGGCGTGTTTGTTGAAGGACTGAAACCTTCTATCCGTACTCGACCGGCGCCATTTCTTATTAAAACGTATGCAAAAGCAGTGGAACGCGCCAGCGCAATAGAAAAGGATTTTGATGAGCATTGGAAGAATCGCGAGCCGAGGAAGGACATGAGGAGTGGAGTTAGGACCACGCCCCATTTATCTCCCACACAACATGAATCAACTAAGCGACAGAAGATGATGCCAACATTAGTACCCAGTCATGCCACTATGCAATTTTCAACGCAATTCACTGGGACTTGCCATAACTGCGGAAAGGTGGGTCATCCTGCCCGCCATTGTCTTCTACCACCTCGTCACCAATATCTAGGGAATCAAGGACCGCCACGATCGTTTTACAGGCCGCCTCTTCATTATGCACCATCTACATCATATCAACGACCTCCACCGCCGCCTTCTCAGATGATTCATCCAGCTGCGAGACCAAAGACAACCTTATCCTCGAGGGCACGCACAGCTACATCCACAATCCCAGCCGCTGGACCCCTCAAGCTTATCCGAGACCACCTCAACAATGGCAACAACAGTCAAGCCTCCCAATATCGAATCGAGGCCAGAAAGTCAGGCGCCCTGACCTCAAGCTCAAGGACGTGTTTACGCTCTATCTTCATTCACAAATGATCCAGCCCAACTTCAAGAGTATGAGGATCCAAACCGAAGCTATGATGATCCAACGCCACCTCAATATGATGCTGCACAGATGTATGAGACTACTGTTTCTGCTTATGAGGACCTAACACAACCTGCGGATATCACTCCTCAACATGGTGTTGAAGCTACTAATGATGTGGTGGAATGTACTATCTTGGCTTACACCTCTCTTGCCAAAGCATTATTCGATTCAGGAGCTACACATTCATTTATATCTTATTTCTTCGTATGCTCACTTGGTATATCAACCGTACGATTAGATAAGAAAATTATCGTAGCAACCCCTCTCGGTAAGTCCATGAATTTAGAGCAAATATGTGAAGAATGTCCCATCATAATTGAAAATGAAATACCGCCAGCAAATCTCATTATTATGCCTATGAGGGAATATGATGTCACCTTAGGAATGGATTGGTTGTCCCAGTATCGTGCCAAGATAGATTGTTTCAGGAAGACAATTACGTTGAACATAGAAGGACGATCTCCACTGAAATTTTGTGGGACACGAAGAAGGAAAGCGCCGATTAGTTTGTCGGCTATCGTGGGAATCGAGCAATCAGAAGAAGGGATTGAACAAATACCTGTGGTAAGGGAGTTTTCAGAAGTTTTTCAGGATATTCCAAAGTTACCTCCAAAGAGAGATGTGGACTTCGGTATCGATCTAACGCTCGGAACTGCACCCATCTCTAGAGCACCTTATCACATGGCCCCTGTAGAATTAAAAGAATTAAAAGATCAAATCCAACAGTTGCTAGATCAGGGTTTCATTAGACCCAGTACGTCGCCATGGGGAGCACCAGTCTTATTTGTAAGGAAGAAGGATGAAACTATGAGATTATGTATCGATTATCGTCAGTTGAATAAAGTGACAATCAAGAACAAATATCCTCTTCTTAGGATTGAGGATTTATTTGATCAGCTTAAGGGCGCGAGGTTCTTTTCTAAAATAGATTTGAGGTCAGGTTACCATCAGTTGAGAATCAAGGATGAAGACGTGCACAAGACGGCTTTTAGGACTCGTTACGGGCACTATAAGTTCTTGGTAATGCCATTCGGATTGACAAATGCTCCAGCGGTATTTATGGATCTTATGAATCGAGTATTCAAACCTTATTTAGATCGATTCGTTATTGTATTCACGATGATATTCTTATATACTCCAAGACTCATGAGGAGCATGAGGAACATCTCAGGACCACTCTGCAAACGTTAAAAGAAAATCAATGTATGCCAAGTTATCAAAATGTGATTTCTGGAAGCATGAAGTAAAATTCTTGGGGCATGTGGTGTCAGAGAAAGGGATATCTGTAGACCCAGCTAAAATTGAAGCAATATTAGAATGGGAGCAGCCCTCGAATGTGTCTGAAGTGCGAAGTTTTCTCGGCCTTGCTGGTTACTATCGAAGATTTATAGAAGGATTCTCTAATATATTAAGACCCCTAACTAATCTAACTAAGAAGAATACGAACTTTAAGTGGGATCAAGATTGCGAGCAGGCATTTACCGAACTGAAGAAGCGGTTGACATCAGCCCCAGTTCTGGCATTACCGACCGAAGGAGAAAGATTCGTCATTTATACTGATGCATCATATCAGGGGTTAAGATGTGTTCTTATGCAAGGAGGCAAAGCTATCGCATTCGCATCACGGCAGTTAAAGACTCATGAGCGAAATTACCCGACGCACGATCTGGAGTTAGCAGCAGTGGTTTTTGCTTTGAAAATTTGGAGGCACTACCTATATGGGGAACAATTTGACTTATATTCAGATCATAAGAGTTTAAGGTATCTCTTTAATCAGAATGAATTGAATATGCGTAAGAGAAGATAGATGAAATTTTTGAAAGATTACCATTTCGATATTTCATATCACCCAGGAAAAGCAAATGTTGTGGCCGATGCCTTAAGCAGAAAGACACAGAGACTTGTGGCCAACTTAATGATCAAAGAGTGGGAGATGCTAAATGTCATCAAGGATTTCGATCTGCAGCTCCAGCTGGAAGAACCTCAGGCGTATCTAAGTAACCTTGTAGCACAGCCTACCCTGCTGTATAATTTTACTTTTATTTTCTTAAGTTTAATATCTAAGTTTAACTTATTTGAGATTAGATTATAATAAACTTTTCTCTTAGATTCGGCATATTCTAGAAGCCTAGAAGGAAGACGTTTGGCTATAAGAAAAAGGAGCAAAAGGAATGGGGAAGGAGAATGCAGAATAGCGAATTGGCACTGATGAAGGGATTAGGTTTCGTGGAAGGCTATGTGTTCCAAACGAACCTGACTTGAAGCAAGAGATTTTGGACGAGGCTCATAGATCAAGATTCACTATCCATCCAGGGGAGACCAAAATGTATCACGATGTTAAGCGCCAATACTGGTGGAACAATATGAAGCGGGAAATCGCCGAGTACGTATCTAAATGTGCGACATGTCAACAAGTGAAAGCAGACCATCGAAGACCACCAGGACTCTTACAGCCGTTACCGGTCCCCAAGTGGAAATGGGAGCATATATCTATGGATTTCGTAGTTGGATTTCCGAAGACAGGTCGACACCATGACACTATATGGGTGATCGTGGACAAATTAACCAAATCCGCACACTTCATCCCGATAAAGATTTCTACATCTGCAGTGGAGTTGAGTAAAATTTATATTAAAGAAATTGTCCGACTTCATGGTACTCCAGTATCCATCGTCTCCGACCGAGATCCTAGGTTTAAATCGCGGTTTTGGGCAAGTCTACAAGAAGCTTTGGGAACTACTCTCGATTTCAGCACAGCATTTCACCCACAGACTGATGGGCAAACAGAAAGAACAAACTAGATTTTAGAAGATATGTTACGCAGTTGCATTCTCGACTTCAAGGGCAATTGGGACGATCATCTGTCGCTGGTGGAATTCGCATATAATAATAGTTACCAATCCAGCATTGGTATGGCACCATTCGAAGCTTTATACGGAAGACCCTACAGATCACCAAGTTGCTGGACCGAAGTAGGAGAAATGACATTGTTGGGACCAGAATTTATTCAAGAGACCTCCAAGAAGATTGACATCATTAGGGAACATATGCGCGCCGCCCAGAGTCGCCAAAAGAGCTATGCAGATAATTGACGTAGAGACTTAGAGTTTTGTGTGGGAGATCATGTGTTTATAAAAGTTTCTCCAATGAAAGGAATTATGCGTTTTGGAAAGAAAGGGAAGCTCGCGCCACGTTTTATTGGACCCTTCGAGATCTTACAAAGAGCAGGAGCTGTAGCATATAAGTTGGCCCTACCGCCTCAGTTATCCAATATCCACAATGTATTTCACGTCTCTATGCTTCGAAAATACAAGCCAGACGATTCTCATGTCATCGAATGGGAGTCGCTAGAGATTCAAGAAAATGTCACATATGAAGAGCAACCTGTGTGCATTCTCGATCGTAGAGCAAGTACTTCGGACGAAGGTTAACCACTTGTGAAGGTACAGTGGAGTCATCACAGCGAGGAAGAAGCATTGTGGGAGCGAGAACAAGAAATTCGAGAAAAGTATCCTAACCTCTTTTAGGTATTTAAATTTCAAGGACGAAATTTTGTTAAGGTGGGTAGAATGTAATACTCCGTTATTTTTTAAAACGGTGGGTTCCACCGTTGCTTTTGGTGTGGCCCACCTGAGCTGTGGATGACCCTCATTTTTGGGCTCAGGCCTTAACCTTGAAGGGCAAGACTGATGAACGGTGTGGATTCATCTGGGGCCCATTTCTTTAAAAAAAAAAAAGAAGCAAGTGACGTGCTAACGCACGTCACCCACAAGCAACCCCCTCTCCTCCACGTTTCTCTCTCCTTCCTTGTTCTTTGCGACTTAGTTGCGCACACAAACCCATTCACCATGATTTCCATCATCATGGTGGGACCCACTCTTCAATCTAAACCGTTCATTAAACTCCCAACCCACTAACTCACCTGTGATTATTTTTTTATACCCCATTTTCTCATGCTATCTAGAGGAAACGAGAGAGAAAATCATAAAAGAAAGTTTGTGAGAAAAAAAAAAGAGCTCAGGAAAAGGGAGAGTATCCGTGAGGGTTCGACATCGAGTTCGGAGCAATCCAAGCTAAGCTAGTGCACGTAGAAATCAACACTTCAGATTATTTTCCTTCCATCACACTATTTTTCCATATCAGGTAGGTGATCATTCCCAAATTAAAAAATTCATATCTATTGCTTTATTTAATCTAGACATTGAAATATTCATAAATAATTCTCCTTTGAAAGATATTCTTTATTTGACTACTGTACAAATGCAATTATTATTATTATTATTATTATTATTATTATTATTATTATTTGCATTTGATATTATCTAGGGGTGATGATGAATATTTATTATTGAACAATTATTTAATTTTCTATGCAATGATCCTTACGGGTGCTCTGCCCTAAAAGGATCACCATATTATTTGTTATGGTGCTTTAATATTATTTATTTCAATGTTTTCTTGTAAATTATATGCATCATATGTGAATAATTATTTTTGTACAATGATTCTTATGGGTGCTCTGCCCAGGGTCATTCCCGAAATGATCAGCACAACACGGGTGCTCTGCCCAGGGTCATTCCCAAAAGGATCAGCACGGGTACTCTGCCCTAGGTGATTCCCTAAAAGGATCAGTATGCACGGGTGCACTGCCCTGGGCTTTTGTCCCTAAAAGGTTATACCGGTGCTCTGCCGAGGGTCATACCCTGAAAGGATCAACACCGGTGCTCTGCCGTGGGTCATCCCCTAAAAGGATCAGCACACATGAGTGTTTTGCCACTCCAAATCTTAGCATTTTTAGAAAGCCATGTTAAATAATTCATTTACTTCATATTCATGAATGTCAAATTATTAACTATGATTTTTACATCCCGTGTTCGTCTTATTTTGATTAATATGTCAAGATTAAATTTGGTAGTATTTGTGAGATTTTTCAACTCGGGATTGATGTGATCCTATTGAGTTGTCAACTCATTATATTTTAACCGTTTCAGGTTATGAATATTTTGAAGATGTAGAGTACTTCTATTAGTAGTGAGCATGGAATGTGATTTGATGCACGTGGCATATTATTTTACATAGGATGGATTTTATTTTATTTTAGAACTCTGAATGTAGTAATGTTTGACTTAATTTTTCTTATTTCAAGTTAAGTTCAATAATCATGCATCGATGTAATAACAAACCATGCAATTAGTTATCTTAGTCTGTGTTTGGATTTTAAAATTTTGGACTATGGTGGGAGAAAATGAAATGTGTATGAAATTGTCATATTTTATTTGTATTTTATTTATTTATTTATTTATATAGGTCACGGGTCTGAAATTCGGGTCCTGGACACCCTATTCGGGTATCCGAATTTTGGGGCGTGACAAGAACCTTAGGTTGGGCTAGGGTTGACCACCAACCTAACCCACCCGACTTTCAACCCTAGTGCTGACCACGGGTCGGCCTTGATATATTTTCGAGATCATGTCAGGATATGAGCTCAACAGATAAAGAAGATCCAAATCTTAAGTGGACCATACTGTAGGAAATAATGGTGATTGAATGCCCTTATGTGAAAATTTTCAAGGTCCCACCGTAATATTTCAGTAATGTTTATTAGCTATCCAAACCGTTGATAAGGTCACATGAAACTACAAAATAAATGTCAACTCTTAATCCAAAACTTTTGGGGCTCATTAATGGCAAATCACCACCATTTCCTAGAGTATGGCCTACCTTGGATATGATTCAGCTTTGGGCTCATAACTTAAAATGACCTGCAAAATAGATGGACAACAATACATACATCAAGGTCGGTCCCGTTGAAAGGGCAACACTATCTTGGGTGGGGTTGGGCGCACTCAACAACGACTCAAGGAAGTTTTGAACTATGATGCGAACTCACCGGAGATCTACAACCTCAATTAGATGCACCTTTCCATGGTGGCCATGGGCTTAAAAATCAGGCCAATCCTTAATGTAGGAGGGCCACAACATAGACAACAATTAAGAGTGGATGCACACTCACTGAAATATTCATGATTGTTTATGGGCCTATGGAGATGTGGTCCAGACACGTAACCCATCTACTGCGTCCCACTTGGATGTTGATGTACAGCGGGTCGTAGACAGTTTCATGGCCAAGATGGACCAGAAAAGGCCCAGTTGACGATAGAAGTGATCCGGACCGTCGGACCTTAGATCAGGCGTATCTTACAATCCGGAATGAGTTATCGGGCATAAAATATATGATTTTGGGGTAGAACGAGCTACTTTAGCCAACCAAGCCTTCTACGCTGGGTTACGCAACCCGGAATTGTGAAATACCCCTGGATCGACGGTCGTTTCCCTGTTTTAATTTCATATTTACTATAAATAATAAGTTTTAGTTTGATTATAACTCTTCATCTGTCCGGCTTTAGGAGTTGTGTCCAACGTAAGAAGAGCTTAGAATAATTAGGAGAACGGTTTGGTGAAGCCGAATAGGACACTTACTATTTTTGGCCGAAAACCTTGCGCACTAGTAGACATCACGGCCGTCTATAAATAGTAAGTTTATTATTTATAGTAAGTCGTGGATTCTAGGAGTTTTAGTTGTAGTTTGATTATGATTTTTTTCCCATTGCTTGGTACCCATATTTAAAGGGTTGTGAACTCATTTTTATCAATTAATTATTCAATTTTGAATTTATTAGAATTTATCTCTATTTTCTACTTTCTTTTCTCGCGGATTCAAGAAGTCTCTATGAGGAGTCCAGAGAAGCTCCATGGATTCGGAGTAGTTATCCTCTTGAGGAAGACGGTGATCGACCTCATCACGTTCATCCCTACGTCAGATGTGGGGTCACTCCAAATTTCAGGCAATTTCAAAACTCAAGTAAGCCCCACCAATGGTTTTAAATGGTTTAGGCATAGTTTTAAGTAGTTTCAGATTGTATGGCCCATTTAAGTTTCAAATATAGCTGATTTTTGGGACATACAATGACCTAGAGGAGACCCACAAAATATATTATGTGGATGTACACCAAACATGAGTGTGAGGCTTGTTGTGGTGAAAATCAAGATGGTCCCTCGCACGAGAAGAGTAGCAGTTATCTACAAGTGATATTCCTCCGAGCTAGGGTGATCAAGATCCGAGCACAAGGACAATCGACATGGGACGAGCAACTCCTTCAGGTCAAAGACGAGCTGCTGAGCAGAGCCATCAGATGACGGGGTTCGGTAAGAGAAGACTTGCCCCATTATGAATGTCCACAACACAAGGAACCTAATATCTCGGGCTGACCAGGTCAACCACTGCAAGAGAGGTGATAGAAGAAATCTGAAGTGAATCTCACCCCGGATTTGGAAGAGATATAGATCCAGCCTGATCTCAATCGAACATCACTATAACATATTTAAGCTCGGCCAAATATCAGTCCAACATATCTGAGATAACAATCCTCGCCAAATCAGGGACTCACTGGCGTAGCACATTGGGATACGGAGGTTTAGAACCTTCTCCCATGCCCTATATATACGATCGCAGACTTTAAACCAAAGGAGGAAAAAAGGTGATGCATCTAAGCCCTAATCTAGCTCCTTGCGATCATCTTCTACAAGCCTGACTTAGGCATCAGAGGTCCATAATTGGCTACCGACACCCCCGCTGCTCATATTTTCTATAGTGTTTGCAAATCCATCGGAGGGAGATAATAAGGCCACAGCCGTCCCAATTCTACATCAACCTCATCTGTTGACCGGATTCCGCCAACAACAGATTGGCGTCGTTTATGGGAATGACGACTCGTATTCTCACCATCTCGAGTAGCTAAAACCATTTTCAGCCATTCCTCCGATGTCAAAGAGAAAAGGGAAGGCCCCAACCGCGATTAGTGCCGTTAATGGGAATGCCGAGTCGTGTTATCACTATCTTGAGTAGCTACAACCATTCTCAGCCCTCCCTCCGATGGCAAAGAGAAAAGGGAAGGTCTCAGCTGTAATCTGGTCCTCCCATTAGGCCCCGTTCGGAGAGGAGTAGGCTTCGTTGTCACCTCCCCAGTCCTAGCCACCCTTGTAGGTTGTGGTTCGCAAATCGCAGATCGAGGAGGTTGACTTAGTTCCCTTAAGAACCAGGTTAGAACCTTGACTGACAATATAGATCGTATTATGAGGTTGTTGGAAAGGTAGCAAGCATCCCCATCTAACCCGCAGGAAACAGTGGAGGTGGCGACTGAGCAGTCCCACCCTGAACAATTGCGACCTGAGCAGCATTAGTGGTAAGTACGAGATGGAGAAAGCCTTGTCGCCCCAACCCAGACGCGAGCGACTACGAAGCTCGCTGAATCCAACTTGCATCATACCCTCGACAAGAAGTGACAAGCTCAAGGAGAAAGAGAGCCCTAAAAGCCATGGAAGAAAGCGATGTCCCCTAAGGGACGAACATCAGAGAGATCTGGAATGAGCTCGGTAATATCCAACGAGCGTATCGAGCAAAGGCCTTGATACTATTGACGCCTTCCTTGAGTAAACTGAGCCGGCATTCACTGATGACATCATAAGAGCTCAACTATCGCACATATTCAGAATGCCCCAGATACAACCATATTCAGGCTCGTGCGACCCTGCCAAGCACCTGGAGTTATTCCGAGCATGGATGGAGCTCCATGGAACTCTCGAACTCGTAATGTGTAGGGCATTCTCCCTAACGCTCACCAGGGCAACATAGAAGTGGTACAAGAACCAGAAGCCGAAGTCCATAAACTCTTTCGCTTAGCTCAGTAGAGCCTTTGCCACACAGTTTATCGGATGTAAAGACATTTGCAAGTCAGCGATTCACTTTCTTACGGTGACTCAAAAGGATGACGAGTCGCTAAAGAATTACATCATCCGGTTCAACGCCGTGGTCGTCTAGGTTGAAAACTACTCCAACGAGGTAGCCCTCATGGCCATGATGGTCAGACTCAAGTAAGGGAGGTTCCTCTTCTCACTCAGTAAGAACCCCCCAAACACCCTGGTTGACCTCTTAAACCGAGCTCAGAAGTACATGAATGCTGAGGGCGAGAGCAACTCGACAAAAGATAAAAAGAGAAAGGTGCCCAAGGAGGGACCCAACTCCAACCCTAAGAGAAAGAGAGACGATGATCAAGGTGGCGCTCCCCGAGTTCTAGAAAGCCGATTTCATTAGTATACTCCACTATACACCATGCCCAAACACGTGCTCATGGAGGTCAAAAATAAGAGAATTCTAAAGTGGTCGAACAAGATAAGGGTCACTCAAGAGAAAAGAGACATGACAAAATATTACCACTTTCATCGATATCATGACCGATTGCTTTAAAATCAAGGAGGAGATTGAGTCCCTCAGTTAGAGGGGCTACCTGCGTGAGTTCATCGCCAGGCTCAGGGAAGACCGATCAACTCCTCAACAAAAATAATGAGAGGAACACAATGATAACGGGCTAGTAGGGGAAATCTGTACCATTTTCAGTGGACCAACTAGTGAAGGAGATTCAAATCGAGTACACCGAGGTCCTGCTCGGAGTGCAAAACTTACCGATGAGGTCCATCAGGTGAACCTCACTAGCCATCCTAGGAAGGAGCCCACGGGCCACGGCACAAAGCAACAAGTATGCACTATGAAAGCATAAATTACAAGAGATAGTGTTACCGATTCAAATGAGCCTCAAATCCACTTCACAAGCCTTAGCTATGCACTTGAAACCCTTAGGAACGAATTAAAAAGCCTTAAAACACCTCTCCCTCGCCCTAATCTCGATTACATTTGATATATATATATATATATATATATATATATATATATATATATATATATACACACACACACACACACACTATCATAATCGGAATATGAAACACCTTTTCCTCCAACGCTTCCAATCATATTGGGGACACCTTTTCCTCCAATGCTTCCAATCATATTGGGGACATTGTCAACTGTATCCCCCGCATTGTCACAAGCCAAATGAATGCAGACCTAGCGAAACCCCTTACAATTGAAGAGGTAAAGGCAGCTGCTCTATCCATTCTGATCGACAACGCCCCCGGCCCTGATGGTTTTGGAGGAGCCTTCTACTCCTCTTGCTGGGATATTATTGGGCAGGACCTCTTTGAAGCTGCAAAGGATTTCTATCAAGGCGGGCCAATTCCCAGAGCTTTCCAGCACACTCTTCTTTACCTCATTCCCAAAAAAAAAAAATTCAGAATTCATTACGGACTTCAGACCCATCAGCCTATGCAACTGCATCATGAAGATTTTTTCCAAAATCATGGTGGTAAGACTGTCCAATATCCTCCCAGATCTTATATCCGAGGAGCAGGGTGCTTTCTTCAAAGGGAGGTCCATTATTGAGAATATTTATATTGCTAGAGAGATGGCATATGAAATAGACTCCAATATCCTCCCAGATCTTATATCCGAGGAGCAGGGTGCTTTCGTCAGAGGGAGGTCCATTATTGAGAATATTTATATTGCTAGAGAGATGGCATATGAAATAGACCGCAAGGTCTTTGGTGGCAACTTAATTATCAAAGTTGACATGGAGAAGGCACATGATCGCCTGGAATGGGGTTTCGTCTTGCAAGTTTTCAGAAAATTCAGATTTGATTCCCAATGGATTTCGGGCGTTCAACGTTGCTGGGAAGACATCTAGTTCTCTATTATTATCAATGGTAGAAGCTTTGGCTTTTTCAGATCCACCAGAGGTTTGAGGCAAGGAGACCCGCTTTCTCCTTCCATCTTTATCCTTGCGGCTGAGGTGTTCAACAGGGGCCTGTCTAAGCTATTCTCCACGGGCTGTTGTTAGCCTTATAAACTGCCCCAGAGTTGCCCTTCGATCACCCACCTTTTTTCGCTGATAATGCAATTTTATTTCTTAATGGCAGGTTATCTAATGTGCGTACTCTTCTCAAATTCATCACTCAATAAGAAAACGCATCAGGCTAAAGAGTGAATGCATCCAAGATGTTCTTTATTACCCCAAAGAAATCATCCAGAAACAAGACCATCAAGTTGCAAAACCTGACGGGATATAGGCAGAGCTTCCTCCCTACTATGTATCTTAGAGTTCCCCTATCTAAATGACGATGTCCAGCCCCTCTGTTACATCAGCTAACCCAGAAGATTCTCAGCAAAATTGAGAGTTGGAAGGCCAAGCTTCTCAACTAGGCAGCTAAATTGGTGTTGATTAAGCACGTTTTGACCAGTGTTCCCATCCACATGCTTTCGGCCATTACCATTCCCAAATCTATTTCCAAAATTATCGATCGGGCAATCACGAATTTCTTTTGGGGCTCATCAAAAATAAGCAGGAAGTTACATTGGGTCAAATGGTCGACCTTGTCCACCCCTCTTCAGGAAGGTGGTCTCGGCATAAGAACCTTTGCAGACTCCATGCACGCATTCAGGATTAAGATGGGATGGCAGCTCCTTCAGGGTAATTCTCTATGGGCCAACTTCTTCTCAGCAAAATATCTCCAGAAGATAGTTGTAGCAAAAGTATCAAACAGGTTAGCCTGCTCTTCCTCGTGGAAAGAGATATTCCGATCTTTACAATTCTCTATTCACCATTCTAGATGGCTCATTGGCAAAGAGAAGATAAACATTTGGTCCCAAAATTAGACGGGTAGGGGCCTTCTAGCAGGTGCGACAATCATGGCCATCCCTAGTCACCTTAAAGAAGCTTCAGTCAAAGATTTTTTTGCTCAACCTGCGTCCCGTAATTTGATGGATCTTCAACATGTTATATCCTCAACAGCAATGCAAACAATCTCTGCCCTCCCAATGGTAATAACGGATAGGCTTGATTGGCTTATTTAGGACCTTTCTGCTTCTGGAAAGTTCTCTGTTAAATCAGCCTGGAATGGGATCAAGCGTCACCAACCAACTCATAGGTGGGCCAAATGGATCTGGAACAAGACACTTCCTCCGAAAATGAGCATTTTCGTTTGGAAGGTCATCCAGCCACCATGCAGTCCCGGTGGACCAAGCAGTGCAGAGTCGAGGCATCGCTCTTGCCTCCCGATGCGAATGCTGCAGGTTGACATCTTCCTGTTTCCAGAACTCGGTGGCTCCACAATTTCCCTCCCATCAACCGAGATCTCATTATTCTTCAACACATCAAGGAAACCACCGTGAAAGAAATCTCTACACCCAGCGGGATCTCCCAGATCCTATCGCTCACCAGAGCTTGACAGTCAGTTCCCAACAACACAGTATGTCACCATCAGCCCTAGTTCAAGGCAGTCTAAACAGATCGGCCAGCAGGGTTCACCTGTGAGTGACTTCGGTGAAGTAGAAAATCAGGACCACCTTTTCAGCCAAGGTGTGATTGCCACTCAAATATGGAGCCATTTTTACAGACTTTTCGGTGTTGCCAATTCTCCTAACCAAACGACTATGCGACGAATTCAAATCTGGACATCTAAGGCAAGTGAGAAATCCCGTCTCTCTTATATCATTGGTCTTGCCCCTACCATCATTCTTTGAGAAATTTGGATTAGTCGTAACCAGGCTCGATATGAAGGTTTGGCAATGTCGTCAAATCAAATCCTTTTCAAGGTCAACAGCTGGCTGAATGAGCTCGGCAGCACGGCGTCGGATAGGGACTCTATGTCGGACTCCATCTCCCTTAAAGCCGTCAAGATTAATGAAGCTCAGCCCCACCCAACCAGAAAATTTGTCGATGGCTCCTCGAGGGGCAATCAAGGCTCGAGCGGGGGAGAAGGAATCTGCCAGGATCATCAAGGCAATCTTATTTTTGCATTCCACAGAAGCTATGGCCATTTGACAAACACTTGTGTTGAGGCTCAAACCATGTTAGATGGCTTGAAGATCTACTCCAACCTGGGCCTTTCAAACATTATCGTCAAAACGGACTCGATGATCATATTTAAATCGGTTGAAGATCCATTTTTCTCAAGCTCTTGGCATATTTGGTACATAATAGGTGCGATACAGCTTTTTAGGCGATTTCTTAATCTGATTTTCTGCCACATTCATCGTGAAGGTAATTCGGTTGCTGACGCCTTAGCCAGATTGGCTAGCGAAGGCCGCTCGAACAGATTGTATGAATCTCGTGCAACCCTTCCGAGATAGGTGCGAGGAAACCTAGTCATTGATACAATCGGAATTGGGAACATTCGCGTTTTGTAGTTGGGGCCTCTTCACTTTCACGTTTTTCCTTTTCCTTCTTTGGATAGTTTTCTTTGTGCAAATCGATGTATACGATAGGAGTTGTCTGCCCTTTTTGTCGGGACACTCCTGAATGATTGTATATTTTCTCGGGTAATGAACATGCCGTTTGTTTTTTTTTTAAAAAAAAAAAAACAATCGGAATATGAAACAAATTCCGTACTTATGCAATTTTGCACACATCTTCGATGGGTCTTCGATGACATCGATGATTTAACATCAAACTTACTTCGATGACATCGAGTAGCAACACTAAAAAGTTCTAGAGTTCTAGCAACCAACATAAATTTTCTAGATGGGACTTCAATGGCATTGACACCTCCTCAATGGTACTTCGATAGTACTGACAAACCCTGTTTCAACAAATTTAAGACATTAACAAGAGCACAAATGTTAGAAGTGTGGCCATCTATGAACCCATAAACTGATCACCTACAAGCAACACGCCGCAACTCGTGGTATACCTGTGTCATTAAAACGGTAGCCCCACTATGAAGATCACCCTTTTCAAAAATCAGGTTGATCCACCCTCTAGGTAGGCCGTACCAGAAATGGGCATCAGCCATCGGGGTCCGTTCTCTCTAACGCTGTAGCTTATCTGATGAGCGGACCTGCATGGTATGATCTTCATCTGGGCCCACGATTTTCATGGCTCGGATTTCTTAAATAAATAGTATCCCTGCAGGAAATATGAATTGATGCCACAAGTTGTGGTGGCGTTGCATCTCAGTGATCGGTCCCCACATGCATATAACCCCATGTACGGAGCGTGCCGTCCATTCTTTTTAACATGAAAATTTGCCACTATTCAAACTTTTCTTTGTTGAGTGCTTTTATCTACTTACTATCACTTCAAAGGCAGAATTCTCCTGTTGAGGAGACTTGGTAAGCAAGCAAACAATTGTTCTGTTTGCTTGTAGCGAGCAGATTAGGTGCGGCCCTTACTGTGGGTCCACTTTGATATATTTATTTTATAAACACACTGTTCATCTGTTTCTCCATACCATCTTAAGAGATGAGCCAAAAATGAAGAAGATCCAAATCGATTAGGTGGACCATACTATAGTACTAAATAGGTGATTGAGCTAAGATGTCAACTCACCGCACACCGTAACGTCTACCGGAGATGCACAGCATCAATTAGATACGCCTTTCTATGTGTTGGAATGATAAAGTCCTTTGAAATATGTTGATACACCACACGCTCACAAACTTAAGCTTTTAAGGGCCTGTTTGGACAATTGTATTAAGTTGTGTTAAATGGGATTGCATTACTAATCCTACTTTGAAATTCAGAATGACATGTTTGGAAAGAGTAGGAGAGCAGGTGGATTGCGTACGACCCCCACCGTCCCTAGCTCCGAATGGGTAGTTCTGTGGGCAGGCCCACCGTGATGTATCTGTACATCCAAGACGTCAATCCCTTTTCTCAAGTTATTTTAAGGCATCAAAACAAAAATGAGGCAGATCCAACATTCAAGTGGACCACACCAAATAATAAGCTTGGTTGCATTAAAATGCACAAAATTCATCATTATCCAAATTAAGGTGAGGGTAGGGACGGGCGGGGGTAGCACGCAATCCGCATCTAGTATGAGATTGGATTAAAATTAACTTTGTAGGCTTTGGAAAATGAGCCTTGTGTTGGAAAGTATGAGGTGGGATTACTAATCCCACGGATGATGGATTTTTGCTTCATCCAAGTTCAATCCAAATGCAATTTGAAAGTAAATCTTGATATTTATTTTTTAATGCATACATTCAAAACATAGTATTAGAAAATATGGGATACACTTAATCTAGGGACAATACCTTACACGTGCAATATTTATTGTAACTTTTAAAATTCCATCCTCCTTAATCCCACCTAATACAATTGGCCAAACAGGCCCTTGGAGTGAATGCTTGTTTGACATGTATCAAAGCGGAATGTCAACAAATATGTCTCGTTAATATATTATTCTCCCATGGGGCGAGGAAAATCAGATTCACCTCAGGGAATGAAAATCAAGCTCATCCTATTTACGGTGTGAGTGTCCCTCCACCATTGGTATGCTGGAATGATAAAGTACCTTAATGTACATTAATACACCACACTCTAATAGCTTAAGCTTTTGATTTTACATAGTTTCAGTTTGTATGGCCTACCTGAATTTCAAATGCCGTTCATGCACAGTGTGGATGTCCAACACACATTAGGTGGGGCCCACAGATCTCAAACTCATGGGTAGTTACCATAAGTATATATATATATATATATATATATATATATATATATATATATATATATATATATATATATATGAGATTCCATGAGGTCGATCTCTGTGAGCCCCACTTCCAGATTTTGCCCACTACTGAACAGTACACAGCCCTATAAATCAACCGTAACACTAGACCACAGACCAAGTCGCCCACCCTAAAACCATGCATTCCCGTCGAAAAGTTTCCATTCCAGTCGCGTACAGCAATCCAGAATAGCCAGGAATACCCACACAAACCATGCCATCCAAGCTAAGCTTAAAGCTTGTACTAAACAAGAACACTGGAGAGGTTTTATTTGGAGAAGCTGGAAAAGATTTCATAGATTTTCTCTCCAGCCTCCTAGCATTTCCAATTGGGTACGTTGCAAAGCTCCTCACAAAGCAACACATGGTGGGATGCACTGGAAGTCTCTACAATAGCCTTGAAAATCTCTCTTTTGATTACATGCAACCCAACTTTGATAAAAATACCATCCTCAACCCCAAGATGTCTATTCCGATGAGTGGTCAGAATCCTCCCCTTCTGTTGCAAGATGGTGCTTCTTCCACCAAATCAAACTACTACTCATGCGGCTGCAACTACAACTTCAGCAATCACCGCATCATCACAGATGTTAAGGACGCGGTGTGTTCTTCTTGCAACCAAAAAATGGTCCAGGAGTTTGTCTATGTTAGTCCTAAAGGTGTAGCATCGGAATCAGAAGGTAGAGGAGGGTGCGTTAAGGGTGTGGTGACTTACATGGTGATGGATGATTTGGTGATGACTCCCATGTCTACCATATCCAGCATTTCTCTACTCAACAAGTACCGAGTCAAGGACGCAAGTGCACTCAAGGAGAAGGTTGTAGAAGTAGGCATGGATGAGGTATTGCATCTCTCTCTTACTCTATAAGTTTGTATAAGTGCGTACGTCCATCCATCAGTGATCCAAACCGTTGATTCTATGGACCTCATGCACCAAAATCCATAAATTGGATGGAGTTGGACGATGAGGTTGGGTTAATGTTGTTGGGACAAAATTTCTGGAGTTACATAGAGCCCCACATTTTGTGTTTGGAAGATATAATTGTGGAACTCGTCTTACATGCTACAAAAAAACCAATTGCATATGTTAAAAGTGTCACATGCTTGCTCAACAATTTTTTATTTTTTATTTTTTATTTCTTTTTTTTAATGCGTAGGCCCAATTTTCCATTGATAAGAGAAAAAATACAGCCTTTCAGGTGGGTCCCGACAAAAAGATTCCGGACCACACCTATCATATAAACACAATTTAGGCCACACACTAAGGACGGAAGAAAGCATCACAAATAATCATGCCAGAAAAAGTTTATGGCATGATTATATGATGTAAGATGCATATTGAATTGAATTGATATAGACCATCCATCATGTGGTTCTCACCGTTAATTTTCAGCCATCTTCATCAAATAATCTTAATCTTGCTATTTATTTTTAGAAAACATGAATGGTCTATACTAATCATGACAGAAAAAGTTCGTTCATTGATATGAACTAAAGTGGAGTCCGCACATATCCTGTGTCTCTTAAAATTTATTAGGACGTTAGGGAAAGCTATCGTCGTAACAATATCCCATATTTATTAAATGATACATAGCATGTGATCCGCCTCCAACTTAGTGTTAGGCCAGAGAAGAGGAGATATTACGTTGTCTGCTACGATGAGTGGAACTCTAAACTTTGTTTAAGTGAACTATTTCACTACCAAGAAGGAACTATCAGGCATAGTGTTTGCTTTGGACATTTTAGGTTTTACTTGATAGGATCTAAGATCATCATTATTACTGACCATGCAGCACTGAAGTATCTCTTTTTCTAAGAGGATATCAAGTCACGTTTGTTAATATGGATCCTTCTTATTCAAGAGTTCGACATAAAAATAAGAGATAAAAAAATAGTAGAAAACGTAGTGATTGACCATCTCTTTCGCATCACAAATGTAAAAAATTCATGTAATTGGATGATCCTAACCTTTTTAATGTGCACTATTTTGCTACATCGATTTTTGCAACCCATAGATAAGATGATTAGCATTATCAAACTATACTTAGGTCACACTTGTACCCTCTAATACTCCTACAGTATTGATCATATTGTGTGGATTCAATATTTAGTTAATTTTATCTTATTATATTTGATGCATGATTTATTTATAATTCCATTTGTTAGGGTTTGGATCTTTTAAGGGCTTCCTTCGAGTCGAAGACAGTACTCACTGACGTCTTTGGAGAGAAGTCAAAGAAAGAGCTGGTAATGTTGGTAATTTTACGTGCATTTTCCGCCTTAGAATTTCCCAATAACATTAAATGATGTTGAGAGATGTTAGTTATAAAATATATTTATATGTACTTTTCCTTTTTATAAGATTTTTAAGAACATTTGGTTGGAAATGTTTATGGTGTTAAAGAAGTACTGCAGTTTGAAGTTCAGATTGGCCATAGTAGTTGAAGTGCATTCTTAAACCGATGGTTTTACTTCAGTGATTAAAATCATTTATATAATGAGACTCATTGTAGATGGATGTGATACTCCTCTTGGTTTCTTAGATTAGACTATTTTAAACCCATGACCATTTCACTCTTTTCACGGCTAGACCCCAGACCTGACTTGGCCCAATCCTATAAGGCCAGGGCCAACCTTTTTAGCCTGATCATGGCTAGGGCTAGGGGTATGAGTGGGGTAGAGCCACTTGATAAATTATTAGGATTTGTTTCGTTTATGAGATTCTGGTGCTCTAGTCACACATAAGTGGCCTAAACACGTACACCACCACGTCCCTTGTATACCCTCTAAAGCATGGAGGAACAGATAATTCCATTGGAGTGACCTCAAGGATAACCAAGAAAATAAAATCATAACTCCCTAATATTTTATAAAGTGGTCCAAATTTAGCAACCCTAGGCACATTGAGGCTCTTTTGCCGAGTCACTTAAACATATGGCAGTTAAATCATTGATCTGGACCATCCATTATGTTTGTTCTACTTCTTACAAGCCGGCATAAAAAGGAGGATGGACACAACTAATCCAATCAATCCACCTGTGATAAAATTAAAATATATATATATATATATATGTTTTTTTTGTAAAAAATTAATGATATTTTGGAATCTAAAAATAAATAATATTTTGGCAACTACTTTATTTTGAAAAATCTTTCAAAATCTAACAGGATCCCACTTGCACTGATTGATACCGTCCGGGTACTAATCATATCTTTAGTGTGGATCACCTAAATCTTCTCTTCATTTGCAATTTTCTACTATGCTGATGTCTGTTTTATTTGTAAATTGGTTTTTTAGGAGTTGGCCCTGCTGTTAACATCCATGGAATCAATATGGCAAGGCTCGAAGCCAGATGGAGTAGCTGGTAAAGATAAAGCTCTATAAGAAACAATCTCCCACCGTAAACTAGTATTGGGGTGCGAATTCCTTTGCACATTATCTGTCAGTTTTCACCTTTAAAAAAAAAAAAAAACCGTGTGTTGGGATTTTCCAATACCATCAACGAATGGTAGGTAATGAATTATGGGTACTGCTCTTTCTTTTTATTTCTCTTTTCTTACAAAATAATGTTGGATCTGTCATAGAGCTCTTCAAATGAACTCTGTTTATTTTGGGATTTTGACATTGCATAATGTCTGTACATGTTGCATATATCTAGCTCAAATTCCACGTCATGTTTTGCATTGATCATAATTCTAAAACCACACTTAATACGTGAACCATAATGATCAGTTGGCTCGAAATAAATCTAGGTGAGTGTGTGGAGGTGTGTGTATCAATAGGTGGTGAAATTCCACTAGCGTGTGTGTATAAAAAAAAAAAAAAAAAAAGGTGAGAAAATTTTGGTATACTGTCATGTTTGGGAGATCTTTAAGGCATGGTCCATGAAACGTTGGAGATAATGACACCCACCATTGAAATCTTCAGGGTGTGCCCCACACAGATATTCCCATTCCTTGCTAGAGATGGGCGAGGGCCAGATGCAATCTACTTTCATTGTCGGTAAGCAAGGCGCTCGGCTATAGCCACAATTAAGAATGAGAAAATGGATTTAGGTATTTGGTGGAGTATATTGGTATATATGCATGCACTTATCAAATTGTAAGTGTATTATGGTTACTGGATAATCCAACTCGATCAAATCTCCGATGTAATCATGGATGGATAATGACAAAAAATTTCACTCACTAGGACTTGTGTGCGTTGCTTCTACATTTTCGTTAGTAGGAGTCGAAGGTGTCATGCCCAAAAACGAGGCTAATTCGAAGCACAGGTGTGCCAAATGAACAGATAAAAGTGAGGATTGAATGCCTACCATTGAAACATTCGTGGGTCACAAATTGTTCCTGACAAATCTATCTTGTCCATTTGTGTTTCTAAATCATTTTAGAGCATGGGTAAAAAATGAGGCAGATCTAAAGCTTAGGTGGCCCACATGATAGGAAACAATGGGATTGAACATGGACTGTTGAAACATATGAGACCATTAAGGGGCTCACTTTGAACTATGGATGTGGCTCATTTTTTTAGATGCCTTATTATAAGCTAAAAAACAGATGGATGGGATAGATTCTAGCAAACATCAAGGTGGGCCCATGTATGGTCTAGGTTAGGTTGGCATGAAAATCCTAACGTGTCGCTCAGAGGTTTGGATGAAATTAAAGTCAAGAGTGAGAGTTGGTTGATCATAAGTGGGGTACGTTGGCTATAATGTTTGTGATAAATTCATTTTGTTCATTGGATTTTTCATCTCATTTCAAGGCACGGCCACAAAAATAAATATGATCCAAAACTGAAGTAGACAATGAACATAAAACTGTGGGAGTTGATACGCCCACCGTTGAAACATCAGCAGGGCATAGAATGTTTATGACAAATTCACCCTGTCCATATGCTTTCTAGCTCATTTTATGCCATGGGCCCAAAAATGATGCCGATAACAATATCCAATGAGCCATGCAATAAGAAATAATGGGATTAAACTCCCACTATTGAAACAAATAGGATCTATCTTGGAGTACACATTGAGCTTTAGATTCATTTCATTTATGGGACTATGTTATAAAATGAGCTAGAGAAACAGATAAATGGAATGGATTTGTCACAAATATCAAGATGGTTCCCACATGTGGTTAGGGTTAGGTTAGCACATGATCATCTATTAGTGAGGAGGGGAAATTGCCAAGCATAACAATGGGAGGACAGTTTTGTTAACGGTGAAAACTATGATCTGAGTTATGGGAAATAGTTTAACAGCAGGTTTGAGGTCCATGGCCTAAGAAGGCAAACGTACATATATAAAAATTACTTATTTTTAATTCGTGAGGTTAGAAAATTTTAAAAAATTCCAAAAACATGTAATCATGATATATTCTTGCCGTTTGTTTTTTTTAATATGAAAAAATTATCAATGTAGACGCTGTCTTTTAGGGTAATTATTTTTCTAGTTGGCGAGAAACTTTGGCGGCGGAAAAGGATTTTTAGGGTACGGACAGATGAAAATACCCCTCGAGCCCCTCGGGTTCAATAAGAAGCAGATGAAAAAGAAGGACTAATTTCGTTCGAAATAGGTTATCCGTGCAAACAAGGGTCTACCTTGATTATCTAGTTTGTGGTTGATAGAGGCTAGTAAGGTAGGTAAAAGGTGGTGTCTACACTAAAAAATTACCATTTTAATATTTCCAATGAATTTAAGATGTACCTTATTCGGTGATCCGGCATATCCAACTAAGGGCCACGTGCTGTCAACTAACGCTGGTGCAGGTACACGGTGATGTGTGACTAATCCACACCGTCCATCTATGTTTAAAGACTGCTTTATGCTATGGGCCCAATTCTTAGATATATCCAAATCTCAAGTGGACAACTCAACAAAAAGGCATTTGTTATTGTAAGCCTAACATAAAATACTTATTGGGGGCCAACAACCCTTTCAAATGGAGCTGGGATTCATGTTTTCCCACGATTCACGTATGTGTAAACCTACCAATAATTTGGATCTGGTATACACATCACGACATCACGATGGGCCCCACTGCACGAATGAAGGGTGCACATTTGAAATAGTCGTCCTTGGGACCACTTTGTATGTTTCAAACGGCTTCCCAAGGAAGCTTCTGGAGAAATTTTCTACTATACCACCCATTTATGGCCCATTCCCAAAAATAAGCCCACTTATTTTGAACTCCCAAGAATAAGCCTCAGCTGTACGGCCTCATTTCTCATGTCGAAAATGCCCCTGCTTTTTCAACTTTTTGATTTGTGAAAGTTGGGGCTCCCAATGGATACAGCTTATAACCGTAGCCACAATTGTTGTCATAAACATAGCCATAACCCGCGGATTGCAACAGGGTAGACAGCGAATCAGGGTCGACCTTGTCAGTGGAACAGTGACTCGGGGTCGATCGGGTTGACCCGGTCAACCAGGTCAGTGGGACATCATGGTCTGTTTAGTTTCCAAGATCTGGAGGTTCTGGTTGTTATGGAAATATGTGAGGATTCTTCTAGCATCACAAGCCATTTGCTCCTTTTGAGATTTCTCGTTTTGTTAGTTGTTTGAGCAAGCAACAAAAAAGAATCAATTAAAAATAAAAAATAAAAAAATGAATTGAGCTTCCAATATACAAGGATGGGTGATTAGAGCCATTTTTCTCATGGATCTATAGCTACAATATTTATCTCCTTATTGGCTAGGTAAAACAAAATATTTGACCTAATTCTTCTTGAGATTCCTTTTCTTTTGAACATTTTTAAGTTGTGAAATATCAAATCTGGTATTGATAACATCGAAATGTTAAGGATATGAATGTGGCACATCCCGAGTGGGTTGATAACATTGTTATAAAAAATTAAAATAAAAATCACCGAACCCATTATTATGGTTCTTATAATGGGAATGATCACCTTCCATCATGTTAATAAAACACCTGCTAAGTGACAGCCATATTTTCAAAATGACAGTGACGTACTCAGTGGGATAGTGACTTGGTTGTTGCTTAGGAAGACGAACTTAATGATTTTATTTTATTTTTTAATTATTCCCTGCAGCGAAGAATACATAAGAGAGACGTTCGCATGGAGAAGACAAACAAGGGACATGTTCCGAAGAGACCCATTAAGTCCAAGGACCACGTGCCTTGGTAGGAGTCAAATGGTTTTTGACAATGTTTGTGATTCATTATATGTGCAAGAATGTCACTATAGCAAATGCAATGACAAGGATATAAGAGATCTGACAAATAAAGTGCTCCAAATCCTCCAATATGTTATTTTAGTATTGTGGAATGTTTGATTGACTTTGCTTTTGTTTTGGCATTATGTTTATAGCTTAGTTTAGAAACACTTGATGTTCTAGAATAGAAGGGAAACATATATAATTGATAGATGTCCCTTGAGCTCTTGTTCCTTTCTTTATGCAAGAGAAATACTTAATAGTGTGTTTAATTGGACGTAATCTTCCAATACAGTGAGAGGCCAGAACACCGGAAAGTAAATTCATCCATCCAGATACTTTGTTTCTTTGATTGGCATTATAATATTATAATATGATTGGCATATCATCATTGACCGTGAAATGCATGGAAATGACCGTGAAGTGAAGGGAATTGATCATGAAATGCATGGAAATGACCATGAAGTGAAGTGGAATCGCCGGAATTGACCATGAAATGCATGGAATTGACCATGAAGTGAAGGGATTGACCGTGAAGTACATGAAAATGAACGTGAAGTGAAGGGAAATGACCGTGAGATGAATGAAAATGACCATGAAGTGAAGCGGAATCGCCGGAATTGATCGTGAAATGCATGGAATTGACCATGAAGTGAAGGGAATTGACCGTGAAATGAAGGGAATTGACCATGAAATGCATGGAAATGAGCTACATGCACACTGGTAATGAGCATTTAACCAAATATAGGTTAAGTGTGCCTATCTAGATTTCATAATGATCCAAAACTTCTGTGACTCCTAAAAGGGTTTCAATTCCAGTCAATTCCCTTCATTTCACGATCAATTCCATGCATTTCATGGTCAATTCTGGCGATTCCCCTTCACTTCACGGTCAATTCAATTCATTTCACGGTCAATTCCCTTCACTTCACAGTCAATTCAATTCATTTCATTTCATGGTTAATTCCCTTCATTTCATGGTTAATTCCCTTCATTTCACTGTCAATTCCATGCATTTCACGGTTAATTCCGGCGATTCCCCTTCACTTCACGGTCAATTCCGTGCATTTCATGGTCAATTTGATTCACTTCATGGTCAGTTCCATGCATTTCACGGTCAATTCTGGTGATTCCCTTTCACTTCATGGTCAATTCCATGCATTTCACGGTTAATTCCCTTCACTTCATGGACAATTCCGTTCACTTCATGGTCAATTCCATGCATTTCATGGTCAATTCCCTTCACTTCACGGTTATTTTCATTCATTTCATGTCAATTCCCTTCACTTCACGGTCATTTCCATGCATTTCACGGTCAATTCCCTTCACTTCATAGTCAATTCCATGCATTTCACGGTCAATTCCGGCGATTCCCCTTCACTTCATGGTCAACTCCATGCATTTCACGGTCAATTCTGTCACGCCCCGTTCTCGGAGACCGGGCTCACAAAATTCTCGATAGCCGAATCCGGCGCCGACAGCCTCCGTAGTACCCCATTCTCGGCACCCGGCACCCATATACCAGGTTCCGATCTTGGGATGCTACAAGGAGGATTTTTAATAACCAATTTGATTCATAATAAGTATAACCACAAGCATAACCCATGAACAATAACCACAAGAACACCATCACAAAATCTACTATGATAAAAAACTTTTGAGTTCAAGGCGTATGAAAGGGAAATACATTATACTGAAAATGACAAAAGCTCCAGAAGCTCGGCTGTACGCTCCAACTGCGGCGAGACTACGGCCGTATCCTGGCGTCACCTGCACGCATCAATTGTGTATAAGCTTATAGAAAGCTTAGAGGGTGGTGTAAGTGTGTGCGCAATATGAGCGTGCTCAGAATGCAGGGTCAGAGTAATGCGGAATCGTGCTGATGAGTACATAAATGCAACCAGCCGTACCAAGGCTATGCAGTACAAGATATGAGTGCAATCGGCCATACCAAGACCATGCGATGCAAGATGCAGCTCAAGCATGCCAACCCTCATCCAAATCCTCATGTCAATACAGTTATCAGTCTGGATAATCATCAGGGTCTAGTACACTCTATGCCAGCTTGCCGTCCCTATCCGGACGCGCAACTGGAAAAGCGAAAGAGACCTCACTATCCGCCTGCCAATATCGGGCCCGGCTCGTCGATAGCGGACCGATTCCTCAAGCTGGTCAAACTCAACCTAGAAATTGCCCCCTCACTCAGGCGGGTAAGGTCACACCCCTTTCCAACCGACCACGACACAGTGGGAGACGCGACCTACTGGTATACGGCCCTCGCTCGCTCGTGTATCCACTCGGTCTCGACGTTGGAGTCATCCTCTGGTACCATCGGGTTTAGGGATTTTCACCTAGGGACATCTATGGCGCCCGTATGCTAGAACCAAATATTTTTGGTATCCAATCCAGCCACCCATGATGTGTCTGTGGAGGCTATGGCCCTAGTGTCGCTAGGGCATACAGTAATTTCAATCACACAATGCAAGTATATGAGTCACACTACCAGTCATGCAATCATCCTGTGTGAAGTACGCACTCATGTAGGGCAACTCCACCTATCAAGGAGCCCGTAACAGTCTGCCCGAAGGCATATGCTATGATCAGTCACCCCTCATCTTAAGCATGCATATGATGCGTATGATCATGAATCATGGGGCAGCACTATACTTATGATATGTTAATGGGCGTTGCTCAAAGTGAAGATGGGCCTAAACAGACTGCAGAGTACAAGTCTGGGCCTATCAGTGGGCCTTAGGAGGAGTGACAATGCGGACATTTAATCGTCATCACCTACAATGTGGACGTCAAACCAACATTGTCCCCAAGGCCCGACTCGCCTTAAATACCATTAAATAAATCATGGTGGAATCACACATTGCAATGTGCCTTAGGTACGTCCCACTGGGCCTTAAATGCATCAAATGGGCCATATCTCATGGGCCTTATATTCATCAAGTGGGCCACCTCAATGAGCCTCACCAATGGGCCTTAGGTACATTGCAATGGGTCATCACCCATGGGCCTTAGAATGCATTAAAATGAGCCCAATCACATAAACTTTATGTGTATCAAATGGGCCTAATTACATAGGCCTTATATATATCAAAGAGGGCCCCAACAATGGGCCACAGATGCATCAAGTGGGCCTCATAACGTGGGCCTATATATATCAAGGTAGGCCCCAACAACGGGCCTAAAAATACATCAAGATGGGCCTAACTATATGGGCCCATACGCATCCAAGTGGGCCTCATGTGAAGCCTACCATAATGTTTATTTTCTATTCAAGCCATTCATACGGTCACATGGGGCCAAGGCCCACTGAAATGTTTATTTTCAATACAACCCATTCATAAGGTTTCATGAGCCTAGGGTAGGGCCCACTGTAATGTTTTTTTTTTTAACGGTGGGTATTCATTCAACACTGTCGCCTGCAATGTGGGCCAACACACATCACGGTGGGGCCAGGGTAGGGCCCACTGTATTGTTTATTTTCCAACCAACCTATTGACAAGGTTGCGTGGGCAGGGGCCCACGGTAATGTTTATTTCCACCAACCTGTTGATATGGTCAGTAGACCAAGGAGCCCATCATGATGTTGTCCACAAATCCAGCCCACACATTATGTGTGTCCCCTCAGACTGACGGTCCAAACCAAGTTTCAGCCTTATCCAAACTTCAGGTAGGCCCCACCAAGTGGTTTTATATGTTTTAGGCATGTCTTCACATGGTTTAAGATAGTATGGCCCACCTGAGATCTGTATATGGCTAATTTTTGGGATACCCCATAATTTAAAGGGGAACCATCAAATGCACGGTGCTGATGGTCGAAACGCACCATGGTGGGGCTACGGCTGGAGCCATGAGGGCCAACCGGTCATCCGTCATTGCACGTTAAAGCGCCTTGTCATATGCTTCGACAACCAACAAGATCTGCTTCTACCTCGATGTTTATTTTATTTTATTTATTTTTTTAAAAAAATCTTTTTTTTTTTACAGATTTTCCTAGGTGGGGCCCATATTAACGAAATCCACCCCACCCATTGCATTCCACGGCCTGGGACGGACCAAACAAATCTAATATTCAAAGTATTTCATTGCATACAACCATTAGGGGTGGGTTTCAATGGTAAAAACCACCTTTTGCTAGACTATGGCCCGCCAGAACCTTAGATTGGGTCTGACTTTCGGCTTAATGCCTAAAATGGGCTGGAGAATAGAATGGATGGCGTGGATCACATACATACATCAAGGTGGGGCCTATATGAGCGGCTAACCCCAAAAGCACTACCCTTTTCTTTTCTTTTTTTTGGTTAGCTTGTTAGTACACCACCATGTCAGTACACGCACTCCATGTTAGCCTCTACTCACGTCCAGCGTCGCTGGACACTGGACGGCACAAATATCATGGTGGGTCCCACATGTACATGGCCATGCTCATCAAGGTAGGTCCCGCATGTTTGTGGCCCACAATGTATATAAATATTGATAAAATATTATAATATATCATATAATCCAAATAGGTGGTGGATCTCTCCTAAAATGAGGTGGGCCACCCCATTTGATGGATGGCGTAGATTTAACATATTGGTGGGGCCCACTTCATTCTAAGGAAGAGAGAAAGAGAGGGAAAGAGAGAGAAAGAGAGAGAGATCGATGGAGTAGAGGGACCCCGCCATTATGGGCCCCTCTCTAATCACAAATACATACATCAAGGTGGATCCCATTATTTGTGGGCCCCTTTAATAAAAATCAACGGTGGATCACCCACCTCTTGTACTCCTCCTTGCTCCCTTAGCCTCCTTAGCTCCTAGCCTCCACTTTCAATGGTGGTTGATGATGATCCAACGGTTAAGATGGGAGATGTGAGAGTAGGGGAAAGTGGGCCACCTTGGTGTTTGGGAGGGAGAGGAGGTTGGACGTGTGGGTGTTTTGGGAGATGAGAAATGGAATGAGGGAGAGAGAGAGAGAGGACTAATGGTAAAAGGAATGGGGTGATGTGGTGGTTTAATGAATCGGTAATGGGAAAGTGAGGTTAGGTTTGAAATTTGTGAAAAGAAGTATGGTGAAGGAAGAGAAGAGTTGACTTATGGTAAAGGAAGGAGTGGTCATGTTTACTTGTTGTTGGGTGAGGTGTCATGGAGGTAAGGTGGTGTACTTAACTTGATTGATGGGACATCTCATAGAGATTCCCTCATAATTCACAATGTGTGGTGTTTCTTAAGAATGAACGCAGACTGACATCTTCCCACCTAAGTATCTGTTCGGTGCGCGAGTCACGGCGTTGGAACCACGCCGATGGCGCGGTCACTAGGATACAAGTTTCAGTTTGAGCCGACTTTGATATGCAGGACTCGGCTTAGGATCACGCGCAACGTTGGAAATGGGTCGAGGATTGCCGGAATTCGACCGGTAGGATCGCGGAAGCCTACGGAACGGTACGGACTAGGGTACGGGTCTTACAAATTTCCTTCACTTCATGGTCATTTTCATGCATTTCACGGTTAATTCCCTTCACTTCACGATCAATTCCATGCTTTTTACAGTCAATTCCCTTCACTTCACGGTCAATTCCATGCATTTCACAGTCAATTCCGGCGACTCCCCTTTACTTCAAGGTCAATTCCATGCATTTCACGGTCAATTCCCTTCACTTCGCGGTCATTTCCATGCATTTCATGATCAATTGACCGCACTTCACGGTCATTTCCATGCATTTCACGGTCAATTCCAGTGATTCCGTCTCGCATCACGGTCATTTCCATGCATTTCATGGTCAATCCCCTTCATTTCACGGTCACTATAACATTTATTTTCCATCCAATCCATTCATAAGGTCACAAAGACTTGGATGAAGAGGAAAAACAAATTTCATAATGATCCAAAATTTCTGTGACCCCTAAAAGGGTTTCAATGGTAGACGTTCAATCCTCCACTGCCTTTTACAGTGTTGTCCACTTGATAGCTATATCTATCTTATTTTTCGTCTTAAGCCTTAATACGAGTTCGCCAAATAGATGAACGGTTTGGCTATGACACATACCTCATAATGGGACCCACAAAAAGCTGTGGGGATTACAACAAGGAAAAAAAACAGCCAGCGAGTCGAGGTCAACCGGGTTGGGACCCGGTCAACCAGGTCAATGGCTACGGATTATAACCGTAGCCATAATCCGTAACCATTGACTCGGTCGAACGGGTCCCAACCCGGTCGACCCCGACTTGTTGGCTGTAAAGTGAAAGGGAATCACCAGAATTGACTGTGAAATGCATGAAATTGACCGTGAAGTGAAGGGAATTGACCGCAAAATGCATGGAATTCATTGTGAAGTGAAGGGAATTGACCGTGAAATGAATTGAGTTGACCGTGAAGTGAAGGGAAATTGACCATGAAGTAAAGGGAATCGACCGTGAAATGCATGGAATTGACCATGAAGTGAAGGGGAATTGCTGGAATTGACCGTGAAATGCATGGAATTGACCATGAAGTGAAGCGAATTGACCGTGAAATGCACGAAAATGACTGTAAAGTGAAGGGAATTGATCGTGAAATGAATTGAATTGACCGTAAAGTGAAGGGGAATCACCAGAATTGACCTTGAAATGCATGGAATTGATCGTATAGTGAAGGGAATTGACCGCAAAATGCATGGAATTCACCGTGAAGTGAAGGGAATTGACCATGAAATGAATTGAGTTGACCGTGAAGTGAAGGGAAATTGCCGAAATTGACTGTGAAATGCTTGAAATTGATCATGAAGTGAAGGGAATTGACCGTGAAATGAATTGGATTGACCGTGAAATGAATTGGATTGGCCGTGAAGTGAAGGGGAATTGCCGAAATTGACCGTGAAATGCATGAAAATGATCGGAAAATGAAGGGAATTAACCATGAAATGAATTGAATTGATCGTGAAGTGAAGGGAATTGATTGTGAAATGAATTGAATTGACCACGAAGTGAACGGGAATCATCGGAATTGACTGTCAAATGCATGGAATTGACCGTGAAATGAAGGGAATTAACCGTGAAATGAATTGAATTGATCGTGAAGTGAAGGAAATTGACCATGAAATGAATTGAATTGACCATGAAGTGAAAAGGAATTGCCGAAATCGACCGTGAAAAGCATGAAATTGACCGTGAAGTGAACGGAATTGACTGCGAAATGCATGGAATTGGCCGTGAAGTAAAGGAAATTGACCATGAAATGAATTGAATTGACCGTGAAGTGAAGGGGAATCGTTGGAATTGACCGTGAAATGAAGGGAATTAATTGTGAAGTGATTGAAATTAATTGAATGAAGTGATTAATGAAATTAATAGAAGTGAATGAAATTGATTGCGAAGTGAATGAAATGGATTTTTGACCATCGACCTGAAGGAATCTTGGAAAATAACTAGGTTGGTTGGCTAAAGTAGCTTCTTCTACCTCAAAATTATATATGGTACATCAGGTAACTAATTTTGGTTTAGAAGATATTCTTGTTAAATGAATAAAGAAAGAATTGAAAAAAAAAAAGAGAATTTTTTTTATACGTTTATATATACATATTTATATAAATATGTATTAGAGAAAAATATAAGTAGAATAAAGTTCTCCATGTAAAAAAAAAAAAAAAAAAGTTAAGAAATTGTTACGGCACTATGGTTATGGCTAAGGTTATAATCCGTTCCAGCCCAGTTGGCCCCGTGACCCACCTCTCTGGCTGTTATTTTTTATTTTTTTATTATTATTTTTTTTTCTTGTGTAATTTCCACTGCTTTTTGTGGGTCCCATTATGAGGTATGTGTTATATCCAAACCGTCAATCTATTTGACGAACTCGTATTAAGGCTTGAGACGGAAAAAAAGATAGATCTAACTATCAAGTGGATCACACTGTAAGGGGCCGCGGGATTGAACATCTACCATTGAAACCCTTTTAGGAGTCACAGAAGTTTTGGATCACTATGAAATTTGTTTTTCCTTTTCATGCAGGTCTTTGTGACCTTATGAATAGATTGGATGGAAAAAAAATGTTATGATGGGCCCTACAAAAGTTTTAACAGTGAAAATCAATTTCCCCACGCCTCTTTGTGGTGTGGTCCAGTTGATCTTTGGATATGATTTTTTTTTTTTTGATAATGCTCCGAAATGATCTCGAAATATGGATGAACGTTGTGGATATAATAAATATATAACTGTGGGGCCCATGTAACTTTGATATCTTTTGAACCGTTCGTACAACTCGGAGTTAGCGCACGTCCCCCGCGATCCGCTTCCAGAAGGAAAAGCAGCGGCATTTTCGATCTAAGAAATGGAGCCGTACAGCTGGGACTTATTTTTGTAAGCTCAAAAGAAAGTGGGCTTAAAAAGGTTGGTGGGCCATATATGAGTCGTACGGTAAGAAATTTCTCAAGCTTCTATCCCCATTTCCCGCGTGCGTACTCACTTTTACTGTTGTTTACAAAATAAACGGCTGAAAATGGATGAAATCAAATTGCTGTAGATTGTGATTATTATCTATTTGCCGGTTATTTGGAAAATCAAACAGCCAGGCTTTCATTTTTAAGCCTGGACTCGATCAACAGGCAGTTTATATCAGTCACTTTTATGCCTTGACTCCAACATCAACCGCATATATCAGGCTAAGTCTAGCCCGAAGTCAGCCAAACTTGTGAACCGGACGGGCCGCTACAGCCCGTTTACAACCCCACGCTCCTTTTTCTGCCCGTTTCTTGTTGCACCGACTTATGATATTGATCATTCATCTAGAATGGGAAGGTGAGATCTCTGGTGGACAGGTTTGGATGACAAATAAACATTAATGTGGCCCAATTAATAAAATAACTTTCAAATGGTGGACGTTTAAGGCTATTGTTTCCTGCAGTATGGCCGCATGAGCGTTACATCTGTCCCAATTTTTTGGACAGTGGCTGTACAACCTTTCGATAAAACAGATGGGCATTGTGGATATGTCATGCACATCACAGTATATCTGTAAATTTAAATCACCTCTTTTGGACCAATTTTTGATACGAAAATACATTTGGAATTTCAAACGGAGTAAAAATGTAATAATAAACTTTTTACGGGGTGTTTACCTGATTCATGAAAAATCAAAGAGTCCCTTAACAACTGGGGGCAGTCTGCAAAGGGGAATTTTGAATGAACGGCCTGGATCATCATATGGTTGGCAGACGTGGTGATCCTCTTTAACAAATACATCCTCATTTTGGTAATTTTAACAAATTGTAAATAAATTGGCGGTTTCACCCTTTTTCATCTTCCTCTAAACCCTAGAACGGCCGCAGCAGACTCTACGCCACTCGCTCCGCGTGATCCAGGTATTCTCCCTGCCTATCACGAGCTTCTCACGTGCTCTCTCTCTCTCTCTCTCTCTCTCTCTCTCTCTCTCTCTCTCTCTTGTTGTTGTTGTTGTTGTTACTTGTTAGAACCCACCCGTACATGTGGGGCCCATGGTTGGTTAATCCAAGCCATTGATCTGATGTCCCCCCATCATGGATGATCAACTCTATCCTTTCCATTGTTTGCATGTAAACACATGATTGAGAAGAAATGTACCAACAGTCCACATTCAATGTAGATTATACAGATGGTTTGATGATTAGTATCTAACTGAATCAGTGATTTTCTCTGCATGGTCCATCTCTGATGGAGACCATCAGATTTATGGATTGGATAAACCAGCCATGGGTCCCGCATTTACAAAGTCGGTGCATAACAGGTAAGTTCCCTTTCCATCACAAATAGGAAACTCAGGCTCTTACTAGTATTATTATGGTTGAGAAAATGGCTGTTTGGTTTAGAAGATGGAGGGATACCCACATACAAGGTTTTTGTAGCCCTGCCTGCCCACGTGAATATATATATAACAGTAGTGCTTGATCGTATCTTTCCAGCAGGTTGGGTTGCACTTTTTTTTTTATCCTATGGTCCAAAAATCAGGTCATTTCAACATCATGTGAAACAAATGGACGGTTAAAAATATTGTTTTAATTTTAGTGCAAGTTAGGGTTTGATGAAACTAGTTGCAGAAGATAGAATAATACATGCCTGATTTAGAGGTTCAAAATATCAGAAAAAACAGGAAAATGTTAGTGCAGAACACACGTGTTGCTCACCTGAGATATTAATGGGACAATGTTAGAGGCAGAACACATGCTCTGTGATTGTCACTTGATGAATGGAACGAATCGCGCTTGTGAATGCCACTTTGGCATATGTAGGTTGTCTATGTTTTGAAATATTGCAGATGGGCATTCGTAGACCATCCAAATACATCCAGATGAGCATTCCTCGACCATCCAGAATCAATCTTGTAAAAAACGGAAGTTGCCTCTCTATGCAGAAAATGTTGGATATGGACCTGTGGGGTTCACTTGTGAGCAAATGATTAGTGGTTGGACTGAACATGATTTTCCCTCAAATAGCCTTCGGGTGGATAACACTTTTCTCCGTGTTCATATCCTCTCAAATTCAAATCAATGAGGGGAGATGGAGATGAGATTGGATGTGATAGGGATACGACTGTTGGATTTAGGCATGTGGGGCAGCTTATGAGCAGTTACTAGTGGGTTGGTCCGCACGGTTTTCCTCGGATAACCTCTGTGTTGATATCCTTTCTCTTCGCATATGTGTCCTCTCAAATTCAAATCATTGAGAGTAGATAGAGATGAGGTTGAATATGATAGAGTTAAGACCTTATCCCTATTATAACCAACTTATGGCCCTCTTCAATTGCTCTCTTTAGAAGAAGTCCCTCAATTCAAGAGTGTCCCTGAAAACACTTGAGAGAAATAATCAAGACAAATAATGAGGGAATATCTGATTATCCATTGGGATCCCCTATATATAACTATCCATCCTAATTGTGCATCAGAGTGATTAGTTCCTTTTCGCATCCGTAGTAGTTATGTCACTTATGTGAATCGTAGGATGGTAGCTGTCTGCCTTCCAGCTGCCGATGTGCAAAAGCAGGGCTGATATTGAAGCCCATGAGGACCTTCACCTCCCTCTCGTTGGGAGGCCCCTCCCCACGATCTCCTTCGTGAGATGGTTTCCCCCACCTCAGGCAGAGTGAAGCTGAATGTAGACGGTTCTTCTAGAGGTAACCCCGGGCCATCGGGTGGTGGTGGCGTCTGCCGCGACGACAAAGGCCACTTCCAGTTCGTCTTCGCTAGAGGCTACGGTCAGGGCTTTAGTTTCTTTGCGGAGGTGAAGGCAGTCGTGGATGGTCTTTCCTTGTGTTTCGACAAAGGCTTCGTGTCTATCGATGTGGAAACTGACTCCAGTTCAGTTGCTGAGTTGTTCTCCAGGCCGGGGGAGGCGCCATGGCGGGTGTTTTACTTGATGAAGAAGTTCGATTTGTTTCGTGCTAGAGGGCTTCTGTCCATTAACCATATCCCGAGAGAAGCCAACCGGGCTGCGGATAGCCTGGCCCGCTGGGCCAGCGCCAATCTGCATAGCATCTCCTTCGCCCACCCCATGCATCTCCCCGTCCAGTCTCGTGGCGAGCTGGTTCTTGACAAATCGGGCTTGGGTGGGGTGCGTATATCCTAGCCTTCTTTTGCATTTTGTGTAGATCCTTATGATAGGGTGGCCGTTCATTTGTGTCGGGCCCCCCCGAATGTGCAGTTTTTCTCCTCTCTGGAGTGTTAGGATCTTTTTGTTAGCCCGTCCTCCTTTTCCTGTATAGCTTAGTGCCAGCCTAATGAAAGCCTGGGGGTCCTCTCCCTCTTTTTGGAAAAAAAATAAAAAACTTTATGTAACAGGGAAATGAAATTGATGAGTGGAAAGAAGTCTCACTAATGTAGCCTCCAAAGAGAAGAGATGCAAGTGCTGAATTCGATGTCAAAAAAAAAAAAGGATGGTAGCCGTCCATTTCTTTGGCTTTGCAAAGGTCTCAAAAATCATTTAAATGTCGTTAGATCCTATCGGGCCACCTATCTGTACCTTTTAAAGTGGTATTAGAGTGGCTTCAACTGATCTCTGATTTATGAGAATCAACATTTACTGTTGGATCAAGGTAACTGCCCTCTTATTTAGTCAAATTTTTTATTTAATGCCTTTTAATTTTAATCATTATATTGATTGTTAATATTGATTGTTATTATCAGAGACTCCCCACCCATTGGCAATGACCGCCACCGAAAATATAAGAAAATTAGGAGGCGTAGCCATAATAATTAAAAAAGGAAAAGAAAATGAATGGGAAGAAAGCAAATAATACACAACATGAAATTTAAAAAATATTAATGGTAGGCCATTGCAGCAGTCCCAGCAGCTGTTAGCCATCATGGCAGTGGTGGCAGCTGCAGCAAAGCAACAACGGCTTCCTGGTTTGCATCACTTCCCCTTCCTCCTGGCCTTATCATGCCACGTATTTGTTGATTTAGCATACTGCATACTTGTTCCCATACCAGAAGGACATGCGAATCTAGGTAACCTTAGTTCATTTGGTTCTTTAGGTGGGCTCTTTCACAAACCCAAATTCAGGGGGCTATCGATGGAGGTGTGACATAGGTATTGTAATTCAATTGTATTTGGGGACATGGGGTAATGAGCTGTTTTTGTATCCCTATGGAGTCGGTGCTTTACCTTGGCAGGTTGTTAGTGTAACCCCATTCTCTCCTTTTGTTCTCACAGGGTTGATTAATGAGAGGGTCGCTTCCATTTGGGTTATTTCTGGTTTGCTTTTTGGCTTTTGGCTGCTCTTAATAATATTTTGTCTCATTCTTAAAAAGAAAAAAGCTGAGAAAACTCAAGTAATGTGATTGGGTAGTGCATTGCCGTTATTTTTATGTAAATTTAAAAAAAAAAAAAAAAAATTCCCATCAATTATTTTTTTTGAAGGGTAATTTATTCAAAGAAGGCTAAAGCAAGCTGGCATGTTGTCAAGGGGAATAATTCCCACAATGCATGACTACCTGACCACTGGTCAAGGTCAAAATAGAGATATACCAGGGACATCGATCGAGTGTCCTCTTCTTTAGCTAGACTATCTGCTAGGCCATTTGCTTCTGTGCTCGCTTGGTTAAGCGAGACCATCTTCTCTCTAACAAGATTTTGAGCTCTCTATTAAACGGGCCAGCCTCCAAGGTATTCTTTTTTATGAAACCCATGCAGCAGCATTTGAAGAATCCCCTTTGGTGACAAAAGCTATTCTCCACCATAAAATAAATAATAATAACATTTATTATTTTGTGTGAAAAGTACCCCCAAAATGAAAAGATGGTGATAAATTAGACAGAAATTTGATTTTTGCTTCAGCCATCTCCATCCATGTTGGACACATCAACATGGAAAATTTTTAAAACATGTGTCCTAGTTACACAAGCATTTAGATTTTAATATTGAACATATATCAACTTGAGAGGAGATGCTCAACGAATTTCTAACATTTCCTAATATTTCCTTATGGCATGTACACAAGACCACTGGCAAAGTCACCCACCAAAACCATGCTTTGCAATCTGAAATTCCCCACCCAAACCATGGCATCCAAGCTCAGCTTAAAGCTTGTCCTAAACAAGAACACAGGAGAGGTGTTATTTGGAGAGGCTGGAAAAGATTTCATAGATTTTCTATTCAGCCTCCTAGCATTGCCAGTCGGGTACGTCGCAAAGCTCCTCACAAAGCAACACATGGCAGGATGCACTGGAAATCTCTACAATAGCCTTGAAAATCTCACGTTGATTACTTGCAACCCAACTTTGACAAAAATACCCTCCTCAACCCCAAGATGTCTATTCCGATGAGTGGTGAGAATCCTCCCCTTTTGCTGCAAGATGGTGCTTCCACCACATCAAAGTACTACTCATGCAGCAACACCTGCAACCACAGCTTTTCCTACAACTACAGGAATGACCGCTGGATCACAGATGTTCAGGGTGTGGCGTGTCTATCTTGCAAAAAATCTATGTTCCAGGAGTTTGTCTATGTTAGTCCTAATGGTGTAGCGTCTGGATCGGACAGTGGAGGAGGTTGCGTTAAGGGTGTGGTGACTTACATGGTGATGGATGATCTGGTGGTGACGCCCATGTCTACCATATCCAGCATTTCTCTACTCAACAAGTACCAAGTCAGGGAATTGAGTGCACTCAAGGAGAAGGTTGTGGAAGTGGGCATGAATGAGGTATGGCATCCCTCTTACTCTACTAGTAATGCAGGATAATTAACCACTTGCTCTAAAAGCTCGAGCTGATAAAGCATGGATGAGGTATGACATCTTTCTTACTCTACTAGTGATGCAGGATAATTAACCACTTGCTCTAAAAGTATGAACTGATAGAACATTGCGAATTAATCCCTTTATCTCATAGCCCAAGTCCCAAATTCATGGATTAGGTCCTCGGCCAAACCCTCCTCATGGGCCCCAAATCTATGGATTCCACGGGCCGCCCATCCCAAGTGTGCCCCTGCATCCCACAGGCCACCCCACTCAAGCCCATTGTTACCTGCATCCCACAGGCCACCCCACTCAAGCCCATTGTTAAAATGCCCCTGCATTAACTAATTTTTACAAGTGCATCCATCCATCAGTGATCCAAACTGTTGATTCTAGCCTCATGCACCAAAATCCATATGTCGGATGGAGTTGGATGATGAGGTTGGGTTAATGCTGTTTGGACAAAAATTCTAGAGTTACATGGAACCCAAGATTTTGTGTTTGGTAGATAAAACTGTGGAACTCCTCCTACATGCTACAAAACAGTTAACAGATTGCACATCGTAAAATTGTCACATGCTTGCTCAAAGTAAACATGATGGCTCAACTGAAATGGACTTATATGTGGGCCACACATGTAAGATGCATATTGAGTTGGTATAGACCATACACCATGTGGTTCTCACCATTAATTCTCCTCCATCTTCATCAAATAATATTAATCTTGCTATTTATGGCTTCAAAAAATGAATGGTCCATATTGATCATGATAGAAAAAGTTCGATCACTGATATGAACTAAATTGGAGTCTGCATTTCCCATGTGTCTCTTAAATTTTTTGGGGACATTGGGGAAAGCTAATGTCATTACAATATCCCATATTTATTAAACGACGTATGGCATGTCTGCCTCCAACCTGGACACTGCAAAGGTGAAAAATTCATGCAATTGGACGATCCCAACCCTTTTAATGTGCACTATTTTGTTACAACCATCCATTTTTGCAAGCCATAGATAAGATGGTTAGCATTATCAAATTAAACTTAGGTCCCACTTGTACCCACTAATACTCCTACAATATTAATCATATCATGTGGGATTCAATATTTATTTAATTTTATCTTATTATACTTGATGCGTAATTTATTTATAAATCCATTTGTTAGGGTTTGGCGCTTTTAAAGGCTTCTTTGGAGTCAAAGACAGTGCTGACTGATGTCTTTGGAGAAAAGTCAAAGAAAGGGCCGGTAATGTAGAAAGAAAGTCTATGTGGACCAAGCATCTCCTATTGTAAATTGGTGTTGTGTGGGAATCTTATGCGCTTTTTATGCCTTGGAATTTCCCAACAACATTAACCATGTTGGGAGATATTTGTTAGAAAATATAATGTACATACTTTTCCTTTTTATATGTTTTTAAGAACATTTGATTGAAAATGTTTTTGGTGTTAAAGAAGTAGTGCAGGTTGTGGTTCAGATTGACCATGGTAGTTTAAGTGTATTCTTCAATTGGCAGTTTTGTTTCAATGATCAAAATCATTTATATGATGAGACTAATTGTTGATAAATGTGATACCCCTATAAGATTCTTAGATTGGATTATTTTAAACCCATGACGATTCACTCTTCTCATATATCGGCCCTAACCCAGAATGACCCCAGCCCCGACCTGGCCCAATCCTATAATGCCAGGGCTAACCTTTTTAGCCTGATTAGGGCTAGGGCCAATTCTATCCAGGCTCATTCCCACCCCTAACTATTGAGCCACTTGATAAAGTATTAGGATATGTTTCATTTAGGAGATTTGGGTGCTCAAGCAACACAAAGAGGCCCCAATATACCACCATGACCCTAGTTATAAAAATTGTAAAGCCCATGATATGATCTCTCAGCCAGAGCCTTATATAAAACCTCTATTCCCTCTAGAAGGAATTACAGGACTGATCAACTAGGGGTCCGAAATGTTCACTCAACCAAAAATACTAGGATCATTAATCCAAATCCAATGAATGAGGCCACGGTGTAGTGATCCACACCATGTTGTACGTTGTGCCTGACAATTGATCGGCCATGTGCTAAAATTCTCGGATATTGGAAAACACTAGCGACCAATCTTGGGACTCTTATTCATTGAATGTGAGTTATGTTTTATTTTCTGCTTTTAACCATGTATTTGCAGGTAATGTGTAAAAAGGCCAGAGTACATATAACAGAATCCCACTTGCACTGATTGATACCCTCGGAGTACTAATCATATCCTTAGTGTGGATCACCTAAATCTTCTTCAGTGGCAATTTTCTACTATGCTGATGTTTGTTTTATTGGTAAATTGGTTTTCTAGGGTACGGCCCCACTAAAATCATCCCCGGCGTCGTCGAAGAGAGCATTCACTGGTGGCTTCCAAGTAAAGCTCGAACCCATGGAGTAGCTGGAATTTTGGGTACTGCTCTTTTTTTTATTGGAACGTTTTGGCTAGAAATGTTTATGGTGGTTGATCTGTCAAAGAGCTCTTCAAATGAACTCGGTAGACATAATGTCTGTAAATCCTGAATGTAAAATCATGGTTTTAGGAATCGTCTGTGTGGAGTGCGGCTCTGACAACTCAATTCCGACTCAGTTGGACCCAATCCGGTTTGACAACACAAGTCAAATCTGAGTTGATGGGAGTTGCTGATCAGTCTTTTGGAGTTGCTGATCAGTCTTTTAACCATGGACGAAATGGACATGAACGGTCTAGATTATTGAACCATCGGCAGACACATGGTGCTACATATCTAATTCCTCCTAAATGAGTCCCCCATTTTTACAGCTTTGATCTTGGATTGTGAGCCACGTGATGCACTAAAATTATGCAGATCCAGAGCTCAGCGGGCCACACCAAGGAGACTTCCAGTGACCCACTGATGTTTATATGCCATTCAACCTGTTCATAAGACGAGACCGACAAAAGATGAAGAAAGAACAAATATCTTAACAATCCAAAACTTCCCTGCCCACTCAGGCTGGTGGCATCACACAAGGACTTTTCTTGCAGTGCCATACATGAGCCCAAAACTGAGGTAGATCCAAAGCTCAAGTAGACAATGCGGTGGGAAAAGTGGGAGATAATTGCTTACTGTTGAAACTTTTCTGAGGTTTATTGTATTGTCTGTATGCATCCAAACTTCCTTACTGTTGAAAACTTTCTGAGGTCTATTGTAATGTCTATATGCATCCAAACTGCTTACAAGGTCACTCTCATTGGCATGAATTGAAAACACAACAGCTTTGCATGATGAAAAACATGTGGCCTCAAGAATGTTTCAACGGTGGCCGTTCAATCTGTCCACTTGAGTTTTGGATTTGCTTCATTTTTGGGTTCGCGAACTATAACACGAGCTGGAAAAATGGATGGTGTGGATTTCATAAAAACATCACAGTAGGCCCCACCTAGCTCCAGACCATAGGAATCGAGGTCAATGGCTATTGGTATCCTATGAACTAAAATGAGCTGGAGTAGCTGATTGGCAAAATGGATTCCACATAGACATCACTGTAGGCCCCTCAAATGTCCCTGTTACATAGCCCTCTATGGTAATGAATCTCATCACTTGTTCTTGAAATCCGAGCATACACAGGTAGGCTGCTGGAGGTGCAAATTGCCATTAATGGACAATTGGCACAAATGGCCTTTGGTAGAATTGAACACTAGCATTTCATGGCAATTGAGAATATGAGCAAGTCTCGTCGAAAGCCGCCTACACCATGGGTTGCATGTTTTCCCATGCCATCATGAAAATTTCCGGCCATGGAAGCCATACTAAGGCTATATAATGCAATGAGTACTATGGTTTGACCATCCAAACTTAACATAAATAAGTAAAAAATGGAAGAGATTATAATTATAGATCTTTTTTTTTTTTTTTTAGAAAATAAAGAAATGGAGGAGAGATTTAAATTTTATTTACATGACGTTGGAAACTAAATAAACTTTTCTTACTTTTTTTTGTTGATAGACATGCTTATTTGTTGGATAAGTAATAACCAAAAGAAGTTACTTTAGGCACGACTTGAGCAAAGTGACTTATGATCCAGACAAGTTTTCTATATCCACTCATCAAATGAAACACTGTAGAAACAATATATAACCATTGGTAAATAGCAAAATAAAAGTGTAGTCCACTTCATGAGTGGATAGGACTGATTTTTGCAATGGGTAATCTGCATGGTAGGGTCAACCTATTGGGAGGATTATGTCACAATCGCTTCAAAGGTTAAGTTATCCACTAGGTGGATGGTAAACTGTCATTTGATTGGTGCACTTGAGTTTTAGATGTTTCAATAACGGGCGTTCAATCCTTGCTATTTCCTATCATGTGGCCTACTAGAATTTTGGATTTGTCTCATTTTTGGGTCATGACATAAATGATGGGCGGTGTGGATTTCTCAAAGATATCATGGTAGGCCCCACATAGAGATTTGGATCTGCCTATTTTTAGGCTCATGACATAAATGATCTAAAATAAAATGAATGGACGGTGCAGATAAAATATATACATTAATTTTTATTTAAATAGGGCTCTGACAAGGCGAGTGACTCGGGCTGGACACGAAATCCCAACGAATCGGGTTGACTCGTGCCTACATTTTGACGATAGAAGAGGCGTACCCACCTGAACGGCCGCTTGGATCTCTTACACGCTCTCCAATGGATGGAACTTAATAAAGAACGTCCATCATTTTCTCACGCATGCACCTAGTAAATGCGCACTTATATCACGTAGCATGGCCATATTAACGCCACCCAGTCCTCGGAAGGCGAACCGTTGTAAAGAAAAATACGGATTTCCAGCGGAACTAGGATTTTGAGCATACGCATCCACACATCTATTGTAACCCGCTTGCACTCCAAATTAAACCGTCCAAATCGTGGGTCCCAGTAAATATGTTTCATAACCCAAAAACTAGACTGAATCTATAATCCATACCGGATATTTTTGGACATCAATTGGACGGTTAGAATGGAGAATCACCAATCATCACAATTCAATAAGTAAATGCCCGTAATCGTAGGTCTGGATGGTATAATCAATCTTATTTTAGGTGGAGGATCCATACCATCGACACAACTAATTGGACGGTTTGATGTTAGCTACATGTATAACACGTGCTCAGTTTTCAGTGGGCCTGAATATACAGCATCACGCTATGCTAGAAGCCTATAAAGGACTGGTGGGTGCTTTTTGGGCCCACCGTGATATATGTGTTTTATCCACGCGGTCCATTTCTTCAGATATTTAAGGGCTTGATTCCAGAAAGAGGCAGATCTAAATTTTAGGTGGACCACCTCACGAAAACAGTGGTGATTGAATTTCCACCATTAAAAACTTACTAGCCCAATAGTGTTTATTTGACATCCAACCTGTTGATTAGGTATACAGATATGCATGAAGGGAAAAAAAAAAAAAAAAACTATCAGCTTGATCCCCAATTTTTGTGCCCCCGATAAGTTCTTAATGGTGGGCATTCTTTCATCACTTTTTCCTGTGGTGTGGTCCACTTTAGATTTGGATCTACCTAATTTTTGGTCTTCTACAAAAAAATGATCTGGAAAACTGGATGGACAGCGTGGATGAAACACATACATCATAGATGTATTGGGACCCATATAGCACCACTAACTACTACCCATTGACTAGTGGCAGGGACACTAGCCAATTCGCGTCCTGCTAGAATTCCAGTGATTCCTCCCTCATCTGCCAAATCGGATTGCTGAGTCACTAAGTAGGCTTTTATCATACTGAGTAAACTCTGCTGAGCCCACTGAATGTATTGGTTTATCCACGCCGTCCATCCGTTTTTCCAGATCATATTAGGGGTTGAGCCCAAAACTGAATCATATCCAAGGCTGATGTGAACCACACCACAAGAATCAATTTTAATAATGATTTTCCACCGTTTTAAAAATTGTGATAAACTAACATAAGAGTCCTGTCAATCCTTTCAAATCTTCCTCTGGCAGTAGTAAACATCTATAATTATAAATAGTGCTAAAACCCTGACCGTAAATGCCTGTAAACACAACAACCTCAGGCCATGGCAACGAATCTGAGCCTGAAGCTTCTGGTGGACGAGAAATCCAACAAAGTCCTGTTCGCAGAAGCAGGAAAAGAATTCATAGATTTTCTTTTCAATCTCCTTACATTACCCCTCGGCACTGTAACAAAGCTACTGAAAAGACGAGGCATGGTTGGATGCATAGGACGACTGTATGAAAGTGTAAAAAATCTAAGTGGCACTTACATACAACCCAACCAAAACAAAAACGACCTTCTCAATCCCAAGACATCATCACTTCTAAAAGGAAAAAATCCTCCTCTTTTGTTACAAAATGACACTTCAACAGCAACAAAGAAGCTCTACGTGTGCACCAGTTGCACCTACAATGAGTATTATACGGATGTTCATGGCACGCGGTGCCCCAACTGCTCCAATAGGATGTCTGCTGAGATAACCTATGTTGGTTCCGTAAATGTAGTAGTTGGATCGGATGGTGATGGAGAAGGTGGATATGTGAAAGGTGTGGTGACTTATATGGTGATGGATGATTTGGTGGTGACGCCCATGTCCACCATTTCTTCAATTACTCTACTCAATAATCTCAAAATTAAGGAAGTGGGTTCACTTCAAGAGAAGATGGTGGAAGTGGGCATGGATGAGGTATGCTGTCCATTTCCTTTTTTAATACCCTTATTCATGTTTTTTACGTTTACCATGCATGTATGGAATTTCAGTTTGTTTGGCATCATGGACTTCTTGTTAGTGTGGCAATGGGTCGGGTTTGGGTCGTGGATAGTACAAGCCTGACCTATTACTAAATGGGCCAATCATTCTAACCCAAACAACTTAATTGTAAATGGATCGATCGGGTGCGTTCATCTGGTTAATCGATAACCTATGTTCAACCCATGCTGGCCCAACCTATTTACTTAAATGGGTCATGATCAATCCGACCAAGCGTCACCCTAATCTGTTGTGTAGGGGTAATGGCTTGAAATTTTCTCTGATTATACAATAAAAACCATCTATTAAAACCCATTGAATTTGGCCTTCTGATTTTTGGTTTTGGGCATGCATATATAGTGATTATTGTGTAATCAGTATCAACATTTGGGTTGCCATTGTTTGTTGGTAACACCCCCAATTGCATTAGCCTAGATCACCATTCAATGGATGAGTGAACAGTGGATCTGCTTTCCTTTAGATAGAGGGATAGTATTTCCAATCATTTCAAATTACTGTTTTTATTTCTTACAGTAGTTTGTTTGGTTGATTTTGCTAGGGTTTGGCATTACTAAAGGCTTCCTTGAAGTCGAAGACTGTGCTCACGGATGTATTCCTTGGAAAAGCTGGTGTAGTTTAGTCGCCTAGACTCTATATATATTTCTTATCTGTGCCTCTGCGCACACTTTTTCTATTCATGACTTGACTTCAGTCATGACAAACTAAAATAATAATGTGCATGCTGTGTCCTCCCTTTTGAATGGATAGGATTTTCTATGATACTCTTTCAGAAGATCGATAATATGCAGGCACTTATTAATTGTACAATGGCATCTAATTATAGTCAAATTAAACTGTCCAAAAATAATAATAATAATAATAATTTATGGTAAATAGTTGAGATTGATCTTGGACCAGAAATTAAGATTGTTGGACTGCTCTTCATCCATTGTATAAAAAAATTACAACATTCGAATTTCTTCAAATAAGTCTCCACCAATCAAAGGTTAGGATTATTCAACTACTCTAATCTTTGTATCGTTAATCTACAACAGTAGGATGCTCAATCCTATTGATTTTTTTTTTTTTTTTTTTTTTTGAGGTATTATATGCCACTTGCATAGTCTAAGTACCCATGTATCAAGTGTTATTGTAAACTTCTTGTAACTCCTTGGTATGAGCGTGGATTGAATGAGTTGAAGACAGGAAAATTAAGTGCCGTCCGTTCTTATTTGTCCACGTAATCAAGATTACTCCGGGTGACAAGATACGTCCCCATTTCTCTCTACCAAATAGATTACTTGCAACCCAGCATGATTGTTAACGTATGGGACTTCTCTGCCCCCACAATGATTTATCTTTTAGATCTGTACCGTCCATCGAATTTTATGATTATTGTTGGTGCAATGATATGGATGTCCTCAGTAGACAGTTGCGTACCTGCAAAAGCAAGGAACAATGGAGACCCTCCTATACTAAAGTTAGAGCGGACAATCTAGGTCTAGTAGAACTAATAATTTTTGTGCATACCTTTTAATTGTAAGTGTGGTTTGTATTTATAATTGTTTGGTGCGAGTTACATGTATGGTAATGAATATGCCATTCAATTGCGTATCACACAAGGGGATTGTCCTCGGAATCTAAGGTGTCATCCTTGGCATGATTCTTGGTGAAGATCTTAGGAGATTGATCCTCTCCATATTCGAAGATCTCCCGGTTGTCTGTTTTCGAGGAGATCGCGATAAATGGTCGAGGCCAACTTCCAAGTCGGATTTGCTGAGGTCCTACAAATCGAGCTGAATTGTCAATCGTGGTTGGAGCCTTTTTTCAATGTAGTTTGATTTAATACTTATACTCGTTTATTGGTTACAATAGCAAGATGTCAACTAGAGCCAAGCTCATTGCTGGTGGTTGATGCTCAAACTGTTTGCAGAGGTGGAGCTCGGTTGTCAAGGCCGGGCTTTTATCCGACCTCTCTAACTTGCGCTTTGTGTTCTCTCGTTCCGGTTGCCTTGGTCAATTCATTTTTACCCATAACAATAATTATAAAAGATTATTCAAAAAATGAGGCATATCTAAAGCTCAAGTGGACCACACAACAGAAAGTAGTAGGGATTTAACGATTATAGATGAAACCTACATAAGTTCACTAAGGATTATTTGCTATCTAATCTTCTCATAAGCTCACACAGACATATGTAAATGAAAAGCACAAATATTAGACTGATCGAACTTTTTTTATGGCCCCAAAAACGTTTTTAGCAGTATATGTCTAATTTCTATTGTTTTTGTAGTGTCCCAATTGATCCTTGTATCTGCCTCATTTTTTTTGTCTCATTCCATACAATGGTATGAAAAAATGGATGGACAATGTGAATTAGATGCATACATCTTGATGAGGCTCACGGCAGTTCTACACGCCATCACTAACGTTTTTTACCATATATCGACTCGGAATGTGCCATACCACGCGAGAGGATTAGGTGAGAACCTGGCTCCACCCAAGAAGCTGCGGCATTTACCATGGTGCCTACCTTACTGTATTTATTCATTATCTGCCTTGATAATCCTTTTTTCATATCATTTTAGGGCATTATCCAAAAAAAAAAAGCAGATCGAATTATCAAGTTGACCGCATGCTATAGAAAACAGCGGTGATTGACAATTAAGGTGCTAAAAAAGTTTTAGATCATGCTGATATTTGTTTTTTCTCCTCATCCAGGTGAATTAAGGTGGATGGCAAATAAAAACTAAGGGAACATTAATGTGAGTCGTAACGCTACAAGAAAATAGACCTATACCGGCGGCCAAAACCGCCCGTAAAAGGCCAAAAAACTGCCGCTAAAAGAATTAGCGGCGGTCGGGCGAGTGCCACTAAAAGGGGGCGTCGCTGTATTATTTACCGGCGGTCGGCCCATTATACCGGCGTTTTTAACGCCCGCCGCTACAAAGCAAGTATACCGGCGCTTATTATATTATACTTTAGCGGCGCTTCTGGTGGCTGCCGCTGCAAAAGTATAAAAGTGCCCGCGCGCGCGGAGAAACGCAGCTAAAACTTTTTACAAACGCCGCTAAAGATGTAACAAGTGTTGATACCATATGGATAGAAACGCCTGTTGATTCTGACTAATCCTTTCCTATAATTGCCGTCCTGTGATCAAATCTCTATCTACATAATTATCAAAAACCTATGATTGAATGACAAGAATTTGAATTACCCAATAATCTAACATTCATCAAGACAACAATTAGCACAATATCAACAAAACAATTAATGGTCTATTTAAAGTTTTCAAAACAAACTATAAATGTCTTCCTTTCATAGCCTTCCACATGAACCGTTTCAATAAGGTCCCCTTCTGGATCGATCATATGTCTTCCTTTCCTATCCACATCTTCTGGCAAACGTCTACAACACCAACCTCACTGGCCATGATCACGTGTCCGCTATGTGTGATGTAGGCCCTTTTCTTGTAATGAGCCCAAATTCCTCCATGGGAAGTTTCCCTGCAATGGGCTGAGAAGCATAGCTGATTCAGTGAATGGCACAGCGTTGAGATTATACTGCTTGGAGCTATAGAGTGCTGCAGAACCAGGCCTTGTTGAAGACTTGAACCTTTATAATTGACAAAATAAAAGGACAATCAGCTTCACAAGTCACCTCTATATTTGAGAAATTGTCACAGTAAAAAAAAAAATTGTCATTGTATTAATTGGAACTTTTCTTGTCTTTTCTTTCTTTTTTCATTTCCTTTTTTCTTAATGATTTGCCCTCAATTGGAACTTCAATCACATTAATAAATAGTCATTGTATCAAACTATATGGTGCTACAAGGCTTACAAGCACCACAATTCAACCCCTACTCAATTGCTTACTGGTAGGTATCACAAATCATAAGCAACAAAGGAAACAAAAAATTGGCCTTGTAAAAGAAAACTAGTAAGAAAATCACACAAAGTATGAAAAAGTTTAGAAAGAAAAAGCAAACAAAAGTCATCACCTGATATTCTTGAAGTGGATTTCGTTGCTAGTTAGGCATGTATAGGAAGCATCCAAAACCTGAAGAAATAAGAAAACTCAACAATCAGAATGTAGATGATAAATATGATTCATTCGGTTCATTCATATTCGTAAGATTCCATTAATTTACCTTAGGGCCCGTTGGCTAGTCGGATTGGAAGTTAAATCCCGAGATTCGCCGAGCGTGCCAAACAGAGTCGGTAATCTGATCCCAATCCCATGGATCTTAAGACAATCCGCTGACAACACCATCATTCAGGGGCGGCTCAACATTTCTGGGGGCCTTAGGCAGGTCATAAAAATGAGGCTTCTTAGTTTAAAAAATAAAAAATTAATAAATTCAAAATTAAACTATAAAAAGTAATAAACTTTTGTATTCAAGTTTATCCAATAAGTCAATTTCGATAGATAAAATTACTAAACCGTTCATAAGGTGAATCCTTGATGGATGAAAGGAAAACATAAATATTAGCTTATCCAAAATTTCTGCTGCCTGTAGAAAAGTTTTTAATGGTGAGCATTCAATATCCACTTTTTTTCTGTGTTGTGGTCCACTTGAGCTTTGGTTCTGCTTCATGTTTTTTCTAATATTCTAAAATGGGATGAAGAAACGGATCAACGGAATAGATATAGCACATATAATAATGTGGACTCCACAGAGCTCAAGGATACAAGAATCCCTAAAGTGGTCTGCACCCAATCCGCGTCTACTGTGAGAATAATGAATTCAGAATTGTATAGTACTGTAGCAGTGTTATAGTTAATAAGTAGGCATTCCTAGATTGTTACTATAGCATATTTTGACTCCATCCAAACCGTCTAAATTAGGTGATCCATTCTAGATAGGCTAAATTACAAAAAATCCATTCATTTAACTATTCTATCTTCCAATTAGTGGGAATTTGTATGTTGAATTTAAATAATTTATTTAGTGTACAAGAATCAACCAATTAGGAGATCCATTCATTGTGTGTTTTTGTTTTTGTTTTTCATGAACCATCTAAACTAGGACCCACTTTTATATCTGTTTAATTTAATTTAAAAATATTCAAAGGTTGCAATTTCTCAGTGCATATGTATAGATTACTGGACGTTATCAGAGTATTAAAAGCCTGTTCTATGATATAGGGCCTTCATAAATAGGGGGCCTTAGGCGATTGCCTCACCTGCCTACCCCTTAGAGCCGCCCCTGCCATCATTACCTTTAAATCCCATCCAATCCACCCTAATCCATTCAAATTTGCCTGGGACATGTTTGGTTCGTGGGATTGGAAGGGATGGGAAGGTTTAATCCCTGGATTGGCCAGGCGTGCCAAACAGACTTGATATAGCAATCTAGGGATATAGCAATCCCATGGATCTCAGGACAATCCACTGACAACACCATCCTTACCTAGAAATCCATGCCATCCACCCTAGTCCACAGCAGCAGCATCAACAGCCTTTGCAGCAGTCGCAGTATCCAGCCCAGCTGGCGAGTGCAGATGAGATCCGGACACTTTGGATTGGTGACTTGCAGTACTGGATGGAAGAGACCTATATCCACGGCTATTTTGCTCACACTGGAGAGGTTGCTTCTGTGAAGGTCATCCGGAATAAGCAGACTGGGCAGTCAGAGGGTTATGGTTTTATTGAGTTTGTAAACTGTGCTGCTGCAGATAGAATTTTACAGACGTATAATGGCACCCTGATACCTGGTACCGAGCAAGCTTTCAGGCTTAATTGGGCATCCTTCAGTGCTGGAGAGAGGCGCACTGATGATGGTGCTGACTTTCCAATGTTTGTTGGCGATTTGGCTTCTGATGTTACGAATTACATGTTGCAAGAGACATTCAGGAGTCACTACTCCACAGTTAAGGGTGCAAAAGTTGTCACTGATAGAGCTACCGGACGCTCAAAGGGCTATGGGTTTTGTGATATTTGGGGATAAAAGTGAGCAAGTGCGTGCCATGACAGAAATGAACGGAGTGTTTTGTTCTACAAGGCCAATGCAGATCGGCCCAGCAGCTACTAAGAAGAATACTGGTGGACAGCAGCAGTATCCTGTAAAAACTTCCTATCAGACTACTCAAGCAATAGTCTGAGAACAACCCAACTAATACAACTATATTTGTTGGCGCTCTGGATCCAAATGTTACTGATGACCATTTGCGACAAGTTTTTAGCCAGTTTGGGGAATTGATACATGTTAAAATTCCTTTGGGAAAACGTTGTGGGTTTGTTCAATTTGCTAACAGAGCTTGTGTAGAGGAGGCTTTACTGATGTTGAATGGAACTCAGCTAGGAGGGCAAAATATTCGTCTTTCTTGGGGCCGTAGTCCAAACAAACAGCCACAACCAAATCCAAACCAGTGGAATGGTGGTGGTGGTGCTGCTAATAGTGGTTATTATGGGTATAGGCAGGGCTATGAAGCGTATGGATATGCGCCACCTGCGCAAGATCCTAATATGTATGCTTATGGAGCTTATCCTGGGTATGGGAACTATCAGCAACAACAGTGATCTTCGCTGGTGATCAGAAAGATGTGGGAGAGAGGAGCAGAGCATTGGTTTGCTTATGTTTGTTTTGGGGGGAGAGTATTTTAATCTGTTCATGTAACGTATTTATTTACAGTCTGTCTAGCTCTTCTTTTGAAGGTTAGTTTTTCTCCTTCTATCGGTTCTTTTTCTCTATGAAGCTTTTGTTTATCTGAGAAAAGAGCTGCTGCTGAATTGAGTCGGGTCTTCCATGGAACTGTCTCACATTTGGCATATTTTAAGACCAATCTAATGATATGAAGATACTTTGCCTGGTTGGGTGTGAACTTGTTATTGTTTATGATCAGGAAACTATAGAATCTTGCACTGGAGTCTGAGAGACAGTATGTGCTTGGGCTAGCCACCAATACTGGGTCTTTCTCCCAATTGAATGTTGGCAATTGTGATGAAAAAAAAAAAAAAAAAACCAGATTACACTTACAAAAGTTACACTCTTGCCCACTGCTGCTCCTGCTGTTGAACTCAGCAATGCCGACTTCAGTTCAAGAGAGTTGAACTAGAACATTTACAACAACTGCTACAGAAATCAGATCACAATCTGAGATTTTACACCACCTCAGCTGACACTGAAAGGACCGAATCCCTGTCAGCATCTAGATGGCCACCTTAGTGGGCCAAGACTTTGGCCAGCTCACCCAAAAAATGTGACAGACCCTACACACATGATGCACCTATGTATGGTTCACATTGGACATTAATTGCATGCTGACCCAAATGCCAAAACCACGTAGCTATGTGATGTCAGGACTTTGTAGGGCCCACCATGATGTATGTGTTTTTTATCCATGCCATCTATCCATTTTATTGGCTTATTTAAGGCATGAGCCTAAAATTGAAGCATATCCAAAGCTTAAGTAGACCATGCCATAGGAAACAATGGGGATAATGACATCAACATTGAAAACCTTCCCAGAGCTTACAATTATGTTTATTTGTGAGCAACTTATTCATAAGGTCACACAAGGATGAAAGAGTATCAGCTTAATCCAAAACTTCTGTGGCTTCAAGAAATTTTCAACGGTAAGGCGTTCAGTTCCTATACTATTTCCCATGGTTTAGTCCAATTAAGCTTTTGATATGTTTTAATTTTAAACTTATGTTCTAAATTAAGCTAATTAACCGCCTTGAGGAAGAAATCAAGTAGAGGCAATGGTCCTGAACCACTTGGCTTGAACTACAACTGGGCTTAGGCTGGGCTAGTTATTAACTTATGGGGGCCTGTCCATTTGGCCAGGGCCAGGCCGTGCTTGGGTTGGCTTTAGACTGACCTTGGTCCGATCTGAACTCAGCCTGTTGACAGCTCCACTTGCGCCTGAGAATTCGTTTTGGTTCTGTTGTTGACTGAGGATCCAGCATCTGTTGCTGCCAAGTGGGACCTACCTGAAGTCGTCTGACGATCAGAACTGCCCATTTTTTAGACTCTATGGTATATGAGCCGCCCTAAGAAACCTAGGGTAAATGGATGACTATATGGCTGTGACCATCACTTGTGCAAATGAATTTAGAATAACCCCAAAGAAACTATCCAATGGCTTACATTTTTTGTGTCCCATTTCTTTATATATATATATATATATATATATATATATATATATATATATATATATATATATATCTGCACTAATACACAAATTCCTCCCCCAATTTGACCGGCCAAAAGACCGACCAGAGTTACTTAATACTCTGGCACCAGCATATAATGCTTGATACGCAGGCATTCTGAATGTGTAAATGTGGCATGCATTAACACAAACGTGCTAAACTGACTAAATTGTGGAACACACCACACCGTTGCTCAGTAACGGTCCCAAAATCAAATTGGTTAATTAAAACAAAAATCTCATTCATTCATCAACGCTTGCTTTTTGAAATAGGACCAATGGATAATTTCATATATTCCTACATCCACACACACATTCATATACATGCATTTTGTTTTTGTTTGTTTTTAAATTTGGCATTTTGGTTGTAATGCTACTATCATCATGCTATTTGCATGACTTCTACCAGCTTCTCTCTCTATCTTGGATTCCCATCTCTAGAAATCTTACCTTTTTCAAATGAATTAGCTCTCTTTTTTTTTTTTTTTTATTTTAAACATGATTTATCTTTTTGGATAGTTTTTCTTGTTATGGAATTGTTAGTTTTCAACATGAGAGAGAGAGAGAGAGAGTATAAAATATCATTAAAGACATGATTATAAATAAGATTTTTTATTCTTTCAATATGACATTGATATTTCCACCCCCTAAAATTGAGTGTCCCAATCACAAATATTAATTTTGATACCAGACTGTTAAAGCCACTCAAACCAAAGAAAATAGGGAACTGATGTCCACACTCCTTTTGAATGAAAACACCATTTTTGTACTTTGGGTATAAGAGTAGTACAAATCTGTACTATTCATATACAAAAGTAGAAACTAGGTTGTATATATATATCAGAAACATAGGGTGTGCATGTCATGTTCCAAAACTTATAATGGCCAAATTTGGATGTGCGATGAAGCTTGGTGATTTTTTCTTTTTACCAGATGCATCACAAACAAAATATATGTAGGCACATGTAGATACAATAAGTATTTTTTGTGTTTTATCAAATAACCCCTAAATGCAAACTTAAAATTTTATGTGATCGAGAAGTTCCACTACATGGGCTATGAAAATCATGATCAAGATGATAAAAACATAACAATTCAAACCATAAGGACTAACCACATCAGCCTCTCTCTGGGACATCTTCCATGGTAGCAGCTCTTTTCCACATAACAGTTGCTCACCATTGATTTCAAGAACTCGCCCATAAGTCAGCAAAGGAATTACAGGGGAGGGACCAACAAAGAAATTCAATTTTCAGTTTGACCTTAACAAGAAATGGCAAGCAACAGTAAAATGGTAGGGAAAAAAAAAAAAAAAAAAAAAAAGAAGAAGAAGAAGAAGAAGAGGAAGAAGGAAGGAAGACATGCCTGTTACAAACTTCTCGAGTCGAGTGGCCTGATATAGATCATAGTATATGAGGTTCATTTTGAAACCCTCAATCTGTTAAAGAAGAACAAATCATAGTCAAAGACTGTCTTTAATGACTTGAACAAATTCATGAAATGATAATCATGTAGCAAGTAACCATGTGTAGAAAACCCATCTCAAATCCAAACTTTTTTTCCCTTCGACGCAACAAACCAATCCATCCCTAATCCAAATAAAAAAATCTATGCACATACGCTTTATGCCTCTCAGAATCGCTAACAAATGAGAGTAGCAACCTTTGGCGTAAGTCGTTTGATGAGGAGCAATGACAACTTGTAGCCCATATCTGTCAAATTCGAAAGCAAGTGGGCAGCTAGGGTCATCACTGTCTGTTCGTTCAAGTCATTCGGTGTTCCCATTTCCGATGGTAACACACATGAGGTACACAATCCAAATCGATCCGATTTGAGTAACTCCATCAGTCCTATCGTCTATTTCAAGCATGAATTAGAATTCAGAATGGGGTTCAGGTCTAAGAATCATGGTCAGGTGCAGAGTAGAAAATGCCTTTTTATGATTTTTAAATAATGAATGTAAATAATTTTTTGCATAGTAGCAATACCCAACTGATCTGGATTCACACCCAATTAAGTTGCAACTGTTTATAGCAATACAACTTTCCATGCAACCACATAGCTTGATATAGCCAAACAGGCAAAATCGTACATCGCTTGGGACCGAAAGTGGTAGGCATGCTTTGATGCTCTTCGACATCCGAGAACCACAATAGAAGCCTCTACTAATTCTTTAAACTTCAAGATTCCAACTACCAGAGCAAACATCAAACATGCAACAATGAGGATACCACCCAAATACACATAAACCATACAGTAAATACATGTGAATGGGATCTAGAGATTCACAATTTGATGGTAAGTAAAGCCTCATACACATCATTCATTAGTAGTCATGTTTTGTCTGTACTGCTAGTTTATATATTTTTTCTTCCATAGTTCCATATGCCATCAAACGATATGCACAAACGGCTTTGTTTGCCCAATACCGCAAGAATGCACCATATTAAGCACATTCTTCAAAACAGAGAAACTTGGGAATTAAATAGAAAGAAGAAGAAAAAGAAGAAGCATCATTATGCGATTTAAATCTGATTGGTAATGTACCTTGTTATAAGGTATTATTAAAAAGTATAAGGTTACATTAGTGCACTTTATTTCTTACAAGACTATGTTACAAACACAAAACAAGTTAATAATAGCGATTTTTTTTTTTTTTCGAAGAGCAACATTGCAACTAATTGTGAACTTGGATCCTGTTTGGGATGGTGGTGAATCCTGACTCATTTAGATTCTTTTATCCAAAGAGATTTCAATCTAAAAGATCAGGCATTTGGTTTATCTATAAAGTTTCATGTGGAAGCAGAAACACATTAAGATGGGCGCCTTTTCCAATTATTTTTCCACCGTCTTCCACTCAAAAGGATGGGTTCTTCCGATCTGATTCAAGCAGAGCCGGCTGCGTACAAACATATCCTAAACATAATGTTATCACCAATATAATTGGTAGTGCAACAAAAAAGGAGGGAAAAAAAAAAGAGAATTTATTTTCTCTTATAGCCACAAGTATGCACATGTTTTAAACCCAGGTGGATTGAGCCGTTGGACCGAACAATGTACCACCAAATGTTTGTGTCAAGAAATCCAAATCAGCTAAGTGGATGATCATGTTTTTATCGCTTTTGTATTTTTATTTTTATTTTTTAAAAAAGCATCAGTCAAAGTTCAATTCCCTACCTCCACTTGAAAATCAAACGGCTGAACCACTACGCCAATGACATATTATTTTTTAGTTCTTTCTATTTTTTAATGACTACAGATAAGAATATTTTTTAGACTACTAAAGCTAAAATGGACAATCCTGCAAGTGAACCTGTTAGAATTCCTTCTCCATCTTCGTGTCCTATATAACAAAATACATGATAAACGTGGAGAGGCTCCCAATCAGCTCTTCAACTCTCCAGGAAAAATGGTCTTCGTGAAAGCTCAAGAGCATTGGACTATTAGATCTCCTTCAGCTTTCTGTGTCCAATGCACTTCACAACTTTCTGTGACCAGCTGTGGTCCTTCATTATGGTGTAGAGAACACATAAAATAGTCACTTAAATACATCCAGACAAATCACAGTAGCACTTCTCTAACATTCAAATTTTTCAAAACCGAATTGGGAAAAAGAGAATCAAAGTAAACTAAATCAGATTTGAAAGTTAGTCAAATCATAAATAGGCATATTATGGAAGGAGACATTGTTTTCATTAATAGGCCACCTAGGACTCATAAACATTCATTACAAGCATTTTCTGTCTATGTGCATGACGACCATACTGTTAAGATCAATCCTCTTATTTGTGCTCCCCTAGGTGCGGATTTTGATCGGGATTGTATTCATATATTTTATCCACAGTCTCTAGCAGCAAAGGCAGAAGTTTTGGAGCTGTTTAGTGTTGAAAAGCAAATCCGTAGTTCTCATAGTGGTAGTCTGAATTTACAACTGGTGCATGATTTTTTATTGTCACTTAAACTCATGTTTAGGACTTTTTTCTTGAACAAAGCGACTGCGCAACAATTGGCTACATGTGTTTCACCAGTTTTACCAAAACCTGTTTTGCTTAAGGCTCACCGTATATGTCCTCTGTGGACTGCTTTTGCAAATAGTACAGAGTGCTTTAACTGCATTTTTGATCGCTTTGGGGAGAGGCATTTGATCAAGAAAGTGAAATGGTGAGGATTGATTTCAATAGAGATTTATCAGTCATCATTCACAGAGATTGTTACTTCGTTTTGACAAGAAGGGAACAAAGAGGTCATTAAGTTCTTTAATATGTTGCACCACTAGTGATGGAGATTCTCTTTTAGAAGGATATAGTGTTGGCTTGAATGATTTTGACTTTCCCAAGGTTGTTACTCAAGATATAAAGAAGAGGATTCAGGACATATCACCTTTGCTGCTTCACTTGAGATCAAATTACAATGAACTTGTAAAGTTGCAAGTGGAAAGCTACCTGAAAACTGTAAAACTGTCTATCGTGACTCATATTCTAAAGTTATCTGCTTTGGGTAATTTGATAGATTCTAAAAATGATTCAGCTATCAGTAAGGTTGTTCAACAACTTGGCTTTTTGGGGCTTCAACTTTATGACCGAGGGAAGTTTTATTCAAGGCGTTTGGTTGAGGATATGAGTTTCCACTTCCAAAATAAGTATTCTGTTAATGGTGTTGATTATCCTTCTAAGGCATTTGGGTTAGTTAAGAGCTCCTTTTTTCAAGGTCTGACCCCCTATGAAGAGTTGGTCCATTCCATATCATCCAGGGAAGTGTTGATCCGTTCTTCCAAAGGACTTACTGAACCAGAACTTTGTTTAAAAATCTAATGGCCACACTTAGAGATGTCGTTATCTGTTATGATGGGAGAGTGAGAAACCTTTGCAAAGAATTCTATAATTCAATTTGAGTATGGACAGTGGACGAAAATAGTCCTGAAAGTTCTCTTGCTGGTGAACCGGTTGGTGTATTAGTTGCTACCGTAGTATCAAATCCTGCATATAAAGCAGTTCTTGATCCTTCTCAGAGCAACAACTCTTCATGGGAATCGATGAAGGAAATACTTTTGTGCAAAGTTAACTTCAAGAATGATATTATTGATCAGAGAGTTATTCTATATTTGAATGAGTGCTTCTGCGAGAAAATGCATTGCAAGAAGAATGCAACATATTTAGTTCAGAATCGTTTGAAAAAAGTCACTTTAAAGGATGTTGCTTTTGAATTCTCCATTGAATACCAAAGGCATCGACAAATACCTGAAAGTTTAGAAGCGGATACGGCCTTGTTGGCCACATTCACCTTGATAAGATGCGCTTGAAAGGACTCGACCGGAGCATGGATGAGATCCTGCACTCTTGTCAAGAGGTTATAAATTGCTTTGGGAGAAAGAAGCACACATTTAAAAGACATCACCAAATCAACTAGATTTGCTTAATACTAGGCTGATAGAAAAGCATTACTCAGTAAATAAAAACAATTCAAAAGAAATATTTAAAAGACACTCAATGAGAAAGAGGATAGATGTCTTACAGAGATAGCCCCATCTGCATAAAAGGGATGAGCCTAACACAACCGAACTGAATTTGACCTCAACCAATATAATATTAAGTTTGTTGACATAAAGCCTTTCCTGCCATAAAGAGACTTCATTACTTGAACGCTATAAAAGATAAACAACAACAACAGTCATAAATTGCAATAGTATATGAAGTGTAAATTAAAGAAACAGAAATTGCAACTAATTAAAGAAACAAAAACGCTATAAAAGAGTTTTCTTGTGTGCGACATGTAATTCTCTTGGATTTGCAACCCACCACATGAAACAGTAACTCTACCCCAACCTACACATCATGTACTAACTATGCCTCAACCAAAATCGACTTAAAGAAAAATAATGTGAGATAGTTAAAATAATGTAAGGAAAAGAAGATGAAATGGAAATGCATGGAACAGCTCTAGAGATACCGATATCAGAACCTTTTGTTCCAAGTGATGTGCACTCACATTTAATCACTAAGTTTACTAGTTATCTCTACTATATATAATGCCAATACCATTGGACAATTTTACTCTCACATTTAATCCTCACAACATTAGTTGAGCGAGGCTAAATTCATCATAAAAATGTAGTCGGTTGGGAGGGAACAATTGAGATTTTACAGTACAAAGGATGGCATGCATTGCAGCAAGTATAACATTAAAGCTATGTGGGCCCACCATGTTGCCTATGCAAAATCTACTCATGTCCATCGTGCTTTCCAAGATCATAGGCCCTGCAGCAAAAAATCAGACATATATAGCTCAACTGGGCCTCAACACAGTAACAAGTGGGATGGACCCCACGGTGGATGGACAAATAGAGAATGTGCTTAAAGACAATGATAGTACAAGGTGAGACTTGAGAGTGCAACTAAACTCACACTTCCAACTGTCTTTTGAATAGCTGCAACCCATTTGAAAGCCCTCTCAGATTCGAGTGTTCGCACTCGAAGCTTCAGATCACCTTGCTCCTGCAAAAGAGATGCCCATGCAGTTCAAGGAAGTTGATACTAGGACAACCATCGATGGAGCACCACATTAACCTGATACAAAAACAGAGCGATACGACCATGTATTGGTGGTGAACGATATGACAAACTAAAACCAATTGTTAAACCTTATAAGATAGATTTCACATACAGCTAAAAAGATATTTAAATAGTAGAGTGGAAACACACTCCAAGCACGAAATGCTGCTTCAGTCTTTGTTATTACAATCTGAGATTTAAAGCCTCCAAACAAAGAATTGTGGAGACCGTAATTTACAACAAAACACAATCAAATTGTGGACTTGTTAGCTATTGCAAATTGTATGGTTTGTGAGGAACAAAGCAAGTTTTTGTTGCTTAAAAACTCCAAAATATTGATATCTCTGCGAGGAATATGATTTTATAATCAGCATTGTTAATTGTTTTGAGTGATATTATGAAAATAGGCAAATTCAGAAGATCTTAGATGATGTTATGGAAACATGTCCTGTAAGGAATAAGAAGACCAAGTTGATGCTGATGCATTTTACAGGCTTGCTATCATTTAGTTTTTATAGAGGACCTGAATTCATATGGAAGGGATGCTTTTTATGTTGATGACATTGATGAATCTTCTCATCTTTGAAGAGGGTAGATATTTAAATAGTAGAGTGGAAACACACTCCAAGCACGAAATGCTGCTTCAGTCTTTGTTATTACAACTGAGATTTAAAGCCTCCAAACAAAGAATTGTGGAGACTGTAATTTACAACAAAACACAATCAAATTGTGGACTTGTTAGCTATTGCAAATTGTATGGTTTGTGAGGAACAAAGCAAGTTTTTGTTGCTTAAAAACTCCAAAATATTGATATCTCTGCGAGGAATATGATTTTATAATCAGCATTGTTAATTGTTTTGAGTGATATTATGAAAATAGGCAAATTCAGAAGATCTTAGATGATGTTATGGAAACATGTCCTGTAAGGAATAAGAAGACCAAGTTGATGCTGATGCATTTTACAGGCTTGCTATCATTTAGTTTTTATAGAGGACCAGAATTCATATGGAAGGGATGCTTTTATGTTGATGACATTGATGAATCTTCTCATCTTTGAAGAGGGTAACTTATAAGCATTGAAGTCATTACTTGGCTTTATGGAGAAGCCTTCCTTTCCTGCATCTTGTGCAGCTAAAATCCCAGACATAATCCCTTCTTGCTAAAATCGAAAATAGAAACTCAACATTTCAAGGATCTTGTGCAGCTTGTATCCAGATTTCAGTCATTGTTAAGAAGCATCCAAAAGGGCAAAAACATTAAGGTCGCATTTGGATGCACAAGTGAACATAATTACAAACATTCATTTAATCAAGAGAATTACAAAATGAGAATCAGAGCATTCTAAGTCAAGAAACGACCATCATGTTAATAGAAAGTAGCAATTCCTAAAATCTAAAGAAAATCCCGAGACACCCATCTCTTGAAGGAGAAAAAAAAAACAAAAATATAAGAAGAATCAAGGGAAAAACCTAATCAAATGAATGTACCCGGGAAGTTTATTATATTGAGAATCCAAAGCAAACATATATCAACTTCAAGAACAACATGTTGAGATTGAACTTACCACCAACATTCAAAGAAGAAAATGACAACAAAGATCCAAAGGTAACAACCGCAATGAAAGTGAATTGAAAGGAATCAGAATTTCAAACAAAAAGAAGAAGAAGAAGAAGAAGAAGAAGAAGAAGCATTCATCCTCAAGTACATATATGCGGTATGCCAAATGAACAAGACCCCATGCTAAAAAAAATAAATTAAATTAAATAAAAATAAAACGCCAGTTTGGAATAAGGCAGACACGCATGTTCACAATCCAAAATGAAAATGCAAATGTAACAATGTGTCCGACTGTTATTCTTAAATTCTCATTACAGGGGATTTTGCTTGATACAAAGAGGCCCTTAGCCTTGAGTGTTAAGTATCTAACCAAACCATAGTGCTCACTTTATGAAGAGAACGAAAATGTCACACAAAGACAATTACAGTTTAACCATCTCTCAAAAACTAAAAAGAAAAGCTAGTTGCAAGTGGAAGAGGCAGTTGATGTCTAGTAGGCAATCGAATACGTAACCTCTTCCCAAGTGGGGTGTATGTACTAACATGCTAACCAATAATTTTAAAAAAAAAAAAATACGAACCCATGGGAATATAAGAAAACAAAGATGATCTCAAGCTAGCGCAGCTTGACATCGCTTGCTCCATGTGGACATGCCCTGCCAAGGAATCAGGGCAATCCACTCATTAGGTTGGTCACACGTCCTCAAAAGAAATGGATGGTTAAAAAATATTGATCTCTGGTCCACATTCAATGTACATGATTGGCCCACATGTATCAAATGACATGTGAATGTCACAATTTGGTGAATCCTGGAGGGAAAAATCACAGTTGAATGCACTTACAGACTTCGGTATCGATGATTTGAGTATTTTTATATTACTATGAGCTATTCTTGGTTAGGAGGAATGGATGTTTCGAAGACCAAGGATATTGCTAGATTGCATGAGTTAATCCGAGAGCCTAGCAAGTGACAAAAAGAGCTCCAGTAATCGGTTCTCTGATAAAATGGCAAATTCAACTCCTATAATAAGACTTGTAGAGATGTTTTGTTTGTTTTTCTTTCTTTCTTTCTTTTTTGAAGGGCTCCTTGAAAAGGAGTGAGTATTAGGTTTCCATTTAACAACCTCCATAAGGCCTCATGAGCCTTATGTAATCACAAAGAGAGAGACAGGAGACTCGGAATGAGCAGTGAAGCACAAAGTAGAGCAGAGATGTCGACGCATACAGTGTTGGAAAAGCTATGTGAACCCCAACAGGATGTATGTGTTTAATCCATACCAAAAACCAAAGGGAACTGAAACTCCATACCAAAAACCAAGGGAAAAGCAACAGGAAACAGCAAAAAAAACTTTAAAAAAAAAAAATAATAATAATAATAACAGAACAAAACCCAAAACCAAACCACCCGCAAGATGCAGATCAAAATTTTCCACCATGTATGACATGCATGCAATTTCTAAGTGCCTGCGTATCATCCATCACTCTGCAAGATATTTCAGACATGATGAAACCCAGAGAGAGAGAGAGAGAGAGAGAGAGAGAGAGTAGCATACTACTGCAGCTGTTGGAGAAGGGGAGCTACTGTCATGTGCATTCTTGTCGTGCCTCTTCCTCTTGCGGGCCTTCTCGACTTTGGCGTGTTCCAAAGAAGGAGGGCAATGGCTGAAAGATCGGCGTCTTCAACAAGCAATGGAAATGGAAGCCATATCAAGAGAGGCCGGAGTGGAGCAACGTTGGAGAGAGAGAGACTTTCGGGATTTGAGGATGGGGGCGCGCGATTTGGGGATGGGGCGATTTGGGAGAGAAGAGGGAAGAAGGGTTTGGGGGAGAGAAGCATTGGCGCGCGCGATTCGTAAAAGGGGTGATTTGGGAGAGGAGGGAAAAAAAAGGGTTTCGGAGAGAGAAGGCGGACGCGATTTGGGGATGAAATTTGGAAGCTTATAGAAGGGAGGTTCTGCTCGTGGAGGTTCTCTACTTTGCAATCTACATCTCAGCGCTTCTATGTCCTCATAGTCGGTTAGATCTCTCCGTTTTCTCTATTTCTCTTATTGTTTATCCACTCCTGCGTGAGTGAAGAAGATTGTAACGTTCTACTTCATAGTGGATTGTTGATCTGGACGAGGTCCCGTGGTTTTTACCTCTTTGAGGGTTTTCCACGTAAAAATCTCTTGTGTGGTGTGTGATTGATGCTTTGATTTATTTCATTGCTTTATTATCCATAATTCTGGTTTGTTTCGGGAGGCTAGATCCTAAGGTTTGTGCAAGGCATCCCAACATCTAGCTCAAATCCCGAACGGCATGTTTTGTATTGATCATAATCCAAAAACCACACTTAGTAGATGATCATAATGGTCAGTTGGGGCGAAATAAATCTATCTTCGGATCTGCCTCATTTTTGGGCTTGTACACTAAACTGATAGGAAAAAAAATTGATGGACGTTGTGGATTAGACCCATACATCACCGTGGCCGGACGCAATCCATGTCCGCTAATGGGCGGGCATTGATTGGACCCTAGTCAATCCTAGCCTAGCCCGCATGGTAGTACCTTAGCCCAAGTCTAAGTGGGACTTATGATAGGCCAAAATGGATCAACCTGAGACCGGGTTTGTAAGTTAATAACTCACCCAGCTTGAGTTCAGTGCTATTCTAATCCTTAATCTATTATTATATTTAAAATTGTTATTTGAAGCCCAATAATAAGATATTATTTATTCTTTAAACTAAATTTAGAATATAGGAAAATGTCAATTGCCATAAATGAGCTATCTAATTTGTATCCGACATTACATATTTGAAATGTACATTGGAAAAAAGGAAAAAGTTTTAAATAATACCCTTGAAATGGGTCAAGTTAGGCTTAGAAGTTTTAAATAATACCCTTGAAATGGGCCAAGCTAGGCTTTATAGGTACATGAACCGAGCTAGTTCTGTTAGCTCGCTCGACTCGACTCAAAGAAGCTCGATTCGACTCGTTTTGAAGTTGAGTTTGAGCCAAGTTGAGCTGATTTTTTGAGCTCGAAAATGAGTTTGAGCAGGCCCTGGCTCGACTCGACTCGGAACGAATCCAGCTCGAATTAAACTCAGATCGAACCAGTTCAGTGACTCGATTACTTTGTCATTGATGTTGTTCACCAAGTGTTTGATAAAATGACTCAATGAAGTGTGGTTGGTGGCAAGGAAGGTATGTATATGAAACAAATACCTTTTTTTCTTGGTTTTTATGTTGCTTAGAAGGTGTTTGATAAAAAACTTGTAAAACCATTGCTTCTGTTTCACATACAAAGGAATTTTGAAGGTACAGTCTAAGTGTTTGTGGAAATGCCTCAATGGCGAACTCGGCCCAAGCTGTTGACCGAACCGAGCCGAGCCAAGTTTGAGCTGAGGTTAGCCAGTGGCCGAGCCGAGTCGAGCTGAGGCCAGTTTGACTCAATTCGACTGGATGTATACCCTATTTATAGGCAAGTTGATGAGCCTTTATAGACACCCAAGTCTAGCCCAATTTAACAATGGCTGTTTGATTTTGATTTCTTATCTTAAAATGAAGTAAATGGTATTTATTGTTTATATCATGTAAATAATACTATTCAATTTTAGTTTTCATTATTTTTAGAGATTTTTCCATATGGTCGCTGCCCTTTTGGACATGAACCAAAAATCTCTTACTTCTAAACTATTTCTCACAACCGGCCTGTCTACTTCAAATAGGTTCGAAGCCCGCTTCCACTGACATATTCTAAGCAAGTGGAGCCGTTAACCGCGGAAAAATCCCTCTTGCCTGGTTGACCGAAGATATTAACGTATGTTCTTTTCATGCTTTTTATCTTTGTAAAATGATGGGGCTGCCCTCCCTTTCTTCACCATTGCAGCTGGTTTGATTGCATGAACGTCACTGCCGATAGACGCATGGGAATAAGTGGGGGTTGTGGCTTATCCATGCGGCCCATCCGTTTTACCATGTCATTTTTAAGGCATGAGCTCAAAATTGAAGCATATCCAAAGCTCAAGTGGATTACACCGAAGGAAACGGTGGGGATAATAACAACCATCATGGAAACCTTCACGGTGGGCCCCATGCAAATCTTCCCACTCTCAGCTGGAGACGGGCGGGGAGTAGACACAAACCGTACGTAGGCAAGGCAATATCCTGGCTATAGCCGCAATCGAGTATGGGGAAAGTGGATTTAGGTGCGTGGTGTAGTGTATTGGTCTACACACATGCACTCATCAAATTTTAACCCTATCATGATTGTTGGATAATCTAACCCGTCCAAATCATTGATTTAATCATAGAAAATTTCACTCACTAGTACGTGTATGTTGTTTCTACATTTTCGCTAGTGGGTGTCGAAGGCATCACGCATGCCATCTTTATGGACGCGGATTAGATACTGGCTGGTTCAGTGGCGAATCTCGCTACTGAAGTTGCGTCACCAGGTTTTGCTGGCCCCACCATGATATATGTGTTGTATCCACACCGTCCATCCATTTGGAGAGATCCTTTTATGGCATGCAACAAAGAATGAAGCAGATCAAAAGCTCAGGTGAACTCCACCATAGAAAACTGTGGAGGTAGTGACACCCACGTTAATTCATTCTTAAGCCCACCAAGATGGTTATTAAATGTCAAACCTGTCTATCAGTCAACACAGAGATGGATGAAGGGAAAATACAAATACAGGCTTGATCCAAAACTTGTTTGGCCCCCAAAAGGTTTTTAACGGTAGGCGTACAATTCCCACTGTTTTCTACAGTAGGTCTACTTGAGCTTTGGATCTGCCTCGATCTTTGGATCATTCTATAAAATGGTCTCTTGAAATGAATAGCCGGTGTGGATACAATTCATACATTATCACGGTGTGGCCTAAAAAACTCGATGACTTCACTTCAGTAGCGAGATTGCTACTCAAACCAGTCGGTATAGCTAATCCGCGTCCCATCTTTATACCCATTTGGGTAATACTCTAGACCAATGATGTCATAGTTGCTGTCATGCATAGTTGAACGCCAAAAAAATGAGGTAGATCTGTAGCTCAACTGTGCCGCATGATAGGAAACAGTAGGGTAGGGATTGATAGTCCATAGTTAAAATTTTATAGGGCAAGGGATGCTTGTGACAAATTCACTTGGTCCATTCATTTTGGCATATCATTTCATGGCATGCCAAAAATTGATGCCATAAAATGAGGCCAACATCAAGGGCGACACGTAGGGAATAGTGGGATTGAATGCTCATCGTTAAAACATTTTGGAGCCACCATGGGGCTCATTTTGGTGTTGAATCTCTCTCATTTTTTGGGTCCATGCTCTAAAGTGAGGTAGCAAAATAAATGGATGGTGTGGATTTTTCACAACCTCAAGGTAGGCCCTGCTTAGTCGAGTTTAAAAGTGTGAGGTTCCACGTCCATGGCCCAAAAGGCATGGCTACGTACGAAAAAATCTCTTATTTTTATTTCACGAGGTTTGAGATTTTTTAAATTTTAGAAAAATGTAATCATGATATATTCTCGTCGTTTGTTCCTTCCCCTGCCACTAGCCCGGTGGTAGGTGGTCGGTACTCTATGGGCTTCACCATGATGTATGTGTTTCATCCGTTCTGTTTATCCATTTTTACATATCAATTAGGGCCCGTTTGGCCGGCTGGATTGGAAGGGATTATATGGTAGTGGAAGGGATTGGATGGTAAATCCCAGGAATGGCCAGGCGTGCCAAACAGTGCAGGTGATTTGATCCAAATCCGATGGATCTTCAGACAATCCACTGACAACACCATCATTACCTTTAAATCCCATCCAATCCGTCCTAATCCGTTCAAATTAGCCTGCGACGTGTTTGGTTCGTGGGATTGGAAGGGATTGGAAGCTTTAATCTCCGGATTGGCCGGGCGTGCCAAACGGACTGGATGTATCAATCCAGGGATATAGCAATCCCGTAGATCTCAAGACAATCCGTTGACAACACCATCATTACCTAGAAATCCACGCCATCCACCCTAATGCCATTCACTCCCTTCCAATCCACCCAGCCAAACGGGCCCTTAGGGCATGTTTGGGCAATGGGATTAGAAGGGATTAGGTGGGATGGGATTGGAAGGGATTAGGTGGGTTGGGATTCATCTGGTCCTGTGTCAATTCCACTCCATGTTTGGGAAGACTGGAGAAGCTTGGAATTAGATTAGATGGAATTGCATTGGGTCCTATGCCAATTTCACTCAATGTTAGCAAGTTGTGTAGGTCCCACCATGATGTGTGGGCTATATCCACACCGTCCACCCATTTTTCGAGATTATTTTAGAGCACGGGCCAAAAAAATCAGGTAAATCTAAAGCTCAAGTGGACCTCACCATAGAAAGCAACAGGGATTGAATACTTACCGTTGAAAACTTCTTTAGGGCCACATAAGTTTTGGATCTACTTCATTTTTAGTAAGGCTGTACATGAACCAGGCTAGCCTGGTTAACTCGCTCGACTTGGCCCAAAAAAACTTGACTCGGCCCGACCCGGAATTGAGTTCAGGTCGAGACGGGCCATTTTCTTCGACCCGAAACTGAGTGCGAGTCGAGTTCGGATATGTCCCGGCTCGGCCCGACTCGGCCTGAAACCTGACTCGATCTGGCCCAACCCGACCCGACCCGACTAATGCAGATTCTCTCAAATGCTCAGGATCAAATTAGAACTGAAAATCCTTCCCTTCCTCGTCCTGATTTGAAGAACCGTACATCGAAGATAAACAGATCTTTAAATCCATAATCAAGGTCCGGTTCAGATACTGAGCTTCGCCCAAAGCACACAAGAAACTCCATAGGTAATGATTTATGCTCTTGCATCTATCCCCACCGCCTGTGTAGATCGAGCACCGTCCTTTACTAAATGCACCCTCGAAAACAATCACCGGAAGGGTATCATTTACTGCTTCACCAACCACGGGCAAATTAGCTTGAGGCACAAGCTGCTTCTCAAATCCTGGCTTTTGATTCTTTTTCCTTTAACGTACATTCATACCTGTATGGTAATCCCCAATCCCAACAACAGTACAAGTGCAGTTCTCGAATCTAGTAAAACGATGCAGTTTTCCCTTCCTTAGGTCTAAACCGCCATGCCATGTCGCGGCTGCTATTATTTGATCCACGAACAGATTTCCCAAATCGATAGAAATGGATGTCCTTAAAATGCCCTATGGCGGCCCTCATCATCAACTGGAAGATATCCGGGTTTGTACAATCAACTGGGCCATGAAATCCTCACCTGTCTAGAGGACAGATTCTTCAGACTTGAATGTGACATTTGATTTGGAAGTGAGGGAGGTAGTGATTTTGGTTAACGAGTGGAAAAGAGGATCTTCTGGCTGGTAAGCTGCAGCGATGATGGTGAAAATCAAGACCCCTAGAATGAAGAGCGTGAAATAGAGTTCCTAATTCTCTGGTAAGGCCCGAACTCGCCCATTTGCTGACCGGGCTGGGTTCCGGCTGTACGTGTTGGCCCGGAGACCGGGTCAGGCCAGGTTTGGGCTGGATTTGGCTGGTGAGTGGGCCGGACCAGATTTAGCCCATTTTAACCTGGATTGACCCGTGTACACCCCTAATTTTTAGGCCCATGCCATAAAATGAGGTTATAAAACAAATGAACGGTTTAGATATAACACATGTGTGTTATTCTCAATAATTTCAAATAATGGTGGGTATATCCATTCAATGTACCACCATATTACCAACAAAGCATGACATTAATCTTATACCATGGCAATCGCGACAATCCTTGCATGAGTAATAATTATGTTTTTTGAATCCCATCCCACCTAATCCCTTCTAATCCCACCGCCCAAACACGCCAGGGCATGTTTGGCCAGGCAGATTGGAAGGGATTGGAAGATAGATCTTGAGATTGGCCAGGCGTGCCAAACAGACACCTAGATTGTTATCCCGAGATATAGCAATCCCATGGATCTTAAGACAAGCCACTGGCATCACCATCATTACCTTTAAATCCCATCCAATCTATCCTAATCTGTTCAAATTTGCTTGGGATGTGTTTGGTTGGATGGATTGGAATAGATTGGAATGTTTAATCCCAGGATTGGCTAGGCGTGCCAAACAGACCCGATATAGCAATCTCATAGATCTTGCACCAATCCCACAGCCATCATTACCTTGAAATCCATACAATTCATCCTAATTTCATCCAATCTGCCCGGTCAAACAGGCCCATAGGGCCCATTTGGACAAGTGGGTTGGAAGGGATTGAATGATATTAGGGTGGATGGCATAGATTTTAAGGCAATGATAGTGTTGTTGGTGGATTGTCTTAAGATCCATGGGATTGCTATATCGAGCCTGTTTGGCACGCCGGCCAATCCCAGGATTAAAGCTTCCCATCCTTTCTAATCCCTCCAACCAAACACGCTCAAGGACAATTTCAACAAATTAGGGTGGATTGGATGGGATTTAAAGGTAATGATAGTGTTGTCAGTGGATTGTCTTAAAATCCATGGATTGCTATATGCAGGAATCAGGTCACCCAATCTGTTTGGCACACCCAGCCAATCCCGGGATTTAACTTCCAATCCCTTCCCATACCATCCAATCCCTTCCAATCCGCCAGGCCAAACGGGCCCTTAAAGGTCTTAGTCCCCATACAAATATCAGGAAAACGATAGCAACTGGATATCCACCCTTAAAATCTTACTAAGGTTCAATGTACTGAATATTTGACATCCAATCTGTTGATTAGATCATACGGGCCAGATGAAGGGAAAAAACAAACAGAAAAAACAAACATAGCTTGATCCAATTCTTTCATGGCCCCCAACATTTTTTTAATGGTCAACTCTCATTCATCACTTTTCCTGTAATGTAGTCCACATGAGCTTTTTATATACCTCATTTTTTGTTTCACATAGTAAAATGATCTGAAAAAATATATGAACGGCGTGGATGAAACACATACATCATTTTGGGGCCCACGGAGCACCGACCACCAGCCATTGGCTGGTGGCAGGGGGGTAGCCAATCCGTCTCCTTTATCAATATTTCCAATTAATTTAAGATATACTTCCTTCGGCGATCCAGCGTATCCAAGGGCCACGTACTGTCAACTGACTCCATACAGGAGAGACCTTTCTAACGGACGCTGATGCGGTTACACGGTGATGTGCGTGACTAATCCACACCGTCCATATATGTTTTAAGACTGCTTTATATGATAGTCCAAAATCTGAGGCATATTTAAATCTCAAGTGGACAAATCAACAAAAAAATAGTGGGTATTGTAATCCCACCATAAAATACTTATTGCGGGCAAAGCCCTTTCAACTGGAGCTGGTATTCATGTTTTCCCAAGATTCACACCTGTTTGATCCTACTAACAATTTGGATCTGGAATATACATCACGGTGGGCGCATTACACGAATGAAGGTGCACATTTGAAATAGTGGTCCTTGGACCGCTGTGTACTTTTCAAATGTCTTTCAAAACTGCAGTCATTACTCATTTCCCGACGCTGATTACCTACCGCCAGATCGAGTAGCGAGAATCGCTACTGAAGTGACGTGATCAAGCTCTGTGGCCCATCATAATTTATGTGTTTTATCCACACCGCCCATCCATTTGTAGAGATCATTTTAGGGCAGAATCCAAAGAAAGATTAAGATCCAAAGCTCGAATGTACCCCAAACAGTAGGGATCCAAATTACAGGGGCCACGGAAGTTTTCGATCATGCTGATATTTGTTTTTTCGTTTATATCTGTCTTAACTTGAACAGGTTGGATCTCAAAATAAACATCATGCATCACTCTCCTAGTAATTTTATGTGGTGGGGTCCACTAGATTTTTGATCTGTCTCATTCTTTGGCTAATACTCTAAAATGATCTCTCCAAATGGATAGCCGGTGTGGATACAACACATACATCCTGGTGGAGCCCACGGAACTTGGTGACGTCCGTTCAGTAGCAAGCGTCCCCCCATTTCCTGCGTGTTTACAGGCGTGAAATAGGTTGGATTCCCAAGGAAGCTTCTCTCCCGATTTTAAATGACGGTCTGGATCATCGTATGCTTGGCAGAAGTGGTGATCCTCTCAAAAAATGCATCCTCCCTACTGGTAAGACCGAGGACATTTTGGTAATTTTAACAAGTTGTAAATATGTAGGCGGTTTCTCCCTTTGTCATCCTCCTACGTCGCTCGCTCCGCGTCATCCAGGTAATGTATTCTCCCTCCCTATCACATGCTTCTCACGTGCTCTCTCTTTCTCTCACTCTCTCTCTCGTTGTTGTTATTGGTGTTAGAAGCCGAGTTCCCTGTTTGTGCTGAACAGGGAAGTTTCTTGTTCGTACCCACCCGTACAGGTGGGCCTCATGGTTGGTTTATCCCTGCTGCCTACGTGAATATATAACAGTAGTGCTTGATCATAGCTTTCCAGCAGGTTGGGGTGCACTTTTTTCATCTTATGGTCCAAAAATCAGGTCATTTCACGCGTCAGGTGGGGACAAATGGACGGCTAAAAATATTGTTTTAATTTTAGTGCAAGCTAGGGTCTGATGAAACTAGTAGCAGAAGATAGAATAATACATGCCAGATTTAGAGCTTCAAAATATCAGAAAAACCAAGAAAATGTTAGTGCAGGGATCTCTATATGTAACGCTGGCACTTTTGGACGATTTTGCCCCCCCAATTTGTTTCTAGGAGAGTCCTCAAACTAGGTGGGAGGGAATTCCAATATACGTTGGGGTATTTGGGCGTTAAAAATGTGAGTCGTCGACCGAGGTTATTTCTGCCATTTCAGCCCAGCGCGTGCTTTCTTCCTCCTTGGTTCTCTACCTGCTCCTTTTCACTGGATGGGCTTATACCTAAATCAAACCAGTCTTAGTCACTGGTGGGCCCACATATGTACATTGACTGTAGATCATTGATTTGCCTTTTCATTCACTGTGATGGTTACTTGATTAATTGAAATGAATCAAGTCCCCGAAATTTGAGTAAAGAGTGAGAGTGTGTACCCTTATATCCGAGTTTCAGTTCGTAACTCGTATATAAAGTGTATTAATTTAATTTCTTAATCAATTTAATCAGAGGTGATAATTGCATTTAGTCTAAGTTCCACTATAATTCCAATCACATATACATAACACTTAGCACCAATTAACTAGGCATATATAAATCTTGACAATCTTTAAAGTAAAATAAACTTTAAAAATCATTCATTTATTATATTTGCATATTATAATTATGTTTATTCCATACTAACATTGTTTCAATGAAATAAATTTAAACAATTTTTTAAAATCTCAAAATCAATACGAATATGCATTATATGCTAATAAAACTATTTTAGCAAATAAATCACATAATCAGAAATGGTCTAATGCCGCCACTTCATCTTCAAATAAGTATGTCTACGTTTCACATGAGTTGTGTTCAAGTACGGTAAATTCTTCCGGTTCTTACACTACATTATCTATAAATGGCTCCTCTATACGATTTTTTCATTAATAAAAAGGTCAGCTCGCCAAACTTAGTGAAATAATCCAGCATGGTTCATAATCATGATAATTAAAATAACATGAAAATATATGTACAATGATACAGATGCAAATGGTGTATGAATGCATCAGATGGGATGATCGTCCATCTACTTGGGTTGGAGGTCGTCAACCCGTATCCACCCGTTGGGTAGGCTTCCACCTTTCTGTAGGCTTGGGCATAGCCCGCATCCGATAACGCTTTAGAAAGATCAACATTTCTTCTAGAGAGGGCCCCTAGGATCAACATTTCTTCAAGGGAAGGCCCCTAGGATCGTCAATGCATAATGCAAATACAATGAATGATATATGATATATGAATGTATCATTTTCATAATTGCCATATATAGTTGTCTTGATAAATAAACTCGATGTACAGTTATAATTGTACATTGAATCCACACCTGAGTCTGGTAGTGTAGAATCCACAAGGTAATTGGGTTGATTTTTTTTTTAATTATTTTTTTATTTTTTATTTTTTTAACACGCGCACACACCACCACACACTCACGCCATGGTGGGATTTCGCCACCTATGGGTACTCAAACCCTCAACCAGGTGTTGAAACTCCTGAGAGTCTACCACCGGAGTAAGAGTAAGGACCCTGTAATTACGTTGGTTTGAATTCAGAGCTCCTATCAGTTATATCAACAACATTATTATTCATCTAGTTATGTTATAGAGTAAGACCCACTTTTGTTACATCCAAGGTGACCAAACCTCAAATGATCAAATAATTAAAATTATATGTTTATTAAATTTAATTATCAAAATTTAGATTTTTTTTTTATAAAGATTTTGAAATTGAATGTCAAATGATTAATCGGGGTGGCCCACAGGATGATTGGATCATCCAGATTCTTGAGGTCTTGACATATTTTGCCTCTACATATTGGATGAATGGTTTGAATCTAACCACATATACACCAATGGCCTATTTCGATTTTCTACGTTAAGTGATATCAATCAGTTGTGCAGAAATCTAAGCTTTCCTTTTTAAACATTTATAAATTTGACTAGTGTGGCCCATCTGATGGTCAGATCAATCTGAAATTCAAGGCACTGTTATCTTTTGGTGCTTAGGATTAAATAACATGTTCAGATTTATCTTAACATAATCAGATTCAATCTATTCAATTTATTCATAAAATATTACTAACCAGATCTGAAATCATAAAAGCATCACTTTATTAAAATTGTCTCTACACACCTATACAATGATTGTGTGGATGATCCATACTGTTCATTGTATAGATCTAAGGGTTAGAACTTATCTGATTAAGCCTTCTTAGAATCTCCTCTATTTCTGTAGGGCTTTATATATATATTTTTCTATTAAGCAGAAACCTTTCCGTATCCTTTGTTAAAGAAACTTCTCATGGGATGAGCACATCATCCCTTATCCTGAATTTGAATATATATATATATATATATATATATATATATATATATATATATTATGACATTTGATAAAAAAATTATTATTATTACTCCAAGAATCAATCCCTAAACCTTTTTCTCAAGTAAGAATGTATCTACTAACTCAACTATTGATTTGTTTTTATTTTTTATTTAAAAATAAAATATTTAAATATTTATTTTAGTTTTTTTTTTAATCCACTAAAATTTAGGGTTGTTACATTCTACCCTCCTTAAAATAAAATCTCGTCCTCAAAATTTTCTCGTTTTAATGGTGTTGGTCATGCTTATGTTATAGATGGTTTTAGACACTGGATTGATCTCTCGGTTTTTCTAGTAGTGAATTTATAAGTATGTAGAATTTTGTTAAAAACTAAGGTTTATAGAAGATTAAAAAATTATCCACCAACTCAATTATGAGGGTTGTTAAGAAATAAATGTTTTTTTTTTTTTTTTTCCAGTTAAAAATAAATGTTGGTCATGCTTATGTTATGGATGGTTTTCATGCTTATGTTATGGATGGTTTTAGACACGGGATTGGTCTCTCGGTTTTTCTAGTAGTGAATTTATAAGTATGTAAAATTTTGTTAAAAACTAAGGTTTATAGAAGATTAAAAAATTCAGACAGTGAGGGTTGTTAAGAAATAAATGTTTTTTTTTTTCAGTTAAAAATAAAACTAAATTTGGTTTTAAAAATTTTAAATTTCTAGTTTCTTAATTATTTTCTTTTGAACTCAATTTATCAATCTACGATGTGGACTTTGAATCACCTTAATTGGACTCGTACTTAATTAGTTATGAGTTTCTCAAATCAGATGATTTCCATTATTTAACAAAATATGAGAGATTTTTTAAAAAAATATTATAAGGGCCTAAGTTGGGTTTCTAAGTTTCAGATATCATAACAATCAATGATCTTATGTATTGCATCTCTCAAAATAACCAATGGAATATTTTAAATTTGGACTCACAGATACAATATTATTTACGGAATTTTAACATTCGAACCAAAAGTTAGAATGACTTGAAATTTGGAAAGTATGCCATTAACTATACGGTGAAAAAAGAAAAAAAAAATTCAGATTAAAATTATTACTTTTACTAGGGTTTTCATCACTGTTAAGGGGAAAAAATCATGTTGTCTAACAGTCGTTTTTATCGTTTACAGCTTAGTGCTTAAATGTTTATAATTTCTCTACAACTCGAATCATTGTAAAATTTTACGGAGTTGTCTAGGGGCATGTACATAATTCAAAAAAAATATTTGAGAATTATTTTGAGCAATAATTTTATTTGGTTTGATCAGGAATACTAAAATAGTTCAGATTTTCACTCTATAATATTGAAATTTGTTAAAAAATTAAAAATATCTTTCCCATACCTTAAAATTTGGGAAAGACGTTGTCCTATACTTGAAAAAAAGGTTCTAGTGCATTTGATATTTAATTTTTTTCTTTTAAAGTAATTTTTTTCACCAAATATGGACTTATGATCATATAAGAAGGAATTTTTAAAATTTAGTATAGATTATGGTTTTTATTTTATTTTATTTTCTACTTAATATATTTTTTTTCTTTAAATAAAGTACTTCAAATAAAAATATTTATCGAACCAAAGGTAATTATCAAAATGAAAATTTTAGTTAAATCTATAAAAAGGCAGTATGGGCAGATTGATTTTCGGTTTGGTGACTGTTGTTTTTATCACATTTTATTATTATTTAAAATTCCAAATTAGGTTCAAAAATTTTCTGGAGATCTTATTATAAGTTTACTATGTCTATGAGAAATATTAGCTAAAAATTCCAATTATAAATTTTTTAAAAATTCATGCAGTCAGACCTATCCAGAATTTGAAGAATTCTAACCGGCTTGTATTTACTCACTGAATCAGTATAGTGATTATGAGATTCAAATTTTTATTTTTATTTTTATCTTAATTTAGACTTGTCTATATTCGATCAAGCTTTCGAATCGCATCGATCAGAGTAATACTTTTATAATTATGAATTTTATAAGTTGGGTAATTATTGCTGCCTACTGCTGTCCAGCAGAATTTTGTGGATTAAATATCTTTAAAATTCATTTTCGTTATATTAACCCATCTTAATCTAAAGTATATTCAAATAAGAGTGCAGAAAATTTAGATTTTTATTTCTACATTTCACAAAAATTAAATGGGAACTTAGTTTTGAGTCTTTATGTTCATCAATCAATACATCAATCAAAAGGGAAATCCTAATGAAATGTTTCTAATTTCAAGGGTATATAATTTATGAAATTGAGTAGGGTACATAACTTACAGGTCACTCTAGGTTTTAGAAAAGGCCTCTCTTTGATACCATTCTGTCATGCCTCGAAATTTAAGTACAGAGTATGTACCCTTAGACTCGAGTTTCAGTTTATAACTCGTACACAAAGTATACTAATTTAATTTCTTAATCAGTTTAATCAGAGGTGATAATTACATTCAGTCTAAGTTCCACTATAATCCCAATCACACATACAACACTGACCACCAATCAACCGGGCATATATAAATTTTGACAATCCTTAAAATAAAATAAACCTTAAAAATCATTCATTTATCATATCATCATACTATAATTATGTTTATTCCATCCTAAAATTGTTTCAATGAAATAAATCTAAATAATTTCTTAAAATCTCAAAATCAATACGAATTTGCATTATACGCTAATAAAACTATTTTAGTAAATAAATCACATAATTAGAAATTGTCTAATTTCGTCACTTTATCTTCAGATAAGTATGGCCACGTTTCACATGGATCATGTTCAGGTATGGTATATCCTTCCGGTTCTTGCGCCACATCATCTGCTAATGACTCCTCTGTACAATTTTTCCATCAATAAAAAGGTAAGCTAGCCAGGCTTAGTGAAATAACACTGCATGATTCATAGTAATTAAAATAACATAAAAATATATGTACAATGATATGGATGCAAATGGTGTATGAATGCATCAATGCAATGATTGTCCATCTACTTGGATTGGAGGTCGTCAACCCACATCCACCCGTTGGGTAAGCTTCCACCTTTCGGTAGGCTTGGGCATAGCCCATATCTGGTAACGCTCTACCAGGATCGACATTTCTTCTAGGGAGGCTCCTAGGATCAACATTTCTTCTAGGGAGGGCCCCTACGATCGACAATGCATAATACAAATGCAATGAATAATAGATAATGTATGAATGTATCATTTTCATAACTGTCATATATACTTATTTTGATAAATAAATTCAATGTACAGTTATAATTTTATGTAATTTGGCACAGATTAGCATATAATTTACTGCATCATATAATATTTCAATAAAACATTCGAATCAGTATATCAATCAATCAAACCATTATAAATAATTTATTTTCATTCCAATGAATCTTGAGACATGTTGGTTTACTCACGTGAGTCTGGTAGTGTAGAATCCACAAGGTAATTGGGTTGGTTTGAATCCGGAGCTCCTATCAGTTATATCAATAACATTATTATTCATCTATTTATATTATAGAGTGAGACCCGCCTTTGTTACATTCTACGTGGCCAAACCTCAAATGATCAAATAATTAAAATTATATGTTTATTAAATTTAATTATCAAAATTTAGATTTTTTTTTTTTAAGATCCTGAAATTGAATGTCAAATAATTAATCGGGTGGCCTACCGGATGATTGGATTATTCAAATTCTTGAGGTCATGACATATTTTGCCTCTACACATTGGATGAATGGTGTGAATCTAACCAAATATACACCAATGGCCCATCTCGACTTTCTACATTAAGTGATATCGATCAATTGCGTAGAAATCTAAGCTTTCCTTATTAAACATTTATAGATTTGACTAGCGTGGCTCATTTGATGGTCAGATCGATCTGAAATTCAAGGCATTGTTATCTTTTGATGCTTAGGATCAAATGACATCTTCAGATCTATCTTAACACAATCAGATTTCATCCATTCAATTTATTCATAAAATATTAATAACCAGATTTGAAATCATAAATGCATCACTTTATTAAAATTGTCTCTACACACATATACAATGATCTTGTGAATGTTCCACACCATCTATTGTATAGATCGGAAAGAAATTAACAACATAATAAAAATTAAAAAGATCTAAGGGTTAGAACTTACCTATCAAGTCTTCTTAAAATCTCCTCTCCCTTTTTCTGTAGTGCTTCCTATTTTTCTTCTATTAAGCAGAAACTTGAATTTGAATATATATTTTTTATGACATTTGATAAAAATTTATTATTATTACTCCAAGAATCGATCCTTAAACCTCTCTCTCAACTAAGAATGTCTCTACCAACTTAACTATTAATTTATTTTTATTTTTTTTAATTTAAAAATAAAATCTTAAATATTTATTTTAAAATTTTTTCAATGCACCAAAATTTAGGGTTGCTACAACTTTGGCATACATAGGTTGTCTATGTTTTGAATTGCATATGGGCATTTGTAGACCATCCAAATACAATCAAACGAGCATTCGTCAACCATCCAGAATCAATCTTGTAAAAAAGGATATTGCCTGTCTATGCCGAAAATGTTGAATATGGGCCCACTTGTAAGCAATGTGATTGGGTAGTGCATTGCCATTATTTGTATGTAAAAAAATAAAAATCCCATCAATTACTTTTTTGAAGGGTAATTTATTCAAAGAAAGGCTGTCATCAATTGGGGAATAATTCCCGCAACACAACTACCTGACCACTGGTCCAGATCAAAATAGAGATATACCAGGGCGGTTGATTTAGCATCCTCTTCTTTAGATAAACTATCTGCTAGCCCATTTGCTTCTGTGCTAACTTGGTTAAGCGAAACCATCTTCCCTCTAACAAGATGTTGAGCTCTCTATTAAATGGGCCAACCTCCAAGGGATTCTTTTTTATGAAACACATGCAGCAGCATTTGAAGGAAAATTTTTAAAACATGTGTCCTTGGTATACAAGCATTTAGATTTTAATATTGAACACATAAACTTGAGATAAGATGCTCAACCAATTTCTAATATTTCCTTATGGCATGTACACAAGACCACAGGCCAAGCCACCCACCAAAACCACGCTTTGCTATCCAAAATTACTCATCCAAACCATGTCATTCAAGCTAAACTTAAAGCTTGTACTAAACAAGAACACAGGCGAGGTGTTATTTGGAGAAGCTGGAAAAGATTTCATAGATTTTCTATTCAGCCTCCTAGCATTGCCAATTGGGTACGTTGCAAAGCTCCTCACAAAGCAACACATGATGGGATGCACCGGAAGTCTCTACAATAGCCTTGAAAATCTCACTGTTGATTACATGCAACCCAACTTTGACAAAAATACCCTCCTCAACCCCAAGATGTCTATTCCGATGAGCGTTCAGAATCCTCTCCCGTTGAAAGATTGTGCTTCTGAATCAAAGTACTACTCATGCTGCAACAACCCCAAGTGCGGCATTCCCGATAACTTCATCCATCACCGCTGGATCACAGATGATAAGTATGCAGTGTGTCCATCTTGCTACAAATCTATGGTCCAGAAGTTTGTCTATGTTAGGCCTAAACACATAGCATCAGGATCAGACGGTGGAGGAGGTTGTGTTAAGGGTGTAGTGACTTACATGGTGATGGATGATTTGGTGGTGACGCCCATGTCTACCGTATCAAGCATTTCTCTACTCAACAAGTACCAAATCAGGGACGTAAGTGCACTCAAGGAGAAGGTTGTTGAAGTGGGCATAGATGAGGTACGCCATCTCTCTTACTTTACTAGTTTGTACAAGGGCATCCATCCATCAGTGATTCAAACCTTTGATTCTAGCCTCATGTGGGATTGATATTTATTTAATTTTATCTTATTATACTTGATGCGTGATTTATTTATTAATCCATTTGTTAGGGTTTGGCAATTTTAAAGGCTTCCTTGGAGTCAAAGACAGTGCTGAATGACGTCTTCGGAGAAATTTCAAAGAAAGAGCCGGTAATGTAGAAAATGTCTCTGTGCACCAAGCATCTCCCATCATAGTTTAAGTTTATTCTTCAATCAAGGGTTTTGTTTCGATGATGAAAACCATTTATTTGATGGGACTAATCGGTAATGGATGTGATACTTCTATAAAATTCGTAGATTGGATTATTTTAGACCCATGGTCATCAACTCTTCTCATATATCGGCCCTAACCTAGATTGGCCTCAGCCCCACTTGGCCCAATCCTATAATGCTAGAGCCAAACTTTTAGCCTGATCAGGGCTAGGGGCAATTCTAGCCAGGCCCATTCCCACCCCTAACTATTGAGACACTTGATAAAGTATTAGGATTTGTTTCATTTAGGAGATTTGGGTGGTCAAGCAACACAAAGTGGCCCCAATATACCACCGTGACCCTAGTTGTAAAAATTGTAAAGCCCATGATATGATTTCTCAGCCAGAGCCTTATATTAAAGCTCTATACCCTCTAGAAGGAATTACAGGATACTGATCAACTAGGGTTCTGCAATGTTCACTCAACCAAAAATACTAGGATCGTTAATCCAAATCCAATGAATGAGGCCACGGTGTAGTGATCCAGACCATTATGCCTGACCATTGATCGGCCATGTGCTAAAATTCTCGGATATTGGAAAACATTAGTAATGCAGGGGCATTTTCACACCGGGCTCAAGTGGAGTTGCTTTTGGGATGCGGGGGCACAATCGGGGTGGGCAGCCCGTATGAGGCGGGCCCCACCCATGTGAGACGGGTTGCTTGTGTACTGAGGCGGTACCCATGTGATTTGGGGCCCACGAGGGGGTTCGGCAGAGGTCTTAACCTGTGAGATGTGGAGCCTGCGCTATGAGATAAAGGGATTGATTCGCTATGCTCTAACATTTCGAGCTTTTAGAGCAAGTGGTTTATTGTCCTACATCAAGTAGCCACCAATCCTGGGACTTTTATTCATTGAATGTGAGTTATGTTCTATTCTCTGCTTTTAACCATGTATTTGCAGGTAATGCATAAAAAGGCCAGAGTACATATAACGGAATTCCACTTGCAATGATTGATAACCCCGGAGTACTAATCATATCTTAGTAATTTTCTACTATGCTGATGTTTGTTTTATTCGTAAATTGGTTTTCTAGGGTTCGGCCCTGATGAAATCATCCCCAGCGTCGCCCTGATGAAATTATCCCCAGCGTCGAAGAGAGCATTGGTTTCTGATTAAAGCTTGAACCCCTGGAGAAACTGGAATTTTGGGTACTGCTCTTTTTCTTTTTCCTTTTTGAAACGTTTTGGCTGGAAATGTTTATGGTGGTTGATCTGTCATAGAGCTCTTCAAATGAACTCTGTAGACAGTGTCTGTAAATGTTGCATATATCTAGCTCAAATACCAACCGTGGAATCATGGTTTTAGGAATCGTCTGTGTGTAGTGCGACTCTGACGAGTCTACTCCGACTCAGTTGGATCCAATCCGGTCTGACAATAAAAGTCACATCTGAGTTACCCTCAACTCAAGCAAGACGGGGCTGAGTCATTTCTGACTTGGGCGAATGGGAACTGGACTGAGGGCCGAATGAGTTGAGGGAACTTGCTGATCAGTCTTTTAACCATGGAGGAAATGGACATGAACGGTCTAGATTATTGAACCATTTTCAGACACATGGTGTCACATATCTAATTCCTCCCAAGTGAGTTCCCCATTTTTACATTTTTGATCTTGGATTGTGAGCCACATGATGCACTAAAATCATGCAGATCCAGAACTCAGTGGGCCACACCAAGGAGACTTCCAGTGACCCACTGTGATGTTTATATGCCATTCAACCTGTTCATAAGACGAAACCACAAAAGATGAAGAAAGAATAAAGATCTTCACAATCCAAAACTTCCGTGGCCCAGTCAGGCTGGTGGCATTACGATACCGACTTTTCTTGCAGTGCCATACATGAGCCCAAAACTGAGGTAGATCCAAAGCTCAAGTAGACCATGCGATGGGAAAAAAGTGGGAGATAATTGCTTACTGTTGAAACCTTTCTTAAGTCTATTGTAATGTCTATGTGCATCCAAACTACGTACAGGGTCATTCCCATTGGCATGAATTGAAAACACAACTGCTTTGGCATGATGAAAAACTTGTGGCCTCAAGAAGTTTCAACGGTGGGTGTTCCATCTGAGTTCATGAATTAACACGAGCTGGAAAAATGGATGGTGTGGATTTCTTAGAAACATAGCAGTAGGCGCTACATAACTTCAGACTGTAGGAATCGAGGTCAATGGCGATCGTTATCCTATAACGTAAAATGAGCTGGAGTAGCTGAGGGGTAAAATGGATTTGACATAGACATCACTCACTGCTGATGATTCTCATCATTTATTCTCGAAAGCTGAGCAGACACAGGTGGGCTGCTGGAGTTGCAAATTGCCTAAAGTATCTTTAGGTATAAATGGTTTAAAGTAACCAAGATAAGTTACTTTAGGCATAAATTGCTTAAGCAAAATAGACATGTCCTGTATCCACTCATCAAACGAGACACTGTAGAAACAATACATAACAATTGATAAATAGCAAAATAAAAGTGTAGTCCACTTCATGAGTGGATGGGACTGATTTCTGCAAGAATGCGGATTGTGTCCTACCCCCGCCTGTGTCCAGCTGGGAACGGGCGGGAGCTTTGAGTGGCCACCGTGATGTATGGGTTATTCACACCGACCATCCAATTTTTATTTTTATTATTTTTATTTTTTGTATCATTTTAGGATATAAGCCCAAAATTGAGGTAGATCCAAGACAGGTGTGGACTACACAACAGGTATTAAACACTTACCGTTGAAAACTTTGCAAATAAACATCATGGTGGGCCCTAGAAAAGTTTCAACGGTGAGAATAATCATCACCATTGATTTCTGTGGTGTGGTCCACTTGAGCCTTGGATATGCCTCATTTTTTGGCTTAAACATTGAAATGATACCGAAAAAAATGGATGGACTGGACGGTGTGGATAAGACCCATACATGACTGTGGCCACTCAAAGCTCCTGCCCGTTTCCAGCTGGAGACGGGCCGGGGTAGGACTAGGACGCAATCCGCGTCCTTTTTGCAATGGATAATCTGCATGGTAGGGTCAACCTATCAGGAGGATTAGATGTCACAATCGCTTCAAAGGTTTATTTATCCACTGGTTAGACGGTTAACTGTCATTTTATTGGACTTGAGTTTTAAATGTTTCAATAGTGGTTGTTCAATTCCCATTATTTCCTATCATGTGGCCTACTAGAGTTTTGGATTTGCCTTATTTTTGGGGTCATGAGCTGGAAAAACAGATGGGTGTTGATAGGCCCCACCTAGCTTTTAACTGCTGGAATTGGGGACAGTCAATCAGGCTTATTTTCTCTCAAAACTTAAAATGAACTTGGACAACTGAAATGAATTCGATATATACATTATGATAAGCCCCCACAAAGGTCTTTGTATCATAGCATCTCAGTTGTGTGAATCACATCACTCTTCTCAAAAGCCGATCAAACACATGTTGACTAATGGAACTGCAGATTGCTCTTACCAAACCAGGGGCGAGCATTACATGGCAATTCAAAATTTCTGCAAGACTCACCCAGTAAATGTGGGAACACCACCTAACCATAGTAAGACCAAACGTTGTGGAGAAAAACATGGATTTCCTGCGTAAGTACGATGCAACATACGCATGCGTGCATCATTTTTACACCTGACACGCTTGCACAACGAAATAAACCGTCCAAATCGTGAGCCCCATAAAGATATTTCACAACCCAAAAACTAGACTGAATCTACAAATCACAATGAATGATTTTTGAACATCTAAGGAGCAGTTAGAATGGAGAATCGCCAATAGTCCAATTCAACAAATAAATGTCCATAAACGTAGGTCTGGATAGTATTATCATTCTGATTTTAGGCAAAGTATCCACCTACTGTAAATATCACTATGTGGACGGTTGTATGATAGGTCCATACATGACACGTGCACAATTTTCAGTGGACGTGAATATAAGTGTCCATTTGAGGAGGTGATCCGACATAATCGTATTTAAGTCTAATGTCAATTTTTGCAGGAACCATGCCTACGAGAAGCGGGAGCCAATTTGGCCGGGTAACACCATATTTGGTTAGGCCATGACATGAGTCTACCTTAATTCATGTGTTGTATATCCATTGTCCATTCATTTTGCCAGCTTATTTTAGGGCATGGACTAAAAAATGAAGTAGATCCAAATATCGTGATCCACACAACAAGTAGGAGTGGTGATTGATCACCCATCATTAAAAACTTTGTAGGGCCCACCATAATGTTTATTTGCCACCCAACACAGAAAACATAAATGTGGACTTGATCCAAAACCATTGTGGCTCACAAGAAGTTTTTATTAGTGAACCATCATTGTTTCTTATTGTGTGGTTTACCTGAGATTTGGATCTGCTTCATTTTTTTGCCCGTGTGATATATAACACATACATCAAGGTGGGCCCCATGGTCATATAGCCTGACCGAATTTGCTCCCTAGAAAATCAGGCCACTCCACTCAGCAAAGTGGTTGTCTCATGTATGTTACCCCAAATAATGAAATTATAATGGGGCGCTCGTTTCCTTCAATTGCCGATTGTAAATGTTGGCAGCCGGCAACAATGGTTGATAACCCAAAGCGTGGGGCTGTGATGCAGTAATAACTCGATGAGACTGAAGTCAAATCCTCAGTAAATGAGGAACACGGCTTAGAACTAATCTAAAAATAATGGTTGGTTTGGAGTTTAATCCAGTGAAATAAAAAATAGTTTTAAAACAAATAAATAAAATATTAAGGATTTATGAATCCACTCATATCAATTACAATATTTCATTCATTGATTCAATTTTTATAACTTAATTGGAATCAAAGTCTCATCCTATCCAATTAGAAAATTATTCTATTAAACTAATCATCAATGCCAATAAAATATCATTTCAATTGAACGATTCTCTTATGAAGTACTGTATCTCAATCGCATTGAATCAAAAGTGTCTAAAGTACTTTTAAGTAACAATAGATAAATCAATTATACATATGGATTCATTTTCTAATTTAAGTTAAACAATTATTAAATTAAAGCATTCATTGAACCCATAATGCATAATAAATTCAAAAATAAATAACTTAAAAAGCTTTAAAGTAAAATTTAAATGTATTTCAATCTATTATTATCATTCAAACAATTGTTTATTCGATCAAGTAAATTAAATATTGTAATTAACTATAAGATTCATCCCTTAGTCTTAGCTAAGAGATTAACTTAGCATGTCTAACAATTTAGAATAAAAATAAAAGAAAAACATAAACGACAAACTAGAATTAAAGGATCGAAGAAGAAGGATGGTCCTGTCGAAGCTCTACCACCCATAAGTCTTTTTCTAAAGCTCTAATTTGTATCTAAAACAGCTTAAAATATTCTCTTAAAAAAAAAAAGAAAAACTTGCACCAAATTCAATTCAATTTCATAATTCCACACTTTTATTACACTTCAGTCGCACCGAACATCACTTCAATCATACTGAATTGGTCTCTCGATTGTAACCGAATTTCTTCAATAATCTTCTAAAGTCTTTGTCTCCCTCAAGTTAGACCAAACTCTCATTCGATTGCACCTAAGCGTTGAACCGAATTAACTTTGAAAATTGTAATTTATTTGTTCTACTATTTTGTACACTTTTGGTTGGACAAAACCAAACTTAGGTAGGACCGAATAGCCTGCTATGTCTATTATTTGAACTTTGTGATTTTTCAGCCTTCTCTACATCATTCGTACTTTGTTTACTTAGATCTCTGGCATTTGAAATCTTCAATATTGATATCCAAATCTCCAATTCTTTCATTGATCATTGTTTTAAGTTTTAATTCCTCTTTTTAACTATGTATTTATCTTTAGGTCCAAAATCATCTCGCATGTATAAAATGTATGTAATTAGATCAAATTAGCACTTAAATACTAGGAAAGCTAATGCAATTGAGAGGATAAAGTGCAATATTTATCCCTTATCATTTATCGAACAGGCGGGTAGGACTATGACAAGCTGAGCTCAAATTGAAGGTTAGGACGACTGTACATGGATGAGCAAGGTTGTGACGAACGAGCTTAGAAGTCAGACATGAGGTTGGGATGGTTGGACATGCAGACGAGTGGCTCGAGCAGAGAGAGAGAGAGAGAGAGAGAGAGAGAGAGAGAGAGAGAGAGAGAGAGAGAGAGGACAAAAGGGTGCTCATTCGAACTATGAAAAATGAATAGGTGATAGGTTTTTTTTTTTTAAGTTGATATTTATATCAACTGACTGAGTGAGCTGAGTCGAACCGATCTGAATCAAGATCGAGTTATAGACCAATCCGAGTCGAGTGGAGCTCGAGCTAACTCTAATTCGGCTCGTAATTTTTTCGAACTAAAAAAGTCAGCTCAATTAAGCCCAAACCCAGTTTCAAGTCGAGTCCAGTTGAGCTTATCTGAGTCAATTCAGCCCGAAATCCTTAATTTACCTGATTTGGGGATCAGAATCCTAAATTCCCAATTGCTTGAATTTAGGAATTCGAAAGAATATGGGATTCGATTTTTGAAATCCCCAATTCTGATATGGGATTCAAATTAGAAATTCCTAATTACTGTATTTGTGAATTGAGAATCCCCAATTTCTGGTTAATCGAAATCCCTAATGGATTGATTCTGGAATCGAATCCCTGATTTCTGAAATTGGATTCGAATATGAAATTCCCAATCTATCTGGATTTAGAGATCCGAAGATCCCTGATTTGCTGAGTTGGAATCCTTAATATTTATTCTGGATACCGAATTTCGGATGTGGGATTCAAAATCTCAGTTGACTATTTTTTGGAGTAAAAAATCCTAATGGCTAGATGTGAGATTCAAAATCCCAATGTTTGAATTTGTTGGATTTGATCATCCATACCTGTTGCACAGTGGCTTTGATACCAACTGTTAATTTTCTTAATGTAGAATAGCCAGGACCGAGTTGTGCATCGGATATGGAGATCAAGAATATTGAATACATGGCGTACCTGATTGAGACACCGTTGCTATAGATAGGATGCCAAAGTCTTCCTCTTCGTACACCCTTAGAGAAGCAGTGATGGGGCTGAAACTTCTATCGGTGGTGTTAGATAGGGAACCCAACCTAGTTTTATAGTTACGGAGGGCAGAGGAGTTTGAAACCCATCAAAACTCCTGTCCATATGGCTCCACACGAATTTGACAATCCTAATTCCTTTAAAATACTGTATGTATCCTAGTTATAGCACTCCACCCCTTATACGAATTTCTGAATGTATCACAACTTAGTAAGGCCCACTGGTATACCCGATCACATTATCCAACCCTTAGGACAATCCAGACCGTTGATCAATAAGGCCCACCTTATAGAATTCTTACATTCTCCCACTTGGGCCATATTTGATCAATGTCAATGATTAATCTTTTGAAAATATTTTGAAAAACATTTTTGGATTTGAAGAAACATTCAAATGGTTAACCGATTACATTGTTGGATAATATGGGTAGTGTTATGACAATATGGTCCATTAAGACTGTCAGTATCGAATCGCGGTAGTCATTACAACATTTAATCTAAGCAAATGAGGCTAAACGCGGTCACAGATACTAATAGTCTTGACAACATAGATCTGGAACTAGGAAGTGTAGTATAAGGATTACTCGCGTAATGTGATGATGTGTGTCTATCCTTAAGAAGTCCTAAAACTTTCAAATGTCTTCAATGAGACATGATTGTAGTTCTACTTACTCAAATTATATTGCGCATACTTAGAGAGAAGCAGAAATTAACTTTAAATCAAAATAATCAAATAACTTTATTAAATGATGTCTCTTTAATGTCTGTAAAATTAAAACATACTCAACTCTCACTAACTGAAAACATCTGTGGGATCAATGACTCTCATGGATGTAACATGCTCCTGAATTAGCATGATAGGGAGCCCTTCAGTAAGCGGATCTGTAATCATCTGCTTAGTACCGATGAATTTCACAGATACTTGACGATTCTGAACTCTTTCCTTTACAACAAGATATTTGATGTCGATGTGCCTTAACTTTGATGAGTGCTTGTTGTTACTAGAGAAGGAAATCACAACTGAATTATCGTAAAATATTCTCAATGGTTTCAGAATATGCTCCAGTACCCGTAAACTAGAGAAGAAACATTGTAACCATAATGTCTGATTAAATGCATCATGATAAGTAGTTAATTCATCTTTCATATTAGATGAGGTTGTAATTGACTGTTTCATGCTTTTCCAAGATATAACCCCACAACCATTATGAAGATGTGGCCTAAGATGAACCTTTTAGTATCAACGCAGCCAATATAATCTGCATCTGAGCATCTAACCAACTCTAAATGGTTAGATCTCCTATAAGTAAGTTTGAAGTCCTTTATTCTTTGTAGGTAGTGTAACACTATCTTTGCAGCTATGCAATGCTATGTTCCGGAATTAGATAAATACCTGCCCAACATTCCAACAATAAAAGCAATATCCGGCAGCGTGCAGACTTAAGCATACATGATGCTCCCTACTACTGACACGTATGAAAATTCCTTCATTCGATTATTTTTCAAATCATTCTTGGAACACTGGAATTGGTTGAACTGAATTTATTACCCTTTACAATGGGTGACTGTCCAGGAGCATAATTTTGCATGCCATATCTTTCGAGTATCCTAGTAATATAGGCCTTTTGTGAGAAGTTGAGCAATCCACGAGATCTGTCACGACAAATCTCAATGTCAATAATATACGAGGCGTCACCAAGGTTCTTCATTTCAAATATTTAAGATAAGAATTCATTAGTATCGCTCAACATCCTGGTGTCACTGCTAGTTAAATAAATGTCATCAACATACAAAATCATCATAATGAACTTACTCCCACTGATTTTAATGTAGATACATTCATCTGTAGTGTTTTCTACAAAGCTATATGAGGAAATTACTTCATGAATCTTTAGGTACCACTGTGGTGATGCCTATTTTAACCCATAGATGGATTTATTTAGTTTACATACCAAATATTCTGAGTCATAGGCTACAAAACCTTCGGGTTGTAATATATATACATTCTCATTCAAATCCCCATTGAGAAATGTTATCTTTACATCCATTTGATGTAACTTTAAATCCATATAAGCTACAAAGGGCCATTATGATCATGAATGCGTCTTTCTTAAATACTGGTGAGAAAGTTTCCTTTAAGTCAATGCCCTCACGCTAGTTAAAACTCTTGGCAATAAGTCTGGCGTTATATCTTAAGACATTACCCTTTGAGTCCCGCTTGGTTTTAAATGTCCATTTACAACCAATTGACCTTATTCCAGAGGGTAACTCAACAAGATCTCATACTTTATTGTCCCTCATAAATTTCAACACATCTTTCATGACATCAAACCAATGAGAAGGATTAACACTTTGTTTGACTTGTGCAAAGGATTCAAGATCCTTCTTCATCCCAATGTCAAACTCGTGCTCCTATAAGTATACGATATAATGGTCTTGATTTACAAGTATTCTCTCTCTTTCGGATCTTTTTAATGGTTCAACTTGTTGGGTGTGATTTTGACTTTTCTCATCAGTGTGTTGTATGTAAGGTTCAACGACGTGTTCTGTAGTGACTGCAGGGTCGACCACAACATTTATATCCACGTGATCTTGAGTGATTATGACTCCTTTTTTTTCTCAAATACAAAGTTTCTAATGTTCATGCTCCCACTATTTTCAGTGTCTTCAATAAATCTGGCATTCGTAGTTTCACAATCCTGGTAGAGTGGGAAGGACAGTAGAATCGATAGCCTTTTGACCTTTCTAGATATCCAATAAAAAAACAATTTATAATTCTATGATCGAGCTTCCTTTCATGCGGGTTATAAAATTTGGCCTCAGCAGGACATCCCCAAACATGTAGATATCGAAGACTAGGTTTTCTCTCATTGTACAACTCAAAAAAGGGTTTTACCTACAGCCTTGTTGGGAAACTTGTTAAGAATATGAACTGTGGTTTTGATCACATCACCCCATAGAGATTCTAGCAATGTCGAATTGCTAACCATGCTTCGCACAATATCCACAAGGGTACGATTACACTTTTCAGCCACACTATTCCGTTCTGGAGTACCAGGCATAGTGTTAGGCGACAATGCCATAATCTTATAGGTATCTGGCGAATCGCCTCGGATTGTGACCTGATTCATCATATCTACTGTAATATTCGCCACCACGGTCAGATCTGACAACTTTAATCCTTTTATCAAGTTGATTTTTCAACTTCGGCCTTATAGATTTAAAAAAAAAAAAAAAAACATCCAGGGTATATGATTTCTCACTAATAAGGTAGAGGTACACGAAACAAGAGTAGTCATCTATGAAGGTAATAAAATATCCGTGTCTACTCCAGGATGCTATAGGGAATGGTCCACAAATGTCCGTATGTATCACATTTAAGAGTCCTACATCCTTACACTTTTCTTTCTGGTTCTAGTCTGTTTTCCTTTTATGCGATCAATGCACACTTTATAGTCGGAGAAGTCTAGAGAATGAAGAATTCATTCTCACACAAGTGTGTCTAGTCTCTTACGAGATATATGATACAATCGCATGTGCCAGAACATAGAGGAATTCTCATAGTTTAGTATACATTTAGATCCCACTTTATTTCTATACAAGTTATTAACATTATAGACGTGTGAGGCAATCAAGTCTAGCCAGTATAAGTTGTTCCCCATAGAGCCGGTGTCAACTTTAATCAAATTAAGGTAAATACCGAATCATTTATTCTCAAATTGGAATGAATATCTCAATTTATCCAAACAAGAAATAGAGACTGGATTGCGCCTTATAGAAGCCACACAAAATGTATCTACCAAATCCAATAAATGACCAAACTCTTAACCTAAGCCTAGAGACTTGTCTCTACGTCGACTTTAACACCATTGCCAATGTATACTGAGTGGTCTGCATCAGTTGGTGGCCTGGTCTGTAATAAGTCCTGCATAGAAGTATATATGTGAATAGTAGTTCTCGAATCTATCCACCAAGAATTCACCGACACATCAATCAGATTATATTCAAAACAGACTAGAATAGAATTATTACCCTTCTTTACGAGTCGTTTACGCAGTCTTCCTTTTGATAGCCCAACTTCTTGTAAAAGAAACAACTATTACCGTTAGCCTGCTTGCGGCTCGATCCATTCCCAGGTCAGTTTTCAACTGGAGAACCTGGAGCACCATGAGGTCCTGAGGATTCCTCGTTAGAACAATGTTTCCCTTTTCTGTTTCCATTATGTCCAGGTACATGTCCTGAGTTTATAAGATCAATATTCTGACTGTTTTCAAAAGTGACGGTTCAGAATTTTCTAAAGTGATCTCCAAAAGTAAGCATCCCAGGACTATCTCTATGACTTTTATCCGTTGAACACAATCAGACTCGTTTAGGATTAAAACTTGATGCGTTTGAGTTGGAATTTTAACTGGTTGCAAAATATACTCACATTAGCAATTCAATTGATTGGGGCTTACAATTTAATTATTCAGGATGAAGATGGGCCCAAACATCTAATCCTGCCAAGTGTCGGTTACATCATCATTACTCCTCCTGTGAGAGGTAGCGATAATATGTAAGTAACACTCCTGAATATAAAGCTAAGCGATGCCAATTATGTAAATCTGAGACACTCAACACCTGTGGGTGAGATGAGTCTTTCAGCTTTATATCATAAGCACCATTTACTCCACTCCGTTCATACTCCTGCCAAACTTGTTAAGGATGGGATCACTTTCCTCACATTCTACACCTAGAATGGGTTGAGGTTCGCATAAACTAGCCTCTTCTTCATCATTGGAATCTAGTGTGTCATGTGAGTGAAGTGTGTCATCATCATTATATTTGAAAGACAGCCATGTCTCTTCCCCATTCTTTTGAATAGTCATCGAGATGAACTCATCAGGAAATTGAACCACATGCTCGTTAACGTAATTCAACTCTTCATTCCAAATTCCAGAGTTTTTCAAAAGCGAGTGAGGGTCACTTTCCTTGTATTTTATTTCTGGATTGGGTTGTGGTTGAGACGAACTAGCCTCCATTATTTCATTAGAAGTAGGGAATCCAAAGGAATAATCAACAGGATCAACGGGTTGCGGTTGAGATGAATTAGTCTCCATTAGCCTATCAAGGCGTGATTCAAGTGCTTCTACTAATTTCCTCATGCCAGTAATATAGTCTGTGTAACTCAGATATGCCTCCTCTTGGATAATTTCTGGTGAATATTCAAAAGTGACTGATCCATGAGGGTTCTTACCATGTTGTTTTACTGACTCAACCTCGACATATTTCTGTTTCCACTGATCAAAACCATATGGGTCATCTGTCGGGAGTTGATACGCGTCATCATTCCAATAATCACATACTGTTTTCTTAACTCGTGGAATGCAATTATTCTCCCGCAGATAATCACCGAAAGACTTCTTAATCGGTGGAGCATCATATTACGATTGATTCTCGAAGATATTTTAAGAAAATTTTTAAGGTGTAGGCTGTTTTCCATAAGCTATCTCAACATACTGTCGTGCCCACTTATTCATATACATAGTGAAAGCCTAACTCTGAATTTAATCCTAAGTAAAATAAAATAAAGGATCCTACAGCAGTATGGAAAGTAAGAGGGGGAGAAGTTAGAAGAAAAGTACCAAATGAGAAGTTCCTATGTTAAGATCCTGCAAAAGAAAACAAAACAAGTTAGTTTCTAAAACTAGTAAGTCTAAGATTAGAAGATTTCTAAAAATAGAAAAAGTAAATAAATTAGAAAGATATCACCCAATTAGAAGTTTCTATCTTAGAATCCTACAAAACAAGAAAACAGGTTAGTTTCTATAAATCAGAAAAACTTAAACCTAAAGCTAGTAAAATCCTAATCTTAATCTAATTCTAAAACTAATTAATTTCAGAAATACGTAGCCATCAGTCCCCGGCAACAGCGCCAAAAACTTGTTCACTCCCCAAGTGCAGGGTTGTGATGTAGTAATAAACTCGGTAAGACCGAGGTCGAATCCCAAGGGACTGAAACTTGTACGTTATCTGAAACTAACTAGAACCAGAACTAGAATAAGATGAAATCTAAATCGAGTGTAATCAAGAGAATAATGGTGAATAATTAACTAAAATCTAAAGAATTCAAGGAAAAACACTAGGGACTCAGAGGATCCACTTGTAAAGATCAAGGAGATCTTATGCATGTTCCAAGAATTCAACTGGACTTAGAGTTCTATCTTCATCCAGTTGAAGGGTGAAACCATGAAAATCAAACCGAACGTCCTTTTATTATAGTTTTAAAGATATGAAAGGTAGATGAATTAGAATGGATTCCATCACCCAACCATGCCCAGGAGACAAAGTAAACAACAGAATTAAATTAATTACCAACCAATCAACAATGTATGAAGGTTAGGAAGGGTACCGACATCCAACCATGCCCAGGAGACAATGGTGAACAACAGGGCTTCCTGACGTCATAAACATAAAAAGGAAAGGAACATGCTCAAAGATATCGCAGACCCATTGTAATTTTAGTCACAACAGACCATTAAAAACTAAAAACATTCCCTTAATTAAATTAAAATCAACATTAGTTCAGTATAAATAAAAGGCACAAGCAAAAAGGATCCCATCACGCTACAAGCTTCACCTCTTAGCCCTAGCTAAAAGGCTTAACCTAGAATAGACATGATGAGGCTAAACATCTTAAATAAAATAAAACTAAAAATCAAATTAAAGAAAATATTCTCTTTCTCTGCCTGCTCTACGTCACCTCCACGGCTGCTCACAGGTCTCAAGATGCCCCCCTGGCTCTCTTCCTATTCTTCTCCTTTTATAGCACCAGGAGGTCTAGTCAAGAGTCCGTGCGGAGCTCCTACGCAGTCCGCGAGAGTCCGCCCGCAGGCGAACCGGAGATCTCTACGTAGGCTGCGTGTGTAATTAGCAAGAAAAAACGCAAGCTGAGTTGCGTTTGGATTGTTTTTCTGAGACTTGATGGTATCAACACTTGGGTTTGGCTCCATGGTTGAGGTCGTGGGCGCCTTGTTGAACTCATGGACGATTCAGATCATCAAAACGACCATGATCAAGGTCGCATAACCGCCCACTAATGGTCGGTTTTCACGGACGCGCGTAAGCAATACGCGAGTTGGCTAATGAGTTCGGTGAGCCCCACATTGGCATTTTCAGAGAAATCTGACCCATTCATTGGATTGCTGGCGAAATTTTAGTCGGAAAAGACTAGTTTTTGTCGAGTTTTGGTGCGGTCCAATAATTGATTTTGCAGCAAAGACTCTGTCGTTCAATCTTACATTTGAGACTTCATGTACCTGCAATGCTTTCATGGGACAAAACGAACACCTAAGTAACGGTCACGCCCCCCTCTAGACACAATGGACGGTCCCGATCATCGAAATAGATGATGGGTGTGGCCCACTTTCAAAACCCAATCCAAAGCTCATCCAGGGACGGACGTTTTTGAAAGTTTTGTTCAAAAAATAGGTGGGCCCACTTCTTGAAACATTCTCTGAGATTTACTCCATTCATCATCTTCTTAGTAATGTGTAAGCTCATAAATTAAAGTATGAAGTAGATCTGAACTCTAAGTAGGCCACACCATCCACCCGTGATGAGTTAATACCGAACATTGAATCAAACCTCATATTACTTACGTGCATGCATATAGGGTTTCAGTTATTTACAGATTTGTCACTCTCCATTCTAAAAACATCTGTCGTTCATTTCTCCCTGCTGCACCATCTAAAAGAAGTGAAATTTGACGAATGTTCACCGTTTTTCGTACTCTTTCTATCGGTCCAGTTTGGGTCCCGATCTCCAAAGGATGTCCAAGATGCTTTCTTAATGGTTATTGTATAATCTTGCCCATCGAGTCACGTACATATTGATCCAAGGGCTGAATTTTGACGGTACGGTTAATTTATAGTCCTCAGGTCCTGTATGAAGTTTCGAGCCAAACGGATGACAGGAACCTTGTGATCTTGCATTATATATGTCTTTCCAGCCACTTGAGCTTCGGTTTCTCGATTTTCTCAGATCTTTGGCACGTAATTCCATCAATCTTGGTCCCCTGGAGTCCGTCCCTTGCCTTTAGTGTCATCAGAGCATTAAATCTATGCTTTTATCATCCTTTCTAGTTTCAGCTTGTAATTGCATATTGCATCATAAACATGATTACAACAGGCCGTTAAACAGTATTATGTTCATAAATCCAGGCAATAACTAGGGTCTGATATGCAATATTTGACCCTCAACACGTCTGACCCTTTAACATTCACGAGATAACAATCTAGATAGAACGTTTACCTGAATCAGGTGGACATTTAGGTCTTTGTTAGGGTCCATAAAGTGGACCGCTCAGATCTAATACTTAAGTGTCCACATGATTTCTATCTAGTGAATGATACAAATTATATGCTCACTTGAAACTAAACAAATGGTTCGGCCTTAAGGGAAGGCCCAAATATTAAAGCTTATCTGGTTAATCAATAGACCTCCAATGGGCCTACAAATCAGAGTTTCATCTGGAGTTAATCACTAGATAAATATCAAATTAATGTGAATCAAATTAATGTGAATCAAATCAGCCTCAAAAGATAGGCCTAACATAGATTCCACACACATGGCCCACCAATGCAGCCAACTAGAGGGATGGGATGAAGATGAATAGCCTAAAACCAGTTGTAATGGGCCTAGAATGAGATCAAGGCTCATAGAGTAATACAAGAACTAATCGGGTCTTGATAGTGGGACCCGAAAACAGCTCGCAATTGGGTCGGCGATCCGATTGAAAATAAAGAAAAAAAAAATGCAACTGTTGTTGCATTCCTGCAAGCAGAAGGGAGGCCCGCTCCTGTTTTGCCAAAATGAAGGAAAGAGGGGGAGGAGTGCAACCCTAATCCATGCAATCATCATCCCTGCCCCTGCATTTGCTCTCTCATGGCATCAACGCCACTTCGCTGTCAAGCACCTCATTAGAATCTAGCGGTCGCACAAAGATGAAGCCTCACCAGGCCATAGTGATCCCCAGCGTTCCTAGTATGGGGCGTCTGTGTGCATGATGGATTCATGTTCCTCTTGACTTGGATGCCGAAAATAAGTGGAGAGTGAGAGAGATGAAGTCGCAAGTGGCCATTAATGGTTGCGTACATGGATGACATAGGTAAGGGTGTGAAAACCTGTTGAGGGTTGAATATTGCATATTAGACCCAGTTATTACCTGCTTTTACGAACATGGTATTGTTTAACGGCCCGATTTAATTAATCATGTTTGTGGTGTAATGTGTATTTACAAGCTGGACTGAAAAAGGATGTTAAATGCGTGGATTTAATGCTCTGAAGTCACCAAGGCAAGGGACAGACCTCAGGAGACCAAGATCAAAGAACTTACACGTTAGAAATCCGAAAAAATCACGCCACTCGCGTTAAACGGGCTGAAAACCGTTCAGAATGCAAGATCACAGGGTTCCCACCATCTATTCGGCTCGAGACTTCATATATGGCCTAAGGACCATAAATTAACCATACACGTCAAATTTCAGCCAGTGGATCCTCGTGAAAGTGGCCCAACGGACAGATCAGCCTATGAATTATCGATCTGGGGCCCACCGGATATCTAGATGTGCTTCAATTGTGGTCCCACCTCGTTAAATGAGCTGAAAAAATGGATGAACGGAGAAGATTTCTCAAGACCATCACCGTGGACCTCACTTGAGTGATGTGTGCACCAGGCACAAGTGCACATGCTGTGCACGGCATTTCCACAGCGGTCAACACGGCGTGGACCCGTATCCAAAATGGCAACTACCATTTGGGCTACCGCGACCGACGCAGGAGGCTCTTCTGCGGAAGTCAGTGGGCCACCATCATGGCCCACATGATCAATCCAAGCCATCCATCATGCAGGGGGGAAAAAACCAATCGAACCCATGCTGATCGTTGGCACCCATGTAAACACATGTGCCGGCCACAGCGACCACAAATATGCTGTCCTGCAACGTCCAAGACTGTTGCAGCGTGATTGCTTCCTTGGGCTTAGGGCTGTTCACGAGTCAAGCTAGCTCGAAAAGCTCGCTCGACTCGACTCGAGTCAGCTTGGATTGACTCAGCTTGAATGGCCAATTCGAGCCGAGCCAAGCTAATTATTTGAAGCTCGAGTTGAATTCAAGCCAAGTTCGACCAGGGGGCATTTCAACTCAACTCGACTCGAAGCTCGAAATCGAGCTCGACTCGGCTCGATTAATAAATATATTAAATATTATATATATATATATAATTATAATATAAGTTTTAAGTTTAATCTTAAAAATAAAAAAATAAAAAAACAAACCCTAGAGTCTCTACTCGACTGCACGCACCCCCTTCCCTTTCCCTTTCCCTTTCTTCTCTTTCTCTGCCCATTGACGGCCGCACGCCTGCCCCAATCACCACCGCCAGTTTTCATTTCAGCTCCACAATAGTATGATTTCAATCTCTTGAGATATACTTCTTAGGCGAGAAACCCAAGAAATTCGAGATGGGTTCTTCTCAGATTTGTTAGAGCTTTAAGGAAATCCAATGATCTGATTGGCTAGAACTCTTTACTTGGATTTCTGATCTGTGTTCTGCTCTGTTTCTTTTCTAGTACTTGGATTTCTGTTGGTGGAAGAAGATCAAGAACAGATCGGTTCTTATAGGTTTCCTCATCCGATTCGAAGCTTTGTTTGGTTTTTTCATCGGGTTTTGCTTTGATTCTCTTGAGATTTTTGAAATTTTCATCAATGGAGGAGGATCAAGAACAGAATCCATTACTCTCTCACCCAACAAGCTCGAGCTCGACTCGAGGTAAACTCGACTCGACTCGAACCACTAGCTCAACTCGACAGCTTTGGCAAACAAGCCAAGCTTCAATGTTGAGCTCGAGGCCAAGCTCGAGCTCGAGCTCGAACTGAGTACATCATGGACAAGCCAAGCCAAGCTTGGCCCACCTCGACTCGACTCGGCTCGATGCCCACCTCTACTTGGGCTGCATCAATGGACAACCAAACAGTCCATCTCCAGTCGAAATCTCGAGGCGAAGACAATGAACGGAGTGGATTTCCTGGATAGCTCCGTTCATGGGCCCCACTGACGCCGAAAGGATCCGTTTTCGGATTCCTTATGTGTTACGCACGTCCTGAGAGACCCGGACGATCCAGGCTGTTATAGGATCTTGGCAGGGATCGGTTCGTCCATCTAGACCGTCCAAAATATTCCCAAGGTGGGACCGACTAGAGCCAAGACGACTGAACGTCTTAGATCTTGCATGTGAATCGTCCAATTGATTCCAAACGCAAGTCGATTTTGCTATTGTTGCGTAACTTCTTGCGGACCTTCTCCACCGCCTCTGCAACCACAACCAACTCCAGCTGTCTGTGCACCGCCTCTCTGTGCGGAAACTCTTCTCCTCTGTCCTTCCTGCTTATAAGAAAGAGAGAGAAAAGGGGAAGCAGGGATCCTGGGACGTTTGGAAAAGAGTTGTTAGTTTATAGTTTCTTTTCGTTTCTTGTTTTCTTTTTTTTTTTAAAAAAAATTATTTTTCTTAATTTTGGAGTGCTTTAGCCCATCATGTCAGGCTAAACCTCTTAGCTAGGGCTAAAAGGTGAAGCTTGTAGCATGATGGGAGGATTTCTATGATTTTGATTCATGTTTGAACTGAATTTGATGCTAGTTCTATTTTAAGGAATACCTTTAGTTTTTAATGGTTTATTGTGACTAACATTACAATAGATCTACGATGGCTTTAAGTATTTCCTTTTCATTATTGTGATTATGCAGTTAGGAAGCCCTGTTATTCACCATTGCCCCTTAGACATGGTTTGGTGATGGAACCCTTCCTAACATTCATACATCTCTCTAATTGGCTGTGTATTGGTTTAATTCTGTTGTTTACTTTGTCTCATGGGCATGGTTTTGTGATGGAATCCATTCTAATTTACATTCATCTTATCTCTTGAAGACTAGATCAGAAGAAGTTCAGATTTGATTTTCATGGTATATCTTCCAACTGGATGAAGATGAGACTCGAAGTCCAGTTCAGTTCATGAATCAAGTGTAGATCTCCCTGATCTCTACTAGTGGATCCTTGGCACCCTAGTTTCCTACCTTTAAAATTTCACAAGTTTTAGTTTAATCATTCACCATTATTTCCTCCTATTCTCTCGATTTAGATTTCATCTTATTCTAGTTCTACTTAGTCTTAGATAACATATAGGTTTTAGTCCCTTGGGATTCGACCTCGGTCTCACCAAGTTTATTACTACATCACAACCCTATACTTGGGGAGTGAACAAAACCCTTGACTGAATCTCTATATGAGTATGGAAACCCTAATTACCAAAATGGGAATTCAAAAATGCCAATGATTTGGTATTGAAATCCCTAACTGATTCTGGATTTGGGATTTAAATCCCTAATTGCTATATTTTGGGATTGGAAATCCCCAATTATTCCTGATTCACAAAACCCTAAATGTCTGGATTTGAGATTTCAATCTGAAACCCCTAATTGATGACCAGAATTGGGGATTAGGACCTGAAATCCCCAATTTGGGATCTAGGATTCAAAACCCTGATGCACTGATTTGGGATTTAAAATCCCTAATTATATGATTTGAGATTTCGAAAACCCTAATAGCCATCTGGATTTGGGTTTTAGAAATCCTTAATTTACGTGATTTGAGGATCGGAATCCGAAACTCCCAATTGCTTAAATTTAGGAATTCGAAAGAATGTGGGATTCAATTTTCGAAATCCCCAATTCTGATATGAGATTCGAATTAGAAATCCCTAATTACTGTATTTGTGAATTAAGAATCCTTAATTTTTGGTTAATCGAAATCCCTAATGGATTGATTCTAGAATCGAATCCCTGATTTCTAAAATTGGATTCGAATATGAAATCCCCAATCTATTTGGATTCAGAGATTCGAAGATCCTTGATTTGGGGAATTGGAATCCTTAATATTTATTCTAGATACCGAATTCCAAATGTGGGATTCAAAATCTCAGTTGACTGTTTTTGGGAGTAAAAAATCCCAATGGCTAGATGTGAGATTTGAAATCCCAATGTCTAGATTTGTTGGAGTTGATCATCCATACCTGTTTCACAGTGGCTATGATACCAACTGTTAATTTTCTTAATGCAGAATAGCCAGGACCGAGTTGTGCATCGGATATGGAGATCAAGAATATTGAATACATGGTGTACCTGATTGAAACGCCGTTGCTGTAGATGCCGAAGTCTTCCTCTCCTTACTCCCTTAGAGAAGCTGTGATGGAGGTTGAAACTTCTGTCGATGGTGTTGGATAGGGGACCCAACCTAGTTATATATTTACAGAGGGCAGAAACCCATCAAAACTCCTCTCCCTATGGTTCCACACGAATTTGACAATCCTAATTTCTCTAAAACGTTGTGTGTGTATCGCAGTTGTAGCACTCCACCCCTTACACGAATTTCTGAATGTATCGTAACTTAACGGGGCTCACTAGTATACTTGATCACATTATCTAACCCTTAGGACAATCCAGACCGTTGATCAATAAGGCCCATCTTATAGAATTCTTATAGAGGTTTGATGTATGTATATGTACAGTATATGCATGTGTAGAGAGAGAGAGAGAGGGAGTAATAAAGAGAGAAATAATGGTCTTGCGCGCTGTGCGGCGGACGGGTCATGCAAACTAGGACAAGGGTGTGATAACAATTAAACCTTAGGGTGAAAAACTCTAGTGGATTTGTGATTCAGGGGGCCACAAAAAGGGAAACAGTAGGAGAAAGATGATGTCTACATTTGAATTTTTATAGCGCCACTATGACATTTATGTGAAATCCACTCCAGCCATTAGTTTCCTCATGGAAATTAATGCATGGATACCAAAAATTAGGTTCATATGTGATGTAAATGGACCACACCAAGCCAAACCATTTGGATAGTGGACGTCTCCTGCACTTTTTCAGCTCATGTGGCCCACTAGAGCTATGGACTTACGTGTTTGATGTTGGATCCATACGGCTAAATTTCATCACGTGTGGCCCACTTGAATCCTATTTAAGGTGGATTTTTAGGCCTCAGGCTTAACTTTTGGTGTAGTATCTAATGGTAGGAGTGAGTTTTACTTACTCATCACAATGGGCCCCGTAAAACTCAAGGATGGTCGTCTCTCCAACTAATTCCCTCAGTGTGCCCCACCTGAATTACTGATCATCTTAATTTTCTGCCTCAGGCCAAATGATGGGATTAAACATCTAATGGTCAGGGTGGGTCTCGCATAAACATCCTGATAAACCTTGCACAAAATATCGGGTTAGCATCCATCTTGCATCGGTTCCCAAGAAAATAGCAATATACCCAAAGGCTTAGATTGAGTAGCCTTGAACACAACAAGGCCCTTGTACGTGGCAAAGCTCTGTGGCCCCATCAGGATGTATGTGTTTTATATACTCCGCACATCCATTTTGTCGGAGCAAAAATGTGTCATATCCAAAGCTCAAGTGTACTACGCAACAGGAGAATTGTGATATTTGAACACAACCGGTGAAAATTTCTTGGGGCCATTTAAATTCTACATGATATTTGTGTTTTCCCATTATCTATATATGTGACCTTAGGACCAGGTTAGATGGTCAATAAACATTAGGTGGTCCTACAAAGGTTTCAATGGTGGTCGTTGTTGTTCCCACTATTTCCGATGGTGTGGTTCATTAGATATTTAGAACTGCCTATTTTTAGTATAATGACCTAAAAAATTATCTTAAAAAATACATTGTTGTGGTGCTCATACAGCTTTTTCGATGAAAGACATCAAATCCATTCCATGTTTTAATTAATTACTTTTTTTAAAAAAAGGGCTAGTGACTCGGGCTCCCCACGAAATCCCACCGAATCGAGTTGACTCGGGCCACATTTCGACATAGGAGTAACTCACTAGGCCAAGTAAACTCTGTGAAGTCCAACATGATTTTTATATTTTATCCCCTTTGTCCATCCATTTTATCAGATACTTTCGACATCAAACTTAAAAATGAAGCATATATAATGTTCAAATGGACCACGCCACATGAAATAATTAAATTAAATGTCTACTATTTAAAATTTTTTAAGGGCCAAAGAAGTTTTGGATCAAGCTTAAATTTGTGTTTTCCCCTTCATCCATGTCTTTATGATCTTATAAACACGTTGGATGACAAACAAACATTATTTTAGGGCTTAAAAAGGTTTTCAACGGTGGAAATCATTATCCCCAGCTGTTTCACGTGATTAACCCCTTAAAATATTAAAAAGGGATGGACGGCATGGATAGACTACATACATTCAAGGTGGGCCCAACTGAGCTTACTCAGTACAATATGAGCGTACTGAGTTAAGCAATCCGATTTATAGAAGAGGTATCTTCCGTGGGACCCACTTGAACGGCCGTTTGGATTTCTTACACGCTCTCCAATAAAGGGAACTTAATAAAGAACATTCATCATTTTCCCACGCATGCACCTACTAAATGCGCACTTATATCACGTAGCCTGGCCATGAAATCGTAACCCAATCCTCGGAAGGCCAACCGTTGTAGGGTAAAATATGGATTTGCTGCGGAAGTAGGATTAAGCATTTTTTTTTTTTTTTTTTTTAACACACGCACACAAATCGTGGGGCCCAGTAAATATATTTTATAACCCAAAACCTGGAGTGAATCTATAATCCATACTGGATATTTTTGGACATCAATTGGACTGTTAAAATAGTGAATCACCAGTCATCACAATTCAATATGTAAATGCCATAACCGTAGGTCTGAATGGTATAATCAATCTTATTTTAGGTGGAGGATCCATACTATCGATACAACTATGTGGACGGTTTGATGTTAGGTACATGTATGACACGTGTACAGTTTTCAGTTGGCATGAATAAGGGCGGGTTTGATTTTTTATTTCTGACGTAAATGCAACATAAATAGTATTTATTATTTATATTCTGTAAATATTATTTAATTTTAATTTTTATTATTTTTACTCATGCCGTTTGAAAATTTTTAAAATTTTAGAAAATATACAATCATGATATATTACCGCCGTTTGTTTTTTTAATATTTCCAATGACTCTAAGAACTAGCTCGTTCGGTGATTCAGTATATCCAACATAGGGCCACGTATTGTTGACTGACTCTGTCGAGTATGACCTTGCTAACGGATGCTGGTGCGGGTACACGGTGATGTGCGTGACTAATCTACACCGTCCATCTATGTTTCTAGACTGCTTTATGCAATCGGCTCAATTTTGAGGCATATCCAAATCTCAAGTGGACAACTCAGCAAAAAAAGTAATGGGTATTGGAAGCCTACCACAGCACATCACGAGAAAGAGTGGGGATTCAACACATTTAAAAAAAAAATTTCCTAGGGATTACGAAAGTTTTGAATTAAGGTGATATTTTTATTTTCTCTTCAACGAGATGTGCGTGACTTAATCAACAGGCTGGATGACAAATAAACACAACAGCGAACCCTAATTTTTTTAATGATAGGTATTAAATATCCACTGTTTTGTGGTGGTGTGGTTCACTCGAGAATTGGATATCCCTCATTTTTTGGATCATACTCTAAAATTATCCGTAAAATTATCTGTAGCGATATGGCTACTGACTCTTGCATTTAATGCAACTGACATTTAATGCTTCGTGCATTTTAACGCAACCAAGCTTATTATTTGGTGTGGTCCACTTGATCATTGGATCAGGCCGCGTATATCAGTCACTTTTATGCCTGGACTTGAACATCCGGCCGCATATATCGGCTAAGTCTAGCCCGAAGTAGGCTAAACCTGTGAGCCCGACGGGCCGACCCAGCCCATTGACATCCCTACGCTCCGTATTCTGCCCGTCTCTTGTTGCACCGACTGATGATATCGACCGTTCATCTGGACGCCTATCCAGCGTATGATCAAGACGGTTTTGATGTGAAGGTGAGTTAGAAACTCCAATTGATGATTTGATCTCTGCTGGATGAGATTTTTTAGTAACTGGGGCAATCTACGAAGGCAAATTTTAAATGAACGGTCTGGATCATCATATGATTGGCAGAAGTGGTGATCCTCTGTTTTTTTTTTTTTTTAATGGACGGGGATTGGATACTGACCGGTTGAGTAGCGAGACTCCCTCCTGAAGTGACGTCACCAAGTTCCGTGGGCCCCACCATGATGTGTGTTGTATCCCCACCGTCCATACATTTGGAGAGATCATTTTAGGATATAGTCCAAAGAACGAGGTAGATCCAAGGCTAGGGTGGACCCCAACATAGAAAACAGTGGTGAGAGTGATGCCCACCGTTGAAACATTCAAAAGGTCACCATGATTTTTATTTGTAATCCAACCTGTTCATGTGTCAACGCAGACATGAAAGAAGGGAAAACACAAATATTAGCTTGATCAAAAACTTTTGTGGCCCTTAGAACTTTTTAATGGTGGGCATCACTCTCCCCACTGTTTTCTGTGGTGGGGTCCTTTAGAGCTTTGGATCTGACTCATTCTTTGGATCATGCCCTAATATGATCTCTCAAAATAAATGAACGGTGTAGATACAAAACATACATCGTGGTGTTGCCCACATAGCTTGGTGACGTCACTTCAGTAGCGAGTCTCGGTACTCAACCGGTAGCTAATCCGCGCCCAAAGAATATACATCCTCCCTAGTTGCAATAAGACCAAGGACATTTTGGTAATTTTAACAAGTTGTAAATATATAGGCGGTTTCTCCCTTTGTCATCTTCCTCGAAACAGACTCTACGCCGCTCGCTCCTCTTCTTCCAGGTATTCTCGCTGCCTATCACGTGCTTCTCACGTGCTCTTTCTCTCTCTCACACACTCTCTCTCTTTTTGTTATTGTTGTTAGAAGCCGAGTTCCCTGTTTGTGCTGAACATGGAAGTTTCTCGTTCGTACCCACCGTACATGTGGGGCCCATGGTTGGTTTATCCAGGCCATTGATCTGATGTCCCCCCATCATGGATGATCAACTCTATCATTTCCATTCAATGTAGATAATATAAAAGATTTTATGATTAGTATCTAACTGTTTGAGAGATTTTCTCTGCATGGTCCATCTCTGATGGAGACCATCAGATCTATGGCATGGATAAACCAGCCATGGGTCCCGCATATATATATATATATATATATATATATATATATATATATATATATATATATATATATATATATATATATATATATATTGTGTTTAAAGATGTTAATGAAATAGACAGAGAAAATTGATTTTCGCTTCAGCCGTTTCCATCCATGTTGGACACATATCAACATGGAAAATTTTTAAAAGCATTTAGATTTTAATATTGAACACATATAAACTTGAGATAAGATGCTCAACCAATTTCTAATATTTCCTTATGGCATGTACACAAGACCACAGGCCAAGTCACCCACCAAAACAGCTTTGCAATCCGTAATTACCTACCCAAACCATAGCATCCAAGCTCAGCTTAAAGCTTGTACTAAACAAGAATACAGGCGAGGTGTTATTTGGAGAGGGTGGAAAAGATTTCATAGATTTTCTCTTCAGCCTCCTAGCATTGCCAATTGGGTACGTTTCAAAGCTCCTCACAAAGCAACGCATGGTGGGGTGCGCTGGAAGTCTCTATAATAGCTTTGAAAATCTCACCGTTGATTACATGCAACCCAACTTTGATAAAAATACCATCCTCAACCCCAAGACGTCTATTCCTATGAGCGGTCAGAATCCTCCCCTTCTGTTGCAAGATGGTTCTTCCACCACATCAAAGTACTACTCATGCGGTGGCTTCCGCAACTACGGCCGTCACTACTGCATCACAGATGTTAAGGACGCTGTATGTTCATCTTGCAACGAAAAAATGGATCAGGAGTTTGTCTATGTTAGTCCTAAAGTTGTAGCATCAGGATCAGACGGTGGAGGAGGGTGCGTTGAGGGTGTGGTGACTTACATGGTGATGGATGATTTGGTGGTGACGCCCATGTCTACCATATCAAGCATTTCTCTACTCAGCAAGTACCAAGTCAAGGACGTAAGTGCACTAAAGGAGAAGGTTGTTGAAGTGGGCATAGATGAGGTACGCCATCTCTCTTACTCTACTAGTTTGTACAAGGGCATCCATCCATCAGTGATTCAAACCTTTGATTCTAGCCTCATGTGGGATTGATATTTATTAATTTTATCTTATTATACTTGATGCGTGATTTATTTATAAATCCATTTGTTAGGGTTTGGCTCTTTTAAAGGCTTCTTTGGAGTCAAAGACAGTGCTGACTGACGTCTTTGGAGAAAAGTCGAAGAAAGTGCCGGTAATCTTATGTGCATTTTATGCCTTGGAATTTCCAAACAACATTATAACTTTTGTTGGGAGATGTTAGTTAGAAAATATAATGTATATACTTTTCCTTTATGGATGTTTTTAAGAACATTTGATTGGAAATATTATTTTAATTAGTGTATTCTTCAATGGGTGGTTTTGTTTCAATGATCAAAATCATTTATATGATGAGACTTATGGTCCATGAATGTGATACCCCTATAAGATTCGTAGATTGGACTATTTTAAACCCATGACCATTCGCTTTTCTCACATATTGGCCCTAACCCAGATTGACCCCAGCCCTGACTTAATTGGCCCAATCCTATAATGCCAGGGCCAACCTTTTTAGCTTGATCAGGGCTAGGGCTAGGATCAAATTCTAGCCATGATCTACCCAGTTCCATTCCCACCCCTAACTGTTGAGCCACTTGATAAAGTATTAGAATTCGTTTCATTAGGAGATTTGGGTGCTCAAGCAACACAAAGTAACCCTAATATACCACCATGACCGTAGTTGTAATAATTGTAAATCCCGTGATATGATCTCTCAGCCATAGCCTTATATAAAACCTCTATTCCCTCCAGAAGGAATTACAGGATTCAGATCAACTTGGGGTCTGAAATGTTCACTCAACCAATAATACTAGGATCGTTAATCAAAATCCAGGATGTTCTAGGTTGTTTCTTCCATTGATAGTCCATGCGCTAAAATTCTCGGGTATTGGAAAACACACACCACCATTCTTGGGACTCTTATTCATTGAATGTGAGTTGTTGCATTTTTCTGCTTTTAACCATCTACTTGCAGGTAATGCATAAAAAGGCCAGAGTACATATAACAGAATCCGGCGTACTGATCATATATATCTTTAGTGTGGATCACCGAAATCATATTCATTTGCAATTTTCTACTATGCTGATGTTTTATTTTATTGGTAAATTTGTTTTCTAGGGTTTGGCCCCGGTGAAATCATCCCTGGCGTCAACGAAGAGAGCATTCACTGGTGGCTTCGGAGTAAAGCTTGAGCCCATGGAGTAGTTGGAATTTTGAGCACTGTTCTTTCTTTCTTTTTCTTTTTCTTTTTTTGAAACATTTTGTATGGAAATGTTCATGGTGGTTAATCTGTAATAGAGCTCTTCAAATTAACTCTGAAGACAATGTCACTAAATGTTGCATATATCGAGCTCTAATCCCAACTTTGGGAATCATGGTTTTAATATTCGTCTGTGTGGAGTGCGACTCTGACAAGTCGACTCCGACTCATTGGACCCAAACAAACTTTTCTACCTTTTATTGATTGACATGCTTATTTGTTGGATAAATATAAATCAAGATAAGTTACCTTAGGCATAAATGGCTTAAGCAAAATGACTTATGATCCAGACATGTCCTGTATCCACTCATTAAATGAGACAATGTAGAAATAATATTTAATAATTGATAAGTAGCAAAATAAACGTATAGTCCACTTCATGAGTTGATAGGATTGATTTTTGCAATAGGTAATCTGCATGGTAGGGTTAACCTATTAGGAGGATTATGTCACAATCATTTCAAAGGTTAAGTTGTCCACTGGGTGGACAGTAAACTGTAATTTGATTGGCGGACTTGAGTTTTAGATGTTACATTAAACTGTAATTTGATTGGTGGACTTGAGTTTTAGATGTTTCAATAGTGGGCGTTTAATCCTCGCTATTTCCTAACATGTGTCCTACTAGAGTTTTGGATATATCTCGATTTTGGTGTCATGATCTGACATGAGCTGGAAAAACCAATGGGCGGTGTGGTTTTCTCAAAGATATCATGGTATGCCCCGTCTAGCTTTTGACTGCCAGTTTACTGTTTACCAAATGCAATTTTGCTTGAATCCAAATAGTCCCTTAGACCATGTATCATGCTAACAATTAATAATCTTAAAAATCACGTTCTTAACTCAAAACTCAGCTAAGGCAATTTGACTTGACTGGATTTTGAGCCATTGCTTGCTTCAAAGTCATTGTGCGTTGAAGCATTATTTTATGGTTATTTTGAATCCAAGTCTTGGAGAAACTCAGTCGCGAACTTGACTCAACAAGACTCATTAGTCAGCTTGATCACCAGTCGGCTCAATATGACTTTTCGTGCCTCAAACCAAGTCAGCAGCCCAGATAGAGACTTTCTAATAATGATAATATTAAAATTGCAGTTAAAGAGAGTTTAACCATAATAATCTGTTGAAAGTATAGACTTGTTAACAATATTCCACAGCAAGAACTATATATATTTTTTATATAAATAAATTTTATTAATAATAATTTCAATTACTTATTCAGACCACTTATTGCTTCAATTATATATTACAATATCTAGTCGAGTAACTTCAAGACTCATTCAAGTCTTAGAGTAGACCAAAGGAGTCAAGTTGAGTTTTCAGGTTTTTGAGCTATGAATCTAACTGACTGCACATCCCCACTTGAACAAACTGAAATCCTGAGAGGATACCTATAAATATATTCTGGAGCCTATTTTCATCACACAGTAGTACCCACCATTTTGGATGGTCCAGATTTTGCCCACTACTGAACATTGCCAAAGACATTCCTATTAATCAACACTAACACGTACAGGACCACAGGCCAAGTAACCCACCCAAACCTAAGCTAAGCTTAAAGCTTCACATTGGTCAAGATAGGCTCCATGCCTCCGGTGTGGTGACTTACATGGTGATAGATAATTTGGTGCTGATGCCCATGTCTGTCATATCTGTTGGTTAGCCTTGCACAAACCTTAGGATCTAGCCTCCCGAAACAAACCAGAATTATGGATAATAAAGCAATGAAATAAATCAAAGCATCAATCGCACACCACACAAGAGATTTTTACGTGGAAAACCCTCAAAGAGGTAAAAACCACGGGACCTCGTCCAGATCAACAATCCACTATGAAGTAGAACGTTACAATCTTCTTCACTCATGCAGGAGTAGATAAACAATAAGAGAAATAGAGAAAACGGAGAGATCTAACCGATTATGAGGATATAGAAGCGCTGAGATATAAATTGTAAAGTAGAAAACCTCCACGAGTAGAACCTCCCTTCTATAAGCTTCATCTCTCTCTTTCTTCTTCTCTCTCACCTTTGATAGCCCTAAAACCTTTAGCAAATCCCTTGTAAAGCTTTAGGAAACCTTCTTTCTATACCTAGAAAAATCTTAGGCAACACCTTTTATAGTTTAGGAAACTCCTTTCCGCATCTCTGTTGCGAAAGGACTCAAATCCGCAGTTTCGCGCAAAATCGTGGAACAAACTGCGTAACCTTCGACTAGTCGAGACATCCCTTCGACCAGTCGTAGGTCGCCTTCAACCAGTCGAACATTCCTTCAACCAGTCCTAGCTATAATAAAAAATAGCAAAATTACTCGCTGGACTTTGAGTCGAAGTTTCGACTCGAACCTTCGACCGGTCGACCACCAGCCTTCGACCAGTCGAGCAGGGCTCTCGACCGGTCGAAGATGGGTCAAAAAAAACCATCAAATCTCCCCCTTTTTAACCCAGGAGGGATCCACCTTCTTCAAGCCAGCCAGGTTTCTACAAACCTCAAACTTGCTCTTGAGCAAAGCCTTAGTCATCATGTCTGACCCATTATCGTCCGTGTGGACCTTCTCAAGCTGTAACACCTTCTGTTCCAAAGTATCCCTAATCCAGTGATACCGAATCTCCATGTGCTTCGACTTGGAATGCTGACTTAGATTCTTGCTCAAGTGTATATCACTCTGACTATCGCAATAGACCATGTGCTCCTGCTTTAGGTTAAGTTCCTATAGGAACCTTTTCATCCAAAGCATCTCTTTGTATGCCTCTGTAACTGCAATGTACTCGGCCTCTGTCGTCGACAATGCTACGACCTTCTGTATCTTGCTCTGCGAAGAAACCGCTCCCCCTGCAAACGTGAACATGAACTCCGATGTAAACTTCCTGGAGTTTATGTCATCTGCCATATTTGCATCTGTGTAGCCCTCTAACACAGGTTTTCCGTCACTATAGCATAGGCTCAACCTGGATGAGCCTCTTAGATACCGTAGTATCCATTTCACCGCTGCCCAATACTCTTTGCCAGGATTAGCAACGTACCAGCTGACAACACCAATCACATATGCTATGTCTGGGCGTGTACACACTATAGCATACATCAAACTTCCTATAGCTGACACGTAAGGTATTTTCTGCATCTCATCCACTTCTGCCTTCGTCTTGGGACACTGCCTGTCGCTCAATCTGAAGTGACCATCCAGTGGAGTACTGATTGGCTTCGCTGCATTCATATTGAACCGCTCTAAGACTTTCTCAATATACCGCTCTTGTGGATGTACCAAAGCTTCCTGTCGCCGCTCACACGGGTTATCTCTATTCCTAGGATCTGTCTAGCCAGGCCCAAGTCTTTCATCGTAAAAGACTTGCCCAACTCCTGTTTCAGCCTATCAATCTTCTTGATGTCTTTTCTCATAATGAGCATGTCATCAACATATAACAGCAGAACTAAGAAATCACCATCTGAGAACTTGCGTGTGAACACACAGTGGTCCGACTCCGTTCTATCATACCCATGTTTCAACATAAATGAGTCGAACTTCTTGTACCATTGCCGTGGAACTTGTTTCAGCCTATACAAGCTCTTTCTCAGCCTACACACCATATGCTCTTTGCCCTTGACTTCGAACCCCTCTGGTTGGTGTATGTAGATCTCTTCTTCCAGGTCACCATGGAGAAAGGCAGTTTTAACATCTAACTGCTCTATCTCCAGATCCATGCTAGCCGCCAACCCAAGCAACACACGTATGGATGTCATCTTCACCACTGGTGAGAATATCTCTTTGAAGTCTATACCTTTCCTCTGACCAAACCCTTTCACCACAAGTCTAGCCTTGAACCTCGTCTCGTGAATTCTTCGCTCAATCTTCTTTCTAACACCCACTTGTTGCTCAAAGCTTTCTTGCCCTTAGGCAATTTCACCATATCATAGGTGTGGTTCTTATACAAGGATTCCATCTCCTCTTGCATAGCTTTCAACCACTCCTCCTTATGCTCGTTCGGCTAGAGCCTTAGAATAATCTTCGGCTCTCCCCATCGTCAGCATAATGTACTCATGTGGCGAATACCTCTTGGATGGCTGTCTATCCCTAGATGACCTCCTCACCTGTGGTTCAACAGGTAAATCAAGTGGGGGCTGCTCCCCTGGTCCATCTTCTGAAGGAACTCCCTCATCCTCTGCACCTTGCTGTACTCCCCCGTCATCAGGCACCACGTGAGGAGTAATTGGATCCATGTCCTCTAGCTCACCTGAACTAGGCTGATTCTTCTCTGGCTTACCAATGTCTTTTATACACTGATCTTCAAAGAAAACCACATCTCTACTCCTCACGAGCTTCCTCTTGGTCGGATCCCACAATTTATAACTGAACTTTTCATCATCATACTCTAAGAACACACACTGCCTGATCTTCATATCGAGCTTGGACCTCTCATCCTTTGCTACGTGAACGGATGCCCTGCATCCAAACAGCCTGAGATGACTGTATGATGGATCATGTCCAGTCCACACCTTCTCAGGCACTTCTCCATTCAATGGGGCTGATGGAGACCTGTTTATCAAATACACCGCCGTGTGCATTGCTTCTCCCCAGAACGTCTTGGGCAATTTCTCATGGGATAACATGCATCTGATTCTCTCAACAATGGTGCGATTCATTCGCTCAGCTACACCATTATGCTAGGGGGTCTTGGGAACCATCTGTTCATGTCGTATACCTAGGGACTTGCAGTACTCATGAAAGTCGCCAATGTATTCACTACCATTGTCAGTGCGGATGCACTTCAATGGTCTATCTGTCTCTCTCTCGACCATAGCATGAAACAATTTAAACACACCAAAGACCTCGTCCTTGGATTTCAAAGCATAAACTTAAACCCTCCTAGATGCATCATCTATAAAAGTGACAAAATATAATGCCCCACCTAAGATTTTGTCCTCATAGGACCACAAACATCAGAATAAATGAAATCTAATGCATGCACTTTATTAACATGAGAAGTAAATTTAACAAATGAAACTCTATGCTGTTTCCCTGATAAACAATTAAGACAGGTTTTGAGAGGCATACCTGTCACGTCTGGAAGGAGCTGCTTCCTCGCTAGTAGTTGAAGCCCCTTTTCACTCATGTGGCCTAAACGCCTGTGCCACATGTCAATAACTGAATTTTCCTCTGCGTTCAATCCACCCTTACATATACTAACACTTACCTTGTAAAGGGTGCAACACTTCTTTCCTTTGGCCACGATCAACGAACCCTTGATGAACTTCCATCACCCACCAGCAAACCGGCTCTCATAGCCATCATCATCCAACCTTCTCGTCGACATCAAGTTCAGGCGAAGGTCTGGGATATGCCTCACATCCCTGAGAACCAATGTGCAGCCCACATCGGTCTTCACACAAATATCACTGACTCCCACGATCTTTGATACGCCAGAATTTTTCATCTTTACAGTCCCATAGTCACCTGACTTGTAGCTTGTGAAGAAGTCCCTGCGTGGAGTCACATGAAAAGAAGCTCCAGAGTCAACCACCCAGTCGGTGTCCTGACTCGTAGCCGTGAGACATACATCGTGATCTGCAGAAAGAATAACTATCATGTCGCCATCTGAAGTGACCGCAGTGGAATCTGATTCATCTTCCTTCCATTTTCCTTTCTTGTCGTTTTTCTTACCACGACATTCATGCTTGTAGTGGCCCTTCTTGCCACAATTCCAACATTCAACATCTTTTCTGTTATTCAACTTACCTCTTGATTTATCTCAGGCCTTCCCACCCTTCCTATTCTTTCCTCTCCCCCGTTCCTGTGTCACAAGGGCCTCTTGTTGAGTAGACCCCTGAGATTTCCTCCCTGTCTCCCCGTTGAAGAGACAACTGGTTATCTGTTCCATGGATATCTTTCCGTCTGGCACGGAGTTACTTAGAGACACCACCAATGTCTCGCAACTGTCAAGCAATGAACTAAGCAATAGTAAAGCCTGCAATTCATCATCCAGAACCACTTTATAGATGTGAGTTGGTTCACTATATTGCTGACCTCATTCATGTGCTCGGCCACAGAACCACCATCTTTGAACTTGAGATTTACAAGTCGCCTTATTAGAAATATCTTATTACCGATTGTCTTCCTCTTATACAACCCTTGTAATTTTAGCCATAGGCTAGCGGCTGAGGTTTCTGTAGACACATGGTGGAACACGGAATCATCCAACCATTGTCTAATAAACCTCACCGCCTTTCGGTCCATTTTCTTCCAATCATCATCAGTCATATCCTTGGATTTTGCTGATATGCCTAAGATTGGAGAATATAGGTCCTTGCAATAAAGCAAGTCCTCCATCTTAGCCTTCCATATGGTCCAGTTAGAATCATTAACGCTGATCATCCTTGAGCCACCTTTCATAATTCAAAACCGATCCTACCCGTTTAATGAACTTAGCTCTGATACCACTTTGTTGGGATATCAAATTCAAAACCGATCCGTCATATCCACCATTGCTCTACTCAACAAGTTCCATGTCCAGGACATGAGTGCACTCAAGAGAAGGTTGTGGAAATGGGCATGGATGAGGTATGGCATCCCTCTCTTACTCTCTAAGTTTGTGGAGGAGCAGACCTTTAAGCCCCAAAATCGTTTAATGGGATGGAGATCTCACACACAACTAGTTAGACAATAAGGTTATCCTTAAACTAGCACGAATATATGTATATCGCCTGAATTTCAAGCCATCAAAATGGTTGGATCTAAAATGGAAGGCACCTGACACAAAAAGCTGGGTGATGTTGTTTGGATGCTTGGAAAATCAGGTCAAGGGAAACATTGGGATTCTCAAATGTTAGATTATTGGAAGAAGATTTTCCGAGAAGCTGGGTTAACGTTGTTTGGACGAAAATTCTAGAGTTAAATGAATCTCAAGATTTTGTGTTTGGATGACAAAATTGTGGAAGTCTTCTTACATGCTACAAAACAGTACTTGACGGATTACACATGCTAAAAGTGTCGTATGCTTGCAATTGCAACATAAACATGGTGGTCGGACTGAAATGGACTTATATGTGGGCCACACATGTAAGATGAGTATTGAAATTGATATAAACCATCCAACATGTGATTCCTACCACTAATTTTCTGTCATTTTCTTTAAATAATCTTAACCTTTCTATTTATAGCTTGAAAAATGAATGGTCCATACTGATCATTCTACAAAAAATTCGATCATTGATATGAACCAACAATATGAGAGACTGGATGGTCCAAATTCGAGTTTGTACGTGCCGTGTTAACTTCTCTTAAAAATTTTAGGATATTTGGAAAAGCTAACGTCCCAACAACGGCCCCGTATGTATTTTTTAAGCTACATATGGCATGTCACCCCCAATCTAGACATCACGAATCTGAAAAATTCATGCAATTGGATGGCCCTAATCGTTTTGACGTAGGCTATTTTGTTACAACTATCCATTCTCAGGAGCTATCAAAAGAACCGTTAGTGTCATCAAACTAACATAGGTCACTTGTATGTACCCACTAATGTCTATGTGACCTTATGAACAAGTTGGATGCTAAATAAATATGATTATGTGTTTTTTCCTTTCGTCCATATATATGTGACCTTATCAACAGGTTGGATAGCAAATAAACACGACGATGGCCCTGTGAAGGTTTCAACGGCAGCGGACACCATTGTTCCCACTGTTTCCTGTGGTGTGGTTCACTAGAGATTTTGATCTGCCTTATTTTAGGTACCATGATGTAAAACGATCTAAAAAAATGAATGGACGGTGTGGATAAAATAGACACATCATGGTGGGACCCACACATCTTTGCCATGTATACTCGTACTGCATAATGTATAACTAGTTGGTAAGTGCTCTTCTTTCCCCGAAAGATGCCGCGAGATCAAATAAATTCCATGTATTAATTAATTATTTTTTATTTAAAAAGGGCTCTGAGAAGGCGAGTAACTCGGGCTGGACACGAAATCCCACCGAATCGAGTTGACTCGGGCCTACATGTTGACGATAGAAGAGGCGCGCGTCTACCATGGGACCCACCTGAACGGCCACTTGGATCTCTTACACGCTCTCCAATGGAGGGAAGCTAATTAATAAAGAAGGTCCATCGTTTTCCCACGCATGCACCACGTAAATGCGCACTTATATCACGTAGCATGCATAGCCATGTGAACGTAACCCAATCCTCGGCAGGCCAACCGTTGTTGAGAAAAATATGGATTTCCTGCGGAAGTAGGATTGAGCGTACGCATGCACACATCTATTGTATACCTAACCCGCTTGCACTCCAAATTAAACCGTCCAAATCGTGGGGCCCAGTAAATCTGTTTCATAACTCAAAAACTAGACTGAATCTCTAATCTATATTGGATATTTTTGGACTTCAATTGGACGGTTAGAATGGAGTATCACCAATCATCACAGCTCAATATATAAATGCCCGTAGTCGTAGGTCTGGATGGTATAATCAATCTTATTTTAGGTGGAGGATTCATACCATCGATACAACTATGTGGACCGTTTGATGTTAGGTACATGTATAACACGTGAACAGTTTTCTGTGGGCCCGAATATAGAAAGCATCACGCTATGCTAGAATCCTAGAATGTACGCGGTTTGGCTAGCTGGTGACTCAGCCACTGGCTAGTGGCCCAGGCTAGTGGCTATTAGTGGGTGCTCTTTGGGCCCACAATGATGTATGTGTTTTATCCACACCGTTCATTCTTTCAGATCATTTTAGTTGAATCCAGCAAGAGTCAGATCTAAATTTTAGGTGGACCACCACACAAAAACAGAGGTGATTGAATTTCCACCATTAAAAACGTCCTAGCCCGATAATGGAGGAGAAAACAAATATCAGCTTGATCCCAAACTTTTGTGCCCACAAGAAGTTCTTAATGGTGGGTGTTCTTTCAACACTGTTTCCTATGGTGTGGTCCAGTTTAGATTTGGATCTAACTTATTTTTGGTCTCATATATTAAAATTATTTGCAAAAATGGATAGAAGGCGTGGATGAAACACATACATCATATGTGAGGCCCACATAGCATCGACCACTAGCCATAGGCCAGTGGCAGGGTTACTGGCTCGTTCTCGTGGACCCGGATTTCCCGCAAAAGCCTTTGGCAGGAAGTCCACTGCCATGTTTGTGAGAAATCTTCCCTTCCATCCGTTCTGGTTAAAAATAAATCGTATCAAATGCTCAAGTGGGCCAAAATCCTGCGAATTGAACTTCCACGGTTAAAATACTCGTGGGGTACAAAAGTTTTGAATCATGCTAATATTTGTGTTTTCAGTTTCATCCCTAACCACTTTTTCCTTTAGTACGGCCTACTTTAGTCCTCGATTTTGGTCTCTTTGCCTGAAATGAGCTCACAAAACGGATGAACAGGATGAATTCCTTAAAAACATCACGGTGGGACCACCTAAGCTAGTTTCCAACACATGAAATTTATGCGAAAGGCTTACGTAGGAAATCCGCGTCCGTTCACGTCCTGTTAGAATTCCGGTAATCGGATTGCTGAGTCACTAAGTAGGCTTTTATCGTACCAAGTAAACTCTGCTGAGCCCACTGTAAATGTATTGGTATATCCATGCCGTCCATCCGTTTTTCCAGATCATTTTAGGGGTTGAGCCCAAAACTAAATCATATGCAAAGCTGAAGTGGACCACACCACAAGAATCAATTTTAATATGATTTTCCACCGTTTTTAAAATTGTGATAAACTAGCATAAGAGTCCAGTCAATCCTTTCAAATCCTCCTCTGGCAGTAGTAAACATCTATAATTATAAATAGTGCCAAAACCCTGACTGTAAATGCCTGTAAACACAACAACCTCAGACCATGGCAACGAAGCTGAGCCTGAAGCTTCTGGTAGACGAGAAATCCAACAAAGTCCTGTTCGCAGAATCAGGAAAAGAATTCATTGATTTTCTCTTCAATCTCCTTACATTACCCCTCGGCTCTGTAACAAAGCTTTTGAAAAGAGGAGGCATGGTTGGATGCATAGGAAGACTGTATGAAAGTGTAGAAAATCTAAGTGGCACTTACATACAACCCAACCAAAACAAAAAAGACCTTCTCAATCCCAAGACATCATCACCTCAAAAAGGCAAAAATCCTCCTCTTTTCTTACAAAATGTCACCTCAACAGCAACAAAGACGCTCTACGTGTGCACCAGTTGCAGCTACCAAAAACAGTATACGGATGTTCATGGCACGCGGTGCCCCAACTGCAACCATAGGATGTCTACTGAGATAACCTATGTTGGTTCTGTAAATGTAGCAGTTGGATCGGATGGTGATGAAGAAGGTGGATATGTGAAAGGTGTGGTGACATATATGGTGATGGATGATTTGGTGGTGACGCCCATGTCCACCATTTCTTCAATTACTCTACTCAACAAGTTCAAAATTAAGGAAGTGGGTGCACTTCAAGAGAAGGTGGTGGAAGTGGGCATGGATGAGGTATGTGTATTAACTGTCCACTCCCTTTTTTTTTACCCTTATGAATGTTTCTTACGCTTATCATGTATTCATGGAATTTCAGCTTGTTTAGAATCACGGACTTGTTGAGGTCCATTCAAGGGAACTTCCCATGAGGTCAAGCTATGTGGGCCACACGGTGATGTGTGTCGAACATCAACACCATGCATTTGATCGGTACCCTTTAGCTAATGGGATATCCCAAAAATAAACCCTATACGGAACTCAAGTGGGCCATACCATCTAAAACCACGTGAAGACATGCTTAAAACATATAAAAGCACTTGGCCACCTGAGTTTTTGAATTCAGCTGAAACTTGTGCCGACTCCTCATCCAAGTGAGACACACAATGGATGATATGGATTTGTTAACCACATCTTGATGGGCCCAATAAATAATTATTTATGTTGTAGATGTTCGACACACATCATGGTGGGTAACCCTTCTCAAGTGTCAAATGGTGCATCTGACAAGTGTTGACGCCCGAACCGCATCATTGTGGCACACACAGCTCGCGACCTCATGGGAAGTTCCCATGAAGTCAACCTCATAGTACCAGTTTTGTGTGTGCATATGCATCATTGTGCATATATATATATATATATATATATATATATATATATATATATATATATATATATATATATATATATATGGCAAAGGTACAATGTGCTCAAGCTAATGATAAGCTCCCATGAGGTCGAGCTGTGTGGGCCCCACCGTAATGCGTGTCAATCATCAACACCGTGCATTTGATGGGTCCCCTTTAAATTATGGGATATCCCAAAAATCAGCCGTATACGGAACTCAGGTGGGCCATACCATCTAAAATCATGTGAAGACATACCAAAAACATATAAAAACACTTGATGAGGCCCACCTGAGTTTAGAATGCTACCGAAACTTGGTCTGAACCCTCATCCAAGTGGAACGCATATAATGGATGGGCTGGATTTGCAAACCACATCTCGGTGGGCCCAACAAATGATTATGAATGTTTTAATGGTGCACGACCCCTCTCCACTTCTGTATCTGGTGTGGCCCACACAAGTCACAGATTGACTTGATTTTTGAGACCTAGGCCCACGATGGAATGGTGCATCTGACTAATGGGGTAGATGTTCGAAACGCATCACGGTGGGGCCCACACAGCTCGACGTCATGGGGCGTCATGGGGCGTTAAAATCATATATAGAGCATTTCATATATATATATATATATATATTATATATATATATAGCTCTCATGGGAACTCCCCATGAGGTCGAGCTGTGTTGGCCCCACAATGATGTATGTCGAAAATCAACACCGCGCATTTGATGGGTCTCCTTTAAATTATAGGATATCCAAAAAATCAGTCGTATAAGGAACTCCAGTGGGTCGTACCATCCAAAATCATGCGAAGACATGCCTAAAACATATAAAAGCACTTGGTACGGCCCACCTGAAATTTGGATGCATCTGAAACTTGGTTTGACCCCTCATCCAAGTGGGAACACATGATGGATGAGCTGGAAGGACGCAGATTAGATACTGACAAGGTTAATAGCCAAATTGCTACTGAAGTGACGTCAACAAGTTATGTGGACCTCACCATGATACATGTGTTGTATCCATACCGTCCATTAATTTGGAGAGATCTTTTTATGGCATGAGAAAAAAAAATGAAATAGATCTAAAGTTAAAGTGGACCCCACCATAGAAAACAGTGGGGATAGTGACATCCACCGTTCAAAACTTCTTAGGGGCCACAGAAGTTTCTGATCAAGCTGATATTTTTTTGCCACTTCATCTATCTCTATGTTAACTTATGAATAGGTTGGATCTCAAAAATATATCATGGTGGACCCTATAAATGTTTCAACGGTGAGTGTGACTACTCCCACGATTTTTTGTGGTGGGTCCACTTTAACTTTAGATCTATCTCATTCTTTTTCTCATGTCATAAAACGATCTCTACAAATGTTTGGACGGTATGGATACAACACATGCATCACGGTGGGGCCCACAGAGCTTGGTGACGTCACTTATGTTTGACATACATTGTGGTGGGGCCCACACAGCTCGACCTCATGGGGAGTTCCCATGAGCTCGACCGTATAGAACCTTTTCCCACACACACACACACATATATATAGATATATAATTGGGTTGCCATTCGTTGTCAATAACCTACAATTGCAATAGCCTAGATCACAATTCAACGGTTGAGGGAACAGTGGACTGGCTTTCCTTTAGAGAGAGGAATTGCATTTCCAATCATTCGAAATTATCAATACTCTTTTCATTTCCTTACACTAGTTTGTTTGGTTGATTTTGCTAGGGTTTGGCATTACTAAAGGCTTCCTTGAAGTCGAAGACTCTGCTCACGGATGTATTCCTTGGAAAAGCTGGTGTAGTTTAGTCGCCTATACTCTATATATATTTCTTATCCGTGCCTCTGCGCACACTTTTTCTATTCATGACTTGGACTTTAGTCATGACAAACTAAAACACTTCTTACTCTTTTACATTACTATTACTTAGGTATTTTAATCTTGGTGAACTTTCAATGCTTTCATATTTTTATTTTGATAATATCGGTTGTTCTATCCAATGTCTTATTATCTAAAATATAGTTGATAATATTTATGGATTTTATTTTATTTTTGTTGACGAATGATACGTTTCCCTCACAATCACACACTCGAATGCACTTGCCCTTGCTGCGAATGACGATGAGTGCAATGGCTGCGTTTCAAATGCCTTGTTGCTTCCAGACCTTCCATCTTTGGTTTCTATCTGTGAATTGGCCATGGTTGAAAATTGCATCCAACAACCTATTGCTGCTAAGGTATTATTCCTTCGGGTGATACATGTTTAAAAAATTATTTTTCTATGTGATTTTAGCTCGTGGACTATATCTAGCATTACCCATTACTTTGATGTTTTGGATCTCTTAACAGTAGTTCCTGCCATGAGAATTTATAATTTTTAAATGATTTTACACTCCTCCATGACCACATTAAGGGTCACATCATGAATGCATATGTGAAATCCTCTGTTTTTTTTACACGTCCACACCAACACCACATTGGCCGCATGAACCGATGACGTCTAAGATAAATGAGTTCATGACCTGCATATGCTCTATTGGCCCGAGGCTGGATCATGTGAAGTTATCAAAAGATTGGATGGTAAATAAAAAATAAGAAAACATTTTGGTGAGCCGTGAAAAGATTTTACTGGTTTCTTGTTCAATATCCACGGCTTCCAACAAGATTGCATAGATATTATGGGACTGCTTCCAACATGATTGCAGAAGCCCAGGCCATGCTTTATGGTTTAAACATTAATTTGCACCGACCTGGGCTCGCCAACATTGTTGTGGAGTCAGACTCCAAGCTAATTGTGGAAGCAGCGTAGGACCTAACATCATCCACACCTTGGAAAATATGGTAATACTATGGGAGAAATCCGGTTCAAAAAAGGAGCCTTAACCTATCCTTCTTGCATATCTTCCGTGAGGGGAATGCAGTAGCGGATACTCTAGCTAGACTGGCAAGTGACGGGTGTCCAAATATATAGAATCTACAGAAGTCGTTCCTCTCTCCCGAGGCAAGTTAGAGAGGAGCTTGTGCTGGACAATGCAGGTTTAGATTCCCTTGACCTATCTCTCTCCTTCTCCTCTTTGTTGAGCGCCAACCTTGCGTAGTTTTGTGCAGAGTCCCTTATGGGGTCCCTTCTGGTCTTTCTTTTCTGTTTGCGTAGTTTTGTGCAGAGTCCCTTATGGGGTCCCTTTTGGTCTTAACTTTTCCCTTTTTGTTTGTGGGTATACAATAGGTGTGGTCCTCTCTCTTTTTGTCGGGACCCACCCGAATGGCTGTAAATCCTGTTGATTAATGAAATTCATGGTGATTTTCCCAAATAAAAAATAATAATAATAATAACCGCTGTTTCTTAGAATATGGTCCACTTGATAATTGTATATTCTTACCTTTTGGTAAAATTCTCTCAAAATGATTTGTAAAACATCAAGGTATGCCAAAGGTAAGTGTAACATGTCTTGGGTTAGGTCGGGGTCTCACCAAATACTTTATCTTGCACCAGACAACAAGTAACGAGATTTATTAAGGCTTAAACTTTATGTGAGCCCCATGATGATATATTTATTATATCTACACCGTCCTTCAAAAACAATGGTGACACTCCCTACAAAACAAAATGTATGTAATTAGTTTGTCTTTTAATGACATATTTTTTCAGTTTTAAAATGCAACCTCGACAATTTTCCATATACGCAGTGCTCACTTACAACCAACTATAAGTCGGGTTTCTTTATGAACTGTGCACATATCTAAAATCATACTAATCAAAGAATCCTAGTCATTTAATCAATGGCTATCAAATGGATGGAAAAGATAAGTTTGCGAGTGATCCAAAATTGAAGGAAAATTGTGATGTCTAATATTAATTTCTAAAATCTCAGAAATGCTTAATTTATATAGTTGGATAATAGATTTGGACAATGTAGATTGCCGTATAAACTATATTATGTGCATGTTTAAAGACTTGTCGTCATTTTGTAAATGGTTAGTCGAAGCACCTAGCTCCCAAGTAGGGTTGTTAATAGGTAGGCATTAATTGATTGGACCCTAGTCAATCCTGCCCTAGCTAGCCCGCATGGTAGACCTTAGCCCAAATGAGGTCGAACTTCTTCTTCTTCTTTTTTCTTTTTCTTTTTTTTTTTTTGTTTTGTTTTGTTTTTGTTAGCTTGGTAGTACACCCACTATCAGTTCATACTTCACTGTTAGCCACCCCCACTAGGGAAAATCACGTCAAACTTGTGATAGTCCAAAAGGGACCAACCTGAGACCAGCTCTGTAAGTTAATAACTCACCCATCTTCTGTTGGCTGCTAGTCTCATCCTTAGGGGGTGTTTGGTACGTGGACTTAAGTAAGCTTAAGTGGGATGGAATTGCAATAAAGGTCATATTTAATTTACGGAATGTCAGGGATTTTAATAGGATTTAGATGTACACATCAAACTTTATATCTTGTTTAGGATGTAAATTTTTTAGATAGTGATACGGGACAAACCTCGTACATGTGTTTGGGACATGCATCACAGCAGATTGTAACCATTTTGCAATTTCGTATGAGGGATTCTAGGTGGCGCATATCATTTTACCATATCATTTTAGGGCATACAACAAAAAATGATATCATTTTAGTATGCAATAATGATATATCATTTTAGGACATATGACAAAAAATGAGCTAGATCCAAAATTCAAGCGAGCCATGTGGGAGGGAAAATTGGGAAAGTGTTTCCTACCATTGAAACCTTCATGGAATCCCCGTTGATGTTTACATGACAACCCGTGTTTCTTGAATCCCCATTGTTTCTCCTCGCATGGCACACTTGAGTTTTGAATCCACCCCATTGTTATATGTCCTAAAATGATATCATTTTAGGGCATACAACAAAAAATGATATCATTTTAATCTGCAATAATGATATATCATTTTAGGACATACAACAAATAAGTGATGTTAGTGAGAAATCCACCCCATTCATCCATTTTACGATATCATTTTAGGACATACAACAAAAAAATGAGTTGGATCCAAAATTCAAGAGAGCCATGTGAGAGGGAAAACTGAGAAAGTGTTTCCTACCATTGAAACCTTCATGAAATCCCCCTTGATGTTTACATTACAAGCAGTGTTTCTTGAATCCCCATTGTTTCTTCTCGCATGGCACACTGAAGTTTTGAATCTCCTCATTTCTCGTTGCATGTCTTAAAATGATCTTGCAAAATGGATGGATGGACTTAATTCATCATAAACATCAACATCACAATGGCCCCCACCTAGCGCATTGGCATGAACATGTGTTCCAAATCCAATATGAATAGACTATATCCCAACTTCAGCGAGCACAGTCCCAATGATGGATTTTGAGTACGTATTATCCATCGTAATCCCACTCAAGTCTCCAAACTAAACCCCCCTTAACTTATTACTATATTTAAGATTGTTATTCAAAGCCCAATAATAAAATATTTTTTTACTTTTTTAAATAAAATTAGAATCTAAGAAAATATTAATTACCATGAATGAGCTATTTAATTTTCATCGGTCATTAAATATTTGAAATGTACGTTGAAAAAGTTTGAAGTTTTAAGTGATACCCTTGAAATGTGCCAATCTAGGCTGGATAGGCAAGTTGATGAACCTTTATAGGCACCCAAGGCCAGCCCAATTTAATATGGTCCTGTTTGATTTTTGATTTTCAATATAAATGCAACGTAAATAGTATTCATTATTTATTTTCCGTAAATATTGTTTAATTTTAGTTTTCATTATTTTTACTTAATACCGTTTGAAAAAAATTTTAATTGAGAAAATATGCAATAATGATATATTCTCGCGGTTTGTTTTTTTAATATTTCCAATGAGTTTAAGATGTACTTGTTCGGTTATTCAGGGATATGTGTTTTATCCACGGTCCATTCATTTTTTAATATATTTTTAGGCTTAAGACAAAGAATGGGATGTATCTAAACTTTATTTTGACCACACCATGGGAAAACATTTTTGATTGAATGTCCACCATTAAAAACCTCCCAGGGCCCACTGTGATGGTTATTTGACATCTAACCTATTTATTAGGTCATACAGACTCGGATGAAAATAATATATATATATATATATATATATATATATATATATATATATATATATATATATATATATATATATCAGCTTGATCCAAAACTTCAGTGGGCCCCACGAAGTTTTTAATGGTGGCCGTTCAATCAACACTATGCGGTCCACTTGATATTTGTATCAACCTAATTTTCGGGCGCATACCATAAAATGATATGAAAGAATAGCTGGACGGAATGGATGAAACATAAACATTATGGTGGGGCCCACAGAGCACCGACCATAGCCATTGGCTGGTGGGAGGGTGAGTAGCCGATCCGTTTCGTGATTCAGCATATCCCACTAAGGGCCACGCATGTCAACGTCCATGAGAGACCTTGCTTACGTACGCTGGAGCGGATAGACGGTGATGTGCGTGTCTAATCCACACTGTCCATCTATGTTTCAAGACTGTTTTATGCAATGGGTCCAATTTGAGCCATATCCAAATCCCAAGTGGCAACTCAATATATATATATATATATATATATATATATATATATATATATATATATATATATAGTAGTGGATATTATAAGCCTACCATAAAATACTTACTGGGCCAATAACCCTTTCAAATGGAGCTGGTATCATGTTTTCCCAAGATTCACATCTGTGTGAACGGATCTGGTATAGACATCAAGGTGGGCCCCACCAGCCCGGTGGCAGATGGTCGGTGCTCTGTGGGACCCACCATGATGTATGTGTTTCATCCATGCCGTTCATCCATTTTTACAGATCATTATAGGGCTCAGCCCAAAAAATAGAGGGATATAAATATCAGGTGGACCACACCACAGGAAAACAATAGTGATTGGATATCCACCATTAAAATGGTCCTAAGGCCCACTGTACTGTTTATTTGACATCCAATCTGTTGATTAGGTCATAGAGGCCTAGATGAAGGGAAAAAACAAAGATCATCTTGATCCAAAACTTTTATGTCCACCAAAAAATTCTTAATGGTCAACGCTCATTCAACACTGTTTCCTGTAATGTGTTCTACTTGAGATTGGGATATACCTAATTTTTTTGTCTCATAGCATAAAATGATCTGAAAAAATAGATGGAAGGCATGGATGAAACACATACATCATGGTGGGGCCCACATAGCACCGACCTCTCTCGCTATTTCCCGTGTGCTTACTCATTTCCTGGTGTTTACAAACGATGCGAAATAAACAGCTGAAAAATGGATGAAATCAAAGGGCTGTGGATTGCGATCATTATCCATTTAGGAGCTATTTGCCAGTTATTTGGAAAATCAAACAAGCCCGTCTCTTGTTGCACCGACTGATGATATTGACCGTTCATCTAGACGCTCATCCAGCGTATGATCAAGACGGTTTTGATGCGAAGGTGAGCTAGAAACTCCAATTGATGATTAGATCTCTGCTGGATGAGATTTTTTAATAACTGGGGCAATCTACAAATCGAAAATTTAAATGAACGGTCTGGATCATCATATGGTTGGCAGAAGTGGTGATCACTTGATACATACATCCTCGTTTTCGTAATTTTAACAAGTTGTAAATAAATAGGCAGTTTCTCCCTTCTTCATCCTCTTCTAAACCCCAGAACCACCGCAGCAGACTCTACGCCGCTCGCTCCGCATCTTCCAGGTATTCTCCCTCTCTCTCTCTCTCTCTCTCTCTCTCTCTCTCTCTCTCTCTCTCTCTCTCTCTCTCGTTGTTGTTATTGTTGTTAGAAGCCCAAGTTCCCTGTTTGTGCTGAACAGGGAAGTTTCTTGTTCGTACCCACCCGTACATGTGGGGCCCATGGTTGGTTTATCCAAGCCATTGATCTGATGTAGCCCTGCCTGCCCACGTGAATATATAACAGTAGTGCTTTGATCATATCTTTCCAGCAGGTTGGGGTGCACTTTTTTGATCTAATGGTCCAAAAATCAGGCCATTTCACGCGTCAGGTGGGCCACATCATGTGAAACAAATGGACGGCTAAAAATATTGTTTTAATTTTAGTGCAAGCTAGGGTCTGATGAGACTAGTAGCAGAAGATAACACATGCATGCCAGATTTAGAGCTTTAAAATATCAGAAAAACCAAGAAAATATTAGTGCAGAACACGAGATTTTAATCACGCTCGTAAAAAAGGATATTGCCTTTGTAAGCTGAAAATGTTGGATATGGACCTATGGGGCCCACTTGTAAGCAATATGACTACCAACATGTATAGGATTGTTTTTCATAGGATTGTTTATTTTGTGGTCTCTTTATAGGAAGTTGGGTAGGGCATATGCAGCTTGAATCCATCAAAGGAGATAAGGATCACCTCTCATATGTTCTCTCTCTTTTCATTTGTTTTTTTCCATAGGATTGTTTATTTTGTGGTATCTGCTCACGTACAACATTTTATCATGTTAATATAATTATAAGTGGTCTAATCTCACCTTTCTAAAAACAACTAATAATAATTTCTACCTAATGAGAAATCACCAAGTACTATTAGGCTCAACCCAAAAGATAAATCAGCATTTTCTTTCTTTCTTTTTCTTTTAACACACACTCACACACCAGAGTCACTTATGGCCACAATGGGTACTTGAACTCGTGACCTTGTATTGAAACTATTTTGAATCTATCATGAAGGCATGAGTAAAGACGTAGGTGTGTGTGTGCACAGTCGGCGATGTGTTCACCACACTGAATTTTGTGAGCCCCACCAAAAAATAGGCTATGAATAATTTTTTATATTTTATTTATGATGTTAAACTTATATGTATTTATGTGTGGATAAATGTAATGTGGATAAGATTGTTTATGTTTGGATGGATGTAGTTTATGTTTGGATGAATGTAATTTAAGTTTGGATGGATTTACGTAGTTTGGGTTTAGATGGATGTGAATGTGAATATGATGAAATATATTATATAACAGGTGTATATGATAATGAAATATATTGTAACAGGTGTATATCAGGAATATTGTGGGAAAAAAAAAAGAGTACTACGTTTTTTACCTACAAAATGTTTCGTAGGTAAAAGTCTTCTCTACGTTTTTTTTTCCCTACAAAAAGTTTCGTAGGTAAAAGTATTACAATACTTAAGTTTTTTAATTATTTTTTACCGACGAAAAAAATCGCTGATAAGAGTATTTTACCTATTTTCCTTATTAAAGTTTTGTAAATATTTTTACCTATGAAAAAATTTGTCGGTAAAAGTTTTTTACCGACGAAAAAAATCATCAGTAAAAATCTTCTCATTGTCGACGATGCAAATTTTCGTCGGTAAAAACCTTTTCCCTCGGTCTTTTACCGACGAAAATTTTCGTCTGTAAAACTTTTGACCTACGAAAAGATAGCTTTTAGCAATGAAAATTTTCATCGGTAAAAGTGGGTTTTCTTGTAGTGATGTTTTTCCCCCAAATAACCTTGGGGTGGATAGCACTTTTCTCCATGTTATTATCCTCTCAAATTCAAATCAATGAGGAGATAACCTCTATGTTGATATCCCTTCTCTTTACGTATGTAAACTCTCAAATTCAAATAATTAAGAGTAGATAGAGATGAGGTTTAATGTGCTAGAATTAAGACCTTATCCCTATTATAACCAACTCATGGCCCTCTTCAATTGCTCTCTTTAGATGAAATCTATCAGTTCAAAAGTGTCCCTGAAAACACCTGTGAGAAATAATCAAGACAAATAATGAGGGAATATCTGATTATCCATTGGGATCTCTATATATATATATATAATTAGAGTGATTATTTCCTTTTCGCTTTTATAGTATTTATGCCAATAGTAGGATGCTAGCTGTCCATATCTTTGGCTTTGCAAATGTCTCAAAAATTATGTAGATGTCGTTTGATTCTATTAGCCCACCTATTCGGACCTTTTAAAGTGGTATCAAAGTGACTTCAGCTGATATCGGATTTATGAGGATCAACATTGAACGTTGGATAGAAGTAACTACCATCTTACTTAGTTAAATCTTTTATTTAATGTCTTTTAATTTTTAATCATTACGTTAATTGTTATTATCAGAGACTGCACACCCCTCCCCCCCTACCCAAGTTTCTAAAACTCAAAACTCTTCTCATTATGGTGAATTACATGGCAATGGCACTGACCTGTGTGAAAAATATTTTTAAAATAAAAATATATATGTATATTAAAATAATTTTGTTTGAAAAACTTCAATTTTTTGGTGTTTTGGGAGTGGTTAAAAGGAGAGAAGAAAATATTGTGTTTATATATGAACCATGGAGTACTTTATTATTTGCTTGGTTGAATTGTGGAGTATCGGGACTTTCGTGTTCTAGTGGAACACCTGCGCACACACAGTCTTAGTCATGATCTCGGGCTCAATGCGAGGGAGTGAGCACATGAGACAGTGTGGCTGTAGTGGTGCACTTCGCACGTGCACATTGTGTCGTAGATAGGTCTCTCCCTTGCGACATTACGTGTAACGATGCGAGAGGATTGCTAGTCGCGGCGTGACAGAGAATATGGGTCAGGTGCCCGGAGTGGGCGAGTGGTCTAAATGAGACCAGTGTGTCTTTTATAGAGGCTGAAAATAGCCATTTTAGAGATATTTAACTGCACATTCAACATTAAACCAAACCATGCATAAACTGTTGCATGTGGCTAGCCCAATGATCATTAAACGGCTAGTCAATTAGTCTAAATGGCTAGCATGCAACAGCCGGTTGTCCCACATGCATAACAGTCAGAAACAACCAATAACGACTAGTTTCTCACCAACTGTCATAAAACGGTCATATTGATTTATAACCCTGGACAAAAACTGTCAGCAACCCTGTCCTATAGAAACAGTGCCTAGGTGGTTCATTGGACCATCACTAACAACACAAACCACTCTCACATACGACCCAACAAGAAGAGGAAGATCAAGCCAGTCAGGTTCAATACGAACCTTAGCTAATAGTCCTCAAGAAATAAGACCAAAGCAATAATCTAAATAAGCAACAAATTTTCTAATTTTTTCTCTAATATGGGATTTTATTTCATTTATTTGTCAGCAAGAAATTTGTGTACACATAATTCTATCCGTGATTCTTTGTGTTTACTGAACATAGAACCACATACAAGCTCGTCGTATCCTACAAGCTATTTACCTGCAACTCCTCAGCATTCTCAATCACTTTGAGAATAGGCGAATAATGCTTAAAGGATAACGTGATCACACACGCTTCAACCTGTCCTTATTTTTCTGGTTTCTTTATTATTTTGCATAAATTTGTAAATGTGTAATTTGACATAACCGTCACCGAAAATATAAGAAAATGAGGAGACAATGACAAAGGTTGTTGGTATTAAAAGTGGATGTTACAATTGTAGCCATAATTTTTATTTTATTTTTTTTAAAGAAAAAGACAATGAATGGGACGAAGGCAAATAATACACAACATAAAATTTTAAAAATATTGATAGGCCATTGCAGCTGCTAGCAATCATGGCTATCCATGGATGTGTGGCATAGGTATTGTAATTCAGTTGTATTTTGGGGACATGGGGTGATGAGTTGTTTTTGTATCCCTATGCAGTCGGTGCTTTACCTTTGCAGGTTGTAAGTGTAACCCCATTTTCTCTTTTGTTCTCATAGGGCTGATTGTTGTATTATTGTTAAGTTATGGCTTATTGATATTCATATGTTGCATGTGCTAAGGATTTCCATAATAGATTAGACAAGGTGATGCAATCAACTGCCCATCTGCACCATTTCGGACGATCGAGAATTTGCATCAACACTAACACAAGACCACAGCCCAACTCACCCACTCAAACCATGGAATCCAAGCTAAGCTTAAAGCTTGTCCTAAACAAGAACACAGGTGAGGTTTTATTTAGAGAAGCTGGAAAAGATTTCATAGATTTTCTCTTCACCCTCCTAGCATTGCCAATGGGGTACATTTCAAAGCTCCTCACAAAGCAACACATGGTGGGATGCACTAGTAATCTCTACTATAAGCCCGGTATCCTAAACCGTACCGTTCTATAGGTTCCCGTGATCTTCCCGGTCGAATTCTCGCAACCTTTGACCCTTAACCGACATTTGCCCGTGACCTCAATTCACGCACCGTCAACCCAAGTCGACTCAACCCGAGACTTGTACCCTAGCGACTGCATCGTCGCCGCCGTTCCGATGCCACGACTCCCGCGCCAATCCGATACCCTGGTCAGGAGATGTGGGTCTACGTTCGGTGCCAGGAAAATGTTGCGCGTGCAAATTTCGAGAGAATCTCTACGACTTGTCACATCAATCAGTTAATCACATCATGTCAAGTACACATCACATCACACCCTTCCCCAAGCAACCCCAAAGTTAAAAAGGTTCTTACACACCCATACTTTTCTTACACCATCTACCACAAAAGTCAAAAAGTCTCTCACACATCCATCACCACCACATCCATCACCCATCTCTCTCTCTCTCTCTCTCTCTCTCTCTCTCTCTCTTTCTCAACTCTCTCTTCTCTCTCTTCTACAACCCTTTTTCTCAACCCATTTTCCCAAGCAAGAGAAAGCATCACACATCTAAGCCATTCTACCTTCCAAGGGACTTGTGTGTGGTCCACTTCCTACCCCCCTCCCTCATCTCTCATCTCAACCATCCAAACTCCATCTCCTCCGTTAGGATCGAAGCTAAGGAGCAAAGGAAGCTTAGGGAGCAAGAAGGAATGGTGGGTGATCTCAGATCTCCACTTATTTATTGTTTTATGATTTAAGGACCCACTTGCGGTGGGACCCACCTTGATGTAGGCCTTGTATCAAAGAGGGGCCCATAGTGGCGGGGCCCCTCCATCCTTGCCGATGTCCCTCTCTCTCTCTCTCTCTTTCTTGTATTGTGGAACCCACTATGATGTATGATCCACGCCGTCTCATCCGTAGGGCCCACCTTGCTGACTGTCTTTGGGTGGGCCTAGATGTAGGAGAAACACAAATATCACATTGATCCAAATCTGGTGGGTCACGCCCAAGTGGGACCCACCATGATGCCTATATCCTACCCATACTGTCCAGCGTCCAGGGACGTTGGACATGTGCTAACTGTGAAGTGTGGACTGGCGTGGGTGTGCTGACAGTGTAGTGTGCTGACAGTGGGTGTGCTAGCAAGGGAAGTGTAGACTGACATGGGGTCCATGGGACCCATCCACGCCCTCCACCCCACGTGTGGGGCCCTCCTTGATGTGTTAACCCACCCAAATCCATAGCTCAAGTGGCAGACCAAGTGAAAGATACCTCGTTTCAACATGGGGCCCAGACCATAGCTCAACTGGCAGACTGAGTGAAAGATACCTCCTTTCAACGCTGAGGTCTGGGTATGTTCCCTAGTTCGGTGGCTAACAGTGGTGTGAACGGACGGTGGGGTCCATGGGACCCACCCACATCGTCCATCCACTCAGTTGGGCCACACCATAGTGTATGTGTTGTATCCTAGCCGGACCCACCCCACGTGTGGGGCAACACCATGATGTATGTTACTGTCCAGGCCTTGGACGGCCTGGACGTTAGATATATAATATATATTATACATATTATATTATATATATTATATAGTATATTATATTATATATATTATATATTATATATGCCTGTTGTGGTGGGCCCTATGTGGGACCCACCTCTGTTTTGTTTCAGAAAAGAAAAAGAAAAAGAAAAAGTGAGAAGGCAGCCATGCTGCTCGTACAAGCAGCCATGTAGCTGCTCTCTCTCTCTCTCTCTCTCTCTCTCTCTCTCTCTCTCTCTCTCTCTTACCGTCCAGAGTTCTGCAGGTCCACGAGATGTACGTGTACATTCCAAGCTCTTCTGGCGGTGGGACCCACTCTAGGTGTATGTGTTTCATCCACGTGGTGTGGGCCCTGATGATGTATGTGCTTTATCTACACCGTCCACTGTTTGGACGGTGGGGCCCACCATGATGCATGTGTTGTATCCATGTCGTCCAACCATTTGTGAGGTCATTTTACAGCATGGGAAAATGGGTGAGTCTGATCTAAAGTTCAAGTGGGCCCCACCATTTAAATAGTGGACCGTGACATCCACTGTTCAAACTACTAAGGGCCATGGTAGTTTCCAATTAAGCTGATAGTGTTTGCACTTCATTTACCTCTATGTTAACTTATGAATAGGTCGGCTCTCAAATATACATAAGGGTGGGCCCGATTGGATACACATGAGGCCCATAGGTGCGGCCTTTTTGATGTACATGAAGCCCGTTGGTGTGGCCCATATAATACAGCCCATGTGATGTGGCCCACTTGACATAAGAGGCTCATTAAGATGTATTCGAGACCCTGGTGCGAGGCCCACCTGTTGTGAGTATTCGAGGCTCGATGTGATGTATGTTGGCCCGCATGTGAGGCCTATGTAATGTAAATGAGGCCCATCATGATTGTACGCGAGGCCATGGGCCCACTATATGTTTGGTAATGAGGGTCAAATATTACATATCAGACCCCGATTATTGCCTAATTTTACGTACATGATAAAGCCTAACGTCGTATTTTAATCGTGTTTTTGTTGCAGGATGAAATAAGAAGCGTGGATTGAAAAAGAGTATTAAAAGTGTGGATTTGACGTTTCGAAGTCATCAAAGTAAGGGATGGACTCCAGAGAACCAAGATCGACAGATTTATACACCAAGGATCCAAGGAAATCAAGCCGTTCAAGTTGAAAAGGCCCGAAAATGGTCCAGAATGCAAGAGCACATGGTTCCAGCCATCCGATTGACTCGAAACTTCATACATTTTCTAAGGGTCATAAGTTAACCGTACATATCAAATTTCAGCCCTGGAATCACTATGAAAGTGCCCCAACTGACAGATCAGTACATAAACCGTTAATTATGGGCCCACCTGATATCTGGAACTGCCTCAAATTTGGTTTCAACACCTTAAATAGAGAGACTAATTTAATGAATGGATTGGATTTTTCAAAAACATCAACATGTACCCCACCTTGAGTGGTGTGTGCACCGTGCACAGGTGCACGCGCCGTGCAGTGCAACCAAAGTCGGTTTGACCGACTTTGACCCGACCCCTTGCACGAAAACGGACAGCGTCCTTCGCTGTCCATCCATTTTTGCAGTTGTAAGGCATGTTCATCATCCAAATCAATGATCTGAACTGTCCATTCGTCTCGTGGGGTAGCCACAACCCACACCTAGGTGGCGGTTTTACCCCAGGAAATCTTTTAGAAGATCTTGGCCGTTGAACGTGATATGGACGGCGGAATGAGTTAGTACAGTGGGCCTCACAAGAACCTACCAGAATTACGCCTTCCTAACTTGTTTCTTGACATTATTTCAATAAACAGGGTGGATTTCTACATAGACATCAAGCCGGGGCCCACCGACCTTCACAGTGCGAAAACCGAAACTCTGTTTCGCAACAGAGGTTGCGAATATTCGCTATGGGCCACCATCATGATGCTTTGATCTGATCTGGACTGTCCATCAGGGTTCTACAGGTCCACTAACCATGACCTAGGTGGAAATTTTCTAAGAAGCAGCGTGGATCAGTTTTCAATCGCTCAACCGCAGAATGGACGGTAGGTTCAAAAGTCTTGTGGGCCACACCGAAATCAACCTGGTCTCGGCCTTCTTGAACTATTTTTCGTCATGCATTTAATGGGCTGACTGGATTTCCTATCTGAGTTCCAGAATGGGCCCCAAAGAGCATCAAGCGTAAGTCAGTTGTCTCCTATTCTAACAGGGAGTGTGTAACCTCTTACGCACGTCCAGCCATGGCCTTCTGATTTCTATATAAGAGAGAGAGAGAGAGAGAGAGAGAGAGAGATTGAATCCGGCCAGGGAGATCCAAGAGAGCTTAGAAAAGAAAGAGAGAGGAAGAAAGAAAAGGAAAGAAAGAGAAAGAAGAAATTCGGGGAAACGTGAAGCACGGAAGAAAAGAGAGATTGGCCAGGGATGTGGTTCTCACCTGTAGTTTTCGTCTTTTCAACTGAATTTCTAGTTGATTTTATGAATTTCTAAATCTTGTAGCTAGGGCTGAGATGAAGCCCCTAATTTGAATAACTCTGGTTATATGTTGATTTTACCTTGATTCGATTGGTTTGTTTCTTTCTCTAGTGTGCTTGATTGGTTTAAATTCTATACTTCTCCATCTATGAACTCGACCAGAGTCTATATATGGATGTTGTCTGGATGCTTATTCTAGGTGCTTGTGTCTGAACATGAACAGGTTTCCTATAGAGGAAGAAACAGGGTGCTTTAATGAATTATACATTCTATGTGCCCAACCAAAGACATGGGATGTGTTATTCATTGCATTGCTTTAGGAGATTAGACATTCTGTATGCCCGACTAAGGACACAGATTGTGTTTTCTTTATATAAGTTGTGTTAATCTAAATTAGGGTGAATCAACAGACAAAACAAGGGTTAGGATAATTAAGGGTGGATTCGAAAGTCCTAGTGCTCTCTCTGATTAAATTTTCTTCCCTGTTCTCAATTGTTTTTCATAGAATTGTGCTTAGTAACTCGCTCCATTATTTGTTGGATTAGTTAAGGAGAATCATAGATTTGAATTGTGACGACCAGTCCTCGTGGGAACGATCTCATAATACGTACTGTATCTACATCTGATTCATATACTTGCGAGTTTAAAAATCATTTAAATCATGTTGGTTTAAATAAAACATCAAGTTTTTGGCGCATTGCTCTGCAAGGCATCGTTTTTCGATCCAAATTGGATTTACGATTCTTTCTTATCATAATTCATAGTCTTAGGATTTTACTGACTTTAGGAACTAACTTATTTCCTGTTCTGTAGGGTTCTGACATAACCTTCTAATTTGGTAACCTCTTTCTAAATTCTCTACTTTGTCTAATTTCTATTTTTAGAATTTGGATTTTGTTTCCTTTTTAGAAATTCTTCTAATTTTCACTTTAGATCCTTCTTTCAAGTACCTTTCTATTTTCTAGTTTTGAAAATTTTTTAGGAACTAACTTAGCTTGTTACTTCTAAGATTAGAAACTTTCCTTTTTAGAAACTAACCAAAAATAACATTATTTTAGAAACTTTCCTTTTTAGCTTAGGATTTTTCTAGAATTATTTTAGGAAATTTAATTTGTTTTTGTTCTGTTTACAGGAATTGTCACGCCCCAAACTCGGAAACCGGGCTCACAAAATTCCCGATCGCCGAATCCAGCACCGACAGCCTCCGTAGAACCCCATTCTCGGCTCCCAGCGCCCATACGCCAGGTTCCGATCCTGGGATGCTACAAGGAGGATTTCTAATAATCAATTTGACTCGTAATGAGCACAACCACAAGCATAACCCACGAACAATAACCACAAGAACACCATCACAAAATTCACTATGAACAAAAACTTTAAGTACAAGGCGTAAGAAAGAAAAATACAAGATAATGTTAATAACAAAAACTCCAGAAGCTCGGCTGCACGCTCCAACTGCGGCGAGACTACGGCCAAGGTCTCAAGGCCACACTGCACGCATCAATCGTGCATGTTTATAGTAAAGCTTAGAGGGTGGTGTAAGTGTGTACGCACATGAGCGTGCTCGGAATGCATGGTCGAGTAATGCGGAAACATGCCGATGAGTACATGAACACAAATCAACCGTACTCAAGGCTATGCAATGCGAGATAAGAATACTATCGGTCATGCCAATGCCATGCGATGCATAATGCAAGTCAAGCATGCTAATCCACATCCAAATCCTTATGTCAATACGCTTCTCGGCTGGATAATCACCGGGTCTAGTACACTCTACGCCACTTGCCGTCCCTATCCCAGGACACACAACCGGAAGAGCGAAAGAGACCTCACTATCCGCCCGCCAATATCGGGCCTGGCTCGTCGATAGCGGACCACCCTCAAGCCGGTCAAACTCAACCTAGAAATTGCCCTCTCACTCAAAGGGTAAGGTCACACCCTTTCCAACCGACCACGACACAGTGGGAGACGCGGCCTACTGGTATACGGCCCTCGCGCACTTATGTGTCCACTCGGTCTCGACGTTGGAGTCATCCTCTGGTACCATCGGGTTTAGGGATTTTCACCCGGGGACATCTATGGCGCCCGTATGCTGTAACCAAACATTTTCGGATTCAATCCAGCCCACCCACGATGTGTCTGGGAGGCTATGGCCCCGGTGTCGCTAGGGCATACAAGAACTACAATCACACAATGCAAGTGCATGAGTCACACTACCACCATGCAACGGTCCCCACGTAAACCATGCGCTCATGTAGGGCAACTCCGCCTATCGTGGAGCCCATAAACAGCTTCGTCCGAAGGCATATGCTATGATCACCACTCTCATACCACTCATACATATGATGCGTATGATAATGAATCATGGATCTATACTAAACATGTATATAGGGATGGGCTCTGCGTATCACAGAGATGGGCCTAGACGGCCTGCAGAGTACAAGTATGGACCTATCAGTGGGCCTTAAGGAGTGTGACAATGCGACATTTAACCAACATTATCCTTACAATGTGGACGTCAAACCAACATTGTTCCCAAGGCATAGCCTGCCATAAAGTACCAATACACAAACCATAGGAAATCACACATTGCAATGAACCAATATACATCTCATTAGGCCTCGACCCATAGTCCTCAAATACATCAAATGGGCCATCTCATATGGGCCTTATATAAATCAAGTGGGCCACATTAGTGGGCCTTATGTACATTGCAATGGGCCATAACCCATGGGCCTTTAAATACCTCAAATGGGCCGAAATCACATGAGCCTTATGTATATACCAAGGTGGGCCTCAACAATGGCCACATTAATATGGGCCCCATCATATGGGCCTCACATATGCACTAAGGTGGGCCTAATCACATGGATCAAATGGGCCAAACCACCATTAAAATTCCCAAGGCCCGCCATAATGTATATATTACATAATATAATATATTAGTGATATATATAATACATGTAATATATACAATATAATATAAATAATATATACATGTACATATACATATACATATACATATACCCATATATACATATATATACACACACATATATATATATATGGAAAAGAAAGCACAATGAGCTCGAGCTGACATTCAGCTCCCATGAGGTCGAGCTAAGTGGGACCTACCGTTGATGTTTGTCAAACATCCAACCCATCAGTCAGATTCACCATTCAATGGTGGGCCTCGATCTCAAAAAAAATCCAGTCAATCCGTTACTTGTGCAGGCCACACCACATACAGAAGTGGAGAGGACCGTGCACCATTTAAAACATTCATAACCATTTTGAGGGCCACCGAGATGTGGTTTTGCGAGTCCAGCCCATCCATTATGGGTGTCCCACTTGATTGAGAGCTCAGACCAAGTTTCAGGCGCGTGAGAAACTCAGGTGGGGTCCACCGTCCACTGTTGTGGACGGTGTGCGTGAAACACATACACCACGGTTGGTGCCACCGTCCGCTGGACGGTGGAAACAACACATGCATTACAGTGGCCTCCCACCGTCCGCCTGGGCGGTGGGGACAAGACACGTACATCACAGTGGCTCCCACGTGGGGCCCACCATGTTGCATATATGTCATCCAATCCATCCATGAGGTCACACGGGCCTGGATGAAGGGTAAGGACAAATTTCAGCTTGATCCAAAACTCCTGCTGTCCCAAAAAGGGTTTCAATGGTTAACGTTCATTCCCACTGTTTCCTATGATGTGGGCCAGCCGAGCGTTGGATTGGCCTGATTTTTGGAGGGGGCCCACGTCAGAAAGTGGTCCACCTAATGGACAGCTTGGATACAAAATATACATCATCGTGGGGCCCACGGCTGGAGCCGTGGGACATGCCCGTTGCACGCTGACGCTGGCAGCGTCTGACAGCAGCAGCAATGCTGCCCTGCATTGTTTATTTTATTTTTTATTTTTTTGAAAACGAGGTTTTTCCGAGGTTTTTCATGGGTAGGGCCCGCATCGGGTAGATCGGACCCAACCACTGGATTCCATGGCCCTACACCGTCTAATAGAGCCCAATATTGGATATTTTTCAATGTATAGAAATATCAGGAAAGTTTTCAACGGTGAAAATTACTCTTTCCAAGGGTATGGTCCGCTTGAGAGTCGGATTAACCTCATTTTTCGGCTCAACGCCTAAAATGAGGTAGGAAAGGGGATGGACGGCTTGGATTAAATCTAATCATCAAGGTGGGGCTTACACCAACGGCTCACCCAAATAGCCTTGAAACAAGGCTTATATTTGTGTTTTCCTTTCCAGCAACGTCCAGAAGCTGGACGTTTTTGGGGCTTAGCAAGATATTTAAAGTGGGCCTTGTTTAGGTGGGCCACCACATGATCGATGGTGTGAGTTCAACACATATAAGATGGGCCCCACCCACGGTCGGCTTGGATAAAATACTTATTTCATGGTGGGGTCCATCTGGGTGGGCCACAAGGCCTTATCATCTCATACACACAGAAAAAGAAAGAAAGAGGGAGAGAAAGAGAAAGATAAACGTGTGGTGGAGGGACCCCGCCACTATGGGCCCTCTTTTGCATGATCTACAACATACATTAAGTGGGTCCCATTTCATATGGCCCCACTGATCAAAATCAACGGTGGAGATCCTTTCTCCACCAAAATGGATGGTCTAAATGACCATGTTATGCAAAGAAAGTAAACATCATGATGGGGTCCATGGAGGATGGCCCCATCATGGATTGATCTTGAAATCAAAGTGGATCATTGGCCACATTTAGGGTCCAAATGAGATCCATACCATTGATCGATAGGCCTCATTTGGCCCATCATCAAAACAAGAAATCTACACCTATAGAAGCACCCACCGTCCGTTCTTCTTGGTCCGTTGGAAAGCCGACCTCCTTGTGCTTCACTTTGATGGTGGGAGATGAAGATTCAAGGGCTAGGATGGAAGATTTTGGGAAGGGAAAGTGGGCCACACAAAAATCACTTTTCTCTCTCACATGGAGAAGCTTGGACGTGGGTTTCTTGCTTGGGTTTGGGATGGTTGGGAAATGTGAAGGGAAAGAGAGGGAGAGAGAGAGATTGTAAGGAGAGGGAGTGATGGGTGTGATGGGTGTGAGTGATGGGTGAAGGGATGGATTGTTTGACTTTTGGTGGTGGCTTTACTTGTGGAAAAAGAAAGCATGGGTGCTTTGTACTTGACATGAAGTGATGGATTGATTGATGTGATTGATTGATTGATGGGATTGATTTGATTGATTGGATTGATTTGACATGTTGTAGAGATTCTCTCGGGATCGTAAAAGCGCGGCGTTTCTTCGAAATAAACACTGACTCACATCTTCTGGTCAGGGTATCGGATCGGTGCGTGAGTCGCGGCGTTGGAACCGCGGCGACGGTGCGGTCGCAATGATATAGGTCTCGGATTAAACCGACTCGAATCTAAAGGATACGACTTACAATCGATCGCAACGTCGATTATCAGTCGTGGATTGCCGGACTTTGACGGAAATGATCGCAGTATTCATCGGAACAGTACGAACTAGGATACGGGTCTTACAGGAATTGAGGAAGGAAGCTGCTAAATAAGATTGTCTTCAAAAGGAGGAGCTCCTCAAATCTTCAGACATCCATCATCTCCTTTTCCGGGTTCTTCCTTCCAATTCTTGTTGACATAGTTTTATTTTGTTTTTAGGAATTCATAAATTCTAGTTCTAGTTTTTTTTTTCTTAGGTTGCATCTTAGTTTAGTTTTCGTTTCTTTTTACATTGCAATAACATAGTTTAGGCTAGGACGTAGATCTCTGAACATAAAACTAGCACCTGCTGATCCCGAAATAGAAAAAGCATTTCATAAAAGAGCAAGGAACCTTCCAGTTGAAATGGCGAACGAGAATGAAGTTAAAGTGCTTAGGGATTATTCAGCCCCTGTACAGTTTAATGCACCTTCTTGCATAGTGTTGCCAACCACAACGGCAACACACTTTGAACTTAAACCAGGGGTCATACAATTGTTACCGTCCTTTTATGGTTTAGACAAGGAGGACCCATATCATCATGTGAAAGAATTCCTAGACATTTGTTCTACCTTTAAGTTCCAAAACTTCTCAGACGATTCCATCCACCTGCACCTTTTTCCTTTTTCTTTGAAGGATAAGGCGAAAGCATGGTTGAATTCTCTAGAAGTTGGGTCGATCACTACATGGGATCACCTGTCTAGGAAGTTCTTAAACAAGTTCTTCCTAGTTCACAAAACTAATGCTCTCCGTAGAGAAATCACTAATTTCACACAAAAAGAGGGTGAGCGCTTTCATGAATGTTGGGAAAGATGGAAGGACTTGCTCCTAAAATGTCCACACCATGGCTTTGAGAAGTGGCAACAAGTTCAATACTTCTATAACAGTTTGACACCCCAAAACCGTCGCATGGTTGATGCCACCAATGGAGGGTCATTCATGACCAAAAGTGATGTCGAAGCGTGGAACTTCTTTGAAACCTTGTGCGAAAATTTCCAGCAATGGGACTATTCAAATAGAGGTGACAGAAATCCCCAACCACAAACGAGAGGTGGTATATATGAGATAGGAGTCATGCCAGATCTCTATGTCAAGATTGATAGCCTAACAAAGAAGGTTGATGCTCTGATGTTGCATAATGGATCTCCACAAATAATTCAAGTCGAGGCATGTGCCATATGTTATAGTCCTGCCCATCCTACGCAGTCTTGTCCATCTGGTGCAGCATTCCCAGAACTTCTTTCTGAACAAGTACATGCAATGAACACTTTTCAAAGACTTGGGAATAATCCTTCCTCAGAAACTTACAACCTAGGTTGGGCTAGGCATCCAAATTTCTCTTGGGCAAAAGGACCACAACAAGGAGGACCATCTGGAAATCCTCCCATGCAACCTTACCCTCAAGCTAGCAATCAACAACTTCAACAGTTTCTACAATATCAACAAGTCCCCTCACAATTACGGAAACCATCTCTTGAAGAAACACTCAATCTTTTTATGCAGAGTTCTCTCCAATTCCAAAAAGACACCCAACAAACCTTACTAGCCAACCAACAAAGCTTACATGCAAATGCGCAATCCATTGCCAAGCTAGAAGTATAATTGGGTCAACTAGCTACCGCATGGAATGAGAGAGAGAAAGGTAAGTTCCCTGCCCAACCTGTGGCTAATCCAAAGGGACAATATGAGATTGGCTCTAATTCCAACCAAGGGCAATATCATGAGCAAGCGAAATAGATCACTACCCTTGGGTCAGGAAAACAGATTGACAACGGAATAAAGACGCCTAGGGATGAATCAAATTCCAAAGCAGAAGATCAAGATGAAGCAGAGAGACACACTAATGCATCCAAAGTCTAAAAGCTCTCTGACTCTCCAAGAGCCACTAATGTGCCACCCTATGTGCCGAAGGCACCTTTTCCTCAACGTCTGGCACCAACGAAGAAAAGAAACAACTTTGATGAAATCTTGGATGTGTTTAAAAAAGTGCAAGTCAACATTCCGTTGCTTGATGCTATCAAGCAAGTCCCTGCTTATGCTAAGTTTCTTAAAGATTTATGCACTCAAAAGCGTAAGCAAAATGTTCATAAGAAAGTCTTTCTTGCAGAGCAACTCAGCTCCATGATTCAACATAACACCCCTCCTAAATTTAGGGATCCAAGAGCTCCCACTATTTCTTGCGACATAGGAGATCATAAGATCGGGAAGGCATTGCTTGATTTAGGGGCGAGCGTCAATTTCTTACCATATTCGGTTTATGAGCAGCTAGGACTTGGTGAGTTGAAACCGACTAAAGTAACATTACAACTAGCTGATAGATCTGTCAAGGTGCCCCGGGGTGTTATTGAAGATGTGCTAATCCAGGTTGATAAGTTTTATTTTCCAGTGGATTTCATCGTTATAGATACTCAGCCTATCCAGAATCCGACTAGTCACATCCCGGTCATCTTGGGTCGTCCATTTTTTGCTACATCTAATGCTATTATAAATTGCAGGAATGGAGTTTTGAAGTTGTCCTTTGGTAACATGAATATTAAACTCAATGTCTTTAATGCTGGACAACAATCCGCAGATTTGGAAGACATATTTGAAGTGGACATGATCGAGAGTCTAGTGCAGGACTCCTTCCTTAAATCTTTTGAAGATCCACTTGAGACTTGCTTAGCACAATATGACATGGATTTTGACATAGATAGTCTCATCCACGAAGTCAATGCACTATTCGACTCTACTCCTATATTAGAGATTGAAAAATGGAGAGCAAAAGTAGAACCTCTTCATCCCTCTGAGTCTAAACCGGTCCCATCTATTGAGAAGTCACCTGCACTTGACCTTAAACAATTACCTACAGATCTCGAGTATGCATTGTTAGGTCCCTCTGAGACTCTGCCTGACAGCACAGTTTCCAACTCTGAGAAGGTAAAGGAGAGCAGGTTGCTTAATGTTCTTAGAGCATATAAGGCAGTAATGGAACGGAAGATAGTGGAAATATAGGGAGTATGCCCCACGGTATGTATGGATCATGTTGTGGAAATGTCGCGTGAAATGCAAAGGAAGCGTGATCCTAACATGGAAAAAGTCATTCGAACAAAAGTCCTTAAATTATTAGACGATAGTATCAATTACCTCATTTCAGATAGCACAGTTCATGGGAACTCACATCACTTGTCTGGGATTGGTTAATCAAGGTGTTGAGGTAATTTCTATGGCGGACCCTATTATAAAGATTAGTTAATTCATGGTCCGTTCTTGTCTGGCTGAAGACGTTAAACTTAGCGCTCCTAGGAGGCAACCCAGCGTTACATTCCATTTCATTTTCTAGTTAGTTAGTTCAATGTTTGTGGGTAACATTACTGCAAACCCTCACGAGACTACAACTCGTCCACTAGGGGTAACCTAGGGGTTTAAAGGCTTGTTGCATACGATAAATGCAATCGAGAGCACCTGCGAAAGTGGTCTAGATAGGATCTTCTTTTTGTGTTTTTATTTTTGTTATTTTACTTTTATGGATTTCTCTCTTGTGCTAACTCGCTTTTACGTTGATATTTTTGGGAAAGCCTCTTGATTCTTCATCCAAGTACTATCTTTCCATCACTCCTCTTTTATTTTCATTGTCCCATATGCATTGTATGCTTATTTCTTTTACATTGAGGACAATGTAGATTTTAGGTTGGGTGGGCGATTAGGTTACCTAATCAGTATTTTCTTAGTCTTGATCACAAATTGTGAAATTTTTTAAATTTTTCTGGAATTTCTTGTGCATTTGAAGTGATTTTGAAGGATAGTTGTGATTTGAGAATTACAAAATACGTGATGTTGGTAATTTATGACTCTTGGATTCAGTATCTGTTAGTTTTCACAGTTAAGTTCGAGTTATTAATCCATGATTGGAAGTTGTAAACATTGATTGAGTCATGATTTCACATATTACATCTAGCTTACACATTAAGGTTCCGGTTCGATAATTGAATGATTAACTTGGTTATCACTAAGCATGAAAGCAACCAGCTTGAAAAACATAATTCTAGCACCAGTTTATAAAGAAGAATTGAAAGGGTAAGTCGCATCATCTTCACCATAGGTTTGCTCCCTATAAGTGTAAATTCGATTCCCCATGGTTGACATTTAAAAAAAAAAAAAAAAAAGGTTAGGCGACAAGTTTTCACCATAGGTTTGCTCCCTATAGGTAAGGATTTGATTCCCCTCCTTGGCGTTACTGTTCATAAAAATATCAAAGGCTGATAGAATAAAAAGATGATCTAAAAGGCAAGTGTTGGTTTCAGGTTTGGTTGTCATAAATTCTGTTGTTAATTACCAATGATATCATGAAATTGACAATTGGATCTCTTAATGATTGTAAGCTGAGATTACGCTATACACTCATGAAACTTAATGTTTAGAATTTTCTGATTAATGGATTAATATTTTGAATTTGATTATGAAGGTTACCGTGAGCTTCATTCCAGGAGAAAATTTCTACTCACCATTCATGAATCGTAGAATTCTCACATCTCAACTATTTGTTCACTAATCACTCGGGTTTACAGGAATTATCTTTTATTTCTAAAATTATTTTTCGCATGTTTTGCTCGAGACTAGCAAAATGCTGGTTGGGGGTTATGATGAGGGTCAAATATTACATATCAGACCCCGATTATTGCCTAATTTTACGTACATGATAAAGCCTAACGTCGTATTTTAATCGTGTTTTTGTTGCAAGATGAAATAAGAAGCGTGGATTGAAAAAGAGTATTAGAAGTGTGGATTTGACGTTTTGAAGTCATCAAAGTAAGGGACGGACTCCAGAGAACCAAGATCGATAGATTTATACACCAAGGATCTAAGGAAATCAAGCCGTTCACGTTGAAAAGGCCCGAAAATGGTCCAGAATGCAAGATCACATGGTTCCAGCCATCTAATTGGCTCGAAACTTCATACATTTGCTAAGGGCTATAAGTTAACCGTACATATCAAATTTTAGCCCTAGAATCACTATGAAAGTGCCCCAACTGACAGATCAGTACATAAACCGTTAATTATGGGCCCACCTGATTTCCGGAACTACCTCAAATTTGGTTTCAACACCTTAAATAGAGAGACTAATTTAATGAATGGATTAGATTTTTCAAAAACATCAACATGGACCCCACCTTGAGTGGTGTGTGTACCGTGCACAAGTGCACGCGCCGTGCAGTGCAACCAAAGTCGGTTTGACCGACTTTGACCCGACCCCTTGCACGAAAACGGACAGCGTCCTTCGCTGTCCATCCGTTTTTGCAGTTGTGAGGCTTGTTCATCATCCAAATCAATGATCTGGACCGTCCATTCGTCTCGTGGGGTAGCCATAACCCACACCTAGGTGGCGGTTTTACCCCAGGAAATCTTTTAGAAGATCCTGGCCGTTGAACATGATATGGACGGCGGAATGAGTTAGTACAGTGGGCCTCACAAGAACTTACCAGAATTACGCCTTCTTAACTTGTTTCTTGACATTATTTCAATGGACGGGGTGGATTTCTACATAGACATCAAGTCGGGGCCCACCGACCTTCACAATGCGAAAATCGAAACTTTGTTTCGCAACAGAGGTTGAGATTATTCGCTATGGGCCACCATCATGATGCTTTGATCTGATCTGGACTGTCAATCAGGGTTCTACGGGAAATTTTCTAATGGATCAGTTTTCAACCGTTCAACCACAGAATGGATGGTAGGTTCAAAAGTCTTGTGGGCCACACCGAAATCAACCTGGTCTCGGCCTTCCTGAACTGTTTTTCATCATGCATTCAATGGGCGGACTGGATTTCCTATCTGAGTTCCAGAATGGGCCCCAGAGAGCATTAAGCGTAAGTCAGCTGTCTCCTATTCTAACAGCGGGTGCGTAACCTCTTACGCACGTCCAGCCACGGCCTTCTGATTTCTATATAAGAGAGAGAGAGAGAGAGAGAGAGAGAGAGAGAGAGATTGAATCCGGCCAGGGAGATCTAAGAGAGCTTGGAAAATAAAGAGAGAGGAAGAAAGAAAAGGAAAGAAAGAGAAATAAGAAATTCGGGGAAACGTGAAGCACGGAAGAAAAGAGAGATTGGCCAGGGATGTGCTTCTCACCTATAGTTTTCGTCTTTCCAACTGAATTTCTAGTTGATTTTATGAATTTCTAAATCTTGTAGCTAGGGCTGAGATGAAGCCCCTAATTTGAATAACTCTGGTTATATGTTGATTTTACCTTGATTCGATTGGTTTGTTTCTTTCTCTAGTGTGCTTGATTGGTTTAAATTCTATACTTCTCCATCTATGAACTCGACCAGAGTCTATATATGGATGTTGTCTGGATGTTTATTCTAGGTGCTTGTGTCTGAACATGAACAGGTTTCCTATAGAGGAAGAAACAGGGTGCTTTAATGAATTATACATTCTATGTGCCCGACCAAAGACATGGGATGTGTTATTCATTGCATTGCTTTAGGAGATTAGACATTCTGTATGCCCGACTAAGGACACAGATTGTGTTTTCTTTATATAAGTTGTGTTAATCTAAATTAGGGTGAATCAACAGACAAAACAAGGGTTAGGATAATTAGGGGTGGATTCAAAAGTCCTAGTGCTCTCTCTGATTGAATTTTCTTCCCTGTTCTCAATTGTTTTTCATAGAATTGTGCTTAGTAACTCGCTCCATTATTTATTGGATTAGTTAAGGAGAATCATAGATTTGAATTGTGACGACCAGTCCTCGTGGGAACGATCTCGTAATACGTACTGTATCTACATCTAATTCATATACTTACGAGTTTAAAAATCATTTAAATCATGTTGGTTTAAATAAAACATCATTTGGCCCTATGTAGGCCACTCATTGGGAGCAATGTTGGTTAGATGTCCACATTGATGGGCAATGATGGTTGGATGTCCACATTGTGACCTTCCCTTAGGCCTTGTTAGGCCCATTCTCATCATTCCCTTGGTGGGTCAACCCAAATAAGCGGCCCCATTCGCCGTAGATGGATGATTCCGTGCTATCAGATTTAATGTAACTGATGAGGGTCAAATATTGCATATCAGACCCCAGTTATTGCACGATTTTATGTAAATCATAACGCCTAATGTCATAATTTAATTGTGTTTTGTCGCAGGATGAAATAAAAGCGTGGATTGAAAAAATGATATTAAAAGCGTGAATTTGACGCTCCGAAATTACCAGAGCTCGGGATGGACTCCAGAAAACCAATAATGAAGATTTTACACGCCTGGGATCTGAGGAAAGCAAGCCAAAGGGGCCCGAAAAAGGTCTAGAATGCAAGATCACATGGTTCCCGCCATCCGATCAACTCGAAACTTCATACATATGATGGGGGCCGTAAATTAACCGTACATATTAAATTTCATCTACTGAAGATCTCAGGAAGTGGGCCAACGGACGATCAGCCCATTAAATCTCCAATTTGGGGCCTACGATATCTGGAACTGCCTCAATTTTTGTCCCAATGGTTTAATTAAAATGGGAAAAAGGATGGATGGAGCAGATTTCTCACAAACATTACTGTGGGCCACGTACATGATGCATGTACATCATGAGCATTGGACCACCAGCCGTGCACCGGACGGCCGAGGCGGTCAGCGCACGCGCTGACCAATCCTCTCCTTCTCAAATTCAAAACGGCCTTCATGGCTGGTTGCGCTGCTTGTTGAAGTGGGTTTCGGTTGTGGGCCCCACACATCCATCAAACCACCAATCCAGACCGTCCATTTGGTTCCTAAGGTGGACCTTACCAAGACCTAGGTGCCCTTTCTCCCTCATAAAAGTCATCGGACAATCCAAACCGTTGAATACAATTCGGACGGTGAAGCAAGAGATCCTGTGGACCACACCAAAAATAATCCAAAATCAGTCATTTCCAACTGAAATCTCGAGCTCCATCCAATGGACGGAGTGGATTTCCCAAAATAACTACAACGTGGGCCCCACCATTTTCGGCAATGAAGCAATCCGCTACCTACGTTACGTCGGTGCGTGGCCCCGGACCTTGTCCGTTTTTTTGAACGGTGGGCCCCACCCGTCACCAGACGCCCAATCCGATCCGTCCATCGCGTGAGAGGCCATGAATACTACAAAACCATGCGATAGTTCACTCCCATGCGTACACACGTGCGTGATACAGAGGCCACAAAAGGGCTACCCGGCGACGTTCAAAACTGATCTTTTTGAGATTTCTTCTGTGGGCCGCGCTAATGGACGTTCAAAACCACTCATTCTTGACTGAAATTTCATCCTGAATCCAATGGACGGGGTGAATTTTCCAGAAAACACCTCTGTGAGGCCCACCGATCACGGTTGCTAAAAATTGTACTCTGAGTCCTTCTACGACTCTGCCACCGATTCCAGCCATCCAACAGCTGTAAAAGGGAAGTTTTGGACATGGGAGAGGATTCAGAATCAGGGAATTCGAGATCCAGAGCCAGGGAGAGGAGAAAGAGAAGAAAGAGAAGGAAGAAGAAAGAGAGATTGTTTGGTTTGGTGTTTTATTTTATGAATTTTATTTAATATTTTTTATGGATTTGATGGGTCACTAATCTCTCAGCTAGGGCTGAGATGAAACCCCTAATTTGATCAGCTCTTGTATTGGTTGATTTACTTTGAATATTAATTAATTTGTTTCTTTCTCTAAGTGGGCTTTATGGGTTTAAATTCTATACTTTTCCATCTATGAACTTGATCAAAGTATATATATGGATGTTGTTTGGATGCTTATTACAGGTGCTTGGGTCTGATCAAGAACAGGTTTCCTATAGAGGAAGAACATGATGCTTTAATGAATGTACATTCCATGTGCCCGACCAAGGACATGGGATATGTTATTCATGGCATTGCTTAAAGGAATTAGACATTCTGTATGCCCGATTAAGGACACAGATTGTGCTTTCTCTATTTAAGTGGTATCAATCTAGATCAAGATGAATCAACAGACAAAACAAGGGTTAGGATAATTAGGGGTGGATTCGAAAGTCCTAGTGCTCTCTCTCTCTGATTGAATTTTCTTCCCTGTTCTTAATTGTTTTTTTTTATAGAATTGTGCTTAGTAATTAGTTACATTATTTGTTGGATTAGTTAAGGAGAATCACAGATTTGAATTGTGACGTCCAGTCCTCGTGGGAACGATCTCGTAATACGTTCCATATCTATATCTGATTCGTATACTTGCGAGTTTAAAAATCATTTAAATCGTGTTGGTTTAAATAAAACATCAATAACCATGGCCGAGTGTCGATCCTTATTCTATAGTTGATTGGCTGATCATCTATGGACCCCACTTTGTTGATCTGCTGACTATTGGTGCCGATTATTGATGATGATTATCGGTGCCGATTGTAAAGGCCGACGCTGATTATCGACCCCGATTATCAGTGCTGATTATCGATGCTGACTATCGGTACCGATTATCGAGGCCGACACCGGTTATCGATACCGATTATGAGTATGTGACAACGTAACATCATAATACATGCCCATATGTATCATCTGCATACTTGTGATGAGATAAGTGAATGATCATAACACATGTCATTGGGTAGATTATTATGGGACTCCCTGGAAAAGGGAGATGTCCACATGAGCGCGCAATACGCGCATGATTGTTGTATGACTGAATTGCGTGATTCATGCATCTCACATTTGTGTGCCATATATACTGTACGCCCTAATAACATCAGGGCCATAGCCTCCACAGGCATATCGTAGTTGGCAGGATTGGATACCGAAAATCTTGTTCTTCATGGGATGCTATAAATATCCCTAGGTGAAAGTCTCTAAACCCTTATGGTACCAGGAGGTTGCTCCAACATTTAGACCTAGTGGGTGCATGAGCGCCGAGTGCCGATTACCAGAAGGTCGCGCTTTTCACTGTGTCGTGGTCGGTTGGAAGGGGGTGCGGCCTTACTCGCCCGAGAGGAGGGGGCAAAGCTAGGCTGAGTTTGACCATCTCGAGTAATGGGTCTGCTATCGATGAGTCGAGCCCGATATTGGCAGGTGGATAGTGAGGTCTCTTCCACTTACCTTATTGCGCGCGATGGGGCAGCAATCTGGTTGGGAGTGTACTAGACCCCAGTGATATTTCAGAATTGAATTGTATTGATATGTGGACTTAGATGAGAATTTGTATGCTTGAGTTGCATCTCGCATCATATGGCCTTGGTACGGCCGACATCATTCATACCTTGCATCACATAGCCTTGGTACGGCTAACGGTATTCATGGATTCATCAGCATGTTCCGCATTACTCTGATACTACATAACTATATTATTAACTTGCGCACACTCTCTTACTACCCTCTAAGCTTTTCATAAGCTTATGCACGACTATTGCGTGCAGGTGACGTTGAACCGCAGCAGCGCTGAGGCAGGAGCGCATAGTAGATCATCTTGGAGCTTTTGTCCATTATCATTGTATTTCCCTTTATGCTCATTGTGCTTATAAAGTTTTTTATCATAGTAGAAATGTGATGGAGTTTTTTGTTATTGTTTGTGGGTTATGCCTTTGGTTATGCTTATTATGAATCAAACTGACGTTGAAAATCCCCCTCATAGCATCCCAAGATCGGAACCTGGCTAATGGGCGGTGGGAGCAGAGAATGGGGCACTACGGAGGCTGTCGATGTCGGATTCGGCGATCGAGAATTTTGTGAGCCCGATTTTCGAGTTTGGGGCATGACATCTACAATAGCCTTGAAAATCTCTCCTTTGATTACATGCAACCCAACTTTGATAAAAATACCGTCCTCAACCCCAAGATGTCTATTCCGATGAGCGGTCAGAATCCTCCCCTTCTGTTGCAAGATGGTGCTTCCACCGCACCAAAGTACTACTCATGCTACTCCCACACCTACGGCTTTTATAGTTGCTGTTGAGGTAGTTATGCTTGATATCCCTGTTGGGTTTGCTCTGGTTGGTATTGCTTGTGTGATTGTGGTTCCGATTGCAGAGCGTACTGGTTGCCTTGAGTGTTAGTGACGATATTGTTGATTTCGGTGGTACGTTGCACGGAAGCAGCACCGTTTCCATTCACATATCCAATAAGTTTCCCCTCGACTTTGTTTCTTTTGATTGAGGGGGCCTGATGTGGCCATTGTGAAATAGTTTCAGTTCTTATCCCGGCCTCTACCTATTCTCCAGCTCGGATGAGCTAGGAGAAGTTTATATATGGGTATGAGATCAGGTATCCTGAGATGTTTGGATTTGCCGAGTGGATAATCATAGATATCTGTAACTCATCATCGATGGGGCTTTTCATTCGAGGTGCCATGGCCCGCCATCATCCCACATATGCTGACAATGATTCATCATTTTTTTATCTTAAGGCAGCCAAATCGACTCTTCTCGGAGCCATATTCAAATTTTGGAAAATCTATCAATGAATACTTGAGAGAGTCTTTCCCAAGTCCTAATTTGATGACTGTCTAATGAGGTATACCAGTCCAGGGCATCGCCCTTGAGGGATTTCTGAAAAAGCCGTATCAAGGCTCCATCATTCCCTATTATTACATTGAGTTCTCCACGAAAGGCTTTTAGATGTGCTGTGAGGCATCTGCTACCGTCGTATCTTTTAAATTTTGGTACCTCGAAGTTTGGAGGCACCCGAGCATCCGGAAAAGGACACAAATCTCTAAACTTGGTGGATAAGAGATCCATTCCTTGTTGCCTCTGTAGCTGATTTTGTACCATTTACAGTTGTTCCCACATTTCATCAATTTCAGATTTATGGGGTTGCGGATATCTTGCCCCTTGTTGTAGGGTTTGTGCTGCTTCCTCCTCACAAGGGTCGAGTTCTTTGACCCTTTTATTTCCAAGAATGGGGAGTTGTTGGAAAGAAGATGGACTCCCAATGGCAGGAGGCAGTTGAAATTGAACTCCACTTCCTTTTAGGGGAGGGTATAATGTACGGAAATGGCTCCCGCTCGGGGTATCTACCAATTTCAGGATGTTACTCCCGTTAGGGGGAGTATGTTGGACGCGAAACTGACCCCCTTCGTAAGCATCGGCTAGTTCTTATCCATGATTCCCGTTAGGGGGAACCTGTGTTGTAACCTGATCGTTGTGATGTATTGAGTAATGATGTGTAGGAGGATTGCTCCCGTTTGCTGGTTGCTGTTGTGGCAATGCTGACTCCTCTGGGAGGGGGAGAATAAGGTTAGCCGGAGGAGCAAGGGAGAAAGTGAAAGGAGTTTGTGGGATTGAGCTATTCTGGATACTAGGCTGTGTTGCCTGTGTGTTTGATATGACACTCGGTACCAAGCGAAGTAGCAACTCCTGTAATGCCTTGAAGTTCGGAGACATCTCATTCAAGGCTGTTGCGACTAACACATCTGTTGGAGTTGTTGGTGTCGGTGCCGGTGCTAGTACAGGTGTTGGTTCTGAAGCTAAGGCTTTGGGAGCTGGCTGAGCTGCTGACTCTTCTTCATGGGTAACCAAGGCTGCTTGGGATTAAGTAGTCATATCTCGGATTAATGCTTGACTGATTTTTTTTTAATGAATGCAGTGATGTTGTCCCTTGAGATTAAAGTACCACACACTTTTGAATTGGGTTTCGACTAGTGGGAACTAGCAAAACTCTCTAGTGGAGTTACCATTCTGTGAACGCTGGAAATTAGCGCCCACGCTGATTGGCGTGTTTTGGCGTTTTGATTTTGTAGGGGATGATTAGGGTGATTCGTGGATGTTGGAGTCGCCACTAGCCAATAAATCTCAGAATCCCACAGTCGGCTAGAACCTGCAGAATATATAAGGTTGGAGAAATTCGAAGACTCTCCTACCTTAGATTGACTCCTGATCTGTGATCCGGGATTCTTAATAAGGGACCTCGTTTAAAAAGATGGAAGGTATTAGGAACCCTCTCTGCTCGTACAAATGTATGGTCTCTACTTGGTGTGGTAAAACAATCTCAAGAGATGATAGATGCTAGGAGACGAGACAGGACTAGACACACACAGAGATTTCTGATGTGGTAAGATCTGAGGTTTCGGCAAGCCACAGAGCATACGTCCAACGGCGTGTCTAAAAAGTGGATGAAATAATGCTTATGCAAAAAGGTAAAGAAAATGGGACTAGGTCACTAGGAATTTCTGATGTGATGGGATCCATAACATGACAAGTCACAGAGCATACGTTCACTAGAGATCTAAAGAAGCAGGGGGTTGAGAAGGGAATAGATGTCATGATGGTGGATATGCTTGTATGAGATGATTTAATCTTTGGCTTGAACTTGAATATGCTAAAACATGGGCCAAACCACAACCAATCTGGGCTAGGTTTCGGGATTGAAAAGGCTAAGAGGTAAGGCTAAGGGGTGGCTAAAAGATTAGAACTTGGAGGTTTGGGAGCTCTCTCTCTCTCTCTCTCTCTCTCTCTCTCTCTCTCTCTCTCTCCCCCTCTTGGATGTGGATGTGTTGTTGTGAAAATGTGAAGAGGAGAGGGCTATTTATAGCCTTCTCCAATGGTTTTATGGTAAATGTGAGGCTTAGGAGGGGTAAAAGCTGATGTGGCAAGTTGTGAGTGGTTGAGGGGAGAGGAACGCCACATGATGCACTCTTATTGGCTCTTGAGGCTGGTAAAACAGTAAATAAGGTCGGTTAGGGGGTTAAAGCTGATTTTCGGACGTTGGGACAGCTGTTGCTCGGAGGACACACGCCCCTCACGAGCGGCGGTATCTGAAGTACCGCCTGCGGTAATCAAACTACTGCCCAAGCTGGGCGTGAACATATGGGTCTCATGTGGTGCGCTAGTTCACCCGATGGTCCTTTTTTCACGTTTTAAGCTCAAATAGGCGCATTCCTGTGTTGACCTGGTTATGGTAGGCTTTAGGTTTGGAATTTCGAGTTGGGTTGTGAGGTCCTAAGGGTTCAGATTATGGGTTTTGGGTTCGGGTTTGGGTTTGGATCAGGGTTTGAGGTTTGGTTTAGATTTTAGGGTTGGATTATTGATCATGGTCTGGATTGTCCTTGCCTTTTCAAGATGTTAGCATGGGTGGGGTGTCTACAAGTACCAAGTAAACCATATTATCCCTAATGTGAATTTATTTGATTTATCCACACCTCTCATCCGTTTTTACATCTCATTTTAGGGGTTGATATCAAAATCGAAGCATATCCAAAGCTCAAGTGAACCACACCACAGGAAACTATTAGAATAATGATTTCCACTATTGAAACCTTTGTACAACCCACAGTGATGTTTATTTATCATCCAACCTGTTTATAAGATCACATAGACATGTATGAAGGGAAAACACAAATATCAGCTTGATTCAAAACTTCTATAGCCCTCATGAATTTTTCAACAGTAGACGTTCAATTAACACTGTTTCCTTTGATGTGGTTCACTTTAGTGTTGGATATGCTAATTTTGTTAATTCAACCACTAAAACTATCTGGTAAAATTGATGGACGGAGCGGATAAAATACATATATAAAAGTGGGCCCCATAGTTTACTCCGTACTCTCAGCGTACTGAGTTAATCAGTACGCAATCGGCTTCCCCGGCCACAACCAAGACGTTGCTGACCATAAGTCGGCCTTGATTAATCTCGAGATCATGTTAGGACATGAACTCAAAAAATAAAGAAGATCCGAACCTTAGGTGGACCATACTGTAGGAAATAGTGGATATTGAATGGCCTTCCGTGAAAATTTTCAAGGGTTCACCATAATATTTCAGTAATGTTTATTAGTTATCCAAACTGTTGATAAGGTCATATGAAAATAAAAAATAAATGTCAACTCTTGATCCAAAACTTTTATGGCTCATTAATGGCAAATCACCAATGTTTCCTATGGTACGACCCACTTGAGAATGGGATATGATTCAGTTTTGGGCTCATGCCTTAAAATGACCTGCAAAATCGATGGACGACAATACATACATCAAGGTCAGCCCCGTTGAAAGGGCAACACTATCTTGGGTGGGGTTGGGCGCACTCAACAACGACTTAAGTTTTGAACTATGATGTGAACGCACCGGACACTGTAACATATACCGGAGATCTACAACATCAATTGGATGCACCTTTCCATGGTGGCCTGGGGCTTAAAAATCAGGCCAATCCTTAACGTAGGAGGGCCACACCATAGACAACAATTAAGAATGGATGCACACTCACTGAAATATTCATGATTGTTTATGGGCCCATGGAGATGTGGTTCAGACATGTAACCCACCTACTGTGTCCCACTTGGATGTGGGGTCACTCCAAATTTCAGGCAATTTCAAAACTCAAGTAAGCCCCACCAATGGTTTTAAATGTTTTGGGCATAGTTTTAAGTAGTTTCAGATTGTATGGGCCATTCAAGTTTCAAATATGGCTGATTTTTGGGACATACAGTGACCTAGAGGAGACCCACAAAATATATTATGTGGATGTACACCAAACATGAGTGTGAGGCTTGTTGTGGTGAAAATCAAAATGGTCCATCGCACGAGAAGAGTAACGGTTATCTACAAGTGTTATTCCTCCGAGCTGGGGTGACTGAGGTCCAAGCAGAAGGACAATCGGCGTAGGAAGAGGAGCTCCTACAGCTCAGAGACGAGCTGCTAAGCTGAGCTGTCAGATGACAGAGTTCGGTAAGAGAAGACCCGCCCCGTTAGGAATGTCCACAGCGCAAGTAAGGAACCCGTGGGAAACAAGCTTGGGCTCCAAGCTCCCCAATATCTAGGGCTGACGAGGTCAACCACTGCAAGAGAGGTGGTAGAAGAAATCCGGAGTGAATCTCACCCCGAATCCGGAAGAGTTATGGATCCAGTCTAATCTCAGTCGAACATCACTCCAACATATTCAGGCTCGGCTAAATATCAATCCTACATATCCGAGATAAGAATCCTCGCCAGATTAGGGACTGACTAGCATAAAACATTGGGATACGGAGGTTTAGAACCTTCTCCCACACCCTATATATACGATCACAAACTCTAAACCAAAGGAGGAAAAAAGGTGATGCATCTAAGCCCTAATCTAGCTCCTTGCAATCATCTTCTACAAGCCTGACTTAGGCATCGGAGGGTCCACAATCGGCTATCGGCACCCCCACTGCTTATATTTTCTCCAGTTTTTACAGATATATCAGAGGGAGATATAAGGCCACAGTCGTATCAATTCTACACCAACCTCATCTGTTGACCGGATTCCGACAACAACAGATTGGCGTCATATGTGGGAACGATGAGCCATATTCTCACCATCTCGAGTAGCTACAACCATTTTCAGTCATTCCTCTGATGCCAAAGAGAAAAGGGAAGGCCCTAACCATGATTGATGTCGTCAATGGGAATGAGGAGTCGTGTTCTCACTGTCTCGAGTAGCTACAACCATTCCCAGCCCTCCCTCCGATGGAAAAGAGAAAAGGGAAGGTCCAAGCTGTAGTCTGGTCCTCCCAATCCGAAGAGGAGTAGGCTTCGTTGTCACCTCCCCAGTCCTAGCGACCCTTGTAGGTTGTGGTTCACAAATCATAGAATCGAGGAGGTCGACTTAGTTCCCTTGAGAACCAAGTCGGAACCTTGACTGACAATATAGATCGTATCATGAGGTTGTTGGAAAGGCAACAAGCGTCCCCAGCTAACCCGCAGGAAATAGTGGAGGCGGCAACTGAGCAGTCCCACCCTGAACAATTGTGACCTGAGCAGCATCAGTGGCAAGTACGAGATAGAGAAAGCCTTGCAGCCCAGACGCGAGAGACTACAGAGCTCGCTGAATGCAACTTGTGTCGTACCCTCGACAAGAAGTGACAGGCTTGGGGAGAAAGAGAGCCTCAAAATCCATGGAAGAAAGTGATGTCCCCTAGGGGACGAACATCGAAGAGAACCAGAACAAGCTCGGTAATATCCAACAAGCGTACCGAGCAAAGGCCCTAATATCTATTGACGCCTTCCTTGAGCAAACTAAGTTGTCATTCACTGATGACATCATGAGGGCTCAGCTATTGCACATATTCAGAATGCCCTAAATACAACCATATTCAAGTTCGTGCGACTTTGCCGAGCATGGATGGAGACTCATGGAACTATCGGACTCGTAATGTGTAAGGCATTCTCCCTAACACTCACCGGGACAGCGTGGAAGTGGCACAAGAACCCGAAGCCGAAGTCCATCAACTCTTTCGTTTAGCTCAGTAGAGCCTTTGCCACACAGTTTATTGGAGGTAAAGACATTCGCAAATCAGCGATTCACCTTCTTACAGTGACTCAAAAAGACGATGAGTCGCAAAAGAATTATATCATCCGATTCAACACCGAGGTCGTCTAGGTTGAAAACTACTCCAACGAGGTAGCCCTCATGGCCATGATGGCTGGACTCAAGTAAGGGAGGTTCCTCTTCTCACTTGATGTATGTGTTTCATCTATGCCGGCTATCTATTTTTCTAGATCATTTCATAAAATGAGTCCAAAAATTAGATATATAAAAATCTCAAGTGGACCACGTTACAGGAAACAGTGTTGAATAAATGTCGACCATTAAAAGATTTTTGGGGGTCATAAAAGTTTTGGAATCAAGCTGATCTTTGTTTTTTCCCTTCATCTGGGTCTGTATGACCTAATCAACAGATTGGATGTCAAATAAACAGTCCGGTGGGCTTTAGGAGGATTCCAATGGTGGATCTCCAATCAGTATTGTTTTCATGTGGTGTGGCCACCTGAGATTTATATCCCTCTCATTTTTCTGAACTAGGCCTAAAATGATCTACAAAAATGTATGAACGGAATGGATGAAACACATACAACAAGGTAGGGCCCACAGAGCACCGAGAACCAGCCACCTGGCTGCTGGCAGGGGAGTAGCCAATCCGTTTCCTGCATGTAGCGAGCAGAATAGGTTTACTGTGGGCCCGCATTGATATATTTATTTTATATATCCACTGTTCATCTGTTTTGCCTGATCATCGGTCTTGGGGATGAGCCAAAAAAATGAAGAAGATCCAAATCTCGGGTGGACCATTATATAGGAAATACTGTGTGATTGAACGTGGTAGTGGTGAAAACTTACTAGGGCCACTGTAGTGTTTGGGAATTGTTTATTTGACACCTATTGATAAGTTCACATGGTTAGTTTTGAACTATGCTGTAATGGTTAGTTTTGAACTATGCTGTAATCACATGGTCAATTAGATCGATGCACCTTTCCATGGTGGCCATGGACTTAAAATTCAGGCCAATCTATAAAATAGGTGGGCCACACCAAATACATCAATTGAGAGTAGATGCACATCCACTGAAATATTCATGATTGTTTATGGGGTCTATGGAGATGTGGCTCAGACATCTATCCCATCCATTGTGTGTGTCCCACTTGGATGGGGGTTCACACCAAATTTCAGGCAATTCCAATAATTAGGTAGGCCCCACTAAGTGATTTAAATGTTTTAGGCATGATTTTACATAGTTTCAGTTTGTATGGCCCACCTGAGTTTCAAATATGGTCGATTTTGGGACATCTCATAACCTAAAAGGAGACACAAATTAATGTCCAACAAACATGAGGTGGGGCCCACATATCTCGAACTCATGAGTAGTTCCCATAAGGTCACCTCATATATATATATATATATATATATATATATATATATATATATATATATATATATATATAAAACCTCCTGGGAGATTCCATGAGGTCGACCTCTGTGGGCCCCACTTCGAGATTTTGCCCTCTACTGAACAGTGGCAAACACAGCCCTATAAATCAACACTGACACAAGACCACAACCCAAGTCACCCACCCAAAAACCATGTTTTCCCTTCCAATTCCAGCTAATCACCGTAAAATTAGGAACTTACCCACCCAAACCATGTCATCCAAGCTCAGGTTAAAGCTTGTCCTAAACAAGAACACAGGAGAGGTGTTGTTTGGAGAGGCTGGAAAAGATTTCATAGATTTTCTATTCAGCATCCTAGCATTGCCAATCGGATACGTCGCAAAGCTCCTCACAAAGCAACACATGGTGGGATGCACTGGAAGTCTCTACAATAGCCTTGAAAATCTCACCGTTGATTACCTGCAACCCAACTTTGACAAAAATACCCTCCTCAACCCTAAGATGTCTATTCCGATGAGTGGTCAGAATCCTCCCCTTCTGCTGCAAGATGGTGCTTCCACCACATCAAAGTACTACTCATGCAGCAACTCCTACTACCTATACGGCTACAGCCATCACCGCTCGATCACTGATGTTAAGGGTGTGGTGTGTCCATATTGCAAAAATTCTATGTTACATGAGTTTGTCTATGTTAGTCCTAATAGCGTAGCGTCAGGATCGGACTGTGGAGGAGGTTGTGTTAAGGGTGTGGTGACTTACATGGTGATGGATGATTTGGTGGTGACGCCCATGTCTACCATATCCAGCATTTCTCTACTCAACAAGTACCAAGTCAAGGACGTAAGTGCAGTCAAGGAGAAAGTTGTGGAAGTGGGCATGGATGAGGTACTGCATCTCTCTCTTACTCTATAAGTTTGTATAATTGCGTCCATCTATCATTGATCCAAACCGTTGATTCTATGGGCCTCATGCTCCAAAATCCGTAAATTGGATGGAGTTGGGCGATGAGGTTGGGTTAATGTTGTTTGGACAAAATTTCTAGAGTTACATGGAACCCAAGATTTTGTGTTTGGAAGATAAAATTGTGGAAGTCGTCTTACATGCTACAAAACATTTAACGGATTGCACATGCTAAAAGTGTCACATACTTGCTCAACATAAACATGGTGGCCCAACTGAGATGGACTTACATGTGGGTCACAAATGCAAGATGCATATTGAATTGATATAGACCATTCATCATGTGGTTCTCACCTTTAATTTTCTATCATCAAATCTGTTGCGCAGCACGCCAACAACGCAGTGAGCCTAGATCCAATCTCAGGCTTCATCCACAAACAATAAACAGGAAGAAATATAAACTAGAAAGGAATAAAAACATTCAAACAAACGACAAGACAAGATATACGTACGTGGAAAAACTCCAAACTATGGTAAAAAACCACGGATGCAAAATTCCACTATGAAGAGAAATGAAGATTACAAGGCAATATATTAACCTCTCCCTTGGAAGTACAGAGAAAATCCCTTGCCCACACCTGAGAATAATTTCTTAATATTCACATTAACCCTAGAATAGCCCTAAGGACCCCAATTTATAGTTTTGGCAACTTCCCTTTCGCATCCCAGTTGCGAAAGGACTTGCGACACGAAATCCACGAAACTCCTTTCGCATCCCAGTTGCAAAAGGACTTGCGACACGAAATCTGCGCATGTGGCTCATCTTCATCTTGCTATTTATTTCTTGAAAATATGAGTGGTCCATACTAATCATGCTAGAAAAAGATTTTTCATTGATATGAACCAAGGTGGAGTCTGCACATCCCCTATGTCTCATAAATTTTTTTGGGACATTGGGTAAAGCTAACTTTGTACCAATATTCCATATTTATTAAATGACATGGCATGTGATCCACCCATATTATTTATTATGCAAGTAAAACTTTAAACTTTGCTCAAGTGAACTATTCTACTACGGAGAATGAACTCTTAAATGTTGTGTTTGCTTTGAACAAATTTAAGTCTTATTTGATAGGATATAAGACAATCATTTTCATTGATCATGCAAAATTGAAGTAACTTATTTCTAAGAATGATGCTAAGCTCTTTTGTTAATATGAATCATTCTTCTCTAAAAATTTGACATATAAATATAAGATAAGAAAAGAGTAGAAAACGTAGTGGCCAACCATTTCTCTCACATCGCAAAGGTGAAAAGTTCATGCAATTGGATGATCCTAACCTCTTTAATGTACGCTATTTTGCAACTTTCATTTTTGCAGGCCATAGATAAGATGATTAGCATTATCAAACTAAACTTAGGTCCCCCTTGTACCCACTACTACTACAATATTAATCATATCGTGTGGGATTCAATATTTTAATTTTATCTTCTTATATTTGATGCATGATTTATTTATAATTCCATTTGTTAGAGTTTGGATCTTTTAAGGGCTTCCTTGGAGTCGAAGACAGTACTCACTGATGTCTTTAGAGAGAAGTCAAAGAAAAGGTAATGTAAAAAAATAATAATAATAAATAAAAGTGTGCACCAAGCATCTTTTGATTTTCCAAAGTAAATGCAAATGCTTATAATTATTTCCTTTAATAATTACCGCATCGTTCCTAAGGGTTGATCTCACTCCTACTTTTTTCAATGCTAAAATCAATGATGTTGCCAAATATATATGGGGCCCACTGTGATGTGTATGGATTATCCACACCATCCATTCGTTATGCCAACTAAATTTAGGGCATGAGCCAAAAAATGAGGTAGATTCAAAGCTCAAGTAGACCACACCCCAGAACAAGGGAATCGAACACCCACTGTTAAAAACTTATTGCGGCCACTGTTTACTTTAGTATGGGCCACTTGAATGTTGGATCTACTTCATTTTTCGGCTCATGCCTCAAAATATTCCAGTAAAACGGTTGGATGATGTGGATATATAATATGCATCACGGTGGGGCCCACAAATTTAAGCTTGTCATTTTGGACCATTTTTCGAAGCAGAAATACTTACCTATTTTTAAACAAGGTGAAATTGCAATAATTGGTTATTCACAGGGCATTTGCAGTGATTTTGGAAAATCAAATAGGCCCTTGATGGATTGATTGGATTAGTGGTGTCCATCCTCTTTTTTATGCTGGCCTGTATGAGGTAGAACATACGCAACAGATGGTCCAAATCAATGATTTGACTGCCATGTGTTTAAGTGACCTAGAGGAGTATGACATCCATCTACAGCGAGTCTCATTATATAAATGATTTTGATCATTGAAACAAAATCACCGGTTTAATAATGCACTTAAACTACTATGGTCAATTTGAACTTCAAACTGCAGTATTTCTTTAGCACCATAAACATTTCCAACCAAATGTTCTTTAAAAAAGTATAAAAAGAAAGAGTACATATGATTTATTTTGTAACTAACATCTCTCAACAATATCATTTAATGTTGTTGGGAAATCCCAAGGCTGTAATGTGTGCTGGAGATCTACATCATCAATTAGATGCACCTTTCTATGGTGGCCATGATCTTAAAAAATCAGGCCAATCTATGACGTAGGTGGGCCTCACCATATACACCAACTGAAAGTAGATGCACCCCCACCGAAACATTCATGATTGTTTATGGGGCCCATGGAGATGTGGCTCAGACATCAATTCATCCATTGTGTGTGTCCCACTTAGATGAGGGTTCATACTAAATTTCAGGCCATTCCAAACATCAGGTAAGCCCTACTAAGTGATTTAGATGTTTTAGGCATGATTTTACATAGTTTCAGTTTGTATGGACCACCTGAGTTTCAAATACGGTTGATTTTGGGACATCTTATAACCTAAAAGGAGACACAAACAAAATGCACGGTGTGCATGTCCAACACACATGAGGTGGGGCCCACAGATCTCGAACTCATGGGTAGGTCCCGTAAGGTCACCTGATCATATACATAGGAGATTCCATGAGGTCGATATCTGTGGGCCCCATTTCGAGTTTTTACCCACTAATGAGCAGTGGCAAACACAGCCCTATAAATCAACACTAACACAAGACCGACAGCCCAAAGTCGCCCACACCCAAACCATGGCATCCAAGCTAAGCTTAAAGCTTGTCCTAAACAAGAACACGGGAGAGGTTTTATTCGGAGAAACTGGAAAAGATTTCATAGATTTTCTCTTCAGCCTCCTGGCATTGCCAATGGGGTACGTTGCAAAGCTCTTCACAAAACAACACATGGTGGGATGCACTGGAAGTCTCTACAATAGCCTTCAAAATCTCTCCTTTGATTACATGCAACCCAACTTTGATAAAAATACCCTCCTCAATCCCAAGATGTCTATTCTGATGAGCGATCAGAACCCTCCCCTTCTGTTGCAAGATGCTGCTTCCACCACACCAAAGTACTACTCATGCAGCTACTCCCACACCTAGTACTCCTGGATCACAGATGTTAAGGTTGCAGTGTGTACATCTTGCAAAAGTTCTATATACCAGGAGTGTGTCTACGTTAGTCCTAAAGGCGTAGTGTCGGGATCGGACGGTGGAGGAGGTTGCGTTAAGGGTGTAGTGACTTACATGGTGATGGATGATTTGGTGGTGACGCCCATGTCTTCCGTATCAAGCATTTCTCTACTAAACATGTACCATGTCAGGGACGTGAGTGTACTCAAGGCGAAGGTTGTGGAAGTGGGCATAGATGAGGTACACCATCTCTCTTACTTACAGGTTTGTTCAAGGGCATCCATCCATCAGTAATCCTAACCGTTGATTCTAGCCTCATGCACCGAAATCCGTAAATTGGATGGTGTTGGACATACTAAAAGTGTCACATACTCGCTCAAAGTAAACATGGTGGGCCACACATGAAAGATGCACATTGAGTAGGTATAGATCATCCTCCCATGTGGTTCTCACCATTAATTCTCTGCTATTTTCATCAATCTTGCTATTTGTGGCTTGAAAAAAATGAATGGTCCATATTGATAATGATTTTTTAAAAAAAGTGGGATCACTAATATCATGTGGGATTCAATATTTATTTAATTTTATCTTATTATATTTGATTGAATGATTTATTTATAAATCCATTTGTTAGGGCTTGGCGCTTTTAAAGGCTTTGGAGTCAAAGACAGTGCTGACTGACGTCTTTGGAGAAAAGTCAAAGAAAGAGCCGGGAATGTAGAAAAAAAAAAGTCTCTATGCACCAAGCATCTCCTATTGTAAATTGGTGTTGTGTGATAATTTTATGTGCATTTTATGCCTTGGAATTTCCCAACAACATTAACTGATGTTGGGAGATGTTAGTTAGAAAATATAATGTATATACTTTTCTTTTTTATATGTTTTTAAGAACATTTGATTAGAAATGTTTATGGTGTTTAAGGAAGTATTACAATTAAATCCACGGTTTTGTTTCAATGATCAAAATCATGAGACTAATCATTGATAGATGTGATATTCCTATAAAATTTTTAGATTGAACTATTTTAAACCCACGACCACTCACTCTTCTCATATATCAGCCCCTAACCTAAATTGACCCAGCCCCAACTTGGCCCAATCCTATAATGCCAGGGCCAACCTTTTTAGCCTGATCAGGGCTAGGGCTGGGGTAGGGCCAATTCTAGCCATGCTATAGCCAGGCCCATTCCCACCCCTAACTATTGAGCCACTTGATAAAGTATTAGGATTGTTAATCCAAATCCAATGAATGAGGCCACAGTGTAGTAATCCAGACCATTCTGTACGTTGTGCCTGACCATTGATAGGCCATGCACCAAAATTCTCTGATACTGGAAAACACTAGCCACCAGTAATCTTGGGACTCTTATTCATTGAATGTGAGTTATGTAGCATTTTCTCTTTTTTACTATCTATTTGCAGCTAATGCATAAAAGGCCAGAGTATAAGTTGGGCCTGTGGGGTTTCTACGTGTACCGCATCATGTGGACCATTCGAATTTTGTGCCCATGACATGTGTGTGAAGTTACGCATGTGAGCATATATATGGGAAAAGAAACTATGCGCTCGAGCTGATGGGACCGTCCCATGAGGTCGAGCTGTGTGGGCCCCACCGTGATGCGTTTCAAACATCTACCCCATTAGTCAGATGCACCATTCCATCGTGGGCCTAGGTCTCAAAAATCAAGTCAATCCGTGACTTATGTGGGCCACACCACATACAGAAGTGGAGAGGGGCCGTGCACCATTAAAACATTCATAATCAGTTTTTTGGGCCCACCGAGATGTGGTTTACAAATCCATCCCATCCATTATGTGTGTCCCACTTGGATGAGGGTTCAGACCAAGTTTCAGCAGCATTCAAAACTCAGGTGGGCCCCACCAAGTGCTTTTATATGTTTTTGGCATGTCTTCACATGCTTTTAGATGGTATGGCTCACCTGAGTTCCATATACGACTAATTTTTGGATATCCCATAATTTAAAGGGGACCCATCAAATGCACGGTGTTGATGGTCAACACACATCACAGTGGGGCCCACACAGCTCCACCTCACAGGAGCTTATCGCGAGGTCGAGCACATAGTACCTTTTCCCTATATATATATATATATATATATATATATATATATATATATATATATAGAGGTCGAGCTGGGTGGGCCCCACCGTGTTGCCTTTCAAAAATCAACACCGTCCACCAGATGTACCATTCCATGGTGGGCCTGGACGGCCCAAAATCAAGTCAATCCGTGACTTTAGTGGGCCACACCACATACAGAAGTGCAGAGGGGCCGTGCACCATTAAAACATTCATAACCATTTTTGAGGGCCCACCGAGATGTTTTTTTCAAATCCAGCCCATCTATTATGTGTGTGCCACTTGAATGAGAGTTCAAACCAAGTTTCAGGTGCATGGAAAACTCAAGTGGGTCCCACCAGTGCTTTTATATGTTTTTGGCATGTATACTTATGGTTTTAGATGGTGTGGCCCACCTGAGTCACGGATTGATTTGATTTTGAGCCTTCCAGGCCCACTATGGAATGGTGCATCGGTGGACCAGTGTTGATGTTCAAAGGCATCACGGTGGGGCCCACCCACTCAACCTCACGACGACCGCTTTACGCTGAAAGAGTGCATATATATATATATATATATATATATATATATATATATATATATATATATATATATATATTCCAATGATGATGGGATTCAACGAATTAATATTCTAGTCTATTTACCAAATGCGCCCATTTGTAGATTGAAAATCCTTCTATTACCTCTCAAGCATGTAGGAGCATGTAATTCTATTCGAGTGACCGTAGAGAAAACCAAAAAATAAAATCATAACTCCAAGTGGTCCAAATTTAGTAGACCCTCGGCACATTGTGGCTCTTTTGCCAAGAAAACCAAAAAATAAAATCATAACTCCAAGTGGTCCAAATTTAGTAGACCCTAGGCACATTGTGGCTCTTTTGCCAAGTCACTTAACCATATGGCAGTTGAATCATTGATCCATTTGTGAAAAAAAAAATTTAATAAATTTTTATATAAAAAAATTTAATGATATTTTAAATTTTTAATATAAATAATATTTTGGCAACTATTTTATTTTGAAAATTCTTTAAAAGTCTAACAGGATCCCACTTGCACTAATTAATGCCCTCGGGGTACTAGTCATATCCTTAGTGTGGATCACCTAAATCATCTTCATTTGCAATTTTCTATTATGTTGATATTTGTTGTATTTGTGAATTGGTTTTCTAGGGTTCTACCCCAATCAAATCATCCCCAGTGTCGTTGAAGACAACATTCGTTGGTGGCTTCCAAGTAAAGTTCGAACCCATGATAGCTACAATTTTAGGCACTGCTCTTTTTTTCTTCTTCTTCTTCTTCTTCTTCTTCTTTTTTAAAACGTTCCGGCTGGAAATGTTTATGGTGGTTGATCTGTCATAGAGCTCTTCAAATGAACTCTGTAGACATAATGTCTATAAATGTTGCATATATCTAGCTCAAATCCCAACCGTGCATGAGCATGTTTTAGATTGATCATAATCCTAAAACCACACTTAAACGATGATCATAATGGTTGGTTGGTGTAACACACATGAAAAAAAATATATTGAATTTGAGAGAGAGATTTTGTATATCATCTCTCTCTATCTTGTCCAAACATAATCTTAATATTCTATCTTATTTCTATCCCTAATCCATTTTCATTTTATCTTTCTAACTCTCTCATTGGATCTCTTAACCTCCCAATGAGCATTTCCTTTCAAGGAATGTGTCGTAAGATGGGTTCTACTTCAACTCAAATATTAACCAAAAGATACCTTACATATAACGAAGAAAGTGAGAGAGAAAGAGTGAGAGAATGTTTGTGGGAAAGCAATTTCAGGTTTGAGCCTTTATAATTTTAATGTATTATGTGGCCAAATAGGTGTGATAAACGATTTGGATTAGTCATTTGGCCATCGTATGTGCTTGAATGGAGATGATCAATTCTCTAGATAAATAGTCTAGTTTCAGCATAAGGAATTGCTCTCTACGAGTAATGATAGATTTATATTTTAAAGATAGATTAGTTATCATCAATTTTAGAAAAATTAAGATTTAATTATTTGGATAATATAATGAATGGGTCAAATCAGCTATATGATTATTGTGCTATCAGATCTAAAAGTGTTTAACAAGGAAAGTTAAGATTTTTTGTGTAGGTGTTGGTATCGCTTGCCGTAAAAGGTTGAGATGAGTTATCTATGTATAACTGGTTAGATTCACACCATTTATCTAATGTGTAGAGGCAAAATATACTTAGACCTCTAAAAATCTGGATGATTAAATCATCTAGTGGGTCACCCTAATCATAGTTTGATAGTTCTAATACTAATTTTGAATCATGTTGAAATTCTTAAATTTGTAAAACTGGTTGGATCCAAATATATCAAGATTCCCAATTATCTAATCTAATTAATCAAAATTGATGGACCAAACTAATTTGATCAATCATTTGCCATTCGATTTTTGGATCTAGATGTAAATAAGCATATGAATTATTCAAATTAATAATCTATTCTAATTATTAATTAAGGAGGGATCAATAATGAGTGTTGATTTGTCCATTGTTGTTAAATGGATTATAGACCCTTAATTAAAGTAAATCCCCAAAATTTCGGGCTTACTTGCATGTCATTGATCTGTCGATCAAAGGTGCCAAATTTTGTCCAGTGAGATATCTGCATTAAACAAAATTTTGTCAATTCGAAGTTTAATAGATAGAGGCATCCTCGATCGATGTTGATCGATCGACTGTATCAATCGAGAGGTGTTTGGATAAAATTTGAGATTTGATGATCGAATCAAATGAATTTATCATGCATGTAAACTTCAATTAAGTGATCGTTGACAGTTGATGCATAGTGGTTGTCCACTTGGGACATTAAATCAAAGGTGGGATCACTACGTGATGTAATTGGGTCAAACAGTAATATGGTTGTATGATTATTAGGATTTTTAAATTCAAATCAGTTAGATTATCCTATGAATTCTTCACTACTAGACTCGGGTGAGTAACCCGACATGTCTCATGTTCATGGAAATTAAAATGAAATTGTTCGTTGATTAATGTTTTGATTTAATTGATATCAATTTATGAAATTGTCTCACATTTTAATTTATGTTTTCACATTTAATTTCTGAAAAAAATGATGGAATTATATGCTTACATTACTAATTAACACAAGTGTTTGTGAAATGATGACATCACACATCATCCATCGCATCCACATATTGCATGGTCTATCTTAGGGCCCTCTTTGGAAGAAATGTTGATTCTGGTAGAGCATTACCAGATGTGGGTCATGCCCATGCTACCGAAAGGTGGAAGCCTACCCAGCGGATAGAGGTGGGCATTTCATACCAGATCCGCTGGATCCGACCCGATCAGACCCGATTCGAACGTAACCCATTAAGATCGGCAGATCGAAAGAAACCAGATCTGAAATATTTTCAGATCTGTTTCGGATAGACCATGTTCCGACCCGACCCGACCCGGAATCCGACCCGAACAGACCCGACCCGACCCGTATATATATATATATATATATATATATATATATATATATATATATATATAACTTTTTCCGCCTAAGAATTGAGGTTTGACGCCAAAAAATCCTGCTCAATCTACTCTATATTTCTCTCTATCTCCCTATATTCATTATTCTCTCATTCTCTGAGGGATATATGTATAAATACCCTTTTTTTCACCAAACCTAAAACTCTTTTTACCCTACCCATTTTTTTCCCAAAACTCTCCAAATTTCGAGAGAGAGAGAGAGAGAGAGAGAGAGAGAGAGAGAGAGAGAGAGAGAGAGAGAGAGAGATATGTTTGAAGTAGGGAAGCTGAGTGTAAAGGTTGTGGAGGCTCCTGAAAGCTCATCACTTCCAAAGCCTCTATTAATCAATCCAACGAAGCGTGAGAATATCCAAATGGTGGTTTTCTTCCATGGCTTTTGTCTCACCAACAGCTACTACTCTGCCATCCTTCAACACATTGCTTCTCGTGGATACATTACAGTGGTTTTTCAGGTTTATTTAAATCTCTCGCTATCTATCTATCTCTGTCTCTCTGTTCCTGCAACTCTTCCTCTCCCTCTAACCAGGCGCGGATTAGCTATGGCCAGAGTTGTTATCTAAGTGACATCACTAAATTTTGTGGACCCCACCATGATGTATCTTTTGTATCCACGCCGTTCATCCATTTAGAGAGATCATTTTAGGGCAAGATCCAAAGAATGAGTTAAATCCAAAGCTCCAGTGGACCCCAGTAGAGAAAACAGTGGGGCAGTGACTCCCACCATTAAAAACTTCTAAAAGCCACGAGAGTCTCAGGTCAACCTGATATTTGTGTTTTCCCTTCTTTCACGTCGTTTTTCCCTTCTTTCACGTCGTTTTTAGTTTTTGAACAGGCTGGATTTCAAATAAACATTATGGTGGGCCGTAGGATAGTTTCAACGGTGGGAATCACTCTCCCACTTTTTCACGTGGTGGGTCCATTACAAATTTTTATCTGCTTCCATCTTTGGTTCATGTTCTAAAATGATATTTCAAAATGGATGGATGGTGTGGATACAACACATACATCATGGCGGGGCCCACAAAACTTGGTGACATCACGTCAGTAGCTAACCCGCGGCCCACCCGTTCTTACAACTCGGAGCTCGAGGAGCGCCAGTGCACGTCTGCGCACGCCACGTACCTAGACCGGCTAGGTACCGTCCTGCGAAAGGAAGTTCCTGCGCTAGAACCCATGTGGTACCCACTGCTATGTTTGTGCGAAATCCTCCCCGTCCATACGTTTTGTGAGTTCATTTCAGTGCATGAGGCTAAAAATGAACCATATCCAACACGTAGGTGGGCCGAAAAAGAACCTCCATAGTTGAAATATTCGTGGGGCCACAAACGTTCTGAATCATGCTAATATTTGTTTTTTCAGTTCATCCCAGTAGGAATGATGTTATTAACGGTATGGATTTCATGTAAACATCACCGTTGAACCTAGGAAGGTTTCAACGGTAGGAATTTACCTAACCACCTTTTTCCTTTAATACGGCCCACTTAAATCTTCCATCCTTCTCACTTTTGGTCTCATGCTCTAAAATGATCTCAAAAAACGGATGAACAAACTGGATTCCTGAAAAACAACACGGTGGGCCCCACATACCACTTAGCACAGTAACTTTTTGTGAAAGGCTTTCCTAGAAATCCGCATCCCCTGCTACTGCTAGCGTGCTGTGCACGTTAAGCGGATATGGATTGGCTACTCCCCCTCGCACCAGACCCTAGGCTAGTGGTTGGTGCTCTGTGGGCCCCACCATGATGTATATGTTTCATCCATTCCGTTCATCCATTTTTACGGATCATTTTATAGCTTGATCCAAAATATGAGAGGTATATAAATCTCAGATGGACCACACCACATAAAAACAATAGTGGTTGGATATCCATCATTAAAATTTTCCTAAGGCCCACTGTAGTGTTTATTTGACATCTAATATGTTTATTAGGTCATATAGGCCCAGATTAAGGGAAAAAACAAAAATCATCTTGATCCAAAACTTCTATGGTCACAAAATGTTTTTTAATGGTCAAGCTCATTTAACATCAGTTTCATGTAATGTGGTCCACTCAAGATTGGGATATAACTCATTTTTGGTCTCATGCCGTAAAAGGATCCGTAAAAATAGATGGACGGCATGGATGAAACACATATATCATGGTGGTTCCCACATAACACCGACCACCACCTTTCAGCTAGCCGATCCGTCCCGTCAAGGCTAGCGACCTTAGCTCCGAGTTGTACGAATGGCTCAAACGAGTTCTATATTACATGGGCCCCACAATGATGTATTTACTATATCCATACCGTTTATCTAATTTTTGTTATCATTTTAAATAATTTGAAAAAAAAAAGATTCATATTTAAAGCTTAAATGGACCACACCGAAAATAACAGCGAGGATGATGATTTTCACCGTTAAAAATTCCATCCTTATCTAATCTGATCCAACTCGGTTTCTTTGCCCGAGTCGGACAAGGTTCGGGTCAAGTTAAGCATAAAATGGATCTGTTCGAATAAGGTGCCACAGTACTGGTTCGATCGGATTCGGATAAGCCTCGCGACTTTCTACATAACCGAGTTGGACCAAATCCGATCCGACTGGTCCGTTGCTACTCTACCAAATGATGGATGCGAGTTGATGATTTTTAACCTAAGTAGATGGACGATCGCCCCGTTTGGAGCATTCATACATCATATGCATACATTTTTTACAATTGACACTTTATTCCATTTTAATTGATATGTTTATAGAACATGATTGATTAATTTTCTAAACCTGGCTAGCTTACTTTTTATTCATGGAAAAACCATACAAATGAGTTATCAGCAACCAGAAGTTGAACTTAAACACGACCCACATAAAACATGGTCATACTTGTCTGAAGATGAATTGGTAACATTAGATCATTCCTGAATATCTATTTTATTTGTTAGTATAGTTTGGTTGATGTATAATAAAACATTAGCATTGATTATGGGATTTTAAGCAATTGTTTAGATTTATTTGATTAAGACATCGTGAGTTTGGAATAAAGATATTTATATTAAGATTATATAACAAATAAATGATGTTTGAGATTTGTATTATTTGAATGGTCAGGAAGATTTATATATGCCTAGTTGATTAGTGCTAAGTGTTATGTATGCGTGATTGGAAATCGATAGACTTGGGTGAAACTTAGAATGAATGTAATTCTCACATCTGATTAAACCAATCAACACATGAAATTAGTACACTGTGTACAAGTTACAAACTGAAACTCGGGTCTAAGGGTTTATACTTTGTAGTCAATTTTTTTGGGCATGATAGTTGGTGTGTAATAAATCTTTAGGTGGGAAAATTTTGGGATGCTCAAATTTGGGATTTGGTGCATGGTCCATGAACCATGGGAATCATGGTTTTAGGAATCGTCCATATGGAGTGCAACTTGGACAAGTCAACTCCAACTCAGTTGGACCCAGTCCATTTTGAGACCACAAGTCACCTCCAAATAACCCTCTATTAAAGCAAGTTGCACTGATTCAGTTATGATTGGGGCAAGTGGGATGATTTGATGGTAATTGTTGATTAGTCTTTTAACCATGGAGGAAATGGACATGAACGGTCTGGATTATTGAAACATCAGCTTCCATTTTCAATACTGAAACACGTTCAGACATGTGGTGCCACGTATCTAATTCCTCGTAAATGAGCCCAAAACTGAGGTAGATACAAATCTCAAGTAGACCACACAATGGGAAAAAGTGGGAGGGAAATGCTTAGTGTTGAAACCTTTTCAAGGTCTATTGTAATGTCTATATGCATTCAAACTGCTCACAAGTTCATTCCTACTGGGATGAATTGAAAACACAAGCTTTGGCACGATAAAAAAACATATGCGGCATTTTGGATTTGCTTCATTTCTGAGATCATGAACTAACACTAGCTGAAAAAGCAAATGGATTGTGTGGATTTCTCACAAACATCACCGTTGGCCCCACCTAGCTTCCGACCACATGAATCAATGTCAATGGCAACTGGTATTCTATCTTCTCTCGTAACCTAAAATGAGTTGGGGCAACTGATGAACAAAATGGATTGATATAAACATCATAGTAGGCCCCACAAAGCTCTTTGTTACATAGCACTCTTCATTGGATGAATATATCTCATCACTTGTTCTCGAAAGCTGAGCAAACACATGTGGGATGATGAAGCTGTAAATTGCCCTAAATGGACAATTGGCACAAATGACCTTTTGTAGAATTGAGCACAAACATTGCATAGAAATCCAAAATAGGAGCAAGACTCAGGGAAAGCTGCCTAACATAATAAATGGTTCACATCAAGGGTTGACCCTACATGATGTAAGGTGGATATTAAAGGTGAACCCCCATGTGAATAAATAAAAATTGAAAGAGATTTTAATGAAATATCTTTTGAAGAAAAAGAAGAAGGAAAATAGAGAGAGAGCAGAGAGAAATTAATGGAAGAATTTAAAATTTATTTATGTAATGTTGGAACAAAACAAACTTTTCTACTTTTTTGCTGGTAAACATACTTACTCGATGCATAAGTAGAAACCAAGATAAGTTATTTGACATATAAGTGGCTAAAGCAAATTAACTTATAATCCGGATGGATCCTATATCCACTCATCAAATGAGAACACCGTAGAAACAATATATAACAATTGACAAATAGCAAAATAAAAGGGTAGTCCACTCGACCAAATAGGATTGATTTCATTCCCCATTGTTTCTTGTTGTGTGGCCCACTTGAGTTTTGGATTTGCCTTGTTTTTGGGCTCATGATCTAACATGAGTTGGAGAAATAGATGGAAAGTGTGGATTTCTCACAAACATCATGGTAGGCTGTACCTAACTTCCGACTGCAACAATCGGGATCATATCCAATTTTCTCTCACAACCTAAAATGAGATGAGCAGCTAAAGGACAAAATGAATTTGATATAGACATCATGATAGGGCTGCGAAGCTCTTTGTTCCGTAGCCCTCTTTCGCTGGATGAATCCCATCACTTATTTTCAAAACCCAAGCAAACACACATGGGCTAATGGAACTACAAATTGCCCTTAATAGACAATTCGCACAAAATGGCCTTTTGTAAAAGTGAACAGGTGCATTACATGGCAATCCAAAATATGGACAGCACTCAAAGCAAGTTACCCAACATAATAAATGGTCAACATCAAAGGTTGGCCCCACATGATGCACGGTAGATATCAAAATGTCGACCTCACATGAATAAGTAAAAAATTGGATGAGATTTTAATGAAAGATCTTTATTTATATGGAGAGAAATTAATTGAAAAAAAATCAATAATTATTTAGGTGATGTTGGAAATCAAACAAACTTTTCCATCCTTTTGTTGATAGACATGCTTATATGTTGGATAAGTAAAAGCCAAGATAAGTTACTTGAGGCACAAGTAGCTTAAGAAAAATGACTTATGATCCAGACAAGTCCCATATTCACTTATTAAATAAGATATACGGTAGAAATAATATAACAAGTGATAAATAGCAAAATAAAAGTGTAGCCCACTTGATGAGTGGATATGATTGATTTTTGCAATAGGTAATCCACATGGTAAGGTCCTCCTATCAGGAGGATTAGATGTCACAATCCTTAAAAGGTTGGAAGTTATCCACTAGGTGGATGGTAAACTGTCATTCAAATGGTGGACTTGAGTTTTAGATGTTTCAACAGTGGGCGTTCAATCCCCACTATTTCCTATCGTGTGGCCCACTTGGGTTTTGGCTTTGCCTCGATTTTGGGTTTATGATCTAACATGAGCTGGAAAAACAAATGGACAATGTGAATTTCTCAAAAACATCATGGTAGGCCCCACCTAGTTTTTTACTATTAGAATTGGGGTCACATGCAATTGGTCCTCTTTTCTCTCAAAACTTAAAATGAACCAGGGCAACTCACGGACAAAATGGATTTGATATAGACATCACAGAAGGCCCCACAAAGGTCTTTGTTTCATAACCCTCTCGATTGGATGAATCTCATCACTCATTCTCGAAAACCAAGCCAACACACCTTGGCCAATGGAGCTGCAAATTTTTCTTAATAGACAATTGGCAAAAATGGCCTTCTGCAGGAGTGAATACTAGCATTGCATGACAATTCAAAATTCTTGCAAGACTTACACCAAGCAGCCTGACATCATAAACAATCAACATCAAAGGTTGGCTCCACATGATGCAAGGTGGATATTAAAGGCCGGCCCACATGTATAAGAAAAAATTAAAAGAGATTTTAATGAAATATCTTTAAGGAGAGAGAAATTAATGAAAGAAATTCAAAATTTATGTATATAATGTTGGAAGCCAAACGAACTTTATATATATATATATATATATATATATATATATATATATATACACACATATACATATATATATATATATTTATATATGATAAACATGCTTATTTGTTGAATAAGTAGAAATCAAGATAAGTTATTTGAAGCATAAGTGGCTTAAGCAAAATGACTTATAATCTAAACAGGTCGTATATCTACTCATCAAATGAGACACCATAGGAATAATATATATAGTGATCGATGAATGAATATAACTGATTTTTGCAATAGGCAATCCGTTGGGGGTAACATCTTAATGGGTGAGTCCCTGACCACGGGCCCACCTTCATTCATATCATGTTGTATATCCTCGCTATCTATTTGTTTTGTAGCTCGTTTTAGGCATGGGCACAAAATTGATGCATATACAAATCCTAGGCAGAACACATGACCACAAATTGCAGTGGTCATTGAAGGCCTACCATTAAAAACTTCCTAAGGTCCACCGTAATGTTTATTTGCCATCTAACCTGTTGTTAAGATCACACATATCTAGATGAAAGGAAAACCTAAATATCAACTCTATATGAAACTTTTGTGGCCCATAAAAAATTTTAATGGTCAATGACTATCGTTTCTTTTCTTGTGGTGTGGTCCTTATTGTAAATTATACAGATTAATGTAATTTCTGTATAATATGGAAACCAAAAAATCACGATGATCAAAACCAAGGACAGGATGAAGCACGTCTGAAAACGTTGTCCTTAAAGCGTTATTTGCCCCTACTCAAGTGAATTGAGTAAGCTGATAGGTTACAGGCAAATTGCTTCTAGGATACAATGAGCCTGGTGTGGGTCTGCGTTTAGCAAACACAAAGGCCCACCTATTGGAACTCAATTACACAATTTCTGGCAGTATTACAATATAGAGAAAAATTTCAAAAGAAAGAAAAAGAAAGAGAAAAAGTTTCTTTGGATTAAGACCACTGCACTAGTCAGTACTTCAGCCACTGGTTCAGTTGAACCGTTCTAGACCACATCGTTGGTCTATTCTTCTAGTAAAGGTTTTAACCCTTACTGTCTTGCTAGAACTACCGGAGTATAGAAGAGGAGTACCGCGCTGTCTCAGTTCATATGTGTCTGCTGTAGTGAGTTTAGAGATTGATTGGAAACCCATCCAGGTCCTCCTTTTATAAGCTATGGTGGCTGGGGGTTATGGTCCAGGGAAATAAATCCCATGACCGTTTTCTAGCTGTTGGAGAAAACTAGTCGTTTTATGGCCATTTTCTGATCACAGTGCATGGACCATTAAGTCAGCATGTTTGATCATTGAGAAAGCCTAGCCATTTTCTAGTCATTGGGCTAGCCATGCAACGCATACCTGACCTGCACTAATTGCACAAATATTACATCTCTGCAAACAACTCTATTTTTCAGCTCTCTATATAATCAGAGAGACTCTCAGTCAGTCCTTTAGATTTTCATCCAGCCAACCATCTGCCTTAGCCACTAGTCGCACCACGACTCGCACACGTCTCGCTCCGGTTCGTAAAGGGAGCGACCCTCTACGACACAATGCTCACGTGCGAAGTGCAAAGTGCGCCACTAGCGCCTCTACAGCCACACTGCCTTATGTGCCCACGCCCTCACACCAAGCCCGAGCGCGAGCGCACGCGCGGGTGTTCCAGTGCTACGCACTGGAACACGCAAGGTCCATAGTTCACAGACTAGGCAGGCAAATATTATAATACTCCACTATTATCATTTAAACTAAAGATTTTTCTCTTCCCTTTCCCATGTGAGACTATTCCCAAAAACCCATAAAATGATGATTTTTCAAAATAAATTTTTTTATATTTTTTATATTATTATTTAATATATTTTATTAAAAATCAATATTTTGCAACAATCCCCCACTTGATTTTTTATAAAAATATATTTTCTCGGTTAAACATTTCTGCCAGAATAATCAGCTTATATGCATAAAGAAAGATATCTTTCGATTTTAATCTTTCCTTAGTGTAAGTATCTCAAAACTCTATCAAAATGACTGGTAGCCATAGCTTTGAACCAGTTATTCCTAGATAACAAAGTTGGAAAAACCACACACATATTCGCTATGTGTTGTTAGAGTTCCCACAATCTTGCTCAGCATATTTAATGGTCATGTGTTTATCCTAATTCGTGAACGATCCCAAGAGAAAACTCCTAACTCTCATGAGAGACAGCACCATATCTATGTTCATATAGGTGAAATCCTTCTAGTGTCTCTGTTACTATAAGACACTTGTCCTATAGACTGGATTTCATTAAGAGTTCTCAAACTCAACCCTCTTTCGTAACGCTCAGCACTTATCTATTATGAATGAGGTTTTATAATTTAGTGCTGAAAAAATTTTCACATATCAGTGACTTGTTTTTACCCATTAAACCCAAATTTAGAGATTTTCTAACTTCAGGTTGGGTTACGATCACTGGTGGAACTTTGGTTGAAGAGTTTCAACCCCATCCCTCTAGATGTAGCCTTTACTACCTCTTTCGGTAGAGGTTTAGTAAAAGGATCTGTCAGGTTGTTGCTTAATTTCACATAGAAAATAGCAATGATTTCATCTCGAATCAATTATCTGACATAATCATGTCGAAGATTTATATGTCTAGATTTACCATTATAAGTGCCGCTATAGGCTCTAGCTAATGTGGCTTTACTATCATAATGTAGTGACACAGCCGATATAGGCTTTACACAGAAAGGAATTTCTATTAAAAGATCCCTTAGTCACTCAAATTTCTTTCTCATACAACAGTGGCTATAAATTCAGACTCCATAGTCGAGTGCGTTATGCAGGTTTGTTTCTTGGATCCCTAAGATGCAGCTGCACCTCCTAGGATGAATATCCACCCTGTAGTAGACTTGTTGTCCCCAGTACTCGATATCCAAAGATCAAGATATCCTTCCAATACTAGTAAAAATTCCTAATAAAATAGTCTTAAGTTTTGGTTGCTTTTAAGTAACCAAATACTCTACTAATTGTATTCCAAAGTGTTCAAGATCGGGTTACTAGTAAATCTACTAAGTTTACTCACGTAAAATACATGTCGTCTAGTGCATTGCATAGATACATAAGACTCCCTATAAGACTCGCATATTCTAATTCTCAAAGCTCTTCCAAAGATTTTCTTTTAGCTTGATATTTGGATCAAATGGGGTCTTTGTTTCTTTTATATTTAGATGGTTAAACTTGTTTAGTATCTTCTCAATATAATAAGATTGACACAAAGCATAACCCCCACAATGTTTTTTAACTTTGATACCTAAGATGGTATCAACTTGTCCAAGATCCTTCATTTTAAATATTAAAGATAGAAACTTCTTTGTTTCAGTTATACATTCCATTTTATTACTTATTATTAACATGTCATCAACATATAGATAAATAATAATGATACAATTACCATCTACTTTATAATATATGCATTTGTCCGCTACATTATGCATGAAACCATGAGATAGTATTTTGGAATCAAACTTCTCATGCGATTGTTTTGGTGCTTGTTTTAATCCATACAAAGATTTAACTAATCTACATACTTTGTTTTCATTTCCTGGTAGAATGAATCCTTCAGGTTGTTCCATGTATACCTCCTTATTGAGGTCACCATTTAGGAAAGCGGTCTTTATGTCCATTTGGTGGATGTGAAGATGATGTATAGAAGCTAGCGCAAATAATATCCTAATGAATGTTATCCTAGCTACAGGAGAGTATGTGTCAAAATAATCTATCTCTTCTTTTTGTCTAAAACCCTTAGCTACTAGTCGAGCTTTAAAGGTTTGGATAGTCCCATCAGTATGATATTTCTTTCTAAATACCCACTTACAACCTATAGGTCTAGAACCTGAAGGTAAGTTAACTAATTCTCATGTTTGATTTAACATTATGGATTCCATTTTATCGTTAATAGCTTCTTTCCAGAAAGTTGCGTCTCTAGAGGATATAGCCTCTTTATATGATTTAGGATCATCTTCTATATTCATCACTATAGGTATTTGTCTTATAACATTTTTTTTTTATTTTCCTCTACAAGATGGAAAATGATACGTTGTGAGTCTATGTAGTCATCTCCTAGACTTTTCTCTATTCTTGTTCTTTGACTCCTACGAGGTTCAATAGGAGCTTCCACTATCTGTGGAGCTGTGCTATCTGGTTCTTTATTAGGAGTTTGGATTTCATTATCCTTTGACTCCAAGGATAGTGAGTTCTCAAAGAACTCAACGTCTCTTGATTCTATTATTGTATTAGACTCCATGTCTAGAAGTCTATAAGCTTTACTATTTTGTGCATACCCTACAAAGGCCCACTTAATAGCTTTTGGTCCAACTTAGTTCTTTTTGGGTCAGGGGTTCTGCAGTATGCAAGACACCCCCACACTTTTAGATATCCTAGGTTAGGTTTTCTACCTCTCCATGTTTCATATGGAGATATTTTATACTTTTTAGATGGTATTCTATTTAGAATATGGCATGTCATGCAAAGGCTCACCCCATAGACTTAGTGGTAACTTTGCTCTTATCAGCATTGAGTTGATCATTTCTACTAATGTCCTATTCTTCCTTTCAGCTATTCTATTTTGTTGAGGTGTGTATGGAGTAGTACATTGATGTATCAGTCCATGTTGGTCACAAAAGTTATCAAATTCATTTAAGAAGTATTCTCCTCCTCTATCGCTACTGAGAATTTTTATCTTCTTATTTAGTTGATTCTCTACTTCTGCTTTATATACTTTAAACATGTTCAATATTTCATCTTTGCTCTTTAATAGGTACATATACACATATCTAGAGCAATCATCTATAAAGGTTATGAAGTACCATTTACCTCCATGAGTAAGAATGTCGTTTAACTCACAGATATCACTGTACACAAGATCCAATACTTGAGACGATCTTTTAACACTTAGAAAATGTTTTTTCGTCATTTTGGATCGTATGCACACTTCACACTTATTAGTTTCATTATCTGTGTATGAGATTAAACCATTCTTAGCCATGAACTTCAAGGTACTATACCCTATATGGGCTAGTCTATCATGCCACAGTCCAGCGGATTCAACCATATACGTAGAAGTGCTACTTTTATTCAGAGAAAACTTGACCATCCCGTTACAAGCATATCCCTTTTCGACAAAATTTCCATTCTTATTGCAAATCGCCATTACATCCGACTCGTACACCACCCTTATACCGGTTTTCCTGTAAGATCCCTAAACTAAGTTTCGCCTCATGTCCGGAACATGCGAGACATTAGTCGAATCACTTTCTTCCCGTGAAGTGAATATCGCCGACAGCCTTTGCCGACGACCTTCGATCGAACTTCATTACCCATTTGGACTTTTTGACCATCAGTCAATTCCTCATAGGTTTTGAAGGCAGATTTGTTGTAGTACACATGTACTGTAGCGGCAGTATCATACCACTAACCTAAAACTTTTCCTTAGATGGCATTCACCTCTGTGATCATGGCCACAATATCACCTTCTTTTACTGCACTTGCCTCTTGTTTAGATTTACGATATCGGCATAATCGAGCATAGTGCCCGGTTTTTCCACAGACATGGCATGGGCCTTTGAACTTTTCATTCTTCTTTTCGGTGTTTTTCTTGAATTTTCCTTTATTGGGTTTCAGGGAATTATCCTTCTCGAGATGTTTATTATTAGAGTTCTCTACTGCATGTACCTTGGACGAGGTATTCCTGTTATCATTCTTTTTATTGAGGTTACGGGATTATTCCTCAATTCTGAGGTGTTTCTGGATTTGTTCTAGTGTGTAGTCCTCAGTTTTATGCAGCAACTTCTTTCTATAGTCTTTTCACATCGGTGGCAATTTGGCGATTATAACCCCAACTTGGAATAATTCAGGAAGATCTATCTTTATCGCTTTGATTTTGTTTACTATTAGTTGCATTCTTGGATTTGGGGTAGCGGTTTGTTATCTAACATGTTGAAGTCAAAATACCTGGTGATGAGAAACTTGTTGGTACCTTCTTCTTCACCTTGTATTTGAACTCCGAGCGCCCAGATCTCCTTCTTGATGACGTCACAGGTACATATCGTACAGACGGTCGGAGAGTGCGTTCAGAATGTGTCCTCGACACAAGAGTTCGTCTTCGGCTCGTTTTGTGCGGGCTGTCACCTATTCAAGTGTATCGTTGTCGGTTGCTTTAGGTAGCGCTTGTAGATTTGGATATAATATGTAATAGATCCTTAGCGTCGTTAGGAGAAATTTCAGCTTATCTTGTCATCTTGTAAAATTTGTTCCATCGAACCGATCAAGACGTATCAAGTCCTGATTCATCAACTTGATAGATAAAATATTGTCGGCTTTCATTATTTAAATAACGCTTTAAGATTGTTGTAAATTATACAGATTAATGTAATTTTTGTATAATATGGAAACAAAAAAATCATGATGATTAAAACCAAGGACAGGCTGAAGCACGTCTGAAAACGTTGTCCTTAAAGCGTTATTTGCCCCTACTCAAGTGAATTGAGTAAGCTGATAGGTTACAGGCAAATTGCTTCTAGGATACGACGAGCCTGGTGTGGGTCTACGTTCAGCAAACACGAAGGCCCACCTATTGGAACTCAATTACACAATTTCTGGCAGTATTACAATTTAGAGAAAAATCCCAAAAGAAAGAAAAAGAAAGAGAAAAAGTTTCTTTGGATTAAGACCACTGCACTGGTCAGTACTTCAGCCACTGTTTCAGTTGAACCGTTCTAGACCATATCGTTGGTCTATTCTTCTAGTAAAGGTTTTAACCCTTACTGTCTTGCTGGAACTACTGGAATATAGGAGAGAAGTAGTAGGCTATCTCAGTTCGTATGTGTCTGCTGGAGTGGGTTTGGAGATTGATTGGAAACCCATCCAGGTCCTCCTTTTATAGGCTATGGTGGTTAGGGGTTATGGTCCAGGGAAATAAATCTCATGACCGTTTTCTAGATGTTGGAGAAAACTGGCTGTTTTATGGCCATTTTCTGATTGTTCTACATGGGCCATTAAGCTGCTGCATGCTCGATCATTTGTGAGACAAAGACTAGCCTAGCTTTTCTAGTCATTGGCTAGCCATACAACAATTACAGCTGAACCCTGCACTAATTGCACAGCTGTTACAGATCTGCTGCAACAGCTCTATTTTCCAGCTCTCTATATAATCAGAGGGACTCTCATTCAGTCCTTTAGATTTTCGTCCAGCCAACCATCTGCCTTAGCCACTAGTCGCACCGCGACTCGCACACGTCTCGCTCCGGTTCGCGAAGGGAGCGACACGATGCGCACGTGCAAAGTGCGCCACTAGCGCCTCTACAGCCACATTGCCTTACATGCCCACGCCCGTGCCCGAGCCCGTGCCCGTGCTCGTGCCCGAGCGAGCACGCGGGTGTTCCAGTGCTACGCACTGGAACACACAAGGTCCATAGTCCACGGACTAGGTAGGCAAATATTATAATACTCCACTATTATCATTTAAACCAAAGATTTTTCTCTTCCATTTCTCATGTGGGACTCTTCCCAAAAACCCACAAAACGGTGATTTTTCAAAACAATTTTTTTTTTATATTTTATATTATTATTTAATATATTTTATTAAAAATCAATATTTTGCAACAGTCCTCCTAAGATTTGGATATGCTTCAGTTGTGGGCCCATGAATGATGTGGATATACAACACATACATTGATTGTGGGCCCCATAATAAGTGACTCACCCACTAAGCTCTTACTCTGGACTCACCTAATACATGCTTTGCAGGCACCTGCATGGTTGGACCTTCCAGATAAGTAGATCGATGCTTGCTGTCACGTGTGAATTGAGGCCACCTTCAAATTCAACTCCAATCAGGATACTTTAGGGGTTGTTTGGATGCCTATGAAGTGCTTTAGTAGGAATATATTTATAGGTAATCAAATAACAGGGGCCGTTTGGATGGGTGTATTTTCCTTTAATCAGATTGGAGGCTGTTGTCCAATAAAAAGTGTGAATGGTCATGGGATTTAAGTCTAATGACAATTTTTGCAGGGCCTTTGCCTACACAAAACGGGAGCCGATTTGGCCTGGGTAACACCAAGTTTGGTTAGGCCATGACATGAGGCCACCTTGATGTACATCAAGGCCATGACATGAGGCCACCTTGACGGTGCAGATACATGTATGTGTTATGTATCTGCACCGTCCATCCATTTTGCCAAGCTTATTTTTGCGTATAGACAAAAAAATGAAGCAAATCCAAATCTTAAGTGAACCACACCACATGAAAGAGTGGTAATTAATTGCCCCTCGTTAAAAACTTCCTAGGTCTACGATAATGTTTATTTGCCATCCAACATAGACTTGGGTGAAAGGGAAAACACGTATAAGCTTGATCCAAAACTACTATGGCTCACAAGAAATTTTTAATAGTAAATCACCATTGTTTCTTGTTGTGTGGTTCACCTGAGATTTGAATTGCTTCATTTTTTTACTCATCCAATATGCAACACATACATCAAGGTGGGCCCCATGGTCACAGCATGACTGAATCCACCTCCTAGGAAATCAGGCCACTCCACTCAACAAAGTGATCGCCTCATGTATGTTGAAACTAGATCATTCACTATTAGTTTATAATCATACACTTTTCCCATACACTTGTGGCTCACCTGATTAGTGGACCGGCCTTATTATGAAGGATGCATATCTCAAGCGATTAGTTGAGAAATGTTCCAAGCAGAGGTGAGAGAAAATGAACACTTCCAAACAGGCTACACATGTATTCTTGACAATTTAGTCGCCTTAATTTTAATTTTCTTAACCAGGTAATAACTTCTAAAACCCAAACCAAGAGTCCCTGTGATCTAGTCGCGTGCTTATCCCTTGAATATCAGGTTTTGAAATGGATTGGTGGAGATCCATTATGGCCAAGTGGCAACCTGGGATTGGATCTCACCCATTCTCTTGAGGAATATGATCCATTGGCCTGAAACGGATGATTTTCTCCAGAGTTGCCAAATCCCATTTTATATCCATTCATAAGAAAGTTTAATTAAGCAATTAAAGAATGGAAGATTGAGTTTTAAAGAAAGAGATAAAGAAATTTTCCACTAATTAATTAGGTTTGCCCATTTGGTCTTTTAGACTTCTTTGATTTACATATACTGTTCAAGTTACAACTGTGATTCCAGGCATGGAGTGTTAGAAAATTTGATTGGATACACCGAAAATCACAAAATAAATAATTGAAAAAATAATAATTTCACTAGGCTGAATCACGTATAAAATACGCTGTCCTTAAAGCGTGATTTGTCCCCTTATCACTGCTGATGGGTTACAGACAAATTGCTTCCAGGATAAGACAAGCCTTATTTGGATCCAACGTGCAACAATCACGATAGGTCCACTATGGAACATTTTTAACGCAGTAGATTTCTTCTGACAGATTTAGACGGTAAAGATGATCACAGTGTTCTAAAAGGAGCTATGGACTGTATTTGATTTGATGGGAGAGATGGTATGTTGAGATGATGAAATCGGACTGGAATGATCCAGTTTATATAGGCCTCAGGTTTAGACTCGTTGCTGTGTGGTATTCAATGGTCCAGAACGTTTGAAAAACGTTTCTAGCCGTTGTCCATTAATTCCAGACATTTCTCATCATTAGATCAGAAGATCTGACCATTAGATCATCCTGGCCCGTCCGTTTTCGGACCGTTTGACTTTCAAGGTAGAGAGGCGTTTTTAGAAACAGCTGGACGTTTCGGATCTTAGATCCAACTGTTCTCAGTCACCTATAAAAATCTAGGCTCATTTCAGATCCACACTGCCCTAAGGCTCTGACCAGACTCATCGCACTAGACCCATCGCACCACGATCGCACCGAGGTCACGAGGGAGCGACACGATGCGGATGTGCAAAGTGAAAAGTGCGCCATCTAGAGCCACTACAGCCACACTGCCCACACCCTTGCCCGAGCGCGAGCGCGCACGCGTGCGTGTGTTCCAGTGCTTCGCACTAGAACACGCAACCCAAGTTTCATCTCCTCCAAAAAGCTCCAAGTAAGAATACCCTTCACAACATCTCGTATAAACCACAAAACTTTCTTTTGCATTTCCGATGTGGGACAAAGCACACACACCGCACTTTTTTAATTCAAAAAACGTTTTGGCGGGAAAATCTCGAAATTTTGAAAATTCAAAATTTTGTTTTATATTATTGTTAAAAACCACTAATTTTTCAACATGGAGAGATCCAGACCAACTAAATTATGGGTCTCATTGTGGACTGAGCATATATCTAAAATCCACTTTGATGAAGCTGTCCTAACACTACATATGGGAGAACAACAAGTATAGTTAGTAATTACATGCACCTGCATGAAATAGTCTTATTTTAAAATAGAGTGAGAATACCTCACATCATTAAAATAATAATAATAATAATAATAAATCAAGTTGTTTACCATTAATCAATCATTATTAAATAGATGGAAAAAGTAAAATGGTGAGTGGCCTTAATTGCTGTTAATTGGCTAGCTGGGGATGGACCTAGTCAATCTAGCCTAGCCTGCATAGTAGGACTTCCGCTAAAATGGGAATTCGGATTGCCTACTGAGTTACTTAGCATGCTCTTATTGTATTGAGTAAACTCAGTTAGGCCCACCTTGAATGTATGTGGTGTATCCACGCCGTCCATCCATTTTTCCATCTAATTTAATAGGTTGAGCAAAAAATTGAAGCATGTCCAAAAATCAAGTGGATCATTCCATAGGAAAAGTGGGGATGATGATTTCTACTGGTGAAACCTTATTAGGCTCCACAGTGATGTTTATTTGTCATTCAACTTGTTTATAAGATCATACATACATGGATGAACGGAAAACACAAATATAAGCTTGATCCAAAACTTCTATGGCCCCCAAAAAATTTCAATGGTAGAAGTTCAATTCAACCGTTTCATGTGGTGTGGTTCATTCAAACATTGCATATGCTTCATTTTTGGGCTTAAGCCCTAAAATTATATGGGAAAATGGATGGACAGAGCGAATAAAATACACAAATCATGGTAGACCGCATAAAGCTTACTAGTAGGCTAAGCATAGTGGGTAATTCACTACACGATCCACTTCCCTAAAATGGAGCGGCCCAAGACTAGCCCTAAGGTCACCTCTAGCCCACCTAGACTTAGTACTACATTTGGTATTGAAATAGTTATATAAAAAAATAATCATATAAGATAATGTCATTGGAATTGAAATTAAAATAATTATCAATGAAAATATTAATTATTATTAGTAAATGAACTAATATATGTTAGTCATTAAATATTTGAAAAATATATTTAAAAACAAGGAAAATAAACGTGAACCTTTTAAATGGTACCATCAAACCCATGAATGGGACTAGTTGGGCTGGACTTGGGCTCGATTCACGGGTCTTTTTATACCACCCAATCCTGCCCAGTTAATAAACGAGCTTTCCTTCGTATGGCATGCTAAGTCCAACACCAAAGCGGGTCAAACAGCGGAGCCTGACGGGCCACCCCAGCTCATTGACATCCCTAGACTCCTCTACCGGGTGATGATCTGGACCGTTCATCTAGATGGATAGAACCTAATAGATAGGGAATCATCGCTCTTGATGAGAAGGTGAGCTAAAACTCCAATATTGGGAAAATGGATGATGAGATCGCTGTTGGAGGAGAGTTTTTAATAAATGGGGCAATCTAGGGCGGGAAATTTAGATGAACGGTCCGGATCATCATATGGTTGGGCAGAGGGGGGCGAGTCTCTAATGAATAAGAGGAAAAAATAAAAATAAAAAATCTTTCCCAGTTGCAAGATTAAGGACATTTTGGTAATTTTAACAAGTAAATATATATATAGCCTGTTTCTACTCTCTTCGTTCGTCTCTAGAACCCTAGAACGGCCGCAGCACACCCTACGCCGCTCGCTCCGCGTCTTCCAGGTATTCTTCCTCCCTATCACGTGCTTCTCACGTGCTCTCTCTCTCTCCTCTCCCTCTCTCTCTCTGTCCTTCTTCTTCTTCTTCTTGTTAGAAGCCGTGTTTTCTGTTTGTGCTGAACAGGGAAGTTTCTTGTTCGTACCGATCTGTAAATGTGGGGCCCATGGGTGGGTTTATCCAAGCCATTGATCTGATGTCCCCATCTTGGATTAACCGTTCGTAAAAAATCTCTCCATTTGATCAACTGTATCCTTTCCATTGTTGGCATGTAAGCACATGATTAAGAAGAAATGCACCAACAGTCCACATTCATTGTAGATAACACAAATGATTCGATGTTTAGGATCTACCTGTTTGAGATATTTTCTCTGCACGGTCCATCAATGATGGCCCCCATCAAATTAATGGCTTAGATTAATCACACATGGGTCCCGCACGTGCAAACTCGGTGCACAACAGGTAAGTTCCCTGTCAGTAACAAACAGGAAACTCATTATCTTACTAGCATTATGATGGTAGAGAAAATGGATGTTTGGTTGATAAGATGGATGCATACACACATGCAAGGTTTGCATAGCCCACGTATGTGTTGGCCATGCCACTAGTGCTTGATCATCTCTATCCAGCAAGTGGGGTGTGTTGTTTAGATCTTATGCTCTAAAAATCAGGCCATTTCAAACATGAGGGGGGCCATATCATACGAAAGAAATGGACTGCTAAAAAATGGTTTTAGTTTTAATGCAGCTAGGGTCTGATGAAAGTAGTTGCAGAAAATTGACTAATGCATACCAGATTTAGAGCTTCAAAATATCAGAAAAAAAATAAGAAAATGTTAGTGCAGAAATCTTTATATATAATGTTAGCAGTTTTGGATGATTTTGCCTCTGCAATTGATTTTTAGGAGTCCTCAAATTAAAGATTTGAAAGGGTGTACAAGGGAATTCCAATATAGGTGGTATTTGGATTAAAAATGTGAGTCATTGAACCAAGGCTATTTTTGTCATTTTGGCCCAGCGCCTGCTTTCTCTCTCCATGGTTCTCTAGCTGTTACTTTCTCTCTCTGAGTCTCTCTTCCTTCATGGTTATACTTTGATGGCGAGTAATCTCCTTGACATCCTGGATTGCCACTGCATGATGGTTATCCCCCCTTCAAATTAGCCACTGTAAAGAGACTTTCTCAGGATAATTTAATTCAAACTTACCATCAGAAGGCCATGCATGTGGCCAAAAAGCCATTTTTACAGAGAACCTAGTCACAATATGTCCTAAATTCATTAACAGAACATGGAATTCTAAGAAAATAAATGGCAATTAATGAAAGATCCCAAAAGTACGAGATGATATAATAGATTGCATACAAATGGAAATATCCCATCTCCATCTGTGCACAGATTGTTGTGTTTGCAATCACAACACATTTGGCAAAGCAGCATAAGTGGGTGTGAACTAGGCTGTTCACACGATGGGCCCCATCGTGAATGTACCCTGGACCTAAATCAAACAGTTTGGTCACCGCTTGGGCCACATATGTACCTTGACTATCGATCATTGGTTTGGCATGTTCATTAAACACCGATCTTCATACATGTGTTGCTCAACTTAGATATTGATGGGACAATGTTTGGAGCAGAACACATGCATTGGGGTGCCCATTTGATGAAGGGAATGAACCATGCTTGTGAATACTTTGGCATTTGTAGGGTGCCTGTGTTGAATTGCAGATGGGTATTCCTCAACCATCCAAATACATCCAGACGAGCATTCCTTAATAATCCAAAATTAATTCCTATAGAAAAAGGAAATTGCCCGTCTATGCATAAAATGTTGGATATGGGCCTTTGGCGCCCACATATGAGCAATCATTGGTGAGTGGTTGGATGCGATAGGGGTAAGACCTTATCCCCATTATAACCAACTCCTCGTCCTTTTTGATTCCTCTCTTTAGAGCACTCTCTCAGTTCAAAAGCCTCCTTGAAAACACTTGATAGAAAAAATTGAGACAAATAATTAGAGAATACCCGATTATCCATTAGGCTCCCTATATATGATCTAAACCCTTGATCATATTCAATGGCCATCCTAATCGTGAATCAGAGGGGTGATTAGCTTCTTTCCGCCTTCCAGAGTAGTTAGGCTAATCGTAGATGAGAGATGTATATCTTTAGCTTTGCAAAGGTCTGAAAATTTGTGTAGATGTCATTGTATCCTATGGGTCCACCCACACATCCAGGCTTTTTAAAGTGGTATTAGAGTGACTTTGATGAATCTTTGATTTACTAGGATCAACATCAACAATTGCATCAAGGTAAGTGGCCTCATATTAGTCGAAAATTTTATTTAATGCCTTCTACTTTTAATTATTACGTTGATCATTATTATTAAAGATTGTCCCCCTAAGTTTCTACAATCCGAAACCCATTCTCTTCTCATCTTATTGAATTAGGCGGCGGTGGCAATGACTGTCACCTAAAAGATTAAGAAATTAGGAGGCAAGTCCGTTGGTACCAAAAGTGAATGTGGCAATTGTAGCCATGATAATTAAAAAAGGAAAAGAAAAGGAATGGGAGGAAGGCAAATAATACGCAACATAAAATTAAAAAAATATTGGCTGGCCATTGCAGCAGCAGCGACAACAGTCCCAGTAACCGCTGGCCATCATGGTGGCAGTGCAGCTGCTGCAAAGCAAACACGGATTCCCCCTTCTGGCCTTATTGTATCACATATTGGAGGATGTACCATACCGTATACCTGTTCTCATACCAGAACGACCTGTGAATCTAGGTAGCCTCGGTTTGATTGGATCTTTAGGTGGGCTCCTCACAACCCTAAATTCAGGGGGCTATCCATGGAGGTGTGACATAGGTATTGGGATTCAATTGTATTTGGGGACTTGGGGTAATGGGCTGTTTTTGTATCCATATGAAGCTGGTGCTTTACCTTGGCCGTTTGTAAGTGTAACCCCATTTTCTCCTTTTGTTCTCTCGGGGCCCGTGTGAGGCGGAACCCATGGATTTGGGGCCCACGAGGAGGGTTTGGCCGAGGACCTAACCCATGGATTTGGGGCCTGGGCTATGAGATAAGGGGATTAATTCGCCATCTTCTATCAGTTCGAGCTTTTAGAGCAAGTGGATAATTGTCCGGCATTAAAGATCTTGAGCTTTCTCTATTAAATGGACCAACCTCCAAGGGATTCTTTCTGATGAAACCCACGTATCAGCATTTGAAGAATCCCCTTCGATCACTACTCTTAAGAAGCTTTTCTCCACCATAAAATAGGTAATAATAACGTTTATTATTTTGCGTGAAAAGTACCTCCAAAATGAAAAGATTGTAATAAATTACACAATAACAGGTTTTTTTTTTTTTGCTTTAGCCCTGTCCATCCATGTTGGACACATGTCAACACGGAAATTTTTTAAAACATTTTGTCCTAGTTACACAAGCATTTAGCTTTTAATATCGAACATATATCGACTTGAGATGAGATGCCCACCAATATCTAATATTTCCCTATGGCATGTACGCTTCTTTTCCCTCAGTAGCTCTATCTTTCTTGGATTAATGATTGTATTTCACCCTTGTTTTGGCTGCATTTGGTTGCACCAAATATCATGAAATTTCTTGATTTTTGCACCAAATTAGACTGACTAATCATGAAATGTCATTACATTTGGTGCAAACAAACAGAGCCTTCTGTAGGAACAGTAATATAGTTTCTGCAGATAGCTCCAATTTTCTTGAATTAGTGATTATATTTCATCTGTGTTTCTGCAGGAAAGGGGATAGAGCTTCTTTAACAACCAATGGCTCCCCCTACTAAAGGTATTGCTTTACTCCACTATTGTATGGTCTCAGTCCTCCCATGTGGTTGGGCTTTAAGAGGAAAACCATTTAAATTCCGGGTGCATCAACTTATGCTGCAATATTTGTTCTGCATTTTCTATAATTACTACCTGACTCAGACTGATGTTGTATTTTTGTAAGTTATAGCATATCAATATCCGTGCGTTTTGCTAGGGTCTCTACTCATGGCTCAGTGGTAGATACTGTGTTTCAACTCTGAGGTCATAGGTTCAAGAACCCACGTGGTGTGTGTGTGGGTTTGAGAGTGTATTGACCATAAAAAAAAAAAAAAAATCTGTACATTGTGCTAAGGATTTCCATAATAGCTTGGACAAGGTGATGCAAATAATTGTCCGTCTGCACATGTGCATCATAGAAGTTAAACAGTGGGCCATGCATGACCACACATTTGGGAGACTAATGTGAACAATAATCAGCTGTTAGTTATTCACAAATTTCATCTCTTTTTAATAAAGAATTTGCCAAAATGTCCTCTTGTATGGTCTGATTGTCATTCAGCCACATGCAAGGCTAGTTTGGGAATTTTCAGTTGTTATCGAGAATTTTCTTCAAGTGCTCTCTTTGTAAAGGGTCTACATGTGACTCGTCATTGATACGATATTCTTGAATAAAAATCAGATTTAAAGTTATCTTCTTGGTTCGTGGAAGGGGGTGCGTGCATTTGGCTATGGCTAATAAACCTGTTGGGATCAATCCAACGGTCTTTATCTATTCTTCTCTTTTCTCCGGTGATCATTCCTCGGCATTTTTTTTTAAAAAAATCTAGATTTGCAATAATCACACAGCCCAGATTTAGCTGGCACTTCCAGTTGCACAGGCTATGATGACGATGACATTGTGAGTCGTTTTCACTTCTTTTTTTTTTTTTTTTTTACATGGGAGACTCCAATGCCGGAAAGGGCTCATTCTTTATCATATATTTTGGTGGAACTGTGCTAAAATTGCTTCCATAATGATTGAGGGTTTTCTTCACCCTCATGTGCCAACTTGGTTCGTGTATGATATCCAGGCCATTCATCAGGTGTGACCACACTGTGAGTGCCTCTTGGCCCAAAGGTCAGGCTAGTCTGATTCACTCTCAGCCATCAGTTGAGCTTTCTTTTCTACTCAGAAAAGCATTTCACCAACTGTGTGACAAGGTGCATCCATTGCTTGATCCCCTTGCCTGCCCAAAGGTCAGGCTAATCTGCTAAGTGGTGCACATGCATGGCTGGATAAACCTGACTAACCATATACCATGCGTGAGGCTCACCTAATTAGTTGCTAGCGTGACTTTTGGCCAGTTCATTGTCAATAGGGGTTCCCACCTGATGAGTGGTCCAGTTTTTGAACATGTGAGAATGACAACAATGTCTCGTGAGTCCCACGCTACTCTTTTTGGTCTTTACCTCTTATGGTTGTCACATCATTACTTGATAGGAATGAAAAGGAACAAGTACTCGTTGCTATTGTTGCTGAGCTATTTGGTAAAACTAGTTTGCATTCCCTACAGTACAATTAGAAAATTTGTGGCCTGGGACTTGTTGTGCCATTGCTTTTCGCATTGCATTCTTGTTGTGTCATTGCTTTTCGGACTGCGTTTTCAACGAGCATATGACAAGTGTGTTTAGCATGGGCAGGCAATGTGGGAAATCCTCTATAATAATGAATGAAGGGCCAGTTACGCACTTCTTGTTATTTGCCTCTTGCCTGGGCCTTGTTACAGAGGTCTGTTTCACAAAATCCAGATTTGTAATACTTCACTGGTGCATCTCTCAGATTCCCAAGGGGCCTTGTTACAGAGGTCTGTTGTTGACTCTTTCAGGGATGCTAATTGTTGTATTGTTTAGTTCCGAAGTATACTTTCACCTTCACAAAAAAGTATTACAGCATCATAGTGTTTTTTTTTAACACCCGAGGGATACAAACATCTTCATGTTGAATTTTGATTTGCAGCAATAAATAGGGAGAACGATTTGAATGCTTAGGTTCAGCTGATGCTTTTTGTGCATTCTACCATTTTCCATTGAGTCGAGAGTTTGCTTTTCTCCTATATTGTGAACTATGTCACTCTTTTATGTAATCTTCTTCTGTCCTTGTAATTTGTTGTTTCCTTTTGATATATACATAAAGATTAAAGAGATCAACAACGTCCCAAGCTCTTTAGCAGGCATTGTTGTGGGGGTATGGGTAGTAATTATTCTGTGTGTTTTATGACTTTAGCATGTGTTAGGATGTTACTGTACTTGCATTTTTAACCCTTGCTGAAATGGTGCCTTTGCCAATGAAATCTTGCTTCTTATGCTGTAGCTGTCTTCGTTGTACTTATATTTGCTCAGTTCATTACATTATCAGTTGTTGCATCATTATCCTGAAAGCAAACGATATATTCTAACAGAAAATAGCCCATTCTGCCCTTGATCGATCTTGAACTACGTAAGGCCACAGGGTCACAATGTAACACTCCATATTTGATCTTGCAATGAGTCATTTTGTAACGCCCCGGATTTCGTAACCCGAGTTTAATACTTGTTTGCCGAAATCCTGAGTGTTAACCTCTAAAGATAGTCCATATTTCACTATATTATTATTATTATTATTTAGGAATGAGGATCTCAACTGAAGAGAAACAAGTCAAGCATAGAGGAAATATTTGAATATAAATCCCAAATGTACAGATGGTTGCCCATAGGGCTTATACAAACCGATGACTCAAATACACAAATTCAAAGGAGTATACAAAAGCAAATATGATAGAACTTAAAAAAGTAATAATCTAAGTCGTAAGATCAACCAACTCCTCGTGTTCCATGTGAGCTCTAACATGTACATCCACAATGTATCATGCACCAATTGAATATGTTTTAATGGCGTCAATGACTATCCCAATGAGGTATACCCCCCAAGATTACCGAGGCATCACAATAGTTAAGAGCAATATTCAAATAAAATTAAGAAAAGTATAATATTCAATCTATACTTCACAAGTATAAATACATGAATGTACAATTTACACTTCATAAGTAGAATATAAGAGGATACCACCTGCAAATCAAAAGAATACACAACTTATATTTTCAAGTAACAATTTAAGAAGCCATAATATCTAAATTACAATTCACAACTCACAAGTAAAACATCGAATACACATCCAAACCACAATTCAAAGTATAACTTAAGGAGATACAATTCACTCTTTCCCAACATAACCCACATCACCACAATATGCAATCGCCAATTTAATCTTGATTAATGCATGAATGTATGAATGCAATCAGCATGGGGGTGAACATCCAGCTGAACAAATGAATGGACCTTCTAGACAGTTGGCACATTCATGCAAGAGAATGAGTCTTTTAGACAGTTGACTCATTCAAAATGCAAAAATGGTCGTTTGAACAGTACATTGGTCTTTCAAACAGTCAACCAACCCCTCGATAATGCCCACGTGTTATGATTAACCAAACCGTTATTAGTCTAATTTACAAACATCACATCAGAAAAGTTCAAAGGTCGTTATGGGGGTCATCTCCCAGCATAGGCTGACAGCTCGAGCATTGTGTCTTATACCACTATCCCTGACTCATAAGACTTTACCAAATGGAATTAACCTATACTCGAAAAGTTATAAGTAGTGATCATGATACAATAGATTCATGATATTTCATTTTTATAAACCTCTACAACTAGTAGCCACTCATGATTCAACACGTAGACATTACTATCACATGTCTAGATATATTTCCAACAAAAAGAATCCTCCCAACAAGCCACATTGGCACCAAGTCCTTCAAGGACACAACAAAATAATACAATCCACAAGTCAAGGGGCACAAATAATCCACGAGATGGTAAGTCTGCGACCACATAACATTTAATTTATTCACAACCGACTACTAGTTCGAGGAAACTCTAATGTACATATCCATCAACATATAGCATTATATTTCAAATACAACTCAATAACATAACCAAGTGTCCAGAAGCTTGTTGGGATGTTTAGAAACGTAGCAGTAGAGAAGGAGAGAATATAGGAGAATGAGAGAGAGAGATAGAGGGAAATAGATCGGATCGGATCTTGTCGACTCGAGCTGAGTCATTGACTCACGCGAACTTAGTCAAGTTCAGTCCAGACACTGATCGTGTCCAAGAGTTTTGTTGTTGTGCATTGCAGAAAGAAAAAAAGGAATTAGAGAGAAGGAAGAATGGGGAAAGAAAGGAGAAAGAGAGCAAGAAAAGAAGAATGAGAGGAGAGGATTTGTGAGTCGAGTTGAAGAGGAATCGAGTCTGAGTCCGGTCGAGTTCGACTCTCTGTTGGACGTAACTTTGGGAGAAAAATTATAGAAAATAAAAAAGAAGAAGAGAGAAGGGAAAGGAAAAGGAGAGAAGAAAGGAAATCGAGGCGTGTTGACTCAACCGAGTCAACTTGTTGAATCAGTTAGTTGTGGTCGAGTTTGAGTCTGTGGATGTCAGGCTTGGGTCAGAAAACCCCTAGTGTAGATTGATCGTGCAACGAGAGTTGTTGGTGCGTCTAAAGTTCAACTGAGTCAGGTTCGAGCACCATTGGGTCAATTGAGTTGATTTCGTTCGAGCTCAGGTTCGATATTGATACATGAGTTGTGATTTTTTTTTTTCAAATCTAAATTCTAGTTAGGGTTTATTTATCTTTGTTTAACGTTTTTTTATTTAAGAATTAACAATTCCCTAAAACCTAACCCTAATTTAGTTGGGAAAGCCAATGTACTTTGGTTTCGTAATCAAATCATAATGTTGATCCTAATAATGCAATTTTTGGTAAATTAGGTTAAGACTCTATCTTAAGGCAATTGCATTTGTCCTATTGACACTAGAACACGATCCAAATCAAGAGGAGAGGATTCACCCTTCAAGCTTTCCTTCATTATAATAGTTAGATTAGCATACTTTCATTTGTCGTTTATTCTTGACTTATTACTCATGTTTAGTTTACATGAAAGATCTAGTTGTGTTCAACTCTATACATATTTAGGATGTGACTAGAATCATTATGTACATTATATAATTGATACGCTTTATATTATAGAATTGTCTCTCTAATCTAATTAAGTAGACAATCTTATTTGCATATTGTTGATGCTTGTAAGTTAATGGAAGTAATGTTTTTTTTTTTTTTTTTTTTTTTTTTTTGTATTTGTAGGGTTGAATTGATCGTGGCTTGGTTGACACTTGGTTGTGTTAAGGAATTGTATTTGGAATCCAATGTTATACGTTGATGGATATGTACATTAGAAGTTCCTCGAACTAGTGGTCGGTTGTGAATGTATTAAATGTCATTTGGTCATAGACTTACCATCTCGTGGATTATTTGTGCCAAGGTAACTTAGGGATAGTATTCTTTTGTTGTGTCCTTGAAGGACTTGGTGCCAATGTGGCTTGTTGGGAGGATTTTTTTTTTTTTTTTTGGAAATACATCTGGACTTGTTATGATAAAGTCTATGTGTGAAATCATGAGTGACCATTAATTATAGATGTTTCTAAAAATGAAATATCATGAATCTATTGTATTACAATCACTACTTGTAACTTTTCGATTGTAGGTAAATTTTATTTGCCAGTCTCATGATCCGGGGATGGTGGTATGAGACACTATGCTTGAGTTGTCAGCCTATACTGGGTGACGATTTCCCATAGTGACCTTTGAGCTTCTCTAATGTGATGTTTGTAAATTGGACTAATAACGGTTAGGTTAATCATGCATACATGGCACATGGGTGTTATCGAGTACCCGGTTGGCTGTTTGAAAGGCCATTGTATTGTTCGAATGACCTTTTTTGCAATTTGAATGGGTCAACTGTCTGAAAGACCTATTCTCTTGTATGAATAGGCCAACTGTCTGAAAGGTCCATTCATTTGTTCAGCTGGATATGCATCCCCAGGCTGATTGCATTTATGCATTAATCAAGATTAAATTAGTGATTGGATATTGTGGTTGCTTGTATTAAATCGGTGACAGGTGGATTGTATCTCCTTGTGTGATACCCCGATTTGCAGTTTGAAGGTTATAGTTATTTGTATTATATTTGTGAGGTGTGGATTGTAATTCCTTATGTAATACTTTGAATTGTAGTTGGATGTGCAATTGGTGTTGTACTTGTGAGTTGTGAATTTTAATTTAGATATTATTGTTTCCTGAATTGTACTTGAAAAATGTGGATTGTCCATTCTTCTTATTTACAGGTGATATCCTTTTATATCATACTTATGAAGTATAAATTGTACATTCTTGTATTCTACGTATGAAGCGTAGATTGAATATTGTATTTTCTTGAGTTTATTTGAATATTTCTCTTAACTATTGTGATGCATTGGTAATCTTGAGGGGTATACCTCACCAGGGATAGCCATTGACGCTAACCATATTCAGTTGGTGCAAGTTGGTGCTCACGTGGGGCACGAGAAGTTGTCTGATTTTGCAATTTAAATTTATTATTATTTTAGTTGTCTTTTATATTTGCTATTGTATATTCTTTTGAATTCGTTTGTCAGTCATTGGTTTCTATAAGCCTTATGGGCAACCACTTGTACATTTGGGATTTATATTCAAACATTTCCTCTATTTGCGGTTTGTTTTCCTTACGTTGTGACAATGCTCACTCTTAAATACAAAAAAAGAAAAAAAAGAAAAAAAAAAGGTGAAATGTGAGCTATCTTTAAAGGTTAACACTCGGGATTTCGTAAAACGAGTACGAAACTCGGGTTACGAAATTCGGGGCCATACCCACAAGGCCTTATGGATTTCTAACTCTAAATAGTCATGATATACCTTCTTCTTTTTTTAAAAAAAAAATTTATAAACATATTTATTAATGGTATTCCATGCTGAGGCCAGTTCCTCTACAAGTCCTTGGAGGGTAAGCTTATTGTACAAGGTTTGTGTGTGTTCCCACTGCGATGTGCATGTGGCATGCAATCTGTACAGAAGGGTCATTCCACGGTCAAGGTTGGATGCCCCAGAAGTCGGGCTGATCCAACCATCATGTGTGCCACCACATGAATTTGGAAGCTTTTTGGTGGTTGTCAATTGTTTTCTATGTTATGGCCAGCCTAAAGCTTGGATAGGCCTGAATTTTTAGGCATCCCATCTCATGGTGAGGCTGACATAATGCATGGGTTAGGTGGTATACACACAACACCGAGACCCACAGGGATGCGGGTGAATAACTTTTACACGCATGTGAATGACTTTTCACACAGAGGTGAAGCAATTGTTGAATAAGCTTATTCTACAAGAACTTGTATAGGAACCGACGACCTCCATGCTTGCCTGTACCTCATCTTAAGAGTGAAATTGTTATGCATTTGTCTGCAGCTGCGGCTACAAAGAAGACTGACCCAAAGGGACAGGCCTTGAAGGCTGCCAAGGCAGTGAAGTCAGGTGCATCTACCTTAAAGAAGAAGGCCAAGAAGATCCGGACATCGGTCACATTTCATCGGCCAAAGACATTGAAGAAAGAACGCAACCCCAAGTACCCTCGCATTAGTGCGCCCCCGAGGAACAAGCTTGATCACTATCAGATACTCAAATATCCACTCACGACTGAGTCTGCGATGAAGAAGATTGAAGACAACAACACACTGGTGTTCATCGTCGACCTCCGTGCGGACAAGAAGAAAATCAAGGCTGCAGTCAAGAAGATGTACGACATCCAAACCAAGAAAGTGAACACCTTAATCAGGTGAGAATCTGCACCTTTCATCTAAGGGAGTCAGCTGTTTTGATGTCTTGGTTTTAGGGTTATAGTTTTGACAACTTTGTCTTGGCTCAGTCACTACAGTATGCCACCTTTCGGCGATCAGAACCGTTATGCATGTGCCATGCCCCCAAATCCTTTCTGTTGCATGATCTCAACCCTGATCGGTTCGCATCTTTTGGATTAACAGTATGGCTAATGGTCCATCACATTGACAGAGAAATTCCACCATTCATAATAGTAAGATTTTCTGATGGGGAGATCATTTGGGGTGTGACCTGAGTTGGGGCCACAGAAAGGTGGGCCTGTGTGTATGGTACCTGTCCAAGCAAAAGATTCTGCTTAGTTCAGTTGAGCATTATTCTGTAGTTTTCTTATTTTGATATGTTTTAATTGGTTTGCTAGCCAACCCACATACAACCCTCTAAACGCACCTCTACAAACAGCCACACATGCCAACCTGGCAGGCATGTATATCCAAGTAGCATGTGAGGTGCGTCCCACAATGTAGATCTGGCCAAAAGATAAGCCCTGTCAACTGTAAGTAGGCCGGTTTTCTATGAAAACAACAAATGCTCTAAAAAAACCTGCAAGTTTTTCTGGACGTACATTGTTTTCCTACATGCGTGGTTTCCTGATAGTTGACAGGTCTAATTTTTTGGTCAGACCATCCATGTGGTGAGCCTGATTTCATATAGCTCAAGCGGCCAACCCAAATGTAGTGCTAGCAAAGGTCTCGGTTGTGGAGTATGGCAATCCTCTCAGTTTGGTGGTCAGTTTGGGAAGAAAGAAATGGGAGATGCTTCAGGGATACTTCAAATTCTGTTCACGCTGTTGCCTCTAAGGCTAAGCGTCTAATTTTAGAGTGGGCTGTTCATGTAGATTTTATGAAGGGTCATGACCTTCTTTTTCTCGGAGTTTAGTATCGTTTGCTTTCTCAGCAGACTTTCTATCCTCTTCCCTGTTTTTCCTTTTTTGGTTTTAATACAATTCTCGTAATCTTTCAAAAAAGAAAAGAAAAGCTCAAGCGGCCAACCCAAATGCTAGGTTGTCACATGTAGGGTAAACTTCATTCATACCTCAGGCAGCCAACCCAAATGCCAGGTTGCCACATGTGGGGCTAGCAAACCTCTATCTTAACAATTTGGCTGTATGAGCCAAATTGTCATTGGGAGCATAATACACCTGGTGTTTGGGCAGCATGGAAAACAGAACCTGCATTAAATGGGCATTTGCTCTTCTTCTTCTTCTTCTTCTTTTCATTTTTTCAATTCTTCCACCCAGAATCACAAGTCAGATGAGAACTGTTTTGTAGCACATCTCATCACCCTCGGGAACTGTGGTCACCCAAATAGATTCCACATGCCTCTCATTTGCAGATCAAGCATCAAAAAAAAATAAAAAAAATAAAATAAAAAAGAGAGAGAGAGAGAGAGAGAGAGAGTGGAGTCATTTGATCCTCTGGCAGAATATGAAAGTTGATATGCAGATGCTCAAATTGTACATTTGACATACATTAACTCAAATTAAACCGACTAAATTATCGAACCCACTGTCCCGTAGTCAGTCCCAAATTCAGGTTGGTTGAATAATCTAACCTCTGATTCGTGGCCACTTGTTAGTTTAAACATCCAATAATTGTTTGATCATCAAATAACCAGAATTTTTTACTCATGATATATCCTTAATCTGTTACCCATTACTGGGACAGTTTAATTTGAATTGTCTGCAATTTGATGCAATTTCTAAGGGGGAGTTTGGATCGTAAGTTGCTTACGATAAGCAACTTATTCCACAAGTAGCTTATCTTAGTTTCTAGTTAATAAGAAGATGAATATATTTCGGAAACAACATACATACTTATCAGCTTCTCTTCTCTCTCTCCTGATGCCTCTCTTCAGCAACTTATGAAAAGTAGAAGAGCTAAAAAAATTAACTGAAGGGATTATGTACTTTTAAGTAAAAAAGTTACTTGTAACTGATCATAAAACAAACTTACTCATCTGTAATAAGTCACTTGTCTACTGCTGTAAGTAGAAAAAGTAACTTGGTATCCAAACGGGCCATAACTGGCTGTGTAGCATCCATCAGTCTTCTAGAGTATCAAAGACTTCCTGAAGATGAAATCTCTTTCTGATTGACATTCATTTGGCTGGATTTGTATGAATTTTCAGGCCCGATGGGACCAAAAAGGCATACGTGAGGCTGACTCCAGACTACGATGCTTTGGATGTGGCAAACAAGATCGGCATTATCTAAGTCAGAACTGGGACCCTTGATTCCCTCTACATAAATCTCTGGTAATTTCTTGCCTTAAAGAATGCCATTTTGTCTTGTGTAGACGGATAGGATTATGATTTCTTGCACTAGATTTTGTTTTAGAGAAACAACACTTGTTTTTAGAAAACCTCTGATCATTTGATTGGTTTAGATCAGTGGAGGATGGACCTTTTTTGTATGCTGGCTAGAGCAAAATATATTGTTTTTATTGAGCTGAAAATGTTCCCAAGTGGACTTATGCAAGTCTGTCAGATCCAAGCTGCTTGTTTGTAGTGCGCTTGCTTGTAGGATACCTGGCCAAGAAATAGGCTTGTGGGCTCAATCAGGTCGGCCACACATTAGTCCATTTCTGACCATCAACTTCTCCATCTGTGTGGCCCAACAACCAAGTGTACCTGCCTGATCTGTTGCCACCACATTTACATGGTGTGGCCCTCCTAGGATACCGAATGTGCTGTTTTTGCACTTGCCCTTCACAGCATGGTTAGTTTAGCAGAGACATTGTATCCTGCCAGAAGGACCCATGCAAGAGCAGCTGGCAGTTCAATAGTCTCCTGTCTATGGAATCACACAGAGGCTGAGCCTCTCATTTGTAGATATGCTGGCCGATGGAACCAGAGAGTGTGGTTCATACACGTGCACTTATTGATTTATTCTTAAATCTAAGCCATAGGATAGCAATGGACACCATACATATAGTTTCCATACATATAGTTTCAAAGCCCAAACTTCTGCTTGAAGAGATACTAACCTCCGACTAAGTGAACGTGTGCTTGTAGACCTGCTCAATGGTCTGCGTTCGTCCCTGAATGATAATTTTTGGGGGCTGTTTACTTAGGAATTTGCAATTTTTTATTTAGACGATCCAATATTTGTTCACAGATCAACTTGTGGTGACACGAATTTCATACAATTTTTAAGTTCATAAGCATTTAAAGTGGGCCTCATGATTTCCAGTGTTGATTTAAGATCTATAGGAGTATGCCCTCTTAGATTCATATTCTTGCCTTTTGTGGACTTGCATGGTGATGAGAATATTTCAAAGGTTTAGCTGGGTTGTCCACGGGTGGGAATCAGACTTGAGTGGCCCGTTTTGATGGAATACCAAAACTACAGTTTGCACACAAAATCCTCTTTTGGATCCAAAACGAGGGATTCGAGGTTTGTTTGGATACCACCTGCAATTGTCTGTTTGGGACTCACCTGATGATTTAGTCGACAACTGGACAAGACCCCAAAAGTCAATCCGAGTGGTTTTTGAGGAAAGGAGAAGTGTTCAGCTATATATCCAATTGGGCCATAACAGCCTATTGGAGGCACCCACAAAGGAGGCATTTGCTGCCTAAATGCTACCTTGATATAAATCATTTTGTGTTGTGTGTTTGGGTGCACTTCCCCCACTCGTTGAAATAACTTCTAAAAAGTCTACTCACTGAAAACTAATCTTATCGGGTTTTGAAATTTGACCAAGTCTTATAGTCCAACCAAAGTGACATTTGGTAAACTGAAAAATAAAGTCTGAAAATTAATTTAAGTGCTGAAAACTTGAGATCAGTTAGCTCTTGGGCTTTTGATTTGCCTCGTTTTTGGACTCATGCCTTAAAATGAGCTTGTGGAACAGATGGCTGGCATGGACATGACATATTCATCATGGTAGGTCCTAAAGTTTTTCAATGCATAAAACATGGGATTCACAGGGTTTTAAGACATCAATTTCTCAATCAACCAAACAATAGTGAGAAATAATGACAACCCATTTGCAACCATTTATTGCACAATTAGGAAAATCAAACAAGCCCCAAATCTTAATACAATTAGGATTTTTATGTGTGCGTGTGCGCTTTTTAGTAAGTTTCTATCGTCAGTTTTTGAGTTTCTATTTTTAGTTTTAAGTCCAAGTTAGCCCAGTTTTCAAGTGTGAGTGGTGATACTTTACATAAATTATAAATATATATATAGAGAGAGAGAGAGAGAGATGAGGAAAATAGCCTTAAGAAAGCAAATAAGTATTTCGTATTTTATCATTGATTGAAGTTGCCAAGGCAACCGTAGATATAGGCCTTTCATAGCCTACACTAACAAATTCGATACGCTTTTGCTTTTGTGAGGAAATCCTTTTGCTAGATTTGTATACCAAGGCACATTTGGATGCAACTCCGATAAAGGAGGTTTACCAGAGTTTTGTTGGTCGACCCACGAAACAAATTTGATTGGTTTTCAGTGAGTTGGCTCTTTAAGGAGTGGAGGAATCAGACGGATTGAGAAGTGCATCCATCCAAACACAAATAAATTGGAATTTGGCCTACAAACATTTTGGAGTCAAACACCACTGAGAGAACCATAATCTTGTCCCACCCTTAGAACAACTAATGTGTGGTAACTAGGAAATAGGGATTTTTCTAAATGGTGATGACTTGAGCATCGAATACCAAACAAGCCAACTAAGCATGAATGGCACATACGCACCACCATTGGAGCAAATGTGGAAAGAGGATTTGTAAATGGTTGACGTTACAGCATGTGGGACAGTGCCTAACAAGCCAGGAGCATGAAACACAAACATGCTCCACCATTGGACCAAAAGTGAAAGAGGGGATTTGCAAATGGTTAATGCCTCGAGCATATAGTGCCAGAAATGTTTACAAGTACAGTTGGGCACGGACGACTCGAATCGTCTCGTCTGACCTGTTTAGACCCGACTGAACCCAAACTGAGAGGGTGAGTCGATCCGAACCAAGTAGACTTTGTCCAATGCAAACGCAAACTCAAACCGAGGCAAGTTCGGGTCACCCAGTAATTTGACTCGACTTGACCCAAAAACTAACTTGGTAATGACTTGACTCGTGTAACATAACTCGTACATTTAAATTTATAAATATATATATTTAAAAAAAAAAAAAAAAAAAAAAACAACCGAAATTTGATGTTTCAGATATGAGATGCCGTGTAGTTGATGGAGAGGTTGCAATTCCAATTTCAACCCATGGATACCTGCTGCACCCGACCCAACTCAGTGCTGACTCTACTTGGTACTTGTGACAGGGTCGGTCTCAGTCCAGGTTAGCCCAAGTCAGACTCAGATTGGATCGGGTCAGGCATGCTGGACTTGGTACCGAGTCATGTCGAGTTTGGGTCAGGTCTATTTCAAAACTGGGTCAAGTCGGGTTGACCCTAACTCAGTCCGACTCGACCTGATGTCCAACTCTATTCACAAGGCATGGCTATGCACAAATGTAACACGATTAGACCAAAAGTAGAAAGAACATGCTTACCTCTTCTCCACCATCTTTTTCGACAACTTAGCAATGTCTTCATTTCTTGCTCTCTTTGTAAAGACGTGTGATGTGACCAGTATTTATATAGGATAGTTGGTCCGAACCTGTTTATATATATAACATCTGATTCAGTCTTATTTTAACTAGGTAATTGTCCCAATCTTAGCTCAAACTTATAATCGTATTGGGCTTATTTACTTTGAACAGTTGGCTTAGACTTCATTGGAATGTGGCCCAAAAGTCACACTAATCTGATGATCATCAGCTATTTTCACCACGTGCATTGGATTGATGCACAATAAACATCTAAATTGTAATTTCTATTGTCGATGGACCATAGCCCAAAATTTACATTGATTGAATTATCTCGATTGTCTAATTTTAACTATTGAATTTGAGCCGTTGACCAATCTATTCTTCCCAGGAAGTAGCAAATTCATGGACCAATGCAAAATGTTAGAAAGGCTAGCCTAGAAGAATTTTGAGAGATCCCAGATTCATACTATGGACCATAAGAATCTAGAGGTGGGCATCGGTCCGGGTCGGAGCGGATTGTTGATCTGGCCCGGCTTAACCTGGGTCGATCGATCCTGGAGTCAAATCCGGGTCACCTAATCCGAACAGAATCGATACCTGATTCTCCTTACTCGAACCTTGTCTGACTCGGTCAAAGAAACCAAGTCGGATCGAGTTGGATATGATTCGGATATGTGTGAATTTAATTTAATGTTTCATATAATGTGGTACACTTCAACTTTTAATATATGTTATTTTTTTTTGTTTAAGGTTAAATTGATGTGTCAAATTGGATGAACGGCTTAGATAAAACATATATATCAAGGTGAGCCCTACATAGCTCTGAAAGGGCATTTCACTCGCGTATTCAGGTTTTCATTGGAAGTTACTTTACGTGGACGGCAAGAATTGCAATATTAGTTTTTACGCTTAAACAGTTTTGATTTGGTTTCTATATTAGCGAGCTACGTGGGTTTAGTCATGGAGTATGTGTTATATCCAAACCGTCCATCTATTTGGTGATCTCGAATTAAGGCTTGAGATGAAAAATAAGATAGATCTAACCATTAAGTGGACCACACGAGATATTTAACGGTGAAAATTATTCTCTGTTACTATTTGTGGTGTGGTCCAAAAGATCTTTGGATATTATTAATTTTTTGGATAATACTCTACAATTATATCTAAAAATATATAAACGGTTTAAATATAATAAATACATCAGCCCATATAACTTTGATTTCTTTGAACCGTTCGTACAACTTGGAACTCGAGGAGCGTCAATCTCTCTCGTTCCGTCAAGATGTGTGATGTGTAACCAAGTTATATGGAGTAAACTGGTCCATCGTGATTTATCTATTTTATCTACTCCGTCCATCCACTTTAACAGATAAGTTTATAATTTCATCTCAAAAATAAGATATTCAAATCTCAAGTGGACCTCACCATAGGAATAGTGTGAATTAAATTCTAGGTAAAATTGTCCCAATATTTATTTTCCACCTTCATCCATGTTATAATTTATGAATGGATGACAAATAAAAATCTTATTGGCCCTACTTTGAAAATAGTGGGGCATGGAACTTTGATATCCTTTCAACCGTTCAACTCGGAGAAGCTGAGTGCTGGCCCGCAAAACGTTACTACTATGTAGCGAGGTGGATGTCGTGGCCGAACCGACAGACATCATGGTGGGAAACGATTGGCTACTTCCCACTGACCACCCGGTCCCACCATGATATATGTGTTTCATCCCTTCTTCATCCATTTAAACCATCATTTTAGGGCTTAATTCCAAAAATGAGAAGGATATAAGAAAGTGACACAAAGAAAAGAATGTTGATTGGATATCACCTTAAAATTCCAGATAATTTCTCTTGTTTATTGACATCGATGAAGGGAAAAAACAAAGTTCATATAAAAAACTTTGCCTTCAAAATTTTTAATGGTCATTCATTGAATTCCATGTATGTCATTTGAGAGTGGGATATATCTTAATTTTAACTATTGAAAAATTCTAGAAAAATAGATAAACGTGGATGAAGCAATACTCATTCTCATAAGTACCACCAACCATTCATGGACCAATGCAAAATGTGTAGAAACTCTAGCGTAAAAAGTTCTAGAATGAATATAAATTTGAATATATACTGATCCCAATCGGATCGGATTAATCGAGTCGGTTGAACAAGGCTTATCCGAATCCTATCCGAAAATATTTTGATCTATATTATGCTACCCGATCCCGATCGATCCTAACCATCGCCTCCCGTTCGAGATCGACCGGGTATAAAATGCTCAGCTCTACATAAGATCGACCGCATGGAATCTCGATCGTCAAACATTGGGCTGAATTTGAGCATTGGATTTAGATAGTTGCAAGCATTTCCAACTTCCAATCACATTCACAATTGTTATGCTTGGGTCCTCTGTGGCTTGTATATGCATTGAACTTGTCCAGTATGGTTGCCCGTCCGTCAAAGACGGACACCGTGAAAATCAGGCCAATCCGACCTTCATGTGGATCGCATGTGATTTTAGAGTTTTAGAATGGTTGTATATTGTTTTGTGTTGTGATCCAACCTGCCTGTGGGCCCCTCGAAGGTTTTGGATGGTTGTACATTGTTTTCTAATGTTGTAACCCACCTAATGATCTTGTTAGCTCTAATCTTTGGGCATCGAGTCAAGTCAGACCAAGTTAGGGCTGATCCAACTCGATCCGGTTTTGAAAAAGGCATAACCCGTACTTGACTTGACTCAGTACCTGACACGATCCGAGTCCAAGTCTAGCCTGGACTAATCCGGACCGAGCCCGACCCAGTCACAAGTGCCGAGTCGGATTGGGTGCTGCGGGTCTCTATGGGATGAAATCACAACTCAAAACCTAGATTCACTTTCCAAAATTGCAGCCTCTCCATCAGCTACGTGGCATCTCAGATATGAAACGTCATATCTGAGTTTATATATATATATATATATATATATATATATATATATATATATATATATATATATATATATATAGGGAAAAGGTACTATGCGCTCGAGCGTAAAGCGGTCTCCATGAGGTCGAGCTGGGGTGGGCCCCACCGTGATGTCGTTCGAACATTTATCCCCTCAGTCAAATGCACCATCCCTGGACGGGCCCACACGGCTGAAAATCATGTCCATCCGAGACTTTTGTGGGCCACACCACGTCCAAAAGTGGAGAGGGGCCGTGCACCATTCAAACATTAAAACCACTTGTGGCCCCCTTTTGAGACGTTTTTTGATGATCAACACCGTCCATAATGTGTGTCACACTTGGATGTAATTTTAGACCAATTTTCAGGTGGTATCCACATCTCAGGTGGGCCCCACCAAGTGATTTTACATGTTTTCGAGTGTATACTTATGTTTTCAGAAGTTATGGCCCACCTGAGTTCCGTGGACAGTCGATTTCTAGCCGTGTGGGTTCCACTTGGAGCGGTACATCTGGTGGACGGTGTGGATGTTCGAAAGGAATTACGGTGGGGCCCACCCCAGCCTTGACCTCATGGACAATGCTCGAGCGCATTATATATATATATATATATATATATATATATATATATATATATATATATATATATATATATATATGAGTCAAATTTTGGATCAAGTTAGTACTGGGTTTGATTTCGGTTTGATTTCGGGTCGAGTCGAGTTGAGTTACTGGGTCACTCAAACTCTACTCGGTTTGAGTTCAGATTGGGCGATGTCAACTCATTCCGATCTGAACGAGTCAAGTCATACCATGCTGGCTCTAATCATGGGCCTCATGTAATACACTGCTTAGATGGTTGGATTGGTCTAATTTTTGGGGCTTGGAACTTTCTTGTCGAGCCTGCCCAGATAGATAGATGGATGCAACCCACACCACAATGGGCCCCACATGTGTACTTAGAGAATAAGGTTTGCCTGATATGTAAAATTCCCTCTTTTCATTAGGTGGTAACCCTAACTCTTGCTCCGGTGGTAGACTCTCGGGAGCTTCAACACCTGGTCACGGATTCGAGTATTCATAGGTGGTGAAATCCCACTACAGCGTGAGTGTGTGGGGGTGTGTGCGCGTGTGTAAAAAAAAGAAAAAAACCCTTCTAGGTTAAAACTAAATGCAATAAGGTTGGCCCAATATAATCCTGGGCCACACCAATGGTAACAACGAAAAATTTCACCTAAAACTTTAGGCGTTGTGGCCCACCAGACGTAGTCTTCCACGCGAATTTATAGATTTTTGTGTGCTTGTCTTTATTTTCTATGGCATGGCCCACCTGATGGTTATATAGGCCTTTTTATTCAAACCCATTACGACAATGTGGCTGACTTATGAGCAAGTTGGCATAAAAGCAAAATGGCATAGAAAACAACATATGTAGGCCATGGTTTAGGTCTGATTTTTCGGCATCCCCATTTCTTGGTAGTTGGCCTATTCTTAACGGTTTAGATTCCATAAAAATGTCATTATGGGCCCCACGCACACGGGTTGTTAAATAAGCAAACATTAGGTGGGATTATGCTCTTTCAATGCTCCATTAGATATGGAAATTTGAAATGGAAAATGAAATGATGTTTATTCAGATGCCCGATTTTGGTACCGGACCTGATTTTATTAGACCCGAATATGTGGACCCAAATCGGACCTTATTATCAAACGGGCCTCCAATGATCATGATGTAATAATTGGATTTAGTCCTAATCAGATCTGGTTAGATATTTCAGGCAGCCAATGATCACGATGTCTTGATGGATGCGGATTCGGTAGATCCTGTAAGTACTCCATGGGTCCCATCTCTTACAGCCAATTGGATCCCCCAACAGGCGTTCTGAGGGGCCCACGTGAAGTATTGGTTATATCCACACCGTCCATCTATTTTTTCATATCCCATGGGGGTACGGGCCCAAAAATGAGACAAATCCAGAGCTCAAGTGGACCACGCAATGGAGATTAAGCGATCACCGTTGAAAACTTTTTAGGGCCACTTAAGTTTTGGATCAATCTGATATTTGCATTTTCCCTTCATCCAGGTCTATGTGACCTTATGAACGTAATTAACCATCACGGTGGGCCCTAGGAAGGTTTCAACGGTGGGTATCATTATCACCACTAATTATGGTGTGGTCCACTTGAGTCGTGGATATGCTTCATTTTTGGCATAGTACCCTAAAATGATATGGAAAAATGAATGTACAGTGTGGATAAAATTCAAACATCATAGTGGCTCCTCGTAGCCCAATCTAGATGGTCCAATCAAATCCGGCAGCGTCAGGGAGACGGATCAACTGAATCGGACGCGGATTTCCTGCGAAAGCCTTTCGCTGGAAGTTCCTGCGCAAGGATTCTGGATGGGCCACTGTGATGTTTGTTAAAAATCCAACCCATTCATCCGATTTTTGAGCTCATTTTAGGACATGAAACAGAAAATGATTAGGATCCAACACTCAAGTGGGCCATACTAGATGAAACAGTGGGGAAAGGAATTCCTACCGTTGAAACCTTCCCAGGATCCACCTTGTTGTTTATATTCCATCCAAACCGTTTATAAGGTCATTTTCACTGAGATGAAGTGAAAAAGCCAAGAAATTAAACTGATACAAAAGTTTTGTGGCCATATAAATGTTTCAACGCTGGTCACTAAATCTCCACTGTTTCCTCTCATGTGGCCCACTTGAGTTTTTGATCCTCCTCATTTTTGGTGGCATCTCCTAAAATGAACTATAAAGATGGATGGACGGAGTGACTTTCTCACAAACATCTCGATGGACCCCACCTAGAATCTTGCGCAGGAACTTCCTGCGAAAGGCTTTCGCAGGAAATCCGCGTCCGACTGAATCAACATCACTACGGCTCTGAAACTCAGGCAGGCCCAGTTTTTATCATACAGGAGAGAAATGGACGCGGATTGCGTCCTACCCCAGCCCAGGGCTCCGTGGAGCCTACCGTGATGTAAGTATTTTATCCACACCATTAATTGTTTTTATATGATTATATTAAGATATGAGCCAAAAATTGAGGTAGGTTCAGAGCTTAAGTGGACCATAAATTGTGGATTAAACTTCCACTATTAAAAACTTCCTGAGAGATGGAGAAGTGTTGGATCAAGGTGAAATTTGTGTTTTCACTCCATTCAAGTCTGCATGACCTTATTAATAGGTTGGGTGGTAAAAAAAACATCACGGTGGCCCTTAGAAATGTTTCAACGGTGGGTGTCATTATCACTGCAGCTTCCTTTGATGTGGTCCACTAGATCTGTTTATCTGCTTTATTTTTGTATGATACTTTAAAATGATTATATAAAAACGATTAACGATGTGGATAAAATAATTATATCATGGTGGGCCTCACAGAGCCCTGCCCAGACGGATTACTGTTCGGGCGGGGATAGGACACAATCCACGTCTGGAGAGAAATACCTGTAAGTCATCCCAACCATTGAATAAAGGGCCATTTAGTGACATAAAATCGGCAACCATACAAATCAAGGTTTGTTTAGGGGGAGTTTGATTTTCGATTTCCACTAGTAAATATACGGAATTACCTGGTTATTGCTTATTATACTTGTTTGAAAGTTGCCAGTAATTATATCTCGAAAATCAGTCCATACAAACATTTGTATTATTGATTTAAATATGTGGGCTCCATCATGATATATATTAGTTATCCATACCATCCATCCTTTAAAAAAAATATATTTTAAGGCGTGAGCTTAAAACTGAGGAAAATAAAAAGCTCAAGTGGACCACACTTGAGGAAACAGAGATCATTAAAACGTCAATGATTGAAAGTTGTTTTGTCCCTAGGGCCCATAGTGATGTTTATTTGTCATCTAACCCGTTAATAAGGTCACACAGACATGGATAAAGTGGAAACAAAAATATCAGTTTGATCCAAAACTTTCAGGGTCTTCAAGAAGCTTTCAATGGTAGGAGTTCAATTCCCATTGTTTTCAATAGTGTGGTCCACTTAATCTTTGGATCTACATATTTTTTTGGCTCATGCCCTAAAATGAGTTGGCTAAAGGGATGGATGGTGTGGATAATACAAAAACATCAAGGTGGGCCCCATAATTTAACTTTTTTTTCATCGGATGACGTGACGAGTGATGTAAATGAAAGGTGACAGTTAAATCACCTTGGAAAATCAACCGAAAACAAAGGGGTAAATAATTAATTATTACCCATTTAATTACCTTTGTAATTTGAAAATCAAACAGGCCCTTATTAGATGGTCAGGATCATGTGATAGTGAGTGGAATTTTTCCTGTGGTCAGTCGATTGTGGGAATTCCTTTTCAACGGTTCAGATCACTCATCCACATGGTCCAACTGCCGTCAGAGAACTCAATTTTGTGCTCCCGCGGTGTACGCTACCGTTTCTCGTCAAGATTATTGACTGTTTCTGTTCCCATTATTGGTAAATTGAACTTATTGCGCGACCTAAGCGTCAGCATTACGGCGTACTACATCTGTACTTTTCTATTCCCAAATTACCCGTTACAAGTAATGATATTTGCAGCCGCGCATCTGTCCACGCCAAACACATGTGGAGCTGACCTTGTTGACGTGGGAAATCAGATCACACACGCTCATCACGACCCATGATGGACGTTCCATGGCCAATACACATGTCAGGTAGCAACACGTGTACAAAAACGTATGGTGATTAGAAGAATAAAGGCAATGGATGGTTGATATTCATTATGCTTGTATGGCCTATCTAGTGAGCGGTGAAGATACGTTTTGCATGTAAAAATTGTACAATCATCTGATTAACGTCCAGGATCTTCCACACTTGTTGCAGTTTAGCACGTGCTGGGCGCTTGAATTTAGCGCGTGTAGTTTTTGAGGCTCAAACCTGCAAGAAGATCCATTTTCTTTCCTACCTGTCCTTGGAATTCTACGTTCGTTGACTGAAATATGCTGCCCGCAAACCGTGGTCTGAGCCTAGTTAATTAGAGAAAAACAATGATACTCTTGCAGAGCGTGATGGATGATACACAGGCACCGACAAATCATGTAAATGGAATATAAGTAACTCGAATCCAACTGTCTAAATCATGGGTCCCGGTTTAGATTTATCATTAACCAAAAATGATTATGGATTGGTGGAAATTTATTGGACGGTTGAAATGAAAAGTGTCTAAGGCTATGTTTCAGCAAACAAGTGTCCCCGTATCAGGGATTAGGATTAATCAATCAATGCTATTTTAGAAACGTGACTTATTTACAGCCTTGTAGATAATTTCCGCGATTTAATTTAATTTCCTGGGTGCCACGTGGAAATTTTCTTAGTGCTGGGTATGAACTATATTACTCTTCCAGAGTATCAAATAACTTCCATATATTTAATGGAGAGCCGCTAACGGTATTCGCGCAAGGAGAGATTGAAATTGTGAATTGCGGCACGTGTGCCAACATTGCACAGATGTATAGGATCGCATCCAGTAATTAGTTGGGGTAGGCAGAAAAATTACCTTCCTATAAATTAAAATAATCTAGTCCACTCATATGGTCTACAATGGTATGAGGAAAATTGACGGTTGGAAAGAAGATCAACTGCCATTATTCAACTTTTGATTACAGCGTACCTGATGAGTGGGCCAGACATGAGTTTGAAGACGAGAAATTAACATGAAACCTCAACTTGTACATGGTTTTGATCTCTAAAAGGTAGACCATTTCAGAAGTTTAAACTCTCCTGATGTGAAGGAGGCAGCATTCCTTTATTTACAAAACTATCCTTTTTCAACCGTTGGCATTTCTCCTGTTTATAGTCAACAAAACGTAATTATCAGCTTATGAATAACACGCGCTATTTCTCAGTCAGAGGCAAGATTCTTCCACTGTCATTCGGAGAAAAAAAGAAGCACTTAGCCTGCAGGACTTCCAAAATCGTAGCCCGCAGTACCTGTTCGGCCCACATCTGCCTATTGTAAGCTCATAGCCGTCCATTTACCCTGACAAGTTGGATTTGTAAGATTTAAGGCTTGTTTGGAACCCGGGATTTAATGGTATGGAACTCATTAGGTGTAATTAACACATTATTGTATAGTGATTATATGTATGAAAATATCATGATATTTTAATCATCTAATTTGATATTTGGATCTAAATCCTCTCGTGAATAAAATATCGTATCAAATGAAACTTTTATTTAGTGAACTATGAAATTATAATCAATGAGCTAAGTGGATTATAAAATTATAATCAATAGACTAGGTTTTTATGCAAATGATACATACAAAGAACAGCATGGATAAAATACATGTATCACCATACGATTCATTTATGTAGCGAACTTCTAAATCTATTAGAAATCTCGCTAAATCTCTAAAGGCCTGTTTGGCCGGCTAGATTGAATGAGATTAAGAGGGATGTACTCAATTTTAAGGTAACGATGGTGATATCAGTGAATTTGTTTAAGATCTATGGGTTTGCTATATCTCGGGACAAGTTCACCAGGTCTATTTGACACATTTGGCGTATTTCGGGATTTTACTATTCTATCCTTTACAATCCGTTTGTCCAAATGCTCGTCAGGCCCAATTGAACGGGATTAGGAGAGATGTGATCAATTTCAAGGTAATGATGGTGATGTTAGTGGATTGGTTTAAGATCCATGCATTTATTATATCTTGAGACAAGTTCATCGGGTCTGTTTGACACGTTTGGCATATCCCGGGATTTTACCATTCCATCCCTCCTAATCCCATTAAATCCAGCCGGCCAACAAGCCGAATTATCTCAAATGATATAATATAAGAATTAATCCAAATTTTTTCATTGTTCCTCAAAGAAAGATGGAATTTATATTAGATCAAATACAATTCCATGTCACCTAATCCCACATTCTAAAAGGTTTCTTATGATATAAGTAGGTTTGATTTATGATCAATTATAAATTGTTTTTTATTTAAAATTATTTAATCACATCAGTTTAATAAATAAAAATTAAGACAATCTATTTAAAGCCCGAGTAGCTTATTTTAAGTAACTTAAGATCCAAATGCCCCTTTCATGACGGTAATGGTGCTGTAATGCCTATCTTGCCACTGTCAGGATACAGATTGGAACAGTAATTACAGCCGGCCAGTAACATTTTTTAAGCTCATTTCAACCCTCTAACATGTGGTTATGTGCGATTATCCTTCTGTAATGGCAGTTAGATAACTGTTTTTTTAATACCTTCCTGCAAAAGGGATATATTCATCATACAGAGGAGTCCTGCTGAGAGAATAAGTGGGAAAGATGGATGGCCATCATGGGTCCCACTCGTTTAGGATCTGCTGGGCCATCATTCAACAAGAAAAGTACGTTTGATAATTGGATAAGATTGTCCAATTGGTGAAATTTTTGACACCAGCCATCTATCTTGGTGGGCCCACCAAATGAACGGTTCCAATTACAAGATGGGGATCAATTGAAGGTCAGGATGTGCAACTGATGAGAGGAATCTTGTGGGCCCAAACATTAGTGATTGGCAACAAGTGGGTCCCACGGGCCATGTCCAACAATCTCTAGATGGCCAACAGCGCACCCGGGTGTACGGTATAGATCAGCTATCTATATTTTGGTAGTCCGGCGGACTTCCATAGAGAAAGAAACAGGACTGCAGCTAAAAAGGAGGAACGCAATGATGTCTGGGGCTAGTGGATAATCTCGAGAATCAACGGCTCTCGTCGTACGATCCTCAACTCGAGGATGGGTATATTATGCTCCGATTTTCAGTTTGAAAAATGGGAACTATAATTTATTGATCCAGTCCACTCATCTGTTGGATCCTACCGTGGATGGACCACGCCCAAAAAATTTCCTTAATATGAAAATCCCAACCATTCAATCTGTGGAATTCAAATATATGGTCAAAAAAAACAAAACGAACGGGCCAAATCAGCATGAAACTCATTGAGTAGATAGCATCGCGGTTTCAAGACAGCGCATTCAAAATAGGTTTCAACAGATCAACGGTATGCACCCGTACCACGGGCCCACTTGTACAAAATGACCCCACTCAGGGAATTATTTGATACTCTGGCAGGGTGTGATGATTGATACGCCACTCATAACTTATACATGTGGCAGACAATAAATCGAATTAAACCGTACAGATTGCTTCATCCATTATAAATAGACCTTAAACAGAAAATTAGATTGTTTAAAGAAATCTAACTTCTGATTAGTGAAAAAACTGCTTCCTTATTTCATTTCAACCGCTCATTAAATGTCCACGAAGTGGCTAGATGGAATATCACATGACTGTAAATTTTGGCCCACTAAAAACCATCTAAGTTGAGACCCACAATTTGGGCAGTTCGATACGAGTAACTAATTCCATGATCAGAGCGCTCTGAGTCCTGTGTATCAACCATCACACTCTGCCGGAGTATCAAATAAAAAAGAAAAAGAAAAAAGCAAAAAAGAGCTCCAGAATGGCAGTGGCTAGTGGCGGAGAGCTTCCTGCAGCTGAGAAAGACAGAAAATAGAGAAAAGGTGAAAAAGAGCAGACGAAGTTGGCGAGAAAACGCTGCCGCCGTGTCTCGGAAGCTCTCCTTCTTTGACTGAGTCTTTAACTCGTTCGGTCCCTTTCCCCGATTCAACTCAGTCCTGTTTCATTTCCCCGTATAGAAAACAAAATCCTCTCTGCGATTTTCTTCTTGAAAATCTAGGGTTCCATGAATTAGGGTTTTGGATTTGAGCTCATATCAACGATGATGATCTCTCGAGGCCTCTTCGGGTGGTCCCCACCCCACATCCAGCCGTTGACTCCGGTCTCGGAGGTCTCAGAGCCGCCGGAGTCGCCGTCGCCGTACATGGACACGAACGTGGAGGGCGTGCCGATTGAGGACGACAGTGGCGGGATTGAGGACATGGAGGAGAACGAGCCGCCGCCGGCTGCTGTGCCGTTCTCGCAGTTGTTCGCCTGCGCTGACCGGCTCGATTGGGTTCTGATGGCCGTCGGATCAGTGGCGGCCGCGGCCCACGGGATGGCGCTGGTCGTGTACTTGCATTTCTTCGGGAAGGTTTTGCAGCTGCTGAGAACTGTGGAGCCGGAGTTGACGAGAGAGGAGCTGTTTGATGAGTTCACGAAGGTATGTCGCTGAAACTCTGGGTTTTTTTTTTATTATAAATATTTATGACGACAGGGTATCCCCATCACTTTTTAAGGTGAGACTAATCGCTGCAGATGCACTCAATCACGGGCAAACTACGTGCATCGGGTAAAGCATGGAGAGGGGAATCGAACTCTCATTTGTGTTTTATTGTTTTTGAAGTGCCTTTTAGTCTGTGTACTTGTGTTGGAATGTATTCTGTTGATTTGGATTGAGAATTTTGTTTGATTGGATTACAGTTCAGTCGGCCAATGATCTCTCTGTCTCCAAATTTCTTTACTAGTATTTGATTGAAAACTTATAAAGATTTAACTGAAGTTGTCAAGGTGTTGATGTTATCTTTTTGCGAAAATAAGAATTACGGATGATATTTTTCATGAATTTTTAGGGTTTTATTTGGAGTAGAAGTTGAGTAGGATTGGGGAAGAATGGATTTCAAAGATGAGGAATTACTGGACTTGACCCGAGGTAGACAGCCCATCTAGGAGGATTTGGAGCTAACTTAGGACTATTGGCCTACCCTTTGGCTTGATTCCTAGTAGAGATGCCTTGAAATCCTTATTGTTGGTAGTTTCCTAGTTTGGTTAGAATCAGGATAGTAAAATCTCCCTCCCTCCCTCTCTCTCTCTCTCTCTCTCTCTCTCTCTCTCTCTACATGTGTGTGTGTGGAAAAATATGTTTAGTTTTTGAAGAATTGGAGTAGAGCAGTTAAAAAATTCTCTCCTGCATCGATAGAAAAAGAAGTGGCGTGCTTTTTGTTACCTTCAAAAGAAAAAAGAAGTCGGAAATTGTTGTAGAAGTGGCAAGCTTTTCTTTCAAGATTCTTGGCAGCCTTACAGCATGGTTCTAGATTTTGCTGGAGTTGTCATGTGGTTGCTTCAAAAGGATTGCCATGTGAGTGTCATGCCTGGTTATTGTACTCTACTACTGAGTGTTGTCTATAAAAGCTATATGAATGACATGGGGTTTCCAAGTGGTTTCATACTTTGACGACCCATTTGGTGGCTTATCTATTCCTCATTAACCTAGTGGAAATGACCATTGATAGTGCTGGTTTAGATGCAATATTGATGTAGTTAATGTGTTTATAGCATTTTTTTTTTTTTTTTTTGTATTAAAAAACGGTTACATATTGACCGTATCGGCGGATACGCCAAGGAAATGGTCACCCCCATTACATGATACAAGGGTGAATAACTCCGTTATGGAAAAAATGGGCCATATCAGCTGATACGGGCCGATACACCCTGTATTTGCACCATTACAGGATGGATAAAACCTTTATAGGCCGATGCACCAAAAAAGGATCCATTTTGAAATTTTTTATTTTCAATTTCTATCGTTTTCCACTTCTTTCTTCATTTAGCCATGAAGGAAGCTTATAAACTAATTTTAAACTAGATCTAGTCCTATAAAATTTTAAGATCAAGATACAAAATTTGAGTAAGATTAATGAACCGAAGCAAAGTGAACCATTTTGGGAAATATCGGAAGAGGGAGCAGACCATCACTTTTTCTTTTTCTTTTTTCAATTTTCTATCTTTTTAGTTGTATTTATATGTAATGGTCTGTAATCGACCAAATCATGCTTGATTTGTGTTCGAGTAGGGCCCATTTGGTGGACTTTTAGTAGGTCAAGTTGACACTACTTGACAAATAGACAACATTCTTACCAAGGAATGGCCCCTTATACTATCAACAACACATCTACATGGCCAAAAAAAAAAAAAGAATATATATTTGAGATCCTCACTTTAAAAAATCACCAATAATTTTTTAGATTTTTTTCCCGTCCTAAAAAAAAAAATGGCCGTTACATGGCCATACCGTCCCATACCATTATTTACCTACACTTGAGTTCCTTGTGTTGTACTGTTGGATATTTTTGGTTGGTGTTTTAGACATATTTTACATGGGGAAGGGGTAGGTTATATGCATTAGATTTTTTACATACTCTTGGCTCAATTGAGGCTACTTAGGGAGGAACAATCTCATAGCCTAGGTTCCATCATAGAGAAAGCTTGTGCATTCTGACAAAAAGATGAAAGGAGTAGCCAAGCGAATCAAATTGGTTTCATAATGGTAATGGTAATGGTAATGGCACTGTTACAATACAGGCTGTAACAACCGTTACGTCCTAAAAAAAAAAAAAAAACTATTTTGGGGCCATTATGGACGTTAAGGGCCTTTTTTCTGTAATGGCCATTACATAACCATTTTGACATACCATGGTTGGAGGAGATCAAATGTGATATAGAGATGTTAAAGGTTTGAAGAAAAATGACATCCTTGGCTTTAAAAAAAATAAATTAAAATTAATTTTTTTTTAAAAAAAAAAAAGGGAAGAAGAAGAAAGATGGCATACTCCACCTAAGGGTTGGTAAAGATTGATTTTGGTTGGTAGTTCTTGGGGTATATATGGCTGTGTGGCCCCACTTAAAAATGGGCTGTATTGGCTTGTATCATATAGGCTGATGCAGGGTGTATTGGCATTGATATGGCCATAAAAGCCCAAATTTATTTATTTATGCCCTTCAAAATTTCTCTTCTTGTTTCATTCAAACCATGGAGGAAGCTTAGAAACTCATTTTAGACCTATCTTGGATGTCATAACAACAGCTTCAATTGATATTTGACGAATTGAAGCAGTATGGACCATTATGGGAAATTTTTTAAAAAGGGTAAACCATCATTACTTTTGTGTTCTGATATTCTTTTTGTTGTATTTTAATATAATAGGCCCTAATTCACCAAATCAAGTTTGATTTGTGTTCATTATGGTCCATTTGGTAGACTTTCAACAAGTCGAGCTGACAAACAACACTCTTATAAAAGAAAGGTTGGGTGCACCATTGTATAAATGTCTAAAATTCAAAAAAAAAAAAAAAGATTCACTCTGTTCATCTCACTCTTCCCGAGTTTCATTCAGATCACATATATCCCCTTGGGCTTCAAACACCTAGCAACAAACTAATGTATTGTCTGCAAATTGTAAGCATGAAATATGGATGGCAAGAATACCAATCTTAAAGCCAGTCTATAGACCACCTTCCTCCTTGAGGACATTCTACATGACCTTCTACCACATCATGATCATTAACAAGAATGGAGATAGCAGATCACCTTGATGCAACCCTTTGGGGCTCTTAGAATAGCTGGAAGGACTTCAATGAGAATAATAAGGGAAGAGGTTATAGTAGGGTTGGCAATGGGCAGGACCCAGTCTAGGCAAAATCAATATTTTGATTAGGTCTGGCTTGACCTATTCAAAATCTGGGCCTGAAGCCGCCCCACGATCCCTGTTGCTAGGCCTAGTCGAACGACAATCCACCCCTCTTTAAAGCCCAAACATGAACACATGTAATCCACCAAAATCCCAGAGTCATATTCTTTCTCCATGTCTATCTTACACATAATTCAAAGCAAATTAGACTATGGCAGTTGATCTTACACAATTCCCAGACAAAACCCTGTTAGCTTTATGTTTGATACAATCACAGTAGTACTTCTCTTGATTAAATCATAAAACGTTTGATAATGTGATTGTCTCAAACATAATGCCAACAGGTTTTTGTCCTTTTCTCATAATTATACACAACTCAAGGTTCTTTTGTGATGGTCTTAGAATTCTTGTTTGTTGCAGTCACCTTTCTGTAAGAGTCCACAGAACTGCAGTACATTCTGATTCTAATATATTTTTTATTCTGCAGCATGCTTTGTACATTGTTTACATAGCCTCAGGCGTTTTTGCTGCTGGATGGATAGGTAAGATCAACTCATGCAATCATAGTTCTTAATTCATTGTAACATTGTTTATGTCACAGTTGATGTGCAATTTCAACTTTGGGTTCTGACTTAGTCCCTCTAATAGAGGTTTCATGCTGGATTCTTACTGGAGAGAGGCAGACTGCAGTCATCAGATCAAAGTATGTCCAAGTATTGCTAAATCAGGACATGAGCTTTTTTGACACATATGGGAACAACGGGGACATCGTGAGTCAAGTATTGAGTGATGTGCTTCTCATTCAATCTGCTCTCAGTGAGAAAGTACGTTTCAGACATAAATGTTGCTTCATGCAACCTAAGAACCTTTTGTTTCATTTGTTGGTTCCTGTCAATTCACTTCATGAAGATGCATCAATGGTACCTCTGATAATGGGTTCTCTATGTAACAGGTTGGTAACTATATTCATAACATGGCAACATTTTTTGGTGGTCTTGTCATTGGGCTGATCAACTGCTGGCAGATTGCTCTCCTAACCTTAGCCACTGGGCCATTCATTGTTGCTGCGGGAGGAATATCAAACATATTTCTGCACAGGCTTGCTGAAAATATTCAAGATGCATATGCTGAGGCAGCAAGCATTGCTGAGCAGGTCACTCATCTTCACTTGTTTAACTGATCATCATCGTATTTTTTGAGTAGACAAAAAATGTCTCTCTTGTCAGTATTCCATTCAACAATAGTAAGATGGTGGTTGTCATCTGATTCCTTGTAAGAACATGTTGATCAATCAACCGAATTTTACGAAACATGCTTGCATTAAAATTACACATCATCATCATCATCATCTAAGTGATGTAGGACATGAAATTTAAGTATGAGATGCAAGAATTCAGGCTTGGATCATACCAATTCAGAAACAGTTATACAAATTCCACATCCCACATGACAGTCCAAATCATTCAATTAAAAGGGGAATCTATGCCGGTTCAGGCAGACACAGGCTAGGACTGGACCAATAAAAATTATAAACCAAACGATGTCAAAGGGAAATAGAAATCAACCACACATGCATCAAAATCAATCCCTAATCCAAGGGATTTCCCAATTTCAATTCAAGGAACCCTAGGGTGATGAAAATGGCAAACAAATTAGGAAAAACACAATCTAGGTTTAGGGTTTATGAAGAAAACATGTATGAGGAGGCAAAGAGGAATAAAACCTGAACCAAAGACGATTCCCGCGTGTGGATAGCGAGCCTGGGGTGCTCGCACGTGCGCAGGTGCCTAGCCGCACGTGCGAGGGGGCGTCGGTTTCAAGAAAGCCCTCCTTGGCACTGGTCGGCTGGGGGTAGGCTCCAAAACCTCGAAGTTTCGGGTCGATCCGAGCGGCGGCTTGTGCGTAGTACTCTATCGAAGTTTCTGACCTCCTACAGGGCCGAAATCTAGAAATCTGCTGTAATGAAGAAAACTGATGCAACAAAGGACGAATTCAAAGCACGGACGGTGGTAGAAGATGAGAAAAAAGAGATGATGGAAGATGGGGTGAATCGGGATCGATGTGGCTTCACACCACGGTAGTTAGCCCTTCGAAAAGGGAGGGCTTCGCACCCACTTTTGAAATCCTCCACAACTCACGAAGAGAGCAGAAAAAATAAAGCAGGAATTTTTATTAAACTTGAATGAATGAAAAGAACTACAAGGGTGCCTATTTATAGGAAAAACCCTATACTCCAAAACTCGCACCATGTGCGCAACCTATTACATGGCGATGAAGTAAACTAAAATAAAAACCAAACAAATAAATCTAAAGCGTTCACGATGTTCTAAATAATAACAATAAGCAAAACCTAAAATAAGAAATCAATCCGACAAGTGGGCCATGATCATGAAATCCTATGATGGGCTCTGTTTGACTATCGGGCCCACTTTTTTTGAACAAAAACTTCATCTTCTAGCTAGAAAGCCCTCCCTGGACGTCGTCATCCAGCCAGATTGATGGTGGGGCCCTCCTTCTGCTTACGTACGTGCGTAGGGGGGGTGGTGTGCGTGCGCATGTGCGCATGATATCCCTATCACTAAGCCTTATCCCAACTAACATGCTTGCATTTAAGTGACTGCGTTAAATTGAAAGAAAACATCAAGGATGTTAATCACTGTACCTTTACTGTTAGAGCAATTATCTATTAGATTTTCTTTTGAGAAATGATTATCTACCATAACTTTTTTTTTAAATGATCATCTACCATATATTGCAAATGCTTGGCTGTTTCCTGAATCCTTATCCACTGTATGATGTTCTGTGGTTTTCAGTAAGTTAACTAAACAGATATGGCCATAAGATTAGGCTCAATTCTCCATTTCAGTACACAGACGCATTGATTGGGACCATAAAATGTATGTTACTAAAATTCATTGGGGCCAGGCATCATTGGGAGCAAATGAACCAATAAAAGATCACTGGGAACCAGTGCTTAATACTGAATGCACATGTACTGGTGGTACTGAAACCTGTTCACTGCACATGAATCCTGCATGCACACATGCTCATATGTGTGGATTTCTTTTAAGTGTCTCGGGGATTCTGTATTTTCTTCCTGATATTTTCGTTTATCCTAACCTTGTCAAAAAGTAGATGGTTCAACTAAGGGCGATTGCTAATTACATCAGTAATTTGATGTAAAAGTGTAATGATACAATTACGGTACCTGTCCCCTGAAAATAGATAATTTGACCGACAATTCCCATGTTTGGATAGGCATGGTAAAATCATAACGATGATACTTTTACATTACTTTGATGTCAAGTCATAGAGAAAATACACTGATGTGGGTGTTTGGATAGGAGATTTTCACTGCAATACAATGTAAACTTGTAGTCATTACAAATTCCTTTACCTGTGTCCTGTTACATCTGCAATTGACCGCTGAATTACAAGTTTAATCAAATGTTGTAAAATCGTAATGATGGCGCTTTTACAATACATTACTGATGTAATTTGCAATCCAAATAGGACCTAGATTACTGTGAAGTTGATTATTCTTTTTCCTTTTACACAGTCTTTGTCCCAAGAGTTGTGCTATGATTAGCTGAGGGGATTTATCTCTTTATAGTACCAGCTTAGACCTTTATAAACCTGTTGAAGTCGTTTTAAATTTTGGTTTCAGTTGTCTGCCTTGCTTAAGAGACCTGGACTATTTCATAGCTTTTCAAACTGGACTTGCTAATATGCTACTGATCTTTTACTTGGGCCTACTAAGATACTTGTTTTCAAAGTGGCTTTAAATATTTGTTGTAAAGTCATATTGCTTGATCACAAAGATGAAAGAGAACACAACATAACTTATCTAGTTACCCTTGTTTTCTTCTGAGCTGTTTTCATATCGAGCACTTGCTTATAGAGTTTTCCAATTATTTTTCTACTGAACTTTTACTTGGGCCCACTTAGGTTGACAGATACTGTCTTTAGTCATTTCCTTCAGGGATACATTGAAATGATTTGGAATCCGAATGGTGCCAACTTGCACTGTTGACAATCTGGTCATCCTACCTAGATGCACTTTAAATACTTGTTGCTGACAATATAGAGAATATTTTATGACGTGAATGATGGTAACATATTTTGACTGGAAACTGTTAGGCTAACCAAGTCTATAAATTGGCTGCATTTTGATTCTGGTAAATCGAGCCATATCCGTTGCTTGGAACTGAACATTTATTTATGTTTTGCTGATATAGGCAATCTCTTACATCAGGACATTATATGCATTCACAAATGAGACATTGGCAAAATATTCTTATGCCACTTCGCTTCAAGCAACACTGAGATATGGTATATTGATAAGTCTTGTGCAAGGACTTGGGCTTGGATTTACATATGGACTTGCTATATGTTCCTGTGCTTTGCAACTTTGGGTTGGAAGGTTCCTGGTTACTCGTGAAAAAGCCAATGGTGGTGAAATTATAACAGCTCTCTTTGCTGTTATTCTGAGTGGCCTGTGAGTACTCTCTTTTTACTCTTTATCTTTTATATTCTCTTGTATTTCTACCGTTTTTCTTGATCGCACTCTGTTATCTTCTGTAGTGGGCTTAATCAAGCAGCGACAAACTTCTATTCATTTGAGCAAGGGAGGATTGCTGCTTATAGACTATTTGAAATGATAAGCCGTTCGACCTCTACCATTAATCAAGATGGGAATACTCTATCCTTAGTGCAAGGAAACATCGAGTTTCGGAATGTATATTTCAGCTACCTATCTCGTCCTGAAATCCCCATCTTAAGTGGGTTTTATCTCACTGTACCTGCAAGAAAAACTGTAGCACTTGTTGGCAGGAATGGTTCAGGAAAAAGCAGTATAATCCCTCTCATGGAGCGTTTCTATGATCCTACATTAGGTATTATGACTACATTATTTCCTCCAGTTTGGGGAGATCCCTCGTCTTTTTGCCTTTCTTCAGCATGTCACTTGTTTGGAGAGATACTATTTGTTTCCGGAATCAAATGTGGTTTCTACTTGTGGTGCAGGAGAAGTTCTTTTGGATGGGGAGAACATTAAGAACTTGAAACTAGAATGGTTAAGAAGCCAAATAGGACTGGTCACCCAGGAACCTGCCCTGCTTAGTTTGAGCATCAGGGATAACATTGCTTATGGACGGCCAACTGCTACTTTGGATCAGATAGAAGAAGCAGCAAAGAAAGCACATGCACATGCATTTATCAGCTCACTTGATAAAGGATATGAGACACAGGTCCAATTATGATCTTGTGCTTGAAGTAATTGATGAATGGAGTGTTGATTTTTTCCCCATCCCTAGTTCCTTTTCTGTTAGTTATTCGATCTTGTAAATTTCAGGTGGGCAGGGCTGGTTTGGCACTAACTGAAGAGCAAAAGATAAAACTTTCTGTCGCCAGGGCAGTGCTTTCAGATCCATCCATTCTTCTGCTTGACGAGGTCACCGGTGGCCTTGATTTTGAGGCGGAAAGAGCTGTTCAGGAGGCTCTGGATATCCTCATGTTGGGACGCTCGACCATCATAATAGCTCGGCGGCTGAGCCTTATAAGGAATGCTGACTTTATAGCTGTGATGGAGGAAGGCCAACTTGTTGAAATGGGTACGCATGATGAATTACTGACCCTGGATGGCCTATATGCAGAGCTCCTTAAATGTGAAGAAGCAGCAAAACTTCCTAAGAGGTAAGTTGTGCACTTAGACTCCAGGGTCTGCAAAACGCTGATATTATTGTCTGCAAAACGCTGATATTATTGTAACATAAAAGTACGAAAGAACATCACAATCCATGTCAAGATTCTCTCACATTCAAACTCTAGAGCCCTTACTCGTTCTTTGATTTTGAGGAATTTAAATGTGTTAAGAACTTCAATATTTTCGAACTTATTCGGTGTTTGTTTTCTTTGTAACATCAATTTGTCGCTGTTTTCTTCTTTTTGGATTTGTAATGTTATTGCTGAAAAGTTCATACTGAATCTATCAGATTTTGAAACCAGGAACTCTCTGTGCAAAACATCATTGGTAGCAAGCTCATGGTCTATGTATATAATACACTGCTGGTCAAAATCATCCAATACTGCATTTTCCTGACCCAGCTCATTATTTTTTACCGTAGGCTTTATCTTTAGCTTTAATTGGATGATTTTATTTATTTTTATTATGAGATGACAATTTCGTTAAAGCAATCTAAATGGTAATAAAAAAAACAACTGTGGAAGGTGAAGCCATCATCACTCCACTACAAGATATGCTCACAAAACAACTATGGATCCCAGGTCCTTTCTCTTAGTGGTTCACCCAAAAACCACTTAATACCATTCACCTCTATGCAACAGGGGAACCTGAGAAGTCAGGGGTATCAATGACCCATCCCAACACCATGGAGACAATAGAAAAAGAGAGTGAGAGCGAGAGCTGCATTTGATATAGCTTTATCTGTGAAAATTCTTTCATTCCTCTCTTTCCAAATCCCCCATACAATTGCAAATGGGATCAGTGCCCAACTTCTCTTACCACACTCCGGGAACAGGCCGGAGGTCCACCCTGCTATGACCTCATACAGGGATCCATTCATCACCCATCTGATTCTGAACTGCTTAAAGAAGTGGTACCAAATACTCCTGCTGCCTGGCAATGCAAAGATGGATGGTCCACTGATTCCTCACTTGGTCTGCGCATAACATACATATTAGCCAACTCTATCTTCCTCTCCTTTAGATTATCCACTGTAAGGATTTTATTGGCGACTGTAAAATTTTTTTGTTGATGTTTAGTGTATGGTTCCAGGATGCCAAGAAGGACCAATAAAGAGACTTCAACTTTCCAAATCGAAAAGGATTCATCAGCAAGTCACAACTTCCAAGAGTCATCTTCTCCAAAGCTGATCAAGTCACCATCTCTGCAGAGGGTGCAGGCTGTCCATGCATTTCGGCAGCAGGATGCTAATTTTAACTCACATGAATCATCGAGGGGTCAGAGCCCACCTTCAGAGCAAATGTTTGAAAATGGGATGCCCTTGGATGCACCAGAAAAAGCACTGTCCATGAAGAGGCAGGATAGCTTAGAATTGAAACTGCCTGAGTTACCCAAAATCGAGGTCCATTCTTTACATCATCAAACATCAAATGCTTCAGACCCTGAGTCACCGATATCACCCCTTTTGACCTCTGATCCTAAAAATGAGCGCTCTCATTCAAAGACCTATAGTCGATCCCTCTATCAATTTGATGAAATCCCTCTGAGACAATGGGACTCGAAGGATTTGCAAGACCAGAAACCTCCTTCCTTTTGGAGGCTTGCAGAACTCAGCTTTGCGGAGTGGTTCTATGCTCTTCTCGGAAGCATTGGTGCAGCTATATTCGGTTCTTTTAATCCCCTTCTTGCTTACATTCTCGCACTGATCGTGGAGGCATATTATAGATCTAATCATCATCACTTACACCAGGAGGTGGATAGGTGGTGCCTGATCATTGCATGCATGGGTGTTGTGACAGTTGTTGCCAATTTTCTGCAGCACTTCTATTTTGGTATCATGGGGGAGAAAATGACTGAGCGAGTTAGGAGAATGATGTTTTCAGGTAGATGGCGCTATTTATGTATCATGTGTTTGCTCAACTTATAACTTCTATTACATTATTTATATGCTCTGCTGTGTATATCTCCTTTCAGCCATGTTGCGGAATGAAGTTGGATGGTTTGATGAAGAGGAGAACAGTGCAGACACATTATCAGTTCGCTTGGCAAATGATGCCACATTTGTTCGTGCTGCTTTTAGTAACCGGCTTTCTATATTTATCCAAGACACTGCTGCTGTAATTGTGGCTCTTCTCATTGGGATGCTTCTACAATGGCGATTGGCAGCTGTTGCTTTGGCCACCCTACCTATTCTTACAGTTTCTGCTATTGCTCAGGTTTGCATTTGTACTCGTCTGTGTATGCCTTTCTGCAAATAAATATTTCAGGCATGAATGCAATTGCAGGATTCCTCTTGTATTGATGCCGAATGCAAAAGTTTCATCAATCAAAAGATTTGCTCATTACATGTTTTTTTTTTCAATCAGTGACTGCTGTCCCTCTTCTACAAAATGATTGCATGCCAAGAGTTTCATTTAATATCCATTTCCATTATGCAGCCCTGTTTTGTGTTGTGATTAAAATTTACATTTTTTAAAGGTAAAGCATGTTATTTAGAATACAATGTTTGAATCCTTGTGTATCCATGCAAGTGTCACTCGCCTCTTATAAAAAAAAAAAAAAGTTTTTGGTGGGATCATCGATTAGTGGTACCATACTTTGACATGCCTCCAGTGGGCACTTCAGGCAAGGTTAAGCCTATGAATCTGCTTCCCGAGAATCTTCTCGGCATTATTAGTGGCTTCTTCCATGTACATTTCATTTGGAATAGTGTGTGCATATGTGTGAGTGTGGCTCTAGTAGGAGGGAGGTTTTACAAGGAAGAAAATAATTTGATGTATTACCTTTGGTAAGTATTGCTACCTAAAAGTTACTCTTAGAAATCCGTGTGGTACATTACAAAGACAACTCTATCATTCAAGAAAAAAAAAAAATCAAAGACACCTCTCGCCTTTGTTCAAGGATTTGATCCCAGGTAATCTGCCAAGCACAAGTAAAGGACCTTTTTGTATTTGTATTTGGATAATTTTATTGAGGGAAATCCCAGAGTGAAAACAAAATACAACTGAATGAAAGAACACATCCAAATCTACAGTACAAAGAGACCCTTGCTGCTGTAGACCACATTCATCATCAGATCTGCAAATTCTTTTAAAGATTTCGCCTAGGATACACTTGACTTCCAGTTCTTTCATTTTCACACAGCTGTTAAATGTTCTATAGTTCCTCTCCTCCAATGATGATATAATTGCAAGAAAGCAGATTAAACAAAATGAGGTTATTCATGAGTAATGGCTTTAAAGAAATTTAGGATATAAAGGCATCAAACGTGCAGACTGAAGGTGGAGAAAGAAAAGGGAGAATTACAAGGCTCTCTCCTAAGCTCAAGTTAGGGGTTTGAGTGGTGACCTTGGGTCACCTTATTACCAGTAGTATCGGGGAATAATAAGAGGAGAACTAAAATTAGCTTCTCGGATTCCTTGGATCAAAGACTCCACAAAACCAAACACTCCTGGAAGGCTAAGATTTTATGATAAGTTACTAGGTTATCATTTGTTGAAGGTGATTCTTAAATGTTACCCTGTGGAATCGAATGGGAGTCTTGGCCCTTGGAAGTTGGTGAATATTATTGAAGAGATTGCACATTTGTCTAGCCAGCTAAATGTCTCTTGTTTTCATCCAAGGCTTATGAGATCACTGACTGGTTCCTAACAACGATTTAAACCATGTCTTTGCATGGTGATATCTCTAATCTTCTTCTATTGTTTTCCTTGACTTTGCTCTTTACCAAATAATATCGCAAATAAGTTTCACTATTCAACAAATAAACTAAATGGATCTATGCTCAGTAAGGAAACAAAATAGAGGCATTAGTGCAATTCTCCAGGAAGCCTATTTAATGCAAATTGACATTAATTTAAATGCATGTCTAGGAATTTCCATGAGGCTCACTAGCTGCAGTGTCAATGGGTACCTGTATCTGCAGGTTCATGAGGGACCCAACCCAACTTAACCTGGTATTTGTCCAATTTTTCGACAGGTTTAGAAACCAGGTTTGGGTTTATGACCTTAGGCCAATTTAAAAATCGGGTTGGGCCAAGCGCGTAATTGGCTATCCATTGGGTACCTGAGTATCCAGTTAAATTTTGTAATATGATTTTTGGTTTAGGAGGTGGGTTTGTTGTATTGAAGGTTTGAAAACGGGGGAAGATGTCTCGAGAGGATTTGGTAATGTGGGTTGTTTTGATTTTTGGAATTGAGAGGTTTTTGAAGTTTTTAGTTTTAGAGATAGGTTTTATTCATGGAAAGTTTTGAAAACGGGGGAAGATGATGTTGGGAGGATTTGGTGGTGTGGATCATTTTTCTCTTTGGAAATGAGAGGTTTTTTAGTCTTGGTTTTTGGTCCTAGAGACTGGATTTTTGGATGGAAGGAAGGCAAGGGCAGGAGGTGATCTTGGGAGGATATGGTGATGACAGTTGTTTTGATTTTGATTTTGATTTTAATTATTTTTTTTTTAATTATTTTTTTCTCTTGTTTTTGTTTTTGGGAATTTATAGAAAGCGTGTCTTTGTACTAGATTGGAAGAAATACAGCCATGGGTTGTGTTTGAGATGAATGCCAAAACCAACTAAAATGAAAGGTTTTTTATTCTGGGTTTTAGATTTTAGGGGTGGTGTTTTTGAAGTGAGAGAGGAGTGGATTTGGTGTTGTGGGTTCTTTTGATCTTTTCCCTTTTTGAGATGGGTTTTTCATGGTGTATAGAGAAGGTTAGAAGAGTGCCTGTGGTGGATCAATTGAGAGAAAAGCATGCCTTTTGTTGTAAGAAAACATTATAATCTGCTTAGGTGAAAGGTTTTGATTGTTGTTTTGGGTTTTAGAGGTGGGTTTCTGGTGGGGATGTTGTTTGAAGTGAGAAAAAAGAAGATTGAAAGGATTGGATTCTGTTTTTTTTTTTTTTTTTGTCAGTTATATTTAGGAAATGAAGATGGGTTTTTGTGTTGTAGAGAAGGTTGTCTGTAGCTTTATAAATGGATAAATATCCGTTCTTTTCAAGAGAACTGTATTAATTGCAATGGCTTGAGGATTGGGGAGCACTCTGTGAGGAGAAAAGGATCTTGGGAACAAAGGAGGGAGGGAGGGAGGGAGCGAGCAGCAAACAAGTAACAGAAACGGAAGGACAACGAACAATTGGCAGTTGCGTTTAAGGGAGCAACAAACTTAACAATTAAGAGAACCCAATAATGCAGGGGCATTTTCACACCGGGCTTGAGTGGGGTCGCCTGTGGATGCAGGGGCACACTCGGGGTGGGCGGGGCCCACAGGAGAGGTATCGTGTTCAAGACTCCTCACCGGGGGTGATTAATGCACATTTCACACCGGGCTCGAGTGGTGTAGCCTGTGGGATGCAGGGACACACTCGGGGTGGGCGGCCTGTGTGAGGCGGTACCCATGTGATTTGAGGCCCACGACGGGGGTTCGACCAAGGTCCTAACCCATGAAATGTGAGGCCCGGGCTATGAGATAAAGGGATTAATTCGACATACTCTAACAGTTCGAGCTTTTAGAGCAAGTGGTTAATTGTCTTGCATCAAATTGGTATCAGAGCGGGAGGTCTCGTGTTCGAGACTCCTCACCGGGAGTGATTAATGCAGGGAAATTTTCATACCAAGCTCGAGTGGGGTCGCCTGTGGGATGCAAGGACACACTCGGGGTGGGCAAGGCCCACGGGGGAGGTCTCGTGTTCGAGACTCTTCACCAGAGGTGATTAATGCACATTTCACACCGGGCTCAAGTAGGGTAGCCTATGGGATGCGAGGACACACTCGGGGTGGGCGGCCCGTGTGAGGCGGTACCCATGTGATTTGGGGCCCACGACGGGGGTTCGGCCGAGGTCCTAACCCATGAGACGTGGGGCCTGAGCTATGAGATAAAGGGATTAATTCGCCATACTTTAACAGTTCGAGCTTTTAGAGCAATTGTTAATTGTCCCGCATCACCCAACCTTTCCGGAACCCAAATTTTGTGCTTTCGACTATTACCCGGAAGGACAACGAACAATTGGCAGTTGCATCTAAGAGAGCAGCAAACTTAACAATTAAGAGAACTCAACCTTTAAATTTAATTATTATTATTTAAAAAAAAAAAAAAAAAACCAACTTACCGGAACCCAACCTGACGCTAGGACTCTATGACCCAATGTGTATCCCGCATGTACCTGGACTAGGATCCGATGGGTAGCAACCCTGATTGAAGCTATGACCTTGAGACCCAGTGAGTACCTGGACCTGTTTGGATTCATTTCAAGTACCTTGAATGTGGAACCTGGGCACAAACAAGACAGAGCCATAACCTTATCCCCTTAGGCAGGTTCATGGATGAGTCCATGCTTTTCCAGCCTTTGTGCTTTCCAACCGATTTTGAATCTCAATCTTATCCCCTTAGGCAGGTTCGTGCATGGGTCAATGTTTTTCCAGCCTTGTGCTTGCCACGCTATTTAGAATCTCCTGGTAATTAACTGTTTTGCCCTATCATGGATGTATTAAAGGGGCAGACAGCCCCTTTTTGTCACTTGGATGACAAGTTTTAAAGATCTAGTTCTTTGACCTTTTGAAGTTTTTTAATATCCACCAATGAGGTGTCTGATATGGTGGAGAGGGGGCAGTGATTATAATAGATTTTAATGTGCTGGTGTACTTATTGTTGCTTGTTTCTTCTCAGTTGTTTGCTAATTAGAATGTTTGGATTCTTCTTATTTACTTACAGGCTTAGCAAATCATCATCATCATCATCTAAGCCTTATCACCATTCTTGTTTTATGACTGCTTTTTGTAAAACATGTGTATGTGGATATTGTTAATGGCGTCTGGAAGTATTCTTTGTTTTATTTTCCATGTTATTGTTTGTTTTGTTTCCAAACATGTACTTCTATCAATTTTACAACTTCATGCTTCTGTAATGGAAGCAATATGAATAAATACTGCATTTAGCTTATGAAAAATTCATCTTGTTGAATGCGCCTTTGTAGCATGTCATCATTGGAATCTTGCTACCTCTCCTTGAGCCTTGCCTTGTCCCTTCTTTTCTCATTTAATAAAGTTTAATTGTTTATAAAATGAACCATTGGATATCAGAAAAATGCTATGAGATCAGTGTGAGGACTGATATTTTTCTCGCAGCACATATGCGCATTCATCTGGTGAGGTCCACTGTGAACACGTTTGACTCATCAGGTGGGGTGCAGATGCATGAAGAAATGGACAGTTGGAAAATGATCAACAGTCTGTATTCGACATGCACATGTGGCCCACTGACAATTAGACCTGTTCGTCTTTTAGACTAGGCCATGTTCAACAACTGCGAAACAGCATGATCTTGGACACAATTGTCACCTTGGTGTGTTCCTTGAAAGAAAACCTTCAACCCTCTTCACCTGGATATCCGTGGCATCTTTCTTGCATGTGACCATTTTTCCTTGAATGCTGAACAATGGTACATGTGGCATCTGCAGAAGCTGTGGCTTGCTGGTTTCTCAAGAGGCATTCAGGAGATGCACAGGAAGGCCTCTTTGGTCCTTGAGGATGCAGTTCGAAACATCTACACCGTCGTCGCATTCTGTGCTGGTAACAAAGTCATGGAGCTGTACAGACTGCAGCTTGTGAAAATTTTCAAGCAGAGTTTCCTACACGGAATGGCTATTGGTTTTGCCTTTGGCTTCTCACAGTTCCTGCTTTTTGCTTGCAATGCTCTCCTCCTCTGGTTCGCAGCTGTCTCTGTGAAAAAGCACAATCTGAGCCTCCAGACAGCGCTCAAAGAGTACATGGTGTTTTCTTTTGCAACTTTTGCACTTGTGGAGCCATTTGGTCTTGCACCATACATACTCAAACGGAGGAAATCGCTCATATCGGTATTTGAAATCATAGATCGTGTCCCAAAGATAGACCCAGATGACCACACTGGCCTTAAACCGCCTAACGTCTATGGAAGCCTCGAGCTGAAGAATGTAGATTTCTGTTATCCAACTCGTCCAGATGTGATGGTATTGAGCAATTTCAGTCTTAAAATTAACGGTGGGCAAACCGTTGCCGTGGTGGGTGTTTCAGGGTCTGGAAAGAGCACGATAATTGCTTTGATAGAGAGGTTCTATGATCCAGTTGCTGGGCAGGTTTTGCTGGATGGTCGAGATCTGAATATGTTCAACTTAAGATGGTTGAGGAACCACCTGGGCCTGGTTCAGCAGGAACCTATCATCTTTTCGACGACCATAAGGGAGAACATAATATATGCAAGGCATAATGCAACCGAAGCCGAGATGAAAGAGGCAGCGAGAATAGCGAATGCCCACCACTTCATTAGCAGCTTGCCTAATGGTTATGACACACACATAGGTATGCGGGGTGTGGATCTGACACCGGGACAGAAGCAGAGGATTGCAATTGCTCGGGTTGTGCTGAAGAACGCGCCCATCTTGTTATTAGACGAGGCAAGTTCCGCTATCGAGTCTGAGTCGAGCCGGGTTGTCCAGGAGGCCCTTGATACGCTGATCATGGGGAACAAGACAACCATTCTCATCGCACACAGAGCAGCGATGATGAGACATGTGGACAATATTGTAGTTCTCAATGGTGGTCGAATCGTTGAGCAGGGGACCCATGATTCACTATTAGCGATGAATGGTTTGTATGTGCGGCTGATGCAGCCTCATTTCCCAAAGGGCTTTCGGCAACATCGACTTGTTTAGACAGGCAGTTTTTGCAGATGAATCTACAGTTGGTTTCATTCTCTTCCACCCATTTTCTGCATGCCGGGAATGCCTTTGACGCTTGAATTCTTCATCGGTGGTTGTCTACTTGAATGGGTGGAGAAGGGAACTAATGGGTTTTTAGAGTTCCGCTTATCCCACATGCACCCCCACACATGGCAACGCGTTCCAACCTGGCATGGGTGTGGGACATCGTTTTGGGGGACAGTGGACGTGCATCAGGTGGCCACACCATGAAAAAAATAAAAAGGCCCATTGAAAGAAAAAAAAATCAACACATTAGATGAACCACACGTGTAAATTGAATACAGACCCCTGGCATTCTTTCAAGCTCTCAATTGGTTTCTTATGTGTGGCCCATGATGGTGGGGACCACCTGATTAACTGCCAAGATGGTACATGTGGCTGTTCATGGAGGTGCATGTGGGTGTAGCGGAGCTCGGGATTTGTAACAGTGAGTGTTTGGGTTGGGGTTGACAGTCGACATTGTTCAGTTGTAAGATTGGAATTGGGGTTGTCCAGTTTGCAGGGTTGACAGGCACTTAAAAAAGGCCACGAGCTCTGATACAAGTTTGTGATGCATTCTTTTGGAGGCAAATGTGGGCGGGTTTGCAACACCTCCATGTTATATATTTGTTTTGTTATCAATCAAAGAAAACTTCTGTCATATTACATCTGAGGGCTGATGTTTGATAGGAAAGCTGCCATGTTTCATTTCCGCAACCCACAGGTAAGTCTCCATTGCTTCACTTTCTGGTTCCCAATTTTCCCTGATTTAGAAGTGTATGAAAGGAAAAAATTCTGAATGGGGCATGCATGGCCCAGTTGCATGACTGGTAATAAAAACCTCACCTAGTTGGATGATGATCAGTTGAGTGGTCACCTGTGGGCTAAAAATCCCAACAAGGCCAGGAACCTAATCGTTGTGCAACTAGGTGAGTTTTGGCCAGTTGCACATAGAAATACCGGTTTGCCTTTCTATGTTTGTTGTAATTCACTGAACTGAAGAGTTCTGTTCCAGGTCCTCTTGCCTACTTAATCACCGGACCAGCTGGACAGAATGTCTCAAGTCCAACCATTTGCCAGGTGGACTATAAATTGCCAGCTGCCCCATGTGACAAATATCGCAACATTTTGAAAATCTTGCAATTACACTAAATGATATTATTACATTATTATTGTTAGATTATCAAAATGTCAGTGGATCATAACATATTGCATTTTTATCTTGATATTAAGTTGAAAAATGGTAAAAACCTCAAGGATTTTGTTAAATATATATTTAATTTTAAATTGATTTCTTTGTTTACGATATATATTTATGTTTTCGGCGAGATTTTCCTGATAATATCCTGTGAAAAACCTCAAAATTTGAAAATCTCCTGAGAAATCCCGGGCTAAAAAATTGTGAGAATGAGATATTTTTTTTTTTTTTTTTTCAACTATGTAGCCACCCAGTGAATTACTTGCAACCTATCATGTGCATGCAACATCCAGCCCTTCCAATAGGTTGGCACCCCACCATGAGGATTGTCTTGTGCAAAAATCCACCCATACACTCACCGAATGGGTCACAGTCACACCCATAGAAAACAACGTGCAAGCGTCTGATAAACAACAAAATACAAGTGTTGTCCACCTGCTAAGTGGATGTGGCTAATTTTTGCCACTTTTCTAAAACTTGTTGATTCGACTCAAAACTTGGCCAAGTAAAATCAACTCAGCCACAAATTAAGCTGAATTACTGTGAAAGTGGCTGGTGAGCACGACTCGGTTCATACTCAGCATGACTCATCAAGTTGGCTTTCCCACTTGGTCTTGACATGACTCAAACCCACTCACTGAAGTTGATGCATTTTTAAATGAAAAAATATTACGAGCAGTTGGCAGTAAAGGCAACAGTGTCCGCCACCGGGCCCACCGCTGCTTTGCTGATTTTGCTTGCCTTGCCTATTTTTAAACTCAACTGTTATAACTAACTGCTTACTATTAGCAAAATCATATTTGTAATTTAATTATTAAATATCAATTCAAGTCGAATCGAATCTTCGAGTCGACCCAACCGACCAGGTATTGTGTCGAGTTTTCGAGTCTGTAAACCATGCTTTTTTCAGAGGGTGATCATGATGATGGGTCCCACCAATTGGAAAGGTTGGATGCGGCATACACTTGACAAGTTGGAATTTAGCAGCCAGTTGTAGAAGGATGAATCCGCCAGCTTGGATATCAGAACTGAGTGTAGTTGCATTAAGCCTTACCAGCTACATACATGGCTGGGATCTCTACCTAGTTCACCTTGGTATAGCTATTCATCTTTTAGATCTCTCACACAACTCGCTCTAGCATTTGTAGGATCCTCAACCGAGAGATCTGCACCGTGGGATTACGACAAAAGGGTCCCATGGTTTATTAATCCATACATACTGATTTAATTTCGTGAATAGACCATGCATTAGAGTTATATTTGATTGGAGCATCCTTGCCACTGATCTTGATCCTTGTTTGACTTGAATGTGGAACGGCTTTGTATGTCGTAGTCCAGTTTCAACAAACAAAAAATGGACGGCTCAGATTGCTCAATCAGTACACGGAGTACGTTCTGCTGATAACAAGGCATCCACGCATGTGGAGGTGCCAGTAGTTTCACATCTGATAAACGGTAGTGAAATATCATGCAATTCTATCCTTCCGTGAAAGGGAAGCGATGAACTGATTTGCAATCTAGACTATCTTGAGTAGTGACAGGCCCAGTGAGATGGTGCATATCCCTAAGATCACATTGAAGAGACGATCATAGCCATCCGAATTCTCCTTTTTTTGAGAGTTGACCGTAATATTTTTAGCCATCCTATGACCGCCAGTTGGATGGTAAAATCAATCAACCGGTGCTATTTTTGGGCCATGCACCGTCCAACTTGGGCCCCATAAATTGGGCGGTATGGATTACCTCACACGCATGGCACACATGATGTATGAGGTGGATGAGTAACCAGGCCAACAATCATGACAGGTAGCCCAAATGGTATCCAGTATGTTCATTGGAGAGTGCCATCGGTGCATGTGTCCTATAGAGGTGTCCTATAGCGCAGGCCACCCATCATCGGAGTGGCACACGCCCGGTTGGGTTTACACGTGTGGTCCACCCCTGCACGTTTAAGGTGGTTTGTCTGGAATTAGAGCAAATTGAACAAGGTCCATTACCTGGGGTTGGGATTGGCCTAGATTTTCAACTGGTGAGCCAATGTGGGTCCGAATGTGTCATGAACCAAAAGTCACACTTGTTTTATTAGCTGATCATCGGATTAGTGGACATTTATTGGACGGTTAAAACTGAAAATATTCAATGGTCCTATTTCAACAAACAGGTACTCATGTGTCCGAGGTTAAGATTGTACAATCGATATAATTTGGCACTGTAAATTGAGAGGGAGCAGATTAGGTGAGACCCCGGATCCACCAAGGTGGGTGGGACCCTTTGACTGTGGGGCCCACCGTGATGTATGTGCCTTAAATCCGCAGAGTCTAGCTATTTTTGAAAGCTCATTTTAGGACCATAGTACAGGAAACAGTGGTGATTGACTATTAAAAACTTCTTGTGGGCCACCAAAGATTTGGATCAAGATGATATTTGTGGTCTCTTCATCTAGGTGTTTGTGACCCAGGTTGGATGGCAAATAAACATTCCAGTGGAATCCATAAAGTTTTTAATGGTGGGGATTCAATCACGACTGTTTCTGTGGTGTTGTCCACCTAAGATTTCAATCAACTTCATTTTTGGGATAAGCCAAACAATGAGCTTTCAAAATGTTTGGACGGTGTGGATTTAAGGCACATACATCACAGTGGCCCCCACAGTCAAAGATCCCACCCACCTCGTTGTATCCAGGGTCTCACCTAATCACCATATGACATAAACAACACTATGTTAGGCCCACACATCTACAACTAATTATCTATGAGATATGGGTAAAATGACCATTTCTCAAAGATAATGGCTGTGATATAATGTGAGGAAATCTGCAATGAATCTATAAACCAGGGCGGGCGTACTTAAAATAACACGAGCAAGAGGGGAGGCATTTATAATTGTAGAAACTAGAAGGGAGGTGCTTACAATTATTTAAAAAGATTACTTAGGAGTCCATGCGCCATTTTATTCGCTAAAAAGATGAACTCATATCACCTGAACGTATATTGCCTCCAGCAGCATGTTGGATACACTATCCAATATCAATGAAAAAACACCATGTGCAGGCATCATACATGGAACCGGCAGTGAAAAAGCAAAGACTACATGAAATAATGGCTTTGAAATGTTTAATGGCTTTGAAATGTTGAACGTGGGACTTAGGTAAATGACGCTTTTTCATTCGCACTAGATAAAGTTAGAAACAATCCGCTTCCATATGCACAGTCAAAGCATCACTCACCAGATGATCATAAATAAGATGTAAGGGAGGAGAAATAAATAAGATAGATGGGATATAAATGAACTAATGTCAATAGCCCTGCGAGAAAGCGAGTCCGGTGTAGCATTACCAAACACTCTTTTATGGCATTAACCACCGTCAGTGAGTCTCCATCAATTTCTAGTCATTTGATATTATTATTACTGTTCAAAGCAATATATAAACTATAAATATAAGGCATAAAATTCCACTAAATAGTAACCACAAATTTCTACTATGGCTCCTAATAAAACATGTGGTCCGCAGCTATGGATCCATCAATGGTAAGTTTCCTCCTTCACTTGATTTAAAAGGAATACATCGGTGAGCACGGTCTTGGACCGTAAGGAAGCCTTTAACAGAGCCAATCCCTAGTCAATAAAACAGTTAATAGCAAATGAGATAGGTATTGATTTTGTGAAATATAGTTTAAAAATGGTGGTGTACACCATACACGTACACAGTGCAGATGTATCACCATCTAGATCAACAAAATAGCAGGTCACATTGTCTATATGAGCTGATTGAATGAAATTAATTGTCTAAATTGATGGCCAAAAAACAAAAGCTGGTCCAAATTCGAATCAGACAATTGAGATGCACAAATGAGAACAATTTCCAAGCCATGCAAAAATGGAGACAAATAGCATAGCTATAAAGAAACAAATAATTGGAGAAAGTGATCCAAGGCAATTAATCATTTGCTTTAAAAGTTTGAACCGATAGAGCATGGCGAATCAATCCCTTTTATCTCATAGCCCATGCCTCACATCCCATGGGTTAGGAGCTCAGCCAAACCCCCCTCGTGGCCCACCCCAAGTGTGCCTCCGCATTCTAGGGCCACCTCACTCGAGCCCGGTTTGAAAATGCTCATGCATTAATTATCCCCAATAAGGAGTCTCAAACATGAGACCTCCTGCTCTGATACCACTTTGATTCAGGACAATCAACTGCTTGCTCTAAAAGCTCGAACTGATAAAACATAGCGAATCATTATCTTTATCTCATAGCCCAGGCCCCACATCACATGGGTTAGGAGCTCGGCCGAACCTCCCTCGTGGGCCCCACTTCACATGGATTATGCTTAACACAAGCCACTGCCTCACACGAATGAGGCCCGCCTCATATGAGCCATTTGCCTCACACGGGACGCCCACCCCGAGTGTGCCCCTACATCCCATAGGCCACCCCACTCGAGTCCAGTGTGAAAATGCCCCTGCATTAGAAAGGGATGTTTATTGGCAAATTCCTTAAAAAATATAAGCTTGCCAACCAATTCCCACACTAAAGGGTCATTTGATGCTTTTAACTACTTTTAGTTGTAAAGTATTTAGAGGTAAGTTATTTACATGTAGTTTTTGGAGGAGAAATTTCACTTATGAGTTACAGCTTTTCACCCCACTTGTAAACATTTAAAAAAGGAGTAATTCCACATACTTGTAAGAGACCTCCCTCCCTCCCTCCCACCTTTTAGGGGTGACATGAACAATGTCTTCATCTTTTAAAGGGATGAAGTAGAGCATAGGGAGCTCACTAGGTGTGTTTTCAACATCACATCCAATAAGTGCACCCCAATTTTCCATCCCTATACTTTACCCGATGCACGTGGTTTGTGGGTGGTTGCGTATATCCGCATGGAATAGTTTTCCCTTTAAAAAGGGCGGGGAAACCCTGTCATCATTATTTTTTTTAAAAAAAAAAAAAAAAGGTGCACCCCAGTGTATGGCCATACAAGCACAAACAAAAATATGGCTGATCTTATCATCAAGTGGGCTACCGGTGAGTTTGGAATTCTTTTGTGGTGTGCTATGTTTTTTATTGTGCAGCCAACCTGATGATTTTCCATTCATTTGATTGTCATTGTGGAGTGCACCTAGTGGACATGATGGGGGCATTAGATGACCTACTTGGGTGTAACAGAGACTGAGATGATCGCCCACACCAATACAGTTTTCTTTGTGGATGGGGGACGAGTTCTAGATGGGGCCCGTCGGGCCATTTTGAAGACCCCACATGTACTGTACATGCATAATAAAGACCCCACTTTGGGATGAAGCATGTGGACTACTTAAGAGACCATTTTAGTCATATAATTTTTATTTCGTGTTTATCCGACCTTTAGATCTTATCGATCAGGCCATCGGGCTACAAATCTACTAGATTTGGGCTTGTTATTTCTAGAATTTATTTGATTGATGAGATTGATAATAAGCATTTTAATTTTCTTATTTTGGATGATGGACCACTTCACTTAAGTAAGTGGCATAGTTGTAATTATTCTAAATTTTTAATTATAAAAGTACATAGGAGTAGACGTCTAACCCTAGTGGAGTTATTAAGAAGAAGAAAAACGAGAAAACCTCTCTTGTATGAAGGAATTTTTCTCATGTTTTAAGATTTCTAAGAAACCCTCCATTCCAATTGAATCGTGTAAGGGTATCTGCTTGTTCGGTGGTGGACTCCCCAAGACACATCCTTCGTCTTTCTCTTCTTCAAAAAGAATTATTCTTCTTCTCTTGTCTTCCTCTTTTCCCTTCCATTATAACCTTATAAACCCATCAAAACTCTACTCAATCCTCCCTCTCTTTCTCCCCATTTACCTAGCCATGTGTGGACTCACACGTGCACGCACACATGTGCGTCTATACGGGTAGCCACGTGTGGGCCCCCGTTCAGAGTTTTCCCTCTTTGATTTCCCTCTAAAACTCCCTAAACCCTAGATCATTTGAATCCCTAAAACCGTATTCCTAAATCTTCATCCATGAATACAAAACCCTAATGAAAATATGAATTTTTTTGTGTAACTTTCTCCAAACCAGAATTTTGCTTACATCATTGTCTATCAATGTAGTTGTTACACTACCCGCTCTAGATTGGAAGTCCCTACTTCCAAGTGGGTCACTCTTGAATTATTTTACATTTTTATGCACCGCGTATGTGATAACATAGGACCTTCGTATTATAAATTTGAAAATTTGAATTTATTATGTGGCTATGTTTGATCTTACAAGTTAATTGTTAAAATTAATATGTAAATTGATCTCTCATCTTGCATCCTAGGGTAGTTTCCATTATCTTACATGAGGATAGTTCGGATCTTTCTAGAGAAAATAAACGATAACACTTTTCTCATTTCATTTTAGGGGTGGCAATGGACTAGGTCATGTGAAGCACGAGCCTAAAAAATTAGTTGAGCCTGCTCAGTCCAGAAATTGATAAAAATAGCTTTTTCCACTTGAATGTGCTTGCTCTATCCATTAATCAAGTGAGCCACACGGTTAGTAAGAAATAGATAAGAGGAATGAAATTAACCGTCAACATTCAAGATTTATGAGTTGCTTAATTAATATTAAAGTGACATATTTGTAGGATATAAGACAAATCAAGCGTCTACATTCAATATTCATGGGCTGCTTAATTGAAATTAAAGTGGCATATTTGTAGGATATAAGACGTACCTATGAAGTCGAGTTAGGCATGGTTAGTCTAAAGAGACTTGAGCTCATGCCTGGACAAAAAAATAAAATAAATAAAAAATGATTGGGTAATGTGTGCTAGGCTTTGCTAGGCCAAAGCCTAGCTCACATACCAAGCTAATAGGTCCAAGTATGGACCAAAGTCAGGTCGAGCGGGCCAGTTGGCCCATTGCCACCCTTATTCCACCTCTTCGAAAAGTGCCTTTCAGAAATTTCAACTAGTCAAGGCTCTTTTTGGTCAAATTAGGTTTCTTTAATTTTGTGAAAAGCTAATACCAATATTATTTGAATTTTTACCCGATAGGTTTGGGCAAATAGTCTTCACCGTAGGTTTGCTCCCTATAGGCGAGGGTTCGATTCCCCTCCTTGGCTTTACCTGATACACGTGGTTGTGGGTGATTACGTCTATCCGCAGGGATTAGTCTCACTTCAAAAAAGAGGTGGGGACACCCTGTGTCTTCAAAAAAAAAAAAAAAAAATTTATTTGAATTTTTGGTCCTTCAGTATACCATATAGGAATGGGTATGCAGTACACTAATTCCTTTGCTAGGTGGAACACTAGGAGTAGGATCATACGCGTCACTCCAATTTATACAATGTATGCAATATAATGCTATATATCAAAGTCATATTGCAATTTATATATAAAATGATTAATGCTATTATTATACACATCCATGCTTAGTATTATAAGATAACTACATAAATTAGGGTTTTTGCTAACATTGTAAATCTCTATCATCATCTTATAGGCCTTATCCCAACCCACTGGTGTTGGCTATATGAATCCTTTTCTACCATTCCACTCTATCAACGGCCATTACTTTAGTAAATGTGAGAATGCTATATTGTTCAAATTCACGTGGAAAGTTATAACTTTGATGCTGGCTACCAACCTAACTCAACCCTTCTCCTTTATAGGTGGTGGGGACCGGCAATGAGAGCATAAAACTCCCATAAGCGCAATGTAATAGGCTATGCCATTGGTTGATGAAAATCAAGCGCTATCTTCTTCTTCTTCTTTTTAAAGTGCTATCTAATAGTCTATTAGATGGGTTGATTACAATCAACATCAACAAGATATAGATCTATATATTGTAAATATAAATCTCGATAACTTAATCGAGAGTAAAAACATAAAAACTAAGGGGTTGTTTGGATGCCTACAAAATACTTAAGTTGTAAAGGGATTACAGGAAATCGAATTACAAGTGCTTTTTGGATACCTATAGTTGCCCGTAAAAGGATTTACAGGCTATAAACACATTACAGTTTTTAGTTGTGATATGAAACCTAGTAAAAAGTCATGTTTCAAATTATAAGTAAAATCTTTAAAGCTAAATAAGGCATTATACAAAGTAGAACACAATGGTCGATATAAGCCATGATATGTGAGGCCCACCATACTGTGTATGGTACATCTAATATGTCCATCATATGCTTCCCTTGATGCTCTCCTATGGCCCTAAAAAACAGCCTGTTGATTGTCAAATGGCCCACATGAGAGAAGGATGGATCATCCACCATTAAAAACTTCCTAATTGCATTTGGGACCCACTGTGATGGGTAGAGGATATCTAATTTGTCTACTGTATACATGCTTTAATGTTCTTTTAGGGCAAAAAAAAAGAAGCAAGTCCTTATGTGATTTGCAGATTTTTAAGGTTTTATTGCCTAAGATCTATGGTATAAAGTAAACACTTTACAAGTTGGCCAAACAATAATTCGTTTACCATTAATAGATTACCACTTAAAAGCCAAACATAATAGCATAAAAACCACTTACACCTGAAATTCTTTTTAGGTGTAAAGTGTTTACAACTTCGATTGTGTACGGATGCCTATAAGTTTTTTAAGTTATACGTTACATGTAACTTATTTAGGTGTAAGTAGGTTACAGATACTCATGTTTGAATGTAAGTAGAAAGTTATATATTCACACCAACCAAAGCTTCAAGTAGGGAATCGTTTAAAAATGAAATTGATACATAAAAAAGTTTAAATAAAAATATGATTTCTTATTGAGCCCATCTGAATAGTTGGGCCAATTTTTATGCTCAACTAATCATCAATTGGACCATGAAAGTGAGCCCATGCATGCAAAATACCTATATAAAGTGACCCACGTATTCATCAACTAGAAATTGTGTTTGCCCTTCATCCAAGTCTATGTGACCAAATCAACAAGTTGGATGGGAAATAAACATGATAGTGGCCCCCATAAACTTTTTATTGGTAAGCATTATATCACCACTATTTCCTATAGTATAGTCCACTTGAGAGTTGAATCTTTCTCATTTTGGGATGATACCCTAAAATAAAAATGTAAAATAGATGGACGGCATAGATAAAACACAAATCATGATGAGGACCACAGAGAACCATCAAGTAGCTGACGTGGTTTGGCTTCTGGCATTGCATTGCATTTTCCCACATACATGATAAGTGAGGCCCTAAGAGATGTGATTTTCGGTAATCCAGTCCGTTAATGTCTTGAGTAGCATCAAGGATGGACCATGTCATGAAACTATCATTGATAGATCGTTGCTAACCGTTTGATTAGGAGTGTGGAGATGGATGGTTAAGAATGCTGTTCACGCTAGCAGTGCACATCAGATGAACGGATTGGATGGCATATACAAACTACGATGAACCCCTTATGGCAGTGTATATGTATAAGATCCCTTGCTTGGCCCCACTCCCAAAAAATCAGACTCATCAAAACTAAGGTGGGTCAAACCACTAGTATAGATTCATGTATAAGATCTCCATATTCACATGGCAAGCGCCTCCTCAGTTTTGGAATGGCCTAGTTTTTTGCATACCTCTTCACACATGTAGGGCACGCCAAATGAACGGATTGGATGGCATAAATACACCATGGTGGACCCCAAACATAACTATTTATAGGTGTCCGGATCCCAACTGTTTCCTATGGTGTGGCCCACTTGAGTTTTGATGGTACTCGTTTGGCCCCATGGAAAAGACGAAGAGGCGCATATGATGGGTGGTGTGGAATGCCTTGCTAACTATGACAAGAGCATATCATGTCAGTGCAAATTCAACAAGACAGGATTAAAAATCAGACAGATCCAAAACTTAGATGGGTCACACCACATGAAATAATTAGAACGAAAACGTCACCATTGAACTTTTCTTGGAGCTAAACATGATATTTAGGGCCCGTTTGGCCCGGCGGATTGGAAGGGATTGGATCGTATTAGAAGGGATTGAAAGTTAAATCCCAGGATTGATTGGGCATGCCAAACAGGCTGGGTGACCTGATCTCGGGATATAGCAATCCGATGGATCTTAAGACAATCCACTGACAACACCATCATTACCTTTAAATCCCATCCAATCCACCCTAATCCATTCAAATTTGCCTGGGACGTGTTTGGTTCGAGGGATTGGAAGGGATGGGAAGGTTTAATCCCGAGATTGGCCAAGTGTGCCAAATAGGCTCAATATAACAATCCCAGGACAATCCTGTGGATCTTAAGATAATCCACCGACAACACCATCATTACCTTGAAATCCATGCCATCCACCCTAATACCATTCAATCCCTTCCAATCCACCCGGCCAAACAGGCCCTTATATGCCTTCGTAGGGTTATTAGCCCTCACATAAATTGTAGGTACAAATATCATCTTGAGGCAAAACTTTGATGGTCCTCACGAAGTTTCCAATTCAATCCCTACTGTTTTGTGTGGTGTGGTCCACGACTTTTGAATCTGTCTAGCTTTTGGACTCATGTGAGCTTTACAGCTTCCAACCATATGAAGTTCTTATGGCCGGTAATGGAGGCAAGTCGTGTCCTATCTTTATCCTAGTATCATTATAAAGGGTGCCAAATAAGCCCCTTTTGAAAATAAGATCTCCAGTATAAGGCCCACTACATGGACTGTCTGAATTGATACCATTGGAGAAGTTGTAGAAGCAAATTTGGAATTCGAATTAAACACATGGAAAATAAATGCAACAAACCATATATAGGAACACATGTTTTTATTAGTGTCCTCGCTCTTGCTCCGGTGGTAGAATCTTGTGAGTTTCAACACCTGGTCAAGGGTTTGAGTACCCATAGGTGGTGAAATCCCACTATGGGGTGAGTGTGTGGCAGTGTGCGTGCGTGTTTAAAAATAAAATAAAATAAAAAAAACACATTTTTTTATGTGAAAAATTCACACGGGAAAAAACCCACAACACAAAGTGACAACAAAATTCACTATGAAAAACAAATTGTAATAGATAAATTGTATTTATAAATGCAAAATCCTTTAAAAAACCCTGGCATTTCTAATCTTACTATAATCCTGTATTACACTCATATTTATAGTACAACAACCAAAATAGAAAACAATGTATACAATTATACAAAATTGTGCATACCGTCAATTTAAGCATCGATTGATTGACATCGATTGAGCTCCACATATTCGAACAATCAAACATGCTCAAAAGTGTCCAAAGATACATCACCATAACAATCACCGTTGGACAAATATGACTCTATGTTATGTTCTTCTCGCTCCATAGTGTCATCTACATGTGCATGGTTGAAGAATGTTCTTCACCGTTTCTTAACTTGTGTACAACTAACATACAAGTGTAACCCTTTATGCTAGAAAAATATATAAAATTTGGACGTGCACTCACATGTTACACTATGTTAAGGGATTAATTCATATGTTTTACCCATGCAATAAAAAAAAATAAGAAAAAGAACAAGAAAAAAAAAAGAGGATATTTCCACATGCAGTGCATATGGAGAGAGTAAGGAAGAGAAATTATAAGAAATGTAGGAAAAAACCAGGGATACACGTGGAAAGAGAAAAAGAAAAGTCCATAGGCATCTTCCATCCGCGAGCAACCCATTTCATATATATATATATATATATATATATATATATATATATATATATATATATATATATATATATATATATATATATATTTTTTTCTGTGTTGTGACTAACTTGAACTTTAGATTTATCTTATTTTTTAGGCTAATATTCTAACATGAGTAAGTACAACCCACAAAGCCCATGTTATATGGTTTCCTCAATACCATATTTAATAGAGAAAGAAAAGTGAGTGTAGGTAACTCACATGGGGAGGTATGGCATACGGAGGGGAGAGAGGTGGAGAGAATGCAGGGGCAGATGGAGAGATAAAAGGGATGGGAAATTAGGAGGGGAGAGGTGTGGAGAGAAGGTGCCATAGAGAGAAGAAAACAACGGCTAATCAATCTCATTGTTTTCCTTGTTGTGGCTCACATCAGCCCTTCATCTGCCTAAATTTCTGATGATATCCCAAGATCAACCTACACAATAGATGTACAGAATATCTGTCAACCAATCGTTAAGATAATCCAACATAGAACTCTGTTGCCTGGTTTTCCTAAATAGATACTTCATGGATGTGCAGGCACATGGAAGAGTGAGGTGCAATTTGTGCGGTTCCTCTTATAGTAAGATCTCAATCATTAGTTGTCGAGCAGCTGCATTTTATTATGAATCAACGCTTTTGATACAATGTTGTGAATAGTAACTGAAAGGGCAAGATTATCTGAAGTTAGTGGTGTTGTATTATACAACCAGGGGCAGATCAAAGTCATTGATGTTGCATACAACCATCAATTGTTTCACTAGGGCATGAGCCCAAACAAAAGGCAGATCTAAAGCTCAAGTGGAACACACCATAAAAAAATTTCAAAAAAAAAAATTAAAAAAGAAAAAAAGAAAGAAGGATTAAATGCTCACTATTAAAAACCTCTTGAGGGCCTCATAAGTTTTAGGTCAAACTTATATTTGTGTTTTCCCTTTGTACAAGTTAGAGTAACTTTACAAATAAGTTAGATGGCAAATAAACATTAACAGAGAGTTGAAAGTTTTATTAGTGGGCATCAGTGTCCTTACTATTTCCTATGGTGCGGTCCACTTAACATTTGGATCTACCTCATGTTTGGTTTTATGCACTAGTGTGAGTTAGCCCAAAAAGTAGACAGCCCAGATATATCTCCGTAGAGCTCGATGCTGCATAAATCTGTCGGCAGCATCATGCAGGGCCTACGTACGTGTCCTATGTATCTCATTTCAACATATCCAAAGCTAGTAAATCAGGCCAAGGAAACTGATGAGATAATTAATGACGCACACTATTGAAACATTCTTTTAAGCTATATATATATATATATTGCAAAATATTGATTTTTAAATAAAATATATTTTAATAATAAAAAATAATATATAATATATATTATGTTGTTTGGAAAAAACGCCGTTTTGTAGGTTTTTGGGAATAGTCCCACATGGGAAAGGGAAGAGAAAAATCTGTGGTTTAAATGATAATAGTGGAGTATTATAATATTTACCTACCTAGTTCGTGGACTATGGACTTTGCCCGCACTGGAATACCTGCGCGCGCTCGGGCACGGGCACGGTGCGAGGGCGTGGGCATGTGAGGCAGCGTGCCTGTAGAGGCGCTAGTGGCGCACTTTGCACTTCGCAAGATGTGTGCGAATTGAAAATCTAGAGGACTGAATGAGAGTCCCTCTGATTATATAGAGGCTGGAAATATAGTTGTTGCACAAATGTGTAACAAATTTAGGACTTAATGCAAGAAATCATAATGCAATAAAACGGCTAAGCTAACTTCTCACAATGAAAACCATATAACGGCTAGTTTCCAACAACCATATAACAGCTAGTTTTCTCCAACAGCTAAAAATGGTCATGGGATTTATTTCCTTAGACCATAACCTCCACCTACCATAGCTTATAAAAGGAGGGCCTGGATGGGTTTCCATACCATCTCAACTCACTCCAGCAAAACCCATACAAATTCTAGTATTTCCAGCAACATAGCAAGGCTTGAACCTTAGCTTGAAGAACAGACCAACGGTGTGGTCTATGACGGTTCAACCGAACCAGTAGCTGAAGAATTGAATTGACCAGTGCAGTGGTCAAAACCACTTTTTTTTTCTTTTCTTTTGGAATTTTTCTCTATATTGTAATACTGCCAGAAAGTGTGTAATAGAGTTCCATTTGGTGGGCCTTCATGTTTGCTGAACGCAGACCCACATCAGGCTCGTCGTATCCTAGAGCTATTTGCCTGTAACTTATCGGCATATTCAATTTACTTGAGTAGGGGCAAATAATGCTTTAAGGATAGCATTTTTCAGACATGCTTCAGCCTGTCCTTATTTCTGATTATCGTGATATTTTCGATTTCCATATTATACAGAAATTACATTAATCTGTATAATTTTCAATAATCTTAAAGCGTTATTTAGATAATGGAAGCCGACAGTATTTCATCCATCAAGCTGATGAATCAGGACTTGATACATCTTGATTGGTTCCATGGAACCGATTTTACAAGATGACAAGACAAGCTGAAATTTCTCCTAACGACGCTAAAGATCTACTATATATTAGATCCAAATCTGCAAGCGCTACCTGAAGCAACCGATGACGACACACCTGAACAGGTGGCCGCCCGCACCAAACGAGCCGAAGACGAACTCTTGTGTCGAGGACACATTCTGAACGCTCTCTCCGACCGTCTGTATGATCTGTACCAACAGACGTCATCAGCAAAAGAGATCTGGGCCGCTCTGGAGTTCAAATACAAGACTGAAGAAAAAGGTACCAACAAGTTTCTCATCGCCAGGTATTTTGAGTAGATAACAAACCGTTGCTATCCCAAATCCAAGAACTGCAGCTAATAGCAAACAAAATCAAAGCTATCAAAATAGATCTTCCTGAATCATTCCAAGTCGGGGTTATAATCGCCAAATTGTCACCGATGTGGAAAGACTATAAAAAGAAGTTGCTGCATAAAACTAAGGACTACACACTTGAACAAATTCAGAAACACCCCAAAATTGAGGAAGAATCCCGTAACCGCGATAAAAAGAATGATAACGGAAATACCTCGTTCAAGGTACATGCAGTAGAGAACTCTAATAACAAACACCCCGAGAAGGACAATTCTCTGAAACCCAATAAAGGAAAATTCAAGAAAAACGCCCAAAAAGAAGAACGGAAAGTTTAAAGGCCCATGCCATGTCTGTCGAAAAACCGGGCACTACGCTCGAGTATACCGATATCGCAAATCTAAATAAGAGACGAGTGCAGTAGAAGAAGGCGATATCGTGGCCATGATCACTGAGGTGAATACCATCCAAGGCAAAGTTCCAGGATGGTGGTATGATACTGCCGCTACAGTACATGTGTGCTACGACAAATCAGCCTTTAAAACCTATGAGAAATTGACCGATGGTCAAGAAGTCCAAATGGGTAATGAAGTCCGATCGAAGGTCGTCGGTAAAGGAACTGTTGAACTGATATTCACCTCTGGGAAGAAAGTGATTCTGACCAATGTACTGCACGTTCCAGACATGAGGTGAAACTTAGTTTCTGGAAATCTTCTGGAAAAACCAGGTATAAGGGTGGTGTACGAGTCAGGTAAACTGATTCTGTCTAAGAATGAGAATTTTGTCTGAAAGGGATACGCTTGTAACAGAATGGTTAAGTTTTCTCTGAATGAAAGTAACATTTCTGCGTATATGTTTGAATCCACTGGACTGTGGCATGATAGGCTAGCCTATATAGGATATAGTACTTTGAAGTTCATGGCTAAGAATGGTTTAACTCATACACAGATAATGAAACCGATAAATGTAAAGTGTGCATACGATCCAAAATGACGAAGAAATCTTTTCCAAGTTTTGAAAGATCGTCTTAAGTATTGGATCTTGTGCACAGTGATATCTGTGAGTTAAACGACATTTTTACTCATGGAGGTAAACGGTACTTCATAACCTTTGTAGATGATTGCTTTAGATATATGTATGTGTACCTATTAAAGAGCAAAGATGAAGCATTGAACATGTTTAAGATATATAAAGCAGAAGTAGATAATCAACTAAATAAGAAGACAAAAATTCTTCGTAGCGATAGAGGAGGAGAATATTTTTCTAATGAATTCGATAGCTTCTATGAATAACATGGATTAATACATCAATGTACAACGCCATACACACCTCAACAAAATGGAATAGCTGAAAGGAAGAATAGAACATTAGTAGAAATGATCAACTCAATGCTGATAAGAGCAAAGTTGTCACTAAGTCTATGGGGTGAGGCACTGCTTGCAGCATGCCATATTCTAAATAGAATACCGTTTAAAAAGTATAAAATATCTCCATATGAAACATGGAGAGGCAGAAAACCTAACCTAGGATATCTTAAAGTGTATGGGTGTCTTGCATACTGCAGAACCCCTGATCCAAAAAGAACTAAGTTAGGACCAAGAGTTATTAAGTGCACCTTCGTAGGGTATGCACAAAATAGTAAAGCTTATAGACTTCTAGACATAGAGTCTAATACAATAATAGAATCAAGAGACGTTGAGTTCTTTGAGAACTCACTATCCTTAGAGTTAAAGTATAATGAAATCCAAACTCCTAATAGAAAACCAGATAGCATAGCTCCACAGATAGTGGAAGCTCCTATTGAACCTCGTAAGAGTCAAAGAACAAGAATAGAGAATAGTCTAGGAGATGACTACATAGACTCACAACGCATCATTTTCCATCTTGTAGAAGCAGATAAAGAAAATGTTATAAGACAAATACCTATAATGATGAATATAGAAGATGATCCTAAATCATATAAAGATGTTATATTAAACTCTGGAATCTATCTTTGCAAATCAAACATGAAAACTAGTAAACTTACCTCCAGGTTCTAGACCCATGGAAAGAAGCTATAAACGATGAAATGGAATCTATACTGTCAAATCAAATATGAAAACTAGTAAACTTACCTCCATGTTCTAGACCCATAGAATGTAAGTGAGTATTTAGGAAGAAATATCACATTGATGGAACTATCCAAACCTTTAAAACTCGACTAGTAGCTAAGGGTTTTAGACAAAAAGAAGAGATAAATTATTTTGACACATACTCTCCTTTAGCTAGAATAATTTCCATTAGGATATTATTTGCACTAGCTTCAATACATCATCTTCACATCTACCAAATGGATGTAAAGATCGCTTTCCTGAATGGTGACCTCAATGAGGAGGTATACATGGAACAACCTGAAGAATTCATTCTACCAGGAAATGAAAACAAAGTATGTAGATTAGTCAAATCATTGTATGGATTAAAACAAGCACCAAAACAATGGCATGAGAAGTTTGATTCCAAAATACTATCTCATGGTTTCATGCATAATGTAGCTGACAAATGCATATATTCTAAAGTAGATGGTAGTTGTATCGTTATTATTTGTCTATATGTTGATGACATGTTAATAATAAGTAATAAAATGGAAGGTGTGACTGAAACAAAGAGGTTTCTATCTTCAGTATTTAAAATGAAGGATCTTAGACAAGTTGATACCATCTTAGGTATCAAAGTTAAACAACATTATGGGGGTTATGCTTTGTGTCAATCTCATTATACTGAGAAGATACTAAACAAGTTTAACCATCTAAATATAAAAGAAGTAAAGACCTCATTTATCCAAGTATCAAGCTAAAAGAAAATATTGGAAGAACCATTACACAATTAGAATATGCGAGTGCTATAGGGAGTCTTATATATGCTATGCAATGCATTAGACCAGATATCGCATATGCTGTGAATAAACTTAGCAGGTTTACTAGTAACTCTAGTACTGAACACTGGAATGCAATCAGTAGAGTCCTTGGTTACTTAAAAGCAACCAAATACTTAGGACTATTTTATTCAGAATTTCCTGCTGTATTGGAAGGATATACCGATGCGAGCTGGATATCGAGTGCAGGAGACAACAAGTCTACTACAGGGTGGGTATTCACACTAGGAGGTGCGACTGTATCTTAGAGATCCAAGAAACAGACTTGCATAACGCACTCGACCATGAAGTCTGAATTTATAACCCTGGCTGCAACAGGCAAAGAGGCTGAGTGACTAAGGAATCTTCTATTAGAAATTCCTTTCTATGGAAAGTCTATATTGGATGTGTCACTACATTGTGACAGTGAAGCCACATTAGCTAGAGCTTATAGCGGCACTTATAATGGTAAATCTAGACATATAAGTCTTCGACATGATTATGTCAGACAATTGATTCGAGATGGAATCATTGCTATTTCCTATGTGAAATCAAGCAACAACCTGACAGATCCTTTCACTAAACCTCTACCGAGAGAGGTAGTAAAGGCTACATCTAGATGGATGGGGTTGAAACTCTTCAACCAAAGTTCCGCCAGTGATGGTAACCCAACTTGAAGTTAGAAAATTTCTAAATTTGGGTTTAATGGGTAAAAATAAGTCACTGATATATGGAAAGTTTTTTAGCACTAAATTATAAAACTCTATCCATAATAGATAAGTGCTGAGCGTTACGAAAGAGGGTTGAGTCTGAGAACTCTTAATGAAATCCAGTCTATAGGACAAGTGTCTTATAGTAACGGAGACATTGGAAGGATTTCACCTATATGAACGTAGAGATGGTGCCATCTCTCATGAGAGTTGGGAGTTTTCTCTAGGGATTGTTCACGAATTAGAATAAGCACATGGCCATTAAATGTGCTGAGCAATATTGTGAGAACTCTAACAAACACATAACGAATATGTGTGTGGTTTCTCCAACTTTGTTGTCTAGGAATAACTGGTTCAAAGCTGCGGCTACCAGTCATTTCGATAGAGTTTTGAGATACTTACACTAAGGAAAGATTAAAATCAAAAGATATCTTTCTTTATGCATATAAGCTGATTATTTTGGCAGAATTGTTTAACCAAGAAAATATATATTTTTTAAAAATCAAGTGGGGGATTGTTGTAAAATATTGATTTTTAAATAAAATATATTTTAATAATAAAAAATAATATACAATATATATTATGTTGTTTGGAAAAAACGCCGTTTTGTGGATTTTTGGGAATAGTCCCATATGGGAAAGGGAAGAGAAAAATCTGTAGTTTAAATGATAATAGTGGAGTATTACAATATTTACCTACCTAGTCCGTGGACTATAGACCTTGCGTTACGTACTGGAACACCCGCGCCCGCTCGCGCTCGGGCACAGGCACGGGCTCGGGCTTGGTCTCGGGCTCGGTGCTAGGGCATGGGCATGTGAGGCAGTGTTGCTGTAGAGGCGTTAGTGGCGCACTTTGCACTTCGCACATGCGCATCGTGTCGCAGAGGGTCGCTCCCTTCGCGAACCGGAGCGAGATGTGTGCGAGACGTGTGCGAGTAGTGGCTAAGGCAGATGGTTGGCTGGACGAAAATCTAGAGGACTGAATGAGAGTCCCTCTGATTATATAGAGGTTGAAAATATAGCTGTTGCACAAATGTGTAACAGCTATGGACTTAATTGCAAGAAACTGTTGCTAACAGCTATAAAACGGCTAGCCAGCTCTCTCACAATAGCCATATAACGGCTAGTTTCCAACAACCATATAACAGCTAGTTTTATCCAACAGCTAAAAATGGTCATGGGATTTATTTCCCTAGACCATAACCCCTAGCCACCATAGCCTATAAAAGGAGGGCCTGGATGGGTTTCCATACCATCTCAACTCACTTTAGCAAAACCCATACGAATTCTAGTGTTTCTAGCAACATAGCAAGGCTTAAACCTTACCTTGAAGAACAGACCAACGGTGTGGTCTAGGACGGTTCAACTGAACCAGTAGCTGAAGAATTGAACTGACCAGTGCAGTGGTCAAAACCACTTTTCTCTTCTTTTTTTTTTCTTTTTTTTCTTTTTTTCTTTTGGGATTTTTCTCTATATTGTAATACTGCCAGAAAGTGTGTAATAGAGTTTCATTTGGTGGGCCTTCGTGTTTGCTGAACGCAGACCCACATCAGACTCGTCGTATCCTAGAAGCTATTTGCCTGTAACCTATCGGCATACTCAATTTACTTGAGTAGGGGTAAATAACACTTTAAGGACAACGTTTTTCAGACGTGCTTCAGTCTGTCCTTATTTCTGATTATCGTGATATTTTCGGTTTCCATATTATACAGAAATTACATTAATCTGTATAATTTTCAACAATATATATATATATATATATATATATGTGTGTGTGTGTGTGTGTGTGTGTGTGTGTGTGTGTGTGTGAAAATGGTTCTATGCGTTAGAGCTCATGGGAACTTTCCGTGAGGTCAAGCTGTGTGGGCCTCATTGTGATGCGTTTTAAGCATCTATCTTATCAGTCAGATGCACCATTCCATAGTGGGCCTTGGGCTTAAAAATCAACTTAATCTATGACTTGTGTGGGCCACACCACATACAAAAGTTGAGAGGGGTTACCCTCCCATTAAAACATTCACAATCATTTGTTGAGCCCACTGAGATGTGGTTCACAAATGCAGCCCATCCATTATGTGTATCCCACATGGATGAGGGGTTAGGCCAAGTTTCAGATGCATCCAATTTTTAGGTGGGCCCGACCAAGTGCTTTTATATGTTTGTAGGCATGTCTTCACATGATTTTAGATAGTATGGTCCACCTGAGTTCCATATATGGTTGATTTTTGGGATATCCCATAATCTAAAGGAGACCCATCAAATGCACAGTGTTGATGTTTGATAGGCATCACGGTCGGGTGGGGTCCACACAACTCGACCTCATGGGAAGTTCCCGTGAGCTTTATGCCATCGAGCTCATGGGAGCCTCCCATGAGGTCGAGCTGTGTGGACCCCACTATGATATGTGTCAAACATCAACCTTATAAGTTAGATGCATCATTTCAGGGTGGGCCACAGACTTAAAAATCAAGTCAATCCATGACTTGGATGGGCCATGATACGTACAAAAGTTGAGAGGGGTTATCTTCCGATTAAAACATTCATAATCATTTATTGGGCCACCAAGATATGGTTCACAAATCCAACCCATCCATTGTGTGTGTCCCACTTGTACCAGGGGTAAGAATAAGTTTCAGCTTCATACAAAACTCAAATATGCCCCCACCAAGTGCTTTTATATGTTTTAGGCATGTCTTTACATGGTTTTAAATGGTACCTAAGTTCCATATTCGACTGGTTTTTTAGATATTCCATAACCTAAAAGGGACCCATCAAATGCATAATATCGATGTTCGACACTGATCATGGTGGGGCCCTGTAACGCCTTGAAAATCGGGGGTCGAGCAGGAGCTCAACTCCCGAGTTCCAACGCATCACTTATGCAACATAGACAATGATGATTAAATGTTGTCTGTATTAGCACAGTAAACATGAATGAGATAAAGCCAAAACAACATATCATACTCCAGAGACGATTAATTTAAGCGAGCGGAAGACAGTGATAGATATATGAAATGTATAAGTAATCGTAGGTCTCCTGAGTCTGATCATGTAACCAGGTCAATAAATACATGTAAATTCTCAAAAATATACAAAATGGTAATGTGTAAGGTCATCTAGTCCAAAACCCTATAGCCCTGACAATCAGGACACGACTTACATGAACCCGCCTAATAACTGCATATAGGAGAACGCCTCCTCATCGTCCTCGAAACTTGGCTCCGCGTCGTAGGCATCGCCATCACCTGCAGCTAAGATAGAGTCTGTTTAGTGTTTAAAACATCATCCCAGAACGTGGGAGTGAGTGATCAACTCAGTGGAGTTATAAAGCAAAGGTTAACATGTTATCAATTCAGTCACGCAGTAATGATAAAGCAATACAATCAAGCATTCTTAAGTACTCTAGTTAATGCAAAGATAATATGTATTAATGATGTATGCCCTCGCTTGCACTCCCTCTGCAAACTTCCTCTCACGATCGCGGCATGTACCCCTTCCACAGTGCTAAACTCCAACGCCAAAGGCACATGCAATGTGATGCATGAACGTGATTACCGAGTTCCTATTAGACCTTTTCATACAGCAGGATTAGGAAGCTAAGGTACCTCCCTTATATCATTTCCCAAACAATAATCCATTCTAGGGTCGTTAGCCCTAGTAAGTATCATACAATATTACGGTTCTAGGTCACTGCAAAGGGCTCTTCACCTGATCAGTGTAGGCCTAGTTTATACTTTAGTTGCTATGGAAAAGCTCGTCGCCTCAACGCAGTCTCAGAGTAAGTTCGAGGTCACTACAAAGGGCTTGTCACCTGATCAGTGTAGGCCGACAGCTCGAATACAGTGTCTCATACCACCATATTTGGCTCACGAGGTGGTGTTGCTCACTGGTCACTATGGGGAGGCTCGTCGCCTCAGCGTAGGCTGACAGCTCGACCACGGTGTCCTATACCACCATGTCCGGCTCATGATTCTTAGCGGATCGAGGTACCAAGGTTAACGAGGTTTCCACTGGTAAGTTTGGTACCTTAGATTTAAGCAGTAGTATCCATACATGGTGAACATATATCAGGCCAATCGGTTTACTTGACAAGCTCGACTAGTACGAGCGCACGTAGATTTAATCGACATGAAATGCATAAGTATCCCGCGTGGCCTAACCACTGTCGTCAAATGATGGACAACTCGGGTTCATCGAACGCTTCCGTCGTGGCTAAGAACAATTCGGGTACCGACCGTAAACCATTACCGATTGCCTGGACTACGGTGTAGCCCCAAACGCATTTCAGAACAGTAACATTCACATGTAATAGCTAAGACAGCATATAACAATACAATTAAATATAGATCTCATGTCATCATTTCGACGAACACATAAAATACATGTTAACATACATGAGTATTTAATCCACAAATCACATAGTAGTAAAATAGATTACTTGAAAGAAGGGGATTGAGAATCTTATCTCAACACCCTCATTAAGTACATTACATTAAACATTTTCTCACTCAGGCATTTTATCGAATACTTATACTACACATATCAACATACATAACATATAACATATACTTGGACAGATCCTTCCAACAAGGAGTTGTCACATACACAGCAATCTTGTATCTGCATTCCATAGACACGGCAGACACAAATCACAATCTCATATTCATTTAGTCATTTCAACAAACACTTAGAATATACACTACAACATACATGACGTATGTTGGCCATAACATGTATTAGGGAAAACCCTTTCAACAAGGGGTTGTTGCACATACAACAACCTTATATCCATGATGGATAATCATGTCAAACACGAATCCAAATTCTATACACATTCAATCATTTCAACTAATACATGGAGTGCACTATACTCAACATAGTTCGTATATATTTGTAAAGCAAAGGAATCTTCGCATTTAGCATGTGAAATGACACCCAAATCAGTTATAAATCATTAGCCGACATTGAAAGTCTTGAAAACCATAACTTAAACATTTATAGTCCACACCTTTCGTTGGTAAATAAGTATCGAACTCAGTTTGTATACCGAGTCTTTGTCTACAGCACAACGGCAACCTACAGTATGAAATATGTTAGCTATTTCATCACTTACACTATTTGAAATCCTAAAACAGATTAGGGTTAGGATTTCTTACCTAAGAATGGGATCGGAATTGCCGGAATAGCGATACAGAGGAGATAATTAAGCATGTGGAGCGGCGGGATGGAATCCCACAAACAAACTCCAACTCTCCCTCACTTTCTCTCACTTTCCTTCTCTTTCTTCTCTCTTCTCTCACCTAGGGTTAAAAATTCGTATGTGAAGGGAGTGAGAGCATTTAAGGCCTTTATATAGGCCCAGAACTGATGGGAATGGCCTTAAGGTTATGGTATACTTAGGTTATGGCCAAATAGGGGCTGTTTCGGTTCAACGGATGCATCTGGAAGCCCCTTTTCTGCGTGCGGTCGGACTTAAGCTCCCTGACATTGGATCTAGGTCGAGTTAAGTTTTCAGTCCAATCAGATTTACAGATCGACCATGGCGGACCAGTTTTAGTTCAACGGTCACCGGTGTTCGATCAGGGCCACAAGTACACTGACATGTGTTGAAAAATTCCCCTGATCCGAGAGTGTAATTGGGTCAGATTCCGACAGTCTGAAAGCTTAGATTTGGCCTGCAAGCGAATGACTTAATTCACTTAAATCTGAATTCATTTTTGAAAGGTTTTCGTATTTCTCACACACTTCGCTCCGGGCTCAAGTTGTGTGTTTCTGGATATTATTAAGACTTGATTTCTGAGATGGTTGTCAAGCCCAGTATGGCGGTCATAAGTATATAGTTTCGTGGTCATCAGACTTTCGACGTACGGTCCAAGTCTAATACGAAGTTTCAAGGTGCTCCCGAGAGTGACTGGGTTTTGAGATTGACCCTAGATTTCAGGGTAATGTAGCGTTAATGATTCTGCAAGTTTTTGGTCTTGTAGTTCGTATTTAAAGTTGTTCAAGTTAATTTCATAGCTAATCTAGTTTAACACTTAGTTAATTTCGTCTAATTTCTAAAGGATTCGGTCCTGAGTGATTTTTGCCTGACGTCTAATTTCTAAAGGATTCGGTCCTGTGTGATTTTTGCCTGAGGTGGTACTCAGGCCTTTGTACGAATTTTTCCGAGGTGTTACAGGCCCACATAACTCGACCTCATGGAAAGTGTATATATATACACACACACATGCACACACATGGGAAAAGGTTCCATACACACACACGCGGGAAAAGGTTCTATACGGTCAAGCTCATGGGAACTTCCCATGAGGTCGAGCTGTGTGGGCCCTACCGTTATGATGCTAAACATCTACCCCATCAGTCAGATACAACATTCCATGGTGGGCCTCATGCTTAAAAATCAAGTCAATCCATGACTTTTGTGGGCCACACCACATGTAAAAGTTGATATGGGTTATCCTCCCATCAAAATATTCATGATCATTTGTTGGGCCCACTGAGGTGTGGTTAACAAATTCAAGCCATACCTTATGTGTGTTCCACTTGTACAAGGGGTTAGACTAAGCTTCAGATGCATCCAAATTTTAGGTTGGCTCCACCAAGTGCTTTTATATGTTTTAGGCATGTCTTCATATGATTTTAGCTAGTATGGCCCACTAGAGTTTTGTATATAACTGATTTTTGAGATATCCCATCATTTAAAGGGGACCCATCAAATGCACGGTGTTGATGTTCGACATACACCATGGTGGGGCCCACACAGCTCGACCTCATGGAGAGTTCCCATGAGCTCGACCGTATAGAACCTTTCACACACACACACACACACACACATACATACATGTCATCCAACGTGTTCATAAGATCACACACATGAAGAGAAAAATAAACATGTTCATGATCACACGGACATAAATGGGAAAATACAAATATAGATAAAAAAAACTTCTATGTTCTTTAAGAGGTTTTCAATGGGAGGTGCTCAATTCCCACTGTTTCCCATGATGTGGTCCACTTGATCTTTGGCCATGCTTCAATTTTAGGTTCATGCCTGAAAATGAGCCGGTAAAATAGATGAACGATATAAATAAAACACATACATTACAGTGGGCCCTAGAGAGTTTTACTCAGCATGAAATCTGCATCCCAGCCTTACCAGTTCCGATTAGGGGTGTACATCGAGTCGAATCGAGTTGAGCTGGCCTCAGCTTGACTCGGCTCGAACACTAGCTGACCTCAGCTTGAACTCGGCTCGGCTCGGTTTGATCAACAACTCGGGCTGATTTCGTCATTGAGGCATTTCCACAAACACCTGAACTGCAACTTTACAATCCCATTGTTTGTAAAACAGAGGCAATGGTTTACAGGTGATTTATCAAACACCTTTTAAGTAACATAAAAAAATAAAAAAACAGAAAAAAAAAGAGAAAAAATGTATTTGTTTAATGTATACATCTTGCTTGCCACCGGCCAAACCTTGGTTGAGTCATTTTATCAAATAGTTGGTGAGCAACATCAATGGCAAAGTAACCGAGTCATCAAACTAGTTCGATCCGAGTTCGATTCGAGCTGGATTCAATCTGAGTAGAGTCGAGCTGGGCTTGCTCAAACTCGGCTCAAACTCATTTTCGAGCTCAAAAAATCAGGTTAAATCGGCTCAAACTCAACTTCCAACCGAGTCGAATTGAGCTTTTCAAGTCCAGTCGAGCGAGCTAACCGAGCTAGCTCGGCTCGTGTACACCCCTAGTTCCGATGCCAAGTGGACAGAATCCAGGCCCCTCATTAAAATAGGCCCAACACATTTCCATAATCCAGCCCCGAAGTCATGAGCATCCGCATCATAACGTGCCTCACGCGTTAGAAATCATTTAATAAGTCCACCTGCAACATGAGGTAACCAACCAAATGATGCCACATTTTTTTTCTCATCTTAGGAAGTGAATTTCGTACTGACTAAACTCTGTAGGCCCACTGTAATTTATGTCTTTTATCCACCCTGTCCATCCATTTTACCTGATAATTTAAGGGCTGGAGACAAAAAAAAAAGGTAAATTATATCAAAGCTCATGTGGACCACACCACAGGAAACAGTGTGAATTTAATATCTACTGTTGAAAAGATCTTGGGGGCTACAGAGGTTTGGGATCTTCTGTGTGGTCTACTCGAGCGTTGAATCTACCTAATTTTAATGACGATACGATAAAATGATACGAGAAAAGGAATGGACGGCATGGATAAACAGATGCATCAAGGTGGACCCGCCCACAGATTTGCCCCGTTCGTGGCTAGAGACGGGCGGGGTAGGACGTAATTCGCTTCCCAATTCGGAAGCCATTTGCAACCAACTGCTGGTCAAAGCTCAAACAACCGTACCTGCTGAAGCAAAAAACGACCGGTAGGCGGACTGAAGAAAACGTTATCTTCCTTCCAAACCCAAACGCTAGAAATTTCACACTCTCCAACCAAAACCCTAACCCAAACATGGCCTCGTCCGATCCAAAACCTAACCCTAATTCCTCTCCCGAATTCCTTGAAGAAGAAGCAGGTCACTTCAGCTCCCTCTCCGTCGACGATCCCCAAATCTCCGCCGTTAACGGGACTCTGAATCCGAATTATGGTCGCGAGATTGAAGAAGAGGTTTCAGATGGATCGATCCTGGCCACTGGTGTCGAAGAGGTCCTGGAATCATCCTGCGGGGTCGTCTGGAGAGAGAATTCGGAGCATGAGTTCGAGCCCGCCCCGTCGAGCCCTAGCAGCAGCGGATATGCGGGGGAAAGGGGGAGCAGTAGCGGGGGCACGAGCGTTGGTGGGATCGAGGAGGTCGGTGATGGTGGGACTGTGGGAGGTGATTCTGTCGAGGATGCGGGTTCTGCATCGTGGGTCCCGGGGAAACGGCATTTGGATGAGGTGAGAGATTGGTCTGTTAGTCGAATGAGTTCTTCGTGTTGGAAATCTAATTCATGTATACTTAAAATGTTGAAGATTTTATGGTGTGGAGCATTGTGGAATGATTGAATGCTTCTATCTGACCTTTTGAATTGTTCCAGGAATGAACTCTGAGCTAATTCTGTACTTCATTGATGCTCATGTGTTGTATAAAATGCCATCTTATATCAAATTGGGAACTTTACCTCATTTGGCTGAGGCGGACCCTACCTTCCGTGTTACAGACTGTTAATCTTGTGGGCCCATTGTGAATGGCTCAGCACCAAAAAGCTTCCCCATTTGAAATTTAGCCATATGATTTGTGGATTTGGTATCTGTTGAACATGGATCGTTTGCAAAAGCCTAATCTTGAAAAAATGAAAAAACAAAAAGAAAAAGAAAAGTATTGCCTAAAGGCTTCATCTGCAGGACACTATTTTGATATGTAAGGGGGTGTTTGGTGCATGGGATTAGATGGGTTTAAGTGGGATGGAATTAGCAAAATGTAATAATTACATGGTGTCAGGGATTGTCGTGTAATCCCATGGCTTGGAGGCCATCCCACTTCATGTTTGGAAGAAGCACACCAAACGAATGTGTTTCAACCCTGCCACTACTGGTCGGTGCTCTGTGGGCCCCACCATGATGTATGTGTTTCATCCATGCCGTCCACCCATTCTTCTAGATCATTTTATGGTATGAGTCCAAAAATGAGTTTGATCCAAATCTCAAGTGGACCGCATAGTGTTGATTGAACGCCCACCATTAAAAACTTCTTGGGAGCCACGAAAGTTTTGGATCAAGCTGATATATATATTTTCCCTTCATCCAAGTCTTTGTGACCTAATCAACAGGTTAGATGTCAAATAACCATTACAGTTGGCCCTCAGAGGTTTTTAATGGTGGAATTCAATCACAACTGTTTTCCCATGGTGTGGTCCGCATAAGATTTATATCTACCTCATTTTTGGGATCAAGCCCCTAAAATTATATTTCAAAATGGATGGACGGCGTGGATAAAATACATACATCATGGTGGGCTGTTTGGACGGAAAGGAACGACCGATGTTTCAACAACACTCAATCTTCGGTTCAAGCTGTAGGATCTCGGGCTAAAAAACTTCTCATCGAATGGGTGGCTAATGTTTCTAGCCTTAAGGGATGTAATCTTTTGTTTTTAGGCGTGTAATCCTGGTTCTGCCATCTCACCAGAACCCCTTTTGTATGTTTCTCTCTTTAATAAATTGTTACTTTCAAAATAAAATAAAATACATACATCATGGTGGGGGTCCACATAGCACCCATGTGACACTAGCCAAACCGCGTCCGTTTGGAATTGCCACAAACCACCACCGCCCTGTAGCGCATTACATCACCCAGTCATGCGGACCCCATTCTGATGTATGTGTTATATCCACACCGTCCATTCATTTTGCGACATCATTTTATGGGATGGGCCCAAAAATGAGATGGATCCAGAGTTTATATGAACCACACCACAAAAATCAATGGGTATAGTAACGCCCACACGAAACTCAAAGTAGGATTGCGGTAATCCCGTGCCTAGCGCCGATTCCAAGAAGGGGTTTCAAAACCCATACTTGATGTGAGTCCCAAACAGGATGTTGCAATGATCCATATGATCTTCAAACCCACTCCCACCTAATCCCCTTTAAACCCATGCGCCAAACGCCCCCTAAGATTGTTTGATGGAATAGAATTTTCCTCGGCATGGCTCATTTATTACGCGATTCACCAATCAAATGTCTGGGACCACTGAAATGTGTCCTACCTGTGCAGTGGCTGGGCTGAACAAAAAAATCCGTTTCTTTGGTCAAGCAGCATGTAATGGTTCAAAGCAAATAAGTAGCTGGGCTTCATGAAAAGCCTACTATCAGTAAAAGTGTAAGAAGGGAGGGCTACCCACCCATATTTTGAACCGACTTGAGATATTAGCAAGTGAAATGCCACATTTTCATCATCTGATCTTATTTCATCCAAAACACCATGACTACAAAGTCAAGGGGAAAGTGGTATGAGCCCATGCTATGCTACTAACTTCTAACGTGGGACAAGAGACGAGAATAAGAGAAAGCACTGTATCTTCATTGTTTCCATGTTCCATGTGAAATGTTTTGTAGGATTTGTTGTCAATTTATCATCATCAACCTGGTTCCTAGAAACAATTACTGGGTTGTTGAGTAAAATTAAACCTCTTTCTTTTCCAACAAATGACACGAAGTGTCGTTGGTGGAAAATGGAAAAATGGCAGGCATGATTCTTTCTATTTTCTACTCATGTTTAAACTCAAAGTTTTGAAAAGACAAGTGGCTGGTTTTATCATGCATCTCTGTGATATTTCTTCCATATAGTTGGTTGGTAGTTGGTACATGCCGTAGAGATTCCCTTTCTTTGATATGTTCATCATCATCATCACCACCACCTTACCCCAATTAATTTGGGTCGGCTGTTGTGTAGGCAAAATATGTTTTATCTGGATTGCTTGTTAATATGATGAATAGGTTGAGTGAGGTGCATATTAACCAAGAAAAAGGAAGAAATGTATGGAGGTGGTCAGCTAAGGGCAAATTTTAATCGGAATCTTTTTCCGTAATTTCATAGTGGGAACCATCTCACCTTTGGCTGCAAAAATTTGGAAGGCCCCAGTTCCCCATAGGGTCAAAGTTTCCGCATGGGTTGTAACGGCTAATAAGATTGATTATTTAAAGAAGAGAAAGTTGGTGTTCCCAAATAGGTGTGTCATGCAAGGAGAACAAGGAATTGGTTGATCATTTGTTCCTCAACTGTGCGTTTTGGGATTGCGTGGTCCTTTAATGCATCTATTTGGAACTCGGTGGAAGACTTGTTGGGTGGTCCATTCAAGAATCATAACGAGACACTGTGGAAAATGTGTCTATTTGGGATCCTATGGGTCATGCGGAAGGAGATAAATGCATGGATTTAGCTAAGATCTTGGTTCATCAGTTGAAGGCTTGAAGCTCTAAAAAGAAGTATCCTCCATGTGATTATTAACCAGGCACTTGCGAGGCAATATTTTGATGGTTGTTCCAAGGCAGAAATGTTGGGAAATTGGGAGGATTTGTAATGTCTCTCCTATTATGTGGGTGCAGGCTGGGTTTCCTGTAATTATCTTTGGACTGGCCCATTTCTAAGTGACGAGAGGGTTACTCTTTGCTTTAGTCCATATAATCTTCATTGATTATTAATAAAATTATCATTTCTCAATTGTGTTGTTGTTCATGCAAGACATTCCTAGTTGTTACCTTAACTGAAATGTCTGGTTTTCTGAAACTCAATTGTCATGACTGAAAATCCTCTGTAACTTACGTTTATTTTTCTTGTCACACTTCCTCACCAATTCAGCTTCTCATGTAACTTAAGATTTGGGCTTTCTTATTTGACTATTTTATTTCTAAATGAAGTGCAGGATGATGCGTCGATTTCATGGAGGAAAAGAAAGAAACATTTTTTTGTGTTGAGTCACTCGGGGAAGCCAATATACTCTAGGTCTGCCTCAGCTGCTCATCAAGTTAGATGATGAAAATCTGGTTGTTCTTATTCTTGACGCAGAATACAATTATTTCCAGATATAATATCTCTAGTGCACTTACAGATATGGAGATGAACATAAGCTAGCAGGATTTTCTGCAACCTTGCAAGCCATCATTTCCTTTGTGCAGAATGGGTACATGGAAAAGCTTTATATGATCATAACTAAATTAATAATTTTGTTGAAGGTCTAGTAAAGAAGAATTCAATTGATTGTTGTCATTGATCTTGTTTCAGTGGAGATCGTGTCAAATTTGTCAGGGCAGGAAAACATCAGGTCAGCTTGCCTCTTTCTCAATGCAACTGAATATTTTTTCCTCTTTTAGTGGCCAAAATTTATGGTTCATTTTGCATTCTGTGTTGCATGGATGCGCCACTTTGACCTTTTACCTGCACTGGATTTGTGTTTGCTGTTTGCATTACTCAAATATGGTTGCCTATCCATGCCCAAGACTTCAATTTTAAACTGGAAGGCTGTATCAATGCCTCACATGGGTAACATAGACATACGTACTGGTAAATGCTTATGTGGATATTCTCTTTGAATTGTGTGATATGCATATCGGTTAAACTTTTGGCAAGCACCCAGAATCTTGGGTACTTAATTTTTTATTTTTTTTCTTGGGTATTTAATAGAGAGAGTAAAGAGTCATTAATTTTGGTCAGAGAGAGAGAGTTGTTGCAAGGAGGAAGAAGAAGAAGAAGATGAAGAATCAGATTTTTGCCCCAAAAGCCATTGACGGTGGAGTCAGCCCAAATCAAATGCTCGAATATCCAAATAGATGCAGTAAGAGGTGCTAGAATTGACAACCCAAACCAGATTTGAAGCAATTTCAACACATCCTCTTGATTTTCTATTTTTAAATTTTTTTAAAATTTATTTTTCTAGTATTTACACACAAAGCAATTGGTGGAAGTTGAATGTCGCTGGACCAATATTTTCATGATATTTAAAGATAATATTGTCGAAATTGTTGCGTAACAATGGTGCATGGGAGTTTTGGGTGTCGATCGTGCCCGATAATACTGAAAATATCTCCATTTTATCGTTTTAGCAATAAAATCACCGAAACTCGCCGAAACCCCAAAGGGATGCAATATATGGGGGAGTCGATGTTGGTGACTCGTCGATACCGATATTATCGATAATATCGTCAACAATATGAGCACTGCCTATAGCCGAGTTTGCGTTTAATAGTTCTGTCGATAGGTCCACAGGTCCAAGTCCTTTTGAAGTCGTTATTGGTTATAAACCTAGGAAACCTATTGATCTTGTCCCTATGTCACTGTCTCATAGGTCATCAGAGTTTGCAGAGTCTCTTGCGCATCACATTCACTCATTACATTAAGAAATCAGGTGAAAGATTACTACTAGTAATGAACATTACCAAATTTCTGCAGACCAACATAAACGATTCAAGGAATTCAATGTAGGGGACTGTGATGGTTTGCATCAGGCCAGAGCAGTACCCTCAGGGAGTCGTTTGTAAATTGTACGCGCGTAGCACTGGACCATTCAAAATTATAAAACGAAATGGTCTCAATGTGTACGTGGTAAATCTTTCACCTTCCATGAAAATTAGTTCCATATTCAATGTGGAGGATCTAGTTGCATTTCAGGGGACCACTGATACATTGTCCGGCCTGTCACCTAACCATCCTGATTCCCCAGACCTTTCCCTTGATTCATGGCCCCCTCCCGACCAATCTTCCTAGCCTCTACCTCACATACCTACCCTTTCCACACCTAGAGAGGAGATAGATGATATTTTGGACCATCAGATAGTATCGACGTCGGACGACGAATTTCAAAGGTTCTTGGTCAAGTGGAAGTCACGCCCAGTTTCAGACAGTACGTGGCTCGCTGAGGAGGAGCTTGAGAGACTTGATCTTAACATCTCGGAGCGGTTCAGGAGTTTTGTTTCACCAGTCGCACACATGCACGCCTCCCCCCCCCAAAGGAGGAGGAGAGCCCCACCATTGATCCAGATTGATGACGACGTCCAGGGAAGGTCTCCTAGTTAGAGGATTGCGTTTTGGTTTGTTGGAGTGGACTCGATCGGCATGTGAATCCCACCATAGGTTCTCATCATCGTGGCCCACTATTCTAAATGATCTAGTACTTTGGGTTTTGCTTATTATTGTTATTATGAATATCATGGACGGTTTAGATTGCTTTGATTAGTTGTTATTTTTGATTACTTCGTTTCCAAGTAATAGGTTGTGCACATGGCGCGAGTTTTGGGGTATAGGGTTTTATTATAAATAGGCACCCTTTGTAGTCTTTTTGATTTAATGAAGATTAATAAAATTGCTGTGTTTTCCTACTTCTCTAATTTTATGAGTTGTGGAAACCTAATTGGGTGCGAAATCCTCCCTTTCTCGAAGGGCTGACTACTGTGGTGCGAAGCCACACATATCCCTATTCGTCCCCATCTTCTTCCATCCATATTTCTCTTTTCCTACAATCATCTACGCTTCAAATCTATCCTCTATTGCAAAAGAAAAGGTTGAGATTTCCTCCCGTAAGAGTTAAGAAGAAACGTTTTTCTCTTTACAATATATTTTCGGTAATTTGGCCTCAGAGGGCTCTCGAACTTCGCCTCCTCGAGCACCACGTACAAACCTTGTATTGGATCGAGCTGAGATTTGGGAGTTTTGGAGTTCATCCCTGGCCGACCAGGGCTAAGGTGACCTTTTTCTGAATAGTGGGCCCCACACACGTGCGGCCGGGATCACACACATGTGCGTCTGGGCCATTGTTATTGTCCACACATGCAGTACTTCTTTGGTTTGTGTATCTTCTCTCTTTCACTCCTCTTTCACTCAAGATGCGCCGATGGCATGAATGAGAAGGAAGAGTAGAGGCCATCACGCCGACATGGTATAAATCGTCAGGCCATGGGGGAAGAGGATCCCGCATAACAACTACGTTGCGTATAATCGAAAGACCAACTCAACCAAATGAGGAATCGCATCCCTAAACCTAACTCTAAATTACTCAAATCCCCAATTTTATGCCCTTTCTTCAACCTTAGAGTTCCCCGAATTGAAATTTCTGAATCCCTTGGATTGGGGGAATTATTTCTGTGCATGTGTGGATGAATTTACCTTTCTTTGATTCTTGTTTGGTCTATAATTTTGATTGATCCGGCCCTAGCATGCGTAAGATTCCCCTTGATTGAGTGTTTGAACTTTTGTGTGGGATGTGGAATTTTGTGTAATTGTTTTTGAACTAGTGTGATCTAAAGCCTGAAAATCTTGTATATCATACTTGAATTTCATGTCCTGCATCAATATTATAACGAATGGGAGCTAAGTTGCACGAATCTTCCACACTGGTACTACTCCCACTTCGACTCTGCTCATACTCTCACTTCCCTGCTTCTCATGCTTATCATCTCAAGAGGGGTTGGTTGGAGATTGTGGTAGATAAAAGTATGAGGGTGAGAAGACATACGGCCCTTGGAGTCCTTCTCTTGCAGGGATGTTAAAGCAATCTGGGGTCAATTGGGGTGGAGGGTATCATATCGAATGGGAACTTAGTTGCACAAACTTTCATCCCTGGTGCTGCTTCTGCTTCGACTCTGCTCGTACTCTCACTACCTTGCTGTTTATGCTTGCTAATGTTTTAAAAGAGACATTTCACCCTTCTAGCACCTGAATTTGTTGCCACTTCTGTCAATGCTTTGTGTGGCTATAAATAGGAATTGTGAAGAGGGGTCTTTCAGGTGCAATTGGTTCTTCTTGCTCTAGTGAGGTGAAAATTAGAGCCTTTGTGTTTTGGATTTAAAAGTAACGGGTCACTTATTTCTGAGACTGGTTGTGGTTGAAGGGAACTGATATACTTCTATAAACCGGATATTAATGTCATCCCTGGAGGTTTGGATTGAGGAGATTCATGATGTTTGTACTATTCAGCCAGTTGGTTTCTTCCATATTTTAACGGAAGGCAACTTGGAGGCAGGTACTTTCAAGAAGGGATTTTAGATGCTGTGTTTTTGGAATAGCTGCCCATTGATGTAATTGTATCTTTTTCTCCTTAGTTTCAATAAAATTACCTATACTTAAAAAACAGTTACATTGTTTTTGGTAGATAACTGGACCTTCTCACTTAATTTTTCTATATATAACACACTTGTCAGTTTCTAGTAGGTTTGACTTGTTGTCGCTGCTGCAGGTTATTTTCCTTGTGAAGGGTCCAATTTATTTGGTATGCATAAGCTGTACTGAAGAGCCATACGAGGCACTGAGGGGACAATTAGAGCTTATCTATGGTCAGGTAGTTTCCTTGGCTTCTCATGATTACCTTTTTTTCTTGGGATCAATATATTATTATATAGCTATAGCATGTATGGAACTATTGCACTTCTTTTCTTTTTGACTTTGATTTCACAACTTGGATGCAGATGCTACTTATTCTGACTAAGTCAGTAAATAGATGCTTTGAGAAGAATCCAAAGTTTGACATGACACCCTTGCTTGGAGGAACAGATGCTGTTTTCTCCTCTCTTATTCATGCCTTCAGTTGGTTTGTTTCTTTGCACCATGTCATTGTACTGTCTTATGGAGTGATAACCATATAATCATCCAATTTCGTCTGTTATATAACTTCAATAGTAGCATTTCTTCCTACCTTTCAACTGCTGCTGGTTCTTTCCATTTCAATACTGCTGAGGCAAAAAACTGTGGAAGCATCTTGAAAGAGAAGGAAATCATTGTAAAAACTGTATAAGCATCCAAACAAGTTGGAGACTTAGTTTATCTTCAAAGTTATTCTCTGCTCATAAATGGATATTGCAGGTAAGCTTCATTGTATGTAATTTTTTTCCCCCTGTTTATCTTGTCAGGAATCCTGCCACATTTCTTCATGCATATACATGCCTTCCTCTTGCTTACTCAACAAGGCAAGCTGCTGGTGCTATATTGCAAGATGTTGCTGATTCGGGTGTCCTTTTTGCAATATTGATGTGTAAACACAAGGTTTGTTTTTCTCTATCACCACCAACTCTTTTTTTTTTTTTTTTTTTTTCTGGTCATGAAAGGATACTTTGTTAACCAAATAGATCTGTATTAGTACATCTGTCATCGTCCAAAAAAGATCATAAAAGAGGCAAGCACTACCCCACCATTCAATAACTTCCAAACATTTCTCTGGCCAAGTGATCCACAACAGTATTCTATTCAACGTGGAAAACCTACCACTCATGGAGATTTTCCAGCAAGGTCTTACAGTTTAGAACAATATTAGATATTTCCAAAGGAATGAAGGCATGAATCCCATTGCTTTCAGTGCTCGGATTGCCTTCCAAGTCTTCTTCAATAATGAGCTTTTGGATATGGAGTCAAGATGGTAGGTTTATTCCCAGAAGCATTGCCTCAGATTCAGAATATAGGACACAGGGAATGAGACAGGGTAGAGAATGCTGCGATCAAGTCAACCTTGCTGTCATGAATTGCTCCTACAGCCCAGGCTTTTTATACTGAGGGTGGATGGCCATCAAAATTCAATTTTGCAGAGTCTGGAGGGCTTCATTTCTTCACCACTACTCTAATCTCAGGCGCAGTGTCCATGGGAAGGCCTTGCAGATTCTTATTGCTACACTGGTCATGGAGGGCCAAGGAATGATCAACTTTGCTTATTTCCAGGCTGTGTGTTGTTGGGGAATCAAAGCTTGTGGAATTAGATGCATTGAAGATTTGGATACGATTGACCAAGTCATCTCTTGATTTCCTTAATCATATTATCTTTTAATCATGGGTACTAGTCAGACTCCTTGGAAGGGGCACTTTTGGGTAATTGAAATTAAGGATCTCATAGGTCTTAGTGCTCTCTTTTAGCAGTGTTCTTAGAGATGCTATTTATTTTGGCAGGTAATCTTAGTCAAATCAATTATGGCTATAATGCAGGCGCATTTTCACACCTGGCTCGAGTGGGGTGGCCTGTGGGATGCAGGGGCACACTCGGGGTGGGTGGCCCGTGTGAGGCGGAACTCACATGAAGTGGGGCCCACAAGGGGGGATCGGCCAATGACCTAACCCATGGGATGTGGGGCCTGGGTTATGAGCTAAATGGATTGATTCACCACGCTCTATCAGTTCGAGCTTGAGCAAGTGATTAGTTGTCTTGCATTAGGCTAGACCCATCCTCTTTCCATGTTGCTGACTCTTATCCATTATCTTAATGGATTGAGTTCTGTTTTTGCTATCCTGAGAAAAATATTGTTGCTGATTAAAAAAAAAAGTTTAAAAAAAAAAAAGGAGTTAGGACTAGTTGGACGAAGTAGAGATGTGCCTCTAGATGCTATGTGATTGTCAATACAAGTGCAATTTAGGGGGAAATTTTTATAGACAACTATTAGATGGACCATGCTACATGGGCAAATTGTTAGAGCTTGGAAGCCCCCCCTCTAATGTTTATATTCTCAGATTCAGAAATTACAAAATTGCCACTCCAGTTCAAATAAAATGGTCCACCTAATATTAAGCAATCTAAAACACTAATAACCAATTCAAAATGTTCAATATGTCCAAAATAAATAATAAACTAGAAAAAAAACGGGACAAATAGAGTCCAAAAGTCGGTGGTCCAAAAGACCCAATGGTCCGATGGGCCAGCGGCTGAAATCCAATGGTAAAAAACTCCAATAAAACCAACCCACTTGCATCTTCCCAGTATGGGGTCTTCCTGATGTACTAACCATGCATGGGGGGTCTTCAATGCAGCCCGTTGGGCCCCACGTAGCCATCGTCCAGCCATGGTGAAATTGGGGCGCCAGTCAGGGTCTTCCTCCTCTATTGGTAGAGACGGTAGGATGATGCTCTGATGTCCTCATCAAACACCCAACACCAAGAAGATGATTTTTTTTTTTTTTTTGCCTAGTACAAGAGGAAGAGGAGAAAGAAAATGGAGAGGATTTTCATTGTTGTGTGGTGAAAGAGGTGGGTAAAGGGTTTTATAGAGTCTCTGTACTGTAATTCTCGACTGTTACAGATTTAAAAGACTACGTAACAGCTGACCGTTACGAACCACGTAATAGCTGACAGTTCCAAATATACCTTCTCTTTTAATTTTCTTTTGAAATACACTAACACAAAGAAAGTTATAAATAAGAACGAGTCATTCAAAGCAACCTGGGAGTAGTCTCCGAATTGGTAATAAGAGGATGGTGAGCAGATTAAGATGGTTTTGACCATGCGACAAGAAACCAAAGATGACCCCAATAAGGATGGGAGCAGGGTTGAAGGACCTGAAAGGATTGACGAGATGAAGCCCTATAGGAACTTTGATAGAGGTCATGTGGAGGGATCTAAAGTACTTTTCACTTGCCGAAGATAAGGCCTTCAATAGTATTTTAGGTGAAACAAGATTTTTAAAGATGACACTGAATTGCTGGGACAAGGCTACTATGATGATGATGAATTGCAACTACTTGAAAGTCTGGTACTTAAAAGTAATTAGAAATTCAATTGAAGGAACATGTCTTTTTAATGGGAAGTCTATTTGACAGAATGCCATGTAGTTCTTAATAAATCTAATGGACCACATACCTTAGTGTTGTTGTGTCATATCGATGGTACCTTTAGAGAGCTAAGACTTCCGTAGTTATTTCATCATAATTACTGAAATCTAACTCAAAATTTTGTAGCTTTATAATATTTTGTAATGCGCTAAACTATCCATATTTGTTGCTAAACTATTGTGGCACTTTGACAAAGGCTTTGACCAAGTTTGTGTTGTCATATTTATGTGGTTCATCATAGCCTTTGTAATCTCAGACTTTATCGCTAAACCATAATATGACTTTAGACTTAACATTGCAGGTTATCAGTCTTGTAGGAGCGCAAAAGGCATCTCTTCATCCTGATGATATGTTCCTACTTGCAAATTTTGTGTTGTCTTCAGAATCATTTAGGTAAGAGCAAATTTGTGCAACTGTTTATCTTGGTTATTTGTTTTTTATATATATATATATTTATTTATTTTTAAATGGTTATCAACTTGCTTTAAAAGTTTGGAAAGGCATTTAAGTTGATCAAGAAACTGACTTGACGGTTGACTCCTTGATGTCTGCTCATGTTATGGGTGTATACCTGCAGTACCCTTCTTTAATATTTGATATGCATGGAACTCAAAGTAGCTAAGTGACTTTTTAGATAATTCTAATTACACACATCCAGTGACATGTTTATGTTTTGTCTGACTTTACCACTTTGGTTAGCTATTTTTATCAATTTTTCAACTTTCTTGTGTTTTGTCCTAACTACCCCACTGTGACCTGGTTGGAGATTGCGGCAAAGTTACTGAAGTCTATCTTCACGAGATTGGTTAGCTGTGAATCTTTGGTTATCTTTGTGTCATGTGTGACCCATCCATAACAGTTACAAGTATAGTACATGTTCACATGCCTGTAAGTGCAAGTGTTAGACATGTTACGCCACTCATCATGAAGTGCTCGTGTATCATTATTTATAGATGAGATTGCTTGTCAGTGTCACTGGCTCTTTCTTTTCCTTGTGCCTTTAATAGGTTACTTTTCCTTTTGGTCTTGTATGTGATGAAAATGGACCATTGTTATCAATCTCAAGAAGAACAAAAAATAGACAGTTATTAATTCTAGAAAAAGAAAAAAGTGATTGCAATATTTATTTATTTTTTTATCGGTAAAAAGAGATTGCGATGTGCTAAAGCATGGTTGGTAGAATCTTTGATGAGGTAAACATCCTTGCATTTAAAATTGAAATCTTGTGACTCCTAAATGCTTAAGGTCGGTCTTAGCCTTTCTGTTGATGGTTGCTATTCCCACTCCTGTACCTGCTGCTGCTTCTTGTTATTGAGCTCCAGCCTCCAACCTTGTTAGTGTTCTTTTAGATGACGATCATTTATATAATCACTATCAAGAATCCAAGATCCTTGACCTTGTTCACCCTGAGGGTGTTTTTTTATTTGGGAGATCTATTCACTTGCCATGGGCTTTGGGTCCTGTAAGCATTTCATAGACAATCAGCAAAGGTTGTAAGCCTGTTCTGACTTCCAAGGAGGCGAGGACAAATCAGTGTTGAGATTTTCCTCTCCTTCCCTACCATTACCATTGCTGTCCAAGTATTTGAAACTATGTCATTGATGTGTTTGGGCTTCATGACATTGCTAATTCTGTTACAGCAACTTGGAACTCTTGGAGGCTTGCTACATTAAAATCAATAATACTATAGTAACTGCAAAAACAAATAATTCTTTTGGTATGGGACATTTTTTATATTAAAACATGGACCTGACCTAGACCTGTTTCTTGTCAGTGTTTCAGTCCAAGACGGTCCAGTGGTCTGACCTGTGACTTCTACTTAAGTGAATATATAAATGGTACTTATTGTACAACAAAAGCATCTATTATCAAGCGATTGCAAATTAGGATCATTATTCCTAAGGGGGAGCTCATTTATTTAATTCTACACAGCTTAAATGACTTTTCTATGCATCTAAAGTTTAAAAATAAAGCAGTTGACAAGCTGACCTGCTGAGTCCAATACTGGACCAGGGCACTTGGAAAAGCTGAACCTGGAATTCTGAATGGTTTGTTTCCCAAAACGAGCCTCTAACTGACCTGACCCTTTATCCGGATTGCTTCAGGTCCAGCCAGCTGAACTGGTCTGGGTTTTAAAACACTGGTATGAGATACCTTGTAGGCAATCGACAATGTGAGAACAAAGGATTGTAATGTCACTTTTGGATTTTCTGCAAGAATTGATGCTTTTGGACCTTATGAAACTGCCGTTCGTCGTCTTCAACTAGCTAGTTCTACAGAGCTGGTCAAAATATTACATGCAAGATATTCACTTTATTCATGAACCTTGATAGATGATTGATCATGTGATAATGGGAAAACATAGTTGGTGGTGTATCATCTTCATTTGCTTGGGACTGTGCAATGTGAGTTATGACGATGCTTACGAGGCTTTCTCTTTCTTTGTGCAGGACATCTGAATCATTCTCACCAATTTGCTTGCCAAGATATAATCCTATGGCATTTCTATATGCTTATGTCCATTATCTTGATGTGAGTGGGATTTGGATCCACAACAGTGTCAAATAGACTGTTCCATATGCAGATGCATGATGTCATGGTGTCAGTTCCTTTATCTTTGGTTTGCATTAGGGGAACTGTTACGGCCACAAAATTGTCTACTTTGTTCATGCGCATCAATATTGAAACTGCTTTTACTGGTTGAGTAGGCTGCTTTTATTATGGTTGGTCTTGGGTCTTGAGTTTGAATAATGCCCCATAATCATATTTCTTTCCGCAGGTTGATACATACTTGATGTTGCTTACTACTAGTTCAGATGCCTTCTATCATCTTAAAGACTGCAGGTAATCTATGGCTTTTGCATATGGTTTACTATTGGGCATATTGGACTAGTAGAGTGATAGAGCATTTTTCAAAAAGAATTTGATATGATTGAAAGTCACTGCAGGTGGCAACAAAGATTGGTGAAATTAACTTGAATTGACGAACAAAATTCTTATGGCCGACAACCTGATAAAATGGCATTACCTGTTTGTCCAACATGTCATGGTGGTCAAGAATTTTGGATATTTTCTGTCTTTGTCGTTTCAAATGGGATTTGTCTTACACCTTGATCCATAGCTCAAGTGGTAGACCGAGTGAAAGATACCTTGTTTCAACACCGAGGTCTTGGCATCAATTCCCTAAAGTGGGGGTGGCTAACAGTGAAGTGTGAACTGACAGTGGGTGTACTAACAAGTTAACCAGAAAAAAAAAAGGGATTTGTCTTAAATCCATTGCTGATATTTTTATCAATCAGGGATGGGGGCATTTAAATCTGAAGGGAGAGTTTTATGGAAGTTTGTGTTGTATCCAGTGTTCAGAGCATCTGTATTGTTACATGTATCGATGACTGGGGATACAAAAACATGTATTTGTATCACCGATACTTGGAAAAATATTGCCGTCTGAGAGAAACATTGGGGACATGTTGAGAAAAAAATGTAGAATTTTTCAATGAAACTTCAGGAGACGTTAAAAAATGCATGAACACAGGTAGAAATCAAAATATTGCCAGGGTATTCCGTATCCGTTATGATATGCCCATAAAGGCTGATAAATATAGGTAACGGCCGTGTCCGTTATATGATACAGGGGTGAAATGAGACAATTGTTACATGGCATAACGACCGTTACCCCCATAACGGTTGAAAAATGACCACTTTTATTTTATTTTTAATGTAAATTCATTTTTCCTCATTTTTTTTTTCTCATTCCAAAAACTTTCCTACATCATTCTATAGTAGATTTCAACCACTTGTACTATAGTTTTTACGATTAAAATACTAGATTGAAATGATTTGGGTGAATAGAAGCTCCGAGGGCCATTTTTCAAAAAATCAAAAAAAGTGATATATATGCATTTTTTTTTTCCCCGATTTCTAATTCTAATGCTTGATTGTAATGTGTAAACATTAGAGACACATAATCACGTTCATATATTTACCAGTCAACCCAATACAATACTATAAATATATTCAAAATAAAAAAATGAATACAGATTTAGAATATTTACATTATTCTCGAATTTCTAGATTTTGTTTTTCAGAATTTTTCAAGCAAACCAAAAAAAATAATAATTGAACCATAAAGGGGATTGCAAAGGTCGTTACACCCCTTGTGTAGGGGCCTAACCATGTCTTGTTAAAAAAAAAAATCAATATTAAATAAATATATAAAATTTGTACCAATCATTAGATCGGTCAACGTTCACGTGTGTGTGTGTTTTCCACAATTAATTAATAGTGAAAGACACATTTTCCAACACAAAATGGAAAAATTAGGATTTCTCCAATTTTCTCTATTTTTCACTTATATATTAACTTTTTTGCTAGAAATCCATGTCAATGTATGAGGCATAGACATAGATTTCCATTGCAATCTATGCTAACATTTGAAAAAAAAAAGAAAGAAAGAAATTTCTATAGATTTTTTATCACCTTTGAGATATAGCTCATCTTTGTTGGAGTTGAGATTTCTTTCCAAATCCAAACTTTGATTCAATAAAAACCAAGAGTGATCATGGAACAAACCCCCCCCCCCCCCCAAAAAAAAAAAAAAAAAAAAAAGATGAAGAAGAAAAGAAAAAAAAAAAAGAAAAGAGAAAGCAGAAGGGAGATATTTTGGGTTTTTAGAAAATTTCCGAATTTATGTCAATTTTGCTTATTTCCAAAAATCTTCCTGGTATCAAGGATATTACCGAGGATACTATATTTTGGAATTTATCAATGGTATCACCGATATTAAGGAACTTTTATGAGGGGTTCTTCTCAAAATATTTCTAATATGGATAATATTGCTAGATATCTCCGATATTATCGAAAATATCAACGATGTTTGAAATTTTGAACTATTAGCAATTTTGATTGTATTATTGATAATGTCGTTCATAGTGGAACACTGGCTGTATCTGGTTCCATGGGGGGTTTGGAAAGACAGAAATATGATCATTTTCAATAGAATTGAAGCCCCTATGCATATGCGTTTGATCATCTAGTGTATTAACTTCTATGTCGTCAAATGGGCTCTCATCAACAAGGAATTTGATGGAGTTCCAGTGATGAGATTGGTAAAAAATTGGATTGTGGATATTGTTGTTGAAACCCCCTTGTCCCAGTAACAAAATAATTTGGCCCAATGGTCCTTGAAATTGAACATTAATGGTTCCACATTGAACAAGTTATGGCTGTCAATGGGCAGGCATGATCTATTAGGCTTTCAGGCCCGTCCTATATTGGGTCGGGCTTGGGTTGCTCAATCATTTCTGAGGGTTGAGCTTGGGCCTCAAGATCAAGCCTGTTTATTAATTGGGATAAGCTTGGGTTGCATTTCAAAGCCCCTATGCCTGGTGTTGTTCTTGTTAGTTTTTCTTTTAGAATGTGTAGCATTAGAAGTTATATGGGCATTTTTGGTCAATTTACTACATGATTCAACCCTAATATCATTACCTCCTCTCTCTCTCTCTCTCTCTCTCTCTCTCTCGGGCCCCCTTCTCGCAATGATCTCCCTCATGGATAGTCCTCCATCCTCTTGACATGTTCTCTCTCTCTCTCTCTCTCTCTCTCTCTCTCTCTCTCTCTCTCTCAATCTGTCTCTATCTTTACAGATACCAACAATTCCTCTACTCTGCAGATGTTTTGGGCAGGGCCATGGTCTGGTCAGGCTTGCCATCATCAGCACAGGCTGGGCTGGTGTTTTTGGGCTCTTCTAGGCATGGGCCTATGTTTCATTTTGTGAGCGGGACCCGAACAGACCCTAGCCTAACCCGTTGACAGCCCCACCTTTGGTGTTGGAGATGTATTTAGGGTTGCAGCAGAAACTTTTTTAAATGGTTCTTGGGACCAATTGGTCATGGTGATCTGACTGTGGTGGAAGTTCTTGCGCTTAGGGGTCTCTCTCTCTCTCTCTCTCTCTCTCTCTCTCTCTCTCTCTCTGCTACTGGTCCTCACATTTATTACCCCTCCCTCATACATATCCTTAATCACGACAATATATCCTCTTAAAACTCATTTTTTTTCCCAACATCCACTAGATTAACTCTTTGGAGACCCTATGGTTTGTTTTATCTAAGTCTATAAAGACCATGTGGAAATCCTTCCTCATCTCCCTACATTTCCCCATCAACTATCTCATCATCATTGTCTAAGCTATCTCATCATCATCGTCTAAGCCTTATCCCAACTAATTGGGGTCAACATCCACATAAATTGTCTTAGTAGGATAATAGCTTTAGTGGTAGACTAAAAAATAAAAAAAGGTGCTTCAGTGCCAAACCTCTCTGGCACGAAATCAAACTGAATTTGTGATAATATTTGTCTCATGCCTTAGTCTTTGTTCAATCACTCTCTCCTATAGTTTCATAGTATGGCTCAAAAGTTTAATCCCAAGATAGTTAATTCGGCCACATATGTCTCCATTATTCTTATAAGCAGGTACCACAATATATTTTCTCCATTTGTTTGGCATTTTGTTCAATCTTACAATCTTGTTGAACAACTTTGTCAACCAAACCCAGTATCTCCCATTTACTTCCAAACCTCCATTGGTATACCATCTTGTCTGAGGGCCTTTCCTGTTTTCATCTTTCCTTATGACAAAATGGACAACAATATATTGTTGAAGGTCCTAGTCATTTATTTGTTGGGTCTAAAAGTTAGGTCCACCCGACATGAATAAAATCACTTGTGAGCCTAGCCTTTGGCGGGCCAGGCTTAGAGGTCTGATGAGCTAGTTTTAAGTTTAAACTAACTACTATGAATTGTGCAGTCCATGTATGATACATCTTGTAAACCATAAATTGTGTCACATGTGCTATAGACTATTGGTTTCTTCTTCTTCTTCTTTCTGTTCCTGTTTTCTTATGAAGTGTACTTTCACACAGGCTCCGCATTGAAACGGTCCTTTTAAAGTCAAATGTTCTCAGTGAAGTTCAGAGATCCCTGCTAGATGGTGGGTTACGTGTTGAAGATCTTCCTGTTGATTCTTCTCCTCGTTCCGGATCTTCTTCTTCTCATTTGGGGCAAGACAGACATGCACCTGCATCCCCAGAGAGATTAAGACATGCAGGCGTGGGCATTGGTGGCCCTGCTGGACTTTGGCATTTCATATACCGAAGTATATATCTGGATCAGTATGTTTCATCAGAGTTCTCATCACCTATAAATAGTTCCACCCAACAAAAAAGGTAATGCTGCCTCAACCTGTATCAACCTATTTTCAAATTGGGAACTGATTGTTCTCTTTATTTTGAAGATACTGTCTTTTTTAAAAGAAAAGGAAAGATACTTTCTGCTGTTATTGCCACTGGTAGGATGATAAAGATCCTGTGCTTGCAGACTATATAGAGCTTATCAAAAGCTGTATGCTTCTATGCATGATAGAGGGGCTGGGCCACACAAGACACAGTTCAGAAGAGATGAAAATTATGGTACGAAGTCCATCTCCTGATTTACACGATGATTGAACTGATTTCTGAATGAGCTAGCAACATATATTGATTTACTTGCATTCCCAAACTAAACAGGTTGTTAGCTATGGTTAAATGCATAGGTCAAGAACATGAAAACTCGACTTGATTTCCATATGGGTCGTGTTGACTCGAAACCTTAACTGAGTGTTTACTTGAGTCTTGATATTTCTCAATTAACTAAAAATATTTGACTACATGTTTGAAATACTTTCACTAAAATAAAAAATAAAAAATAGCAATTATAGACAAATGCCTAGACTGCGTGACAGTTAAGATTTCTACCATCTCAGAAAAAAGGTTGTGAGTTAGAATCGTATCTCCCTGAAGCTTCTTTTATTCAGGTGTTCAAGTATCAGTATAATTCCATGTATCGTACACTTGGGAATTGGGATACAGAAATGTAATGGGAAACCTCAGATTTTGCCTGTATCTCGTAATGTATTGCACTCTGAGGGACACATTGTGGAAACTTTGGAAAATTTGTGGAATTTTTTGGTGTTGAGAAGTTAAAAAGTATAGTTGCAAGAAGCATGAAGTGAAGTGGCAACAAATTTGGGTGCAAGAGCGAGGAAGCTTCTCTTTCAAAATGTAAACAAGTATAAATAAATATGAAGCGGGATCAGAAGCGGGGGCAGCACCTAGTTAGAGGTATCCTGCAACTAAGGTTAAAAGATGTGGTAATACACTTAGAACTGGAAACATTACAAGAAAAGTTCCCATTGTTTAGGGGATAACTCTATGTTGTCGATCACGTGACGTAATTATATCCAAACGAGTTCACATCATTCAAATGATAAACACTGCAAGCAATAAAATACAAACAATACAATACAAACAATCAATGTATTTTTTTCACACTAGGTGTTTGAAAGACTGAAAATAGTAGAAATTTGGATTTCCCCAATTTATTCCAGTTTTATCTTTAAAAGGAAATTTTCTTGATTGAAATTCATGCTAACACATGGACTCATGCATAGATATGGGTTTCTACTTGTTTCCTTGCTAGTCTGTTTGAAAAATGTACTTAAATAAACTTTTCTCACCTTCAGGGTTACTGCCCCAAATCCTCTCCTCGTGTTTTGATGTGAAACAACTCGAGTGGGGCTGTTAAAACACACTAAGAAACAATATATTAAAAAAAAGAAGTGCAAAAAGCCTCTTTGTAGTTTTTCTGGATTTTTTTTTTCTCATCGATCTGCAACAGACTGGTGAGATCTCTAGCGAACTTTCGGCAAAAATAGTCACCACTAACCAATTTTTGTTTTTTAGTTTTTTTTGTTTTGTTTTGGAATTGACTGAAGACTAGAAACTGTAGAACCAAATTACTTGAAGGTTAGGACTAGAGCTTAATTGAATAACTCCACTTGGTCCATCTTCCCAAAGATCTGAGCTATGGAGAAGTTAGGCACCATCTCCAACTGTATGTGTGTACGGTTTCTGTTTTACAGATTAAAGATTTTTAGGATTACAACTTGAGGCAAAAATCCTCCACTTAAATGGAAAAGTGAAAAAAAAAAAAGTGGGCAAGCAAGGGGGTGTAGGGAAGTTGGAAATGTTGCGAATATGGTATGATGAAACTTTATCTGGGAATGTTTCTTGGTGTTCCATGGATGGCCTTGATTCTAGAGATCGAGAAGTAAGAACTTTGAAACTTCACACAAGCAATGGTTCAAGAGTTGTTTCTCAGGCCTAAGAGGCTGGGGCACACACCCTTGCCAATTGCAAGAAATCAGCCCAAAGAGACGGAGACGTGCACCCCTGCACCAAAGAGGATTCAAGGGGTCTTAAATCCTTAAGTCTTCTCTCTTTTTCTCCGTGTTATTACTCTGCTCCTCCTTCACAAGGTAAATTTCTAGGAGGACGAGTTTCCTAGGATTATTCTCTAGAAGTGAGGGGGAGATGCAAAGATGGGTGTTGAGAGAGTGAGAATCCAAAGGTCCTTTGCAACGAGGTGAAGGCTCTTATTTATGGAGGTTGGGATGGGTTTGTTGGTAATGTTGGGGTAGTTTGACGGCAAGGGACATATGGTACAACCTCATAGGACCTTTGGTGCTTAGGGACATATGACATGACCACATAGGACCTTGGGAGAGGTTTGTTGGTAATTTTGAGAACTTTTAAGGGTAAAGGTGCATGGGGGGACACATGTAATTTTCTTAAAAGATATGTGAGTGAAAGGGGCAGCATTTTCTAGTAAGGGGGGCACATGGAACAAAAGGGCGAAAGGAAACTCATGGCACAAAAGGACGAAAGGAAACTCATGGCACAAAAAGGAAAAAGGGGGGGGGGGGGGTTATTATGGCATTAAAAGGAAAAAGGGCAAAAAGGACTCATGGCACAAAAAGATAGGAGATTCATGGCACAAAAGGTCAAAAGGAGTTTCTAGAATAGATGCTCTTCTTCGGTTGGGGTTCTTTCTAGGGTTTTGAGTTTTGTTGGGGATTGGGATTCCTAACTAGTTGGGTTTTCTTTTCTTGGATGTTGGTTCCCCCCTTGTATTTGTATTTGGATTTTTTTTTTTCTTCTTTTTCTCTTTCCTTTGTATTATAGTTTTTTTTTTCTTTTGGCCTCTAGCCTTAATAAATTATTAGTATCTTTCAAAAAAAAAAAAGAAGAAGAAGAAGAAGAAAAAAAGACAGAAAAAAAAGAAAAAAAGAAAAGACAAAAGGAGACGTTTTTTGGAAGACAAGTGATGTAGGACTGATGCATGAACCAAATATGATGTGAGGTCAAGTAGCAAAATTAAGGTAATTAACAAAAAACATAAAGCTCGCCATTATCATCACAATAACAAGAAAACCAAAAGAATATTATGCATAATCCTAGACTAGGTTACCAAACATCGTCGTACAAGATCATTAAATAAAGGAAACTAGGATCTCATAGATGTAGGAACATCCAATTAACATAGGGAAAAGTCTATTTCAAAGTAGGAGATCTAATACTACCTAGGGTAAAATTAGGGTTAGGGAAATTGGGGAAAACTAGGAATTAGGGTTTATGGGATCAAATTGGGAGAAGGGGTTAAAGGATTTAGGTGTTAGGATATAGGAATTAAGGTTTTGGATAGAAGGGATGTAAAGATTTTGGGTGAATTGAAGAATGGGAGAAGTCAGGGTTTGGGATTTTTAAAAAATAGGAAATTTGGTGATTTCTAAGTTTAGGTTAGGTTTAGAAAAAGGAAGAAGAGGGTTTTGCTTTAAAGGTGGTGAGAAACCAAAGGGGACAAAGGGATGTAGATGGATATGGGTAATGAGGATTAGAAGAAAGGTGAAGGTTTGGTATGGAAAGATCGAAGAATTTCAAACGAAATACCTTGATGGTGGATGAATGGATGATGACGTGTGGATTGATGGAGACCTTGCACCTCCGTTGATGAAGATCGGCGTCACACTAACCTCTTCCAAATCACATGGAAGATATTTTCAAGTCACATGAAGATAGAAGAAGAAGAAAAGCAGTGGAGCTCTCTCTCTCTCTCTCTCTCTCTCTCTCTCTCTCTCTCTCTCTTCTCAAAATCTAATTGCATTAGGGCTTCACACACTCATCTTTCTCTTTTGTAGTATCAGAAAAGACCTTTTACAAAAAGACACTCTTAGATAAGATTCTCAACATAGGGATGCGGAATAAATTAAGAGTTGTTCTTAACTCCCTAATTTCAACACAAATATCCGGTATACTAAAAATAACGAAGCACGTAAACAATTTAAAGAACTAAACTATTTCATGGCCTATGGGGTCTATGATCAAGATGTCCGATAATGATCCAATGGTCCGATCATCGTGTCCACCCAATCCAACGGTCCGATGTGTACATCAAGCTCCTATATGCAGCCCATGTGCATTTTCCCAGTATGGGGGTCTTTCAGATGCTCGCACATGCACATGGGGTTATCATCACTATCACGAGTATTCGCCTAGCTACAGGGAAATCGGTGCGGTCCGCCTCCCCCTTTGATACGTACGCAAATGTGTGCGTGAAGTGATGTCCTCATCAACAAAGCAAAAGGAGACTCATGGCACAAAAAGATAAAAGGAGATTCATGGCACAAAAGACAGGGGGGGGGGGACATAACAACAAGATAAAGGGGGAGATATAGCAATAAGACAAGGAGACACATGGCAAAAGGTTAAAAGGCGACGCCTAGCAGCAAAACAAAGGGAGACAAGCGGATTGCCTACAATGCCCATCATAGGGATATCTATGTGGCACAACATGGCCCAAGTTTTGTGGGGCCCACCATGATGTATGTGTTTTATCCACACTGTCTATCCATTTTTCCAGATCATTTATAGATCCGAAGCTCAAGTGGACCACACCCATTGATCGGAGTATCCTAGATATTATCAATAATGTCTTGATATTATTCGTATCTCCAGCTCGACGATACCGATAAAATTGGTGGTATCAGACATTCTAGGTATTGGCGATTTATCATTAAGTATCGCCAATGTTTCGATATCACCCTTATATCAACTATACTTTTGATTGCGTAAATTCCAGGTGTTTCTTGTATCGCCAATGTATCACCAATATTTTTTACTGTGTAAAATTTGTTCATTAAAAGAATTTCAATTTTTTTTAAAATTTTTTTTAATTTTTTTTTATGGGTGCATGGTTGTATGACGAAATGCATATTTGTATGTGTATATAACTCATGCATGCATGGATGGATGTATGTGTGTGTTTGTGTGTATGCACGCATGCATGAATGAATGGATCATACATGTATGTTTGTATGTATGCATGTGCATGCATGGTTGGACTTGGATGGATCCACCACTTTTCCCATGCTTCCCCAATGTTTCCCTGAGTCAACGATACATGTTTTTAGGCCCCATTAAACGGAAACTTATTATTTGATTCCTAAATATGCAAATATGTGCCTTTAAAAAACAAAAAAACTATTATTTAATTCTTAAATATGCAAATATGTATATTTTAGTATCTCCTAAAGCATCATTGAAAAATTTCACCATTTTCCCCATGTTTCCTTGAGTTAGCTTTTAGACCCCCATTAAGATAAACTTATTATGTATGCGTGTCTGTTTTTGCAATTATTTGATTCCTAAATATGCAAATATGTGTATTTTAGCATCTCCTGAAGTTTCATTGAGAAATCCACTATTTCCTCTTGTTTCCCCCAGTCAATGATACATTTCTGGGTATTACCGATAATATCGGTGATATTGATACATGTTTCCATATCCCCAGCCAACGATACATGTAACAATACCGATACTAAGAACATTGACCACACCAAAGGAAATAGTGGGGGATTGAATGCCCACATTGAAAACTTATTTGGGGCCACACAAATTTTGGATCAAGCTTATATTTGTGTTTTCCCTTCATCCAAGTCTGTGTGACCTTATGAATAGGTTGGATGGCAAATAAAACATCACGGTGGGCCCCAAGAAGTTTTCAACAGTGGGCATTTAATCCCCACTGTTAACATGAGATTACACTTATTACACTGTTCATTTGAGGCAACAAAATTTTGTCACATACTTGCTGAGTCTTTTGAGATAGTGACTTCACTCATCGTGTAATAAGGTTGGAAAGCCAAATAGGTAAAGTGTCGTTGATAACAGCACTTGTAATAGGCCCTTGGTCCAGCTGTTTCATGGCCTCTCTCCTGATCATACCCTTTCAGATTAAATTATTAAGCCAATTCCCTAAAACCTTGGAGGCCAGTCGTGCTTTGCCTCTTCTTTTTAGTTGGTGGATCTCCATAAAATGTTCCATTGCACATCAAAGTTTCCTGGACACCCATCAACCTTTGACTGCTACTACCAGTTATAGAGGAGGTGTTTTTTTTTTTTTTTTTGGTTGTTGTCTCCATTATTTGTTCTGCTTGATTTGGAGATGTCCGGATCATGCCTTATCCTCTTCCAGAACTGACAGTCTTGTGTCTGACCATATTCATACCCCTTGAGTGTCATGCTTAATAGCACAACCGTAATGTGATCAGGGGAGACTGGAAAAAATCACTTTTGATTCCAGGTAGGTGCATGTGTTGCATAGCAGCAAGCAATCGATGCTTGAGGCGAGGGAAGCAAGCTGCAAACTGATTCCTTACCCTATCTGATTTTGTTTTGTGATTCTACAAAATAGAAAAAATTTCTACCGAGCATTAAACATCCACTTCTGTTCTTGCATTCTAGTTATTCTCTTAGCATTATGATGACTATGACCGGTATATGCTGCACGCATTGAGCAGACAATAAGTGAATGAGATGCTAAAGAGAAGGAAAATACTTTTATCACCCCATAACTTATTTCAGAAGCCTTATATGTGACTGATAATGTATAATCTGAGGAAAGATGTACCTTAACTAGATAAATTTTATTTTAGTAAATTATTTTATTTTTAGTAGGTACAGATTTGCATGGTTTGAGATGATGGAGGTATGAACCGGGCACATAATTGTCATTGTTGTATGAAAATGGAATACGACTTACCATTGAAAACTTTCTACCTCATCTCAATAAGACTAATATCTTCCACCACTCATTTTGAAATTCATTCTTCTCATGTTTTCATTCTAATCTCGAATATTTCCACCTGCAACTTAAGTTCTTGTTACGTGGCAGTTCTGTTATGCTGGATTACTCAAGATTTTGAGCTATACGCAGCCTTTGACCCGCTTGCAGACAAGGTTTGATACGCATTACTTGAATATTTCTTTCAAATATATTTTTTCCTTGTTTTTTTGATAGAACATATTAAAATCCCCGGATAAAATCTGAGTGCTTTTCCATCTTCACATTTAACTAAAATGTAGGATGAAGCATTTTGATGTGGGATGGAATTACAATGCTGAAACTTCTCTTCTTACATGAGATCTAACATGTGGTGTGTTATGAAGAAATGCATGTCGAGGTGCAAACTCGAAACCTGAATTAATTAAATAAGATAATTCCCAATAATAGTCGAGTGCAGGACAATCTTAAATCTGAGCGTTAAGATTTCTTGCATCACTAATCGTTTACATTTGTTTGACCCCTACTTGTGAAAGTGTTGTTGATTTAAACAGATCACAAGTCCAAGCCACAACCAATGGATTAAATAATCATAATTTGCAAATGGAAGGAAAAAAAAAAAAAAACTAGAGTATCTAACAATCACTTGACCTAATATGAGAAATAATCTGTAGATCCGTAACCAAAACATATTGGTAACACAAAATAGAAAGCTCAAATGGGTGATAAATTAAACAATTTCATAGCAAGAACCATTACAAAGCTGTGGATTAAAACCCTCTCACCCAGCCAGCAAGCAGTGCAGAAAGCCAACCCTTTTTTAAAGAAGAAGATGACGATATATTGGAAACTAAAGGGAAACAGGTTCCCAATACAAAAAAAGAAAAAGAAAAAGTGCTGGACACACCCAACCTAGCCAAAAGAAAAGCATTTGGGCTTAAGACCTTCTCCGATATGGGTCAATGAAATATTTAACCCACTGGTCTCCGCTTTTGACAAAACTTTGCGAGTGGACCTCTGGTGTTTGAAGGAGATTCTTCAATTGTTATTTGTTGGGCAACTGCTGGAGCGCGTCTGTGGATGCTGGCTGATATTATGGAGGCTATTATACTCTGCAGTACTGTTACCATGCTGGATGTTTCCTCTTTCACATTCTTGGTGGCTAATTCTGACACGGATTTTTTAGCAAGGGAAGGGTTTTCATGGAATATTCTTTTGGTCCATTTCAATTCAGCAATGGTTGGCAGTCAAATAGGTGTTTGTTTTTCATTTGTTATCATATTAATCCCATAATGGAATCCTTTGCCATTCATTTACCTGCCATCTTATTGTGGTGGCATAAAGGATGCAAACTAACCGAAGTTGGATATTACAGATATGAATTTAAGAAGTTTACTAAGTCGAAACACGTGAAGCCATGCCCATCTACACACAAGTACATATGCAAAAATGGCACATGTGCAATATCTGAGCATTCCATCTGGTGGGGCCATGCTGTGTAGATCTTCTGGCCTAACTATCAGGCCTTTTCATTGCTCAGGTAGGCCATGGTGTATTAAACAAATGGATTGCCATTTTTTATAGCCATTATCTGTTTTGTACACTGAGGCCCACCTGATGAGTGAACCGGTCTGATCTGTTGGCAAGAATATCTAAACAGTGTGGCCCACTTGATGGAAACTCTAGATCTCTCACATTTTTGTCATATTAGCATGTGCATTTGTATTGACAGGCAGGCCTCCACACATTCTGGCTTTGCCAACCTCTAGTTTCAACGATATTTTTGTTACTTTCTCTTTTGCATCAGGATGCATTCTGACCCCTTCTAATGAAAATGCAGGCTTTAGCCATAAAGACTTGCAACCGAGTGTGTCAGTGGGTGAGAGATGTGGAAAATGAGATTTTCTTGCTAGGAGCAAGCCCCTTCTCTTGGTGATTTCATCAAAAGAGCATATGTGTACCGATTGTACTCTTTTAAGTCTCTGTTGGTAATAAAATCCCGCCATTAATATTTTCCACACGCCTTTCATGCTTGCCTGTGTACATGAATCGCCAATCTTGGTTGATCTGAAGATGTGGAATTGTGACTGACGTTGCAAACAGTTATTATCATTAGTTTTGTTCAAATGGCAAAGCATGCTATGATATTCTCTCAAAGTCCTTTTTTTTTTCCCCATTTCCTTATTACGCCTATTTTGTAAGATGAGGCAATACCCAAAACTCAAAAGTCACATTGGATGAAGCAAGAAAGTTTATATAAACATGTAGTTTTATTTTATTAATTTATTTCCTTATTTTCGAATGTCGAAAGAAATGTATGTCGCATGATTTTCTGCCTATGTGCTTGAATTTGAATTTTACTTCAACTCCTGCATACTTCACTCAAAGCAGTCTTATGACTTCATGAATAACGTGAGGATGCTTCCTGAGTGCCAAAGACAGGCCCTTCACATGTGCCAGCATTGTAAACATGCAGGATCTAGGCCATTCATCAGGCATGCGCTGCGCTGAATGTTTCCAACCCATAGCCCAAAAGGCAGCATGGAACTTCACCCCACCTAACACACAGCTGAAAAGGTAGCACGGAACTTTACCCAAGACTGTCAACATTCATTGTACATTGTACAGGTGCAGCGTGAGTGATGAGTGGACAGTCTTTTTTTTTTTTTTTTTGCGGGGGAGGGGATGGGAGGCTACAACACATTCTGTGGGGCCCACATGATGAACATGCTGGGTGTTGCACATGCGTGCCATGTTGGAGCGTGCAAGATGCTTGTCTATAGCATTTTCATATGAGCGCTTTCAAAGTAAGCATTTTTGGGAAAGGAAAAAATGTAGCTGGAAATAGCAAATCGTGGGCATGCTCTTGTATTTTCTTGACAAATATGCTACTACCTACCATAGTGGAATGTACAAACATCCTTTTCTTTCTTCTGAAAATTTTGAGGATGATAACTGTGATACCCAAATTCCTGAGGCGGCTAGAAATTGATCAAGAATAAGCCATGTTGGCATAATGATTTTTTTCGGAACTGCTTGGATTTCCAACTTTTTGAGTCTGAATCCACTTATGACTTAAATATATATGTTTTGCTTCTTGATCTTGAACGAGGACATGAAAAAGTAGTAAGATTGCGGTCCTACTTGATGGTTTTTCATTAAAGATTGCGGTCCTACTTGATGGTTTTTCATTAAAGATCTTTACCCTCCTTCAACGCTTGTATATTTCTAATTGCTCTCGCGTGTCTGTAGCTTTGTTTATGCAGAGATCCCATATTCTGATGATCATACAACCAATGTGGATGAAACTACACTAACAACTGACCCAGAGTCCGGTTCAAACCAATCTGCGTTTGTTTGTCTGTGCCTGGTCTCTGTAACTCAGTGCATTTGTTCGCGATGAGCATCTCCTCTACTTGGAGTCTCCAATGACATAGAACTAGAGTAGTCATGGCAACTGTTAAGGTCATTTACAACACTTGATCTGCAGAGTGGGCAGTTGGGATGGGCCTGGAACCATGTGTCGACACAAGTAATATGAAAGACATGGGAACAGTTGGGCAGCAGCCTCAGCCATTCGCCGTTGTCGAATTCTCCCAAACAAACTGCGCAATCGCAGTTGCCTGGATTGGCCTCACCGTCTGTCTTCTTGAACTGAATTGCAGGGAGGGCGTGTAAGGTGGCAGGTGCCAGGCCTTGGCTCTGGAATGGCAATGAAGGGTCTAAGATGGCAGGTGCCAGGCCTTGGCTCTGGAATGGCAATGAAGGGTCTTCTGGGTTGGCGACTGCCTCATTTAGGAGCCGCCTACGAGGTCTATTGAGAAGAATCCATTGCCGTGTGAGGAAATTGTAGCAGCTCAAGAGAAGGAAGAGAGCACAAAGCGTTGTGATCAAGGTGATTATGATCTGGTTCCAAGGGTACCTTTGATCTTGAAGGTCTGGACTACTCATGTTCAAAAGAGGGAATGTGGGTTGTGATTGGAGGTTGAAATGGTCTGTTTGCAAGTAATTATGTTTTCTCAGGGGGGAATAAGACATAGTTGGAGTATGGCTGAGGATGAGACCGATGTAGAGGTGGAGACAAAATCTTAGGCTGGTGATGATTCTAAGAATAAGGAACTAAGCAAATGTACAGTTTGGTAACAGGTATGACTCTTTTAAGTGATACCAAATGTTGATCAGATGGGCCCCACTGCAGATGGGAGATGCTCTAACCCATCCATTTTTGACCTATTTTCCGTTGAATGTGGGCCGTTGCTTTGTGTGTACCTTCATGGGACTTTCGCAACGTCTCAAAACTTTTTAAACGGCACACAGGATGACCTATCATCGATCCTAACCATGTATTCATTCATACAACGAGGGCCAGGCAATGGTACAAGAATCATGCTGATTGGATGATCCTAACCTTTTGAATGAGGCCCATTTAGACCCAACAAGAAATACAAAGTGGGATATACCAAAGTAGATGTTTCGGAACGGTTCAGATAGACAATAGGTCGCCAGTGTGTTCTCCCCATGACGGTGGGAATGTTAGCAACCAGAGGGAGGGAGGGAGGGAGGGGGGCTTTGCCTAATCGTCCCACCTTCATGGGAAATTAGCAACATCCCCAAACCTTCTAAATGACATGTGGGACGCCCAATTCTCAATCGGGATAATTCATTCAATAGTACCAATGAGAACAAGCTATGGTGTAGAAATCATGCTGATCCGATGGTCCTAACCCTTTGAATGGGGCCAATTTGTTACAATCGTCCGTTGCTTACGAGCCATAGATCCCATGAGTAGAATCATCAAACCAAAGTACTAATCTGGAATCATAAGCAATACGGAGGAATATTATCTAATAGATGTTTTGAGATTATGATTGGAGCTATTTTGTTTCTCTACTTCCATGCTATTGAATGGATGCTTAGGATCATCCAATTGCCGTGATTTTTGCACCATGCATATAGACGTGTGTTTTCACCTCTCTCTCTCTCTCTCTCTCTCTCTCTCTCTCTCTCTCTCTACATGTGTGCAGTTGGGCCATCCTTTAAATGGTTAAGATCCTCAAAGCTGTGAGATTTTTTGAGGCATCCCCATCTGCGGTGGGGCCCATCAAATCGACACTCTAGATCAACAAACCATGATCCCCAAATGCCCGGAGTGTCTAAGGAACTAGACATTTGCAACTGAATGTCATGTGTTTACCATATCAAACCCCATGTTTAAAGGCAAGCTTCATTTAAGATTTCCTTGTGAAGCTTTGAGCTTGTGTCTTCCTTCAAATGTTCAAAACATAACTTAATAAGCATGTAAATCTCATCTGTTTGAACATGTCTTCTGTCACCAGTGACAAAGATATGGACCTTATTCCTGACCTCAATCCAACTGCAGCCAGGAATCCTCTTCATCCCCTTCTCCTTCATCTCCTTCCTGATCATTGACACACTCCTCCATTGACCAGCGGTGGAATACACATTCGATAGCAGAATGTAAGACGAAACATCCCCAGGATCTAGAGCAAGGATTTGGCGGGCCGCAAGCTCGGCTAATTCTGCATTTGAATGGATCTGGCAGCCACTGAGTAATGCCTTCCAAAACCCAATTCCCGGATCGAATGGGAGCTCATTGAGAAACCTCTTGGCTTCCTGGAAATGCCCTGATCGGGAGAGCAGATCGACCATACAAGCATAGTGCTTGGCTCTTAGCATACCGGGCTGTTCTTTCCTCGCTTGTTCAAAATAAGCACATCCATCTTCGACAAGGCCTGCATGGTTACAAGCAAACAACACACAAAGCAGTGTAACACTGTTTGGTTGCGGACCAGTGTGGTACATCTGTTGAAAGAACTCCAAAGCCTCCTTTCCTCGACCATTCTGCGCGTACCCACAAATCAAAGCGTTCCAAGAAACGACATTCTTTTCAGGTAGCCGATTGAACGCTAGGAGGCTATCGTCCATGCTTCCACATTTTGCATAAAAGCTGATCAGAGAATTCCCAACAAACACATCATGCTTGATTAAAGACTTGATAGCATAGGCATGGAAGCTCTTGCCCATCCCAAGAGCTGCAATGTTTGCAGCTGCGCTGAAAATGCAAGGGAATGTCGATTCGTTGGGCCTCACTCCTTCTCTACACATCTGGATGAAAAGATTCACAGACTCCTCATTGCGGCCTGTTTGGCTGTACCCGCCGATCATTGCATTCCAGGACACCACGTTGCTCTCAGGCATGTCTTGGAAGAGCTGGACAGCCTCGTCGAATCTGTCATTCTTCAAGTACCCACAAATCAATGTGGTGTAGGAAACAACGTTTGGTTCGTGGGTGTCTTCAAATGCTCCTTGAGCTTCCTCAAGGCTACCCAATTTGGTGTAATGATCAAGAACTGAGCTTCCCACAAAGACATCTGATCGAAGGCCCATCTTCGTCGCGCAAGCATGGAGCTGCTTGCCAGCATTGTGGTTCCTCTGAGCGGTGCACGCGTGAATTACAGTACTGAAGGTGAATTGGTTGGGACTAATTCCCAAGAAAAGTATGCGGGAGAAGAGACCGATAGCATCTTTAAGGTGATCACTGCGTGCGAAAACGCCGATTATAGCAGTGGCTGAGACAAGATCCCAGTCAGGCGTTTCGTCGAACAGTTGGCGGGCGTCTGAGAATGCTTTCGATTTACAGTACGATTCAATGAGTTGGGATTCTGTGGTTGGAATTCCAGATTTAAGGAGTTGGGCATGGGCACTTTGGGTCTCAAGGAGATGAATAGAAGAGAGCAGAGCTGTTGAATTTGAGTTGGATTTGAGTAAGGAATGAGGGATTTTTGAGAGTATGGATTTCATGTGGATTTGAATATTTATGCCTATTGTAATACGAAATTACAGATATGACACTGGTGAGTGGTTTGAATGAGGGATTGTGTGCCGGGCCCAAGTGGGCCCACTGATGTTCTCCATCGACCATTTGATAGGTGGGGCCCATCGGGGATTGCACATGGCCCCAAACAGGGAGCAGATGGATGACCACAGCTATTCGATATGGCCTTTTTCTTTCACTTCTATCGTCACAGTCCTATGATAGTTCACCACCATTTTAACAATTGTAGTGATTCATCCTCATAACATGTTGGACTCACGTGCGGCTATCACCACAGTTAGAATTGTGGGGCACATCGTGGGTGAAGCATATCTGTAATAAATTCATTTTAAACAAGCAATCCTAACCGTTGCTTGAAAGTGAAATTGTGAGTGGTCCAAAATCCATGGAAAAAAATCGAATGGTTACATCTCTGTGTTATTTTTGGTTATTCGCATTGGTTCAGCAATTTCTACGGTCTGGATTGTTATAGAACTACACCATGCGCATGGTCCAAGGCCCACCATTGTTTATTGAATAGTGGTGAACTATCATAGGCGTTTTTTCATTTTTTATTCTTAATGTCTTTATTTTATTTTATTTATTTAAATTAGCTGGTTAGTACACCCCATTTTGCATGCCCTTACTCGTATGGATGTGATTAGACAGTCGTGGTTAATTTTGGATCGTCTGTTATCCATGAGCGATTCCCATCAAACGGTCTACACTTGGGCCCCACAGGAATTTGCAACATATTAAAGCAAGGAATTCGTACTAGTCATAGCTGATGCAATGTATCGTTTTCTAACAACCACAACCGTTGAATGGTTGGTGCTTCTCTACGCGCCGAACAAGACTCCTCAAGTGCTGGTAGGACCCACCATTTGGTGATCCAGAAGATTTATCTATGGCTCATGTAATGGACGGTTGGGATCATTTAATCAGGGGGATTTTAGAGCCATGGGCCAATCATGTCGTGGCCCCTTAGATGAACAGCCTGGATCGTCAATCAAAAGGACCCTCTGGGATTTCAGTCAGACGCGTCTGACCACATTACTCTTCCTAATTTCTTTAATGAAAAGTTTATATAAGAAACGGTCCACTAAAAATCAACCTACTGGTTACATATTTTGGAACACTAGGATGGATTTAATAAATTAAGGCTCGGAACTAGTACTAACTCATCATGACTCGGATTGAGTGGATGGGATCGAGTCCTGAATCCATCGACTTTGATGGTTCAGATCATTTTGCATTTGCACCAATTGAAAGTTAAAGATGCTTTATAAAACCTCATACACACTTGGGTCGGTCGATAGACAATTGGATAAGACCCAATTGAAAATGAGTGGGCCTCATTGATCCACGTCTTTTCAACCTCCTCATGGATAGTAACCAATGCACAAAAATCTCAAGATTGGAAGATCTTGGCCTTATTATATTTTTGTCATTTATTTTCCTAGGTTGAATGGACACTCACACTATAATTTCTGTCAATCAAACCATTTGTTGGCCCACTATCTCAAGAGTCAGGATTCTGCCAATCTCAAGGATTTTGGTGAATGGTCATCATCTGTTACAATGGTCCACTAATCACGACTCATTGATGATCCTAACCTTTGATCTTTGGAGTTGATAGCGAGCCTGGAAAATTTTTCCAATCAAGGTTCAAATTTCATCTGCACATTGATGGTCAGCATCTATTCTATCCTTTCAGCTTAAGTTCCTTTCAGAACATTGGCTACAATCATCATCTGGCCATCTTCACATGTGTGATCTTGCTCGACAATGTAACAGTAAATTGGCAAATTGCAAAAGATAAATTAAGGAATGTGCAAAAATAAAAAAATACGATTTAGGCACCCATAAGGTTAGCTTTGAACAGAGTAGAACATGCCCACATGAACTAGTAAGGAACAGAGGCCTACCACATCAGATGACAGTTATGGTCGCGTTTGGATGTAAATTGAAATGAACTGTGAAAATCCAGGAACATAGAGAGTATCCATAACCAAAACCCAAGTAGAATTCAAATAGCAGCGACATCATTTTCAAAGTAATGCGATCGCAATTCGGAGGAATGCTATGGTAATTACAGTTGTTGGGTCATTTTCACTTGTATTGAAGAAAGTTGTCAGAATTCAATTCGATAGTGCAGCCAAACACAGACTAATATAAGAACAGATGGAATAGATTTTTCTACACCTATGGGAAAGTTAATCAAAGAGAACAAGTCCAGCCTCTTCCAAAATGCTAGATAGTGTAAACAGCAAGGAAGTGGGAAAAGGAATAGAGCCTAACCACAACTGCATGGTTTATATAGCAAATTTACATACTGAAAGTGGTTGTTTGGGCTCGTAAGGTTCGCTAGGAAGAGAAACAAAGATTGGGCTCGCAAGGTTCGCTAGGAAGAGAAACAAAGACACCCACATCTCTCTCTCTCTCTCTCTCTCTCTCTCTCTCTCTCTCTCTCTCTCTGTCTCTCTCTCAGTATGTAGATGATATGCTAATCTACATTAGCAAAGTTCTCATTAGGGAATGAATTTACTAATTAGAATAAGTTAACAAAATCTCATTAACTTCACACACAGCTGATATTTCTAATATGAGGTTTGCAATTCCACACAAGCGAACAGCGCAGACCCATATACATAGCAAAGTCTTTGGAGATTCTGAGCCGTCTATCAGGTGGGGCCACCAGGAAAAAAAAAGGCCGGTCTGTTCATCCATGCGGCCGTAGCGTATGAAACAAATGGATGGCTAAATAAGTAAAGTTGGCCAAGTTTTTTTTGTTCAACTGTCCATTTGTTTTGTGCATTGTGGCCCATCTGATCTGTGGAGCACCCTGATGAGAGGACCGGAGAACTAAATTGTCCACAGTTTGGAGATCCTAAATGCATGCTTTAAAAAAAAAAAAAAAAAAAAGGAAAAAAAAAAAAAAAACATTGGCATGTGTAGCAAAGTGTGACAGGATTGAGATGTGCACTTGTGTGGAAGTAGCAAACCTCTTCCTATACCATCATCAAAATTTGAAATGAATATTATACAATATTGGAATTAGTTCATCTGATTTCACTAACAAGCCATGAATTTTATACCTTCTCTTCATTGAAACTTCTGGCATTTACCTTTCCGGCACAGATCATGCACGAAATCTTCGCCAAAACTACAAGAAGTCACCAGCCTCTTCTTCATACACGACCCAACAGTGCTTGAAAATTCCAACATGGATGTGGAACATGGTTGAGATGCACCATTAACAGACACCAGCGGTACTTGGAATGGCTGCACTGGTGGAGGAATGCGCCACTGAGGAAGAGGCCCAGCAACGAGAAGCGTCTGTAACAGCGGCCCAGCTTCCATAACAGCCTGCAATAGCCTCCCTTTCTGTGGCAGAGGTTTTCTCAAAGCAAGCCGATCGATTATTGCTGAAGCAGGATCGATCTGAGCTGCTCCTGAAGAGGAGCAGTTATATTCCAATGGTAAATGAGGATGCAGTATTCCTACATTACTTGAGTCAGCCATGTTCATGTTTGGCAGGTCTGGCGAAGAAACTGCATCGAAGAAGGAGTCTACAGGGGAAGAAACTAAGGACTGGCGGTTATGGGTGCCCGATAGGCTGTCGGAGTCTGTGATGCTCGAATTTCCAATGGTTGGTCTGGCTGGTGGGCTTTCAGGATGGAGAGTCGGAAGAGTGTGGAAGAGTTCAGTTGGGATTGATTGCCCAATCTTGTTTAGTAATTTTTGCAACTGATCTTTTGCTTCATCTCTTTCTTGAAATGTCGATTTCAAGAGCTCAAGTAGCTGCTTTACCATCTCATCATTTTTTCTCCTCTCCTCTTTTGCAGCTAGTTGGGTTGATTGTAGTTCCATGGTGGTGCTAAAAAGCGCATGCTTCAACTCGTCGATGCTCTGAACCATTATAATAGGTTAGAAAGAATTCATATAATGCTTGGATGTTCAAAGAAACTGAACCAAAATAATTCAATTCAGTTCAGTGAAAAGTATATGACCAAAATGGGTTAGAATGAATTCATTTGCCCAATTCATGGAAACCTTGCGTTTGGATATTCAACAAAATTGAATTGTAATAATTCAATTCAGTTCAATAAAAACCATGATGGCTCTTTAGATCATTTGTAATTCTTGTAATTCTTACTGTTTCAATTCTAGCTCGAAAAGCATGGAATTCCAATTAGGAATTTGATTGCTGTCACAAATTAAAATGGCACCATCCTTCTTTGGCTGTTCCAATTGGAAATAAGTGAATTGCAATTCAAGCCAATTGAACATCCAAATAACCCTAAATATCCAATCTAATCCAAACAGAATTTATATTCAAGGCAGCATCTGACAAAACAGGAGAAGAATCCACAAGGAGAAGAATAATGAATGCAATAACATGTATTTACACAATCTGGACCAGTAAAATGGGTAAGACAGAATTCATCAATATTAGGTGCTGGATGGAGCCATTAAAGCTGTGTTTGGATGTCCAACCAAAATGAATTGTAATAATTCAATTTAATTCAATATAGACCCTATGATGCAAAATGGGGTGGCCCTTGGATCATTTGTAAGGGAGGGGCCACCCCCACTTTGGCTAGTCCCTATGTAAATGGCCGGATTCCAAACTGAATATCCAAACAACAGCTGAATATCCAACTGAATCCAAACACCATTTATATTCAAGGATCTGACAAAACAGGAAAAGAAACCACAAGGAGAAGACTCATGCATCATTTTAGCATTGAAAACCGTTTCTCTTGTTTGTAATGAGAAGAGCATTCATACTCCATCATATCCAAAAAATTTAAAAAAAAAACATAGATCAATATAAATAGATCATACGTTTCATCTAACACCATAAACGCATTAACTATAATTTAAAAAATCACGACTTAATCAAAACCAAAATGAACAAGAAAAACACTCGACCCAAGACCCATTTGGACTCTCTCAATTTCCAGTTCATCAGAAAAACCAGCAATACCCAATATCCAAAAGTAAGATATCAGAGTCCAAGCAGATGTAAGAGTTCAAAATGTAAGACCCATTGAGAAAAACCAGTATACCCAATATCCAAAAACCCACACATGAGAGAGTCCAAGTGTTTGTAGAAGTTCAAAATGCAAGACCCATTTGAGAAAACCAGCAACACCCAATATCCAAAATCAAGATAGGAGAGAGTCCAACTGAATGTAGAAGTTCAAAATGCAAGACCCATTAGAGGAAAACCTGTGATACCCAATATACAAAAACACCAGATATGAGAGTCCAAGTGCATGTAGAAGTTCAAAATGCAAACCCCAACTGAGAAAACCAGTAATAACCAATATCCAAAAAACCAGATATGAGAGATTCCAGATGCCTGTACAAGTTAAAAATGCAACAACCAGTTGAGAAAACCAGCAATACCCGAAAAACCAGATATGGGAAAGTTCAAGTGCATGTAGACGTTCAAAATGCAAGACCCAATTGAGAAAACTAGCAATACCCAATTTCCACAAAAAAAAAAAAAAAAAAAAAAAAAAAAAAAAAAAAAAAAAAAAAACCAGATATGAGAGTATCCAAGTGCATGTAGAAGTTCAAAATGAGACCCAATTGAGAAAACCAGCAATACCAAATATTCAAAATAACAGATGAGATAGTCCAAATGCATGTACAAGTTCAAAATGCAAGACCCATTTGAAAAAACCCAACAACATCAAACATCAGAAAAAAAAAAAAAAAAAAAAAACAGATAAAGAGACAGCCCAAGTACAAATTCAAGTTCAAAATGCAAGACCCATTTGAGAATACCAACAACACCAAACATTCAAAAGCAAGATTTGAGAGATTCCAACTCCATGTAGAAGTTCAAAATGCAAGACCCATTTGAGAAACCAACAACACCCAATTCCTCCCAAAAAAACAACATTTGAAAATGCCAAAAGGCAAGACCCCAATTAACAAAACCAACAATACCCACAAGAGATTGGAAAACCCACCTGTTGAAACATCCTAACAGAAGCCATTCCTTCCATGATATATCTACTTCAAGGCCCAAGAACTCTACGCCCATAATCCAAGAACATGAATTTTTCGGGATCCTTCTCCTTATATAGGATTCCCCATAATCTTCAAAATTCCAATAATAAAAAAATAAAAATAAATAAAAAAGGAAAGAAAGTGAAGGCTAGTATGGAAATTGAAAGGTAGGCATTTTGTGTGTGAGAGTCCAGGATTTAAGGGCATCTTTCCCTTGGAAAAACCCAAGATTTCTCTGTCATTGTCAAAAACAGTTGTGGTTATTTATGTAATTTTGGTAATTTTTTAATTTTTATTTTAAAATGAAAAGAGAGTCTGATTATGATTTTTCCTTTATTTTTTCTGGCGAATTTAGTTGCTTTTGTTAAAAAGGAAAGATAAAGACAAGAGTTGAGGAGGCTATCGGTTCGCCACCACATGCACGCGCCGCCACACGCGCTCCCAACACGTGTTAGGATTTAGGATATCCGAGCCGTAGATCAGGTGAGATCCTACATGTAGATCACATTGAAAAAATATCAGACGTTTTACCATAAGTGGGCCACACATATTTTAAGCCAGTGGATGGCATAAAAAACCTTGTTTTACATGTAAAAATCGTGCAGGCAACACGTGCGAATTCTAAACCATGTGTTGACGAACGGTTTGGATGGTTGTCCTGTGTGACACGTTCGCCATACGTGGCAAATGTCATCTTGGTCCAAAACTTCTTTGGTCCCAAGAAGTTTTCAATGGTAGACATTCAATCTCCACTGTTTCATGTGGTGTGGTACACTTGAGATTTTGATCTGCTTCATTTTTGGGCTTATGCCCTAAAATTACCTTATAAAACAGATGAACGGTGTGGATAAATCACATACATCATAGTGAGGCCCATAGAACCTTATCCACGTCCTAATCCAGGAAATTCCTGGAGACGAGGTGCTGCAGCAATCCGCGCGGGCATTAGCCAATGAGTTATTTAATACTCTGGCCGGGCATGACAATTAATACGCAGGCACTTCGCAATAGTACGCATGGCGTATGTAACTCAATAAATAGGCTAAATTGTAGAACCCACTGCCGCTGAGTCGCAGTCCAAAAACCAGATTGGTTGAAGAATCCTAGCCTCTGATTTGCGGACACACGTTTGTTGAAATCGGCACAGGAGATATTCTTGTATTACAACCCTCCAATATATACCCCTCAATCTAACGATCAGATGATGAAATAATCATAATTTCTGGATCATGATACATATTACACGTAACTTTTACGTATGCAATTTGTAAATGCACGTATATCATCCAATACACTCTGCCAGAGTATCAAAGCTCTCAAGAAATTATATGATTTTTAACGGAAAAAGGTTGCACTGTGCTCGGACGCGGATTGAGTACTGCTCCGGCCAGTACGGCGCTCCCTCCGCTCCGATGACGTGGCAGGATCCGTCCGCTGTCAGAAATGGGACCAGTCGAGTATGTGCTCGAGTACCGAATAACTTTTAAACTGACGTGGATTCGGTGGATCCGTGACTATGGGGCTTACTGTGATGCATGTGTTTTACATCCATCCCGTCCATCCGTTTTCCGTCTTATTTTAGGAATGAACCCGAAAAAATAAGCAGATTCAAATCTCAGGTGGACCCATCACCAAAAACAATGGTGATTGAACGCGATCCACTGAATTTCCCGTGGCCATACCTTCCAATTCGAGTGATCTAAACCGTTGATATGATGGAATGTACTACAGATGGACCATTCCTCAATAAAGATGGGAAGATCTTGTCCATCCAGTCTTTGGCATTTTTCAGTTGATTGACTGTAGATTACTCGGTGTATTGGGCTTTGCTGTCACAACAAGATGGCTTGCACGACTGAAATGTATGTACCTATTTAGATTCCAATCCACGTGCCAACGTGGCATAGGTGTGGATGATTCAATCCGTCAGATGGATCACACCTTGAGATACCCTCGTCCTAAGAGAGGGCCCATCTACTCATCAAACAGACTACGATATCAGAAACAAAAGGAGCGTTTAGAAAAAGCTGGCTAAGTTGTTCTCAGCCATCCATTTCTTTTATAAAATGGGGCTCAACCGATCAGTGCATGGGCCCTACTTCTGGTTAGGATCATCTTAACAGTGGGGCCCATCTGGTGGATTCTTGGATTTTGCACACGTGTGAAACTTTGGCACATGTGGTGGCATGTAGTGTGTTCCCATTGTACAGGGGTGTGAGCTCAGCAAACCTCTAAAATCGCTTCCAGGCACTGTCGTCCGTACTTTTTTACGTCCTGACATCCGAACCGTGCAAAAGATGGGTCTCACCGTGAGGATTACTTACCGTGAAAATTACGCAGACCAACTTATTAGGTGGACCACACCCTTTACGTTGAGTCAGACGACCTACTGTCCTTACACGGACGCTGTTTGGATAGTGACGCTGCCACAGGTGGCTAGTGGTTGGTGATCTGTGGGCCTCAATACGATGTATGTGTTTCATCCATTCCATCTATCCATTTTTCTAGGTAATTCTATTTTTGATATGAAAAATGTGGGGATCTAAATTTCAGGTGGACCACACAACAGAAAAACAGTAGTGATGGAATGTCCACCATTAAAAAACTCTCTGGGGCCATTGTAATGTTTATTTGACATCCAACCTATTGATTAGGTCATATAAACCTGTATGAAGGGTAAAAAAACAAATATCAGCTTGATCCAAAACTTTTGTGGGCCCAAGAAGTTTTTAATGGTAGGTGTTCAATCATCACTATTTCCTGTATTTTGGTCCATTTGAGATTTGGATCTACCCTACTTTTGGTATCATACTAGAAAAATGGATGGATGGTGTAGATGAAACACATGCATCATGGTGGGGCCACTTGGCCAATGGCTGGGTCATATGCTCAAGTTCTATCTTTACACGGAATTGCCAGCGAAGTGCTCGAGAAAACTGAAATAAACCATCTTTGAAGGTTGACCAACAGCCATGTTCCGTTTTAAATACGGTGAATGATCACATGCACTAGGGGGATGTATGGTAATTACCATACATCCAACACGTTTGGAAGTTTTTAATGAGATGACAGTAGCCATCACATCCATCGCTTGCTAACCTACGGCTGGAAAGAGAGGCCAATCTTTGAAAGTTTATCATCGTCCATCCTGTATGATTTTTTCAATGTGGTGTAGGAAGAGTGGATCAAACCTAATGAACGGTCCAAAATGTGATTGGATTGTCCATGTGGCTTAAATCGTCAGATGCACAAAAATTTTCAGTTTTCCCGAAGATCACCGTAAGTTTTTCGCTTACGGGAATGTAGTCTGTACGGAACCCGCCGAAACCACCGATAATAAAACCGGGTTCGCTTTTAAAGCGGAGAAGCCGTTTCGGCGCCTTCAATTGTCAATGGGCCGCGCTCGGCATGAGAAATCAGAACTTTGAATATTCTGGCCCGAAGACCCGGACCGAAACAGTTCCAAAACCGGGCGGAGACCTTCCCTAACCCGGCCCGTTGACAGCCCCACCTATCAATATATTTATTTTGTTTTGTTTTCGTGAGTGTTTTTTGTGAGACTACCAGAAAGTATAGCTCGCGAAATCTTCACGCTACATTGGGGAGCATCCTCAGTGATCACAACTGTTCATTTAGTGGGACCCACTATGGATGTCCCACTGGGAAAGCATCTAGATTCATAACTGTGTAATGAATGAAAATTTGATCCTCGAAGATGAACGGTTGGGATTTCTTTTATTTAACTGGTTGTTTACAAGCTACGGTGGAGCCCATTGGATTGATAGCGGGATTTTGCACGATTGATCATGGGCTCACTGAATGGACAGTTACAATAATTGAGCGTGTGACCTTTGAGGGTAGATTGTGGTGGACCCAACGTCTAAAATTTGTGGCACACGTGGGGTTCCTTGTTAAATCACTAGCAAATGGGAATCCGTGAAATCATGCAAGCTACCCCATCGTTTGGACGATCAGGACTTTCCAGATCGTGGGCTCCAATATGGAATGAGCCTAGCTTGAAAAGCACATTGATAAAATAATCTTAATTTCCTAGGTGCGAGTGTGTGGGGGTGTGAGTGTGTAAAACAAAAAACAAAAAAAAAAAAAAAGAAAAGAAAAGATGGCCAGCATCCAAATTCATCAGGGAAAACCAAAATGATTGTGACCGTTGAACCAGTTTGAATTTTCTTATTATGCTATATCTACACTGGGCCCCACAATTTAGTCAGCATGCCTATTATAACGGAATAGGATTGGGTACTGAGTTACTCGGTACGCTTTTATCGTACCGAGTAAACTTAGTTGGGCCTACTATGAATGCATGTGAGTTATCCACGCCGTCCAACCATTTTTCCAGATCATTTTAGTGATTGATTCTAAAATAGAAGTATTCCCAGAGCTTAAGTGGACCACACTAAAGGAAACAATGCGAATAATGACTTCCACTGTTGAAACCTTGCTAGGGCCCACAGTGTTGTTTATTTGTCATCCAACCTGTTCATAAGATTACACAGACATGGATGAAGGGAAAACACAAATATCAACTTGATCCAAAACTTCTGTGGGCCCCAAGAAATTTTCAATAGTAAAATTTCAATTCACACTATTTCCCGTGGTGAGGTCTACTTGAGATTTGGATATATCGCATTTTTGGGATCAAGCCATATAATTATCTGTTCAAATGGATGGACGGAGTAGATAAAATATGAAAATCACGGTGGACCCCACAGAGTTAATTCAGTACGCTTACCGTACTGAGTTACTCGGTACGCAATCCGCTTCCTATTATAACGTTTACATGTACGGTGGATAAGCTGTCGCGGACTTCAGACAGTAACTCCTGTACACATACAGTATTATATTAGCGAACATTCAATGTGTCTATTTTCTGCAGTGGAACATCCGAACCGTGAAAATGGTGGACCATACCATTATGATCACCCCCAAGTAAAAATTGGAACAATCCACTCATTAAATCAGCCACGCACGATACATTGAGCCGGACCATCGGCTGTCCCGTTTATTTTGAAGGTGTAAAACGCTGATGAATGGGCTATTCTGATTTTCGGTCCAGATGATCTTTATCATGAGACCCACCTTTCATGCGGCTTGGATGTTATACATGAGTGAAGCGTCATCAGAAAATAATAAGAACATTGAATGTTAAGTTAACATACAATGGAGGTGGATTGTGTAGAGGGGCCTACTGTGAGTTATGTGTCATTATCCACGCTGTCCATCCGTTTCTCCAAGCTCATTTTAGTAAATGATCCCAAAATTGAAACATGTCCAAAAGCTCAAGTGGACCACATCCACACCACATAAAACGTAGACCATTGAAACCTTTCTAGGGTCCACAGTGACGTTTATTTGTCGTCCAAACTGATCAGAAGATCACACGGACATGGATGAAGGGAAAACAAAAACATCAGCTTGAGAAAAAAAATTCTATAGCCTCTATAAGTTATCAACCGCATCATTCAATTCACATTGTTTCGGGTGTTGTGATCCGCTTAAGTTTTGTATATGCTTCAATTACGGGCTCATGCCCTAAAATGAGCTGGAAAAATGGATGAACGGCAGGGATGAAATGCAGACACCACGGTGGCCCCACAAAGTGTAGTCATCACGGTATAAGACAGTGAGTTTCTCCACAACGTCCACATACAACGTACTTGAGCGTTTCTCTAATAAAATATTTAAAATTACATTCTATAAATGACAAATGAGTTATGATATCAGGTCGATCATGCATATGGTCATGAGATCTAGTGCCCCAAGCCAAATGCTCATCCTTTTTAGTTTTTAAATTGGACGGTTCTCCTTTTAGATGAGAAAGGACAAAACTACGTAGATATGAAAATCATGCACGTCTTGTTCCATGGATCTTGTCATTTCAAATAATCACGGTAGAGTATCTATGAAAGCGATAATTGTTTTATATTTAACTTTGAGAAATTTCTATAGTGCTCCGGGAGCACTAGAGGTTATGGTACTCCTAGTTGGAAAGGGACACTTAGAGAGTCTAATCCATTGATCCAGACTGTTCATCAGGTTGATCAAACATTTCATCGGCTACCATGAAAATATCACACTGATCTGACAAGTATTAATCATTCGATCAACGGCCTTCAATTTGGATCGTTAAGATCAATTTTATGTTAAAATAGGTCCATAAAACGATTTAATTAATCAATTTGTTATGATCAATCATGGGTTGCTGGTGATTCTAAAGAATCATTTTTCTCAGGCAATTTAACAACCTCATGTGTTCCTTGGATAATGGAAAGATGTAGAAATTAATAAGGTCTGAAGAAGAATAGATTGGATTATCATATGGTCTTTATGCATTGTGGCCCATGGGATAGTCCAAATGGATAGATTGGACTGTCCAGGTAAATAATTACAAGTAAAAATAATGGAGCATTTCTTTTCAAGTTAATTTAATCTTTTTCAAGCTAAAATGCCGCCATTGTTCACTATCATGTTTGAAGGTGTGGTGTCTTATCAATCATACATGTGACTAGATATTTAGGAAACTTAACCGTCCAAATCATGGGCACTAATCTAACAATGTTTATCCACTAATTTAGATCCCCTTGACCATTAATGGTTTTATGCTAAGCCACACAGTTCATAACCATCAATTATTATGCAACTACTGATGATGGGCCAATACGTATCAAATATGCTTTTTATAAAGTATTACTTATCCCTCTCATTAGTATGAGATCGTTGTTGGGTTGATACTGAATCATTTTCAAGATATGACAAGTCTTGGTGTTGTTTGGATGTCTTCGGTCTATCAAAAATAGGAGATCTCAATTGTGGTCTTTGGATAGTTTCAGTTAGGCTTGATCGATTGGCAAGTCAGGTCAATTGATAAAGGAAACTCTAAATTAATCAATTAATTCTCTTGACAAAATTGGGCACGTTTGGGTTCGGGTGCTCAATCAATTGAGGGTTGATCGACATGTCGATCGAACGATGCATAAATCGACAATGCACATAGTTTTGCGTAATTTTGAAATTTGTTTTATATTCCAATTGTACCACTATATGTATGAATGTAATTGAGGGATTAGGATAAAACAAGGAGGGCTAAGTTGATTCTAGGGTTTGCAAGTGAGAAAATAAAGATTTTTATATCTGTATGTTCATCAATCTCTTGTAAATCGTTTTTATAGAGGATTTGTTGTCGCTTTGTGCTGTGGTTTTTTCCCGTAAAGATTTTCCATATAAAAATCATGTATTTTTGTGCATGTTTTGTTGTATTTATCTTTTACGTGTTTGATTCAAATTTAGAATTTGCTTATGTGGTCCCCCAACACTCAATGGATTTGTGTGCAGAAATCATAAAGATACCACAATAGGAATTCGGTATACGGTTACAATTCTAACAGATTCTATGTTATGTGAAAACAAAGAACCCACTTCGAGTGCTCTTTTAAAAGAAAAGAGAATTTAATGAAATATTTCTGTCTTAGTGCAATCCGTGTTGTAATCCCTCATTTTATACTGAATTTTATCAAGAATGCAGAGCTACGCGTTTTTACAAAAAAACATTTTTTAAAGATGTATCAAAATTATTCACAACAATCATGTCTTTTATAAAGAGATATTGCTTAACTCAAAAGATGAAAGTAACTGTTTCTCACTACCAAAAGGTGCAACCATGACATTCGACTACTCGAAACTTAGCAACGGTCGGAATCCGTTGATTGATTAGCGAAATGGTTGATATTTGCTGGCCGTTGGACTCGCGACACGCTCGAAGTGTAAAGTACGCCACTAGTGCATCTATATCCACACCACCTCACAACCTAGTCCATACCATGCGAATACATGTGTGTGCGTGTTTTAGTCCAACCTTCTTCTCTCTCCATTTTTTCATGTAAGAATGCTAAACAACTCAAAGCTTATAAACTTCTCTAGCTTTTTCTCTATAAGTGATATTGAACTAAAGATTTTCAAAATTTTCACCTTTTTTAAACAAAGTTTTGGAGAAAAAAATGAAATTCAAAATATTTTTAAATTTTAATAAAAAAGTGTATATTACCTAATTTAACTAATTCAAATTGAAACAAATCTCAACAGCTACATCTACCAGCGGTCGATATCAGCAACACACAAAACTACAAAAGAAAATATTCAAAATAAAAGTATAAGACAAGAGTAAAAGATATTTACGTGATTCAGCGATATTTCTAATTATATTTATGTATCGAAAATATAAAGTATTTTTCTTCACTAACACAAGTGAAATTAAAAATTATAAGGTTTACTTCTCTTTATACAAGAAATCACGCACCCAAAGAAACTAAAAAAAAATCTCTCGTCTTTAATACATGTTATCTAATGAGAGAAAACACTTGAAATGGAGCACTTGACAAAGCTCATGAAAACTAAAGTTTCCTAACATATAGGCAGGCAGTATTAGGGAGAGAGGGGATTGTAGAAAGAGAGAAATGGGAGGAGACAACATCACCACCGCGTCAACATCAATTAGATAGGATCATTCGGTGGGTGTTTTTTAGTGCCGCTTGCTAACCATAGAGTAAAAAAAGTGGGGTCGGACTATCACGGCATGCTTGTGAATTTTCCTCATTCGAAATAATCGTCACCATTTTCTTAGGTCGTACTCCCTTGTTTGGTGCCTAATCTATACATGTGGGCCATGATTGGTTTATCCATTCCATTGATCTGATCGCCCTCATCCTGGAGGAATTATGCCCAAAAAATCTGTCCCATTCAATGGGGAAAGGACAAAATATTTCATGACTAGATTCTGAGATTTATTCATCCACGATGGTTGACATCAGATCAATGGCGTGGATGGAACAAATATGGAGGCGGTTTGGTTAGTGATGTTGCCACTAGCCAATGGTTGTGGGCCCCATCATGATGTATGTGTTTTATCCATGCCGTCCATCCATTTTTCCAGATCATTTTAGGCTTGATACCAAAAAATGAGATAGATCTAAGTCTCAGTTGGACCACACCACGGGAAAACAGTAATAATTGACTGTCTACCATTAAAAACCTCCTAGGGCCCACTGTAATATTTTTTTGACATCCAACCTGTTGATTAGGTCATACAGGCCTGGATGAAGGTTTAAAAAAAAAAAATAGCAGCCTGATCCAAAACTTCTGTTGCACCCAAGAACATTTTAACGGTGGTCGTTCAATCAACTGTTTCTGTGATGTGGTCCACTTGATATTTGGATATTTTTTTTCAACATACTATAAAATTATATGAAAAAATGGATAGACATTGTGGATGAAACACATGCATCATGGTGCGACCACTGAGAACCGACCCCAGCTGGCTAGTGGCAGGGTCACTAGCCGATCCACGTCCTACAGATATAGGCCCACGTGTACACATAAGGTATCAAACATGAGCTAGGGTTTATTATTTCTTCCTAAGCTTTGGTAAGATTTTGAGGTTCGCTAATCTCACACGTGTCTATGCACAGTTACACACGCATCAAAATGTTGCATAGGTGCCTAGCTGCACCAATCTCCATAGCTTGTGAAGGGGTATAAATGTCGGTATTTTGAGGGCACCACTATACACATTTCCATGTGTAATGATTGACATTGGTCAATCCAGTGGGCCCAGTCGCAGATGAGTGAGTAATGAAAAGGCCCACCAATCATATAATCATAGCTATCCATTAGTGATCTTTTACTGGTGGACCAGACCTTTTTAAACCGTACGTTTGTATGCTTTTATTTCCAGCCGAAGGAATGGGAAGTGCTTCACCCAAATCCCTAGTTTTTGCAACACAAAGTCCTGTGGGGTCCGCTCCGATGTCCTTGTGAAATCACTCCGTTCATTAGTTTGGCCAACTCATGTTATGGATGAAAGCAAAAATTTAAGCAAATACAAGTGTTGTAGTTCAATCAAACATAAGACCACATAAGTTAACAATATGAATGGTCCGTATTCAATCAAACTTAGGTGATCAGGATATTGTTGGGTGTACCAGAGTCATAATCGACTAGAGTTAGATTGAACACTTACGACCCCAAGTGTCAAGGTTAATTTAATTACTCTCCAGCCACTAATGTGCAATGATTAAACGATCTAGAAGGGGGTTTCCCAAATGAGATATTTTTACCTTGAGCTAATTGCTTTTTTTTTTTTTTTTTTTCCAATAATAATCAAGATCTTCAAATTTCTTTGTAATGCAATATTGGATAATTAAAATTAAAAATAAAGGATGGATTATCAATTTTATTGATTTAGAATTAAGATTAGTACAATCAATGAAAATATAAAACAAGTAAATGAAAAATAAAAGATAGATTACTCATGATCATCTATGCGGACAAATAATTAAGGGAACGGCTAGCAAGAGTTGGACGGTGTGATCTTTTAAGTATGGACTCGGTAGATCAGGGAATCCAATGATGGATGTTATAGATATTTACATTACTCTTAAACCTACTGCAATGATTACATTGGACATTACAAAAGATCTGGCATCGACAATATTTTTGTAAGCTTGTCGAGCACATTGTTTGACAACAAGTGCCACTCATGTAATGACTATATGTCTCTCTCATAGTGTCTAGCTTTCATAGATTACAGATGTATGTACAACTCTAAACTATTTTATTTTTAGTAAATTATATGTTGCTGAAGAAAGTGATAAAAGATATCCTTAAAATGTGAGTAAGAATTCTTCTATTAGTCCTAAGTAATGCACGACCAGTGTAAACAACAAGACCAAAATAGCCACGCTAGAGAAAAAATATTGAGAGTTAAACACTAGATAAAAAATAGTTTCTTAAGGTAGACAATGATATTTATTGGCCATCCAACCCATTTGTAAAGTGATTCCCATAGGAACGGAGGAAAAACACAAATATAAGTTTGGATTAAAATTTCTTTTGGCTTTAAAAAAGTTTTAATGATGGGAGCTCAATTTCTACTCTTTTCTATATAGCGGCTCACTTTGAGTCCAAGTCTGGCTCAATTTGAAACTCTCAGCTTAACATTAAGGGCCCATTTGGCCGGTCCGATTGAAAGGGATTGGATGGTATTAGAAGGGATTGGAAGTTAAATCCCAGGATTGGCCAGGCGTGCCAAACAGAGTCGGTGATCCAATCCCAAACCCATGAATCTTAAGTCAATGCACTGACAACATCATCATTACCTTTAAATCCCATCCAATCCACCCTAATCCATTCAAATTTACCTGAGATGTGTTTGGTTAGAGGGATTGGAAGGGATGGGAAGGATTAATCCCGGGATTGGCCCGCATGCCAAACAGACTGGATATAGCAATTCAGGGATATAGCAATCCCATGGATCTCAAGACAATCCACTGACAACACCATTATTACCTAGAAATCCACGCCATCCACCCTAATACCATTCAATCCCTTCCAATCCACCCGGCCAAACGGGCCCTAAGTAGTAAAATTGTTGGATGGAGTGCATTTCAAAGGGCGGGGCGTCCCACTCGGCTTTGTGCTACAGGTACTCTGTGCAACACAACTCACGTCCAATCACTACTTGTCTTAGAAAATTCTTAGGTTGTGGTGACGTGCAGGACCCCTTGATTCACGATCCAGATTATTGATTTGTTTATCCTCACCTTCAAGATTGGAAGATTTCAACCCTTCAATAAGGTGGTCAACAAATTGACGGCTGAGAATAAAAGTATAGTAGTCCACATTCATTGGAAGGAAGGACCAATTAATGAAGGATTAGAATGCTCTAATCTTGGAGATTTCCAACAATTTTCCTATCCAAGGAGTGGTCCATTCAATCTACGGTTTGGTCCACGTACAAAATCCTATTTGCTTCCGCGCTCTGGTTGAAGAGTTTTTTTTTGTTTGCTTGCACAAGCACACACACCCCCAAACACTCACACTAGTGGAATTTCACCACCCATGGACACTCGAACCCTTGACCAGGTGTTGAAACTCCTGGAGCCTACCACCAGAGCAAGAGCAAGGACCCATGGTTGAAGAGTTGGTTTTGCCTCTGCTGCCACGTAGGATCCAGGTATGCCGCCGCCCATAGCAGCCCACATGCTAAGGTACTATGATTGGAAAGTGAGAATTACGTTGAACGGATGTCTTTCGCCGGATAGGGAAGGAAATTTTCAATGGCCAGCATTCAACTCTAAAAATGGAATCTATGGTCATTTATGAAGTTTGATTAATTATGAATTAATAGATGATTTATGGTAGTATGGAGAATATGGACCATTCAAATCATTGTACCATCTCAATCAAAATGTGGTCTCGATGGATCACAACAAACACACGGGGAGCGGATTAGGTGAGACCTTACTGTGGGGCCCACCTTAAAGTGTATTCTGTATCCACCATATTCATCTGTTTTTCTTAAGCATTTTAGGGCATTATGCAAAAAATGAAGTAGATGGAATTATTAGGTGAACCATATCATAGGAAACAGCGGTGATTAATCATTAATAGGCCACAAAAGTTTTGAATCATTAATATCAGTTTGATTTAAAACTTTTGTGGCCCACGAGATGTTTCTGCCCACGAGATGTTTCTGATGATCAATCACCACCGTTTTCTGTAGTATGGCTCACTCGGGATTTGGATAATTTAATTTATTTGAAATTTGGATTAGTTATTATTATTATTTTTTTGTACATCCTAAAACGGTTTGAATAAAAAATTCACGTATACATCAAGGTGGCACTAGGTGAGAGTCTCACCTAGACATGATTTGGCTAGTGACACTGGCACTTATTAGGTGGCTAATGGTCGGTTCTCCGTGGGCTCCACCATGATGTATTTGTTTTATTTATGTTGTCCATCTTTCTTTTCAAATAGCTCAAGGGCTTGATCTAAAAAATAAGACAGATCTAAACCTCATGTGAACGAACGACACCACATGAAAATAGTAGTGATTAAATGCTCACCATTAAAAACCTCCTAGGGCCCACAGTAAATTAGATGTGACATCCAATCTATTAATTAGGTCATACAAACGTTTATCAATTTTGATCGAAAGTTTTTAATGGTGGGCTTTTAATCAACACAGTTTCCCGTGACGTAATCTCTTTAAATTTCAATCTAATATTATTTTCAGCTCATATCATAAAATGATTTAGAAAAATGAATGGACAACATGAATGAAACACGTGGAGCATGGTGGACCCACAGACCACCGAACACTAGTGGCAGGGTTACTAGCCGGTCCCTGTAAGCTCCCTTGTAATTTTCTCTAAATCAGGGAACACCAGAAAAGGAAAAAAGAAAAAAAGAAAAAGAAAAAAGAAGGCATCAGGTTTTTTATTTTTATTTTATTTTATTTTTTACACACACCCCCACACAATAACGCCGTAGCGGAGTTTCACCACCTATAGATACTCGAACCCTTACTGGTTGTTGGAAAAAAGATGAGAAGGCAGTGAGGTTGTCATCTTGTACAAGTGGGGCCGCTGTTGAGTGATCTAAACCGTTGATATTAATCCAATGTTTATTGCTTCTAAACAAAGATATCCCAAATGGACGGTTCCTGAAGCTGTCAAAAGGTAGCCAATAAACATGTTAGTGAGGAGAAAGAAATATAGCAATGGCTGCCATCCAATAAAGAAAAAAAGGCTAAATATCGATGGACAGGATTTTCCAATCTCAGATATTTATGGTTTACAGGCCATTCATAATGCTTTCTCTCGCATCAACGTTTTAGATCATGAAAAGTGGACCCCATTTATGCGTTCCAAGGCCGACTGTAGTAAACCTTGATTTAGAGCCGAACCATTGTAATTATTCACACAACATTCCTTTCCTCTAGTCCGTCTACCGAGGATGTTCGTACTGCCTCTATCGCGTCACACAATGCAGCGTTTGTCGCCAACCGCTGGGACCACAAACCGTGTGGAATCGATATTACACAGGACGCGGACTGCGTCCTACCCCCGCGTCTCCAGCTGGGAACGGGCAGGAGCTTTGAGTGGCCACCGTGCTGTATGGGTCTTATCCACACCGTCCATTCATTTTTTCGTATCATTTTATAATGTAAGAATAAAAATGAGGCAGATCCAAAGTTGAAGTAGACCACAACACGGGAAGCCGAGGTGATAATGATTCTTACTGTTGAAACTTTTCTAAGGCCCACCGTGATGTTTATTTACCATACAACCTATTCATAAAGTTACATAGGCCTGGATGAAGAGAAAACACAAATATCAGTTCCATCCAAAACTTCTGTGGCCCATGAAGCTTTCAATGGCAATGGTTTAATCCTCATTGTATAGTACACTTGAGCTTTCGATCCACCTCATTTTTTGCCTTCTAACCTAAAATGATACAAAAAAAAAAAAAAAATAGATGGATGGTGTGGATATGACCCATACATCACAGTGGCCACTCAAAGCTCCTGCCCGCTCACAGCTGTAGAGGGGCGGGGTAGGACGCAATCCTTGTCCTATTATACGAGGCACCGTAAGAAAATTGCACTCGATGGACGGTATTGACCACGAGTATATATGGATGAATTTATAAGTAGTCAAGGAAGATTTCAACGGCTGGAATTAAGTTATAAAAATCAAAGGTTACGATCATTTCGTGATTATGGTAAATAGATTATTTACTATAGTAAAGAGAACGACGGTTCAAATAATCGGACAGTTCGGCATGTGGGCCTTACTGGATAGCGACACAAGTTGAATCCTCGGTCGCGGTGGACCACGGGTTCCTTTTTCTCTGTCGCGATTCAGGATTCAAAGTGCGTTGCAACCCGCTGGGACCCACTTACTGAGATGGTTTGATGATTTGGACCGTCCATGTTCTTATTAGTTCTATAAATAATCTGTTACTTATCATCAAGCTTCATTAGTGATACTAAGCTGTGATTAATTAGAGACATTAAAAATATTCTTTTCATTGTTCTAAATTTATGTGCAGAAGGTCACAATCATCCGTTCAGAATAATAATTTGCCCCGTACTACATAGTTTAAATAGAGTGGACGGTTTGGATCGTCTGAACACTCAGCACGTGGTCAACATTGGCCTGCAACACACGCTCCATATATACTACGTCGCGACAGAGGCAAAACGAGGATAACGACGCCGGACGGCCCTCTCAGTAGCTCTGTGGGGCCACCCTCATGTATATGTTTTATACATGCCGTTCGTCTATTTTTGGAGATCATTTTAGGGCCTGATAAAATAGTTCTTGAGGCGTATAGACTGCAGGTTTCAGCCAGTAAAGTTTATTCGCTACAACGAAACATAATTTGCATACTAGACCTAGGGTCGTACGGATGAACCTAAAAAGATTAAAATACACCTCTTGCTACAACTGCTTATCCTAACCGTCCAAAGGTATTTTTGTAAAAATAGAAGCTGCCGAACCCTAAAAAGTCGTTTTTCTAATACTAACTTTCCGTGCAGAGAATATCCTAAAGGTGTCATACGTACTCATCCATTCGCCCTATTATTTTGATAAAATAAAATAAAATGCAAATAGAAGGCTAAGGGGTCGTTTGGCACCTTGGATTGGAGGGGATTGGAGGGGATTAGAGGGGGTTTCAAATCCCCTTGGTTGTTTGGCAGCATAAAGCAACTGGGGGTTCCCAATCCCCTCTTTGAGGGGGTTTGTATTAATCCACGGTGAGAGATTGGATTACACCTAAAATCATTTCAATAGTTGCAGGTATAAATATACGTCACTGTACACTATCATTCTACTGGGCACATGGCCCACTAACGATGATCAGCACTGTCCAAACATTGTTCATGTAGATCAGCACCGTCCAAATATTGTCCGGCACCGTCCAAACATTGTCCATATTAATCAACGATTAAAAATCATTGGTTAGTCATTCAAACATGATCTTGTGCTTGCGGTCCATCTGAGACTTGGAATTTCATCATTTTTAGGCAAAGCATATATTTTAGCGGGCTTATCACAACCATAGTGTCAAAAATTATATATCTCACTAATTGGGGATATTAAAGTTGATTTAGTAATTAAATTCAAACCCCTGTAAATATACAATGTATAGGTATTTTTGAATTAAAGTTGATTCACACTCCAGATTGCCAAACACACTGAGAGGATTGCCAATCCAGGGGGTTTCCAATCCTGGGGGTTGCGAATCCAGGGGGTTCCCAATCCACGCTCCCAAACATGCCCTAAGTGAACCACACTCCTATATGTAAGCAATGGGATTGAACCCTTCTCGCCTAAAACTTCTTAGAGGCCACGTTGATGTTTATTTGCAATCCTACTTTTTCATAAGTCACATAGGAAGAGAAAACATAAATATTAGCTTGATCTAAAATTTTTATGCTTCGTAAGAAGTTTTCAGTGGTAATATTTTAATCCCCATTGCTTTTAGTGGTGTGTTTCAGGTGAGCCGTCAATCTAACTTCTTTTTAGGCTCATGTCTTGAAATCATCTGTAAAAAAATGAATAGACGGCCTGTATAAAACATAAATATCATAGTAGGCCCGTAGATCCCTGACCCGACCATGTCTCTAGCTAGGTACACCTGCGAGGAGGATTGCCAGCGACAGGAAGCTAGGTGGGGCTCACCTGGTGTTTGTGAGAAATCCATCCCATGATCCTTCCAATTTTCCGGATCACACTAGGACATTAGCTAAAAATTATGGAGATGCAAACTCAAGTGAGCTGCACGACAAGAAACAGTGAGGAATGAAGTCCATCATTGAAACATCGGTCGGGCTGGCTTTAGAAGTTTTTGGTTAGGTTAATATTTTTATGTTCTCGATTTATCCCATGTGAATGACCTTATGAATGGTACTGATGGCATATAAACATAAATGCGGGCTTGGGGAGGTTTCTACCATAGAGTTTTGTATTTTTCTTTTGGGCTCATTCCAACGTGGTATGTAAAAATTGATCGATAATAGATTTTTTATAAACATCATAGTGGGCCTCACCTAGCTTCTTGTCACAAGCAATCCATGTCCTGGGTTTTGGACACAGTTTGACTAGTGACCCCAAGCTAGTGTCAAAGCTCCGTAGGCGCCATCATGATGTATGTGCTTTATCTATGTTGTCCATCCATTAAAAGTTACCAGAACTAATTGAATGTTTATTTGCCATGCAACTTGTTGATAAGGTTATATAGACTACGATGAAGTGAAAATATAAACATCAAGTTGATCCAAAACTTTTTTATGCTCAAAAAAGTTTTCAAAGATGAGCATTTAATCTCATTGTTTCTAGTGGCATGGCCAACTTAAGATTTAAAGGCGCTTTATTTTTGGACTCATATCTTAAAATGAGCTGATAAAATTGATGAATAACATGAATAAAACACATACATTATTATAGAGCCCACAAAACTTTCACATCAGCTAGCTGGCTGATGTTGGGGTCACTAGCCAACCCACGTCCCTCATTTTTAAGTCTATTGGCAAGTTGGGGCCATGGTTTGGGATGCGGATTGTCTCCTACCCTACCCATCTTGTGCCGCGAATGGGTGGGTGCTTTGAGTGACCACCGTGATGTATGGGCCTTATCCATACTATCCATTCATTTTTTAAAAAAAAATATCATTTTAGGGTATAAGCTCAAAAATAATTCAAATCCAAGGCTCAAGTGGGGCCACACCATAGGAAGCCGTGATTATGATGATTTTCATAGTTGAAATTTTTCTGGGCCCACCGTTATGTTTATTTGCCTTCCAACCTATCTATAAAGTTACAAGTACTTGTATAAAGAGAGCACAATTATCAGCTTCTCAAGAAAGCACAAATATCAGCTCGAGAAAACGTCAAAACTTAGGTGGCACTCAAAAAGTTTTCAACAGTAAGAGTTCAATTCCTATTGTGTAGTTTACTAGAGCCTTTGATCTGCCTTATTTTTGAACTTATAACTTAAAATAATAATAATAATAAATGGACAGTGCGGTTAAGACCGATGGTGGCCACTCAAAGCTCCTCCCTGTTCCCAGGTTGGACGCAATCCGCATCCCACGGTTCGGTGGATGTGGCCGCAATTGATCATCAACAACGGAATCCAAACCTTTCCATCTGTACCAAAAAACAGACTATCATGAAAAGGAAAAACGGCAGTCGTCCCGTTTTATGCTCAAATAAGAAATATTCCATGATTAGTGGCTAGTATCAACCCATCAATAAGATTTTTTTTTATAAAATGGGTGTGGGCCCAATACGACCAACGGCTTGGATTATAGAAACATGGGACCCTGCGGTCAGAACTGAGAGCGCGAGTACATCCAGCAAAGCCTTAGGTGAAGGATCCTATAATTAAACATAATTGCGTGATAGATAAACGGTCGCAAAAAGATGTGACCATTTGATTCGGTGGTCCACGCGCTAACGGCTTTACCGGTCGACCGGGCCATGTGAATCGAGTATTAAAAATTACTATCTCATTATTGGGCACTGCCACGTGTCGGTCCACACGCGCATTCTACCGTCGAATCTCTCTATTCACTTTAATCTTGAGACCGAACATGTTGTTATTATTATTATTATTATTATTATTATTATTATTATTATTATTATCTAGACTTTCGGATTCCTATATTATCATAAGGTGGGCCTTTCAAATTTAGAAATGCTAAGGTGAGACGCGCGTGAATGGATGGATGGGGAGAGTCGCTGCACACGTGCCAACAGTGCAAGTTCTAATAAGATCGTGGCCGTTACATTAGCATTATCCTTTGTGGATGGCCTGGGTCTCTCACATATGTAACCAATGGCTGCACGTGCAATGCAAATTTTCTCTTCAATCATGATTCACGCGGGAAGCGAGTTAACACGAATGAAATCCACCGTCCATCAGGTGCATCGCCCCTTGTTTAGCCTCTATGTCAAAAATCAGGGTGATTCAAGACTCAAGTGGGCCATCTGATAAAATAATAGCTAAAAACCTTTAAATCCACACGTGGTATGGCCCACCTGAGTTTTAGAATACGGTGATTATTGGCTAATTCCTTCATACTCATGAGGCACATCAGATAATGGATTGGATGGCATATAAACTTCACGGTGGGCCATTACAAAAGTAGCAGTGACTGTCCCATTTCAATTTTTTTTAAAAGGGTGTGGCCTAACTAAGATTGGATGGTCAGTATTTGTGGTCCTCACAGCGTACCTGATGTACGGTGTGGATCTTATGGAAGTTCCACCCACGTGGCTGTCTGTGTACATGTTCCTAGCACGGCTAAAAGTGGAAGACAGGTATCCTTTTTCCGTCCTTTTCAGTGGACACGTGTCACGATCTGTGCTTGCATGCTTCTATCCTACGAAAAACCCTACGTGACGCAAATGACGCGTTCCCAAGCACATGCAACCGTCGGTGCGCAGAGCACAAGATCCTCCTGGGTGATCTGGACGTAAACGTTGGTTTCATCCACCCAATCCGTACATGTGGGCCCATGGATCAGGGATCTGGACCGTTGATCCAATGGCCACTTGGAGGAAGAGAGGGTCCCGAAACTTCCTCGCATCGGAAAATGCTAACCCTTCAATCAGAAGGCTGATATGGATGGTCAAGCATAACCAGCATAGGGTTGGTAGAGAGAATAAAACAGATTGATGGATAGAGACTTCCCACCGGAAATGTTTTCTTTTGGGCACTCAACCGTGGGGCCCACCAAAAACCGCGTGGATGAAAAATAATGGCCCACTTCTATAGACGAGTCGCATCAAAACACGCTATCTACGTCATCAGGACCCTATAATTCTTCAAGAGTGGTAGGCTGCATGTGATTACAGGCCTCACATGATCAACAGTCCAGATTCAATGTACATGGCTGGCTCACGTGAGAAGGGTAAGAGTACTGCCTAATCTAAGTAGATAGCATGTTCTCTGTGTGCACTACCAGACGACTGGTCCAGATCTCTGATATGCGTGACCATGCAAAGGTGGAATGATAGAAAGCTGATTAGGTCAGGCCAGGACGGTGGGGCCACTTTGATGTATGTGAAGTATATCAATGCCGTTCAACCGTTTTTACAGCTCATTTTAAGGCATAGCCCCAACAATGAAGTAGATCCAAATCTCAGGTGGACCACACCACAGGAAACAGTGGCAACTGACCATTAAAAACTCCTTATGGGCCACAAAATTTTTGGATCAAGCTGATATTTATGTTTTCCCTTCGATCAGGTTAATGTGATTAATTTTCTCAACAGATTGGATGGCAAATAAAAATTACGGTGGACCCTAGGGAGGTTTAAGGCGTTGGCATTTCTTGTGGTGTCGTATACTTGAGTTATGGATCTGACTAACGGATGGATTGTGTGAATATACAAGACACGTATATGATGGTGGGCCCTACTGTCACAGCTACACCGAACTCAATGTTGTCGGACCTAATCGAATCCGCTCCCGCTCTCCGAATGACGTATGATGGGACGCGGGAGTCGGGACTGCATAGTGACCCTGCACCACCTAACCTGATCTATGAGGCAGGGAAATACCCAGCTTGGTGTGGTCTTGACGAGACTAGATTTAGTCCGTTCAAAACATCTGTTACTTTCTACTTTCAACCGATACAAAGAGCTGTTGTAAAATATTCTGACATGATAATTTGAAGAAAAAATAGAAGTATATATATTTAATAAGTTGTTTTAAAGCGTGATTTGCATTCTCCTTTTACATTAAAGATCATTAAGGGGTTGCAGTAAATTATTCTCAGGATAAGGTAGGCTTTCTTTGATCTGCGTGTAACGAGTACGAAGGAATTATCGTAGGAACTCGGCTAACACATTGGTCTTTGGTAGACTCGATAAAATTGTAGGACTTGGTAACTCAATGAGTTTGGTCTTTGGTAGACTCGATAAATTGTAGGACTTGGCAACTCAATGAGTTTTTCTTATTTATTAAAAGAAATGAGGGAGATGTGTTTTTTAGAGAAGGATAATTTGTTGATTTTCTGATGATCTGCACCTGGAGAGATCTTGTTTATATAGATGGGGCGAGTGGACTGTTGATCTGATGCCATCAATGGTTAGAAAGTTGCAAGAGACGTTTTGACCGTTGGCTCATTAATCCATACGTTTCAGACTGTTGGCTCATTAATTTAGAAGTTTTAGACCATCAGTTAATGATATGACCATTTGGATCACTGAACGGCTTGTCTGTTTTTAAACTGTTGGCATTAAACAATGTCGATTTCTAGCCGTTCTTAGCAACGGACGGATCAAACCGTTTCCACGCCCTCGCCCACACCAACGCTAGCGCCATCGTGTGCGTGTATTAGTGCTCTGCATTGGAACACATAACCCCGAGCTCTCTTTCTTTATTTCTCCAAGTAAGTAAATATGCCAAAGGAGAGTTTAAAAACCATAAAAACTCCCCATCTCTAAGCGATGTTGGACAAACGAAAATCTGCATTTTTTTTTTCCCAAAATTTCAAATTTACTTTTAAAGGGAAAATGAAAATTTCGAACCAAATTCAAATTTTGAATTTTGATTTTTAAAATTCTATTATTTATTTTTTAAACAAAAAATAATTCAAATAATCCTCTATTTGGTTAAATTAAATAATAGAAAATTGACAGAGATAATATATAGTTCTTATATATAAAGAAATATATATTTCAATTTGAATATTTTTTTAGTGTAAGTATTTCAAAGTTCTATTGAAATCTCTAGTAGCCGCAGCCTTGAACCAATTATTCTTTAGTGACAGAACCATAAATACCACACATATAATCACATATGCGTTATATGAGTTCTCTTATATTACTCGCTCAATACTTTTAATAGTCATGTGGTTTATTCTTCTGCATGAACAATTTCGAGAGAAACTCAAACTCTCATAAGAGGTGGCACCGCCTCTACATCCATATAAGTAAAATCCTTTTAGTGTCACTGTTACTCTTAAAACACTTGTCATTTAGACTGGATTTCATTAAAAGTTCTATGACTCAATCATTTATCTATAACAGCCAACACTATTAATCGTAGATGATGTTCTATGTAGTTTTAGTGATAAAACTTTTCACTTGTCAGTGATTTATTTTTACCTATTGAACTCGAACTTAGAGATTTCTGATGTTAGGTTAGGTTTCTATCATTGGTGGAACTTTTAGTGAACAATTTTACCTCATCTCTCTAGATGATGTGCCTACTATTTCTTTTATTAGATGTTTATAAAAGAATCAACCAAGTTATTACTTGACTCTATATATGAGACTACAATGATTCCGTCTCGAATCAAATACTTTACATAGTCGATCATGTCTCTGACTTATGTGCTTAAATTATTTATTGTATGTGCCGTTATAGGCTCTTGCTAAAGTAACTTCATTGTGACAATGAAGTAAAACAGCCGGTATAAGCTTCACACAAAATGAAATTTCTAGTAGGAGATCCTTTATCCACTCAACATCTTTGCCCATTGCAGCTAGGGATATGAACTCGGATTCCATCGTCTAATGTGTTATGCATGTCTGTTTCTTAGATCTCCAAGAGACAACTATACCTCCTAAGGTGAATACCCACCCTGTTATGGACTCATTGTCCCCTACACTCGATATCTAACTCGCATTGGTATATCCTTCCAATATGGCAAAAATTCTAATTAAAATAGCTCAAGTTCTTTGTTTGCTTTGAGGTAACTAAGAACCCTACCAATAACTTTTAGTGTTCGACACTAGGATTACTGGTAAACCTTCTTAATTTATTCACAACATATGTTATATCTGATATTTTGCATTGCATAACATACATAAGGCTACCTAAGCACCAACAAACTCAAGTTGTGCAATTGCTCTTCCATCATTTTCTTTCAACTTGATACTTGAATTAAATGAAATATTTGCTTATTTGATTTCAAGTGGCTAAATTTTCTTAATATCTTTTCAATGTAAGATTGACACAACGCATAACCTGTAATATGTTTTTTTTTTAAAAAAAACTTTGATACTCAGTATAGTATCCACTTGCCAAAGATTCTTCATTTAAAAATAGAAGAGAGAAATCTTTTCATTTCGGTTACATCTTTCATTGTATTACTAATAAGTAACATGTCATTAACATATACACATATAATAATAATATAATCAGTACACACTTTAGAGTAAATGCACCTATTGACTACATTATGCATGAAACCATGAGATAATACATTTGAATTGAATTTCTCATACCATTGTTTAGGTATTCATTTCAATCCAAACAATGACTTAATGAGTCTACATACTTTCTTTTCATTTTCTAGCAGAACAAACCTTTTCAGTTGCTCCATATATACATCCTCATTGAAGCCACCATTTAAAAACGTTGTCTTTACATCAATTTGGTGGATGTGAAAATGATGTATGGATGCCAACGCGAATAAAATTACAATCGATGTTATTCTAAGCATAGAAAAATATGTGTTAAAGTAATCAATTTATTCTTTTTTACGGAATTATTTTACTACTATTGGAGTTTTGAAGGTCAGGATAGTACCAAAAGTGTTGTATTTCCTCTTGAATATTTACTTACACCTAATAAGTTTAGAACCTTGATGTAAATCTATTCATTTCCATGTTTAGTTTGACATAATTGAATTCATCTTATTATTAACGACATTCTTTTAAAAAAATAGTCTTTCGAAGACCTCACCAAAGGTTTTATGGTAATCTTTTATATCAAAACTATAAGTATTTTCCTAATAACATTTTCTTATCACCTTCAACAAGATGAAAAGAAATGCACTGAAAGTCTATCTGATAAAGGTTAAGACTCTTCTCTACTCTTGCCCTCTGACTTCTACGAGGTTTATTAGGAGTTTTGGATCTTAATATCCTTATTCTTCATAGAGAGTGTGTTCTCAAATAACTTTACATCTTTAGATTTCATGATCATATTAGATTCTAACTTTAATAATTTATATGCTTTACTATTTTGTGCATAACCTACAAAGACACAATTTACAACTTTATGATAAATCTTGTTTCTTCTACCGTCAAGTGTTCTGTAATAAGCAAGACACTCCCACACTTTAAGATATCTTAAGTTTAGTTTCCTTCTTTTCTATATCTCATATGGAGAGGTCTTAGTCTTTTTAAATGGAATTCTATTTAGTATATGGCACACTGTTAGTAATGTTTCTCCTCACAAATTAAATAACAACTTTGCTTGTATTATCATTGAGTTGACTATTTCTACTAGGGTTTTGTTCTTCCTTTTGGCCACACCATTTTGTTGTGGTGCTTAAGGTGTTGTGTATTAGTAAACTATGTCATGTTCTTCACAATAGTTAGAAAATTTATTGAGGAAGTATTCACCTGTTCGATCACTACGGAGAATCTTTTTGTTTTCCCTATCCAATTGATTTTCTACTTATGATTTGTAGATCTTAAATACATTAAATGCATCGTTTTTTTAATCTTAGTAGGTATACATATACATATCTAAAACAATCATGTATGAATGTTATGAAGTATATTTTACCTCATTGGATAAGAATATCATTAAGCTCACATACGTCAATCTGTACTAGGTCCAGCACATGAGTTGATCTCTCAACACTTGAAAATAGTTTCTTAGTCATCTTAGACCGTATGCACACTTTACATTTATAATTTTCACTTTCATTATATGAGATTAATCCATTCTTAGCTATGAGTCTTATGTTACTATGGCCTACATGTGCTAATCTACTATGTTACAAGGATACAAACTCAATCATATAAGTAAATGAATTATTTTCATTAAGTGAGAACTTGATTATCCCATTACAATCATACCCTTTCCCAATAAAGTTTTCATTCCTGAATAATATCAACTTGCAAGATTTATATACAACCCTAATCGTAGGTTTGCCTAAAAGATCCCTTGTAAATAAGTTTCTTCTCACATCTAGAACGTGCAACACATTGGTCAGGATTGAAATTCACAGGTTGTGTAATGGGATTACCATGGTTGCGTGTGCGAAAGCTTGGTGGAGCTAATGAATGAAGTTTATGTCCTAGAGATTTTATTTTTATTTATTTTATTTATTATTTTTTGAAATTTTTTTTTTGGAGTGATTAGGACCAATTAAAATTTTCATCTTTTAAACAAAAATTGCCTACTTAAGCTAATATATAAATTAAACTAAGTAAAACAATTAAATCTAAGGCTTCCAAGCCAATAAATGGTCCAATCACATAGACTACAATTAATATGCAATAAACAACTAGTCTATAACATGATAGTGCACATGTGTGTGTATGATGTGCTAATTATCAAGTCATAACATTCATTTAATAATGTATACAAATAATTAAATATTCAATCACATAAGCATAATTAAATAAGTGTGCAAATGACAATCCTAAACATAAGCATGTATAGTGGTTTGGTTTCCCTACTCCACTCTCGGAAGATGCACTTACCATAAGTGGATCGAATTTCATTATTGGAGGTTTGAAATCAAGTTAACTTCTAACCTTTACAATCCTGCATAAGGAAGGGCTCCCCCAAGAGACTTTGTGTGGTTTTCCATAAGCTTGCCACAAACCTCGGTGCTACACAAGAACTTATTGACGTACACTCTCGTCGGAGGTTCCCGCAAGAGATTTTAGTTAGTTTTACTTAGGCTAACCAACAACATCGGTCTTAGTCCAAGGACCTACATTTATTCTAGTTGGAGGCTTCTACTACGACTAACACATACACACCCGTGTCCGATGGCCTACACAAGGGCATGATATAGGTCCTACATAAGAGTCAAGATTATACACAAGAACCTAAATTTAGGCTATACAAAAGAGTTAAGGTTCTACACAAATACTTGGATTTGTGCCCTACACAAGAGCCAATGTCCCACACAAGAACTTAGCCAAGTTTGGTTCACAAACTCTAACTATCAATCCTACATAAGGAAAGAAAGTATATATAAATACTCTTACACTTGACAACTTACTTGTCGAATTGAGTCCGTTTTTTAGCTTCGTGTCGGGTTGCTTGATCGATACTCTCCCTTTGTTCAATCAACTCCCCTTTGCTCCCCCGATTATGATGTCAATGCTTTGCCAAGGCTCTAACTCCAAGATCAAATACCTTGCATGTAGTATTTATTTGAGGTGACCAAGGTGATGTGAGGTTGGTTGAATCTCTTACAACTAATAGGAAGTTGTAATTCCTAGGGAATTTACATAGATGAGTCTTTTAGAGGATTTAGACAATTGTATGCTTATAAAGGCTGAGTCTAATATCTATAAAATTGTGGAGTTCAAGCTCATATTCAAGATAGAGGTTAGAATCCTCATTAGAGTGTTAATATCAAAGAATATGACTTAGAACTCATTTGTTTAGATGCTTGGGATGATAAATATGATTATGGAACCACCCAAGGTTCTAATGCACAAAAAATTCATACAAATGCTCAAGAACCGAATGCCCTTCATAAAAAGTTTAAGTCCCAATGGTTAGAAAATTGGCAGATAACGGATATGTCGATGCCATTGAAAGGTCTTCGATGCCATCGAAGTAACCTTCGATGCCATCGAGAAAATCAGATAATATGATATATTTCTTGTTGGACATATCTAAATTATTTTTTGATCCCATCGAGTGGTCTTCAATACCATCGAAGTGAACTTTTGATGCCATTGAATGAGACCTCAATGCCATCGAGAAAATTATATTAAATGATCAATTCTTGCTAGACATATCTGATTTTCTGTTCGATGCCATCGAGGGGATGTTTGATGCCATTGAAGATCCCTCGAGGTCTACTTAATGAGATCGAGCACTACTAAAAAACTGCTGTTTTGACATATGTGTTGAGGGTCAAATATTGCATATTAAACCCCAATTATTACTTGATTTTACGTATATGATAATGCTTAACATTATATTTTAATCATGTTTGTGTTGCAAGGTGAATTTAGGAAGCTTAGACTTAAAACGGTATTAAAAGCATGAATTTAACGCTAAAAAATCACCAAGGTAAGGGACAGATCCTAAGAGATCGAGTTCGAAGAATTTATACGAAAAAAATCCAAGAAAATCAAGTGATTAACGATAAAGAGGTCTGAAAATCGTCCTAAATGCAAGATTACAGGGTTCCCACCATCCGTTTGGCTCGAAACTTTATATTTGGCCTAAGGACCCTAAATTAATCGTACACGTCGAAATTCAGCCCTGGATCTTTGTGAAAGTGGCCCAACAGATAGATCAGTCACTAAATTACTGATTTGGGGCTCACATAATATCTGGATATGCTTCAAATTTGGTCTCAACTCCTTAATTTAGATGGGAAACCGAATGGATGGTATGGATTTCTTAGAAAACATCATGGTAGACCCCACTTATAAGTGCGAGCTAGTATCCTACTCATGTGTACCAGAGGTGCACCGAATCAAGTCAGGCCGGTCAAAGGCGTTGACCCGCACCGGATTTGGAAGGTCGGTTTTCGTTGCGAAAACAGACGGAGGACGTCCGCTAGAGGGACATTATGGGCCACCATCAGGGCCCACATGGATGATCGGGACTGTCCATTCGATCCAGGGGGCGCCGACCGTACCCATGGAGCCCATATGCTGCCATGCACGTACACACAGACAGATCACCGTCAAACACAGGATGAATGACAGCATGACTTAATACAGTGGGCCGCACCAAAACTCGACCAAAACCACCCATTTCTGACCAAAATCTCACCAAGAATCTAATGGACGGGGTGGATTTCTCCGAAAACATCACTGTGGGGCCCATCGAGAGCTCAGCGCAACTCCTTGCATAAGGTTACGCACGTCCGGGAAAACTGAGATTTTCGGACATGGAGCCAAATCAGTTCGTGGGACGATCATATGGCCAAAACTTGCATCCAAACGCGGTTGCTTCCATGTGTCGCTGCGCACGGGGTTTCACTGCGAAAGCCCTCTTGCTACGCATGGAGCAACCGACTCCATTCTCCACCGACTTCCAGCCACCGCCCTTTTGGCTATAAAAAGAGAAGAAAGAGATAGAAGCCATTCCTTGGACGTGGAAGACCAGAGAAGAGCAAAGAGAGAGAGAGAGAGAGGTGGATGTGGGATAGCCTGGATTTTGCTTCTTCTTCTCCTTTCTTTTTTAGTTTTCCTTTTCCTTTGATATTTTCTTGAGACTTTAGATCATCATGTCTATGATGAGCTAAACCTCTTAGCTAGGGCTAAGAGGTGAAGCTTGTAGCGTGATGAGATCCTTTCTATAGTTTTGATTCATGTTAAGTTGAACTCTCTTTGATTTTGGTTTGATTACAAAGAATGTTTTTAGTTTTTAATAGTTTATTGTGACTTAAATTACACTGGATCTGCGATAGCTTTGAGCATGTTCTTCTCATTATTATGATTATGAAATTAGGAACCCTGTTGTTCACCATCGTCTCAAGGACATGGTTGGATGATGGAACCCTTCCTAACATTCATAACTCTCTCAGATTAGATGTGGATTAGTTAAATTCTGTTGTTTGCTTTGTCTCATGGGCATGGTTTTGTGATAAAATTAATTCTAATTCTCATACCTATCTCTTATTAAAAACTAGATCAAAAGAAGTTCAGATTTGGATTTTAATGAATTATCTTTCAATTGGATGAAGATGAGACTCTGATTCCAGTTGTGTTTATGAATCAAGCATAGATCTCCCTGATCTCTACAAGTGGATCCTTGGAAACCCTAGTTTCCCACCTTTGAATTTTACAAGTTTTAGTTTAGTAATTCACAATTATTCTCTTAAAATTTTCTGATTTAGATTATATATTCTTCTAGTTCTAGTTTTAGTTACTTTCAGAATACGTATAAGGTTCAGTCCCTATGGATTCAACCTCGGTCTTACCGAGATTATTACTACATCGTGATCCTACACTTGGGGTTGTGAACAATATGTTTTCACAGCAGCTTCGCATATCTTCTAGCTTTACTTATTATGTTCCAATTAGGTTTCTAAGGCTAATGGATTATCAACAATGTTTACTTATTAAGCAAAGATCATCTACAAGTTTAAAAATTGTTTTGGGTAAACGGTTAGGGTCATCAAGGCAACTCATTTACTTATTCTTTGCTCATTTATGCTCTTGTACTCTTGTGTCTTTGGTCTTTAGTTTTCAAAGGCTCAACCAACTACATGATTCAAAGACTCATGTGATTGACAAACAAGATACATAAATAAGTGCACTGACAATCTCCCATTTTACCAATTACGTAATAAAAATCTAACCTAGATAATGTGATGATCCATACCAATGACATACCAAAACAACTCAAAATATTACATGTCAAATATAAATGATTTACAACTCGATACACTAAGACATGTAACACTTCATCGCTCCTCCATAATTGCTCCCCCCATCTCATCAATTCATTTTACAACAAACAAAGCCTGCAAGATAGAATTCATTATTTTGATTAGACTTGATATTTCTCCCTACTTTTATAAGTATTTGACAAAGAATTAGTTCCCATAAATATTTTAATAAAAACATGTGGAACAACTCTATAAGCCGTAGATTTATAAATTAAGAGGCATATACTAACATGGATTAAAGGATACATATTATCATTAACATATAAAGCATGCTAATTACGGTCATTCAAAAGATATATCAATTTAAAATGAGAATGACAAATTATAGTCTAAACTAAAACATATAATACTAAAATTTAACAGATTTCAAGCTTAAACTATCAATATAAATTAGGCTTATTCCTCTATTTACCAATATACTCAAAATGAGTCTAGAATCCCGAACAATGCCAGACATGATAGATCTTAATGCAGAGATCAATCCAAACTCACAAAATAGTGTCAGTTCTTGGATCCGAATGGTCTACTGCCACTGTATTAACAACCAGTAAAAGTAAAATACTGGGGACCACTATGTTCTGTACCTGAAATCAACTCATGTGCTCTTCTCGATTCTAGGTCTGGGGATTTTTTCTTTTTTCTTTTTTCTTTTAAAAAGAGAACAAAAAAAAAAAAAAAAAAAAACCAACTAGATCCACAACTGAGGTGGGCCACACCCAACAATGGACATTGCATGCCAACCATAGGTTTGTCTGTGGGCCACCAAGGTGCTTGTCTTTCATTAAACTGTTAATTAGGTAACCTCCCGGATAAAGACAAAATACAAAAATCAACTCAATCCAAAACTCAGGTGGGCCACACCACTTGAAATAAGAGGTTAATAGGAGCAATTTTACAATATTGTCATTCTTGTGGCCCACCTGTTATCCATGGGAATCTTTTGTACTGACGGTGAAGATAATGTTCCTCACCTAACGGTTGGAGTGAATTCTACGTGTACAAAAGCATAGATGCGCCCCACAGAACTTGGCTCTTCTACCTGCCTTATAAAACAGGAGACGTACATGATGTCAGACAGTCCCTTTCACGTACTATCTGCATGTGGGGTCCACTTTGGCGGTTTCATTGCATCAAAGGATCCTATGGAGTGGACCCACCACGAAAATGAGATAGCTTGATTTTTAAGCTGATCCAATCATCAAGTAGGCCACCACATGAATTAATAGTTGTTGGACGGTTGCATACATGACAAAATATTGTTCTCATTCCCATGCAGTAGACTGTGATCGATGTATTTGTTTTATATCCACACCATCTATTCATTTTTCCTTCTCATTTTAAGGCATGGGCCTAAAACAAATTAGATCCAAAGCACTAAGTGCACCACACCACAAGAAATAATGGGATAATGATACCATCACTAAAACCCTCTTAGAGACCACCATAATGCTTATTTGACATTATGGTCCCGCAGACGTGGACGAAGGGAAAACACAAACATCAGCTTGATCCAAAACTTATGTGGCCGCCAAAAAGTTTTTAATAGTGGGAGTTAAATAACCACATTTTCCTATGATGTGGTCCACTTGAGCTTTTAATCTGCTTCATTATATGTTTATGCCTTAAAATGAGCTGGCAGAAAGGATGAATAGTATTGATAAAAACACATCACAGTGGGCCCCACAGCACGCAACACCATGGTGGTTTTGGGCTCACCAGCCCATCTGCTTACCTTGAGGAGCTGGATTACATACACACACTAAATAAGCACAACCACAACTAATTGCATGAAATTCTCATATACAACTACTTTAGAGGAGCCAGCCTCCCTTTTGGACCAAAAACACATCCAGAAAAATCAGTTCTCTGGTCCCTATCGGAGCATCTATGCTTTTAATGTACACACAAAAAGAGAAGGTCTCTAGTCCAACCGGTTGGACCAGAAGTAACGATCCAACCATTATATTACTTCGAATGTATTAAGTAGAAGTGATATCCAACCCACCTAACAGTTTGGACCAAACCACAGGGATCACATAGTGCAAAATTATCTATATCTACTTATTAATTAGGCCACAATTGTATTTTTATATTTATCAATGGATAAAAATTGTTTTCCATGGTGTGGCCTACTTCATCATCAGATAGCGCTGATTTTGCAAAATATGATAATCTAAGCTAGGGCCAAGCTATTGGATGTATTGGATTGGGTGTCCACTTAACATGTTGGCAGTTATACACTAGTGGACTTTAACTTGTAATCCAACCGGTTGGACTTGAGACTGGCTCATATAGAGAATTATAAAGAAGAATAAGAAGAAAGTATGACAGATAAAAACTATTCCACGTGCATGTAAGGCGAAAAAACCACATGTGCCAGCTTCTACACATGACATGGTTTGCCGAGCATCTCCAGCCGTACAACAGTTTTGGTCAATCACTACTCCAGCTTCCCACCATTTTTCAAAAAGTTGGGGCCAAATGTCCATGTGCACTGGGATTCTTACACGTGGCCAACGGACGGTAGCCGTCAATCTTAGTTGGTCTACGTCATGGCTGTGACAACTTCACACGTGAGAATTGAGATGTACTCATGTTAAAGTGGTTTTTATGGATTAAGCATAGAATTTAATTCATAATATGAACTGAAAAAGTTATAATCACTACAACAAATTCATATCGATGGGAGAATTATCTTGATAAATGCCTAATGTATATAGGATGAGTTCATCAACTACGGCTTCTTGTAGTATAACTTGCTGCAATATGAGGTTTGGGTCAGGTCAGGGTCAGTCCGAGACCCAAAACCATCATTCTATGACCGGACCCATTTCATTGACAATGGGTCGGCTTGACTGACCGACCGACGGACGTGGATTGCGTACTACCGCTGCCTAAACTGGCTCGGTCCTGCCACTATAATGAATGTGTTTTATCTACACTGTTCATCCATTTTGCCAGATCATTTTAATGTATGAGGCCAGAAACGAGGTAGATTCAAAGCTCAAGTGGACCGCACTATAGGAAATAGTGGAGATTGAATGCTTACAGTTGGAAACTTCTTAGGGGTTACAGAAGTTTTTGATTAAGTTGATGTTTGTGTTTTCCATTAATTCAGGTATATGTGACCTTATGAGCAGGTTAGATGGAAAATAACCATGACGATGGGCCCTAAGAAGGTTTCAACGGTGGCATCTTTATCATTACTGTTTCCTGTGGTGTGTCCCTCTTGAGCCTTGGATCTGCCTCCTTTTATCCCCTAAAATGACCTGTTAAAATGGATAGACAGTGTGGATAAAACACATGCATCAAGGTGAAACCTACGTAGCTCCTGCTATTACCGTGTAGGTCTGGCAAGGGTTGGACACAAACCGCTTCCTCGACGAGGCAAAAGGAATGCCTATCCTGGCCTAACCAACTTCTATTAGTTTCTTTTTAGGTCTTTGGTCGGTGCAGGCTGGGTCAATCAGCCCGTGCCCATTAATAACTTATATGGACCGGTCATATTAGGTAGAGTTCAACCCTAGCCGACTAAAGTTGTATACGAGTCGAGTTAGCTTGGTTAGCTTGCTTGATTCAACTTAGAAAAGTTCAACTCGGTTGGCTCAAAATTGGATTTGGACCGAGTTGAGTTTGTTTTTAGAGCTCGAAAAAATTACAAGCTCGAGCTTGTCTGAGCTCGACTTGACTTGGATCGAACCTCAACTTGAACCAACTCGGATCTAATCAGCCTGGTGACTTAGTTATTTTGATATGAATGTTGCTCACTAAGTATTTGATGAAATGACTCAACGAAGTGTTGGCAATTGGCTATAAAGGAATGGATACATCATCCATTTGATTTTGACGTTGTTCGGTCAAGTACTATTGAAAAATTAGTGGTTTTTAACAAATAATAAAAACAAAATTCGAATTTTCAAAATTTCGGGATTTTCCCGCCAAAACGTATTTTGAATTTTTTGAATTAAAAAGTGCGGTGTGTGTGCTTTGTCCCACATCGGAAATGTAAAAGAAACTTTTGTGGTTTATATGAGATGTTGTGAAAGGTATTCTTACTTGGAGCTTTTTGGAGGAGATAAAACTTAGTTTTGTTCCAAAGGCGGCAAGGAACACACGCACGCCTGCACGCGCGCAAACATGCCGGGCTCCTGCACGGCACGGGCACGGGTGGCGAGGGCATGCTGGCGGTGTGGCGTGTGGGGCGTGTGGTCAGTAGTGGCGGCGCTAGATGGCGATTTCAGCACTTTGCACCATGCACGTCCGCATCGTGTCGCAGAGGGGTCGCTCCTTCGCGACCTTACGCGAACCGACGCGAGAAGGTGCGATGGGTCCAGTGCGATGGGTCTGGTCAGAGCCTTAGGGCAGTGCGGATCTGAATGAGCCTGGGTTTTTATAGGTGACTGAGAACGGTCGGATCTTGAATCCGAACGTCCGGTAGTTTCTACAAACGGCTCTATCGCATGAAAGCCAAACGGTCCGAAAACGGACGGGCCAGGATGATCTAACGGTCAGATCTTCTGATCTAATGACCAGACGTCTGGAATTAATGGACGTGACAACGGCGAAACGTTTTTCAAACGTTCGACCATTGATATCACACAAAGAACGGGTCTAAAACACGAGGCCTATATAAAGCTGGACCATTCCAAGACAATTTCATCATCTCAAAAATACCATCTCTCCCATCGATAAAATACGGTCCATAGCTCCTAAAGAACACCGTGATCATCTCGACCGAGTCTAAATGGACATCAGAAGAAATCTATTGCGTTAAATTGTTCCATAGTGGACCTATCGTGATTGTTTTCATGTTGGATCCGGATAAAGGCTTGTCTTATCCTGGAAGCAATTCGTCAGTAACCCATCGCCAGTGATAAGGGGACGAATCACGCTTTAAGACACACAGAGATTTTATACGTGATTGACCTAGTGAAATTGCTATTTTTTCAATTATTTCTTTTCTGATTTTCGGTGTATTCAACCAAATTTTCTAACAATCTTAAAGCGTGATTAATGGACACCGAAAGTGTTGCATCAGTCAAACTGATGAACCAGATCTGATCCGATTGACCGATTCGATGGTTCAAATTTCACTAGATGGCGACAAACGAAATTCCTCGCTACGACCGCTCAAGATCTTCTACATCCTGGACCCGACTCTTTCGACCTCTCTGCAGCATAAAGGAAACAGATACCTCGAACAAGTGGTACTAGGATCAAATGCCAGGAAGATGAAGCTGGCGTGTCGTGGCCACATCCTTAATGCTCTCTCTGATCGATTGTATGATTTGTATACTGGGGACCACGTCCACTTTAAAAGAAATATGGAGCGACCGGAATACAAATACAAGGAAGAGGAAGGTACATGCACGAAGTTTCTAATTGCCGGTATTTTGACTTCACGATGGTAGACACCTCATCATTTTGCCCAAATTCAAGAATTACAAATTTATTGTAAATAAAATAAAAGCCATAAAAATCGATCTTCCCGAATCCTTTCAAGTCCTGAGCTATAATCGCAAAATTGCCTCCGATTATGGAAAGACTACGAGAAGAAGCTACTTAAATCCAAGAGTTCACCCTAGAACAAATCCGAGAAGCATCTTCGTATAGAAGAAGAATCTCGAATAGACAAAAAGGATGACGCTAATGGTGCATCCTCATCCAAGGTTAACGTGATGAAACGACCATTTCAAAATAATTCTATGAGAAAGCGATTCCCTTAAACCTAACAAAGATCAAGGAAAATTCAAGAAAACCCAAAAGAAGAAAAACGGCAAACCTAAGGGAGCTTGTGTTTACATGAATCAAGAAGAGACCGGGCATTTCGAGTCTCAGTAGTAGGACCTTAAAAAGCCTAAGAAAGAGGCTAATGCAAGATTTTAGTTTAGACGATGAAATCGTAGCAATGGTCAGATCTAGTGAACCTAGTTCAAGAGAAAATTCTGGTTGGTGGTATGATACTGTGTGCCAGTTCATGTATGCAACGATCGATCTTCTTTTAAAACCTATGAAGACGAGACCAATGGTCAAGATGTTCAAATGGGAAATGAAGGACGATCGAAAGTTGCAGGCAAAGGAACCGTGGAATTAATCTTTACCTCTGGAAAAAGGTAATTATGACCAACGTCTTGCATGTCCCAGACATAAGGAGGAATCTTGTCTCGGGGATCTCTTAAGCAAACCTGGGATTAGGGTTGTGTTTGAATCGACAAGTTGATCTTGTCCAAGAATGGGAACTTTGTGGGTAAGGGATATGCTTGTAATGGGATGATCAAATTATCTTTGAATGAAAAGAATTCTTACGCTTACGTGGTTGAGTCTAGACGCTATGTATGGCATGGTAGACTAGCCCATATTGGCTACGGATACCTTAAAAACTCATGGCTAAGAACGGCTTAATATCATATAACGATAGTGACAAAGATAAATGTGAAGTATGCATAAGGTCTAAAATAATCAAGAAACCATTCTCAAGCGTTGAGAGATCATCTCAAATTTTAGACCTAGTGCATACCGACATATGTGAACTAAATGGCGTTCTTACCCGTGGAGGTAAAAGGTACTTTATAACATTTATAGATGATTGTTCAAGATATGTGTATGTATATCATGTTAAAATCGAAAGATGAAGCATTTAATGCATTCAAGATCTATAAATCAAGTAGAAAATCAATTAGATAAAAATGTTAAAATCCTTCAGTGATCGAGGTGGAGAATATTTCTCTAATGAATTTTCTAACTATTGTGAAGAACACTAAGATAATTCATCAAGTTTACCAGCCCCTATACACCACAACAAAATGGTATAGCGGAAAGAAAAAATAGACCTTAGTAGAAATGGTCAACTCAATGCTAATACAAGCACGTTACCATTAAACCTATGGGGAGAAGCATATTAGCCGTGTCATGTTTTAAACAATTTCCATCTAAGAAAACCAAGACCTCTCCATATGAAATATGGAAAGGAAAAAACCAAACATAGGGTATCTTAGAGTGTGGGGGTGTCTTGCATCTTCACTGAGAACTCCGAACCCAAAAGAACTAAGTTAGGACCAAGAGCTATCAAGTCGTCCTTGTAGGATATGCACAACATAGTAAGGCTATAGACTTCTTCTTAGACACCAATGTAATTATAGAGTCTAGAGATGTAGAGTTCTTTGAGAATTCACCAATTCATAGAGGAAAAGAATGCCACCAAGATTCAATCTCCTAATAGAATAATAAAAAAATACAAACACTAATAGAAGAGACACTCAGTGAACCTCGTAGGAGTCAAAGAGCGAGTAGAAAAGAGTCTTGATCCCACCTGTCAAATAGACTCTCAACGACTCTCCTTTTATCTAGTAGAGGGTGATATAAGAGAAGGTGATTAGGAAAATACCTATGGTGATTTCTTACGTTTTAACTATAGAAGATGAACCTAAAACCTTTAGTGAAGTATATCTTCAAGAGACTACATGATTTTTGAAGTCCCCCATTCCGGATGAAATGGATTCCATAATATCTAAACAAACATGGGAATTGGTAAATCTACCCCGGTTCCAAACCAATAGGTTGTATGGTGGGTATTTAAGAAGAAATATCACACTTTATGGTATCAATTCAAACCTTTAAGGCAAGATTAGTTGCTATGGTTTCCAACATGAAAGAAGGAATCGATTATTTTGACACTTACTTCCAGTAGATTTCTCGAATAACATCGATTGATCTTATTCGCACAAGATCCATACATCATCTTCATATCCATCAAATGGGCGTGAAGACAAAACATTCTCCAATGGTGATCTCGATGAGAGGTTTACATGGAACAACCGTAAGGGTTTGTTCTACCATCAATGAAAGAAAAGTATGTAGACTAGTTAAGTCTTTGTATTAAGGGTTAAAGCGAAGCACCAAAACAAAGGCATGATAAATTTGATTCTAAAGTTATTTTTATGGTTTTGAACATAATATTGCATTTGATAAATGCATATATTCAAAAGTATGTAATGATTATATAAGAATCATATGCTTGTATGTAGATGATATGTTAATAATCAATAATAAAATGGAAGGTGTAATCAAACCAAAAAGTTTCTTTCTTCATAAAAATGAAGGATCTTGACAAGTGGATACCATATTAGGTATTAAAGTTAAAAAACATAGTGGGGGTTTCGCTGATTATGTCGGTCTCATTATATTGAGAAAATAATAAACAAGTTTAATCACTTGAATATTAAAGAGGAAAGCCACCCATTTGATCCAAGTATTAAGTTAAAAGAAAACAGAAGAAATCAGTTGCACAACTAGGTATGCTATCTTATAGCATCTTATGTATGCAATGCAATGCACAAGACAATAAGATACTCTCTGAGTAAACTAAGGTTGTTTACAAGTAATCCTAGTGTTGAACACTCGGAAAGTATAAGTAGAGTTCTAGGTTATCTTAAAGAAACCAAAGAACTAGGGTTATTTTACTTAATTTCCAGCTTATTGGAAGGATATACCGATGCAAGTTGGATATCGAGTGTAGGGGACAACAAGTCCACCACAGTGTGGATATTCACCCTATTTGCACCAGTATTTGGGGATCCAAGAAACAAACATGCATTTTCGCACTCAACTATGGAATCTTCGAGTTCATAGCTTTATATTTACAGGAAAAAGGCCGAGTGGTTATGGTGATCTTCTTTTAGAAATTCTTTCTATGCAAAATATGATAATCTTGTTCCACTTCATTGTGATAGTGGGTGCCACCCAACATGAGCCTATACACTAGTGGATTTATAAATGGAAAGTCCTATTGAGACACTCATATAGAGTTTGAGACATGACTATGTAAAAAGCAATTGATTCAAGATGGAATCATTGCGATCTCATATGTAAAGTCAAGTAATAACTTGTGATCCTTTACTAAACCTCTAACGAGAGAGGTAGTAAGGACAACATCTAGAGGGATGGGGTTGAAACTCTTTACTCAAAGTTTCACCATGAAAGAAACCCAACCCTAATTTAGAAAATCTCTAAATATTGGGTTTAATGGGTAACGGACAATTCAATCTTAGTTAGAAAAAGTTTCAACTTCACTAAATAAGATAATAACCTCATCCAATGATAGTTTTATGGATTAAAGAGAGGGATGAGTATTAAACTCTTAATGAAGTCCAAAAACAGATAAGTGTTTTAACTAAACACTGGAAGGATTTCACCTATGTGAACCTAGTAAGTGGTGGCTTCTCATCAGACTTAGAGTTATCTCGGGATCGTTCATAAACTAAGCACATATTAAAAGTGCTAAGCAGATTATAAAGGAACACTTAACGCAGAGCTATTATGTGTGTGCATTTTCGGTTATATCATATAGAATAATGGTTCAATCTTTGCGACCGACCAGGAACCGACGGATTTCAAATAACTTTAAGATGCTTACACTGGCTCGGTCCTGCCACTAAGGAAAGATTCAAATCGAAGATATCTTTCTTTATGCATAATAATCATTATTATTGTGAGACAGAGTTTTCATTATTTTAAAAAAAAAAAAAGGTGGGGGATTATTGAAAAATTAGTGGTTTTTAACAAATAATAAAAACAAAATTCGAATTTTCAAAATTTCGGGATTTTCCACAAAACGTATTTTGAATTTTTTGAATTAAAAAGTGCGGTGTGTGTGCTTTGTCCACATCGGAAATGTAAAAGAAACTTTTGTGGTTTATATGAGATGTTGTGAAAGGTATTCTTACTTGGAGCTTTTTGGAGGAGATAAAACTTGATTGCGTGTTCCCGGTCCTCCTTCTATCCCTAAACCTGACTGTTAAAATGCCTGCACGCCATGCTAAAACACATGCATCAAGGGAAACGGGCGTGGCGTGGGCGAGGGCGTGGGCAAGGGTGGTATGTAGGTCTGTGGCGCTAGATGGCGCACGGTCCGAAAATGCGGACGGGCCAGGATGATCTAATCGCCCATGGATCTTATCATCTAATGACCAAACGTCTGGAATTACGGACAACGGCGAACGTTTTTAAACGTTTCTTGATATCACACAATCGGTGCAGGTTGGGTCGGGTCAAAACCCGAGGCCTATATAAAACCATTCCATATGGATTTCATCATCTCAAAAATATCATCTCTCCCATCGATAAAATACTGTATCCATAGCTCCTAAAGAACAACGTGATCATCTCGGCCGTCTAAATCGGTTGGCTCAGAAATCTATTGGACGTTAAATTGTTCCATAGTGGACCTATCGTGATTGTTTGACGCTCGGATCCGATAAGGCTTGTCTTATCCTGGAAGCAATTCGTCTAATAACCCATCGTGACTTGATAAGGGGACGAATCACGCTTTAAGAACTACAGATTTTTATACGTGATTCACTTCTAGTGAAATTGCTATTTTTTCAATTATTTCTTTTCTGATTTTGATGTATTCAACCAAATTTTCTAACAAGTACTTGATTTTAACACTACTTTATAGGTGTTTGGTGAAATACTTGTAAAATATTGATATTGTTTTACATTAGGTGAGAAATTGAAGATGCATTCTATTTGTTTGATAAAATGCTAAACAGGCTTGAACTTGGCATGAATGGCATTGAGCTGTTGACCGAACTGAGTCGAACTAGCAAAACAGGCTTGAGGACCGAGCTGAGTCGAGTTCAGGAGTTAGATATTAGCCGATTGAGCCAAGCCATGCCAGCCTGATTCTATTTGACTAATATACAGCTCAAAGCCTGAACTGGCTGAATTTTCCATATCAAGACCGATCCACCGCCTGGGTTGATTTGATGTGATCTGACCCATTGTCACATCTGGGCTCACCTGTTTCCAAAATATCAAATTTTGGGGCCCTGGAGATGGTGGGAGATGTGCGTGGAGATTTTTCCACATCCCCCAGGACGGTGGCCGCTGATGCTAGTGGGGTCTACAGTGTCATGTGTACAAATCAGCACACTTGACATATGTTCAAGCAAAAGTAGTTTTGTGGGTAAAAGGTGCGTGATATGAACTAAAAAGTCATAATAGATTCCACTCCACATTCATACTTGTTCCCTCTAAGGGGAGAATTATATTATGATGAATTTCTAATGAGTCCGGGTCCAATACAAACGTTCCTAGGTTAAGCTTGATGTGTGTGGCCCACCACGACATTTTAGTGACATCGAATCCATTCAGTTTTTGTGTAATCTAATTTTTCTATTAGGTTTGGAAGAACTCATGTGGACCACACCGTAAGGAATGGTTGGGATGGGGATACCTGTCATCTAAACCCTTTTAGATTGTGTGGGACCTATATAGTATTTTGTATGTGCCATCTAATCATTTAAGAAGATGCATCCGACTAGGATGAATGGAAACCTAAAAAATAGGACATTCCAAAAACCAAAGTAGGCACAATGAAATTTAATTTAGAGGTTTTATGTATGATTTTACATAGTGTGGCCCACTTGAATTTTAGATCAACATTATTATTATTATTATTATTATTATTATTTTTTGCGATCCAAGGAGAATAGAAGTGGGCTCACATGATGGACGGCTTGGATGTCACAAGACCGTTACGATTGGCCCCATGTATTGATTTGCATCAACCTAAAAATGTAGGTACTGGATCTGGCCTCATCCCCAACATAGGATGAGTTGCTCACTTACAGCTGCCTGCATGATGACTTTGTTAGGTGTTCATCCTTTCAGCCAACATGTCACCTGTGTGCAATAAGCTTACGATGAGTCAAGATTCGTATAGGTTAGGTAGCAGTTAGAGATGAATCCAAGCAAAGCATGTTTGAAATTTGTTCAAGAGTAGACTAATTAAATCTTTCTGTATAAAGATTCATCGAAGCTAGTTTCAACCTAAAGTAGGTCTCACATGCTGATTCATTCGTTAGGTGGGCCACACTTATATTGAGTCAGACAATCAGTCATCCATTGATTCCCATGGTGTGGCCCCCCTGATGATTAAACCTACGACATTTTTATGCTTGATATCTTCATGATGGGCCATATTGTTTGGATGGTATGGATGGCTTACACAGGCAGCATATTGGCGGAAAGATGGACAGTACGACAGGTGTTATGGTACAGGCAGTTGTAGGTGTGGAAATTGCATTCATGTACCTAACAACTAAAGACTAATATCTATTAGGAGCTTATGAGAATGTTTTTTAAGTCACGAAGCTTTTCTTTTATTTATTTTTGCACAGACATTCTAAGATAAGGCCAACCTAAAGCTAAGAATATTGCAAGAATGACATGGATTGGTGGGCCACACGATCACGTGACTTTGTCACCCTTCACTAAGATATGTCAACTCATCATGTGGTATACATGTAGTACGGTTGTGTCCAATGGATGAAACTTTTCTTATTTGATAATCTTGACCATGCAATTGATAGACCTATCAGATTGACAGCTAAATGAAAATAGTCGATGGTCCAAGTTGAGCTGGTGAATTCAGACGGTAATGATCATTTCATTGGTAGGTTATGGCCCATAATTCCAACGGTCTAGATTGGCATGCATGTGTGCTGTGTGAAACACACAAGGTTGTCCAGTGGGCAATTGTGGACCATGCAATAGATGGGCCCTACTTTGGATTGATAATTGAAAATTAAGTTACAGAGTCATCGACTATATAAAAATGAAACAGAGACCATCGGTGCATCATTTACTCACGGGCGTCGATCATGGGTCCCACTAAGATAAGGCCAACCTGAACGGTCCATGAGATGCACGCATCTGACAGTTCGGCGCCTGACGTTTATGAACTTGAAAGTGGAGCCCGTGTTCATGACCTTACCGGCCGTTGCAGGTGGCCCAAAAAAAAAAAATCCTCTAAATGGGAGGATCCTAGCCATCCAATACTTAATGGTCGATTTGAAAGAAAGTGATCAAGGGTTGGGAGATTAAAAATCTATAAAATAATAAATAAATAAAAATCGACGATCCACGCAAAAATAAGCATCGTGGCTCACCTGGTAAGTGGGCCAGGCAGATTTTTTATTGGGTTGATGTCCACAATCTGGTCCACCTTATGCACGGTTCAGATGTCCATTTAAAGGTGCGTAGGGTCAACAGACCTAGCTCCTCGTCATCAGGTGGGCCATTCAGCTTCCTTGTTGACCAAGGCGCTGGACTCTTACTTTGTGCACATGGGACGCTAGGCATGTATCATGTGTTGCTCTACATGCCCTCATGTGCCCAATCCGTACAAGTGGTGCACACATGGTTTGGTGATCCAAACCATTGATTCAATTTTCAGATAAACAGGGACATGGCTGGATGGATGAGATCATCTGGGATTTGTTCATGCATCATCCGATCCTGATCAATGATCTGGGTAAAAACCAACGGACTCAGATTGACCTGGCACATCAGGAGGGCACATTATTCACGTCCTGATGCATCAGCACCCTATAAATTTTCAGCAGATCAAGTCCGGTAGGCCACATGTGATTCAGGCCCTCACATTATCTAGGGCAAGCTACCATTGTTTGGAGGTCACTAGGATTACCATACTCTTATGTACAACATCGACCATGTTTCGCATGTTGATGTGATAGAACTGCACAAACGTATCAGATTAGAAGTGAAATTCAATAATTCAAGTGACTAATGATTCAAACTTCAGAAAAGACCTTATGACGCCACACGCATGCACTCGGAATTTGTACACGTGTAATGAATGCTACTAAATTCAAACCGTCCAAATCAGCGGCCGCTCTATTCACATGATTGATGTCTTAAATGACCAATTAGTGGCCATTTAATGGACAGTTAAAATGAAAAATAGTCATGGGTCTGATTCAACAAGTGTCCATTGGTCAACGGTTTGGATGGTCTGCTCATTCTAATTTTAGGGTTGCGACCTATCTCTAGTGGGCCTATGATGTGTGGCTTGGAGTTATTTACAAAAACCCAATTGATTTATCATCCTAACATGTGATTAATAGTGTTTTATTTGTTGAATCTGGACTCAGTGAGTCGACTCAAGTGAGTTGAATTAGCCCAGCTCGTCTAAATAGATTTTTAAAACAACCAGTTAATGAAACAATCTATACTCTTGACGGCTGTAGATGTTAATACGACAGCCACGACGGATTGCCAGTAGAAATGATTTTTCTATGTTGTTTTCTTATGTTTTAAATTATAGATTTATTGAATTTTTATAGCCCATGACTTCCTAATCATTTTGAGTTTTTTTATTTATTTTTCGACCATTTTCAACGGTTTCTATGCATTATGAAATGAGGAGATTTTTCATACTCCAACAACTCTTTCATGTGTTTGTACATAGGTACATAGAAATTGTAAACATGGTATTCATTAATTTTAAACCCACTATATGTTGGGTGGGGTATTTTTAAAATCAAAAAGCGATTTTTAAATAAAGGGTGCCCAGGTGCAGTCCATGAAAGCGCTTGTGATTGTTTAAACAGACACAAAACCCAACCCAAAGGTTGCTGTCAAGCCCATCCCGGTTTGGGCTGGAATTCTAGCATGATGGAAGGGCCCAGGCCTAAAATTTAAGAACGTTTTATCTGGCGGGCTTGGGCTTGATTTAAGAGCCCATTAGCCCCACCTTGCTTGGACGGTTTAGGATTTCATTTATCATATATCATGCATTATGGGGCCCACTTAATGAACAACCCATATGTTACACAAAAGTGGATGGTTGGGATCGTGCGATGCATAATCATAAATACCAAGAATTTTTCAATGGTAGGCTTTCAATTCCTATTGATTCGTGGTGTGATCCACTTGTGCTATCAATATGCCTCCTTTGGGCTCATGCCCCAGAATGATCCATCAAAATGGATGAATTTGGTGGATAAAACATATACATCACGGTGGGGGGCATAGAGCCTCTCAAAGACCATCCATCTCTAGTTAGGTTCCTATAAGAGTAATACCCAACCCACATTGGTTGTTTATAATTATTTTTTATAATGTAACCCACCTGATGGTTTGTCTACCTAATTTTTGAGGCATCTCATTTTCATGATAGGATTATCTTATTAGCAAGGTTGAATGTTATACAAATATTGTTATGGGGGAAAATGGACCGGCCTATAGTGAAAGGTCAGGTAAAAACTTGACAAGCTCAGCCAAGGGAAAAGATGACACGAGGCTCGGATTCCACAAGGGCCCACTTCCTGCTTTCAGTCCGTAGCATAGTAACATCCCCATAAGAGCACTACCTCCGTCAGTTCTAAGATCCCCAGAGTCATTTAGAGACATCCCGCCCTGCTGCCGATTAAGGAGATGGGTTGGTATAGTGCGGGTTGGCAAGACCTAGGTCAGCATGACCAAGGTTCTTACAACCCAGGTCGGCATGCCATTCCCAGGTCGGGTCGGCCAAGTCCACCTCGGCCTCTCATCGCGCATCTCCAATGATCTCAAACAATCAGATCGGGAACAAGAGAAATCCGCTCGAGGTCTTCTCCAAGAATCTCGGAAGATATTTGTGACACGCTCGGACCCCCGAGATCTTCGCCGAGGATATCGGAAGATCCTCCCACTAATCCGATATCTGAATTCACTTCTAATATGTATCTACTAAATAGGAAAATCCCCCCTACGCCACCGCCTCTCCTAAAAGCTATAAATAAAGCATCTCTAATGGTGAAAGGTACGCACAATCTTTAGCCTTAAAATTTTCAATACTCGGCTAGACCCAGATCCCTTTTCTAACTTAGGCATCAGAGAGTCCCCTACTCTAGCCAGGGTCTTCCTTATCCGTTCCTTATGCAGGTAAGCAGGTTCAGAAGGGGCTAACCATATTTTTACATCAACAAATACCATGGTGCTGCACGCACAGACACACAGACACACACACACACACACACACACAACTAGTCGAACATATCTAGGATCATGTTTAAATAGGTAAAATGGAAAGAAGTCATGCATGATGTCCCGGAGTGCTCACATCAAGTTTGAAGTTTAAATTCAGTGTGTAAAAGCAGAAAAATCTTAAACACTTTCCTATGGAAAAGAAAGAATCAATTGCTCCTTCCCTACATAGATGGAGAGTTGGGTCAACTCCCTAATCAATTAGGCCGGCCCAGTTCTACAGATTAATCATGAGTTCCATTTCAGATGAGACAGATAACGGAGTGGGGGAGGACTCGGCATAGTGACCAGTAAAGACAAAATCTTTCATTTTCATAGATATCAGGGAAAATAGGAGAGAGAGAGAGAGAGAGACAGAGAGAGAGACAGAGAGATTTGCTAGGAGCTTGCGTCAAGGAGAATTCAGGTCCGTTCAATGATTATTATTCTAGAACGATTGCAGTATTAATAAACAACCCTAAACACATGTTGGGCAAAGACCCGATTTGTTAAGGAATCTTGACTTGATTTGGTAAACATTTAAATCATACAAATACACCTCCACAACAGTAAAGTGGTTGCAACCATCAAATACTAACAAAAGCCAATGAGGTACACCAAATAATTACTGCACAAAACTCTATATAATGCATGTATACTATATGATTTGCATCAAATTTTTAAAAGAAAGAAAAGTAGCTTAGTCTATATTTTTATGGTATCGTATGGTGTGACAACGTCCAAATTTAGTATTTCATGTTTGGACAAAGCACATTAAAATTGACTTTCATTTTGTTTGTGATAAGGTGACCAAACACAATCTTTTAAGTACAGTTCCTCTCCACCTAGGATCAGCTAGCTGATATATTGACTAAATATCTCTTCACTGCTCAACTTGCCCAACTATATCACAAACTCACTGTAAAATACTTGTCATCAAGGGCCGTTTGAATCTTAAGTTGCTTAAAATAAGATACTTATTTCACAAATAACTTATCTTATTTTTTACTTATTAATAAGATAAGTATGTTTGGTAAACAATATACTTACTTATCAGCTTCTCCTCTCTTTCGTCTCTCCTATGACTTTTTAGTAACTTATGAAAAGTAGAAAATTAAAATATTAAAAATAAAAATAATTATAAAAAAAAAAACTAAAATTATCATGTACTTTTAAGTAAAATAATTACTTATAACTAATCATAAACAAAACTTACTTATTCAAAATAAGTAACTTATCTAGTACTACTGAGTAGAAAAGGTAACTTATTTGGTGGTATCAAAATGGGCCCTAGGTTTGAGGGGGGCATGTTAAGGGCCCGTTTGAATGGTAAGTTACTTGAGATAAATTATTTATACGTGCAAGTAACTTATCTTAGTTTCTACTTATTAAGTATGCTTGGTAAACAACATACTTATTAGCGAATAAGTAAATAAGTATTTTTGGTTTCCAGCATCATAAGTATTTATACCTCAATTATACTTAGTACCCCCTGGCATCCACTCTCCATCATTCAAGTATGCTTGGTCCCCTTATATCCACTCTCCATCATGTGAGGGCCAACCTTTGATGAGGACCATCCAGCGGCGGGACCCACCCGATTTATGTCTTATCACTATCGTCCATCTGTTTTTTTCCAAATCGTTTCAGGGCTTGGGCCCTAAGGCATGGCAGACCACGTGGTAGGCCCAAGGCTTAAAGTGGGCCACACCACTGAAAACCATGGTGATCGAGCATCTCCCGTTGAAACCTAACCTTCCTTAGGCCCAGTATGGCGCGTGTGTTGGAAACATACCGTCCATTCCAAAGTTATAGCCCACTTCAGGGCCTGGGCCCAAAGTTCAAGTGAACTGCAGCTCATAAAACAGTGAGGTATGATCCCCATCCTTAGATTTTCTGTGGGGCCCACCATGCTGTTTCTTTGGCACCCAACCTGTGGGGTCTGGGTACAGCCAAAATACAAACATCAGCTTGTTGCAAAACTCAAGTGGGCCCCATCTCATGTATCAACGGTGGATGAATTACCACCGTTGAAACTCCCTGGGCCTACCGTGGTGTTTTTTTTTTTTTTTTTTTCTTATATATATATTTTTAACAAACCTGTTGATTAAGGCCACTTAGACCTCGTTGAAATGAAAACATAAATGTCAGCTTGATCTAAAAGTTTTGTAGGCCCACACCATAGAAAACGGTGGTGATTGTACTCTTACCGTTGAAATCTTCCTGGGTCCACTTTCTTTCATGCTATGGGGCCCACCTTGATGCGTGAGTTTTATACACACCATCCAGCCATTTGTCCAGCTCACTTCAGGGTACGGGGTCAAAATCAAGACGTTCAAATTTCAGGTGGATCATACCACAGAAAATGGTGCTGGGTTTTCCACTGTTGAAACCCTTTTGTGGGGCCCATTGTGATGTCTGTCTATCATCGAACCTGTCCATACGATCACCTGGACCTGGACGTGGGGGAAGGGCCAACAGATGGGGGTAGATCCAAAGCTCGATGGACCGCAACACAGAAGCTAGTGGTTTTCCCTTCTGTAGGGCCCACCATGCTGTTTTTTTTTTTTTTTTTTTCTTCCTTTCTTAAATTTATATTCAGGCCTGTAGGAAGGGAAGACAGAAATGTCAGTTTTATTTAAGCTTAAATGGACCCTACCATAAGCAATCACGGTGATTGACTCCCACCGTTGAATCTCCTTGTGGGCCCCACAGCGATGGTGATGTGGCCTCCTACCTATTTTTATGGTCACACAAACCTGGGAGAAGGAACAACACAACCATCATCTTGATCCAAAACCGCTGTGGGTCCACCCCAAGATACAGTGCTGATGGAACATCCACCGCAAGAAATAGTGTAGATGGAACACCCACACCGTTAAATCTTCCTTTGGGGCCCACCTTGATGTTTATTTCCATCTAATTGACCGTAAGGTCACTCGTGCTTGGTCGTGGCCCGGCCACAGAAAGGAACAAGATTCAAATTTCAAGTGGGCCACCCCTCCCATGAAAGTAAATGTCTACCGTTGAAACCTTCCTGGGCCCCACCCTACCCTTTATTTGCCATCTAATCAGTTGATCGGGTAACACAGACCTTAATGAAGTGAAAATACAAGTATCAGCTTTGTCTACAAGCTCCAGTGGACCCCACTCCAGGGAGCAGTGGTGATTAAAGGCCCACCCAGCCAAACTGTGCCAGGTGTGCGGTTGAAGAGTAATTTATGAATATCCCACCGATGATGGCTTTCGACTTTTCATTAATCCAAAATAAAATAAAATAAAAGTCAAAAAGTATTTTAAAAAATCACTGAAATACTTAAATAATTTTCAACAAATAAGTAATTTATGAAAAATTGTTAATCAAACTTACTTATCCTAAATAAGTAACTTAAACTTTTATTATTTAAAAAAAAAAAGAAAAAAAAGTTACTTATCAGCATCCAAACGAACATGAAGATATCCTGAATTGATTTAGTCAATACTAAAATCATGCAAATGCACATCCAAAACAGTAAAGTAGTTGTAACCATCGAATCCTAACAAAAGCCAATGAAGTAGGCCAAATAACTACTGTACAACACTATATATAAAACATGAACTCCATGTGGCTTTGTATCAAATTGTAAAACCTGAATTCCAACCTGTCATGCTCCTGCCTCAAATATATGTGATTTATTCCCCACATGGCCTTATCCCAACTGAAATTGCTTACCCCGAATCCAACTGAATTTTGAAGGGGGTTTGTGTTTTCAAACCCTAACCTAATTTGAAGGCATTGATAACCTGATCTAATCTGACCAAACTCAGGTCAGGTCAAGACCTGAACCCAAGTCCCAGTCCTGCTCAAGACCAAACAAGTTGATCAAAGTCATCCAGTTTAAAAGCAGTGACAGTGACCCAATTGAGAAGAATGTAGTTAAATTCAAATGGACGGATAAGATTTGAACCTAAAAATAGGCAATTTCACTCAGCATAGAAAACAAATGAGAAACTAAAAGTTTTGATTTGACCGTCAGAGTACTTAATATATTTTGGCCCACCCGAGGAATGAAAGGGGCTGCTTTGATAGGGTAGAAGGCCTAAGCATGATATATGGGAAGGTCAGATCTCAAACACGTGTTTCATATTGGCATACGTGTTTGCCACGCTTGTCAACTGGCGAACTTTGATCTTCTAGCCGTTGATTTTGTTCATCCCCACTATTGTCATCCCCTGCTACGGTCAATTAGGGAGTTGCTTGTGATCTCTATGGATTCACATAGTGCAATTTAAGATCTACATATATGTACTAAGAAGATTTATTGATAACCTTAGTTGAAATATATCAAATGGTATTGCATATTGCTGAAAACTTATTATAACCGTTGGAACATGGGAATGATCGAGATGAATGGATCAAAGTTATAAATATATTTAAAACAAAAAACAAAAAGCAAGTAGGTAGATTTCTTATCATACCAACCCAATCAAACTAAATTTATCTTTTAAATTATCCTTTCAATTTATCAATTCATTCGCTTTCCATAGTTTAAACATCTACCTTTTTATGTCAAGCAAATTACATTTCTTAGTGTAATCATTTACTTTTCAACATGTTATTTACATTCCATAGTATAATCCATAACATTAAGCAAGTAGCTAGTAATCTTTAGTTATAATTTGATTTTAAGCTCGTGCGCTGGATTCAGTTCATCAATTGAAAATGTGTTTTGCAGTTGCTCTTCACAACCAACCGTAAGCATCCCTTCTCCCATTTGATTTATCTAGGTTGAAAAAATCAATTTGTAGTGAAGTTAAAGGTGCAATCTATCATCAGAGGACGAACCCCACCCATTGAATATAGTTGAATAAGCGATCAATCTCACCGGATCTCGGTCATACACTACATTTCTGCCTATCTTGGCACTTGAGTCATTGTTGTTCAGTTTAAATTAGAGCTGCAATTTCAATTATAGCATGCCGACTCATACTTGATGCCAAAAACAATAGCGATAGTTTTTTCAAGCCATGGATACAATGACTCTTGTCATATAATCCAAATGGTTATTTGGAGACACGATATCCAAGGACACGGATTGTGCATGAGTAAGTTTGCTGAGCAAACTCTGGTGTGGGGGGGGTGGTCAACCTCATGGGAACTTCCCATGAGGTCGAGCTGTGTGGGCCCAGTGTAATGCACATCTAACATCTACCCCATCAGTAAGATGCACCGTTCCAGGGTGGGCCTCGGGCTTAAAAATCAAGTCGATCCATAATTTGTGTCGGCCACACCACATACAAAAATTGATAAGGTTACCCTCCCATTAAAACATTCATAATCATTTGTTTGGGCCCACCAAGATGTGGTTCACGATTCTAGCCCATCCATTATGTGTGTCCCACTTGGATGAGGGTCTGACCAAGTTTAGATGCATCCAAATTTTAGTTGAGCCCCACCAAGTGCTTTTATATGTTTTAGTCATGTCTTTATATGATTTTAGATGATATGGCTCACCTGAGTTTCTTATACGGCTGATTTTTGAGATATCTTATAATTTAAAGGGGACCCATCAAATGCACGGTGTTGATGTTTGACACGCATCACAGTGAGGCCCACGTAGCTCAACCTCATGGGAACTATATATATAAGGTTCAACCAGAGGTCCAGCTATGTGGGCCCCACTGTGATGCGTGTCAAACATCAACACCGTGCATTTGATGGATCCCCTTTAAATTATGAGATATCCAAAAAATCAGCCCTATAAGAAACTCAAGTGAGCCATTCCATCTAAAATCATGTGAATACATGCCTAAAACATATAAAGGGCCCACCTAAAATTTGAATGCATCTGAAACTTGGTCTAACCCCTCTTCCAAGTGGGACACATATAATGCATGGTCTGAATTTGTGAACCACATTTCGGTGGGCCCAACAAATGATTATGAATGTTTTAATGGGAGGGAAACCTCTCTCAACTTTTGTATGTGGTGTGGCCCACACAAGTCACAGATTGACTTGATTTTTAAGTCCTAGGCCCACCATGGAATGGTGCATCTTATATATATATATATATATATATATATATATATATATATATATATATATATATATATAATGCATGCCACCCATTTGTTTTTACGGCTCATTTTTTAGCATGAACTCAAAATTTAACAATATCCAGAGCTTGTGGTGAAACATTGGTAATAATGATTTCCAACATTGAAACCTACCTGGGGCTCACTGATATGTTTATTTGCCATCCAATCGGTTCGTAACGTCACACAAACATGAACGAAGGTAAAACACATAAATCAGCTTGCTTCAAAACTCACGTGGTTCCTAAGAAGTCTTAGGGTAGGCATTCAATTCCCACTGTTTCCTATAGTATAGTCCACTTGAGCTTTGGATGTACTTCTATTTCAGTCTCATGCCTTAAAATGAGGCCCAAAAAGGATGGACGGCGTGGATAAGTCACATACATCACAGTGGACCCCACAGAGTTTACTCAGCACGCTATAGCGTGTTGAGTTGCTCAGTACACAATCCACGTCCGCTGTCCCAAACGTACCGTTAACATGCTATTCAAACTGACTATCGGGAGAGCGGATTAGCTGTTACCCAGATAACAGCTTAGTGGGTATTAACCTAACCGTGTGGGGTCCAAGATGCATTTTTTGTATATCCACACCGTCCATCTATTCTTCCATCTTATTTTAGATGTAATCCCAAATCATAAGAAAATCCAGATCTTCTTGACATTATCAACAGGTTCGATTGCAAATAAACATTACAAAAATCTTACGATGGGCCCTTTGGATTTTTTAACGGTGAGGCACTCAATCACCACTGTTTCTTATGGGGTCGTCCACCTGAGAACTGGATCTGCATAAGTTTTGGGCCCATCCTAAAATTGGCGGAAAAACGGATGTACGGCGTTGATATACAACACATCATCAAGGTGGGCCCTACGGTAGGGGTAACATCCACTGAGCTGTAACCAGGGTAACACCTAATTCGCGCCCGACTATCGGATTTCTCTTTTTTGCCCTTGATCCAAGCCGTCCTTTATTTATGTCCCTCCACACCGTTGATTTAATTGTCCACGCGTCTAGAAGCAAAGGACCAGCATGTATTCCGGAATGACCAGGCCCAGTCCGGTCAGACGCGTTTGACATCACAGGGTCCATCCCGTTTTCCACCCTCTGTGATATTAAACGAGGAAAAGAAGGCCCACCGTCGATTACAGAATGGTAAGTGGTTGTACCGAGACAGTTTCTACTTGTACAATCTTTTATCTTGTATTGACTTCAGACCGTCCAATTATTGGGCCACACCTTGGATGGTCCGTAGCGATTAAATTGGGCCAGATTCTATTTGGGACGGTTGATGCTCCGTTTAGACGGTTAAGGTTCATACGACGGCAATATACAACTGAAAAGGGTCGAACATCTGGTGGTTCATATCAGATCAACGGTCACGATAGTTGAAGCATGGGCCTAGATTCTGCAAAATGAAAGCCCACGAATACGTTGCATTCCCTATTCGGCCTTTAAAAATCTAAATGTTGGACCTGCTCATGGGCCATTACAGTCATCCTAAATCCGTCTTGAAGAGGGATAAGATCGCTGCAATCCAAGCTTTCTGGCCCATTTTGCAGATGGTAGAGATTTGCCTCAGGTATGTACATATGGTTGGACCCACTCAATCAATCTCCACCACCAAAACCCACACGCGCGCGCAGAGAGAGAGAGGAGTATGTTAGGCCCACACGTGTGTACAAAGCAGTCAACCTACACGATGTAAGATCCAAACTACCAATCAGGTGGGTCCCTCTATTTAGACTCCCTGGCTCAAAAATCAGATTGGTCCACTCATTGGATGGGCCACAATGTCCCACAGGCGAGGCTCGACCCATCATCATGATATGCACACAAAAGACGGGTCCGGTTATCCAATCCATTCATCTGATGGCCCACACCCAAAACAACATTTATCCAACATGTAACATTTGTGGAATATCCCATCGGTACAAGTGGACCACACCATGTTGATCACCTGGTCGAATTCTCTTTGCCGGTGTCACAACTCAATGCTAAGTGGTTTGTTTATCGCAACCGTCCATTTTGTGTGATTGGCCCGAGTCGTCCGAGTCACGAGTGAATGGTGTAGGTGGGACGCGAAGTTCCTGCCCTGGAACCTAGGTGGGGCCACTATCATATTTTTGACAAATCCACCCCGTCCATCTGTTTTCTGAGCACATTTTAGGATTGAATTTTAAAATTTAGAGGGATCCAAGACTCAAGTGGGCCGCACTAAAGGAAAAGGTGGGTAGGGAAATTCCTACCGTTGAAACCTTCCTGGGGTCGACAGTGATGTTTACATGCCATCCATACCGTTCATAACGTCATTCCTACTGGGACGAACTGAGAACACGAATATTAGACTGATTCAAAACTTCTGTGGCCCCACGAATATTTCAACTGTAGAAGTTCAATCATCACATTTTCGGCCTACTTGAGTACTGGATCCGGTTCATTTTTGGCGTAGCATACTAAAATGATCTCACAAAAATTATGGACGGTGTGGATTTTTCAAAAACATGACGGTGGGCCCCACCTAGGTTCCTAACGCAGGAACTTCCTGCGAAATCCGCGTCCGTGTAGGTGAGTCGTGGTGTCAACCCGGTCGACTCGAACGATCCGCAGGGAACTCGTTCGAGTCTGCCCCAAATGGTAGAGAGTGGAGAACGGAGATAAGATAGACAGATAGAGCTTCATCTGAAGTTTTTAACTTGGCAGGATGATGTGTCGATCAGGACAGTCCATCTGGTGGGCCCCATTACCCGTATTTTCAAATTAACTGGACAATGCAAAGATCAAAGCACGCCCCAGCCACACGCTCACTGCACATGGTACCATAATTGAAAAGATAAAGATAATATTTTTCTAATAATAATTATGTTTTCTGTTTTTTTAAAAAAATTAAATAATGACATCATCATGTCGTCATTGCAAACCGGGTCAATCCGGTTGGACCGGACCGGAACATCCACTGAAACGAGATGACGTCCGGTCCGGGTCCTGAAACCTGGACCCATGTGATCCGAGCATTCCTCCATAGAGAAAAAGACAGATGACAGGCATACATTGGATTCTCTTTTTGTTTGAAATCGAAAAAATTACATTTACACCCAACATTTTTAAGGGATGCACTCGTTTCCGGTAATATCTCCATTCTTCGCAAAAATGTAATTGCTTGGTCAAGTGCGCATGCTTCCTTCAAATTATTTTAATGTAGTATTTAAAAATAGTATTTAAAAACATGATAATGTATAAAAACTATCGATGGACGTAAAGATATACAATAATCAAGAGTAAACATTCAAGTAATCGTTTTCATGGAGATAATAGATGCATCGGGCGATCGGGATCTTCATAGCTCATTCTTTCTTTTATTTGACTCACTTCTACACAATGCTCAATTTCACCTAAGATTTTCACATTTAATGCATTTAATGCGTCAGCTCATAATAGAACATCGGCCTAAATTTTAAATAAATCAAAGAGTTTAATATGCTACAATAAAGAAAACATTGAGGATAAATAGCCTAACTATTGTTATCATTTCTCATACTCCATGTGAAAGTGTGGAGTAAGACTTTGTGTGTAAGCCTCGTATTTTCTTAGGGGTGCATATTGAACCGATAGAACTGTGGAACCGGATTGGAACCGACCAAACGGTCCGGCTTAGTCCGGTTCTAGAGTGCACCGGTTCCGGTTCAGTTCGAAAAATTAAAAAACCGTTTAGTTTGGTTTAGTTCCGGTTTGGGGGTATGTAAAACTGAATCGAACCGTGGATCCGAACTGTGAATCCGAACCATGGATCCGATTCGTGGAACCGAACTTGGAACCGAACCGTGGAACCAAACTTGAAACCATGAGTTTACAATATATTTTAGCTGTATATTTGACTCATGATTTATGGTTTACAATGCACCCTTTACTTGTTTTCATAATTATATTTTTTTTACACCATATACAATATTGAAACCATTCATTAAGTGAATCACAACACGAATAGACATGAACTAAATTATAAAATAGAACATGCAATTGGGCTGGATTATAAAAAGCCCAGAATCGTGGAGCTGATTTGGAACTGAACTGGTTTTCACAGTCCGGTTCCGGTTCGGTTCTAGGGTGCTAACGGTTCGGTTCCGATTCCGAAAATCTTGGAACCGTAAGGAACGATTCGGTTCCAATTTCACACCAAAACCAGACCAAACCGAATCGTGTGTACCCCTACATTTTTCTATGCTTATCTACCTTTTCTCATTACTTCCACTCAATCTCACTCATAGCAACTCTTGCCACGCATGCAATGGTGCAATGGGCGTGCCAATGCACAATAAATAGTAATACTTCATCATCACCAAAAGTATAATAAAACGTGGCCCAAGTGGGGATTGTGAGTTATGATATAGTAAATAGTATGACTCTCTCCAGAAATATATATATATATATATATATATATATATATATATATATATATATATATAACACTTACTTGAACCTCCAACCGGGTTTTGAAGCTCGTTAGGGTCTACCACCGAAGCAAAAGTAAGGATCACCTCTCCAGATAGCCATAGTGGGATTTTATCATCTATGGGTACTCAAACCCTTGACCGGGTGTTGGAACTCCTAAGAGTCTACCACTGGAGTAAGAGTACGGACCAAATAATTACAATGCTTTTACCCGCATCATTTTGATTTTGTAATTGATTTGTATGCATTTATTTTAAAACGAAAAATAATTTAATGTGCACATGCACTTTAAAAAGGCAATGATAGCATGGACCCGGTTGATCCGTATAAAAGCAGCTGGCCATCAATCAAATGCCACGTGCTATTCTAAAGGTAATTTTTGAAAAAGGAATGTTTTGTATTACACAGGCAGTGTATGATGCTTGATATGCGGGCACCCAAAGTTATACAAAGTGAAAGTCTCCAAATTAGTGTGTTTCAATGATACGAACATTTCATTAGCGGCCACTTGTTTGTTGAAACAGGATCATTAGACATTTTCATTTTTGGCTGTCCAATTAAATGTCCAACTATTTGATAGTCAGGTAATCAATTAAGGCCTGTTTTCATTCATGGTACATTTAAAATGCATATCATCCATCATATTCTGCCTGAGTATCAAAGATTTTATCTTGAGAAGATATTCAGAAAAGAGAAATGCTTATAATTAGGGGTGTACATCGAACCGAGTTGAGCTAGCCTCAGCTCTACTCGGCTCGGCCACTAATGACCCAACTCGAACTCACTTTCGGCCCCTTTCGATCTTTGAGGCCGGCGATTCAACTTTCGCTCGATCAATGACTCGGGCCAAAGCCGTTCGAGCCGAGTTTGAGCCAAGATCAAGCCGAGTTTGCCTGTATAGCATTTTCACAAACATATGGATTGCACCTTCAAAATCTCATTGTTTTACATACAGCAGCAGTTGTTTTACATGTATTTTATCAAACACCTTCTAAGCAACATAAAAATCAAGAAAAAAATGGTATTTATTTCATATACATACCTTCTTTGCCACCAGCCACACTTCGTTGAGTCATTTCATCAAACAGTGGGTGAGCAACATCAATATCAAAGTAACCGAGTCACCGAACTGGTTCAATCTGAGTTCGATTTGAGTTGGGTTCAAATCGAGTTGAGTCAAGTTGGGGCCAGCTCGAACTCATTTTCAAGCCTAAAAAATCAGCTTGACTCGACTCGAACTCAGCTTCGAACCAAGTCGAATTGAACTTTTTCGAGTTGAGTCAAGCAAGCTAACTAAGCTAGCCCGGTTTTAGTACACCCCTACTTATAATGCACCTAGTTGCGTTTGTTCACTTGGAGTAATGTGAATTGTTCATTGAGAATAAACACATCTCATGGGCCACCATTCAAAAATCACACCTATTCGAGATTATCTAATCCATCATTAATTTGACCTTGTTCTATATATGTGGTCATCCTCTTCCCAAGCCATGGATACATGGCTACGATTGCTAAACAAAAAGTAATTCTTTGGAATCATAAGCAATCCATGATAGCCTCTAACAAAACGGTTGGTTGGTCCTATTTTGTGTAAATGATCTTGACCATCCATTTTTAAGTGGTTAATGGTGTGATTTTTTCCCATGAGATATGTACTGGACCATCTAAGTGTCCCATTCCAACTAGGAGCACTAAAAGTTATTGTGCTATGAGAGCACTGGAGCATCTCTCTTCAGAAAAAATCTTTAAAAAGTAGTCTGATAAATAAATAAATAAAAACACTATTTTTACCTAAAAAATATTAATATGATTCTTGAACTTTCCTAAAAATGTCGACTAATTGATTGAAGAGACTTTTAGTGAAAAGTTCATCATGACTATTAATTTTACCAAACAATGGCTCCACCTTTTTAAAGTGTGGCTGAGTACTTTTTAGAAATTAAAATTATTAAAATGACCATTTATTACTTTCCTGAAAAAGATGTTAGAGTCCCTGCATTATGGGGCATGAGGTGTATGTATGGCATCCAACCCATCCAATTGGTGCATCCAACGTTTTTATATCATAGAATCTAAAAATCAGGCAAATCCAACTATCAGGTAGGCCACATCATAGAGAACATTATATACTACAAAAAAAATTTAAATTTATGTGTGGCCCACCTAATGAATATATTCTCTTGATTATTGGTTTACACGTACATCATGTTGAGGTAAACCTGTTGGACGGGTTGGATGTCATGAAAATGCCACTTTGACCCTTAATAGTCGACTCTACCATTCTTTTTTGAAAAACAATATAAGTACGTATTACCCATTTCACTTCCCAAAAATATAAAAGGGGTAGAGACATAGGTTGGTAAAACCGCTTACAATAATGGAGTCATGTGGTGTATACCATGACTTACCCACACCTTATCATGACAATGGGACCAACAAAAAATCAAGCTGATCTAATCATCAATAGGCCCCAAGTGAATTAGGAGGTTTTTGGGTGGCAACTTGTTCTTATGTTATGGCCCATATGATGATTGGATCAGCTTGATTTTAAAAAAAAAAAAAAAAAAAAAAAAAAAAAAAAACAGTACCTACCTCACGGTGAGATGAGTGGATTAGGTGGGACACCCAATGCGTTGTCACCCCACTTGGTGGATTTGAAAACTATCAAGGTGGGTAGATTCATGAATGTAAGGCCTATAGTGGTGTATGTGTTTTATATATCTGTGGCATATTCATTTTTACCGATTATTTGGATCCTTACTCTTGCTCTGGTGGTAGACTCTCAGGAGTTTCAACACCCCGTCAAGGGTTCAAGTATCCACAGGCTTATTAAAAATAAATAAATAAATAAAAATAAAAAATTTGACAGATTAGTTTAAGTCATGAGTACAAAAATGAAGCAATATAAATCATTAGTAGATCATACTAAATGAATTAGGGTGATTGAGCCTTTACTATTAAAAACTTGTTAGAAGCTACAAAAGTTTTGGATTGAGTAGATATTTGTATTTTCCCTTTATCGAGGTTTATGAGAATTTATTAACAAGTTGGATGGCGAATAAATAGTGGGTTCTAGGAAGTCTTTAATAGTGGGCTTTCAATCACTGCCGTCACATGTGTTGTTATCCCTCTAATAGTTGGATCTACTTCATTTTTAGGCTCATGTACTAAATGAGCGGGCATAATGAGTAGAGAACGTGGATGTAGAACACATACATCAATGAGCCCTATATTAACACATCCAATCACCTATGCTCATTAGAAAGTTGCTAGGTCAAGTGTTTCATGTGTTATTACTGGCCGCGGCGCATAGTCCAATCAAATTCCATTACAACCCAACACCACTAAGCTACAGTGTTGGGGTCACCAAATCTACTAGCATTTGGATGTCGAACGTACCCAACGGGGAGCAGATTGGGTGAGACATGGGCATCTCTCAAGACTTTGCATCCGCACCCTTGTGACGGGCTTACCTTGATGTATCTTTTCTATAAAACTCTGTCCATTTGATTTTTCAAATCATTTTAGGACTTGTCCCAAAAATGAAGAAGATACTATTCTCAGGTGGATCATATTACAGAAAACAGTGGTGATTGAATGCCCTACCATTAAAAACCTTTTAGGGCACGCCTTAATGTTTCCTTAGTGTTTACTTGCCATATATCCAATCCATTAATATAATCACATAAGCCCGGATGAAGGGAAAAACAAATACCATCTTGATCCAAAACTTTTGTAGCCCATTAATGGTCAATCACCACTATTTCCAAGACTATAATCCACCTATAATTGGATTTGCTTCATTTTTTCGAATCATACGCTATAATAATCGTAAATAAATAAGAAGAGAGAGAGACGAACAGCGTGGATACAGAATAGACACATTAAGGCGGGCCCCACCGTCTTAGATGAGGTTGGTGTTTTTTTGTTTTGTTTATTTTTTTTTTAAAGGACCAATGCATTTAACTAATTTCACATCCCGGAAAGTGCCATTTGGGTATTTCACAACAAACGATCAGGTACAACAACAGATGTAGCAGAGGTGTCGATACATCCATTTTTTTTTCCCTCCCAACATATCACTGGGTACAGAAGAACTCTAGCCACACAATGTTGACCGTTGATATGAAAATTAGGCCAGTACACCCATTGAGTGGGCCACGCCACTACACCAACTCCATTGATTCTGATATTGTGGTCCTTCTTTGTAAATGCCAGATTTTCATATCGGGTAATCATAATGGTGTGGCCCACCTGTTCAGATTGATAGTCTTCAAACGTGACATGTCGGCTGGTTCTCTACAAACGATGTACCATGCATTTATGTTTTTTAAACCACGGAGAGTGACGATGATAAGAACGTTCAGAGAACATATTCAGAAAATGCACACAGGTAGTAGTGTGCTATCAATTCAAATTATGGGTCTCAATATTTGTGTATTTAGAATTTAATACTTTTTAATTCTACTGTATGATTATTGGACATTATTTGACTGTTGAAGACTGAAAAATAATAATAATAATAATAATAAATGGTCCTATTTCAACAAACAGGTATCCATGAATCAGAGATTATGATTATCTAGCTAATCTAGTTATTAGAATTTGACTTGGGGATGGTGGGGTCTACAATTTAGTTGATTTGATTTGAGTTAATGTGTTTCATGTGTACAATTTCTAAGTGAGTACCAAGAGCCATGCTATCCATTGCTGTTTTTAACATAAAATTGCTCCCCATGACACATGGCAACGTCCGAGGAGTAGATAATACGTTCAACACTATTGGAAAAACATGGTCCAGCGTCATTGAAAATGTATTCCGCCATTGAAAATGTATTATCTGTGTTGCTATTTAATTCGAACACGCAACCATACATGCAACGAATTACTTGATTTTATTAATGTGTATGTGAGTATATGTGCTAGGCATATGCCGGGTTCAAATTTGACATGAATCAAACCAAATACATTGTGAGCCCGTGCATGTGCTAAAATAGTCGGATTATGATAAGTTTGTGAAGATTGCATTGACTACTTAGCCACTGATTGACAAGGATATTAGGCAATTTATGAAGGAAAGTGTTAGTCCTTCGGATGATTTATTTATTCATTTTTATTTTTATTTTATTTTTTATTTTTTATTTTTTTTGCCTCAAAGACAATCCACTCTTATAACAACAATGGTAGCTTGACCGCATTCGTTCATATATATATATATATATATATATATATATATATATATATATATATATATATATATATATATATATATATATATATATATGAACAGTAATACATGAATTTAAAGGTCAAATACTGATTTTATTAATATGAATGTACATGTAGTGCAATCGACGTATAAAAGTAAATAAAGTACGAAGAGTTGTCGATGGCAGTTCGAGCAGACAAGATAGTCATGGACTGGACGATTTTCCAGACTATCATGTTTGTGAGATGTGATGGGATTTCATCGGAGATTCATAATGGAACATAATTTTCTAAGAATTCAAAAACAAAATCTTATTTCTAAAACCTCCAGGTACCAATCATATACAATTTCTAGAATCTGAAAACTGACTTAAAGAAGTAATATCATATTTGAAATCTGACAATGTATGTTGATGTCCACGGTTGATAATGGTCCTCTAGTTTAGGAGGTCACTTCCCGATATATCCTAATATCAGAAAGATCTAGTTAGCCTAAGAAATTTTTTATGATAAGTGCCAAGGAATTCAACAACCATCAATAAAAATAGACCACACATAGATGGAAAAGATGTGGAAGGAGGGTGGAGATCTCCTTCCTCTGCTCCTCTAAACTCTCTTCTCTCTTCATTCTCTGATTCATGCGCTCAAGGGGAAGATGTGTCCAGGGCTTCTAGTGTCCTTTCCTCTAGAATATGAACTAATATATAGGGAGGAGGTTAGTGTTTCAAGAAAATTTCAGTATGGATTTTGTAATCTACTGTGAGGGAAGTGCATTAATCCACGTCATTTATGCGTATACTCATTATCTAATCCCTACACTGCCATGACTATCAACTAATGATTATATCACATGCCAATAAAACATGAACCATCAAATCCGAACTATTAGGTTATGATCAAGTCTAATTAATATAATTTTAATGGTTAAAACAAAACTTTAACAATCGATTAAAACCTTGGAAAAGTTTATTAAATTACTCAAAGTGTTATGCCCAGTAGAAAACCACTTGATGAGTTCTTAATTTATCTAGATCAAAGTTATCTAGGACTTCTAGTGTCCTCTCCACTAAGGTATGATATAACATATAAGGAGGATGTTACTGTTTCAAGGAAATCCTATTATGGTACTCCACTACCTTACGCATAATTTTGTAACCTACCATGAGGAAAGTGTGTCGATCCACCTCATATATCCATATACTCATGATCTAATCCCTACACTACCATGATTAACAACTAATCATTATATCACATGCCAATCAGACCATTAGATTTGGGCTATCAAGTTATCATCAATTGCAATCAATGCAATTTTAACTGTTAAAAATATTTTAAAATTCTATTAAAATATTCAAAGTATTGGACCCAATGGAAAACCCTTTGATGAGTCTCTAATCTATCCGATCAAAGACATAAACATGTTTCTAGGTAAACTAGTCGATTCCTTATTATACTGTGCAAGAATTAACGGCTCTTGATAGATGTACCCAACTATGTCCACTTTATTGGCACTTGCATGGACCTCGCAAAAAAAGTCAAAGCTGACCAATCAAGATTGCACTCTTACACGTCGTTAGGTTTAAAAATTAACCATCTTTCATGCATTACCAAGTTTTTGCATCACAATTACAGTTCGAGCTAATGGGACTCTAGATTGTTGACTCGATATCAATCTACCAATATGAGTAACCAAAGGTTTAAACCCAAATCTTTTATTCATGACACACTTACACTCCTATGTAAGGTAAATGCAAAGTATAAACTGACACCAAGTCGCCTCAAAAAGGTGTAGACTGTCAATCCTGACCCATGTTAGTCTCTTCATACACGATGACTGTACATCTCATGAATTAATGTCCACAAGTGTGTCCCAATGCACCTATGATAGCCATGGTGTAATAGGGTATTAAAATATTTGGACCATGACTCTTACGTATCAATGATCATCATATCTGATCCAAAATTTCCAATAACTACCAGAGAAATCACTCATGAACAAAGTCATAATGATGATTTAAGGTAACACTACACACTAAGGATCAATAAGATACCCACTAAGGACTCATGGTCATTGTGTTCAGCGGCTAAGATTTTCCTAATCACATCCACAAGGTTAATGGCTTATGGCTCAGATTGGTTTTTCAGGACACCACCTCCAACAAGACGATAGTGAGAAACCTAGACGGTCGTGAGAGAGTCATGGTTATTGTTAACGAGATGTGACCAAAAAATCACAAAAGACTTGGGGATTTGGAGGGGATCTGATAATGGGGTTGTTGATATTTATCTAACTAAACTGAATGACTATAACAATATGCTAGACAGAAATGGAAACTAAATTAAACTACGCTAATTAATTCAAACTTGTTTTAGCATGGTGTTGGATAGAAGTGGAGAGACTAAACTAAGCTAAGCTATAATAAAATAAGTGTCTATGAGGGACGAAAATTTAATAGGCAACGGTGAGTTGAAAAGAAATGTGTTTGATTGGGTGGTGAGGGCCTAGAGCTCTTTATTCTGTGTTGCTTTTAAAAACTTCAAGAGGCAGTGCCCTTTCTTGGTCTTCGATAGCATGAAAGATTTGGATGGCTAGCCATGTGATCTCATGAAGATCTCCTTGAACCTACACATGTGGAGCTTATTGCATCAAGCCACATGTATAGTAGAGAATCATTCCAAATGAGTATGTGATTGTATATCCTCTTATGCTATTACTCTTTCTATTCGGTCTTTCGATGGGTAGAAGAAGCTTTGTCGGAGAGCTTTACATTGCTAAACTCTCGAATATGAGAATTTCCTTATTAGCCTCGAGTTGAACTTAAGAGTGTTCGACTTGTACTCTACCATGTTCAATCAGCTCTCATAAACTAACATTAACACTTCCCAAGACTTCGTTAGTATCAAAAAATTTATTTTGGGATGATCTTCCTACTTCTTAAATGAATGGAATTGGAGGATTAGGGACCTCTAGTTTGGCCTATATTAAAATGCCTCAAGGGCCTAATTAAGATCTTGCCCTTCAATATTTCCATTAATTCAAGTATATCGCCTACTCTTGTTGTTATAAACTTCAATTAGCAACTGCACACATGTATCACTGGGTGTGCCAAAATGATATTGGTCTTGAATTAGGACATGCCAAACATATGTGTGGATTGCAGGCGTGCCGAAACCAATTGAGTCCGATTCAAATTGTGACCAACGACTCCTGGCATCGAGATAGAGCAGGGTTCGGTCATGGGCTCGATCGTTCGTCTATTTAACTAACTATCATGCGCTCGTTACTCAGACAATTGGCGGAGGTTGAGGCTCTTCCTCCAATGAGCTCTTTTTGGCTTTAAAAATTCTAAAGAATTTCAAAAGTGCAACAATTGTATGAACGAAACGGAAAAGGTTGAAGTGAAATGGATGTGGGGAAAAGGGTGTGACTTACTACTACAGCAGAATCACCGCCTGACTAAGAGCAACATGGTGCTTCCGATGGCAGCATGATGATGAGCAAAGCAAAGGCAATGCTAGAGATTACAACTAAGGCTAGCCCAATGTATGCTCATAGGCAAAATGATTCCTAAGCTAAAGTCTTCATTCAGATCTGACACATAGGCATATATATCTTCTATGACATGTGGCTAAATCTGCATCTTTTTTTCTTTTTTTTTTTGGTTCGTATGGACATTGGTAAAAGCATGGTCCCTCAATCTACCGAAGTGGATGAGTCCCCTGATTGTAGAGCCCACCACGGTAGATTTGACTACATGCACATTCCATCCATATTGAAAACAGATTTTAGGGTATGATTAAGAAAATGAGGCGGAACCAAAACTCATATGAGACATAGTACCAGAAACGATAATAATTAACTATTAAAAACTTCTCGTGGGTCACAAAAGCTTTGGATCAAGATAATATTTGTTTGGTCTCTTTGTCTAGGTCTTTGTTACCTTGTCAACAGGTAGGATGGCAAATAAACATTCCCATGAACTCCATGAAGTTTTTAATGGTGGAGATTCAATCACGAGTGTTTCTCTTGGTGCTGTCCACTTAAGATTTCTGTCTAGCCCATTTTTGAAATAATGCAATAAAATGAGCTGTCAAACAGTGACTTAAGTCACACACATAACTATGAGCCCCAAGGTCGGGGTCCCACCCATATCAGCCACCTGCAAAAGAGTCAACCTACATTTAAAAGTAAAGATTTCCAAAATCAATAATGATTTTGCTCTTTTCATTGTGGGTCCCGTGCCTGTACATGCACGCATGGTGCCATGTTTAACATTAATAGGACACTTATCCCGGACGCGGATTGCGTCCTACCCCCGCCCGGGCAGGGCTCTGTGGGCCCACAGTTATGTAATTGTTTTATCCATGCCGTTCATTGTTTTTCTAGGATCATTTCATCGGGAGCTGTCATTATCACTTTAGCTTCCTTTGGTGTGGTTCACTTGAGCTGTGGACCTACCTCATTTTTAGGATTATACCTTAAAATGATCTGACAAAAGCTATGAAGGGCGTGGATAAAACACTTACACCATGGTGGGCCCCACAGATAATCCATACAGGCGGGGTAGGATGCAATCCACGTACTTTTGGAGAGATCATTTTAGTGCATTATATAAAAAATGAATCAGATCTAAAGTTCAAATGGACTCACCACAGAAAACAGTGGGAACAGTGACGCCACCCACCATTGAATAGGAGGCCCCTCGTGAAGATAAACTGAATGGAAAATAAGGATTATTTATTGAAGAGGTCGGTGAAACCTGTGTGTTCGGTGAGATCTTCGGCGTTTCTTGGATTTTAGCAGCATGTCACACCGGACGCCGATTAGCTACTGAAGCAGACAGTAGATTCGGCTACTGACGTGACGTCACCATATGTTTTTGGGCCCCAACCGTAATGTTTGTGTTGTATATATACCATCCATCCATTTGGACAGTTCATTTTAAGATATTATAATTTATAAGTCAGATCCAAAGTTTAAGTGGATTCCTCCACTGAAAACAAAACAGTGGGGATAGTAACGCTGCCCACCATTGAAACTTTCCTAAGGCCCATCATGATGGTTATTTGAGATCCAGCGTGTTCATAAGTTAACACTAGGGTTGTACACGGGTCAAGTTAGCTCGAAAAGCTCACTTGACTCAGCTCGGATTGGCTCAACCTGAAAGGCCGACTTAAGCGAGTAAAGTTAATTTACTAAAGCTCGAGTTGAGTTCAAGCCAAGTTCAACCATGGTGTATTTCAACTCGACTCGACTCGAAGCACAAGCTTGAGCTTGACTCGGCTCGAGTAATATATTTTAATAACATATATTATATATATTATATTAATATTAAATATATATATATATGTATATAATATATTTAAATATATATATATATATTTTTAAAGTTAAAACTTAAAAGTTTTTACTAAAAAACTTTACCTGTCTTTACCCGTCCCCATTCCCTCTTTTTCTTTCCCTTATCTTACTGAGGTAAACTCGGCTAGAACCACTAGCTCGACTCGAACTCGACTTGAAAGCTTTGGCAAACAAGCCAAGCTTCAATGTTGAACTCGAGCTCGAACTCGAGTATAGCATGGACTAGTCAAGCCAAGCTTGGGTCACCTCAACTCGGCTCGATGTACAAGCCTAGTTAACACAGACATGGAATAAGAGAAAACACAAATATCAGCTTGATCAAAAACTTTCATGCATTCGATCCCCACTTTTTCCGTGGTGGGTCCACTTGAGCTTTGGATCTGTCTCATTCTTTGATCATGCCCTGGAATGATCTATCCAAATGTATGGACAATATGGATACAACACATACTTTGTGATGGAGCCCACATAACGTTGTAACATAACTTCAGTACAGAGACTCGCTACTCTCATAGCTAATCGGCGTCCGAAGCGGATTGGCTGGTGTACCACACACCAGCTATATAGCTGGTGTAGGTACGTGTCGTGCGAAGATGAGCGCAGATGCTCCTCGAGCCCCGAGTTGAACGAACGGTTCAAAGGAGATCAAAGTTATATGGCCCAACAGTGATGTATTTATTATATCCACACACATTCATCCAATTTTCGAAATCATTCTAGAGCATTATACAAAAAATGAATCATATCCAAACATCAAATGTACCACACCACGAATGGCAGCGAGGATAATGATTTTTCACCGTTAAAAGCTTCATAGGGCCACTATAAGGTTTATTTTCCATCCAATCTATTCATAAGTTCACAAATACATGGATGAAGAGGAAAAACAAGTTTCACATTGATCCAAAATTTCTGTGACCTCCGAAAGAGTTTCAAAGAGTTTCAATGGTAGACATTCAGTCCCCCATTGCTTTTTGTAGTGTGGTCCACTTGATAGTCAGATCTGTCTTATTTTTAGTCTAAAGCCTTAAGACGAGCTGGTCAGATGGATGAACAGTTTGGATATAACACTTACCTCGTGATGGGACACTTACCTCGTGATGGGACCTACAGAACCTGCTGACGTTAATACACCAGCTGTGTGTGGTGCACCAGCCAATCGGCTTCCATCAGCGTCCATGTTCCACGGAAACGGATTGGCTACTCCCCCTGAACCAACCAATGGCTGGTGGTCAGTGCTATGTGGGCCCCATAATGATGCATGTATTTCATCCATGCCGTCCATATATTTTTAAAGATCATTTTATGATGTGAATCCAAAAATGAGTTATATCCAAATCTCAAGTGGACCACATTACAAGAAACTGTGTTGAATGAGGTTTGACCGTTAAAAACATTTTGGGGGCCATAAAAGTTTTTGGATCGAGCTGATCTTTGTTTTTTTCTCTTCATCTGGGCCTGTATGACCTAATCAAAAGATTGCATGTTAAATAGAAAGTATAGTAGGCCTTAGGAGGATTTTAATGTGGATATCCAATCACTATTGTTTTCAAGTGGTGCGATCCACATGAGATTTATATCGATTCTCATTTTTGGGATCAAGCATAAAATGATATCTAAAAATAGATGAACGGAATGGATGAAATACATACATCATAGTCGGCCCACAGAGCACCAACCATCAGCCACGGAGCTGGTGGCTGGGGGCGTAGCCAATCCGTTTCCATGTTCTACCTGATTTTACGGAAGCCGATTATCTGCTGTACCACACACCACCGACCTAGCTAGCGTAGTCCTTGAGCCCCTGACCATAGGAACGATATGTATTTATTATATCTACACCGTCCAACCATCGATGAGATTATTTTAAGTCACGCACCCAAAAGTGACTCGCTCAATGGTATATATTCAATCTCCTACTATTTTCTGCAGTGTGGTCCACTTAACCTTTGAATCTGTCTTATTTTTGAAATCAACCATTAGAACGATTTCTTAAAATGGACTGACGGTTTGGATATAACATTTACCGTGTAATGGAGCCCACAGAACTTGGTGACGTCGACTCACGTGCGAGGCCAGGTCGCTGGTGTACGGTACACTAGCTAATCCGCTTCCTTCTTTTACCTGCCTGGTCGACCACCGATATTTATGGGATGCCAACCTTTTGCGTGGTTCGGATTTCCCACACGTTCTGTATTGGCTAAAGAATAAATTGCTGGGGGATGTTTCTGCTATGTGGGGGTGTACATCGTTTCGAACCGAGAGCCTCAGCTTGACTCGGCTCGCACAGTAGCTGACCTCAGCTTAAAATTGGCTCGACCCAGTCCTCAAGCTTGTCAGCTCGATTCGGCTCAGTCAGCCGCACAGGCTAGCTCAAGCCCAGATTGAGCTGAGTTTGCTATTACATAATTTTTACAAACACTTGAACTGCACCTTTAAATTTTCATTGTATTTGAAGCAACAGTAATGATTTTACAAATATTTTATCAAACACCGTCTAAACAACATAAAAATCAAGAGAAAAAAAAGTGTTGGCTTCATATACATATCTTCCTTGCCACCAGCCACACTTCTTTGAGTCATTTTATCAAATACTTGGTGAGCAACATCAATATCAAAGTAACCAAGCCATTGAACTGATTCGATCCGAGTTCAATTCGAGTTGGGTTCGATCCGAGTTGAGTTGAGCGGAAGCCAGCTCGAACTCATTTTAGAGCTCAAAAAATCAACTTGAACTCAGCTTCAAACCGAGTCGAATCGAGCTTTTTCGAGTCGAACCGAGCGAGCTAACCGAGCTAGCTTAGTTCATGTATACCTCTACTGCTATGTCGTGGGGGTCGATAACTTGGAAATTACGCACGTGGCTTAAGTAAACTCAAATTAAATTGTACAAGTTGTGGGACCCACAGTAGGTGGTAAACAAATAAAATTAGTTGAAATATTAACGGGTGGGTATGGTTGTCTCATCTCAAATGTCCAATAAATGTCCAACAATTGACTATTTAAGTGATCAATTTAGCCTCACTTTTGGGATGGGGATCACCATTTGGACCGTCTAATTTGAGCTTCTCGTGGGCCACATGTAATATCATTTGGTGCATTACGACTACCTAAGTTTTCTTCTATATTGTTGCACTACTCTCTTCTTGAGAAAATGGGAGGGAAAAGGATGGCTGTGTTGTGCCACACACCACCGTGGTGTGTAGACGTCACCAAGTTATGTGGCCCCCACCATGATGTATGTGTTATATCCATACCGTTCACTCATTTTCAAGATCATTTTAAGGCATGGGTCCAAAACTAAAGTAGATCCAAATCTCAAGCAGGCCACACTACAATTGGGATTGAACTTCTACCATTGAAAACGTCTCCAGGTCCACAGAAGTTTTAGATCAATCTGATATTTGGGTTTTCCCTTCATCCAGGTCAGTGCGGCCTCATGAATAGGTTGGATGACGAATAAACATCATTGTTGGGCCTTAGGAAAGTTTCAATGGTGGGAATCATTATCTCCATTGCTTTCTATTGTGTGGTACACTCATGCGTTGGATTTGTCTCATTTTTTGGCTAATGGCGTAAAATGATCTCTCTACAATTTGATAGAAAGTGTGGATATATATATATATATATATATATATATATATATATATATATATATATATATATATAGGTCGGTGGTATGTGGCACACTATGCAATTGGCTTCCAAATTAGAGCCTTATTTTGAAAATAATCAAATTGGGACCCATAGGTACTAATTAAGGTACTCCGTAACGATAACAACCACCACCATTATCGTTATGATTAGGGGTGTACATGGAGTTGAGCTGGCCTCAGCTTGACTCGGCTTGGCCACTAGCTAACCTCAACTCAAACTCAGCTCGGCTCTGTTCGGTTAGCAGCTCGGGCCAGTTCGAGTCGAGTTCGAGCCAAGATCGAGCCGAGTTTGCCATTGCAACATTTTCACAAACACCTGGACTCACCTTCAAAATCTCACTGTATTTGAGACAGTAGCAATGATTTTACAGGTATTTTATCAAACACCCTCTAAGCAACATAACAATCAAGAAAAAAAGGTGTTGGTTTCATATACATAACTTCCTTGCCACTGGTCACACTTCTTTGAGTCATTTCATCAAACACTTGGTGAGCCACATCAATATCAAAGTAATCGAGTCACCGAATTGGTTCGATCCAAGTTCAATTCTAGCTGGGTTCGATTCAAGTTGAGTTGAGCTGGGGCAAGCTTGAACTCGGCTTGAACTCATTTTCAAGCTCAAAAAATCAGATCGACTTGGCTCCAACTCAACTTCGAACCGAGTTGAATCAAGCTTTTTCTAGTCGAGTCGAGCGAGCTAACTCAATTCGTGTACACCTCTAATTATGATACGTGCCATTTCAATCTTTGTTTTTTTTTCCTATAATGGTCCCTTAATAAGGCTGTAATAACAAATATGGATCATTTTTTTTTTCTGTAATGATTGTTACGGACTTTTAACACGTAATGGTTGCTATAGTTACCACTACATAACGGTGATGTGGATATAACTGTTAATTGATCTTCCTTTGAATTGTTAATTGAGTTAAACCCGAGACATTTATCCTCTTTAATCTATATAGTTTAGTCCTGTAGAGTTTCAACAAGTTATATGATCCCCCAAAATTATTGGGTTTGGTAATCTTAAATTCAAGTCAAGGCCTGACACAATTTGATATCTCATAAGTTAAAACCACATGTAAATTTGTAATCCTGTGGATACTTAAGTCAGATCTTGATGTGGCTATTAGCAAGTTGGATTTGGATCAGGTAAGCAAATTAGGATTGGATCTGGCCGGTCCATGTCTTGTTTTGGAGGACTTGGACCCATTCAGGTTGGGATCCTTGTCAAGCATGCGTCAAGTCAACTTGGGTTATACATATGAGAAATGCTTACAAACAACTAGTTGGATGTTAGCTAATACCCGTGGAGTTTCAACAAGTCGAATCAACTCCCAAAATTCTTGGGTTTGGTAATCTTATACTCAAGTCCAGGCCGAACCCAATTTGATGTCTCATAAGTCAAAATCATATCCAAATTTGTAATCACGTTGATACTTCCTTGATGTGGCTATAAACAAGTCGGGTTTGTTGTGTTTTTTAAAATAAAAAAATAAATTTCAAAAATAAAAGTTATTTTTAGAAAGTAAATAAATATATTAATTATTTAAACTTTCCATAAATAGTGTGTATAGCCAGTCGGTAAGAGAAGGGATTTTTGCTTATACAACCAGAGTTCAAATCTCCTCGAGGACGGTGTGAAGCACCGTCCTGTGTATGTAGCAGGCTGGGCGCTTTATTTTATTAGGCGCTTTATTAGGCGCACTCAGCAATAAGAACCTTAGTCTTTTTGGCACTCGGTTCAAATTTTTTGGGCCATGGTACCTGATGATATATTACCTTTTTATTAATTGAGAGTAATTGTGACATGATTGTACATGTGGCACTTATGCCATGTGTCGCTTATGTGGATCTGATTTTCCGTTGGATAACCTGTTTCGTCAATGCGAATAGATGCAAAATAATCGCCATAGGACAAAGAGTCATGTCCTTTCATGGAAGGCAATTATTTGCTGTAAATGGGTATGGATTTCTTGAAGAGGCACTTTTGCACCTCTTCAGGATGAAATCCATAACCTTTCAATTGATATAAATCCTGGATTCTATAATCCAGAAGAAATACTAAAAAATCATTAAGATTAGATCATCTTCTGTGCAATTACTCTCGATTTAATCTCTTACTGAGTTTTCTCTGAACGTCTTAAGGCATATCGGTGTCAAAACTAGAGATCTGTGCAACACTTAAATGTGCAAATTTTCGTGTTGAAAATCGGATTGAGTGTTCATTGTATCCTGAAGACAATTTGCAGACTTCCTTTGTTTGCACTTGCTGGAAATTCCAGAAAAAGGGCAGCAAATCTGTCTTGAGAAATTGATTATAGAAGTCAAGCCTTGAACCTGACAGATCTGATCGTTTCGTTATCGTTTTCTTCTATCCTCCGTTGTGTATTATTTTCTAACAGGGTTTGGATCAAGTAGGCAAATTAGGATCGGATCTCACCGGTCTGTGTCTTGTTTTGGAGGAGTTGGACCCAATTAGGTTGGGATCGATCCTTGTCAAGCATGCATGAAGTCAACCTATGTTACATATATGAGAAATGCTCACAACAACTAGTTGGATGTCAACTAATGCCTACTAAGTTTCAACAAATCAGATTGTCCTCCAAAATTCTTGGGTTTGGTAATCTTATATTCAAGTCAAGGTCAGACCCAATTTGATGTCTCATAAGTCAAAACTAGATTCAAATTTGAAATCCTGTTGATACTTGAGTCAGATCTTGATGTGGCTATCAACAAGTCGGGTTTAGATCAGATAGGCAAATTAGTATGGGATCTTGCTGGTCTGTTTCTTGTTTTTGTAGGACTAGGACCCAATCGGGTTGGAATCCTTGTCGAGCGTGCAGCAAGTCAACTTATGTTATATATATGAGAAATGGTTACAAACAACTAGTTGGATGTCAGCTAATGCATGTAGAGTTTCAACAAATCAGATCATCCCCCCAAAAAATTGGGTTTGGTAATCTTATATTCAAGTCAAGGCCAGACCCAATTTGATGTCTCATAAGTCAAAACCAGATCCAAATTTTGTAATCCTCTTGATACTTGAGTTTGAGGTGGCTATAAATAAATCAGGTTTGGGTCAGGTACTTGTTTTGGAGGACTTTAACGTAGCTGGGTTGGGATCCTTGTCAAGCATGCATCAAGTCGACTTAGGTTTTATATATAAGAAATGCTCACAAACAACTATATAAGCAACAATCGATGTAGAGCTTGAGGCACCAACCAAGCCATCACACACCTCTCACGGCATAATACTGTCATCTTAGTTTTAGCTTTAGATCCATCCGCTTATGTCTACCTTTGTTGTAGCAGAACGTCTACAGTTTGAGGTAGCATAGATCATTATTATCCCACACCATTGCCGCAATACACTTATGAGTAGTTTAAATATCCACGAACTAGTCTCATCGGATCCCTGATCAACCGAATCCTTGCTTGGAAGATCACACCCCGATCAAGCCCTGCTGACCATTCCCCTCAATTGTTTGTTTATACAAGTGATTGTAAGTATTTATCTTTTACTTATCTCTACTTATTTTATTTCCTCACTGGTTATACTAAGCTTCATTATAAATTAATAAAATTAATCATTCACATTTAGTTGTTAATTTTTTCCATCCATTACTCCACTATTGCATTATTAAGAAACATATGGCTTGCAATCACTTGAGAGAAAATTCCTTAACTCAAGATAAAAAGAATCAATTCAGAAAAACTAACACTCCCTTTCTAAATTGTCACATCGTTGCAATATTAGTGGCTAGATATTTAGGTCAACATTCACAAGCCTGATCCTACGGTTGATTTGGCACTTGTGGTTACAAATGTTCAATCGAACTCCAGTCGAGTGCGACTCTAGCACGCCTGCACTTCCCTAATCTCATATATACAACTGAATATTGGCCGTTCATTAACACGTGTGGTTTCGTGTTTGATTGAACAACATCGTTTATGATATTTTACTGGAAGCAATCTCTGTACTTTAAGAAAATAATAAACTAAGAGAATTTTACAAGTAATGACCTTAAAATTGACAACTATAGACGGTAACATGGAAAAAAAAAAAAATCAGTGTCGTTGCATCATATCAATCATCACCAAAATAAAGTCGTGCTGCACAATCTCGGCTGACACAAGCTCTATTGTTTATGGATGAAGCCACTGTATATCAGGTGAACTGGCTATAAAGAATATTACAAACCACAGAAGGTAACAATATATTAAGGGGAAATGATACAGTAGCCTATGAATTACCAAAATAGGGTGTTAGACCAATCACTAACTGGTAAGTGGAGTCTAAAATCACTTTTAATTAATTTTTTTCCCCTTAAAAGTCCTTTACAGACTCCACCCTCTATGATTGATATAGTACCCCTTGAGGCCGTTCATCGTCTATTTGTATCATTTCCCAATTTTAAGAGGGAGATGCATCTATTTCATTAAATAACATAGAAATTTATAAAATGAAGAATCGTATTATAGTCCTTAAACAACACTAGTAGGTGAGGCACGTTCAGCGCACCTGAAGAGAGGGTTGATACCAGGGCATTTTAAAATTGTACATGTCACATATATTATCTCAATCAAATCGTTCAAGTTGCGTGATTTACATTAAATGGGTTATTTTTCAATTTACAGATTAATTTAATATTTATAATATCCAATAAATATGAATTTATTTTGTTGAATTTGAAACGACAACTATCTTCATATGGCCATCTACTTAATATTCACTAATTAATTAGTTAGAAAAATAAATCAATATATTTGTTTAATGAAATCCCATTTAAGGCTAAACACATGATTTACATGACTTAATTTCAATTTGCTATTTTCCTTCCACGGGTATAATTTCTTAATCACCTGTGTCTACCATCTTATCCTATTGCATTCTCAAAGTTCTTCTCCAAGGAGAGTAGCTGCAAAATTGCCAACTAGCCTAGTAGCCTCTTTAATTTATTGAAAAGCTCTTCACAATCTTTAATAAGATAGAGTTTTTTTTAACGTTTATTTCAACATTGAGACTATAGGATCAAGTGCATATGCAGTGTGAGTAAGTGCGTATATAAAAACAAAAGAAAAAAGACGAAAAGCCTACGAAGAATTTTTTTTATACTATATGACTGCTGAAACCCATGACCTTATGTTAAAACTTCAAAGAGTCTACCACTGCGGCATGAGCAAGGACCCAATGCCGGGCCAGGTTACTCATTGCCAACCCATCAGTAGATAGGAATTATTTAATAGTCTGACAGCCTACTACACTTGATACTCTGCCACTCAAGATTATACACTACAAGTGGCACATATTAACTCAAATTAAACTAACTAAAATTTGTAACCCATTGTTGATAAGCCACAGTCCAATATCAGATTAATTGAACAATCCGAACACTTGCTTGTTGAGATAGGATAATTGATATATATTTTTAATTGTCCAATAAATGTACGGTCCAATAGTAAGATAATCAAATAATTTTAATTTTTTGCCCATGGTAAATCTAAAACTTGGACCTGCAATTTGAATAGTTTTAATTTAAATCACTGATATATGCCACGTCTGAAAGGAGTCCAAATGCAGCTACATCCATTTAGCAGTTTCCATACATATGATATGAAGGACTAAATCATTTTTCTATATTCAATAGCACTTAATGCTATAACTTTATCGTGCTGGATATTCTTTCCTACCTACACTCCACGCCAGTACAACATCCTATCTGTGAAAAATCTCAACTCCATCATAAAGATTATCTGACTTGAAAATGGTGGGCCACACTGTAGAAATCAAGGGATGGCCACCGTTGATTTTACCTAACAGATAGCTTGGTTCATGTAATAAATGAACATGTACTGATTTTCAGGCAAGCTGGTACGCAGGATAAATTGATAATGGACCTATTCAACGGATCGGATGTCCTACACATGTCATACATTGGCTGCAAAATAGGGAGCAGTACGGTAACCTTATGGTACATATGATAGTAACCTGTCTTTTCTCAATAAAAAGAAAGAAAACAGAGTGATGTTCACGAGCAATGGTCGGTGATATTTTAATCCGTATATTCTTCCATATAAGCTTATCCTAGCCGCACCTTCTCCATTATATCTATAGACGTACGATGACTATTTTTACAGCCGTTCATTTATACACGCCAAAAAAAAGTGGCCCACGTGTCCCAATGTGACAAACGATTGCAAGATCTGCAACATTAATCAGGTGGGCCCCTTGGTGATTGTGGCCTGACCTAAAAAATCAGACATAACAGCTCATCATGTGGGCCACAAAGTATTTCGAATGTGGACCATTGGTTATCATTATGAATACACATGTGGATTAGCCACATTCGCTATCTCCTGCTTAATAAACGGATTGGATCTTGCACACGTATGCGACGATGGCACGTGTGGAGCGCTTGCTTTTGGTTTGTGTACCAGTACAAGTAGGATTCCTTCCCGAATATTTAAATGAGAAAATCAATTCCAGATCAGTGGATTAGAGAAAAATAATTTGATGCTCTGGCGGAGTCTGATGTATGATACGCATGCAATTAGAAATTACTGATAATTTGCATACGTGGCATACAAGTTAGTTGAAATAAACCGTCCAAGATATGGATATCAGTTTAAACGTATTTAAGGAGATAATAAATTACTTTTTTCTATGGTCGTTCGACTATTACTTTGATGGATATTTTTTAGACGGTTAAAAATAAATTCAATGGTCTTATTTCAATAAACAATTTTTTCCAAGAATTAGCGGTTAGGATTGTTCAACCAGTCTGATTTTTATAATGTAGCTTATCTGCAATTGATTCAATAATTTAATCGATTTGATTTAAGTTCATCTAATCCACGTGTTTATTTTAAAAATGCCTGCTTATCAAGCGTCTTATCCAGCCGGAGTATCAAATAACTCTTCCCGGAGAAACAGGCCAGCGAAGATGGCGATGAGATGGAAACACGTGGCAGTAGATAAGAGGAGCTGAGCTATCCAATAATGGCATGCCAGCTGTCTTCCAACCAAACATGTCGGGTGAGACCATTGACCGGTGATCATGGGCGCGCTTTTAGCGAAGGAGGGAAAGCAGAATTTCTAAGATGACAATAATGCCCCTGAAATTTGTAACATTCCCAGTATTTCAAGAGAAGCACTTGAAAACACCCAAGGGTATATTTGGAGGCCGGAAAATTACAATATTTCACATGATAAATGCACGTGATTTCGATCGCCGAATTGATGGCGACTATTTGCTTTGTCTGAAGCCGAGGAAAACCGACAGGTGAGCGGCGGTCGGTGGATCAAAGGCGCTGAATATGGATCGCGGCCGAACTGGCGTACAGCAAAATTTGAAATTTTGGGACTGTTTGGACAGCAGAAATCCACCGGTAAATAAGTCATTTTCAAAATATTTAATGTTTCCACATGGTAAAAAAATGGTGAATAATCCTTTAAAAGCATTTCTTTAGTTGTTTTGGTTTCACCAATTATATTAATAAAGTAAAGGAAAATAATTAATGATTATAAATTACTTTATTTTTAATGACATCTATAGCATTTGAATGCAATGACAGCATTGCTTATATTATTTTATTTAAATAAAATTATAAAAGTAAAAAATTATAATATAAATTAATAATAACTACAAATCTTTTACATGCTTTTTTATTAAATTTATATTTAACTTTCAAATTATGTATTATAATACTTATTCAAACATAATAATGAAGGCGCTTGATCTAAAAGCGCGTGTTGTTAAAAAGGAAAGTGCATCAATGTAAATTGAGGGACTTTAAGGGCGTGTTTGGGCAGTGGCATTAGAAGGGATTAGGTGGGATGGGATTCATGTGGTCGGGTGCCAATTTCACTCCATGCTTGGGAAGAATGGAAAAGCTTGAATTAGATTAGATGGAATTGCATTGGTCCCGTGCTAATTTCACTCAATATTAGCAAGTTGTGTAGGTCCCACTATGATGTGTGGGCTATATCCACACCATCCACCCATTTTTTTAAGATTAATTTAGAGCATGGGCCAAAAAATCGGGTAAATCTAAAGCTTAAGTGGACTCCACCATAGAAAGCAATGGGGATTGAATACTTACCGTTGAAAACTTCTTTGGGGCTACATAAGTTTTGGATCTACCTCATTTTTGGGCCCATACCATAAAATGAGGTTACAAAACAAACGAACGGTTTAGATATAACACATGTGTGTTATTTGCAGTAATTTCAAATGATGGTGGGTACATCCATTCAATGTACAACGGTATTATCAACAAAAGCATGTCATTAATCTTATCCCATGGCAATAGGGACAATCCCTGCCATTAGTAATAATTATATTTTTTGAATCCCATCTCACGTAATCCCATCTAATCCCACTGCCCAAACATGCCTTAACACTCTTCCACACGGGAATATATTTGACAAGGGTGGAAGAACCGTCACACCATAAATAGATTGGACTTGATTTTTCAATCCCAACAATTGACTTGATTTTCCTGCCGCCTTCTACTCTGATACTATATCAGACAACCACTTAATCTAAAAGCGTGAGCTATTAGAGAATGGTGTATTAATGTATATCAAGGAACTTTAATGAATTGGGGTCCTTACTCTTGCTCGAGTGGTAAGCTCCCAGGAGTTTTAATTCCCGCTCAAGGGTTCGAGTACCCATAGGTGGTGAAATTCCACCAGTGTGAGTGTGTGGGTGTGTGTGTGCGGGGGTGTGTGCACGTGTGTAAAAATAAATTTTAAAAAAAAAATGAAATAAAAAAAAAGCAACTTTAATGAACCTTTTTCATAAACAATAATTGAAGTGTCAGGAGAGTATACTGAGTCTATTGGACAAGGGTGGAGGAACCACACACGATAAATAGGTTGGACTTGATTTTTCAATTCCAACAATTGACTTGATTTTCCTGACCCCTTCTACTTTGAAATTATGTTAGACAACCGCTTGATCTAAAAGTTGGAGCCGTTAAAGAATGGTGTATTAATTAATATCAAGCGAGTTTAATGAACCTTTTTCAGAAACAATATTGGCAGTTTCAGTTTGGATTGCTTCTGGCCTTATTAAGTAAATTGCACAAAAGTGGAGCCAAAGAACCAAAAGATAGATCCATGTCTTCGTAGCACACATGGCATGGTGTTCAATGAATCAGGTCCATTCATCTACTGTTCGAAATTCAGACCTGTTAGACACTCTTTATCCGTTGATAGGTGTCCTTTAAAGTGAAGGTTAAAAATAATAATAATTAATCATCGAATATTAAGCATGCAAGCTGAATTGAAGAAATGAAGTAGGGGGGAATGTCCGTACTATATTTTATTTCTTAGAGTCCGTGATGGATTGAATTATCTTAAACCTCCTTTAGAATGCTCAAACGCAATCCATCACATAGGGAGTTATTCAATACTATAGCAGCATATGCAGCTCAAATGATAGTTTTTTTTTAAATTAATTGTACGTTCAGAATCCATAATTTGGACAGTTTTACTTCAAATTTCACGTATGACCCATGTACTCTCTAAGTGCTTGGCTCATATTCAATACAGGACAAGGTAAAAAGGAGGAAAAAACAAAGGGTAGATGGAGAGAATCTCTAAACAGAAGTTTTGGAGGGAAATGAAATTTCAAATAAAGGTTCAATCATGCAAAGCTTAATAATAGTGATCCACAATTTTACACTTATGATGGTATACGTGAGACAGATAATACCACTGTGAATATACTAAAATACGATTTTTATTTTTTATTTCAAGTTCTCCTGATTCTCACTAAGTGGAATTTTTTTTAGTGTATCATCCAATGTATAAACATGACAAAAACTCTCTAAATAAATAAGATGCTGATAACGAGAAGGGGTGGCTAGGCTATGTTGGCCTATTGGGCTACAAGTCCTGGTCTAGTATATGTTGGGCATATGGCTAGGTTTTACAGAATTGTTTAGTATGGCTGAGCTTGAGCCTTAATGTGCTAGCTTTGGCATAAAATATCAAGTCAATGGCATGGATCTAGGGCCTGAATTGTTGGATAGATGAGTAAATCTATCAGGTGAGTTTTGATTCAAAATGGTCTGATGGATGTTTTTTTCAATTGGTCCATATATGAGGATCTAGACCTAACCCATGAGATTCATGGGTCTGATTTGAGTTGGGTCTGTATGGGGCCAAGGTATTCTCACAACGGTTGAGCCACATCTTGGAAAATTGTGCAGTGATGGCATGTTTCTCATGAAGTCGTTTACACAAGCAAGGAGGTTTATCATAGTATTTATGGAGGTCTTTTTTCTTTTTTCTTTTGTCAATTTGGTACATTGATGAAAATTGATCACATGCAATGGTTGCGTACGAAAATTCAAACCTATCCTTTATTTCCCGCCAACATGTCACATGCTCTCATATCTATTATATCAACTAATTAACTAATTATATTTTTCTAGTTTCCAACTTTTCATAAATATACTTTTGCTGATTAACCACTTTTCTAGGTTTGGGTTGGATCCAAGCCTATATTAGGTATGGGGCGGTTCAATGGCCCATACATGAAAGTGACTTTCGTTCAATTCTTAAGTAATAAGTATAATTAAATCGAATACCTGAGGTCTAAGAGTGAGAACCAAATCCAACCCAATTTCGAACCAAATTCAAGTCAATGGACTCATAATATAATTTGAGAGAGGATAAAATCAGGCCTAATGCTTAATATAGGTCTAGATAGCCATTGATGTCTTTAACATAAAAAGTCATCCTGAAAATCCAAGTTAGAACACTCCAAAATGTAGATTCCAAAAGTAAGTTTAGCCTCATTCGCCATCTGGAAAGTTTATAAAGGTGTGTTCTCATTCTTGTCATTCCATCTGATGTGCCCCACAAGAACTTTCTTGGACTATTTTTAGACCCAAGACCTAATCTACATGGTCAAACCTGATGGACCATTTGGAAGCCACATATACAATGTTGTGGACATTATAGAGATGGAATTTTATAACCTAATGCTATATCATCTCATCTGTTGGAGGTGATTCATTTACATGGGCATAAAAAATAATGCATATGAGCAGGGCTGTACATGAGCCAAGCTAGCTTGAAAAGCTCGCTCGGCTAAACTCGATATAGCTCGGCTTGACTCAGCTCGAACGATGACTCGAGGCGAGCCAAGTTTTATATGACCTAACTTGTTTTGAAAACGAGCCGAGTTCAATCATAGTGGATCTCGATTCAACTCGACTCGAACTCGGCTCGACTTGAATATATATATATATATATATATATATATATATATATATATATATATATATATATATATTCAACTCGACTCGAACTCGGCTCGACTTGAATATATATATATATATATATATATATATATATATATATATATATATATATATATATATATATATATAAGTGAATATTTGATTTAAGAGTTGGATTAGGAACAAGCTCAACTCGACTTGATCTACTAGCTCACCTCGACCTCAACTCGAAAGGTTTGATAAATAAGCCAAGCTTCGATGGTAAGATTGAGGTTGAGCTTGAGCTAGAGGAGAGCATGAACGAGTCAAGCCAAGCTTGGCCCACCTCGACTCGACTTAGCTCGATATAAAGCCCTATCTTGTTCATTTTCACTAGCTTATTTCAAGAGATTAACTAAAAACTAAATTCAAAACTCAAGTAAGCCCCACTGCAGGAAAATAGTGGGAATCGAAATGCTTACCATTGAAATCTTCTTTAGCCAGTCGTCCTATTTATATGTCATCCAAGATCTTCGTGATGAAAACACATGCAGCTGCTTGAAGGTTTAAATGATAGGTATTTAATTTCCATTATTTCTTAGCTCAATCGAGTTTTACGTTTATCTTATTTTTGAGCTCATATCCTAAAATGAATGGAAAGAGTGCATTTCTCACAAACATGGCATTTTTCATCCAATCTCCACCTACAATAAGTGGATGATTAATCCAACTATTGCAATTTTAAACTGAAAAGATAGGACACTAGATCATATACCATGGCATGTATCACATGTGCATTGATGATCCATATAAAGCATCTCATGGAATCTGGCTGTGATTGGCCACTAATTGTGAGCCATTACTGACTTGACCTTTAGTGAGCGTTTGTACGGCTCTGGTTAAAAGATTAGGATTGCTCACACCCGTGTTCCTTTTGGACTCTTGCCTATTAAAGTCAGCAATTTCAATGAAGTGTGGTGACAGATCTTGCTCTCGGCCATTTCTCAGCCAGAAAAAATTACCACGAGATTTTATATTTTGAATCAAGATATTATAGGAAAATCGCACGGAAAATAAAAATATTTATTAACTAAAATTTTAAATATATATTTATATAAAAAAATATAAATTGTTTTTACTATTTTTCCTATTAATAACACAGTTAAATTTATACAAAAAGGGTATATTTTAAAATTACTGATATTTTCGCATATTATCGCGAAAAATTCAAAATATCGGACGCATTTGTCACACTGCTATCAAGTTTAATTAGGAACTACACTTACACATCAATGACATGACCGCACGATCGAGAAGGCACCGGAATCGCCAACTGCACCTGTTTTCCTGTTTTATGCAGCTGCAAAAAACATCCGTTCTTTATGGGGTCCTCTATACTTTTATATGTAAATCCATTCCGTTCATCGTGTGTAGTAGATTATTTGAACCGTAGGTAAAAAAATATCAGAGGCTAATATGTCTATATGGGCCATACCAATCAAAAAATGTAAAATTTCTAGTTAAACCTTTAAGTTTACGGTGTGTGGTCCACTTGAGTTTGGATCAGAACGATTATTTATTATGTTTACTCCATCCAGATGATTTACACCTGATTAACGGGTTTGATGAAAACTGGAGACTGTGGAGACCCCACAAGAAAACCTATGGTTGGGATCTTATCCCAATTGTTTTCATTGTTGTAGCCCAGATGAGTAATAAATCTAGTTAATTTTTTACCCGAGGTATTATAATAGAGGATAGAACCTGATGAACGGAATGAATTTTATATAAACTTGTGGGCCCCATAGATCTTGGGTATTGCAGAGGATTCCAGTTCCTCGTGGCTAAGTTCTATATAAAATTCATTCCGTTCATCAAGTTCTATCCCCTATAATAATACCTCGGGTAAAAAATTAACTAGATTTAATTTTTAACTGGGGTACAAAATAAAAAATAAAATCCCTCCAATTGATGGCTAGGATCATCAGACAGCTATGATTGTGGGGTTATAGCCCATCCAGAACGAGGGCCAAAATATGAACGTTCCGGATCTTGTTCGCGTGTGCTACGGGATGGAGATGAAGTGGGAAAATATAATATAAAATTCAAAAGAGAAGAACTCTGATACTCTAAGAGAGTGTGATGGATGATACGCAGGCACTTAGAAATTTCATACATGGAATAAAGCAATAGCAACTAAACATGTCGAAATTCTGGGTCACAGCTTAGATGTATCATAAACAAAAATTAAGATTATGTTTTTATCCGATTATCAGATTGGTGGACACTTATTGGACGGTTAAAAATAAAAATCCAAAATCCTATTTCAATAGTTTCCACCAATCAGAGGTTAGATTTGCTCATCCACTCTTATTTTGGGATTATGACTTAGGGACAGTTAGTTCTACAATTTAGTCAGGTTGATTTGATTTAAAGCATTCCGAGTGTACAAGTTCTGAGTGCCTGCGTATCAAGTCGTCATGAGCTTCAGAATAACAAAGTTTCTATGCTGTTTCAGATCACTGCTTCTCTCAGAGATGACCGCGGCCGTGGGCCTGAGTCATACCACGGGTGTCACGTTGAACACCGTGACGCTTGCATGACATCAACGACGTCCGTCCGTTGCGCCAGATCAGATTGTACAAGAAATAATGGCCATGAGGTTTCAATGGAGGGTGTCTCCATCCCGACCTTTTCATGTGGTGTGGCTCATTTAAGTCTTGGATTCTACCTCATTTTCGGGCAAACGTAATAGAATGAGCTGGTGAGAGTGATGGACGGAGTGGATTTAACTCGCACGTCCAGCCGAGACTATTGGACGGAGTGGATGTAACCTTTACAATGGGTTGTTGGAAATTCCTGTCCGTCGAAATAATGGAAGATGTACCATACTCATATAATTATCTCGACAGGTAATAATTTATTACCTGAAAACAGACGCTTAAACGGGAAAACACACAACAAGCGTTCGCACCGTACTGGGAAAAAGCCCAAATGGATGTCTGGAATCGCCCTTTTGAAAATTCTTTTTGTTGTATTGTCCATCCACAGTGGGGCCCAGCAGACCAACGGTCTGGATAGCTGCGACCATGAACTCGAATGTAAAAACTAAAATCCTCGGTACATTTTGCACATCTAGGGCTGGAGGGTCATATGATTCAAGACGCAGATTGCTTACAGATCGTGCAACAAAAATATCTGTGGAACCCATCTTGATGTGTATGTATAACATCAACTCCGTCCATCAGTTGAGACATCTTACGATAATAGCTGAAATAAAAAATCAGGTAGTTTAAAAACTCAATTGGACCACATCACAGGGAACAGTGGGGATGGGTAGGCCCATCATTACAACCTTCCTGAGGCCCATCGTGAGGTTTGTATTCCATCCAACCCGTTCAAAAGGCAAATCCCAGAAGAATGAATGGAAAAACCAAATATAAGTCCGATTTAGAACTTCAGTATGATCTAGCAGGTTTCAATGGTAGCCATCTTCATCTCCACTTGTCCGTGTGGAGTGGCCCACTTGACTTTTACATCTGCCTTATTTTTGGGCTCAAGCATTAAAATTATTTAGCTCGAATGATGGAAGGACTGGATTTCACAAACACATGACAGTGGGGCCCACAGAGCTTTTCCATGCAGGATTCTCTAAAACAACTGGTGTAGGAAATTCGCATCGGAGGTTCAGCCGCTCCTACGGTCCTACGCCACGTCAATGGTCGGCGATCCATTCCTTCTCCTCGCCGATAATCCACAAACCGAGATTCACTATACACATCCGACCATACACGTGTAAAGAGGAGAACGATCAGGAGGCCCGCCAATGAGCTGTGCAGACAACGACGAGTGCATTCGAGAAAAGGCCGCACCATTTTCCTCTTGGAAAAAAAAAAAAAAAAAACGAATACCGGCAACCGGCTGTAGCCGGTTCCACAGCCGTTATCTTAGTTATATAACCAGCTGAAGTAGAGCATGAAAAGAGAAGAAGCAGAGTAGAGAGGAGAGGATTTTAAGCTAATTCCCAGCTCAAAAATTCAAAAATGCCACTCAGCAGGATCGCGATCGGGACTACACATGAGGTGCGCCACTCAGGCGCCCTGAAAGCCGCACTGGCCGAGTTCGTGTCGACACTCATCTTCGTCTTTGCCGGCGAAGGCTCCGGCATGGCTTTCAGTAAGTTCTATTTAAAAAAAAAAAAAAAAAAAATTGGATTTGATTTTTAATTCCAATTCCGGTTCTGACCCAATTCGTAGAATTGAGAAATAAGGTCTAATTGGATTTTTAAATTTTTTTTGGCAGACAAGCTCACCCATAACGGATCGTCCACACCCGCCGGCCTAGTTGCGGCGGCGTTGGCGCATGCTTTCGCACTTTTCGTAGCGGTGTCAGTCGGCGCAAACATCTCCGGCGGCCACGTCAACCCGGCGGTGACCTTCGGCGCATTCCTTGGCGGGAACATTTCTCTCTTCAGGGGGATTTTGTATTGGATTGCGCAATTGCTCGGATCAGTCGTCGCTTGCCTGCTTCTTAAGTTCTCCACCGGAGGATTGGTAAGTCATCGGTATTAGAAATATATAATTTCAATATATTCATTTTTATACCTTTTTCGTGATTAGATTGTAATTTATTTATTATAGATTTGATTTAATTCTAATCGTCGAAAACAATGTTGAGATTGGAATGATTTAGAGCAAATAGATAGTAGATGTGGTGGGCCACACACTCAATTAGATTAGTGTGGTGATCATATTTGGAAATTTAATTCTAATCGTCGAATCCGATGGTTGAAATTGTAATGATTTAGAGCAAATAGATAATAGATGCGGTGTGCCCCATGATCGCTTAGATTAGTAGGGTGATCATGGTGTGCCGTAAATGTCCTTATGTAAAGGTAACGGTCGCAACTGTTACACGTTACGGCCGGCCTCGTAGTAGCGGTAACAACGGTTATGAAAAAAATGACCTGTAATTACCGTTAAGAGCATGTTACATCTCCTATAAAGTCTATAATAGCCTTACAGCTGTAACAGTTAAAGGAAAAAAATATGTAATTGCCGTTAATAGCATGTTACGTCCTTTATAAAAGTCATAATAACTCCGTAATGATCTATTACAAAATATATATGAATAAGCCATAACAGCCTTTCAATAAATAAGCCATAACAGCCTTTATGCCCGTGTCATAAAGGTTACGGTGGTGGCCGTTACTGCCTCCGTACAGTTATGGAACACCTTAGTGGTGATCATATTTGAAAATTTATGACATTTGAACTATTTAAAATGTCTAATTGTATGATGATCTTGATTTGATTCAATTTCATTACAGACAAACTCGGTCTTCACTCTATTAACCGCGCTGTGATCATATTTTGAAATTTATGACTATTGTCTAATTGTGTGATGATCTTGATATGATTCAATTTAATTGCAGACAACCTCGGCTTTTGCTCTATCATCCGGCGTAGGTGTCTGGAACGCAGTGGTGTTCGAGATCGTGATGACATTTGGCCTTGTCTACACCGTCTACGCCACAGCTCTGGACCCAAAGAAGGGGAGTCTAGGGACCATTGCGCCGATCGCTATCGGTTTCATCGTTGGTGCTAACATCCTAGCCGGTGGTGCATTTGATGGTGCATCGATGAACCCAGCTGTCTCCTTTGGCCCAGCTGTGGTTAGCTGGACTTGGACCCACCAATGGGTCTACTGGGTGGGCCCACTTATCGGCGCTGCGATCGGTGCCCTCGTCTATGATTTATTCTTCATTGGAGAGAACACCCATGAGCAGATCCCCACCACAGATTACTAGGTGGGCCATGATCTATCAAGGAATGTGGGGTGCATCTTCTTCTCTTTAGTGGGCATTTGCATGTGAGCTGTTTTTTACTCTCTTCGTGTCTAAGCATTTGGTATGAGTGTCTGTTGGATGCTGTTTTAGCTGTAGTTGGGATCAAGAGATGTTTGGCTTCGTTGAATCTGTGAATTTTACTGTTTTTGGCAATTGTAACAAAGTCAGTGTACCTCTCTTTAAAAAATGTGGGTTGGATGAGTCTTTATGTATTTATGTATTTTGGGAGTATTTCATTTTCGTACGTATTTTTTGTGGAGTGGTTGGACTGCAGTGATATGATTTAATATTCCTTGGGACGGTCAGTAAAAGCTGTGGGCCATGTTCCACAGAGACATGTGGTAAAAGATTAATTCTTTTAATGAGTAATGCTGCAGTGGTCCACAGGTACATGTGGTAAACGATAAAATACTTTATAGCAATGCTCAAGTGCTCTCAGAGTACTATAAGTGACAGTACTCTTAGTTGCATTTGCTCACTTCGACAATCTAGTTGATTGATCTGAACCGTTCGTTATGTTCACAACAAATTTCATGGGCTACAGTACAAAAATCACACACACTGGATGATCTAGTCCATCTTTAATTTGGCTTTCTTTTCTGTAGCCATCCATTTTCCAAACCATAGATGGGATGGTTAGATCGTCTGGCAAATGTGATTATTTAGTTTCATGATCGTCCTGACAAATGGATCAGATTACTGATTGGGCGTATTTTGTGTAAATGATCTTGGCCGTCCATGTTTAAGGTCATTGATCAAGTGGATAATAGCTGTTCGATCAATGTAATTCTTTCACGGTAGCTCAGGAAAGGTGCATTGGACCTAATGAATGGTCTAGATCAATGAAATGGACTGGCAGAGTATCTCAATGCAACCAGGAGCACTATAAAGTACTAGAAAGTGCCATCAGAGGCTCAGAGCACTGGAGTATTTCTCTTCTTTAATGCTCTGGCAGAGTGTGATGAATAATACGCAGGCAGGGTAAGTTCACGCATGGTGGCGTATAATTAATTCAAGCCAACCGTGCAAAGTATGAGGACCAGTTCAGATATGTGTTATGAACAAAATATTAATATTATCTGGTAAACTATCTATTGGTTTGCTGGACATTTATTGGACGGTTAAAAATGAGAAATATCCAATGGTCTCATTTAAAGCAACAAGTGTCCAGAAATGGTTAGGATGGTTTTAAGATTATAAATTAATGACGGTGTGTTCCACAATTAATTCATTTTAGCTGAGTTAATACATGCCACGTATACCACTTCTACTTGCCTGTGTATCAAGCGTCACAGGCAGTCAGAGTATCAAAATAACTCCACGTGATAAATAGAAGTACAATTATTGAAAAGTTACAGCTGTTGGATGTGATCTTGTCATGCGTGTACGAACGGGTAAAATCCAATTGAAGTGATTTTGGACGGTGGCCTGTCTTTGATGGGGACCACTGACTGGATGGGCCAGGTCGGTTCCTGTGTGGCCCTGCATTTGGTGGAGATATTTCTATCCGTATGAAGGGATTGAAAACGACTTGTGAGAAATTGATCTACACAGCACAAGCAACAGGATTCTTGCGGCATATAGCCTCCAAAAAGGAATTGGACGATGCAGATGTTAACTTCACGTATGTGGAATGCGGTGGACCACATGATCATTCCATGTGAAGTAACGTGGACCATCCATTCTGCTTTCATCTGCCTCTTCTAGATAAAGTCGGCCTTCTTAGGTCCTCCTTTATGAGGGACACGAGAGGGTGAGATGGACGTGAATTGCCTATGTCACAACCACCGGTCACAGGAAGTTCCTGTGGTTTGATGATATGTGGGTCCACTCCGTTCATCTGTCATGCAGGATTGTAATAGTGGAAGAATCCAAAAATCAGACAGACCCAAAACTCAGATGGGACACTACACAAAACAGTGAGATCGGAGACGTCCACCGTTGAGACCTTTCTGGATCTGACCATGATGTTTTTATATCATCCAAACCGTTCATACAGTTCTTAGTACTCATGTAAACTGTAATCATAAGTTAGATCTTAATACAAAATTTCAGTGGCCCCCACGAAGATATAGATGGTAGGCATTCAATCCCTGCTATTACGCGTGCTGTAGCCCACCTGAATTTTAAAAATTTTGAACTCCTGTCATATTGTGGTCCTGGGAAACCGACGGACGGAGTGAAATTGACACAGGAATCTCTGTGGGTCCCACATAGCTTCCAACCACAGGAACTTACTGTGGCCGGTGGGGTGGGGCCTGGGGGTGGCAGAGGCAATTCACGTCCCTCTCAAGACCACAACAGGACATTGGTTTCTCAAGGCCACAATAGCATATCAGTTCAAAATTTTGAAATTCAGGTGGGCTGCACCACACCGAAACAGCAGGGGATTGAACGCCCACCATTGGAAACCTTGTGGGGGCCACAGGAGTTTTGTTTCAGAATGCTGTCTATGTTCCAGTCTATCTGACTGATAATAACTCTATGAACGGTTTTGATGGCATATAAAAATCATGGTCGGCTCCAGGAAAGTCTCAACGATGGACTTTTTCGTTCTCACTGTTTCATGTGATGTGGCTCACCCTAGTGTTGGGTTGTGCTTTACTTTTGGATTCTTGTCCTATTGCAGTCTTGCAAAACTGATCGACGGAGTGGATTTGTCAAATTAATCCCCGTAGGCCCCACATAGCTTCAGAACTTTATGCGTCGAGGTACACAAGCAATCCGTATCCACGAGTAGAGCCGGCACAGGACGACTCGACTCGTTCATATTCAAACCGCGTGGGTGAGTCGATTTGAATCGAGTTAACTTTGTCTAATTCAAACTTAAATCGAGTTGAGTTCGGAGTCACCCTGTAACTTGACTCAACTCTGACGCGAAATCCAAATCAGTACTGAATCGAAACTTTTATATATATATATATGAGATACCGTGTAGTTGATGGGGAGATTGCAATTCTAGCAACTAAATCTAGGTTTTGAGTTATGATCTCAGCCCATGGATACCTGCTGCACTCCACTCAACTTGACTAGGTACTCGTGACCGAATCTGACACGGTTCGGATTAGTCCAGGCCAAAACCCGAACTCGGAACGGGTCAACATTCTAGATTCTATACCAAGTCAGGTCAAGTTCGGGTGAGGCCTATTTCAAAACTAAATCGAGTCAAGTTAGCCCTAACTCAGTCCGACTCATGCCCAGCTATATCCAGGAGGGAGGGAGACTTTCAAAATTATGACAGGTGGGGTGAATCTATTCAGTGATTGAAAGACTCACTGATTCGAGCCTTTGGCCCGTAGTCTTGTTGTAACTGAACCCAATTAGCCCAACCCGTGGTATTGAACTCGATAAGGTCAGACCAAAGCCCGAGTCTTATAACCATATATAATCCCCTCAATTTGAAGAGTGCACCAATCATCTACAGGCGTTTGTATTGCAATTAGTGGTACAAGTCGTTTTCAGTTCAAAGCTACAAAAGATAATTATTTTTCTCTTTTCTTTTTTTTTTTTCTCTTTTTTTTTTTTGCATCTCATGACTAAAATATACCATGTACTGCAAATAGTACGCACACTCGTAGGTGATCAATCTTCATTTGTGCACTCATTTCTCAAGAAGAAAAGATTTTATTTTATTTATTATTATTATTTTTTTTAAGTAAAACGACATCAGCCAAAGCGATTTTTTAATATTTATAGATATAATTATGAGTTTTGTATCATTAGGATGGCTTTCCATGCATCCAAACAACTCCTTCCAAATAAGCCTTTAAGCAATGAGCTGATTGCATCTTAGATATAAGGTATCCTTTGAATCCGGCCTTCCATGGATTTCTTTGATCAATCTAGGCTTTCAGGGATTAGGGATGTTGTAAAAGAATGTCTTATATAGTTGTCGTTTTTTGCTTGTCATTCTCATCTTTAAGGATGGAAGCCGATTCAATTAATGTAGGGCTTTTGGGATTATTATTATACATTCCCTTTTAATATTAGGGGAGCAAATGGGATGAAACATACGATGCACCATTTGGCCTAACTCAATGAAAAGTGGGTCTATGGTGAAAAATTGATCCTACAGAGCACAAAAGCTCATTTCAAATTACACAAAATTAACTCGAGCAGCACAACCAATTTGAAAATGGGTTTAACTCAACCCCAAATGAAGTCCAAGCTTAACCTATACCTATACCTAGGATAAGTAGTATCTAATATAAAAATAAAAAGGTCTAAATGTTTCTTTGATTAATTAATATTTCACAGGGCAAGTGGAATATTAGCAACACTTGATGATTATCCTAAAGCTAATATTAAACTGATTTAAAGATGGAATTCTGATGTAGAACATAACACAAATATATTCCAAACATAGTTGGACTAAAAGAAGGCCAAACGAAAGTGAAAGTAATCTGTTAGATTTGGTCGAGTCTAGAGCTATACACGAATCGGGTTAGCTGGGTTAACTCGCTCAACTTGACTCGAAAAAGCTCAATTCGACTCGGTTTGAAACTAAACTCAAACTAAGTCGAGTTGATTTTTTGAGCTCGAAAACAATTTGGGTCCAATTCGAGCTTGACTCAGATTGAACCTCAACTCGAATCGATTCGGGTGACTCAATTATTTTGATATTCATGTTGCTCGCCAAGTGTTTGATGCAATGACTCAATGAAGTGCTATTTCAAGTGCATACATTCTCGGGGAGATCGATTAGTGGCATGGAAAGAATGGATACAAACCAAATAACTATAAAAAAAAATAAAAAATAAATTCATATTATAAAACTACCCTTAAATCATAATTTTTACGTTGCCCTCACAGTGTTTAATGATATACTTTTATATTGCTGCAACTGCTTTACATTTCGTGAAAAATAGAAGGCACACTCTGTGTTTGAGAAAACGCCGCATATGCTTGAACTTAGTTCGAACTCAACTCGAACTGGTCAAAGCTGCTGACCGAACCAAGCTAAGTTGGCCAGTTAGGCTCAAGGACCGAGCCAAGCTGAGTTCGTGCTGGGTTTAGTTATGGGCCGAGTTAAGCCGAGTTGTGCCAAGCTCGACTTGTGTACAACTCTATTCACAGCTTGGATGTAAGAAATCCTTCGAATGTGACCTTCAATGGATTTCTTTAATCAATTTGGAATTTCAATGATTAGGGATGTTGAAAGAAAATATGTCTTATATAATTGTTGTTTTTGCTTGTCATTCTTATCTTTAAGAATAGAAGCCAATTCAATTAATGTACATAGGTTTTTTTTCGGGATTATTATTATACATTCCCTTTTAATGGTAGGGGTGCAAATGGGACGAAACATACGGTTCACCATTCGATCTGACCCAATGAAAAGGGGGTCAATGTTGAAAAATTGGACCTAGAGAATAGGTGTGAGAGCAAAAGTTAATTTTAAATTACACAAAATTAACTCGAGCAACACAAAACCAATTTGAAAATGGGTTTGGCTCAACCCCAAATGAAGTTGGCTTAACCTAGACCTAAGATAAGTAGTAACTAATATAAAAACAAGAAGGTCTGAATGTTTGTGTGATTAATTAATATTTCACAAGGCAAGTGGAATATTAGCAACCCTTAATGATTATCCTAAAGCCAATATTAAACTCATTTAATGATGGAATTTCGATGTAGGACATGACACAAATACATTTCAAGTATAACTAGTCAAAAGAAGGCTAAACAAAAGCAAAAGTAATCCGTTAGATTTGGACGAACCCTACATAGGTCATGATGTAATTGGGTCTCAGGCACATTCGGTTCAAATAAATTCAATATATATTGGGAGAAATTGTTCTTTGAAGTGTGAACTATAAATCGACCGTAACTTTGATTCGAGAATCATCACAGAATGCAAAATATATTGATCTTTACCTTAATGAGCCATTGGAGGTCAATCAACCCACATAGTAGGTTGTGTCACACTTCCATTTCAAAAATGGATTTTTTTTAAAAAAATTTATTATTTTTAGAAATTCTAATTTTTATCTTATTTTTTTAATTTTAGAATTTTAAGATTCTTTTCCTTTTTAGAAATTATTTGTAATCATGTTAAGACTCTTCTAATAAGTTTATCTTAACTTTTTATTTTTGTCAAATTACGTTTTAAATGAGTTTTATTATTTTAGTATAATTTTTAATTAGGTTAGAATTTTGCTATTTTGGTAATTATGAATTATTATTTTTATTAATTATGTAATTAAGAAATCATACATATTGCGCATTATTTAATAAAATATTTGAGTTTTTTATCTTGTCACTTCTAGCGGATTTAAGAACTACATTATGGATTTAATGTTTTAATTACTCAAAGAATATAATGATCTTCTTCTCATTATCTCCTCAGGACCTTCCCTTTCCTTTCTCAAATTCAACTTGTGAGAGGATCTTTAGCACCAAAATAAGAAGAGAATCTCTCTCTCTCTCTCTCTCTCACTCTCTCTCTCTTCCCATGTATTACCGAACGGGATAAGCTTATGTGTACCCAAACCAATGACATAAATGGGATAGGCATAGGTCTGGTACATCCAAACCCAACCTATTAAATAAATAAACCTGCTTTCTTCTTTTTCATTTTTCTATCTTTTTCCCTCTCTCTCTCTCTCTTTTGAACTTGAAATCAATCCATATCTAATTAAAAATTTAATTGGTTGGTTCAAAAGTTAAAATTTCTGAAACAATTATTAAATGGGTTAGGTTTAGACCCCGTGTAGATCCAACCTAACTCATTTACCCTACTTAATCAATGATTGAAAACTAATACCTTTAACCACCCGAGCCCTATCCTGTTGTGCTGTAACAAGCTTATATTGTGGAGTTTCTGATACTCACCTTATCATTAACGCCGTTTGCAGAAGATAAAGAAAATTTTTAATTATTTGTTACAACTACCATTGGGTAGCGAGTCATGTGCGCGGATACAAATTAGGTAGCGAGGCTCTTACTATCTTTGGCTGTGGTGCGGTTAATTGTTAGGATTTGATTGGTAGGGCAGTAAAATGTCTACCTGGTCATGTCACAACACAACCCTTGCTACACCGTTGTGCATAACTTCACATTTAAGCGGAAGCATATGAAATGGGCAGGTTTCCATTATTGGGAGTTTGTTTTTTTTTTTTTTTTTTTTTTTTACTCTGGCTGGCCATGATGCTCATATGCATGCACTTAAAATGGTGAACGTGAAAAATATTAACTCAAATCAAACTGACCACGTTGTGGATCCCACTAAGATACGTTCTAAAACTTAGAGCATTCAACCGTTCACTTGATGTCCATAAATTTAACTGTTAAATAATCAAATATGATTAAACTTCTGTTCATAACACATCTATACTGATACGCATAGTTTAGACCGTTTAATTTAAAAAACTTATATTCCACGTGTACAATTTTTAAGTAGTATATAAGTGCCTGCATATCATCCATCACACTATGCCAGAGTATCAAACGTAGCTTTCTTGTCTTTAACTTAGTGGATAAGAAGCATGTCCTCAGTCATCTCTACCGAACACGTGGACACCTGTGGTGAGCATAAACATTCACATCGTGGGACCCGAGACCGTAGATCAAAAGTCGCACTGACGGGACGCGGATTTCCTGCGAAAGCCTTTCGCAAGAAGTTCCTGCGCAAGTATGCTGGGTGGGCCACCACCATTGTGTTTTTAGGAAATATACTCCGTTCATTCGTTTTGCAAGATAATTTTAGGACGAGATACAAAAAATGAAGGGAATCCAAGACTAAATTTGAGCCACACGAGAGAAAATAATATGGATGCAGTTAGAACCGTTGAAACATTTTATGACCATAAAATCTTTGCTCCAGGTTAAATTTTTTGTATTTTCACTTCATCCTTGTGTTAATAACCTTATAAACGGTTTGGATGGCATGGTGGAGCCCAGTAAGGTTTCAACTGTAAGTATTTCTTTCCCCAATTTTCCCTCTTGGGCCACTTTAGTTTTGGATTCACTTCGTTTTTAGTCGAATGAACGGAGTACCTTTCTCAAAAACATGGTGGTGGGCCCGACACCACATTCTTGAGCAGGAACTTTCTGCGAAAGGCTTACGCAGGAAATCCGCGTCCTGACGGGCCAATCCTAACCATCCAGCAAATGGATTTGGAACGCAGCATCGATAGCTGCCCACTTTTTGTTTTTATCCGTTCATGTGCAGTGACGTTTCACAGCACCACCTTCAAAAAAATAAAAAATAAATAAAATAAAATCCCTACTGGATGAATGGGTCGGATCCTGAACGCGTGTCTATCTGAAAATTTATATGAAATTTCGTGCCAAATCCTGTGTTAGTTATGCAAGACTGATAAATGGTAGTGACTCGGACTCACACATGGCACTGACAGGGGCGGCTCAAAGGGGTAGGCAGGTGAGGCAATCGCCTAAGTCTGTTTGGGAGCGTAGATTTGAAACCCCCTGGACCAGGATTGAAAACCTTCTAGATTGGCAATCCTTGCTGTGTGTTTGGCACTCCGCAACGTGAATAAACTTTAATTTAAAAATATCTATACATAATAAATTTTTGGGGGTTTGAATTTAATTACTAAATTAACTTTAATATCTCTAATTAGTGAGATATATAAATTTTGACATTATGGTTGTGATAAGCCAGCTAAAATATATGCTTTGCTTGAAAATGATGAAATTCCAAGTCTCGGATGGACCGCAAGTACAAGATCATGTCTAAGTGACTAACCAATGATTTTTAATCGTTGATTAATATGGACAATGTTTGGATGGTGCTGGACAATATTTAGACAGTACTGATTTACATGAATAATGTTTGGACGTTGCTGATCATCGTTAGTGAATCATGTGCCCAATAGAATGATAGTGTACAGTTATATACATTTACACCCACAACTATTTAAATGATTTTAGGTGTAATCCAAGCTCTCATGGTGGATTACAAACTCCCTCAAAGAGGGGATTAGAAACCCTCTCTAATCCCCTCCAATCCTCTCCAATCCACGGTACTAAACGACCCCTAAGCCCCCTAATTTTACCCTAATTTTGAATGCACTGTATTATGGCAAAATTAAAATTTCTTAATTACAAAGGTTCTATATTATAGTAAAATTAAAATTAAGAAAAAGAAAAAAAAAGTCTAAATTTTTAAAAATAAAACTTATTGAAATGCCTATAATATAGGAACATCTAAAAATTAATTTACAAATTTAAAATTAAAAATAAAAAACAAATTCCAAAAACTATCACTATCAACAATAACAATCTAACTCTATAGTGTCTTTTCAAAATAATAACATCATTTACAATAAATTCTTCTTTTAAAACCACCACAACTACCTACTTTATTTTGAATTTATTATTATTTTTAAAATTTTTTTAATTAAAAAGCCTTATTTTTATGACTTGCCTAAGGCCCCAAAAATGTTGAGCCGCCCCTGGGCACTGATGTACAGCTGTCCACATGCAAAGTGTGTATACCATTTTGGATAGGGCAAAGCTCTGTAGTCAGACTGTTCAAGTAATCCTAACCATCCAGTTATTGGGTATCGAGTGGATGGTTAGGGGTGAAATAGTGAGCCGTCCAATCTGAAGAGGAAAATGGGATGAATTAATATTATCTTCTCACTGAATATTAGGTACCGTTCACGGTCGATCAGCGATTTGGACGGTTTGGATGGCCGCATAACTATGCCATCTGTACGGTTAAAGAGTCTCCACAATTTATAATTTGAGATAAACTAACAACGGTGTCTACGGTCTAGCCCAAGCTTCACGTGGGTCACGTGAATGGGACCCACCCAGCGCAAGCAATACAAATTGATGTCGTGTAAGTGGGCCATTTCTTAGAGTGCCCACACTGACTACCCTTTCGATCGGATGGCCAGGATTGTTCAACAGGAGTGGTTTTATGTACATAGGCTTTCCACATGGGAGCGGATTAGCTGTTACCCGGGTGAGAGCTTAGTGGGTCTAATCCTTACCGTGTGGGGCCCACTTTGATGAATTTATTTCATATCTACGCTGTCCATCCGTTTTTTCAGATCATTTAAGGATGTATTCTAAAAATTAAGCAGATTAAAAAAGATCTTGTGGACCAAACCATTGGAAACAAATGTTAAATGACCATTAAAAGATTTTTTAGGCCACAAAAGTTTTGGATCAAGCTAATTTTTGTATTTTCCCTTCATCCTGTTCTGGATGACCTTATCAACGGGTTGGATGGAAAATAGGCATTACGTATTTACTTACCGTGGGTCTTGGGAGGTTTTTAATGGTGAGAATTCAATCATCGCTGTTTCTTGTGGTGTGGTCCACCTGAGATTTGGATATCTTTAATTTCTGGTAAATGTCCTAACATTAGCTATAAAAATGAATGGATGGAGTGGATATACAACATATGATCAAGGTGGGCCCCACTATAAGGGTAACACCCACTAAGCTATTACCTAATGCACAGTTGCGATTAAAATTTCACTCGGGTTATAACTTAATTAGCATTATAGTAGGTAGTTGTAGTCTCAGGTTTAGGAGAAGAATTTATTGGAAATGATGTTATTATTTAAAAAAGAGATGATACTATTATTGATAGTCCTTGCTTCTAAGATTTATTTTTTATTTACAATTTCAAATTTGTAAATTAATTTTTAGATGTTCTTACTTCACAGGTCTTTTAATAAGTTTTATTTCAAAATTTTTGATTTTTTTATTCTTAATTTTAATTTTACTATAATAAATGATTTTCATAATTAAATTTTTTTTAATTTTACTATCATTCATAATCACGATAGCGATTACCTCACCTACCTACCCCTTGGAGCCGCCCCTGAATTTAAGCAAGGGTCCTTCCTCTTGCTCGGCTGGTAGAATCTCAGAAGTTCCAACTCACCGTAAAGGGTTCGAGTGCCAATAGGCGGTTAAATTCCGCTAGCGTGAGCGTGTGGGTGTGTGTGCGTGTTTAAAAAAAATAATTAAAAAAAAAAAAGAAAAGCGGCCCCTGATTTTAACGGACGGTGTATCTCATCGAATCCATTGAAGACTTTACCCCGCCAGAAGTGGGTCCCACCTGACCTAATCATTTCTAAAAACACTGAAAGGAGAGCCTACTCGCCATCACTATCTCTATCCAATCCCGACAAGGAGCAATCACATCATCCATGACTCGAGGATACACACTACATACTCGGCTTTCAATTCAAGCGAGTGGGACCTATGGATCACTCATCCAGACCATTTATCTATTGTTCCAAACCGGAGATAGACGATGGGTCAAATTTCTTATATTTGGAAGATACCACATGATTAAATATGAGCCATTGATGAGATTCTTTTCTTGACCGTACACGCAGGATCCAAGGATTGAGAGATTGGGATATCTTTTCAAGGTGAATTTCAATAAATAGAGCCTGCAAACATAGGATCCAATAGATCAACGGTGTAGATGACTATGAAGTGGGCCCACTTTCATAGAATGACAGCCCGAGTATCTGCCCATGTTCTTAGTTCCGACGCTATTCCCCTCCCTATCAAAGAGATCGTGATAGGATAGACGTGTCGCGAATTCGAATCTCACGCGGCGAATATACCGAGAAATCTGTTTGGGCAACCACGATGTCAATAAGAAATCTGCTCCGTCCATCATAATCTCAAACTCACAGTAGGATTGGATCTCTTAAATAAGATAGATTCAAAACTTATGTGTGCCACAAGACAGAAACAGTGAAAATGGAAAGGCTGGAAACCTTTCCGGAGCACTTCCTTCTTCATGTCTGTATCATCCAAAAGTCTTCAAGAGATTACTACCATTGGAATGAACTGAAAAGACAAATATTAGACTGATTCAAAGCTTTTGTGGCCCGAGGAAGGTTTCAACGGGGGCGTTGAAGCCCCACTTCTTGATCTGGCCTGATTTACTTGAATCTTGTATCCTCCTAATATTTTGGATCCTGTCCTATAACGAGCCTGCGAAACTGATGGACGGAATGGATTTTCTCATAGACATCTCTGTGTGTCCCGCAAAGTTTTTTTGTTGGGATACAGGCAATCCTCGTCTAACACTGGCTGAAGGAAGTGCGTTTAACATCCAAGTCCTGTGGGGCCATCGTGATGTGTGTCTGACACTTAGTCCGTAAATCTCCTGAGCCACTAATATTCGCCGTATACACCCACAATCAGCTTGATCCAAAACTCAGGAGAACCAAACCATTGGATAGTTGTAAATTCACTCGGTGTGGTCCACATGAGTTTTCTAACAGAATGATTTTTGGTATTTCTCTTCATCCTGGTGCGGCCCACCTGATGAACTGATCTGATGCCATATAAACAACACGGTTAGACATTCCACAGTGAGTGCCCCATAAACACTGTGCAGTGTGGCCCACTTGAATTTTGATCGGCCTGATTTGTGGGTTCCGTTTTAAAATTAGGCTTCTCAACTGATGGATGGAGTGGATTTTACGCACACATCACGGCAGGCCCACAGAGCTCTGTTTTTGCATCCTCTTTGTACAACAGGTACTGTACATGATCTCGGACCTTGATACTGTACGCATGAGATGTAACTCAAATGAAAACGTCCACATCGTGGGACCCACTTAAAGAGTTTTGATCGTCGTACCTAAATAACCCTGACTGTACAGTTGTAACATTAGGGACATCTATTTGGTAACCGTTGGTAATTTATTTTTTTTTTTGTTTTGACCGTCCATTGATGCAACTGCTGATTTAAGATCCATCTGAAGTGGCGCTTACTATTTGGACGTTTTAACTTGATTTATGTACAAGTGCACACGAACTATGTTTGGTAGCTCCAAACGTACCTTCATACGCAGGACACGCTGGCACGTGTGGGGGATTCATCTGAGTGGTGCTTGGAGCTAACATGGCCCACAAGCCAGGTCGCCACACCAAATCGATGCATGGCCAGTGCACTACTACACCCCAGGGTGGCGGGCACGCTCATCATGATCCAGTCCACATATCAGGTGGGTCCCAAAAAAAAAATGATAGATGGTTTAGATAAATTGACCAACGCCCACCATGTGGCCCACCCAATTATCAGATCAGCCTGATTTTTTGGTGGGGTATCTGCAAAATGGGACCCAACTATGGGCGAATTAGATCTGACGCGTGTTGTGCTTGTGTGAAGGATGACTACAAAAAAAGATGTGTGCCACACTGGACTGCGCTTAGGATCCTCCTGTCCACTCATAAAGTGGGCCGCTTCTGTTGGAAAAGAACGGTTAAAAAGAGAAACATTGATACACTGGATGTGATAGATGATACGTAGGCACTTAGAAATTGCATTCACGGCACACAGGTTAAATTAACCTGTCCCAAATGACACTGGCATGATTATCTGACTATTGGACTGATGGACATATATTGAACGGCTAAGGTCGAAAGGTATCCAATAGTCTTATTTTCACGGAAAGAGTGTACTATGACTTAGCCACCGTGGCTTCCACACTTTAGCTGGTTTAAGTTAGCTAATTTATGCAATGTGTAAAAAATTTTAGTGCTTGTGTATCAAGCATCCTATGCAGCCAGAGTATAAGGCCTCTTTTGGAAGCATATATTAGATATGCATTAGAAATTTCCATAAAGCATTAGAAATTTCCATAAAAACTATGTGAATTAAAATCACTAGTTATGCTTGATAGTATGAAATGGCCGTCCCGGCCCTGTTTTGGAACGTGGGAACAGGTGGAATGGAATTGCATTTGGTTCCATGTAAATTCACTTGGAAATGCCTAAAAAAATTGGATTAATCAGGTACCATATCATTTAGTCCCAAATTACATACTATGTAATTTTAGATAGATATCAAAATACACTATACTTGTTAGCCTTACATTGATGCATGTGCTCTCTGTACATATGAGCCTGTACAAGTGACTCAGATTACAACTCCATGATCCACCAAACTTGGATTTCTTACTTAATATAGTGTCTTTGGTCAAGAAGAATGTGATCCCAAATGTGCAAATATCATGGTATTTTCAAGCATATAATCATTATTAATAATGATATTAATCCCATCTAATGCAATTTCATACCATTTAATCCTATGAACCAAATATGTACTATGGTACATTTATGTGTTTGGTGGCTGTATTTCAAAAGCATTGGGTGCAAAGAATGATGAAGATGATCATGACTTATAACTCGGTGGTAATTAAAATAGTATGAAATCAAATCACATCAATTTATTGTTATTTTTTTTTAAAAAATAGACTTTTGATACGTATAATGTGACTTAACTCCTAATCACACCAATTGAGTTTGAATGCATAGCCCAGTAGCAAATGCACCTTACGTCTAGATCCATAATTCAATTGGCAGACTGAGTGGAGATACCTGGTTTCAACACTTGAGGTCTTGGTATCCATCCCTAGCCAGGGTGGCTAACATGGAGTGTGTATTGACATGGGTGCGTACTAACAAGCTAACCCCAAAAACAAAACAAAAAAGCACCGTACTTCAACACTATGATCATAAGTTGGAATGCTTACGTGAGAGTGTTTGTGTGATTGGGTGTGTTAAAAATTAAAATACATACCAAAATTAACTAATTATCACTGATTTAACTCCTAAAAGGGGCTTTTGATATATTTACTGAGAATTGAATTTTAATTTACATACAAACTGTGATTTCAAGTGTATTAGATGTGAATTGAATTTCACATTGAATACATTCACCTAAAGTCACCAATTACCACTTATTCCCACGATTAGCCTTCTCTCTACCGTTTACACAGAAGAGTGATGTATCAAACGGGTCCATTTATCCGCCAGGTCTGTGAGGCGGATGCCCATTGGACGATCCAATCCGAAGCAACTATAGGAAACGAAACAGTCAACCGTGCAACATTTAGCAGGTAAACCGAAGAAAAGTGATGGATGTTTCTTTCTATAGGTTCGATTTTTGAAAAGTAAGCCATCCATGCTGGGCCCGTTTAGATGGATGGACCCGATCGATACATCAGCTTCTACCATGCTCTCTGTTCCTTTGGCTCTGCCGTATCGAGAGTGTACCAGGTGTTACTCCGGAAGCACCTTAGTGGGTGTTACCCTTGCCGTGGGGCTCACCTTGATGATTTGTCATATATACACGCCCTCCGGCCGTTTTTTCAGCCATTAAAAACATCCTAGGGGCCACCGTAATGTTTATTTACCATCCAAATCGTTAATATGGTCAATAAGACCTTGATGTAAGGAAAATACAAACATCAGCTCGAACCGAATCTTTTGTAGCCCACAAAAAGTTATTAATTGTCATTCACCACTGTTTCCATTGGTGTGTTCTACCTAAGACTTGGATCTAATTAATATTCTGGATCAGCTCTTGAAATGAGCTTAAAAAACAGATGGACGGCGTGGATATACAAACATTCATCAATATAAGCCAACATGGTAAGGGTAAGACCTACTAAGGTGTTATTCAGGTAACACCTAATCCAGTACTCCCCCACCGTATCATGTCCTGTAAAATAAATAAATTAAAAAAAAGAAAAAAAGAAAAAAAAAAGGTGCTGCACGATCTACCTTCCATGCGCCCAAACTGATTTCTGTGGCAGGTCACCATCACGGTGGGACCCACCTTACGCAACATCTTAGATGTATACCACATGCACGCTCCAGGTAAAGGAGCATGCGTGTGGGGCTAGTAAACTTGAATGGGCAGATAATGTCACATGGATAACTTTTCCACTTTCCCACATTAGCGACAAGCTCTCACACGCATGCTTCCATCAAGTGGGCCCCACCACTGATGTAGAACGTGTCACAGATATATTCCCAGCATAGTTGAGTCAAAAGGAGGTGGACCGTAAATTGAACATAACTTTTGATCCGGGTATCGTTACGGGGCGTACAACCTATCAATCTTCACTGAAACAGGCCATCCGAGGTGAACCGACCCACAAAGTGAGTCGCATCTGTCCGTTTCATCAGAAAACGCATGCTCTCAGCTCAAAAACGAATTTTTAGAAAATTTTTACTATTTTTAGTAATTCCGATTTTTTAATATTTTTATAGAGTTTTAGATTTTCTTTCCTTTTATAAATAACTTTTAGTTATACTAGGACTCTTCTAGAAAAAGTTTATTTGCAATTTTTATTTTTAGAAATTAGGTCTTAGAAGAGTTTTATTAAAATTAAGATTTTTATTAGAATTAGAATTTTGCTATTTTTGGTAATTACAAATTTTAGTTTTTTTTTTTTTCTATATTTATGGTGTAAGGAGACACATTAGGGAAATTATCAATGATTAATTAATCAATTTCAAATTTCTTAGAATTTATTTCTATTTTTGCTTTCTTTCCTCGTGGATTTGAAAAGTATCTGTGAGGAGTCTAGAAAGCTCCGTAGATTCGGAGTAGTTATCCTCATCACGTTCATCCGTGCGTCAATTGGTATCAAAGCGAGGTTTTCCCTCGGACCAATGACAAATAATGAAGGTATGAATCAAAATCCTTTGGACGGTGATCCAGGGATTCATTATCTTTTGGAAAGAATGGAAGCTTTCCACCGGGATAGTCAGTTGATCATGCAAGGGCTGCAGGCAACCCTCAACCGTATTGCGGATGCGCTAATTCCGCCCCGAGCTCAAAGTGATGCTCAACCGCTCGTGACCACTATATGACACAACTCTAATTTCTATCAAGCACCATCAGATGATGGTAAATCACAGGTCACCACTTCGATTGTGAGGAAGTCGTTATACATGCCAAAGGTAGAAATAGAATTACAGCGAGACAACATCTTTCGAACAAGGTGCACTGCATACAAAAAAGTCTACAATGTGATCATCGATGTCAAGAGCGATGAGAATTTCATGTCGAAAATAATGGTGGAAAAGCTACAACTGAAAATAGAAAGATACCCATCTCCATACACGATTGGATGGATCAAGGAGGTCAACAAAACGGAGGTAACTAAACGATGTCGTATATCTTTTTCCATTGGTAAATATTATAAGGATGAAGTAATGTGTGACGTGGTTGACATGGAAGCTTCCCATATGTTACTTGGTCAACCCCGACAAAATAATATTAATGCTACACATAGGGATCAAGATAACCTATTTATCTTTATTAAAGATGGTAAAAAGATTATCCTCGGCCCTATGGGAAGGGAGAACCAACTCAAGATTTCTCTTACAACTGAACAGACTTTTGTTAAACAATATGAGGAAACAAGATATATATATATATATATATATATATATATATATATATATATATATATATATATATACACACACATATATATCCATTAGTTAAAAAGAAAGAATATATGGAGCCTGTGAATATTCCAGAAGATTTGAAACCAATGTTGCAGGAGTTCAAGAAGATTGTGCTCGATAAACCCCCCAATAAGTCGTCTCCCATACGAGATATACAAAATCATGTTGATCTCGTCTCAGGGGCAAGTCCGCCTAATTGCCCACATTATCAGAAAAAACATGAGATCTTAAAGAGAGATGTAAAGGAATTGATCAATATTAGTCAAGTCAAAGAAAGCATGAATACATGTATTGTGTCAGATGTGAAGAAACTGATAAATATTAGTCAAGTTAAGGAAAGCATGAGTACATGTATTGTGTTAGCTCAAGAGCTTAATGCCAAGTACAAAAATAGGGCTAATGAACATCGGCGTTAGAAGTTATCTCAGACTCATGTGCTAAGTCTCTTGCGTAACTCGAGGACGAGTTTTTTTTCAAGTGAAGGGGTCTGATGTAGAACGTGTCACAGAGATATTCCCAGCATGGTTGAGCCAAAAGGAGGTGGACCGTAAATTGACAACAACTTTTGATCCGAGTATCATTACGGGGCGTACAACCTATCAATCTTTACTGAAACGGGCCATCCGAGGTGAACCGACCTACAAGTTGGGTCGCATCTGTCCGTTTCATCAGAAAACGCACGCTTTCAGCTCAAAAAAGAATTTTTAGAAAATTTTTACTATTTTTAGTAATTCCGATTTTTTAATATTTTTTTTTAGAGTTTTAGATTTTCTTTCCTTATAGAAATAACTTTTAGTTATACTAGGACTCTTCTAGAGAAAGTTTATTTGCAATTTTTATTTTTAGAAATTAGGTCTTAGAAGAGTTTTATTAAAATTAGGATTTTTATTAGAGTTAGAATTTTGCTATTTTTGGTAATTACAAATTTTAGTTTTTTTTTTTTCTATATTAATGCTGTAAGGAGACACATTAGGGAAATTATCAATGATTAATTAATCAATTTGAAATTTCTTAGAATTTATTTTTATTTTCTGCTTTCTTTCCTTGTGGATTCGAGAAGTCTTTGTGAGGAGTCCAAATAAGCTCCGTAGATTCGGAGTAGTTATCCTCGTTACGTTCATCCCAGCGTCAACCACGTGGATACCCTAGTCAAAAAATCTGGTTTCCACTCATGTATGAGAAGATGGACGGTCAACAACACTCTTTCTTAACCCACAACACACTTGGGCGCGATTAGTCATAGTTATAACGTGCATTGCAAATCAAATCCTCGTGCCTCCGTCCATTTCAACCAATGTGGGGCTCATCTGATGAGTGGATAGGATTGTATGAGAATTGAGAAAGTTAGTAAAAACAAGGTTACAACGCCTGAGTTTTATGCTGCCCACTTATGTGAAATCCACTCCGTCCATCAAGTGACCCTTTAATTATTAGGTTTGGGGAAAGTATCTGATCAATCCACGAGTGGGCTTGAAATGGAATGCCAACCGTAGGTTTGTGTGTGGGGCCTTACAATAGCTTTTTTATTATACTCAACCTAGCTGATAAAGAGAATTCTAAAAGATGAAACCGATTAAAAACTTAGGTATACCAAAACCACGTGAAGTTTATAAGTATTAGGTATAATTTAAATTATTACTTGTAATGGGGCCCACGTGAGATTTATAATAGGCTGAAGATTTGGATATGAGGTGGCATCAAACAAACACATGTTAGAGTAAATTGCATATGGTATTTAAAGGTGAGCTGATAAAATCCATACCATCTTTGAATGCGTGTAGAGATTCCTTCTCTTATGAAATTAGTTCAGAACACGTCTTCTGAGAATTCCATCCTCAGACATCCGATCATGATAACATGGGTGCAGCAGAGATTAAAGTCGTACCCACATGCCTTCTTGAAACACGGGAAAAACATCTTCCTGCTTCTTGAAGAGCCAGCAAAATTTCAACACTCCATCGTACCCATATTTATTTTAAAAACCTTTTCCCATATTTCAAAAACTTATGGCCTAGAAATTTTGTATTATATACAAGATAAATGAAGAACGTGGTTAATTAGAATCATTTTAAAAACATTTCACGTATCCTAAAATAATTCATAGTTTTAGGCATTTCAAAAACCAATAGCCAAAAAAACAATCTTATATTTTACCCATGCAATTAGTTTTTTCTAATGAAGTGAAGTATTTATTATTATTATTATTATTATTATTATTTAACAGACCTTTCTCTTGTGAGATATTCCAAAAATTCGCTGTATTTGGACTCAAGTGAGCCATGCCATGACTAAAACATCCAAAACTATTTGATGGGCGTGATGTGGTGGGCCTTATAAATGATCATGAAAGTTTCAATGGGGGAGTATTTACTCATAAATGTTCTCTATGGCATGGCTCACCTAAGTCATTGATTGGTCTGGGTTTTACGCTCGTGGCCCACCATGGAAGGTAGGTCTCATTGATGGAGGGATGTAGAATGTAGATCATGGTGGGCCAACTGTGATGTGTTACGGACATCCATCCCATTGATGAGATACATCCTTCCAGGGTGAGATACAGGCTCAAAAAACAGACTAATCAATGACTTATGTGGGCCACATCATAGGCAACGGTTTAGAGTGGATGCTCACCATTGAAACCTTCATGATTGTATATAGGGCCCAATTAGATGTGGTTTAGACAACCAACCCATCCAGATCCACAGCGTGGATGTCTCACTTGGATGAAGGATCACACCAAATTTTAAGTCATTCTAAAACTCAATTGGACAATTGGTGGGCCCCACCAAGTTTTAAGATATTTTAGCCATGATTTCAAATGGTGTGGCCCACCTGAGTTCCGATTATGGCTGATATTTAGGGACATACCAGATCCACAGCGTGTATGTCTCAGTACCATTTCTCATACACATGTTGACACGCGCACACACGCGCACCATATGTATACTTTCAAAGTTCAAAGGGTCGGGATTTGGCTCTTTCCCAAGCCTTACAAAGTGCAAACCACCACCATGTATCAAGGGAAACGGGCTTTTGCTTGGTTGCGTTCGGCCCATGATTGTGAGCTTCTAGACACAGCCCTAGCCCATACTGATTTGTATATGGGCTTAATCTTCATAAACGGGAGTATCGGGGAGCCTAAGCTCAGCCCAAAATGGGCGGCCCGGAAAGCTTATTGGGCGCCAGCCCTGGGAGTGAACTAGCCTAACTTTTTTAAGGTGATCTTCATGGTGTGGCCCACCCTCTGCATGGCTTCGTGATGCAGGACTATAAACCAGTTGCTCTAAAAGCTCAAACTGTTGGAGTATAGCAAATTAATTCATTTATCTCATAGCCCAAGCCCCACATCTCATGGGTTAGGTCCTCGGCCGAACCCCCTCATGAGCCGCTCGTCTTGAGTGTGTCCCCGCATCCCACAGGCTATTCACTCGAGCCCAGTGTAAAATGTGCATTAATCACTCCCGGTGAGGAGTCTCAAATACTAGACCTCCCCCGTGGGCCCCAAATCACAGAGGTCACCCACCTGGAGTGTGTCCTCATATCTCGCAGGCTACCCACTCGAGCCCGATGTGAAAATGCCCTGCATTACTTCGATTTCTAAAACACGTGACCCATGTATTTGATCATTCCTCAAATATGATTGACTGTAGAAAGATACGATGGTGCCATGGCGTTTCTAAATATGTTGATGATTGTAATTATATATATGAACGGCCCATCAGGTAGGCCCACTTCTCATGAGCCACTGAAAACTCATTAATCTTGCCAAGCCACTGGTGGAATGGTTATGACCATCTTTTCAAAATGATATGTATTCCATGCTCTTCACATCTCAATTGTATAATCATAGAACTCCTCTTCCGTCCGTACACGTGGCTTCTAGATAATTGATTGGGACCCTGTATGGACCGGGTGCCATATCACGGTATCTATTCAATCCTAGTTATGTCATTTGTGGCCTCGAAATGGATGGTTGGAAAATGGAACCGATCAATGGTTGAAATTCCGGATGAAAATTTGAAGATAGAAGGCTATGATCATCCGATCAGTGTGATTTTTTAACAGTGGGGCCTAGTCATGGTAAGTCCCGTGTTATTTTGTCACGACAAGGTAAGTGAGAAATAGGGTCCTGATACATATAAACTCTGAGTGATCTGATGCATCAGTTTGTACATGTAGTGGCTATAGCTCGAGGATCCCAAACCGTTGATCTGAAGCAACCAATGCCGGATGGGCAATCAGCAAAGGATATTCTAAACCATGAATCAGTGGCCCACAAATCTTCCCTGCATAAACGGTCTGAAATAACTGCCAAAATTTTGGATGGATAGAATCATCAAATCTTTTTTTTTTTTCCTTTTTGTTTTTTCTGGGTCATGTTTCAATCTGCCGAGTGCAAATATGAACGGTTCGGATCACCAAACCATGGGCCACACCCATAATGCATCAAGATTCCGTACCTTATCTCAAAAGAATTACCAAACTCAAAACAAAGCTACCATTAAACCAGCCTTCTAAGACAAATGAATCTTTTATTTATATTATTAACGGAAAAAAAAGTTAATACCATAGTTTTAAAGCTTGCTAACTTGACTCGAAACTCAGTTGAGTCAAATCAACTCAGCGAGATTTCAAGCCAAGTCACTGGGAAACTCAGTGTTGGGCGTGACTCCAACTGGACTTGGAGAAACTGGTCAGAACCGAGTCGCTTGCCATACTATCAATTTATGCTAATTAAAAATCGAGTTGGATTGAGTCTTCGAGTCAACAAGATCCAGCTGTACACCTAAAATAAGTTGAGTTTTTGGGTTTTTAAGCTATGGTTAAACATAGAGCTGTACACAAATTGAATTAGCTCTGTTAACTTGCTCAACTTGACTCGGAAAAGCTCGATTCTACTCAGCTCAAAACTGGATTCAAGCTAAGTCGAGCTGATTCTTTTAGCTCAAAAGCTCGATTAGTTAGATCGAAGCTCGACTTCGAACTTGACTTGGTTCCAATTCGCTCAAATATAAATTCAAATATTTATATTTAAATAAATTATATTAATATTATATGTGTGTGTCTATATATATATATATATATATATTTCGAGAGAGAGAGAGAGAGAGAGAGAGAGAGAGAGAGAGTCCTCCTGTCCTAGTTAGACTGAGCTCGACTTGCATCGAGCAAATTTGATTCTAACTTGACTTGGTTCATTTCCAATGCTCAAGTGGAATCGATTGGGAACAATAATTTCCACCGTTGAAACTTGGATAGGGTTCACTTAATATAAATATTTTGTAAATATTTATATTTAAATAAATTATATTAATATTATATGTGTGTCTATATATATATATATATATATATATATATATATATATATATATATATATATATATATATATGTCACCAAAATTTGTGGCCATTTTTTATATCCACACCATCATCCATCTGGAGAGATCATTTTAGCTTCTTCAAACACGTAGGTCTAGTGATGCACTGTCTTCAAACTTTTCAATCAAGCTTATAATGTATCATTGCCCATGGTGGGCCTTAGTTTCTCTCTCAATCTTCCTAGTCTTTTGATCTCAACCATGGATTCCATGGAGAAAAAACTACGGGCCTGCAACCATCAATAATAGACCACATCCATTTATGGTGGGCCCAACAGCAGAGAAATGTAAAACTCTTTTCTCTTCTCTCTCTATATATATATATTATATATATATAATTCTTCTTAACTATTTCTCACGATGATTATCATCTTTGCTCTTAACTTATCTCTCCCCGGTGACTATCACTAGTAGAGAATGTAAAGCTCTTTTGGTTTGCTAATTTTCTTTTTCTCGAATTCATCTCAATTACTTCATACCTTATTATTCATCTCAATTACTTCATACCTTATTATTGTGTCTGTTGTAATTCTATAGAAAACATTCTAAACATTCTTGAAGATCTTTTGTAATACCCTTTTCTTTTTCAACGGTGAGTTCCATTGTTTCTTGTGGTGTGGCCCATTTGAGGTTTGGATCAACCTGATTTTTTGGCCGATGCCCTAACTTGATCTTAAAAATTAATGGACGGAGTGGATCTGCCAAAGCATCCTTGTGGGGGCCACATTGTAAAAAGAGAGAGAGAGAAGTGATGCGCATTAGCACGTCACCACGAGAGCACCTCCTCCCCGTTTTTCTCTCCTCTCCAACTGAAATTCTTCTTTGCCGTGCCAAGTGTTCGCATGACTCGACCCATCAGTGCACGCCATTCTTCATGGTGGGGCCCACCTCACCGATCCAAACTGTCTGTTGGAACCGTACCATTGTGGAATCCCATCCATTGAAACCCCTTGTCCGAAATCCTCTTGTGCAGCCCACCAGAATTCCTGATCTACTCCATTCTCGAACTCCCAACCTATCTTGAATCACTAAAACTGATGAATGGTATGGATTCTTTCTAAAATCATAGCGGACCCCACCTAGCATCTGCAACACACCACACCACACCCCGCATTGTTATAGAGTCCGCTTGAAGTGGAACTCCTCTTCTGCACTTGCCGCCTTGCTGCTCCACAATCGGCACGAAGCCCATCCTCACGATCTCGACCATTAAATCTCTCCATCTAATAGCCTATTCTTCTCCAACATGAATTCTACCCAACAAGCAATCAAATGAAAGACATAAAGTAGAAAACGGAAGAGAAAGAAAGAAGAAAGACAGGGACTGAGAGAGGAAGTTGCACTTGGGTGCGATGAGTTGAACACACCGAGTTTTGCCAGATCTAACCATTGAGTCGACTTCCACCTTGGTGTTTGTGTTGATTTCCAGAGCCTTGACAACTCTTATAGCATCACCAGTTTAGCGATAGTTAAAGATTTCGTGATTGGTTGAGTCGAAGCCATAGAATCTGGACCGTTCAAATCAACCACGTGAGAGTTTAGATTTTCCTCGGTATCTACAATCATAATAGGTAGGTAATCTTCCCAGTTGATAAGCCTACATTAGTATGTACTTTGGCTTCCATTGATTATTTATTTCATATTATTAATTTAAGTTATTTGATTTTAGTTGCACGTAAAATAAAATGCATTTATTTGATTATTAATATGTGAAATTAATTCAATTTATTATTGCTACCTACTGTTAAATATGATTAAATTATGGTTGCTCTACCCTAGAAAGGATCAAGTTGTTATGGGTGCTCTGCTCGGGTCATTTCCGAAAAGGATGTTTATTTTGTGTCTCATTTTATGTAACACCCCGGTTCTCGGAACCCGAGTACACTACTCGTTTTCCAAAAACCCGAGCGTTAACCTTTAAATATCCCAAATTTCATGTACATTTTTTTTCTTTTATCAGAGTTAATAAACTAGAGGGACAAAAACAAATCAAGTATAAGAGGGAGTCTAAATATACATAACCGAAGTTTCAAGTGGTTACCCAAAAACTTATACAAACCAATGTCTTAACTTTTACAAAACATAACGGTAAAATTAAATACAAATGAAGTCAGGAATGGAGAGTCACAAAGTCATCTGCCTCCTCCTATTCCACATGAACATTAGTATACACATCATCCCTGTCTCCTGCACACTGAATACAGTTTGATAGCGTTAATGGCTATCGCAATGAGGTATACCCCTCAAGATTTATCGTAACATCGAGATAATTAAGCATAGTTAACAAAGGCAGTGTATAACAATTATTACACGATGACTATCATGAAAATCAGATAAGGTTCATCAGATACACATTCATTAAATAAATTACACAAAGATGATCTTGTTTAAATGTATGGATGCATGCACATGCTCACAGACTTAGGGATGCACATACAACTGATAAAAAATCACCCAAGGAGAACTAGCAACTCGAAAAAGTACTCAAAGGTACACCCAAGGAGAACCAGACACTTGAAAAAGACTATGATATATAGATCGCCCAAGGAGGACTAGTCACTCGAAAAAGTACACAAAGGTACGCTCAAGGAGAACTAACCACATAGAAAAGACCATAACAATATATAGATCGCCCAAGGAGAATTAGTCACCCGAAAAAGTACACAAAGGTACGCCCAATGAGAAGTAACCACTCGAAAAATACCATAATATATATATCGCCCAAGGAGAACTAGTCACCCGGAAAAGTACACAAAGGTACACTTAAGGCGAACTAACTGTCCGGAAAAGACCATAATAATATATAGATCGCCCAAGGAGAATTAGTCACCTAGAAAAATACACAAAGGTACGCCCAAGGAGAACTAACCACCCTAAAAAGACCATAATATATGCCATGAAAATGCATGATTAGCCCATTATTATTTCAATTTTAAACAATCATTTAAAGAAAGCTCAAAGGGCGCTATGGGGGGTTTGTCACCCAACATAGGCCGACAGCTTAGGCATAGTGTCCTATTTCACTATTCTTAGATCATGAGACTAACAATATGATGTTTTAAGGGAAACCTCTTCAACTAGTGGCCAACCATTGTCCAAAAAGTGGAACTTACCACTGCAAAGTTATCTAAAATAATTCATTAATGCCACGTGGGGCAATTATTCCATAAAAGCCGCAAGGGCCGAATATTCGATTTAATGGTATGATAAGAAGGGATTATTCCCCAAAAGCCATATAGGCATAAATGATCCACCAGGTGATAAGCCCACAATGTAAATTTATTTAATCCACAACACAGGTGGCCACCAATTCGAGGATTTCCTAAAAACGCTATCAAGTAATCATGGATGATAAACTAAATCAGGTATAATAATATCGGGATATCACATGCACATCTAAAGCATACATTTCACATTAGATTAGAGGCATTTAATTCACATTGAATCCAATTCACCAATTATCTTAAGGAATCAAAATTCATAAAAGCAATTCATTACATCAACCAATTAATGAGATAAATGCGCAAAGGAGAAATAACAGGGCTAATTATCAAGATGTGGAAAAAGCTTGAAGGGTGATCCTCACCTTAGGATGTGAATTCATACATGGCTTGATTAGAAATCACTAAGGAGCACTAAACACCCACTGTAGCCTAAAATATCATACGTGAATGGTTAGGATCTAATAGATTTAAATGCACTCCAACGGTTATTAATCTAATTATGAAAAATTAGAAAACTTATTCTCCATATTCAAATCAGAAATTTAGCATATATTTCCCTATGAAGAGCTTAATTGAATGGTTTAAGAGGTTATTTACCTTACTAATTTGGGACAACCCAAAGGTACACTCGAACTAGGTTCCACGAGGATACAATTAACTAGACTTGCATTGAGAATCTAGAAATCCTACATTTAATCCAAAGAGGGCCGAAAGATTACCTCAATTGATGTTGGACGAGACTCCCACCAAAGCTCTCGATCGCTGGTTGAAGAAAACCCATCCAAATCCCAACTCTCCTGCCATTCAACTCAGTAAGCTAAGAATGAGTCAACTCGACAGTGGCATCACTCCTCTTCTCTACTGTCTCCCTTCTCTTTCTCCTTCTTTATTCATGTCCTCCTCCTTTCTTTTCCTTTGCAGCAAAACATGACCTGGACTTAGTCTAGATTCGAGTCTAATCACCTGACTCGCCCTGAGTCACGGCCCAAATTGACTGGACTCGGTCCAGACTCTCAACTCGAACTTGACTCGAATCGAGTCAAGGTGGCCGGACTTGACAGCTGCACGCCCTAAACTTCTTCCTTCCTCTCTTCCTCTATACTTCCCTTGTGCTTCTCTGGATCTCAGCATCTCTCAGTTTGAACCCAGGCCTAGATTCGAGCCCTGAGTTGACAGTGACTCGAACCAGTGAGTCACGAGCTTGACTCAGCAGCGACTCTAATGAGTCGGGCTGGTTTAGCATCAATGTAGCAACCACTCTACTCCCTCTCTCGTTTCTCTGGTCTTTAGCAAGGCCTGAACTCACGCCAGACCCAGACCCGGCCAACCCGAACCTTGATCTAAGGACTGAACTCAGTCCAGACTCGATAGCGAGTTGGTGTGGCATCAACTCGCCTACTCTCTCTTTCTTCTTCTTCCATTTGTTTCTTCCTCTTTCCTTTACTTCTTTTCTTACTTTGTCCTTTCTTCCTTCTCTACTGGAGGGACCTGAGCTGCTAGAATCGGCCTTGGTTTTGCAGTAACTCAGGCCGAGTCGACCCGATTAGGTGTGGTAGTTCGGTGCGGCGCCTCACTCAAAATCTCCCCTCTCTTGCTAGCTTTTAGGGTTTCGCTAGCCTCTTTCCCGAATTAGAAAGAGGGATTTTATAGCTACCTTAAACGGCTTCTAGAATTTTTGAGAGCAACTAATCACAAGATTAGTTATGAGCGCTCGCTCAAATCAAGAGTGATATAGACGATAACTTAAGATTTGGTCCGCGTGGCTAAGATCTGATGATATGGATGATTCTCTGATCATATGGCCCATCAAAATGTCGTATTTGATCAACAAACAAGGCCCATCTCATGATGATGGGTTTTTTTCGGATGGACGGGGAAGATGAGTTGAGCTTCCATGGCAGTTTCTCAGCAGGTGGTTGATCCGGTGATCTAATGCCAATGGATGGTGTAGATTTGCTCAACGATCATAGTGGGACCCACATTTTGGAAGGATAGGAGCGTTTTCTAGATGAGGCATGAGTTTCCTCCGCCGCAATCGATCCTGAGTTGCGGTTTGAAGCCTTAATTGCTATAATGGAGCTTTCTACGCTCTTGGATTTGTTCGAAATGGACGGCCGAGATCTAAGGAGTCTAGCTGGCTTGAAATTCCAGCCTGGCAATAACGTGGAGTTGCTGTTTTCGGAAACCATTGCACGTGACCTGTTTGCACCCGGAGTTGTGCACATGCCCTCATGTTTTATGGTGTGGGAAAAACATTGTTTTGTACGATTTGAAGGCCGTGCATGATGGACGATTTAGATCATCGATCTGTGATCCGATGGTGGGCCAGAATTCAAACGGACAGATTCCATTCGTCGCTGGCGGGAAAAGTGGGGAGAAAATCTCCTTTTCTAACTTTCATTGGGTCAAAGGTCATTTTACCGATTCTCCAGTTTGGTGTACTGCTGGTGCACCATCTCTGGTGCACACACAACCCTTGTGTGGGGCTCACAGTGGTATTTAATAAAATCCGCTCCATCCATTCACCTTGAATATCCTTGTTGGGCCATCCCACTGAAGATGAGGTGGATCCAAAGCTTAGGTGGACCTTAATGATTGAAATATGGCCGTTAAGTGCCAATCATCGTCAATCCGACGGTTGGATCAGCTCTAGTTTGTATAGTCAGGGTACTAGTGGTCCACTTATAGTATATTTTAACTTGCCTGAAATTGTCTCGAGTCTATTGTTGGATTAGGATGTTTTAACGACGTTTGGTCGGATTTTAAATCTTTGATTTAGGATAATGTACTCATGAATTTATGAGTAACAGGTTCCTTGGGATTTCGAGGCATAGGTGTATAGTTAGACTCCTAATCCACGGTTAGATTGGCCTTGAATCAGAGATGGAGTGTCCACGGGGCTTCTCCCGAGGATCAATGGTTGGATGATTTGATTAAAGTGAAATAAAAGGTCCTTTGGTTCCTTTAGGGTCCTATGACGTAAATGCATGAGTAGACTCTTAAATCGACAGTCAGATCACATAAGTTATAATTAGAGTGTTTATAAGTCATCAATTCATGGTCTTAGGATCTTTTAGAATTATTCAGGTGAATTTGAACGATTGATTCATATTGGATTGTCTAATTTATGTGTCATAACAATTGGTCTATCAGGGTGGTTGAACTCCTAAAATAGAATGATTTGACAATGTAGTGATCCATCCTAAAAATCAACGAATGTATGACTTCACTATAAGAAAAGCCACTTTTACCAACGAAAATTTTTGTCGCTAAAAGCCCTTTTTTTCCTAGGCAAAAAGTTTTACCGACGAAAATTTTCATCGGTAAATTCGTCGCTAAAAGTCCGAGGGGAAAAACTTTTACCAATGGAAAAAAAATTCATCGGCAAAGGTAGGACTTTTGCCGACGAATTTTTTCGTCGGCAAAAACTTTTACCAATGCTATTTTTCGTAGGTAAAAATATTGACAAAACTTTTTACCTACGAATATTTTCGTAGGTAAAAAATTAATACCTACAAATATTTTTGTAGCTAAATCTATTCACAAAACTTTTACCTACAAATTTTTTCACAGGTAAAAATTGTTATAAAACTTTTACCTACGAATATTTTTGCAGGTAAAAATATAAAAAAAAACTTTTTACCTATGAATGTTTTCGTAGGTAAAAATATTTAAAACACTTATACCTACGAATATTTTCGTAGCAAAAAATATTCACAAAACTTTTACCTACGAATTTTTTCGTAGGTAAAAATTATTACAAAACTTTAAACTACTAATATTTTCGTAGCTAAAAATATTTACAAAACTTTTCCCTGTGAATATTTTCGTAGCTAAAAATATTTACAAAACTTTTACCTATGAATAATTTCGTAGCTAAAAATATTTACAAAACGTTTACCTATGAATATTTTCGTAGCTAAAAATATTTACAAAACATGTACTTACGAATATTTTCGAAAAATATTTACAAAACTTTTACCTACGAATATTTTCGTAGCTAAAAATATTTACAAAACTTTTACCTAAGAATATTTTCGAAGGTAAAAGTCTCTTTTTTTTTTCGCATTTTTCCAGCACAAAATTCTGATTTACACATGTTACAATATATTTCATCATGATATACACCTGTTATATAATATATTTCATCATATTCACATTCACATTCACATCCATCTAAACCCAAACTACGTAATTCCATCCAAACACAAACTACATTCATCCAAACATAAACTACATCCATCCAAACCTAACTTTAACCTTAACCTAAATGTATATCTGGTGATCGTGACCGCATATACGTGCAACCTACACTAGATTCTTGAACACAATTTTCTTTGTTGTCAAAGAAATCTACAAGTGCCACAAAAATCCAGAAAATGGCCTGACGTCCATAATGGAATCACCGAATCAGCCCTAACACGAGAGCAAACTTTTTTATAGGTTCCAGAGCAATTCAAAATTTTATAATTAGCTTTGGGATTTGGGTGCATACCATAACAACAACAAATCTGTCAGTTGTAGGTTCTGGTCTAATGTGCGCTCCTGTTTAAAACAATGGAAATGGTAAGCACATGCATATAAATGCACATATATCGCGAAATGGAAGTAAACAGTTTAATTTACTTGGATAATTGCAGTTTAGCAAATGTTTAATGAATGTTGTTTTCTCAGTGGAGTATTGGTCCAAGAGCATAACCATTGGCCTAGCATCGAAATCACTGCTTGTCTGCAAAAAGGAACCAGCCCCAAAAGCAATTGATTGTAGTTAATAGAAACTTTTGCATGTACTATCTAGCAAAAACAACATCTGCAACTTCTCCCACACAATCTCGAGTGCAGTTTCTAGGGAAAGAAGATGATTTAACTACATTAAAACATAAACTGATCAAATTGATTCAAGGTCCACATGTTTTCTCACCAATAAAGGAGAAACAAAATCATTAAATCGCTAGGTAACTTCCAGGGGCTTCAGCTTTTCAATGTATAGCTTCTTCAAGCCATCAATTATTGATGTGACAGAGCCAAGGGGTACCTGAACATGTAAAGAAATGTTAGAAGTAAAATTACCTTAGAAATAGGTGCTCTTTATGATAAACTCAATAACTATAGCAGAATAAAGGGTGTTGCATATCATGCATCAAACAATAAGAGAGTCAAGGTAGTGGCCAGAAAATATAGATATCATACTAATCCATCTCCACTATTAAGATTACAGTAAAAATAGAAACATTTAGATATCCAAATATCAGAATTGCATGTATATGATAACTCCAACACAAACCCGCCAACAAAAAAAGGCCAAAAAATGTAGAGTTAAGTCCATTTGGGGTTATGTAAAAACTCCTTCCTAACAAAATGAAAATATGCAAACAGGATAACGGTGAACCACAAAGATCACCTTTTTTGAAGACTTTGATGTGAACCATTGGAATGATGGTGATTGGTACTGAGTTACTACATCATCACCAACAATCTAATTAAAAAACTATAAAACCCACAAATTTCAACAACTGTCTTTCTGTAATAATTAAAACGAGAGAAATTTCTTTACCATCTAGATCAGGATCACTTTTCTTGGGTGAAGGCTTACTTTTCTGGAAAATAATCAATCTATAAGCAAGTTAGAATATTTATACAAAACTTACAAAGAACATTGCATATAACTTAGTAAAAAAAAAAAAAATCACATACGTACAACTATTAATATATCCAAACCCTCCCATAATGGAGGTCCCAAATTCTCCAATTCTACAGAGATAGGAAATTTAGGTATCAATCTAGGTTTATGCTTATCAATGATAAAAGAACCATGTGCAATAGTCCATTCTACTTTATCGTAATTGACTTGAACAAACTTTCTCAGTGGGTGCTATGAAAGAATGAAATTTTTCGTAGGTAAAAGTATTGTGAAATATTTTTACCTACGAAAAAGTGTCATAGGCAAAACTCTTAGTGGCATATATAACACTTTTGATGAAAATTCTAAAAACCCTTTACCTACGAAATATTTCGTAGGTAAAGATGGCTTAAAAGCGAAAACTCAAAACACCTTTTACCTATGAACACTATCGTTGGTAAAGATGGCTTTTCGATTTTTAAAATTCAAGACACCCTAAAGATGTAAACTTTTTGATTTTATAAACTCAAAAGACCCTTTAGCTACGAATATTTTTGTAGGTAAAGATGGCTTAAACATTTTGATGTTTATTTAAAAATTTAAAAGACCCTTTACCTACTAATATTTTTGTAGGTTCAAAAGACTCTTTACCAGTTCAAAAGACTCTTTACCTACGAAAATTTTCGTAGGTAAAGATGGCTTTTACCTATAACTAAAGTAGTTTTTGATTTTTTGTTTTACTACGAATATTAAGATGGCTCTAGGTAAAAGCCCTTTACCTACGAAAATTTTCGTAGGTAAAGATGGCTTTTACCTTTGTAATCTACTTTCGTAGGTAAAACTAATTTATTATTATTATTTATTTTTTTAAAAATTCAAAAAACCCTTTAGCTATGAATATTTTCATAGGTAAAGATGGCTTTTACCTACGAAATCAAAACGTATTTTGGAAAATTCAAAACACCCTTTACCTACAAAAATTTTTGTAGGTAAAGATGACTTTTACCTACGAAATTAAATTTCGTAGGAAAAAGTAAACTTTTACCGACGAAAATAATTTTCGTCGGTAAAAGTCATCTTTACCTACGAAAATTATTTTCGTCGGTAAAAACCATATTTCTTGTAGTGCTTGTTCTAGAGATTAATATTACTCCTAATGGTCAGATTGGACCAAAACGTGTGAACATTTAGATGAATCAGATTTGTACTCATTCTAAATTAGGTTACACAGTAACATCCGAGTACTGAAAAGTATGGGGTGTTACAATCTACCCCCCCTTAAAGGGAATTTCATCATCAAAATTCGGTGCTTCTGATATGATTAGGGACAATGACAACATAATTTATGGTGATTCTAAGCATCTATTATTTTTTTTTATAAAGGTCGTTTGTGTGTATCAACACATATCACTATCTATCAGAATTGGGGTCGTTACAATCTACCCCCCTTAAAGAAAATCTCGTCCTCGAGATTTGATAATGTACATTTCAATTATCGTTACAAGTAGTACAATTATCATATTGTGTACCTTATTTCGAATTTATTCAAATGTATAATTAGGGCTTAGATTCCTAAGAATTTATGTCCCTTTTATTTTATTTTATTTTATTTTATTTTGTAGTTCCTTGCCGTCTAAAGTACGATGCAATTCTTTCATTTTTAATGTTTGAGCTAACACAGGCAGATGGTTGTAGTAGGTTTGAGCCCGATACACCGATTCTGTGACCTGTGGGTTATGGGCCCACCATGCTCTCGTGCGCCACTTTGATTAGCTAAGCATTACATGAAAATTTTAGGATTATAGTTTCTACATGAAAGTTTGAGTTTGAAATTTGCCGAATTCACTTGGGATCTCAAATCTAGCCTCGACATGCTTAGCCTATGATTGGAAATTTACCTAAAATTATACGACTTTTTCTCCTATTAATCTTATGTGTTGGAATTTGTGGGAAATATCATTCCTAAATAAAGAGATGTATTAGGGGGTTCAAATTACGATTCTTAGTATGATTCCTTAAGTTTAGAGAGCATTTATTTTCGACCAAGTGTACAATATGATAGTTAAGGAAATTCCCTAAGATGCCTAAGTCTCGTCTACTTGTTAAATACTATGATGACGCTGCTTAGAAAAAAAAAAAAAAATCAAATTCTAAATTTCTAAGGGTTGTCTATTGAGTGCCACATTCAAGGAATGTTCCTGCTTGGTCTCAAATACATTGTAGTGGGTATTTGTCCTCCCACAATGTATGAGTTTAATTTCTAAGTTCAACCCATAGTTCTGGTAGTTTTCAAGGGTACTAAAATTCTTGTTTCTAAGTTCAAATGACTAATCCAAAATTTCAAGGAGCCTAAGATTTGAAGTATCTATGTTCTCAGATTTCCCCAACTCTAAGGGAATTCTAAATAAATTCAAATGGTTACTCTAATGAGTTCTAAGGAAACTTAAGTTCATGTTTCTGTATTCTCGAAATTGCTCAAGTATAGGGAAATTTTCCTTAGGGTTAAGTTTCTAATTTCAACAACCTAGTTGAGACATTCATGGTCTATATAAGTTATTTTCCCAAAGGCAAGTTTGTCTAGACTCCCTCTGATACCATCTTGTAACACCCCGGTTCCCGGAACCCGAGTACACTACTCGTTTTCCAAACACCCGAGCATTAACCTTTAAATATCTCAAATTTCATGTACAATTTTTTTTTCTTTTATCAGAATTAATAAACTAGCGGGACAAAAACAAATCAAGTATAAGAGGGAGTCTAAATATATATAACCAAAGTTTCAAGTGGTTACTCAAAAACTTATACAAACCAATGTCTTAACTTTTACAAAACATAACAGTAAAATTAAATACAAATGAAGTCAAGAATGAAGAGTCGCAAAGTCATCTGGCTCCTCCCATTCCACATGAACATTAGTATACACATCATCCCTGTCTCCTGCACACTGAATATGGTTTGATAGTGTTAATGGTTGTCGCAGTGAGGTATACCCCTCAAGATTTATTGTAACATCGAGATAATTAAGCATAGTTAACAAAGGCAGTGTATAACAATTATTACACAATGATTATCATGAAAATCAGATAAGGTTCATCAGATACACATTCATTAAATAAATTACACAAAGATGATCTTGTTTAAATATATGGATGCATGAACATGCTCACAGACCTGAGGATGCACATCCAGCTGGTAAAAAGTGGCCCAAGGAGAACTAGCCACTTGAAAAAGTACTCAAAGGTATACCCAAGGAGAACCGGCCACCCGAAAAAGACTATGATATATAGATCGCCTAAGGAGGACTAGTCAACCAGAGAAGTACACAAAGGTATGCCCAAGGAGAACTAACCACCCGAAAAAGACCATAATAATATATAGATTGCCCAAGGAGAATTAGTCACCCAGAAAAGTACACAAAGGTACGCCCAAGGAGAAGTAACCACCCGAAAAAGACCATAATATATATATCGCCCAAGGAGGACTAGTCACCCGAAAAAGTACACAAAGGTACGCCCAAGGTGAACTAACCACCCGGAAAAGACTATAATAATATATAGATCGCTCAAGGAGAATTAGTCACCTAAAAAAATACACAACCACCTGGAAAAGACTATAATAATATATAGATCGCCCAAGGAGAATTAGTCACCTGAAAAAATACACAAAGGTACGCCGAAGGAGAACTAACCACCCAGAAAAGACTATAATATATGCCATGAAAATGCATGATTAGCCCAACCATTATTATTCCAATTTAAACAATCATTTTAAGAAAACTCAAAGGGCGCTAGGGGGGTTTGTCACCCAGCATAGGCTGACAGCTCAGGCATAGTATCCCATTATACCATCCATGACTCATGAGACTAACAATATGATGTTTTAAGGGAAACCTATTCAACTAGTGGCCGATCATTGTCCAAAAAGTGAAACTTACCACCGCAAAGTTATATAAAATAATTCATTAATGCCACGTGGGGCAATTATTCTATAAAAGCCGTAAGGGCCGAATATTCAATTTAATGGTACGATAAGAAGGGATTATTCTCCAAAAGCCATATAGGCATAAATGATCCACCAGGTGATAAGTCCAAAATATAAATTTATTTAATCCACAACACAGGTGGTCACCAATTCGAGAATTTGCTAAAAACACTATCAAGTAATCATGGATGATATAACTAAATCAGGTATAATAATATCGGGATATCACATACACATCTAAAGCATACATTTCACATTAGATTAGAGGCATTTAATTCACATTGAATCCAATTCACCAATTATCTTAAGGAATCAAAATTCATAAAAGCAATTCATCACATTAACCAATTAATGAGATAAATGCGCAAAGGAGAAATAGTAGGGCTAATTATCAAGATGTGGAAAAAGCTTGAAGGGTGATCCTCACCGTAGGATGTGAATTCATACATGGCTTGATTAGAAATCACTAAGGAGCACTAAACACCCACAATAGCCTAAAATATCATACGTGAATGTTTAGGATCTAATAGATTTAAATGCACTCCAATGGTTATTAATCTAATTATGAGAAATTAGAAAACTTATTCTCCACATTTAAATAAAAAATTTAGCATATATTTCCCTATGAAGAGCTTAATTGAATGGTTTAAGAGGTTATTTACCTTACTAATTTGGGACAACCCAAAAGTACACTCGAACTAGGTTCCACGAGGATACAATTAACTAGACTTGCATTGAGAATCTAGAAATCCTACATTTAATCCAAAGAGGGCCGAAAGATTACCTCAATTAATGTTGGATGAGACTCCCACGTGGACCTTAGATATATGTTATACTAATGGTTAGATTAAGCCTAGGCTAGGATCAACTGAGGAACTAAAATAGAGACTCAATTAGAGACCCTGACTTAGGACCCTTTTGCTCCTATAATGAGAAAAATTAAAAATATAAATTTATGGTTCTTTGCATCTATGTGACATATAATCTAACCTTAATTAGGCCACACATCAGTTTAGAGATTCAAATATGGACATTAGGAGTTTTTTGAGAATTTTTTAAATCTATTTTTAGGTTGGGCGGCAATAGTCTATAAAAAATTTTTGATTTTGAAAAATCATAACTATTTAAGTAAAACTCCGATTGAGGTGATTCAAAAACTCAATTGAAGCTTGATAAGTATAATATTAAAAAAAAATAGGTAAAAAATAAAAATACTAACTCTTCATGTATATATTTGAGATTAAGAAAAACCTGTTCAGAAATCGTTAAAATCTAGACAGCGTGTACTTTCTAAATTTTAAAATTTTTTCCAGGCTTATAAAATTTTATAGGGATATAGTAGATTTAGAGATATATCTATATAAAAAATTTTAAGTTAAAATAACGTTTGAAAATATAAAAAATACCAATTAGAATAACACCCTTATGACCAGAAATTTCTGCACATAGTTCTAAACTACATCTTAGTTTGACTTCTCTTAGATCTTCATGTTTACCTATGTTGAACCATCTGATTTTATTATAATCTTAAAATTATTCAGTAAAATATATAATTCCCTTTACTTATCCTAGGCTATGACGGATCAGAGTATGAACCTCGAAGCCGCATCGGAGACTACAGTACCCTATACAGCCAGGTGAAGTGCGGTAATTGAGAGATTCCTCCCAGCAATGGAAGGAGTCACAAACCGCTTAGACACCCAATTACTTAGACCCAACACCTAGTGCCAGTAGCACATGAAGGGACAAGAGTTCCACGTGGGCAGTTTAGGAGGCAAAGTCCACCTACCTTCAAGGGTGGGCCTGACCCAAAGAGAACAACAAAGAGACGTAGGACAATGAAAACGCCGACAACTGGACCTGACACTGCAAAACCTTCATTGCTCTTCACCGAAAATTGTCATAACTATGGACGCATAGGTCACCCCGCTCGCCTTTGCTGACGACCCTCTCATTTCCTATATTCGCATAATCAAGGGCCTCCACACCAACATTACCGACCACCTCCATTGTTTGTGCAGCCAATTTAGTACCGGCCACCTCCACTGTCTTCTCAGGGTATGCAACTGAATCTGACACTATCGCAACTATGTCCGCAAAGATCTGCGTAGCCTCAACAAACACAACAACAAGTTCTAAACTCAATTTTAATTTATAAGTAACTTATATATATATATATATATATATATATATATATATATATATATATATATATATATATATATATATATTACCCATGCTCAAGACCAAACCCGATGTCTCTAGCCCATGCCCAAACCAATGTCGGGTCGGTCTGGTTGGTCGAGTTGAACCCGCCCAACTTTCAGCCCTATTATAGTCATTGGATATGTGGTCATATTTGGCTATCTAGGCTGTTGATCAGATGAGATACATGCATGAAGGTGGATCCTTTTAAAATCTGAGAGAAACTTTTGATCATTGGTCCATAAATCAATAGCTAAAAGGGAACTTGATGCAGGACAATTAACCAATTGCTCTAAAAGCTCGAACTGTTAGAGTATGGCGAATTAATCCCTTTATCTCATAGCCCAGGCCCCACATCGCATGGGTTAGGACCTCGGGCCGAACCCCTACGTGGGCCCCAAATCACATGGGCCACCCACCCCGAGTGTGTCCCCGCATCTCACGGGCTACCCCACTTGAGCCTGGTGTGAAATGCGCATTAATCACCCCTGGTGAGGAGTCTCGAACACGATGTCCTCCGGGTCGGTCCACCCCGGTGTGCCCCCGGTCAAGCCCTTGAAAATGCCCTTGCATTAATCACCCCATGTGAGGAGTCTCGAACACGAGACCTCCTGCTCGATACCAATTTGATGCAGTCATTGGATGCTCTAAAAGCTCAAACCGTTAGAGTATGGCAATTAATCCCTTTATCTCATCTAGGCCCCACATCGCATGGGTTGACCTCGGACCGAACCCCTACGTGGGCCCCAAATCACATGGGCCACCCACCCCGAGTGTGTCCCCGCATCTCACGGCTACCCCACTTGTGAAATGCGCATTAATCACCCCCCGTGAGAGTCTCGAACACGATTTCCTCCGTAGGCCGCACCCACCCCCGGCCCATAAATCTCACCCATAGCTAAAAGTGAAAATGCTCTTGCATTAGAACTCCAACAGAATAATGCAGCATTCTTTGTGTGGGCCCTACCATAGCGTGTGGATGACATCCACGGGAGCAGATTAGGTGTTACCCAATAACACTTTAGTGGGTGTTTCTCTGACAGTGGGGCCCACCTAGATGTATGTGCTGTATATTCATGCCATCCATCAGATTTTTTAGATTATTTTAGGACATGGTCCAAAAAATGAAGCACATCCAAATCTCAATTGAACCACGGGATAGTAAACAGTGCTAATTGAACTTTGATGTATGTGTTGTATATCCATGCCGTCCACCAGCTTTTTCACATCATTTTAGGCCATTGTGTCAAAAATGAAGCAGATCCAAACCTTAATTCGACCACACAATAGGAAATAATGTTCATTAAACACTTACCATTAAAGCTTTCTAAGACCCACTATATTGCTTGTTTGGTATCCAATCCGTGGATTAAGTCACATAGACGTGGATGGATGAAGTGGCTCACAAGAAAATTTTAATGGTAAATCATTACTTGGGGTAGTCCACCTTAAACTTCGCTCGTACCCTAAAAATGAGTTGGAAAAGGACGTGGATTTCCTGCCAAAACCTTTAGCAGGAAGTTCCGGCACAAGGATGCTGGTGGGGCCCACCGTCATGGTTGTGAGACATCTACCCCGTTCATCCGTTTTGCTATCTCAGTTTAGGCTATTCAAGTAAAATTGAGGTGGATCCAAAACTTAAGTGTGCCACACGAGAGGAAACAGTGGGGATTCAATGTGAACCGTTGAAATATTTTTATATATGGCCATTAAAACTTTGTCTCAGGCTACCTTTTTTGTATTTTCACTTCATCCCCATGGTAATGACCCTATAAACGGTTTAGATGGCATATAAACATCAAAGTGGAGCCTTGATAGATTTCAATGATAGATATTTATGTAACGGTGAATTTTTGTACTTAATGCGGAATTCCAAAAATATTCAATATTTAGTGGTGTTTGTTAACGCATAAGAAGGAAAGCGCTCCACGATTTTTTGTTGAAATTTTTCCATGACTAAAAATTAACCGTGATGGGAGTCTAGCTTAATGAGGAATGGAGAATGCGCTGTGATTATTATTTTTTTAATCCAAAATTATCCTGCGAGAGAGATTTTCTCCCTTGTGTTATGCACATCCCTTTTAACATGAGGCACTTCTCTGAGCCCATCATGATGTATGTGTTTCATCCATTCCATTCATCCATTTTTAAAGATCATTTCAGGGCTTAATATAAAAAACAAGATGAATATAAATCTCAGGTGGACCACACCATAGGAAAACAATAGTGATTGGATATCCACTATTTAAATTCTCCTAAGGCCCAATGTACTTTTTATTTGACATCCACTCTGTTGATTAGGTCATATAGACCTAGATGAATGGAAAAAACAAAGATCAACTTGATCCAAAACTTTTATGGCCCCCAAAATGTTTTTAATAGCCGACGTTCATTCAACACTGTTTTCCTGTATTGTGATCCACTTGAGATTGGGATATACCTCATTTTTAGTATCATACTATGAAATGATCTAGAAACATAGATGGACGGCATGGATGAAACACATACATCATAGTGGGGCCCACACATACATCATGTTGGATAAAAGACATCTGTTTCAGCGTACACGGATTGGATACCGAGAGATTGATTAGGGCCTGTTTAGATTCGTGTATTGCATTATATTATATTGTATTTAGGTATTAGTCATGTATACATTGGACGGTTTTCAAAATACATCCAAATCAATCAGATACTAATCAATGTTTGGATTGGATATATTGTTGGACATAGTATACAGATCAATGTTTGGATAGCAGGTATTGTGTTTGGGTACTGTACAATCATACAAATTTCAATACTCTACCGGTACGGATGGTCAACCCATGTTTGGGTAGCAACTCACCTGTGATATGTGGACCCCATGTGTAATCCTGACGTCATCCACGCCCCAGAAAACAAAATAAGAAAACATACATTTTAATTTAAAAAATTTATAGAAAACAAGTAGATGATATTGACAGTTCGAGAAAACAAAACAACAAAAATAAACTAAAATAAAATAAATTAGAGACGAATATTACAAATGAGTCGGATGTCATCCACGCCCAAGAAAACAAAATAACAATAACAAAATTACACAACATACTTTTAAATTTTTTTTAAAAAGAAAAAGTATAAAACAAGGAGATGATATTAAAAGTTTCAGAAAAAAAAAACAACAAAAAGATTAAAAAAAACTCAAAAATGAATATTACAAATGAGACATCTGTAACTACATACTTTCAAACAGTCCAAACAATTCTTTAATAGTTACAGACGCAGAAGATTATCCGCTGCTGCGGACATTCACGTAAACTCCCGCAAACAATATGAAGAGACCAAGTAGCAAACCAACAAATGGACGATCGAAATGTGGGTCGTTTCCTGGACCATCAGGTCCCACTCTTTCTTCATTGCCATCTTGCGGACGATTGTCACCAATTACAGTTGGCTCTATGGGTGCAGCTACACATGCCCTGCTATCCATCGTCGTGGTAGTAGTTGATGCACGAACATACCGAGTTCCAACTGTTTCGTCCTCTTCTCTACCGATGGTGGTGGCCTAAATAATATAGTAAACAATGCATAATCTATGTTAATAATATGATTGTAACATATGTAAATCAATCATGGAAATTTGATTTCTTATAACCTACGAATAGTTGTTAAAGTTTCATCTAAATTTGTGTTAATTCCATGCAAGCATGTCATCTTCATAAACCGTGAATGGCTTATGTTTGCATCCACTGAATCCATGAACTTGAGCTTTGCACTCTTCCCACATCTCGTATATGCCGGGCGTTCTTCCCTCAAACACTACGTAAAACCTCCTCTTCATTTTCTCTGCAATTGGTAAACATACAAATTTTGAGTGATGAGTGATGAAATTATAAGAAAATTTGAGGAGAATGATTATGCTGGCTGTTTCAAAGTCTGTATGTTACATCATGAAGGCTAGAAGTTTATCACTATATAAATAGATTCAACTACCTCTGTTTCGGTTATTTTATGTCAATATAACCTATCAAAAAAAGAATTTCATACAAGAGTGTATCAGTAATGCTGGAAATCAGAAAGAGTAATATCAACAATAACATGTTGGATATAATCCAAATCTGTGAAGGTTATTTGTATGTAGAAAATCAAAATTCAAACCTGTGAATGTGTATCATTCATATATTCATAATCAGAAACTCAACGCATCCTGTGAATATTAACTGTCAATAATACCCAATTGCGTTAACTACATCAATCTAAAATAGAAGCATATACGAATACACCGTATTATCATGTCAGGATGAAGCATGGCAGAAGTGTAGCAATAAGAGGCTGAAACCTGCAATATTAGAATGCAGTCATTAGAATAGCTAAAAGGCCATTGTGTAAATGCCACATATCTTAGTGGCCAACATTAAAATCCACACCCGTCCTTACATGATCCATTTCCTGCATTATTTAAAACTTAGAGGACATTACCCACCAGTTCAAGTCAGGCATGAACCCATCCACCTGCATAAAAATATACAGTAATGAACAGAATTTCTGATCAATCTACTATATATGCAGATCTATATTGTCTTCAGTATCGCTGATCGAAACAGCAATAGAAATCATCCAGCAGTATTATAGTTAATTCTTACATCACCCCAACGAGCCAAGATAGGCCTGCTAAAACAGAAACTATAACTACCCACAAAAAAGGTATTCTCCATGCCACCATTAACAAATCATTCAAAGTTTAAATGACCCGACATCACTTGAGGCCACACCGAGGAAGGATAACTTTTTATATCCATTACTTTCTTCTTTCGTGTACCATCTTCATAAAATAACCCGCACTAACTAAATCGGATTGTAGCACCCTTGCAGCCCGAATTTGATCCTCATTACTAAGACCTTCAACTTCCTCAAGTATCCCTAGCAACCGCTGCAAACGCGTCATGGTCTTGCCCTGCGCCATAGTTATGGTCAAGGTCTTTACAACATCTGCGACTTCCCTCATCCTGTCCCAAATTTACTCGCTCGGCTTACCCTTCCTATGACGGTTTACGTCACTAGCAAATGTGCGACTGTGGCAAGATCCAGATGTTGCCTCCATAGGGCTTTTATTATGCTTTGTAGTAATATTTGTGGATCCATCGCCTCTTCGAGTGCGGGGAGTATGCCTCTGATCATCCTCATCATCGGATGAGAGTCTTACAGTATTAGAAGCCTCCTCCTCTGAGCTGTCATTAGAAGAGATTTCATTACGGCGTCGTTTTCCTGAAATAGGTGAAGAGTAAGCCGTGCTAGCAAATGATCCATATACACACTCATTCCAAAAAATAAAGGCCAAATCGTCCCATTTGTCAATGTGCTTGCCCCGGACTCGATTGACATAGGGGTGTGTCTGTACACACAAAGACAATGTGTTAAACATGAGGAGAATGAAAAATGTATGTACTAAAATGGAACTATGAAAATTAACAAAATCCTACCATAAGATACCCGTCACATACATCATCGATTGCGACAACCATCTTTGTGTCCTGATCCCAGCCAAAGCCAGAGGCATTTAGTAGATCCTTGATAGCCTAGTATAACCTCTTTAAAGTCCTCAGGCGATTAGATATGTAACGATTTTCAAGTAAAATGCCACATGTATCATTGATTTCTTTGATGGTTGCCTTATAGGCCTCGGGTTTAAACCCGATTCACTTTTTAGGCCTATATTGACTTTTTCAACCAACGCATCAACCAATGAATTGTCCATCTTGTTGGTCCATTGCACTCTACTTGTTTTACTAGTAGAGGCAATCTTACACCTTGGAGTGGATATTCCCTTTGGTGATGGCCCTTTCCTTGAGGGCGTAGCAGTTTTTTTTCGAAGTTGAAAGAGGTTGTATGTGTGATCTTGGACTTAGGGCTAGATGACCACTCCTATGTGACGGTGAAGTTTCGACGTTTTTATTCCTTAGATCTTTTGTGCCGCTTCATAGAAAATTCATTTTACCTACAAACATAAGATATTAATAGCAATACGACAGGATCACAAGTATCATTCATAAAGTAATGATTCATAACCGAAACATGAAAATGTTTAAAAACGTTATCTAGTTTGGGTAGCCACACGAAAAGTAAATATTTGTTAAAATATTCCTGCTTAAACATAACAGATAAGTACAATGCCACAAAAAAAAAACTAAGTACGTTGTATGGTGCGTGGAATACTGTCGTTCCACATTCTCTCGGCCATGTCGTCTCTCTTCCTCGACCATTCTTCCTGACAACGGTCCATCACTCGAGATAGAGCTCACCCTTCCTCCAATGTAGATATCTCTACAGGAAATGGTGCAACATCCTCTGTACTGTCTCCATCGTCCTCTACTACCTCAGCCAGTCCGTCATCACCACTAACACGAATGAAATTATGAAGGACACAACAAGCAATAATAATATTAACTTGTGTTTTAAACTTGAACTGAGGATGAGTACATAGAATAGGAAAGCGGCCCTTTAAAATCCCAAATGACCTCTCTATGATAGTACGCAATTGTGCGTGGCGATAATTGAATAGTTCTTTTTTATTAGCAGGTTTCCTTCCAGTACAGAAATCATTCAAATGATATCGCACACCTCGATAGGGGGCCATATACCCAGGCGAATGTGCATAGCCAGCATCAACGACATAATATTTTCCTACACATTGGAAGATATGTTTCAGTTATGTTATGAACATAAACTCCTAAAATGTAAAGAAACACCTCATATATATGATTACCATTAGAGCTGGGCATCGAACCGAGTCGAATCGGATTGGGCCCAACTTGACCAGGTCCGAGTTTTGCATGGCCTGACCCAAACTCGGTCAGATCCGGGACCGAGTCCTGGTCCTCTGACCCAATCCGATCCTAACCCATGTTGCCCTGGACCGATCCGAGTCCGACTCGGTCAGGAAAACCGAGTCGAATCAGATTGGCCTAGGTTCAGATCGATAACAAGAAAAAAAAAAAAAGAGGAGAGAGAGGGAGAGATTTTGTACCTTAATTCATATGGCCATTGCAGCTCTGAACCTGAGGAAGAGAGATTTTGTACCTTGATTCATATGGCCATTGCAGCTCTAAACCTGAGGAAGAGAGATGGCCATTGCTGCTCTAAACCTGAGGAAGAGAGAGGGCCATTGCAGCTCTGAACCTGAGGAAGAGAGAGGGCCATTGTAGCTCTTGTGGAATCTGAGGAAGAGAGAGGGTCATTGCAGCTCTTGTGGAATCTGAGGAAGAGAGAGGGTCATTGCGGCTCTTCTTTTCTTCTTCTTTTTCTTCTTCTTCTTTGCTTGCAGAATTAGAGCTTAATGATGATGATGAAAGAGAAAAGGAATTGAAGAGCTCACGTAAACTAGAATTTCAAAGGATTGTGAAAAGGAATTGAAGAGCTCATTAAGGCATGAAAAGTTAGAGTGTTACATAATCGTGTTGTGATAAAATGACCACTTCTTCACTCTGACCTGTTTAAGATAGTATTTTTCACTCGACCAGCTTACTAGAGGCATTGAGAACACGGTGCTGTGAATCTTCCTATTAAATTTTTTTGGAAGTGATTTTACAATCCGCACTTCATCTCGTAATAAATTAATGAAGTGCTTAATGTTAAATATATCCCCGAAGTCAATGCATAAAATATGGCAAGTTAAATGACGATTGTATTCCATAGTCTACATATATAACTACAGCTTATAGTTGCAAACGGAAAGTCCATACCTGGGATCAGCCCAAAAGGATGTTAGGCATATACAACTACAGCTTATATGCATATTTTCCTTACTGGAGATCCCCCATGGTTGAGACCATCATGTCAATGGTTTGGATTGTTGAACCATCAGTCTCACTTGTATTGATAGGGGTAAGATCACTTCATATAAATGCTCCATGCGGGATCTTAATACAAAACATTCACATTACAACTATAGACAACACTAAACCATCTATGTAGTTGCATCTTTAATATCAATCACCATGGGACCCCATATATTGATTTTTCTGTATTGCTTGTCAAAACTAGTTTTGACACAATCATTGTAATTCTTAGGTGGGCTACTTCTTCTTCTACCCCAAAACTCTAGAACAAGCATGCAAAATTCCCTCCAGAAAATATTAATTGGTTGGATACATGTATTGGAATTGAAATCAAACTTGAAATCCTTAAGGTCTGTTTGGATAGGGTGAATCCAAAAGGTGGAAATGGAAAAGAAAAGTGGAATATGAAAGAATTTGTTCCCTAGGTAAAACCAGTGAATTTTCATTTCCTTCTCACTTGCTTGTAATGTTGTAAGAGTTGCTGTGGAAAATATGCAATTCCATTCCCTTTCATCTGTTTGGATTGGCATTCTAGCTAAAATTTATATGGTGTTCCACTACAATTGTGACAATAACATACACCTATGCTACAAGTAACAATCATATGGCCACATATTGATGCTAGAAGAAAATTCTACAGCCACATGGACATAATGAGACTCTAATGTACAAGTCAGGTGTTGTCAGCCATCTGTCAATATAAGTGGGCTGCACTTATCTACTTGTTGTCAGCCATCTGTCAATACTATAGCTTATATGCATATTTTCATTTCTTGCTTCTCCTTTCAAAATCTCTTCCGCAAGGAATTGTTTAAGGCCCATTTCCAGCCACAACCACAACATTTGCAAATATCAAAACAACATTTAAAGCATCAATTCGAAGATTGGAAGCTCAGTATCCGATTTTAGGAAAATTAAAAAGAAAAGTTTAAAAAAATAAAAAGTTAAATTTAGACTATTGAACAATTTCTTCATCTGTAAGCATCCATTTGATAGGAAGCTATAGGATGGTGCTCACTGCTCAATTTGAAAAGCAAAGGACCTAAATAAAAAAATAAAAAATCAATGTGAATGTTAACAGGGTAGATCTTCAAATGAATGAATTAGAAATGAGTTTGCTTTGCTAAGTATTGATTTAGGCCCATACATCATGTGTTTCTCAATGGGCCCCACATGTTGAGATCGTTGGAACTCTGGACTCCACCTTTTTTGATGGGGCATGACCATCACACTGGAAGGATGATCCTGACCATTTTGCAGAGAAGAGCATTGGCAATTGAAAGTTGCCTTCAAATGGAAGTTTAAAATAAAGAGAGTGATCTAGTGGGTTCAGCACATGGTAACTACTCTGAACTGTCCATTTGGTTCAGTCCACACTTTCTGAGCAATTTTATGTTCCGAAGAATGTAAGGCTTCAACAATTCAGTTCTAAGGAGGTGCATTCATCAATGGTTTCTATTCCATCTTCTTTTCTAAATACTCTAATGTTCACATATCATGCATGCCTTGGTGGTTTTAACAATCAAACAGTCCTGCGTAGAGGCATTCTACAATCTTTGTTGACTATTTTATTGTTTCTCAGGTCTGTTCTGTTTGTTGAGGCAATCCACATTATGTTCTTAATATAGTTATGTTCAGATAGACATGCATATCTTTGATGGTGGTTCATGTTTTGGTGATTTGGCCAATTGATCAATGCCTTTTGTTTTCTGTTCTCCATTATAGAGGGAATTTACATTCTGTACTTTGGGTATTCCATTGTTTCTCATATGTCTCCTATATAACATGTTATGAACACTTAATTTGGATGGGAAGTTGTGTCATGCTTTTAAAGAAGCATAAAGTGCATGCCATGTTGTTTGAAATGCATTTCTTGTTAAAGAAATAGGAAGTTGTTTGAAAATTCACGCATGTCTCGTCAGTTGATTGATTATTGCCTTGCTTATTTGCAGTTTGGACTCATGGATACTCCATTTGTTTGTAAGAGCCTTTGGGTTGAATCCTTTCCTCTAGCAAATGAAAGTTCTCTGCTATAGAGATGGAGTAAGGGAGGAATTAGAGTCACTATGGTAACTAGCATTTTCTAAGATTAAGAGTTACCTTGGTAAAACTTTCATACATTCAAAACCCTCTAAAATCAAAAGTAAAAAAAACCTAACATGCACATACTGACATATAGATTAGGTAAAAATTTCATACATTCAAAACGCTCTATATGATGAATACCTTTGTGGCATGTAACTAAATGAACCTTGTCCATAATAGTAACCCCCTCCTCCACCTCCACCTTCGTCACCAGATTCATCATTCGGTTCTCTTTTTATTGATTCAACTGCAGGAGAACTCTTGAGCGACTCCGAGCTAGATGTGTCCAAAAAATGGTCGTTCACCTCTGCTGAATCGGATGGTGGGGATTCCTTCCCATCGTCGTCATTCACAGATGCAAGAACTTTTTTCAGACGCTTTTTATGATACGATTTGTACGGGATTCCCAATAGCTTATAAAATGCTGCAAGACTTTTAACAAACTTTGATGGTTAATTTACTTGTGCCTGCTTCAGCATCATGTTGTCTTGGAGGTGAATGTTGTTGTCTGGTACTTCTTGATCTGTATGTCATTTGCATGCTTTCTTTGATGGCTTCTTTATAATCCCGTTCTTCTTGCTCCCTTAAAATTCTATCTTATTCTTCTTCTCTACTAATGGTGGTTGTGGAAGGCCTGGAACTAGAGCTAGAGGCAGTTGCAGTTCCTCTACTAAACCCTTCTTCATTTATGATAGGTCTACTTCTATATATTCTTTGGTTAGTTGTATTGGTTGTAGTTATAGGGTGAGGGGTGTGGGAAGTCTTTGTATTAGAATCGAGAATGACTCCAAATAAATCTCAGACCTCCTGAGAAGCTTTGCTACAAGGTGCGGCGTCTCCTCCCCGACAAGCCAAATGTAATTTGAGTCGATTTGTTTTGTTGACAAACTGTTTTCCACACAACTTATATTTCAACTTTATCTTTCCATCTTAGGAGTAGGTTTGGACTCCATAATCCCAAATATCCACTGATGCATCATCTTCTAATGACATATCTACTGTATATCTGGTTAGCTTAGGACAAAAAAAAGTTATGAATGAACGCAATTACCTAACAATATAATAAAAGATTTAAACAACATTATCTAATTGAATAGTACTAATAAAAAAAGAGAAATATTCATCCACCCATAAAACATAACCATAAAACTTCAATGTAACTATTTTAACAAAATTACAAATAACATGATATAATAAAATTAGAAGGCATCAAAATCATATTGCAGCTGCAGGCACTGTCTCTTCAATCTTGTCACTCTCCTCTTCATCGAACTCCTCATTAATAGACGTCTCTTTTCCCCCAAATCGGATGCAGCCAATCCTAAGTACAAATGAGCGCTTCGACCGATTCAGGTGTAAGTGAGCTTCTATACTTGCTTACGACTCTACTCCTTGTACTGAAAGCAGATTCTGAAGCCACAGTTGAAATTGGAATTGATAATATGTCACGTGCCATTAACGAGAGCACAGGGTACTACAACTTACCAGATCTCGTCCTCCACCACTCCAAAATGTTAAAATCATCGCCTTTGTTTAGAACTAGAATATCCTCCTTGAGTTACTCTTTAAGTTCTGATCTATGCATCTGTACTGAGTCCCTTTCAGCTGTGTATAGTAAGACATGAAATCATCTGTCGTCTCTTCTTGGATTCATCAACAGCAAAACTAGAACCCATATGAGGAGATTGTTCTTTTGCGGTACACGTATACAAATTGTACAATTCACTAGCTGCACCAGAAATCTTTTTGGCCTCAGCAACACCCATCACACCATATAACCTATTACATATGAAGCAAACCATAAACATCTTATACCGGGGATCAAGAACGACCGCAACACCCATGTGACGCCCCGGTCACTGCTTCATGTGGGCGGGCACACATGTGGGCGGGCCCCCAAGTGCGGGCCGGGAAAGCTACTTGTACTTGGGCGAGCTCTCATTGCGCTTCGTAACGTAACTTGTTCCACATCGGAAGAGTTGTCTGGAGTTGTGGTGGTTATATGTTGAATTTCTCCCTTAATTAACAGACATGACGTGTTTTAAAGCCGTGAGCTTCGGCAAAGCGGACAATATCATGTGCTTCGGCAAAGCGGACAATGGTATTTGTAAGGCCCACTCCCACAACACATGATATTGTCCGCTTTGCCGAAGCTCACGGCTTTAAAACGCGTCATGTGGGGGAAGGGTAGATCGCAAACAGACCCGGTACTCCCGTGGTCCCGCCCACACCTATCCCACAAGATATTGTCTAACCCAACTAGCATCATCAGAGTACGCAGTGGTGGTTTTATTTGTCACTAGACACAGGCTCACCTGTTCCAGGCACAACGCGTCATGTCTGTTAAGGGAGAAACCCAACATATAACCACCACAACTCCAGACAACTCTTCCGATGTGGGACAAGTTACGCTACCAATCAAGCGCAACGTAGCTCGCCAAGATAATTATCGGCCACACACAGCACTTTACTTGGGGCCCGCCCACATATGTGCCCACCCACATGTGCCCGCTCACATGAAGTAGTGACCGGGGCGTCATATTATCCCCCACCGGGGGCAGAACCGTCCTCGGCTCTTATACCATTTGTAAGACCCACTCCCACAACACATGATATTGTCCGCTTTGCCGAAGCTCATGGCTTTAAAACGCGTCATGTGGGGGAAGGGTAGCTCGCAAACAGACCCGGTACTCCCGTGACCCCGCCCACACCTATCCCACAAGATATTGTCTAACCCAACTGGCATCATCAGAGTACGCAGCGGTGGTTTTGTTTGTCACTAGACACAGGCTCACCTGTTCCAGGCACAACGCGTCATGTCTGTTAAGGGAGAAACCCAACATATAACCACCACAACTCCAGACAACTCTTCCGATGTGGGACAAGTTACGCTACAGTCAACTGCAACAGTAGCTCGCCCAGTACAGTAGCCTGCCAGCCACACAGTAGCCTGTAAGCCATACTTGGGGGCCCACCCACATGTGTGCCCGCCCACATGAAGTAGTGACCGGGGCGTCACATTATCCCCCACCGGGGGCAGAGCCGTCCTCGGCTCTGATTCCATTTGTAAGGCCCACCCCCACAGCACATGATATTGTCCACTTTGCCAAAGCTCACGGCTTTAAAACGCGTCATGTCTGTTAAGGGAGAAACCCAACATATAACCACCATAACTCCAGACAACTCTTCCGATGTGGGACAAGTTACGCTACGATCAATCGCAACAAGAGGCTCGCCCAAGACTGAGCACCGCTTGCCCACACGGCTGCACCGGCCCGCACTTGGGGGCCCGTCCACATGTGTGCCCGCCCACGTGTGCCCGCCCACATGAAGCAGTGACCGGGGCGTCACATTATCCCCCACCGGGGGCAGAGCCGTCCTCGACTCTGATTCCATTTGTAAGGCTCACCCCCACAGCACATGATATTGTCCGCTTTGTCGAAGCTCACGGCTTTAAAACGCGTCATGTCTGTTAAGGGAGAAACCCAACATATAACCACCACAACTCCAGACAACTCTTCCGATGTGGGATAAGTTACGCTACATCAATCGCAACAAGAGCTCGCCCAAGACAAGAGCCCGCGCCCACACAAGAGCCTACCACCGCTCGCACTTGGGGCCCGCCCACATGTGTGCCCGCCCACGTGTGCCCGCCCACATGAAGCAATGACCGGGGTGTCACAACCCATTAACAGACTGTGCTCAGACCAATACTTATCAAACTTTACCTGCATACCCATGGTCATGAAGTGTAAAAAGTCTTGTCCACTACTGCTTTTACGCAAGGTATTTTTACCTTTGAAAGTTCAGGTAGAAATATATTTGCTGTTGGATACTTGTAGCCCGAAAATTTCTTCGTGCTATTGTAAAAAACAGAAAGGAACTTACGAACTGATTCAGTTCTTGACCAATCATCTTCAGAAGGCAGCCAAATATACGCACTATCACGCTCCGCATAGTGAGTGAAGGTAGGTCTCAAAGCTATCACTGAATCCAATATTTCAAAAGTTGAATTCTAACATGTCGTGACATTCAACTTCATCATTTTCTGAGTTGACAAATTCAATAGCTTGATGATCTCATTCCATGCATGTAATCGTGAAGGTGACCCCCATATGTACTTCACACTCTCTCTTATGTTTTCGATCGTAGGATCAATTGTTTTAAGGCCTTCTTATACAATTAAGTTTAGGATGTGGGCACAACACCTAACATGAAATATCTTTCCACCAAAATACAAGTCACCGGTGGCCTTAAACTGGTTGCACAAATTCATTATCACGCTATCATTTCCAGAGACATTGTCTAGTGTAATTATCGAGATCTTTTTCTCAATTTTTCACTCCATTAGACATCTATGTATGCAGTCTGAAATCATCAAACCACTATGAGGAGGCGCAAGATAACGGAAGTTTATTATTCTCTTGTGAAGCTTCCATTCGGCATCAACGTAGTGAGCAGTTAGGGACATATACTCCTTTCGTTGATTGGATGCCGTCCACAAATCTGATGTCAGGCTAATTCGGGAAATCGTGGCCAACTCTCCTTTCAACTTGACCTTCTCACCTTCATACATCTTCATACACACCCTCCTGATTGTTGTACGAGAGACCTTCTCGTATCTGGGGTTAAGGCATTTGGCTAGTCTAATAAAAGCAGGACTCTCTACCATCTGAAATAATTAACTTGGTCGTCCACTTATTCACCGACTCTTTGTCATACTTGTAGATGGACACTGTTGACCCCCTGCAGATTGCGAAAATGAAAGTGTTTGTTGCCTTAACCCACTTCTTGCTTTTTAAAGACACTTTGCTAGATTATTTTTCAATGTTGTGGTCGAACCATCTGCTTGCTTAGTGTACTGACTATTGCAGTGCTTGCATTGTATCTTCGCTTAGCCGTTCTTTACTTCTTCAAAATCTTCCCATACTGTCAACCTCTTTTTCGTATTTTCCGTAACATGTGACTGTGTGGTACTAGTATTGTCACGCCCCGAACTCGGAGACCGGGCTCACAAAATTCCCGATCGCCGAATCCGGCGCCGACAGCCTCCGTAGTACCCCATTCTCGGCTCCCGGCACCCATATACCAGGTTAGATCCTGGGATGCTACAAGGAGGATTTCGATAATCCATTTGATTCGTAATGAGCATAACCAAGCATAACCCACGAACAATAACCATAAGAACACCATCACAAAATCCACTATGAACAAAAACTTTGAATACAGTGCGTAGAAAGGGAAATACAAGGTAGGGCAAATAACAAAAAACTCCAAAAGCTCGGCTGCACGCTCCAACTGCGGCGAGACTACAATCAAGCGTCTCACAGGCGTCACTGCACGCATCAATCGTGCATAAGCATGAAAGCTTAGAGGGCGGTGTAAGTGTGCGAACGTGCTCGAATGCAATGCCGAAGTAATGCGAAATCATGCTTTGATGAGTGCGAAATGCAACTAGCCGTACCAAGGCTATGCGATAAGATGTGAATGCTTATCGGCCATACCAAGGCCATGCGATGCATGATATGTAAGTCAAGCATGTCAATCCTCATCCAACTCTTCATGTCAATACGCTTCTCGGTCTGGATAATCACCGGGTTCAAGACACTCCAAATGGCACTGTCTCTCTCCAAAAGACATCCAAGTGAGCGTAAGAAACCTCACTATCTGCAAATAGTCGGCTAATACCTATGCGGCACGTCGATAGCGAACCCATTTCTGAGCTGGTCAAACTCAGCCTAGTAATGCCCCCTGCTCTCGGGCGAGTAAGGCCACCACTCCTTTTCAACCGACCACGACACAGTGAGAGACGCGGCCTCATGGTATTCGGCCCTCGTGCGCTCATATATCCACTCGGTCTCGACGTTGGAGTCATTCTCTGGTACCATCGGGTTCAGGGACTCTCACCCAGGGACATCTATGACTCCCCAATTGCTTGGAACAAGATTTTCCGGTATCCAACCAGCCAACCACGATATATCTGTGGAGGCTATGGCCCTGATGTCGCTAGGGCATATCTCAATCATACAGATGCAAATGCATGAACCACACTACCAATCATGCAACCATCCTGCGTGAAGCACGCGCTCATGTAGGGCAACACCGCCTATCAGGGAGCCCGTAAACAGTCTGCCCGAAGGCATATGCTATGATCAGACACTCCTCATCTCAAGCATACATATGATGCGTATGATCATGAATCATGGGCCGTGCTAAACATGTTATAAAGCAATAAACTATCCTCTCAATGAAGATGGGCCTATATGGCCCACATGAAACAGATGCGGGCCTATCAGTGGCCTCAGGGAGAGTTATAATGTGGACATCGAACCAACATTACTCGTACAATGTGGACGTCAAACCAACATTGTCCCCAAGGCTTAGCTCGCCTAAAATACCAATAAATAAATAAATCATGGTGGAGTCACACATGGCAATGTGCCTTAGGTACATCCCATTGGGCCTCAAATATATCAAATGGGCCGTATCTCATGGGCCTTATATTCATCAAGTGGGACATCCCAATGAGCCTCACCAATGGGCCTTAGGTACATTGCAATGAGTCATCACCCATGGGCCTTAGAATGCATTAAAATGAGCCCAATCACGTAAGTTTTATGTGTATCAAATGGGCCTAATCACATAGGCCTTATACATATTAAAGTGGGCCTCAATAATGGGCCTAAAAATATGACAAGATGGGCCTAAACACATCAGCCCATATGCATCCAAGTGGGCCTCATGTGAAGCCCACCATAATGTTTATTTTCAATCCAACCTTCTCATAAGGTCTCATGGGCCTAGGGTAGGGCCCACTGAAATGTTTATTTTCATCCAATCTATTCAAAAGGTCACGGACCAGGGGCCCACTAGGATGTTTACTTGCCATTCAACCAATTCATAAGGTCACATGGACCTTAGGTAGGGCCCACTGGAGTGTTTATTTGCCATTCAAACTGTTCGTAAGAACAAGTGGGCCAGGGCCCACCATAATATTTATTTTCCATCCAAACTGTTCGTATGGTCACGTGGGCCAGGGGGGGCCCACGGTAATGTTTATTTGTCACCCAACTGTTCGTAGGGCCACACGGCCACAGAGGTTCACCGTGATATTTATTTGCCACCAACCTGTTGATGACGGTCACGTGGACCTGGGCCCACCATAAGGTGGTTCACAAATCCAACCCACTCAGTATGTGTGTCCCACCTGACTGACCGTTCAGAACAAGTTTCGGCCGCATCCAAATTTCAGGTAGGCCCCACCAAGTGATTTTATATGTTTAGGTACGTCTTCACATGATTTTAGATGCTATGGCCCACCTGAGTTCCGTATTCGGCTGATTTTTGGAGGGAACCCACTTCAAAGAGTGGCCCACCTCATGGACGGTTTGGATTTCCGAAACACATCACGTGGGGCCCACGGCTGGAGCCGTGGGGCCTGGCTCGTCCGCCCGCCATCCATGCAGGCAGCGCTGCTGCCACCTTTTTTTCTTTTCTTTTCTTTTTTTTTTGTTTCGTGGGGCCCGCATCAGCAAGATCCAGCCCACCCATTATATGTGTCCTACAAGTCTGGCCGTCCAGACCAAATTTCAGCTGCATCCAAACTCCAGGTGGGTCCCACCAAGTACTTTTATATGTTCAGGCATCTCTTCACATGGTTTTAGAAGGTACGGCCCACCTGGTGATCAGATCACCTTGAAACTTTGGCTCAACGCCTAAAATGATGCAAAGATTGAGATGGATGGTTTGGATCATGCACGAACATCAAGGTAGAGCCTGTATGGGTGGCCCACTCTAAAAGCAATTTTTTTTTTTATACATACACGTCCTTCACGGGACGTCCAGCGTCCAGAGACGCTGGACGTTACACACGGACCTCAAGGTGGGTCCCACGGGCACAGACCTCATGGTGGGTCCCACGTACACAGACCTCATGGTGGGTCCCACCCACATTAGCCACCCCAACTAGGGATAGATACCAAGGCCTCAAGTGTAGAAACGAGGTATATCCACACAGTCTACCAGTTGAGCTATGGATCAGGGTGTTTCATGGTGGGTCCCACCATTCATGATGAATGGTACGAATAGAACACAAAATGGTGGGGCCCACTACATCCAATGCATAAAAAGAGAGAAGAAGAAGAAGAAAAAGGAGAAGAGAGAGACGGTGCAGGAGGGAGGGACCCCGCCACTAATGGGCCCTCCCTAAAACAATGCATACATCATGTGGGTCCCACAACAAGTGGGCCCTTAAAATTGAAAACAAGGTATATCACCCACCTTGTTGGCCTCCTTCTTGCTCCCTTAAACTTGTAAGCTCCTTGCCTTCGCGTTCAATGGTGGATGATGGACTTTTAATGGTGTGGATGAGAGATGAGAGGGTGGGCCACACTTGGAGTTTTGGGAGAGGGAAAGAGAGAGCTTGGATTTCTCATGGAATTTTCCATGGGATTTTTTTTTTGAGAAAAGAATGAGGGAGAGATAGAAGTAATGGAAGGAATGGGTGGAGGGAATGGGTGTAGTTAATGAGGCATGGGTTTGTTTGATTTTTTTGTAAAAATGAGGAATGGTTTGCTTTGAAATTTTGTAAAGGAGATATGGTGATGGAAGAGAGAGTGGACTTTTGAAAAAAGAAGGATGGGTTGTGTGTACTTGTTGTTGGGTGAGGTGGCATGGAGGTATGGTGGTGTACTTGACTTGATTGATGGGACATCTCGTAGAGATTCCCTCGAAGTTCGCAACGTGCGGGGTTTCTTCGAACCGAACGCTGACGGACATCTTCCCACCTAGGTATCGGTTCAATGCGCGAGTGGCGGCGTTGGAACCGCGGCGACGGCGCGATCGCTAGGATACAAGTTTCGGATCGAGTAGCCTTTGGTAGGCAGGACTCGGCTTAAGATCGCGCGCAACATCGGATATGAGTCGAGGATTGCCGGAATTCGACCGGTAGGATCGCGGAAGCCTACGAAACTGTACGGACTAGGGTACGGGTCTTACAAGTATCAACCACGTTGACGGGCACCTCTTCATGTTCAACACCTAATCCTTCATCTTCAAGGATCATCGGTGATGTAATTGATTGACCACCAGGGGCCGGGGACAGGGTATTGGAAAGACCCTTGCTTTCCATCTGATAGTTGAAATATACTAAATCATATTAGCATTAGGAATCTAATGCTAACAGAGTTATATTAAATCCTAAATTAGTTACCCATCCAAGGTTGGATAGATTATAATACTTTCATATTCCCATTTAAATGTCCATGTTAAAAATTCGGCAGCTGTTGAGGGTCAAATATTGCATATCAGACCCCACTTATTGCCTGAATTTATGAACATAATACTGTTTAACGGCCTGTTGCAATCGTGTTTGTGATGTAAGGTGAATCTAGAAGTATGGACTGGATAAGACGTTAAAAGCATGGATTTAACGCTCAAGAATCACCAAGACATGGGACGGTACTACATGGGACCAAGACTGACAGATTTACATGCCAGGGATTCGAGAAAATCAAGTCGTTCACATTAAAGAGGCCCAAAAATGGTCCAGAATATAAGATCATAGGGTTCCCGCCATCCGATTGGCTCGAAGCTTCATACATTTGCTGGAGGACATAAATAAATCGTACACGTTGAATTTCAGCCAGTGGACCCCTCTGGAAGCGACCCCACGGACAGTTTAGCCCCTTAAATCCTTAAGTGGAGCCCACCTGATATCTGGATATGCTCCAGTTTTGGTTCAACCATTTAAATGAGTTGACAAAATGGATGGACGGAGAGGATTTCTCGAAAACAGCATAGTGGACCACACTTGAGCATGAGTGTGCATAGTGCACAAGTGCATTAGCCGTGCACAGCAACGAAGAGTCGGTCAAATCGACTCTTAACCGGCTTCTTCTTCCAAAATCAAGAAAACGCAATAGCGTTTACGCCGTTCGACGCTGATCTGCGTTGTGTGCCCCACTCATCATCTGGTTCGATGATCTGAACCGTCCATTGCATCAAGGGGGTAGCTAAAACCCTCGCCAAGGTCGCCTTTTTGCCCCATGTACACATAAACACGTCTTCAACCGACCAACATAGGACAGACGGTGGAGTGAAATATCTCGTGGGCTTCATCAACAGCGGGTTAAAATCAACCATTTCTAATTGGTTTTTCAAGGATATTGCAATGGACGGGGTGGATTTCCAATTTGACATTGATTATGGCCCCACCGAGCATCACAGCACGACTACACAGGCTCTGTTTCGCAGACAGAGCCTACGGACGAGTTTTGTGGGCCACCACCGTACATCGAAGTCTGATCCGGACCGTCCATTGGAATCCCACCGATCCTCTTATCCTCGTCTAGGTGTCGGTTTGACCCCATGCAAGCCAGCGAAAGATCCTAGCCATTGAACATAAGATGGACGGTCAAATACAAAACTCTGTGGACCACACCGAACTCAATATAAACTGACCATTATCGACTGGTTTTGTGTCCTGAAGACAATGTATGGATTGGATTGCTCAAAATATCCCCTTCATGGGTCCCACTGACATCACAGCGAAGAGAGGAAGGGCCTCTGTTTGTAACATCCGGACGCTGCAGTCCGTTTGAGAAGCTTGGCGAGGATCGGTCCGTCCATCTGGACCGTCCAAACTTCGTCCATATCCCCACCGACCACTTTCAAGAGGTCCGTCTGGATCAGATTCTGGACAGGATTCCCAGATCTCGGTTTTGTCGATTGCTGCATAGAAAAGGGCTATTTCCTTACGCAGGACGGTGCGTATCCTAGAGTCCGGTTCTGTTGCGGAGGAGCTGCGGGAGAACTCTACCCCACCGACGAAAATCTTCTATAAGAGGAAAGAATAAGTTTGGAAAAGGGGGATTGACGGCAGGAAGGCAATCGATGGCCGGGGATTTTCTTCAATTGACAGCATGTGGGAACGTCAGGAGTAGAGAGAGTTTGTAGTTTTTTTTATTGTTATTTTAAGGACTTAGCCACATCATGTCCATGCGTGGCTGAACCTCTTAGCTAGGGCTAAGAGGTGAAGCTTATAGCGTGATGGGCCGATTTTACGACTTGGATTATATTCGATGAACTATTTTTCTATTAGTTTGATTCTAAGAAATTACATAAAGTTTTTAATGATTTTTTGTGACTGCAATTACAATCAATTTGCAATAGCTCTATGTAATTCATTTCTTTTATCTTGATGTTAGGTAGCCCTGTTGTTCATCATTGCCCCTTGGACATGGTTGGATGACAGAACTTCCTCTAACATTCATCCATTGTTGATTGATTGTGGATTGGTTTTGTTTCGTTGTTTACCTTGTCCCATGGGCATGGTTTTGTGATAGAATTAATTCTGATTTTCACACCTTTCATCTCTTTGAAAGATTAATCAAAAGTAGTTCAATTCCAGTGGACGTCGTGAATCAAGCGTAAATCTCCCTGATCTCTATAAGCGGATCCTCTGAATCCCTAGTTTCTCATCTCTGAATTCTCTTAAAGTTTTAGATAGTTATTTCACCATTATTCATTCAGATATTCTCTCATATTTACCCCTGATTTAGATTTCATCTTATCCTAGTTCTAGTTCTGGTTACTTTCAGATTACGTACAGATTTCAGTCCCTGTGGATTCGACCTCGGTCTCACCGAGTTTATTACTACATCACAACCCTACACTTGGGGAGTGAACAGCAGCATCTCCTCATGCCTCTCCAGATAAGTTGATCTTACGTTACATTCCGATGCCAAATATCTAAAGCAATGTAAAAATATTTGGCATTGGATACGAAACAAAAGAAACATATCCAGAGAGAAACGAGGAGATGGACCGCGGATCAGGCATGAACATTTAAATAGGTTATATGAAAGCATACTATACATCTAACCTTGAACTGTCCAAAAAGGGACAATTTAAGCGATTTCTATGCCACCAAAAATACATTATATCTATGTATGGCCTCACAGAAATCCTCAAATGAGTAACTAATTATCTAACTTACAAGTAATAATTAAATCCTACAAGTAATAATTAAATCCTAAATTAGTTACCCATCCAAGGTTAGATAGATTGTAATACTTTCATATTCCCATTTAAACGTCCACGCTGAAAATCCGGCAGCATCTCCCCATGCCTCTCCAGATAAGTTAATCTTACGTTACATTCCGATGCCAAATATCTCCGATGCCAAATATCTGAAGCAATGTAAAGATATTTGATACGAAACGAAAGAAACATATCTAGAGAGAAACGAGGAGATGGATTGCGGATCAGGCATGAACATTTAAATAGGTTATATGAAAGCATACTATCCATCTCACCTTGAATTGTCCAAAAATGAGACAATTTGAGCGATTTCTATGCCACCAAAAACACACCATATCTATGTATGGCCACATAGAAATCCTCAAACAGGTAACTAATTATCTAACTTACAAATAACAATCACAAGTCACAACTATAAACTAACAAGTCACAATAATAATTTAAGAAAAAAAATATAATATATATTAAGCTAACTATATAATGAGAAAAGCGAAGAAGTAATGTAATAGAATTAGTTAATTATACAATTGTTAGCCCTACAAGCACCTTTAAACATGCAAGTTATACAATATTTTCATGATTTTGAAAATGATTTTACATGGCCCATTTGAGCAAAGTATCAGCTTGATTTTTGTGCTTATAAGAAAATTGAGTAGGGGTGAGAAGTCACTGAAACTAACTAATTGGGGTCAGCCCCTAATCTAAGGTATAACACCCAAAATGCACTGATGAAGCTGTATTTGGTCAATTCCCTTATTAAAAGCCAATAGAAATTAATTTAATAACCAATTGGCTAAACACTAGTTCCCTCACAAGCTTGTTCAATTACGAGCATTCAATTGCATGGTGGGTGCACCACAAAATCCAAAGGAATCCTTTGATATGTATATTTAATATATCCCTTAATTTGGTCCAAATCACCAACTAAGACAACTGGGACCCTTCGAAGAGATCCAGATCTACAGTATGGAAGGCAGGAATCTAGACATATGATTTAAACAGGTGAATTTGATCACGATAGTTGGATTAACCTAATTTGCACCTGATATCTGATCAAGTAGCCGAGCTTTGATCTAACAACATATGTAACCATCTGGTTGCATCAATGGGCTACGACACAACAATTCCAACAATTTAATGATCTTAATCATGCTCAACCTAGTGACTGCTACCTGTGAATGTGGAACATTGCACATTTTGATATGCCTTGGCACATATACAACCCAGGAATTAAAATAAAAACTCTCTAATAATGTTGAAAAGTTAACACTTCGAAAGAGAAATCAATCCACCATGACAAATTGAGCACTGCATCTGAAAATTTCACAAATTTCTTCAAGAAAGTAAAATTTTCCTTGGTCCCGAGATAAATCTTTAGCACTAGCAACAAACTGAGTCCATCACTGAAACTTGGCAAATTCGAAGATTCTAAAGAAACATGACAAGATAAAACATTCAAAGCTAGTTTTCAGATATATCAACTACAATCATTGCTCTCACTTTACCTCAGCTGTAACTTAAAACATTCAAAGCTAGTTTTCAGATATATCATCTACACTGCAACTCTAATAGATATTTCATAATCTAGAATCAAATAGGTAATTGCCATAGCCATAATTCAATTTTAGTGACAAGCAGCACAAAATTCAAGGAGAAATTCAACAAGCAAAAACCTGAGATGCCATTGACTAGAATACAACCCATATGATGTGCTTCCACGAAAAACCAAAAAATAAAAAAAATAGAGAGAGAGAGAGAGAGAGAGAGAGAGAGAGAGAGAGAGTTTTCATGTATTTTTCCATGAAAGAAACAGAAGTGGAAATAGCAATAATAGCAAGACAAGGCAATCATGTCTTATCAGTTATAATGATTGGCAACAAGACCCAAAACCCTGCATGCATAAACCAGATAAACTTTGCCACTTTGGTGCAACCAGCACAACCTTAATCAAGTTTTGAGAAAGATTCACAACCGAAATTCACATACCCAAAACTGAAAATTGCAGAAATCAGTACTGGGGTAACTGTAAATCCAGAGAGAAATATTATCCCTAACTTGGACACCAAAACCCGGTGTGTCCTTTGACACTGGTGTGGATAATAAAAGGAATATTATCCCTAACTTAGACACTGGTGTGTCCGTTGACACTGGAAGAATGGCGTGGATATCTGTCAAAACAGATGAACGTCGTGGATATAAGGCAGATCACATGCATCAGATTCACTCCACAGTCAGGGATTCATTAGAAATTTAGAATAAGAAGAAATAAGAAGAGGATTTATAAGAAGAAACTATCAAAGATTCAAAATATAATCCTCACAAAACCTGATTCAATCATGGAGGAGGAGAGGAGATTGGCGTCAGGCGATGGGCAGGCAGCAGAACGGGTGTTGAAGAAGAAGAGGAGACTGGAGAGGAAGAAGATCGTCCATCGGGCAGGTAGCAGAACGTCGGGCACGCTCGTCCATCGTTCGGGTGGGGTTAGGGTAAGAAAAGATGGGAAACTGGAAAGGGAGAGGCGGTAAGAAAAAACAGGGTAGAAAATTTAGGGTTAAAAAAAAAACTAAAAAAGATATTTTATAGTACCTGCCCGCTGTTTGGGTCGAGTCGGGTCGGGTACATTCGGTTTGGGTATACGGGTCGGGTCGGTCCGGACATAGGGCTATCCGGACCCGACCCGAAAAGAAACGGATCTGGAAATTCCAAACCGATTAGGCCCGATCTTGGCCGTCGGTTCTGTTTGGAACGGGCTGGATCGGTCACAAATGTGCACCTCTAATTACCATTAGGAATAAGAAAACAGTCTGAGCGACGGGTTAATGCATCTTGTAAGACATGTGCATTCGATGCAGAGCCATCCTAACCAGCAAGCATGTATACAAATTTCTTATAGAAAGTACATGCAACAAGAACATTTGAGACAAAAATCTTTTCCTATTTCTGAAAGTTGCACACGTTTCTTTGGGCAAAAAAGCTGGGATATGGGTGCCATCTAGGGCCCCGATGCAGTCCTACAAACAAACGTGTGCCACATGAACACTTCATTCCTATTATGAAGTAAAAATCCTACCAATGACTTCCAACACGTGTATAATATTACCTGAAAGTATGCACTTCATAGCAGATTGTCGAATATTTCTTTGGGTGTGCACAGACCAGAAAACTTCATGTATTTTGGATATAGACCGATGATAACATCCAAGATCCTAGTAAAGTACCTGCTTACGGTCTCACCAGATCTTGTAAATTGATGACCAATCACATGTACGATTATATACATTGTGTCCGATAGTATGTAAGAACATACAACCTGCTCCTCCATAGTACATGTCCTGGTATTAGATAAGAGTTTCCGATCTCTCAACAATGAACATAATTCAAAGAAAGTATCCCTACTCATTCTTAGCCATGCAAGACAATCCACATCGCTCTTTCTTATTATGCCATTGACAAATTTATCCCTATCAATGTGACATTCCTTATTCTTTGTCTTAATACAGTAACGACGATAATATTCAGCAGCGCCCATTACACATGCGGAGGCTGCAATGACTGTTATTGCAGTAACTACTTCATTCTCAGTCCAATCACTAGCAGAGGACCTTTCAACACTATTTTCAACACTATCGGAAGCCATAAGAAAATTGTAGATGAAATTTATCTGAATGAGAATTGGAATGCAGTAATAAGATTGTCAATCATGGAGGGAATGATATGTAAGAGTCATTACAGAGATTCTAAATAAGTATGTCATGAAAGATTTGTTATGCAAAACTTTATTGAGTTGTTTACAGTTTATAATTCAAATGACTGAAGCAGGAATATCTGATTACAGTTGAATTAGGCATGAATTTGACAGAAGCATGGATGTCATCTGATTGTAGTTTATTCAAACATTGAAATATTCACAGTTATGTAAGCAGATTTTTTTATCTTAAATTCATGTTTTCAGACAATTATTTCCCAGTTATGTCTATTGTTCACTCCCCAAGTGTAGGGTTGTGATGTAGTAATAAACTCGGTAAGACCGAGGTCGAATCCCAAGGGACTGAAACTTGTACGTTATCTGAAATTAAGTAGAACTAGAACTAGACTAAAATGAGATCTAAATCAATTGTAATTTGAGGAATAATGTTGGAATAATTATTTAAAACTTAAAGAATTCAGAGGAAGGAAACTAGGGATTCAGAGGATCCACTTGTATAGATCAGGGAGATCTTTTGCCTGCTTTAGGAACTTCAACTGGACTTAGAGTCCATCTTCATCCAGTTGAAAGGTATAACCATGAAAATCAACTGAACTTACATTGATATAGTTTTCACAAGATGAAAGGTATATGAATTAGAATGGATTCCATCACCAAACCATGCCCAGGAGACAAAGTAAACAATAGAATTAAACTAATTACCAACCAATAACAATGTATAAAGGTTAGGAAGGGTACCATCATCCGACCATGCCCAGGAGACGATGGTGAACAACAGGGCTTCCTAACGTCATAAACATAAAGGGAAAGGAACATGCTCAAAGTCATCGCAGACCCATTGTAATTTCAATCACAACAAACCATAAAAGGCTAAAAACACTCCCTTAATTAAACCCAAATCATCATCAGTTCAGTCTAAACAAAGGCACAAGCAAAAAGTCATCCCATCACGTTACAAGCTTCACCTCTTAGCCCTAGCTAAGAGGTTTAGCCTATAAACATGATTTGTCCAAACATCTTAAAATAACATAAATAAATAAAAAAAGAAAGAAATAAAAAAAACTCTTAAATACTTCTCCTTTTCTCCCTGCTCCACGACCAGCCAAAGCTCCAAGCTCCCAGCTCCTTTGATCCAAAAGATACCCCACTCTCTGTTCTCTCTTCCTTTTGTAACAGCCAATGGTCAGTGGAATGGTGTTTTCCCGCAGCTCGTCCGTAACAGAGCCGGACTCTAGAAAACGCAGAGTCCTGCGTAATGGAGACGCTTGTCTTGTATTGTGCTGAACGTGGGGCCCTTTATCGAGACTTGTTGGGAAATCCAATCCATTCATTGGATTCCTCTTGAAATGTCAGTAAAACAGGATGATTTTTTGACCGAATTTGGTGTGCCCCACCCATCTTTTTTCGTTGCACCGTCAGTCTTCTATTTGGACGAATGAAGATTGATCTCCACTGTTTCCTAAAGTATGTTAACTAGGTTAGGGTGAGAGGACCCGTGGGCTCATGATGGATGGTCCAGATTAGATTTTTGTTATACAGGGTGGCCCACAATGAAAAACCACAAGCTCTGCTGCGAACAGAGCTTGCCGTTTTCTCGCTGTGATGGTCGGTGGGCCCCACCTTAATGGTTACGAGGAAATCCATTCCATCCAATAAGTTCCCCATAGAAAACCATCTGGGAAGACCAATTCTCATTTGATTTCAGCGTGACCCACAAAACTTCATGTTACACCGTTCATCCTGTATTTTGGATGAGCACTTCACATATTTGCTTACATGGTAGAGAAGGGACACCTAGGCCATGTTTATAGGGCCCTTTTACCCTTGATGAACGGTCCAGATTATCTGTATCATGGACCATGGGGGCCCACAAGGATCGTCCGTAAGTAATTTTCGCAAACAGAGCTTCGCATCCATCGCTGTGATGGCTGGTGGGCCCATGGTTGATGTCAGTGGGGATATCCACGCCGTCCATTGAGATCCACTCGGAAAACCATTTGGTTTTAGTCATTTTTGGATTTAATTTGGTGTGGCCCATAGGAGTTTTCTCACTGCTGTCCATTTTCCGTTTGGTCGATCAAAACCAGATCTTCGCTGTCATTTGAAATACTGCCACCTAGGCAGTGGTAATATGGGCCATGTTGGTCTAATGGACGGTCTAGATCACTGATTTAGATGATGCGTGGAGCCCAGATTCAATACCCAAGTGACCAGCCTCCGTCCGCTGGACGCTAGCTGCATGAGAGAAGGAGAGGGTGCGGTCAATCCTCAGTTTGACCGGTCTCCCTATTCAGTGCCTTTTGAGTGCACTTGTGCACTATGCACAGCCATGGTCAATGGGGTCCAATCATGATGTGTGTAGGAAATTCGTTCCGTCCATTCCTTTCCTCATCCCATTTAACACGTTGAGACCAATATCGAAGCATATCCAGAGATCAGGTGGACCCCATTTAAGGATTTAAGGGGCTGATCTATTCGTTGGGCCACTTCCACAATGATCTGATGGGTGAATTTTGACGTGTACAGTTAATTTATGGTCCTCAGGCCATGTGTGAAGTTTCGAACCGAACTGATGGTGGGAACCTTGTAATCTTGCATTCTTGATGATTTTTGGGTCCGTTTAACATGTGTGGCCTGATTTTCTCAGATCTCTAGCATGTAATTCCGTCAATCTTGGTCCTCTGGAGTCCTTCCCTTGCCTTTGGTGTCATCAGAGTATTAAATCCCTGCTTTTAGCATTTTTTTCAATCCACGCTCATAAATCTACTCTGCAACACAAACACGATTAAAATCAGGTGTTAAACGGTTTCATGTTCGTAAATTCATACAATAACTGGGGTCTAATATGCAATATTTGACCCTCAACATCTATCTGGTATTCAGTTATGTACGCATTACTGCAGAATTGAACATATGAAATTAAGCAAGCATGAATATGTGATTACAGGTACTGGCCTACACATGAATATTTGTTTTTGGGAATTTAAGCATATCCTTGATATTTGCTTATAGTTCTTTGTCCAAATAATAATATTGGTTTCTATGGTCTCAAACCTTTAAAACCCTATTTTCACTTCAAACAAAGCTGCATACGATAACCACATTTACTTCATTCAGCATATCAACATCTCTTCATAGATTTTTTAAGCATACGTGAATGTATGTTAACAATTAGTTTTACAAATATGGATATCGATCTGCAGAAAGATATGTCTGACCAGGAAACATAATTTCATATGAGACCAACAATGGACAGTCAATCATAGATTTACTATTGTCATATTCTGTTTACATGTAACTGTTTATATAGCTATCAATGAACATCATACAATCGGAAGAAAAATGGCAATATGAGAATCAGTAATGACATACCTTGTTCACTGAGAAAGGAGATTGTAATGAACTATCAAAATTGCACTAACAGATGGAGAGACTTCTAATGTCTACATCGACGCATGATTAGATTTAGGAGTTAAGCTTTGATGTAACTGTTTATATATCTATCAGTGCAATTTTGACTATTCTCATATTCTGTTTACATGTAATTGTTTATATAACTATCAGTGAACATCAAACAAGCGGAAGAAAATGTTGAGAAGTGGAGACACATGCCTAGATTTCGTGTCTCAAGTCCTTTCGCAACTGAGATGCGGAAAGGAGTTTCGCGAATTTTGTGTCGCAAGTCCTTTCGCAATTGGGATGCGGAAAGGAAAGTTGCCAAAACTATAAATTGGGGTCCCTAGGGTTATTCTAGGGTTAAGGTGAATATTGAAAAATATTTCTAAGATGTGGGCAAGGGATTTTCTCTGTACTTCCAAGGGAGAGGTTAGTATATTGTCTTGTAATCTTCGTTCTTCATAGTGAAAGTTTGCATCCGTGGTTTTTTACCCGAGATTGGGGTTTTTCCACGTATATTTTGTCTTGTGGTTTGTTTGGATTACTTTGATCTGCTTCTAGTTTATATTTCTTTTTGTTTATCGTTTGTGGGTGAGGCCTGAGATTGGATCTAGGCTCACTGCGTTGTTGGCGTGCTGCGCAACAACTAGTATCAGAGCTATTGGTTTAGTTCTATTGGGAGCAATGGCAGAAGATGGGAAAACTAGAATTGAGAAGTTTGATGGTTCAAACTTTGCCTTCTGGAAGATGCAGATCGAAGATTATCTGTATCAGAAGGACCTCTATATTCCTCTAGGAGGAAAAGAGAAGAAACCAGAAAAAATGACAGATGATGAATGATTTTTATTGGATAGGAAGGCTTTAGGAACGATCCGACTCTCTTTGTCTAAGAGCGTCGCCTTCAACATATCCAAGGTAAAAATGACAAAAGAATTAATGGAAGCCCTAGCCACCATGTATGAAAAACCCTCAGCATCCAACAAGGTTAATCTTATGAAACAACTATTCAACATGAAGATGTCAGATGGTGGGAGCTGGCTGAACATCTAAACGAGTTCAATACAGTCACGAGCCAGTTAGAATCCGTTGGCATTGTTTTTGAGGATGAGGTCAGAGCGTTATTGATCTTATCCAGTTTGCCACACAGATGTGATGGTTTGGTGATTGCTGTGAGCAATTTGTCAGGGTCGACAAAGCTGAAATTTGATGATGTGGCCGGTCTAATTCTCAGCGAAGAATCTAGAAGAAAGGCATCAGGAGTTGCAGGAGGTTCAGGGAATGCTCTAAACGTTGAAGGAAGAGGAAGATCGCTGAACAAAGGAGACAATAAACATGGGCATTCTAAGTCAAGGAAGAAGTTCAAGAGACCGAAAGACAAAGATGGGTGTTGGCATTGCGGCAAGAAAGGACACATGAAACGTAATTACAGGGTGCTTAAGAAACAAGAAAGAAGCTCTCAAGGCAGGAAAGATTTAATGAATCTATTTGAGGAGAGTGACACAGAGGCGTTGATCTTGTCTCTTGATGCGAGGAATGAGTCTTGGGTTATAGACTCGGGTGCTTCGTTTCATGCCACTTCATGTAAGAAAGTTCTGTGTAACTATGTATCAGGTGACTTCGGGAGAGTCTACCTGGGTGATGATGAGCCATGCAGTATTGTTGGAAAGGGAGACGTTCATATAATTTAGAAAGACGGAACAACGTTGAAATTGAAGGATGTCAGACATGTACCGAGTTTGAGAAGGAGTTTGATCTCAGTAGGGTATCGGTTATGTGACAACATTCACCAGTGATTCTTGAAAGATCACAAAAGGTGCCTTGGTGATATCTCGAGGCCAGAAAGAAGATACTTTGTAGGTGACTTTATGATCGTATAGTTCACTCGCAGTCGCATCAACTGGAGTGAATGTGTAGTTATGGCATCAGAGGTTGGGACATATGAGTGAGAAAGGGATGAAAGTGCTATTGTCAAAAGGAAAACTACCGGGGCTGAAGTCTATTAACTTGGAATTCTGCGAGGACTGCGTGTATGGCAAACAGAAGAGGGTAAGTTTCAAGAAGATGGGACACGCTTTAAAGACGCATCTGTTGGAGCTTACACACTGATGTGTGGGGACCGGCACAGATATCATCTCTTGGTGGCTCACGTTATTTTGTTTCCTTTATTGATGATGCTAGTAGAAAACTGTAGATTATTTCTCTAAGCACAAATTTGATGTTAAGAAGTGTAAAGTTATGGTAAAAAATGAGACAGGTAAAACAGTAAAATGTCTCAGATCTGATAATGGGGGAGAGTATTGTAACAAGAGGTTTGAGGAGTATTGTGGAGCAAGTGGAATCAAACATCAAAAAATGATTCCGGGTACACCGCAACAGAATGGTGTGGCTGAGCGCATTAACAGGACCATCCTTAAGCACGCCAGAAGCATGAGGTTACATGCAGGGTTGCCCAAGACATTTTGGGCGATGTCAAATACCGCAAAGATATCTCATCAATAAAGTCCTCAAAGACCATTGGATGGTGGGCTACCGTAAGAAGTGTGGACTAGGGAAAGAAGTGAACCTTGCACATCTCAGAGTGTTCGATTGCACTTCATATATTCACATTGATGTAGAGCACAGAAACAAGCTGGATGCGAAGTCCAGGAGGTGCACGTGTATAGGCTACGGGCAGCATGATTTTGGCTACAGGTTTTGGAATGTAGAAAATAGAAAAATCATCAGAAGCAAGGACGTAGTCTTCAATGAAAAAGTGATGCATAAGGACAGTGTGCAGGAAAATAAAACCGAAGAAAAGAAATTCGTAGAGTTGGAAGAGTTACCGGACACGGGTGTTACAATGTCACAGGATGATCATGCACAGGAGCATTATGAGGCAGAGCTACATACACCAGTTGTGAGGAGGTCTACTCGGGAGAGGAGACCCACGGTCCGATATTCACCCTCCTTATATTATCTACTGCTAACAGATAATGGTGAGCTAGAGTGTTTTGAAGAGGCATTACAGTCAGATACACAGGTTAAGTGGGAGCAAGCCATAGATGAGGAGATGGACTCTCTTGAGTCTAATCATACATGGGAGCTAGTTACTCTACCTAAGGGTAAGAAAGCTCTTCATAACAAGTGGGTTTACAGATTGAAGGAGGAGCACGATGGTTTGAAATGATACAAGGCTAGATTGGTTGTGAAAGGGTTTCAACAAAAGGCAGGTATCGATTTCACTGAAATATTTTCACCCGTGGTGAAAATGTCTACGATTTGCATGGTCTTGAGTATAGTGGCTACAGAGGACTTACATCTAGAGCAGCTAGATGTTAAGACAACCTTTCTTCATGGGGACCTTGAAGAAGAGATATATATGCATCAGCTGACAGGATACGTGACACTAGGAAAGGAGAATAAGGTGTGCAGACTGAAGAAGAGTTTATATGGCCTGAAGCAGGCCCCGAGGCAGTGGTACAAGAAGTTCGACAGTTTCATGTCGAAAAACGGCTTTAGGAGATGTCATGCAGACCACTGTTGTTACTTGAAGAAGTTTGATACGTCATACATCATTCTTCTTCTGTACGTTGATGATATGCTTGTGGCCGGTTCAAGCATGAAGGACATCTTAGATCTCAAAAGACAACTGTCTAGAGAATTTGTCATGAAGGATTTAGGAGCTGCAAAATAAATCCTAGGCATGAGGATAAAGCGTGACAGGGAAAACAAGAAACTAGTTTTGTCACAGGTAGAGTACATAGCCAAGATACTTGACCGATTCAATATAGGATGTGCTAAGCCGGTTACCACTCCATTAGCCAACCACTTCAAGCTATCTAAGGAGCAAGGGGCAAAGACGCAGGAGGAACGGGACTATATGGCTAAAGTCCCATACACGTCAGCTATTGGGAGTCTCATGTATGCTATGGTGAGCACGAGGCCAGACATTGCTCAAGCAGTGAGAGTTATTAACAGGTTCATGAACAACTTCGGGAAGGAACATTAGGAAGTTGTGAAGTGGATCCTTAGATATTTGGTAGGTACTAAGGATGTAGGGTTGTGCTATGGTGGATCGGAAATCAAGCTACAAGGCTATGTGGATTCAAATTTGGCAGGAGATATTGACAGCAGGAGAAGCACTACAGGTTATGTCTTTACTCTTGGTAGTGCTGCAGTCAGTTGGGTCTCTCAGTTACAAAAGATAGTATCTATCAGTACGACAGAAGCAAAATATGTTGCGGCTACAGAAGCATGCAAGGAGATGGTGTGGATGCAAGGTTTCATGGAAGAGTTGGGTAAGAAGCAAGCAGATTGCAAAATGTACAGTGACAGTCAGAGTGCAATACACTTGGCCAAGAATTCAGCCTTTCATTCAAGGACCAAGCATATTGCCTTCAGATATCACTTTATACATTCGTTATTGGAAGATGGATCGATTGCTCTGGAGAAGATTTATACAAGTGAGAATCCTGCGGATATGTTGACCAAGGCGGTCACACGAGAGAAGTTGAAGCTCTGTTCAGCTTTGATTGGTCTTCAGGCTTGAAGACGGGGAGGTGGTGCACTCCGGATGAAAAAGACAAAGGTTTATGGCGATGTGTCTCCAAGTGGGAGATTGTTGAGAAGTGGAGCCACATGTGCGGATTTCGTGTCACAAGTCCTTTCGCAACTGGGATGCGGAAAGGAGTTTCGTGGATTTCGTGTCGTAAGTCCTTTCGCAACTGAGATGTGGAAAGGAAAGTTGTCAAAACTATAAATTGGGGTCCCTAGGGCTATTCTAGGGTTAAGGTAAATATTGAGAAATATTTCTAAGGTGTGGGCAAGGGATTTTCTCTATACTTCCAAGGGAGAGGTTAGTATATTACCTTGTAATCTTGATTCTTCATAGTGGAAGTTTGCATCCGTGGTTTTTTACCCGAGATTGGAGTTTTTTCACTTATATCTTGTCTTGTGGTTTGTTTGGATTGCTTTGATCTGCTTCTAGTTTATATTTCTTCCTGTTCATCGTTTGTGAGTAAGGCCCGAGATTGGATCTAGGCTCATTGCGTTGTTGGCGTGCTGCGCAATAGAAAAATGGCAATATGAGAATCAGTAATGACATACCTTGTTCGCTGAGAAAGGAGATTGTAATGAACTGTCAAAATTGCACTGACAGATGGAGAGACTTCTAATGTCTGCATCGACGCATGATTAGATTTAGGAGTTAGGCTTTGATTCAGCCATAAACAGACATTACATTAATGAGATGGAAGTTTAATACGGATCTTTCATGGCAAGCATGACTTGATGGAATAAACGAACATTAAAACCGGAAATATATTCTCATATGACCTTTGATATTAATAGTCATCATTCTCAAACATGTCTGTGTTATCATACACGGACCGAAAGCATGAAGCTATCGGCACTTTCAAACATATTCAAAGATGGAAAGGCATGCAGCTATCGCTGAATATCGCAGGGTAGCCACATGTAACCAAGCAACCCTATAGTTTTATATATGCAGATGCATGATGATTTTAGGCATATCATACAACAATCTTCCAGACAGTTTATAGGGAATATGTTGGTGAAATTGGTTAACATTTGATGGAGGGAGATTCACCTTAAAAGGGGCATAATCAATCGATAACATGCAAAAAGAGAGAGTGCAATTTAGAGAAACATGTGTTTTAGGAGAGTAATACCTTACAAACAGATCACCCTGGAAAACTCAGAGCATGTTTACGGGGAATAGGAAATCTTTTGAAATACAGAAATCCCTTAAAGAGATTAAACGAAGGATGGATTTTTATAAACCAACGCATTCCAAACACCGAAAAATCTGCAAGCCACAGCCAGAATTGTGTACCTAATTCTATGGTGCATGCTCCTGTCATTTCCAGCATTCCACACACACCACCCCGATTTTGCAAAATCCCAATGTTGGATTCATACCCTCAAAGATTTAAATTCATTTTCAGCCCAGCGGAGGTATAGCCATAGGTGGATAGGGAGTAGATGTGATACAAATCTGCTGGTATATACAGCAGACCGTATACACACCATGACGTAGAGGAAACAGGACATGCATGTCTCTGAGGGCGATACAAGGGTCATACAGATGTAAACCACTAACCTACACTGGTCTTTCGCTACTAGTATCACCCTTGTTTGGAAGAGGGAGATTCATACCTGTAGGATCGTCGTGTGAAACCACGATCAGGTTTGTGATTGCTCGATTGGCAAGTCGCAACGTCGCAAGCAGAGAATCCTGCCCACTGAACGGAGTGACCTGCCTGCGGAAGAGAAGATATTCAACAGCAAACGACATGCAGAAGATCGATGTTAAACGAAGGGGTTGATGGCGTAGAGATATCTCCTTCTCCTGTTGGAGAATAGCCTCTGGAGTTTTGAAAAACTTGTTCGCTGTTGAATACAATGCAATGAAGAGTGCGGTACTAACGGATTGTGAACCCACTGACAATACTCTACTGCCTCGTGAGATTAAATTCTTATTCACTCTAATCCAAACACGTTAAACGTCACATCATACCATCTAATACGATACATCCGAAAACGCGTATCCAAATAGGCCCTTAGCGAGACTCCGCATTTGAAGTGATGTCACCAAGTTATATTGGCCATCACGATATATGTTTTGTATCCACGCTGTCCATCCATTTGGAAATATAATTTTAGGTAAAGATCCAAGGAATGACTAAAATCCAAAGCTCCAATGGACCTCACCACAGAAAATAGTAGGGAGAGTGATGTCCACCATTAAAAACTTAAATAGGCCACAAAAGTTTTTTATCAAGCTGATATTTGTTTTTTCTCTTCTTTCATGTCTGTGTTAACTTGTGAACGGGTTGAATTTCAAATAAAATTCACCATGAGCATTAGGAAGGTTTCAACGGTGAGCATCACTCTTTCCACAACGCTTACTTCACAGCGAATCTCACTATTCAACCTGTCAATAGAAAACGGATTGGCTGCTCCCCTGCCACCAATGGCTGTGGTCGGTGTTCTGTGGGCCCCACCATAAAGTATGTGTTTCATCCATGTCGTCCATCTATTTTTCTAGATCAATTTATGGTACAAGACCAAAAATGAGGTATATCCCAATCTCAAGTGGACCACATTACACGAAACAGTGTTGAATGAGTAAACTATGTGGGGCCACCCTCATTTATGTATTTATCCACTCTGTCCATACATTTTACCAGATAATTTTAGGTAATCACGTTAAAAATGAAGTATATAAAAAACTCAAATGCACCACACTACATGAAATAGTGTGAATTGAATGTCTATTTTTGAAAAAATTCCGAGGGTTTGATCAATCTGATATTTGTTTTTTCATTTCATTCATGTCTTTGTGATCTTATGAACAAGTTGGATGGCAAACAAATATCACAGTGGGCCCTATGAATGTTTCAACAGTGGAAATCACTATTTTTCATTTTTTATTTTTTCCGTGGTATGATCCACTTGAGCTCTGACTATGATTCAATTTTGGGATCCACTCGTAAAATAATGTGGAAAAACGGATGGATGGCCCCAATACATTATGTATAATCGAGGTGTGCCCAAGAGAGTTTACTCATTACGATAAGATCCTACGTACGCGATCCGATTTCCATACTGGAATCGTATATAACAAACGTACTGGAATCGTATATGACAAAACAGCGCATAAACCGCTTGACCTTTACGGGACCACGATGTTTTACATATAGAATCTCTTACTTGGGCCCACCGTGATGTATGTGTTTTATCCAATACATCCATCCATAGTGTTGGCTCATTTTAGGGTATAATCCCAAAATTTAAGAATACCTAAAGTTCAAGTGGACCCCTTCTTTGAACCGTCCCGTTTGAATTAACCTCGTAAGTCTACTGCATCTATTTCGCTCGGGACTCCTGGGCGGTTTAGGTGTTCCTCAGTTTTTCCAGCGAACGCGGATTTCCTGCAAAAACCTTTAATAGGAAATTGGAAATTGACGCTGAGTGGGGCGCACCGGAACTTAGGTGGGGCTCGCTTTGATGTTTGTGAGAAATCTTTCCCATCCATCCGTTTTTTGAGTTCATTTTAGGACATTTTACAAAAAATGAACCGCATCCAAAGCTCAAGTGAGCCATCATAAAGGAAAATGTGATTAGGGAAATTCCTACTGTTGAAACTTTCCTAGGTTCAACATTGATGTTTAAATGCCATCCATACCGTTAATAACGTCATTCCTATTGCGATGAACTGTTAAAAATTATTAGCTTGAATAAAAATTTCTGTGACCCACGAATATTTCAATTGTGGACATTTAATTATCAAGTTTTCGGCTTACTTGAGGCTTGGATACGGTTCATTTTTGGCAACATGTACTAAAATGAATTCACAAAAGGGATGGACGGGGATGATATTTCACAAACATCAGCGGGTCCCACCTTGGTTCCCAGATCTGGAAATTCCTGGGTTTTGCAGGAAATCCGCGTCCGCGCAACTAGAACGCATGTGACTCGGACTGCGTAGTGTAGAATACGGCATAGACTTCCGTACCATGTATACTTGGAAAGGATCCATGTACTCATCATGATATAATTGTTATATCTACACCGTTTATTCATCTTGCCACATTATTTTAATACCTTAGACCGAAAATGAAGAGGATCCAAAGCTCAATTGGACCACAACGCTGTGTAGCTGATGACGCCCAAGTGCCCAACATTGAAGCCTTCCTATGGTCCAAAGATCTGGATGAAGGGAAAAAAAAACATCATCTTTATCCCAAGAAGTTTTCAATGGAACGCTGCTTCAATCCCCACTTCTTACAATGGTGTGGTCTATTTGGGCTTTGGATTTTACTAGTTTTTTTTTTTTTTTTAAATTTTACTTTCTAAAATGATACATAAAAATTAGATGGACGGCTTTCATGAAATAAATACATCATGGCAGAGACGACTGAGATTTTCCACGTATATGCAGTACCGAGCGCCGCAATCCAAATCCGCGTGATGTGCCCTACATGACCGACTTTCGTGTGTGCTGACGTCACCAAGTTCTGTGGGACCCACCATGATGTATATGTCATATCCATACCGTCCATATATTTCGAGGGATAATTTTAGGGCAGGAACCATAAAATGAGTTAGATCAAATGTTAAAGTGGGCCACACAATAAAAAAAAAAGAGCGAGACAATGACTCTATTGGTGAAACTTGGTGACGTGAACAAACCAGGGAAGTCGGCCGTGCGTTTCACACCACGCAAGTCGCTTCCAAGAAATCCTATAACAGATAGATAGCTTCTTAATATTGCTTGCGAGAATACTCTTAATGTTATTTTTCTAATGGCTCTTTTAACGGGAAATGGAGATCCGTTTTTCGATTTCCTTTTTACATCCAAATTGGAGGAAGAGATTCCTGGGCGGCTTATCATAAACGATGTGTTGATCAACATCCTTTCTAAATTGCCCATAAAATCTCTCGTACGATTCAAATGTGTGTCCAAAGAATGGCAGTCTTTCATCTCCGACCCTTCTCTCCAAGAAATACCCAAACCCATGTCCGGTTTCTTTTTACGCTGTTACACGTCAGATGCATTCCAAATATCTCTATCTCAATACACATTCGTCCTCGCTGATGGACGTCGGCCAAACTGCAACGATGCGGTAGTGGACTTCGGTGATCTCAGTTTCTTTCCGCGCCATGATGAAATCTCCATCGTCGATTGTTGCAACGGGTTGGTGCTAGGCCTAGCTACCCAAGGTAATAACAGTACATTAATTTACTATGTAATAAACCCGGCTACAAAGAAATGGGCAGCGGTGCCTGTTCCCAACAAGGAACGTCTCCATGCGAAGCACTTGCTAGCTTTCGATCCCCGTGCTTCCCCTCACTACACTCTCATTTGTGCCAGTTCCAACTTTCCTGAGATGGATATTTTCTCATCGAAAAAGGGCGTGTGGGCATTATTTAAGTTGCCACAAGAACTAGTCATTGGACAATTTACCCGACTGTCCGCCGTTTTCCTTAACCGTACCCTGCACATGCTATCTGATCATCACTTCATCGTCGGATTCGATGTTGATGGAGAGTGTTTCCTTTCAATTCCATTACCTGGTCTTAAGATATCGAACAATTTCAGAGGCATGATAGGTGTGTCTGGAGGCCACCTCTATTATGCGAACCATGACGGTTTCCAATTGCAAATCTGGATGCTTGAGGATTATGATGAGATAAAATGGGTCTTGAAGCACAAAACTACCCTCGATTCCATAGTAAAGAAACATCCTCAAGCTATTTGTTCTTCATCTTCATATGATTACTTTAGTGATATCTTTATAGGGAACAACCTTGTGGAAATGCCTGAGAGTGACCACTTGCCATTCTGGATGTATTCGAAGAGCCGCTATTTGAAGGAAACCTCATCCGATGAAAACATGAATGAAAACATGAATGTTGGCGTACCTTATTATCAGGTCTATTTCAGTCTAGAGGCTCTTCATCCTGATTTTGAGGTCATCTTACTTCGGATGGGTGGGGTGATTCTTTCCTATCATTTCAACAACATGGAGTTGAAGGTATGGGTTTCACAGCCTGACTACTTCGGGAATGCCTACCCTTTCTCACCTTGTTTGGCAGATTTCTACGGCTGTGAATGGCACTAGGAATTTTCTAACTTTATTGTGTTTGCTTTTAAGTTTGTTTTATTTTTAGTCCATGAAGTGATCATGGAAATGAGGTGAGGTTGAACTCAATGTTATGGCATTCTCAATTAAGAGGTTTGTTAACAAGTCTTTATTTATCTAGCATATGCCTGTTCGTATGTCCAATGTGATTGGGATTTTTAATTTTGGGCCACCATCGTGTAGATGATCCAAATCCTAACAAGCAAGGCTATGAAATTATCCTACTGCTTGATTTAGGGTCTTCTAAAGGACAGCTAAAATGTTTGCGTGGAGAACTAAAATGCAATTTCAACTTGTGAAATTCGTCCAATGGGTTACTAGGACGATCTAGTCAGAATTTCCTTTGTTCATCTGTCCATTCACATGGTGGCCAAATAATCAAGTGATCTAGATTACTTGATATGCATGCCATATATACAAAAGAGAGTATAAAGGAAGAGTTTAAGTGATTTTCCAATGTCTATGTTACTGTTACCCAAGGCAGCCTTCCTTTCCTTGGAAAACTGCTTGAGTAATAGATTGAGGTTTCAGGGGCCTTGGAGTTTTAACTTCAGAATGTAGAGCCTGAAAACGCATTAATCCAGATTTATGAATCAAAATCATGGATTGAGAACATATGCAGCTTTCTGATACCACATAAGTAGTAATTTTAGCTCTCTGAGCCCACTTGCACATCTTCTTGCTACCATACTCATATCTACCAAGGCCTAAACTAGTTAACTCATCTGTTGGGTGAGCTAGTGATTAGGTGGTGGATCGTTTAGGGGGCGTTTGGATCTTTCGCTTGCTTAAGATAAGTAACTTATGCCAAGTAGTTTATCTTAGTTTCTACTTATTTTATAGATAAGTATGTTTGGTAAACAACATACTTATCAACTTCTTTCTTTCGTGTCTCTTGATTCTCTCTTTAATAACTTATGAAAAGTAGAAAAGCTAAAAAATTTCGCTAAAGTATTAAGTAACTTGAAGTAAAAAAGTTACTGATGCTAATCATAAACCAAACTTGCTTATCTAAAAATCTGAAATAAGTTATCTTCTTCTGTGAGTAGAAAAAGTAACTTAGTTGGTGGTATCCAAACGGGCCCTTAAGGACTGCCAATGGCTGCCATTCAATGTAGTGCGGACCTGTCCAATGAGTGCAACATCCTGACAATCGTTCCAGTCATAAATATGCATGCTGCAACTTGGTGGACGATTCCGATGTTCCATGTTCATCTAGAACAACTTTTAAGCAACTGATCACATCCACATACTGATGGACTTAATCCTATCATCTAGACACAATTCATATGCTAATATATGTCTATTAGCACTGGTCAGCTGAATGTGTCTATTAGTGTTTATAACTGTGTGATATGCAATGCCATCATTTATGGTACAGTAGTAAAATAATAGGGGATTATGTTCCACTCAGCAGGCCACACATGTATGAATGTGAAACATATCTGTGTGCAAAGAGAAGCATCATTTAAATTTGATTTTCAGCTCTTTTGTGTCCTTGGCCTTGTCTTCCCTGTATGTCAAAGGGAAGCATCATTTAAATTTGATTTTCGGCTCAAGAATACCATGAAACCACTACTGATTAGAACTGAAAATTAGCATATCATGTTGAAATATCGATTAGATGAGAGATAGTCGCCAATTACAGGTTTACAGTCTAATTGGTTATATCATGTGCGGAGTGATTGTCCAGCATAAAAGGTTCTCATTCCAGGGATTCTTATATGACAGCTGTTATTAATGCAACTCATAAGTTATGAGTTTTCAGATAAATAATCGACCCAATTCTATTGCAGCTTCCTTGTGAAATGGTGCTGGGATGGGAAAAGGATGTAATCTGATTTGGGGTGCAATACAGGAAAGGGTGCAGCATCCTTTCTTCACCTATTGAGGGATTGCCATGCCCATGCCTTCTCTAGACGTCAAAGATTTTTAAAATTTTTTAAATTTTTTAAAAAAAAAAAAAAAAAAAAAAGAAAAAAAAAAAAACCTTCTCTAGATGTCAAAGATTTTTAAAATTTAAAAATAAAAAATAAAATTAAAAAAAAACATTGCATCTTTTAACAAGAATTCATGGATTTTGGCAAAAAAATGAAAGCAAATTTCCTTGTCACATCAGCTTTATCAGCTGTCCACTAAGTCCTAAAAACCCTCTCAAAGGTAAATTTAACCACTACTCCCCTATAGGCCCATTCCAATGGCCAGCGGTATTGCAGAAACCCTCGCGAAGCACTTTGGCCTACAACCTAAGGGCAGCCACTTGCCGTTCCATTTGCATATTAAGTACCTCAATGATTATCAGATCTTAGCTAACTGACTCTCCAACAGATATTATTGATATGACTTCAGTTTTGTTGCTTTTCGTCCTGATTTTGAGGTTGTCTTCCTTACGTGTGGGCGACACATTGCTTTCCTGTCATCTCAACAGCATGAAGCTAGAGGAGGTATCCGGTTTAAACCTGATGCACATTAGAACAGACTGGGAGAATGTCTACCCTTTCTCGCCCTGTCTGATTTCTATGACTGTGAATGGTCGTAGGAATTCCTTACTCTTGTTGTATTTGCTTTTAAGTTTGTTTTATTTTCTGAGTTAATGATGTGATCACTGAATTGTAACCTTTCCAAAAAAATGATATGATCACGAATTGTAACCTTTTAAAAAATCTATAGACAACAGGATTACTAAGCGCACACATTTTTGCAATTGAGATCCCCTGAGACAAATGGTGGCATTGTACAAGATCTAGACCATTCACATATGGGCCATGCCCAAAAAATCAGGCCAAGAGGACAATCCCAGGATCTTAATTTGAGGAAAACCTTGGTGTTGCCCATCCTCGGTCCTGTTTGATTTAGTAACTGCAACTCGTCCCACTATCCTGATTTTTGTGCCATGGTTCATATCTTTTGTTTTGACTGGCTGGATGAGTGGTCGGGGTCTTCTACATGTCTTCTACATGTGCAGTGCAATTTGTGTTCTCTGATACAGATATATTTGGCGTATATGATATAAAAATGAAAAACGGCAGAACTTAACGAACTGTACTGTGCAATTTTAGAATCTTCATACTTGCATAAAGAAATCGACATGAACACAGTTTTTACTAGATTGACTCCAAGACAAGTTTAAAATTTCAAACTTCTTATTGCATTTTTAATTGGCATTTTCTTCATTATGAGGTATACAATGTCTAAAATTCATACCAACATTAAAAGTACAGGGAGGTGTGGCATGTGCAATGCACATGGAGAAAGGATGGAGGAGAGAACTTGGGAAGAGGGAGGGTCAGGCCTAGAGAAAGGAGTTATATGATAGGTTGGATGGCATATAGATAACTATGTGAAATTATATTCAATGAGGATCTTCTTCACTTTGGTGTGGCTTAATTATACACAGAGGCATGCGTCCTACTTGACTAGAAACCAGCATATCTGTGGGGGCCCACCATGATGCATTTGTTTATCCATGTCATTATTCATCCCTTTTCTTAGATTATTTTGAGGCATGAACCTAAAAACTAGTAAGATCCAACGCTCATATGGACCACACCATGGATGACTTTTGCATGTTATTATTTGAATTTTTTGACTCATATGATGGTGTATCAATGTAAATGGATAAAAAGAGATTGTATCAATGTATATTTCTATATTTTTCAGGTGTATCAATGTGTATGTATAAATAGAGATGGGCACATGATGGTTGTATAAATAAATATGGGCTCATTGAAACTTGATGTGTGTGTTGTATATCCATGCTGTCCATCATCTTTTTCACATCATTTTAGGTCATGGTCCCAAAAATGAAGCAGATTCAAATCTTAATTGAACCACACGAGAGGAAACAGTGGGGATTTAGTGAGAACCGTTGAAGCATTTTTTGGCCATAAAAGCTTGGTGTCAGGCTAAGATTTCAATGGTAGGTATTTCTTTCCCTAACTTTTCCTCTCATGCGGCCCACTTGAGTTTTGGATCCACCTTATTTTTTCTTGCTTTTTTCTAAAATGAGCTCTCCAAGCGGATGAACAGAGTAGATTTCACACCAACATGGCGGTGGGCCCCACATAGCATCCTTGTGCAGTAACTTCCTGCGGTACAGATGGATAGATTGAACATCCTAGGGAAGTTGGCCGTGTGATAACACCACGCAAGTAGCTTCCCAATAAATCCTATAAACAGATAGCTTTGTAATACTCTTATTATTATTTTCTTCGATTAGCCATTGTCAGTCTTTCATATCCATCTCTGGAGATCGTCTCCAATAATGGCTCCTTTAATAGAGAATGGAGATCCATTTTTTGATTTCTGTGGCCTTAAAAACATCTTGATATGGAACAAAAAGAATTACAGGTTGATTTTGATAGGGCGATGATGATACTTATATAAGATTCACTTCAGCCATTAGATATTTAGTAATATATAAGGCTTATAAAAAAATTAGTCTGACTTGTGATTCTGGTAGACTACACTAAAGAAAACAGTTGGGAGACAGATGTCCACCCATGATTTTTACAGGGCCCACCATAATAATTAATTACATGAAATATACTCAAATCACTAAATTCAACACCTAAAGTTAAGCCTAGGCCTAAAACTAGGCCCATCTGTGATCCAAGTGGTCCATATAAAGTGAAAAACTGGAGGGCAAGCGCTGCCCCGTACACTGTTTCTAATCATCTGGTCCACCCGAATCATTAATCACAGATGGAATAGATTACTGGACCGGATTAACCATCCGAGCCAGCCATTCACCTTTGGCTGTGGCCCAAGCCCAGCCCTTGGGCTGAGTTTCGGGGCCCATGCCCTGCACTACAGGGTAGGGGCCTTTGTTGAATGATAATCGGGCCAAATGTATCGTACCATTATGGCACTATCATCTCCTCTAGATTAGATGAAAAACCCAATCTCCACCAGACAAGAATCTGAAAAGACCAATGTAAATTAGACCATACATTTACAATCATGATTTTTGGATGGGCCAGACAAGTACTGAGCTAATAGAATAAAAACCTTCAACAAAGGCCCACCTGCCAATGCATCAGATTCATTGGGCACAACTGATTGTAACCAACTGGGCCCACAACTTGATTGCCACCAATTGAGTGGTTAGGATCATCAAATCAAAAACTTTCTGGGCCTTTTTCTATTTAAAAGATACAACCCTTGCCCATCCAAGTGGCCCCTGCATAGATGGGACATGTTTTTAAGACCCAAACCCATTCACACATCAATGGTTGGATGGCTGGGATCATCTGATCCATTGACTATTTTGAACCAAGTGCCATAGGCCGTCCCATGGTTCCAATACCATGCACCACACCTGGTACAATGGTAGCTCAATCCAAACCCTCCAAAAGGTGGGCCCATTGCAAACTGGGTGTGGCTCAAAAACCAGAGCAACCTGTAAAATCTAAACCATAGAAGCAAACCAATCGAATCAGCACCGTTGATTACAAATCCAATTTCAAGATTCAAATCCCATAATCGTATCAACTAACAAAGAAAAAAGGGAAAGTAGTTTTTTCTGTTCTTAGTTTCTATACTTTCCATTCCTGTTTTCAACAAAGAAGAGCTAAAAACATGAGAAGCATCATTTAAATTTGATTTGATTTTCAGTTCTTTGAGTTATGATTTCACCCTATGGATACCCACTGCATTTGACCTGACTAGGTACTTGTGATCGAATCGGACTCAGTCTGGATTACTCCATGCTAAACCCAAACTCAGATGGACTCAAACATGCTGGACTCATGACTGAGTCAGGTCGAGTTTGGGTCAGGCCTATTTCAAAACTCGATCGAGTCAAGTCACCCCTAACTCAGTCCAACTAGACTCATGCCCAACTCTATCCAAGAGGGAGAGTTTCAAAATTATGACCGGTAGGGGAGAATCCATTCTGCGATTAAAAGACTCATTAGTTCAAGCCTTTGCCCATTAGTCTAGTTGTAACTGAACCCAATTAGCCCAACCCGTGGTATTGAACTCGATAAGGTCATACCAAAGCCTGAGTCTTGTAACCATATATAATCCCCTCAATTTGAAGAGTGCACTAATCATCTAAAGGCGCTTGTATTGCAATTAGTGGTAAAAGTCCTTTTCGGTCACAAGATACAAAAGATAATTATTTTTTCCCTTTTCTTTTTATTTTTTTATTTTTGCATCTCATGACTAAAATATACCATGTACTGCAAATAGTTGTACGCACCCTTGTAGGTGATCAATCTTCATTTGTGAACTCATTTCTCAAGAAGAAAAGTAAATAAATAAATAAATAAATTTTATAACAAGAAAGTAAAGCCACGTCAACCAGAACGATTTTTAAATATTTATAGATATAATTATGAATTTTGTTTCATTAGGATGGCTTTCCATGCATCCAAACAACTCCTTCCAAATAAGCCTTTAAGCAATGAGCTAATTGCATCTTAGATGTAAGGAATCCTATGAATCCGGCCTTCAATGCATTTCTTTGATCAATCTAGGATTCCAGGGATTAGGGATGTTGTAAGAGAATATGTCTTATATAGTTGTCGTTTTTGCTTGTCATTCTCATCTTTAAGAATGGAAGTCGATTCGATTAATGTAGGTTTTTTGGGATTATTATTATACATTACCTTTTAATAGTAGGGGTGCAAATGGGACGAAACATACGATGCGCCATTCGAACTGACCCAATGAAAAGTGGGTCTATGTTGAAAAATTGATCTTAGAGAATAGGTATGAGCACAAAATCTCATTTCAAATTACACAAAATTAACTCGAGCAGCACAACCAATTTGAAAATGGGTTTGACACAACCCCAAACGAAGTCCACGCTTAACCTATACTTATACCTAGGATAAGTAGTATCTAATATAAAAACAGGAAGGTCTAAATGTTTGTTTGATTAATTAATATTTCACAAGGCAAGTGGAATATTAGCAACGCTTGATGATTATCCTAAAGCTAATATTAAACTGATTTAAAGATGGAATTCTGATGTAGAACATGGCACAAATATATTCCAAGCATAGTTGGACTAAAAGAAGGCCAAACAGAAGTGAAAGCAATCAATTAGATTTGGTTGAGTCTAAAGCTATACACGAACCAAGTTAGCTGGGTTAACTCGCTCGATTCGCCTCGGTTTGAAACTAAGTTTGAACCGAGTCGAGCTGATTTTTTGAGCTCGAAAAAAATTTGAGTCGAGTTCTGTTCACTCCCCAAGTATAGGGTTGTGATGTAGTAATAAACTCGGTAAGACTGAGGTCGAATCCACAGGGACTGAAACCTGTACGTAATCTGAAACTAACTAGAACTAGAACTAGAATGAGATGAAATCTAAATCAATTGTGATTTGAGGAATAATTGTAAAATTATTATCTAAAACTGAAGAAAATTCAGAGAAGGGAAACTAGGGATTCAGAGGATCCACTTGTAGAGATCAGGGAGATCTTATGCCTGGATTAAAAATCAGGGAAATTAACTGAACTGTCGTTGATAAAGTTTTCAAGAGATGAGAAGTATATGAATTAGAATGGATTCCATCACCAAACCATGCCCATGAGACAAAGCAAACAACAGAATTAAACTAATTACCAACCAATCAACATGTTTATGAAGGTTAGGAAGGATACCGTCATCCAATCATGCCCAAGAGACGATGGTAAACAACAGGGCTTCCTGACGTCATAAAACATAAAAGGAGAAAGAAATACTCAAAGCCATCGCAGACCCATTGTAATTTCAGTCACAACAGACCATTAAAGACTAAAAACATTCCCTTAATTAAACCCAAATCAACATCAGTTCAGTCTAAACAAAGGCACAAGCAAAGAGACATCCCATCACGCTACAAGCTTCACCTCTTAGCCCTATCTAAGAGGATTTAGCCACACATGAGTGGACTAGATCTCATGAATCTAAATAAAAATATAAATAAAATAAATAACAAGTAAATCCTCCCTGTTTCTCTCCCTGCTCCACGTCTCCCTTCCAATTCAAGATGCTGCCTCAAGCCCAGCCGTCCTTCTCCTCCAGAGTTAGATCCCTCTTATAGGCCGAGGTCGGCGTCCGAAAAATCGTGCCCGTGGAGAGTCTTCTTTTCAGTATCTGGGAGAAGAGTCGCTTTAGAACCGAAGACTCCCGTTACTGCACGAAAAAAAAAACCTCCGTTTGAAAAAATTTTCTACAAAGAAAGTTCGATCCAAGACATTCGGTCGTCTTGGCTTTAATCATCCCATCATGGACATGATTTTGGACGGTCCAGATAGAAAAACCGATCCTCCCCCGATTGCAGAACGGCCCGAAAGTCTCGGTTTTCCCGGACTGCGTAGACGCACTGAAACTTCCGCTGGCTGACGGTGGGGTCCATGATCGTCATTTTTTAAGAAATCCAAACCGTTCACTGAACTCCACTTGAAATTTCGGACAGGAAAGGTGGGTTTCGGAAGTTTAATGGTGTGGCCTAGGAGACTTTTAGGTCTGCCGTCCGTTAGATGTTTAGACAGCTGGAATCCCATCCTCTGTGTTTCTTCAAATTCTGCCAGCTAGGCTTTGGTAAGCTTGGCCGTGGGAATCTAATGGATGGTATGGATTACCATTTTGGATAGTGGGTGGGGCCCACAACTGCCTCAAGCTCTATTGCGTAACAGAGCTTCCGCAACGATCGATGTGATGATGGTGGGCCCCACATCAATGTTGAGTGGAAAATCCACTCCGTCCATAATATTCCCGACGAAAAACCGTTCAAAAGGGCTAAAACCGACCTGATTTCTGCGTGGCCCTCAGAACTTTGCGTTGCACCGTTCGTTATACATTTGCAATTGCATCCGCATATGTGTGCATGCATGGGTCCCAGAAAACACGTGAGGTACGGTCGGTTTTGCCTTTCAATCACATTGGATGGATCGGATCTGTAAAAAAAAATCGAGGGGTGGGTCCCACTATCAACCAATCGGACGGACAGAGTTAGGCACTGTTGCATCTACGATCTTTCTGTGAGAAATCCTCGGTCAGCGCTTGCTGACCGAGTTCTTAAAATTCGGTGCGCGGCTGGAGTACCACCCTATAAACGTGCAATGCTCACGTGGGTCCCAAGGTGATGTATATATGAAAAATCTGCTCTGTCCATCCTTTCCATCATATCATTTTATGCGTTGAATCCAAAATAGAGGCGAATCCAGAGAGTAGGTGGGCCCCACTTAAGGAATTACGGGGCTGATCTGTCTGTTGGGCCACTTATAGAGGGATCCACTGGGCAAATTTTGACGTGTGCGGTTAATTTAGCATCCTCGGACCCTGTATAAAGTTTCGAGCTGAACAGATGGTGGAAACCCTGTGATCTTGCATTCTGGCTGACTTTCAGGCCACTTGAACTTCAGTTTCGTGATCTTCTCGGGTCTCTGGCGTGTAATTCCGTTGATTTTGATCTCATGGAGTCCGTTCCTTGCCTTGGTGAATCTTGAGCGCTAAAACCATGCTTCTAATACCCATTTTCAGTTCAAGCTCCTAAATACATCCTGCATCACAAACACGATTAAATGGGTCCATTAAACAGTATAAGTTCGTAAATTCAGACAATAACTGGGTCTGATATGTAATATTTGACCCTCAACACAACCCCCTCAACCAGCATTTTGCTAGTCCCGAGCAAAATATGCGAAAAATAAATTAAGAATTACAGGACAATTTCTACAAATTCGAATGATATTTGAAAAACCAATTCAGATACCAGATTTCTAAGATTCATGAGTGTTGATTATTAATTTTCCCTGGAATCAATCTCACGGTAACTTCATAATCAAGTTCAAATATTAATCCATCAATTAGAAAAATTATAAACATTGAGTTCCATAGATGTATAGTGTAAACCCGGCTTACCATCATTAACATTCACTTCTTTATTTCAGGATATCATTGGTAATCAACAAGAGAATTCATGATAACCAAGACTTAAACCCAACTTGCCTCATAGATCATTTTTTTTTTCAGTCTTTTGATTTTTCTATTAAAGGTACGCCAAGAGGGGGAATCAAATCCTTACCTATAGGGAGCAAACCTATGGTGAAGACCGTATACCCAAACTTTTTTTCACATATTATCCATGGGGAATTAAATCTACACCTATAGGGAGCAAACCTATGGTGAAGATTATTCACCCACCCCTTTTCCAACGGCAATTGTAATTTCTTTTTCTTCAATTGATCATGACGGACAATTTTTCAGCTTAGTGATTACCAAGTTAATCCTTCAATATTAAACTGAAACCTTAATGTGTAAGCGAGATGTGTCCTGTGAAATCATGACTCAATCAATGTTTGAAACCTCTAATCATGAATTAATAATTCAAACTTAACTGTGAAATCTAACGAAGCAACTGAATCCAAGAGTAGTAAATCACCAACATTCCATATTCTGTAATTCTAAATCAAAGATGGTCAAATCACTTGAATTCACTAGAAAGTCCAGCAAAATTTAAAAATTTTCACAATTTTTGCTCAAGACTAAGAAAAATACTGATTAGGTTACCTAATCTCCCACCCCCAACCTAAAATTTACATTGTCCTCAATGTAAAAGATATAAGCCTGCCATGCACATGGGACAACGATAGTAAAGAAAAAGTGGTGGGAAGATAGTACCTGGATGACGAATCGAGAGAGATTTTTCAAGAGATTTGCTGGAAGAGATCAGGTCAGTACAGGAGAGAAAGCAACACAAAACTAACAAAAATGAAATCCTACCTATACCACTTTCGTAGGTGCTCTCAATTGCATTTAGCGTATGCAACAAGCCTTTAAACCCCTAGGTTGCCCCTAGTGGACGAGTTGTAGTCTCGTAAGGGTTTACAGTAATGTTACCCACAAACATTGAACTAACTAAATAGGAAAATGAAATGAATTGAAAAGCTGGGTTGCCTCCCAGGAGCGCTAAGTTTACCGTCTATCCTAAAACAGCATAAAGGAAACTACCCTAGTCCTATGAAAGCAGGGAAAAGCTACTCGATCATCCGCAAGGTTCCTCTTCCGGCCAGTACCGTGATAAATTTCTCAGTAGGTTACTTAACAGGATCATCTAAAAGCCCTTTTTGCAATAGGCTTGGATGCCCTGGAGCATGACATTCCAGAGAAACTTATGTACCTTATCAAAAATTTGTTATGGTTCGCCTGAGGTATCCAGAGTATATACGATTCACCTGCGACAGAAGAAGTTTCGAAGTTAGTATCCCATGGTGAATTAGAGACTACAAGTAGATCAAATTGAGAAAAAATTTCAAGAAGTGGTGTAGTCTCAACACATTCCGAAGTATCAGACTTTGGTTCAATTTTTAGCTCCTCCTCCCTTAATGGTAAACATTCAGGATCTGTGGAAGGAGGGGCTTCAGAGTAAGGGTTTTCTCGATTAGTGATGACTACCGAGATATTGTTTTGCAAGGCATTCACTATGTCTCTTATCATGGGATCATTTGAATCTGCAAAGTGTGCCAAGCAATCATCCAAAGAGTTGGGAAATTCAGTTGAGCGTGACTTATGTTCCATATTAGAGCTCATGATGATTTGCCCAAGAAATCCATCGTCTTTAAAGGTAAATGGAGGTGTGCTCTCTTGCTCCAGCCCTGCACAGACAGATAGAGGGTCAGTAGATGAAGTATTGATGTGCGGACTCTGTTCATTGATACTACTCAGCAGAGGCATTGAATTGTCATTATTCAACAGTTCAGATGGTGGCCTCAACTGGGTGGTTTCAAATTCAAGAGTCATATCGAGTATCTCGTCCATCTGCCGAATCATATCATCATGTAATTCAGAGAAGTGGTCCAAATACGTTTCACAAGAGTTAGAAGGGTCGGTTGTAAGGGGCCCGTCCTCTACCTTTAAATCAGACATGTTAGGTGAGGGGAGTGGCTCATTATGACCGACCACTTCGTGTACGTCTTGATCATTGACTTGGACCAAATTTGAGATTGATTCGAAGGGAATTTGGGTTGCACATTCATAATCATCTTCCCAATACGCATCATCGTCTACTTCCATGCAGTGCACACTTGGGATGGGATCGCTTTCCTCACATTCTATTTCCAGATTGGGTTGAGGTTCATATAAACTAACCTCTTCCTCTTTATTGAACTCAAGTGTGTCATGTGAGTGGGGTGTGTCATCATCATTATATTTGAAAGACAACCATGTTTCTTCCCCATTCTTTTGAACAGTCATTGAGATCGACTCATCGGGGAATTGAACCGTATGCTCATTAATGGAATCCAACTCCTCATTCCAAATTCCAGTTTCGTCAGCGAGTGAGGATCACTTTCTGGCATTGTATTTAGGATTGGATTGTAGTTGGGATGCTGCGAGCTTCCTTTATCCTCTCGAGGCGCGAATTGAGTGCTTCCATTGTTTTTCTAATTTCCGCAAGACACTCCATGTTATCTTTGAACTTTCTCTTGGATCGTTTACAGTTGGATCTCAAAGGTATGGGATCCAAGAGAATAATTATTACAACATGTTGTTGGTTCAAATTTTCCCGTTTGATGGTTCCACTTGGTTATAGTCATAGTGATCATACATGGGAGAATATGATGTTTGATAATAATCCTCATTCCCATAATTACGATCGTATACGGCCCTATTAACCGATGGAACATAACGTTCTAATCGGTCCTCAATGTCTGTTCTCGATGGAGAGAAATCTTGAGGTATATGTTGAATTCCACAACCTTCAGGCATTCCCCAATATATCCTATCCATCTCAGCGTATGTACGTACCCACGATTCCATGGTAGAACCTTAACTCTGAGTCTAATCCTAGAAGAAAGCAAAATCCTACAGCAATACAGAAAGCTAGAAAGAGAAAGAGAAAGAATTAGAAAGAAGTTACCAAGTTGGAAGTTCCTATGTTAGAATCCTGCAAAATAAAACAAAAGAAATTAGTTTCTAAAAATAGAATACCTAAAGTTAGAAAGTTCTAAAAAAAACCTAATCCTAAAATAGAAAATAGTGTTAGTTTCTAAAAAGGAAAAAGAATTTCTAAAATAAATGAAAGCCTAGAAATAGAAAATTTCTAAAAAGAGAAAGTTAGCTTCTAAAAAGGAAACCTAGAATAAGAGAATTTCTAAAACTAAAATCCTAATTCTAAAAATAGAAAAAGTAGAAAATTAGAAAGAAATTACCGAGTTAGAAGTGTATGTTAGGATCCTCCAAAACAGAAAACGGGTTAATTTCTAAAAATCAAACAGAAAAAATTCTAACCTAGAATTAGAAAATCCTAATCCTAAACTTGTCCTAAAACTAGTTAATCTCAGAAAACATAGCCGTCTCCATTAAGTTAATGGCCTCAAAAACTTGTTCACTCCCCAAGTATATGGTTGTGATGTAGTAATAAACTCGGTAAGACCGAGGTCGAATCCACAGGGACTGAAACCTGTACGTAATCTGAAACTAACTAGAACTAGAACTAGAATGAGATGAAATCTAAATCAATTGTGATTTGAGGAATAATTGTAAAATTATTATCTAAAACTAAAGAAAATTCAGAGAAGGGAAACTAGGGATTTAGAGGATCCACTTGTAGAGATCAGGGAGATCTTATGCCTGGATTAAAAATCAGGGAAATTAACTGAATTGTCGTTGATAAAGTTTTCAAGAGATGAGAGGTATATGAATTAGAATGGATTCCATCACCAAACCATGCCCAGGAGACAAAGCAAACAACAGAATTAAACTAATTACCAACCAATCAACATGTTTATAAAGGTTAGGAAGGATACCGTCATCCAACCATGCCCAGGAGACGATGGTGAACAACAGGGCTTCCTGACGTCATAAAACATAAAAGGAGAAAGAAATACTCAAAGCCATCGCAGACCCATTGTAATTCCAGTCACAACAGACCATTAAAGACTAAAAACATTCCCTTAATTAAACCCAAATCAACATCGGTTCGATGATAAGGCACAAGCAAAGAGACATCCCATCACGCTACAAGCTTCACCTCTTAGCCCTAGCTAAGAGGATTTAGCCACACATGAGTGGACTAGATCTCATGAATCTAAATAAAAATATAAATAAAATAAATAACAAGTAAATCCTCCATGTTTCTCTCCCTGCTCCACGTCTCCCTTCCAATTCAAGATGCTGCCTCAAGCCCAGCCGTCCTTCTCCTCCAGAGTTAGATCCCTCTTATAGGCCGAGGTCGGCGTCCGAAAATCAGGCCCTGTGGAGAGTCTTCCGTACTCCGTATCTGGCTGGAGAAGAGTCAGTTTAGAGAACTGACTCCCAGTTACGCAGCAGAAAAAAAAAACCTCCATTTGAAACGGAATTTTCTGCAGCAAAAGTTCAATCCAAGACGTTCAGTCGTCTTGGCTTTAATCAGTCCCATCATGGACAGTATTTGGACGGTCCAGATAGAAAAACCGATCCTCCCCCTGATTGCAGAACGCCCCGGAAGTCTCGGTTTTCCCGGACTGTGTAGACGCACTGAAACTTCCGCTGGCTGACGGTGGGGTCCATGATCGTCATTTTTTAAGAAATCCAAACCGTTCAATGAACTCCACTTGAAATTTCGGACAGAAAATGTGGGTTGCGGAAGTTTAATGGTGTGGCCTAGGAGACTTTTAGGTCTGCCGTCCGTTAGATGTTTGGACAGCTGGAATCCCATCCTCTGTGTTTCTTCAAATTCTGCCAGCTAGGCTTTGGTAAGCTTGGCCGTGGGAATCTAATGGACAGTATGGATTACCATTTTGGATAGTGGGTGGGGCCCACAACTGCCTCCGCAAGCTCTATTGCGTAACAGAGCTTCATAACGATCGATGTGATGATGGTGGGCCCCACATCAATGTTGAGTGGAAAATCCACTCCGTCCATAATATTCCCGATGAAAAACCGTTCAAAAGGGCCAAAACCGACCTGATTTCTGCGTGGCCCTCAGAACTTTGCGTTGCACCGTTCGTTATACATTTGCAATTGCATCCGCATATGTGTGCATGCATGGGTCCCAGAAAACACGTGAGGTACGGTCAGTTTTGCCTTTCAATCACATTGGATGGATCGGATCTGTAAAAAAAATTGAGGGGTGGGTCCCACTATCAACCAATCGGATGGACAGAGTTAGGCGCTGTTGCGTCTACGATCTTTCTGTGAGAAATCCTCGGTCAGCGCTTGCTGACCGAGTTCTTGAAATTCGATGCACGGCTGGAGTACCACCCTATAAACGTGCAATGCTCACGTGGGTCCCAAGGTGATGTATACATGAAAAATCTGCTCCGTCCATCCTTTCCATCATATCATTTTATGCATTGAATCCAAAATAGAGGCGAATTTAGAGAGCAGGTGGGCCCCACTTAAGGAATTACGGGGCTGATCTATCTGTTGGGCCACTTATAGAGGGATCCACTGGGCAAATTTTGACGTGTGCGGTTAATTTAGCGTCCTCGGACCCTGTATAAAGTTTCGAGCTGAACAGATGGTGGAAACCCTGTGATCTTGCATTCTGGCTGACTTTCAGGCCACTTGAACTTCAGTTTCGTGATTTTCTCGGGTCTCTGGCGTGTAATTCCGTTGATTTTGATCCCATGGAGTCCGTTCCTTGCCTTGGTGAATCTTGAGCGGTAAAACCATGCTTCTAATACCCATTTTCAGTTCAAGCTCCTAAATACATCCTGCATCACAAACACGATTAAATGGGTCCATTAAACAGTATAAGTTCGTAAATCCAGACAATAATTGAGGTCTGATATGCAATATTTGACCCTCAACACGTTCACTCGGTTATTTTGATATTCATATTGCTCGCGAAGTGTTTAATGCAATGACTCAATGAAGTGCTAATTCAGGTGCATACATTCTTGGCGAGATCGACTAGTGGCATGGAAGGAATGGATACGAAATAAATAACTACAAAAAATAAAAATAAAAATAAAAAAAACTTCACATTATAAAACTGCCCTCAAATCATGATTTTCACATTGCCCACACAGTGTTTAATGAAATACTTGTATATTGCTGCAACGGTTTTACATTTTGTGAAAAATTGAAGGCATACTCTTATGTGTTTGAGAAAATGTCGCATATGCTTGAACTCAGCTCGAACTGGTCCAACATGCTGACTAAACCGAGCCGAGCTAGCTAGTCAGGCTCAAGGACTGAGCCGATTTTGAGCTGGGGTTAGTTACTGGTCGAGTCAAGTGGAGCTGTGATAAGCTCGACTCATGTACAGCTCTATTCACAGCTTGGATGTAAGAAATCCTTCGAATTTGACCTTCAATGGATTTCTTTAATCAATTTGGGATTTCTAAGATTAAGGATGTTGAAAGAAAATGTCTTATATAGTTGTTGTTTTTGCTTGTCAATCTTATCTTTAAGAATGGAAGCTAATTCAATTAATATAGGTTTTTTTCGGAATATTATTATACATTCCCTTTTAATGGTAGAGGTGTAAATGCGACGAAACATACGATTCACCATTCGACCTGACCTAATGAAAAGGGGGTCTATGTTGAAAAATTGGACTTAGAGAATAGGTGTGAGCCCAAAAGTTTATTTTAAATTACACAAAATTAACTCGAGCAACACAAAACCAATTTGAAAATGGTTTTGCTCAACCCCAAATGAAGTTAGCTTAACCTAGACTTAGGATAAGTAGTAACTAATATAAAAACAAGAAGGTCTGAATGTTTGTTTGATTAATTAATATTTTACAAGGCAAGTGGAATATTAGCAATCCTTGATGATTATCCTAAAGCTAATATTAAACTCATTTAATGATAGAATTCTGATGTAGGACATGGCACAAATTCATTCCAAGTATAACTGGATCAAAAGAAGGCCAAACAAAAGCGAAAGTAATCCATTAGATTTGCCCAAGTCCTACATAGTTCATGATGTAATTGGGCCTCAGGCGCATCTTGTTCAAATAAATTCAATCTAAATTTGGAGAACTTCTTGTTTGAAGTGTGAACTGTAAATCAACCGTAACTTTGATTCGAGAATCGTCATAGAATGCAAAATATATCGATCTTTACCGTAATGAGCCATCGGAGGTCAATCAACCCACATAGTAGGTTGTGTCATACTTCTGGTTCAAATTTGGATTTATTTTTTTAATTTATTATTTTTAGAGATTCTAATTTTTATCTTAATTTTTTAATTTTAGAATTTTAAGATTCTTTTCTTTTTAAGAAATTATTTGTAATCATACTAAGACTCTTCCAATAAGTTTATCTTAAACTTTTTATTTTTGTCAAATTACGCTTTAAATGAGTTTTACTATTTTAGTACAGTTTTTAATTAAGTTAGAATTTTGCTGTTTTGATAATTATGAATTAATTTTTTTATTGATTATGTAATTGAGAAATCATATATATACATTACACATTATTCAATAAAATATTTGAATTTTTTATCTTGTCACTTCTAGCAGATTTAAGAATTACATTATGGATTTAATGTTTTAATTACTCAAAGAATATAATGATCTTCTTCTCATTAACTCCTTAGGCCCTTCCCTTTCCTGCCTCAAATTCAACTTGTCAGAGGATCTTTAGCACCAAAATGAGAAGAGAATCTCTCTCTCTCTCTCTCTCTCTCTCTCTCTCTCTCTCTCTCTCTACATGTCTTACACAACGTAAACTCACATAAACCCAACCAATGACATAAATGGGATAGGCATGGTCTTGGTACATCCAAACTCAACCTATTAAATAAATAAGCCTACTTTCTTCCTCTTCTTCTTTTTCCCTCTCTCTCTCTCTCTCTCTCTCTCTCTCTCTCTCTCTCTCTCTCTCTCTCTCTCTCAAACTTGAATTCAATCCATATCTATTTAAAATTTTAATTGGTTGGTTCAAAAGTTAAAATTTCTGAAACAATTATTAACTTGGTTGGGTTTAGACCCCATGTAGATCCAACCCAACGATCATTTACCCTACTTAATTAATGATTGAAAACTAATACCTTTAACCACCCAAACCTTATCCTGTTGTGCTGTAACAAGCTTATATTGTGGAGTTTTTAATACCCACCTTATCATTAATGCTGTTTGTATAAGATAAAGAAAATTTTTAATTATTTGTTACAACTATAATTGAGTAGTGAGTCATGTGCACGGATACAAATTAGGTAGCGAGGCTCTTACCATCTTTGGCTGTGGTGTGGTGTGGTATGGTGCAATTAATTGTTAGGATTTGATTGGTGGGGCAGTAAAATGTCTACATGGTCATCTCACAACACAACCCTTGCTACACCGTTGTGCATCACTTCACATTTAATGGAAGCATATGAAATGGGCAGGTTTCCATTATTGGGAGATTTTTTTTATATACTCTGGCTGGCCATGATGCTCATAAGATAAATGCTAAAACTTAGAGTAGTTGAATAATTCAAACCTTTGATTCGTGGACAACTTATTTTTAAAAGAAGCCATTGGAAACTTTTCATTCAACCATTCACTTAATGTCCTAAACTTAATTCACTTAACTTAAACCAACACCTTAACCTAAACATATAACCCGAACCCGAACCTGAACCCGAATTCCTAAACCTAAACCCAAACCTAAACCTATAACCTAAACCTATTCTCAAATCCCTAAACCTATAACCTAAACCTATTCTCAAATCCCTAAACCTATAACTTGAACCTAAACCTAAGCCTATTCTCAAATCCCTAAACCTATAACCTAAACCTATACCTAAACCTATAACTTAAACCTATAACCTATAACCTAAACCCAAACCTAAAGCTATAACCTAAACCTATACCTATAACCTATAACCTATAACCTAAACCCAAACTTAAACTCAATCCCGAACCCGATTTCCTAAACCTAAACCTTAACCTATTCTCAATTCCCTAAAGCTATAACCTATAACCTAAACCTATAACCTTAACCTAAGCCTAAAACCTTAACCTAAACCTAAAATCTAAATGTATTCTCAAATCCCTAAACCTAAACCTACACCTAATCCTAATCTCAACTCCTAAACCTAAACCTAAACTTCAAAATCCAAACCTAAACCCGATCCAGAACCCGATTTCCTAAACCTAAACCTTAACCTATTCTCAATTCCTAAACCTATAACCTATAACCTATAACCTATAACCTATAACCTAAACCTAAACCTAACCTAAACCTAAAACCTAAATATATAACCTTAACCTTAACCTAAAACCTAAACCTAAACCTAAAACCTAAAACCTAAATGTATTCTCAAATACCTAAACCTAAACCTACACCTAATCCTAATCTCAACTCTGTAACCTAAACCTAAACTTGAAAACCCAAATCTAAACCCGATCTCAAACCCAAACCCGATTTCCTAAACCTAAACCTTAACCTATTCCCAATTCCCTAAAGCTATAACCTATAACCTAAACCTAAACTATAACCTTAACCTAAACATAAAACCTAAACCTAAACCTAAAACCTAAATGTATTCTCAAATCCCTAAACCTAAACCTACACATAATCCTAATCTCAACTTCTTAACCCAAACCTAAACTTGAAAACCCAAACCTAAACTCGAACTCGAACCTGAACCCGATTTCCTAAACCTAAACCTTAACCTATTTTCAATTCCCTAAACCTTAACCAATAACCTAACCTAAACCTAAACCTATAACCTACACTTATAAACTATAACCTAAACCTATAACCTAAACTTGTAACCTTAACTTAAACGTAAAACCTAAACCTAAACCTAAGACCTAAATGTATTCTCAAATCCCTAAACCTAAACCTAAACCTAAACCTATAACCTACAACATTAACATAAACTTATAACCTAAACCTATGACCTACAACATTAATCTAAACCTATACTTATAATCTAAACCTATTCTCAAATCCCAAAACCTATAACCTATAACCTAAACCTTAACATATAACCTAAACCTTAACCTATAACCTATAACCTAAACTCAATTCCCTAAACCTTAACCTATAACCTAACCTAAACCTAAACCTATAACCTACACTATAACCTAAACCTAAACCTAAACCTAAAACCTAAACCTAAAACCTAAAACCTAAATGTATTCTCAAATCCCTAAACCTAAACCTACACCTATTCCTAATCTCAACTCCCTAACCTAAACCTAAACCTAAAACCTAAATGTATTCTCAAATCCCTAAACATAAACCTACACCTATTCTTAATCTCAACTCCCTAACCTAAACCTAAATCTAAACCTATAACATTAACCTAAACCTAAACCTAAAACCTAAATGTATTCTCAAAGCCCTAAACCTAAACCTACACCTAATCCTAATCTCAACTCCTTAACCTAAACCTAAACTTGAAAACCCAAATCTAAACCCGATCCTGAACCCGAACCCGATTTCCTAAACCTAAACCTTAACATATTCTCAATTTCCTAAAGCTATAACCTATAACCTAAACCTAAACCTATAAAACTATAACCTTAAACCTAAAAACCTAAACTTAAACCTCAAACCTAAATATATTCTCAAATCCATAAACTTAAACCTACACCTAATCTTAATCTCAACTCCTTAACCTAGGCCTAAACTTGAAAACCCAAACCTAAACCCGAACCCGATTTCCTAAACCTTAACCTTAACCTAAACCTAAACCTTAACCTATAACCTATAACCTATAACCTAAACTCAATTCCCTAAACCTTAACCTATAACCTAACCTAAACCTAAACTTATAACTTACACTTATAACCTAAACCTAAACCTAAATCTGTAACCTTAACCTAAACGTAAAACTTAAACCTAAACCTAAAACGTAAATGTATTCTCAAATCCCTAAACCTAAACCTAAACCTAAAATGTAAATGTATTATCAAATCCCTAAACCTATAACCTATAACACTAACATAAACTTATAACCTACAATATTAACCCAAATCTATACTTATAACCTACAATATTAACCCAAATCTATACTTATAACCTAAACCTATTCTCAATTCCCAAAACCTATAACCTAAACCTAAACCTATAACCTATAACCTATAACCTATAACCTATAACCTAAACCCATAACCTATAACCTAAACTCAATTCCCTAAACCTTAACATATAATCTAAACCTAAACCTATAACCTACACTATTACCTAAACCTAAACCTATAACCTAAACTTAAACCTAAAACCTAAAACCTAAATGTATTCTCAAATCCCTAAACCTACACCTAATCCTAATCTCAACTCCCTAATCTAAACCTAAACCTAAACTTGAAAACTCAAACCTAAACCCAATCCCAAACCCGATTTCCTAAACCTAAACCTTAACCTATTCTCAATTACCATAAATGAAGGGGTACTTTCATCTGTGACTGTCATGCATTCTTTTATTTGTTTTGTAAGTTAACATAAATTTAACTCTAATCAATGCCTATACAACATGTTAGGTGCCATGCTCTGAAAATCATTTGATCTATAGTTTGGACCCTGAATGTGTCTAATATATACAATATATTAGGTGTCATTCTCTGAAAATCGTTTGCATCTTAAGGATTCTCTCGTATTGTAATATTTTCATTTGCATTGCTTTTATGATTTATCCATTTCGTTTACATCTTTAGAATTCTCTCGTCTTTTCAATTGTTTCTTGGTGGGTATGCTGGCAATGGAATGAAATTTAGGCCTGCGTCAAATTAACTCAGGTTTGATTGGAATTACTTGTAATATATTAATGTTCAAATGTTTGTCAAGCCTATTAAAGACTTTAATATTCCACTGAAATGACACATCAGCATGGCCTGTTTTAGTATATTACTCTGTTTTAGTATGACTAATTTTAAATCCTTTAGATTCTAAAGCACCCCTCCATAAACCAGAGCTTAACTATAAAATAAAAAGCTTACCAAGTATTGAAAATTGAGACTCTATGGTAGTGGTGAGCCAAATGATGGTTCAACCTGTGTTTAAAATGAACTTCAATCTCTATTTAAAATGTCATTACTACATTTCAGGAGTACATATCTTTTCAGCTTCTTACCCTTACTCCATTTTCTTCCTGATTTTTTCGCTAGAAAACCAAGTATATATCATTGGGTCTAAGTCTAGTCCAACTTTCAAGTTGTTTCAAGAAATATGTTTTCATTTTCTTGTTTTTCTTCTCTATGTTCTTGCAGCTAACAAGGTTTATTTTCTCTATGATATATTGTTTCTCATCTTATAACAGGTAATAAAAAGAGAAAAGATGGCAAGGCTTCGAGAGCAGATAGCTGTGCAAAAGGCTAAGGAAACAGAACTGAATAAAACAATTTACATAACAGGTATTGCAATTTCTGCTATTTGTCTAAATCTAGATTGGAACTTTGGATGACTACAAGTTTCACTTATTATATTTCTTTTCTTTTTTCTTTATCCCTTTCATTAGAGGAAATGATGTAGGAAAAACAAATGTTAACAACTGTCTCATGAAATCTCCCCTTACCGGGCTTAGTATGGTTGAGATCCTTGCCAACACAAATCTAAATTAAGAACAACGGCAACTGTTGGATGTTATGTTATCTTCTGGAGATTTGGTTTTGCAACTTATCAACGACATTCTTGACCTCTCTAAGGTGGAGTCAGGTACAAGATTCATTTATTTTCTAGTAAGGCATGTAGAGGTGACTTATAATTTCATATCTATGAACTTGAGAAATAAATCAATACAAGTGGTAATGTGTTTGAATTCAAGTACCTTACACACAATTCAAGTTAATTGTAGAGTTAGAAGTCGTGTTACAGTTCTTTTAGTTTCCTTCTCAAAGTACAATCTCTTACTAGTGGTAATGTGTTTGAATTCAAGTACCTTATATCATTGTGTTTCCATTTCAACATATTCTAGCATGTCTTGGGATATTTTGGCTTATCTTTGTTTACTAAAGACAATTCAATTTAGTATTGTCTGAAATTGTAGATGAACAAGGCACATTAAGTTATAAGTCTTTCAAACTTATTGCAGATTGTTGATTCTCTTTTAATACAATGCAACAATGACACTTGGCATATTGCAAAAGCTTGGGGTGGCAGCAGAAGTTTTTAATCTCTGGTTTCAGATGCTACAATGGGTTTAAAAAAAAAAAGTGGTTTGCATGCTAATTTTAGAATGTGACTTCTGCTTCTCAGATTGTTTTCCTCCTCATGTTGTAAAACTTTTCTTGTGGCTTCAATAGCCTATAGTGATTGCAGGGAACATGATAAGAAAGGTTGCTTGTTGGGATTGACTTCACTTCTTGCACTTCCTGTCGACCAGTTACCCGGAGAAGCACTGGAACGTGTGTTTAGAGCAACACTTGACCTGCTTGTTGCTTACAAGGATAAGTTGCAGGTACTGCTAATTTCATTGGATGCTTTTTCTTTTCTTTTTCCTCTTTCCTTTTCTTTCTACTAATAAACTCAAATTCGTAACTGAAAATCAATGTGCATCATGTTTTCCTTATGATAACTCTTTTTAGTTTTACCTTTTTATTCTGCTTATTTTGGGTCTTCCAAGAGGCTCGACAGTTCATTCCAGCTCAGCTACACATGCTTTTGACTGAGATTTGACAAGTAGGGATAGCCTGACAGTTTTTCCACATATTATGCACATGTTTCACTTGGAGAAGGTTTTCCATGTTAGTATTTTTAGAGTCTTTTACAGGAACTATGCAAGTTTAGAATTGCTCCTAGATTAATCCTAATAAAGGATAGTTAGCTTCTCTAGTCTTTGTACTAAGATTAGAGATAGATGGATTTTGGCTCAATGGATTTAGGTGATTTGTTAGAAAAGATCTACATTAGCTAACCAAAGTCAATCTACAGCACGTGATTTGGATGTAGTATGATCATGAGTTATGCAGGTTCATTAAAATTGTGGCTTTGAGTGTGGTGGATCATTTTCAAATACAATGTATGTGCAGGGTCAAAGATTTAGCCAATACCTTCAAACCATGGCTTTTGGATCAAGGGATTGAGGGTGCTTTGCTATACATTATCTACACTGGGCTCTAAACATGATTCCTCTGTCATTTGGAGCATTCTTTTTCAAGAAAACAAAAAAAAGAGCCAACAAAATATCAATTCGTGTTGGACATAATGGACAATCCAATCAACTTTTGAATAATTTTTTGTATTTTATATATGATGTTAAACTTATATGTATTTATGTGTGGATGAATGTAATGTGGATAAGATTGTTTGCGTTTGGATGGATGTAGTTTATGTTTGGATGGATTTACGTAGTTTGGGTTTAGATGGATGTGAATGTGAATATGATGAAATATATTATATAACAGGTGTATATCAGGAAGAATATCTGTAAAATTTATTGTAACAGGTGTATATCAGGAATTTGTGCGGAATTTTGTGATGGAATGTTTTTTTTTTTAAAAAAGAGACTTTTACCTACGAAAATTTTCGTAGGTAAAAGTTTTGTAAATATTGGGTAGAAGTTTCTTACGTATTTTTTAGCGACAACATTTTTCGTTGCTAAAAGTTTTGTAATTAGTTTTAGCGACGAAAAATTTCGTCGCTAAAAATTTCGCATTTATTTTTTAGTGACCAAAACATTCATCGCTAAAATTTTTGTAATTATTTTTAGCGACAAACTATCGTCGCTAAAAGTTTAACATTTATGTTTTAGTGACGAAAATATTCGTCGCTAAAAGTTTTGTAATGATTTTTAGCAACGATAACTATCGTCGCTAAAAGTTTAACATTTATTTTTAGCGACGAAAATATTCGTCGCTAAAAGTTTTGTAATTATTTTTAGCGACGAAAACTACCATCGCTACAAGTTTCACACTTATTTTTTAGCGATGAAAATATTTGTCGCTAAAAGTTTTCTAATTCTTTTTAGCGATGAATGTTTTCGTCGCTAAAAAGTTTGTGTTTACTGACGATTTAAATTTTTCGTCGTTGGCAAAAATTTTCGTCGCCAAAGTTTGTAGCAACGAAATTTTGACTTTTAGCGACGAAAATTGTCGTCGCTAAAAGTGTATATGGTCATCTCACACCACAACACAACCCTTGCGACACCGTTGTGCATCACTTCACATTTAATGGAAGCATATAAAATGGGCAGGTTTCCATTAATTATTGGGAGATTTTTTTTATATACATTGGATGGCCGTGATGCTCATATGCATGCACTTAAAATGGTGCACGTGAAAAATATTAACTCAAATCAAACTTACCACGTTGTGGATCCTAAGATGCGTGCTAAAATTTAGAGTGGTTGAATAATTCAAACCTCTGATTCGTGGACACTTATTTTTAAAAGAACGCCACCGGATACTTTTCATTCAACCGTTCACTTAATGTCCATAAATTTAAATGTTGAATAATCAAATATGACTAAATTTCTGTTCATAACACATCTATACTGAAACGCATAATTTATTTAGATCATTTAATGAAATACTTATATTCCACGTGTACAATTTCTGTAATATCTAAGTGCCTGACTATCATTCATCACACTATGCCAGAGCATCAAATGTATCCTTCTTGTATTTAACTTAGTCGATAAGATACATATCCTCAATTATCTCTACCCAACAAATGGACACGTGTGGTGAGCATAAACATTCACACCATAGGCCCCGAGACCCTGGCTCAAAAGTCGCACTGTCGGGCCAATCCTAACCATCCAGCCAATGGATTGGGAAACGCTGCATCGATAGCTGCCCACTTTTTGTTTTTATCCATTCATGTGCAGTGACGTTTCACAGCACCAACTTAAAATAATAATAATAATAATAATAATAATAATAAAATCCCTACTAGATGAATGGTTCGGATCCTGTAAGTGTGTCTATCTGAAATTTTATATAAAATTTTGGGCCGAAACCTGTGTTAGTTATGCAAGACTGATAAATGGTAGTGACTCGTACTCACACGTGGCACTGATGTACAGTTATCCAGATCATGCGAATTGCGCATCACATTTTGGATTGGGCGAAGCTTTGTAGTCACACTGTTCAATTAATCCTAACCATCCAGTCATTGGGTATCGAGTGGATGGTTAAGCGTAAAATAGTGAGCTGTCTATTCTGAAGAGGAAAATGGGATGAGTTAATATTCTCTTCTCACTGAATATTACGCATGTTCACAGTCGATCAGCGATTTGGACGGTCTGGATGGCCGCATAACTATGCCATCTGTACAGTTGAAGAGTCTCCACCATTTTATAATTTAAGATAAACTAACAAACGTGTCTGCCGTCTAGCCAAAGCTTCACGTGGGTCACGTGAATGGGACCCGCCCAGCGCAAGCAATACAGTGGGCGCGGATTGGATACTGACAAGGTCAGTAGCCCAATCACTACTGAAGTGACGTTACCAAGCTCCGTGGATCCCACCATGATGCTTGTGTTGTATCCATGCCGTCCAACCATTTTTAAGATATCGTTTTATGGTATTATAAAGAGAGTGGAATAGATTTAAATTTCAAGTGGACCCACCGCGGAAAACTGTGGGAGCAGTCACACCCACCGTTGAAACATTTATAGGGGCCACCGTGATGTATTTTTGATATCCAACCTATTCATAAGTTAACATAGAGATAGATGAAGTGAAAACAAAAAATATCAGCTTGATTGGAAACTATCGTGGCTCCTAAGAAGTTTTGAACGGTATATGTCACGGTCCCGCCGCCTATTTTCTACGGTGGGTCCACTTGAACTATAGATCTATCTCATTCTCTTTGTAATGCCATAAAATGATCTTTAAAAATGATTGAACGGTATGGATACAACACATGCATCATGGTGGGGTTCACGGAGCTTCGTGACTATTGGCCTTGTCGGTATCCAATCCCTGCCCAAATACAATTGGGAAGCGGATTATATACTGACAGGTTGAGTAGCAGTCGGCTGCTGAAGTGACGTGATCAAGTTACATAGCCCCAATGTGTTATATCCACACCGTGCATCCATTTTGAGATATCATTTTAAGTCATGAGCTAAAGAATGAGACAAATAAAAATTTATAGTGGACCCACCGTATAAAATAGCGGAGAGAGTGATTCCCACTGTTGAAACTATCCTAAGGCTCACAATAATGTTTATTTGAAATCCAACCTATTCAAAAGTTAAAAAAGGCATGAAATAAGAGAAAATACAAATATCTAAAACTTTTGTGGCCTTTAGAAGTTTTTAATGGTGGGCCTCACTATCCCCACTGTTTTCTGTGTTGGGGATCACTGGAGCTTTGGATTTAACTCATTCTTTGGATATTGCCCTAAAATGATTTCTCCAAATGGATGGAAGGCTTGTATACAAAACATACATCATGGTGGGGCTAATGGAACTCGGTGACATTACTTCGGTAGCGAGTCTCACTAATCAACTAGTCAGTAGCTAATCTGCGCTCATACAATTGACGTTATGTAAGTGGGCCATGTCATAGAGTGCCCACACTGACTACCCTTTCGATCAGATGGCTAGGATTGTCCGATAGGAGTGGTTTTATGAACATAGGCTTTCCACGGGGGAGCGGATTAGCTGTTTCTAGGGTGGACAGCTTAGTGGGTCTTACCCTCACCATGTTGGGCAAAACTTGATGAATTTTTTTCATATCTACGTTGTCCATACGTTTTTTCAAATCATTTATGGATGTTATTCCAAAAATTAAGCACATAAAAATATCTGGTGGACCACGCCATTGGAAAGAAAAAAAAAACGTTAAATGACCATTAAAAGACTTTTCATGTCACAAAAAATTTGGATCAAGCTAATCTTTGTATTTTCCCTTCATCTCGGATGACCTTATCAACGGATTGGATGTCGAATAGACATTATGTATCTGCTTACAGTGGGCCTTGGGAAGTTTTAAATGGTGAGCATTCAATCATCATTGTTTCTTGTGGTGTGGTCCACTTTAGATTTGGATATCCTTAATTTTTGGGAAAGTTATCCTAAATTGAGCTATAAAAACGAATGGATGGAGTGGATATACAACATATGATCAAGGTGGGCCCCACTGTAAGGGTAACACCCACTAATAGGGGTGTACATCAAGTCGAACCGAGTCGAGCTGGTGTAACGTCCTGGATTTTCGTTTTTGAATTTCCAAAAACCTTTGAAAATTTTCATTTTAATTAACTTATATTGTCACTTACTGACCATTAACGCTTGATGTTAGCCTATACGCGAGTGGTACCAATAAATAACCATGCTAATCTGATTAATCAACCGTAGGAAGCCGACGAATCCAGCAAATCACTTAAACTGAGTTTAACCACACGATTTGTTCATATGGGGCCCACATGTAGCTGATCTATCACTGACTAATAAAGATAATCGTAACTAAATAAATATCTATTCAAAGCCGAGACAAGTAGGGGTCAGATATTAATTAAAAAAAATAAATCAATCCAGTTACTTCTTTCGCCTAAAAACCAACGGTTTAGGGTTATTAAGACCGAATCGGCGTTTTCGCTAATTATAAATAGGCCACATTATGAACTTAGTTAATTCAAACCCTTATGATTGTGCACAAGAAATCTCGATACCAATTCATTCCAGAAATACCTTGATTATCCAAACAAGCTTTATACCGCTCGTTAGTAGCCCACTAAACCTGAAATTATAGAATAATGTCCATCTCACTAGGCTTAACATTCATCGTGGGTGAAAAATCAAGATAGTACTCAAGACTGCACAACTTGGGCGAGAGGTCGAGTGCTTGAAATGCGCAAATACCCTAAGCTGAATCCTGAAACTTAAGTGAAATAGACTTTCTGCTCTTTCGCGAAGTTATGGCTTTCCAACCATTAGATCGCAATCAAACTCGAGGTATGAATTAAGGATATTTCCATGCTTATATCTATATAGTTGCGGCCCCTATCGATCACCGACGACCATTCATCGTAAGTGGGGCCCCCACGGTTGATTGAAGAGTCCGATTGTCACCCGATTCTGACAAACTATAGATCCTATAGTGGGGCACATTTCTCTTGACGTAGATGAGCCAGTGGGCCCCCGGAAAGACCCTATAAGTGGGAAACAACCTCCCTCAGGGTTAATATAATGGATAAAAGGCCAATAGGGCCATTTGCACTACTTCTGGCACTATATAAGGGCCTCATTTGGGCAACCCCTTCTTTCATACGAATTTCATACCCTAGCTTGGGTGAGGGAGAAGAGAAAGAGGAGAAAGAAAAAGAGAAAGAGAGAGAGAGAGAGAGAGAGAGAGAGAGAGAGAGAAAGCTTGGAAGAGTAAGGGTTTGTGCACATTCAGTCTCTCATCTCTCTCTCTCTATATTACATTGCCACTCTTATATCATTTATGGAGTTCTCTCGGCGGCGATTGGAGGTAAGAAATAGAATCTACTCTCTAATATAGTCTTTTGGATTAGGTTTTCTAGTCATTACAATGGTTTGTGTGATTGTTTAGGCTTTAGTGGATTTTCTTTATAACCCTAATCATAGGAGCGCTTTGAGTCGGACAAATCATTACAAAGGTGTGGACCATTATTTCTAGGTTTCCATTTATTGACCGTTGAGGGTCTGAGTTAATAATGTCTTGTGTTAAATGGGTTGTAATAGCTAGCATGTTTATATTTCATGTTTGATTGTGTTATATGATATTGGTTGGATATGGATGCTCACATGGTCGATAACATGTCTAAGTGGCAGAATGTATTGATTTGTTAATGTTCACATGCTCGATTTATTGCCTAAGTGATTGTATTACTTTATGCATGCCCACATGTTTGATTTAATGCTTTAGTGAATGTAATATCCTATGGATGATCATGTGTTCGATAAAATGCCCAAGTGGTTGCATAGTGAAATTTATGCTATAATTGTTGATGTAAAGTTTAGTTCATAGAAACACTTAAGATTGCTAAGATGTTGGGTCAGTCGGTAAATCACCCCAATCAAGGGGTGACCCAAGTTAAGGCGGTCACCCTAGGCTTATTCGATCGACCCGGGTTGAACACGGATGACCGACAGTAGCTGGACTACACGGGCTGCTTGCACCCAATGCTGGTCGTGTCGTGGTTCTACCAAGTCAATCAAATTATTCCACTAGCCGACTGATCATGTATGTTCACAATGTATGACACGACTAAATAGAATCTAGGATACCCCTTTTTCAATGGATATGTCCATTCATAACCGTTAATGCGATACGATCCCACTAAGACTCATGAGCCGGGCATGGTGGTATGGGACACCGTGTTTGAGTCATCGTCCTATGCTGGGATGACAAGACTCTCCATAGTGACCAGTGAGCACTGATGGAGGTGATAGACCATTATTCGAACGGCCCCAGTCAAATTACCCGGTCGATGGTTACCTGCTAGAGTACCGTTCGAATGACACGAGTGTGAATGGAATTGGGTGACGAGCTCTTTCCTTGTGGTAATTTGATTTTATATGATAAGCTCACACCTATGTAACGGCCTAACCACTGTTCATCTGGGCTATGGTCCAAGCGTGGGTTGGGGTGAGCCATCTGATCTGGACCCCCTTCAAAAATAGCGCTCCAGTCGGTCAGGGTAGCGTGCTGTGAGTTATTACAACCTTGGAATTAAGTGATCAAATTCGGTTTAGGTGACGACCCATACCGGGTTAATCCTCATGCATTTAGGTATCAGACCATACCCTTGAAATCGTTGATTTGTGAGATAAACGGTTAATACCTAAATTTGGATTAATGGACACTGGTAAGGAGTCACTACGTGCGGCAACGAGCCACGTGATCCGGATAAGGACTCGTGATATAATGTCGGTATCCTACCTTCGCCAATATACTGGATGAATTGAATTTAATAATTATTTGGCTAACATAATCATTCATCGCATCGCAATAGTTTAGTGTGTGGCGAAACAGGCGTTGAAGTCGCATGTTAAAGAAGTGTTGTCATTTGCGAACCAGGTGGTCGAACTCGCGTGTGAGGGAGTGTTGTTTGGAAAGGGCATGCATCATGTCATATCTTCATATGCACATTTAACAAGAGTATTTAGGAATTGTTTGATTTCTTGTTTATCATTAACTGCGCTGATTGTGTCGATAACATGTGTAACTTAGAACTAATGGAACCACTGAGTTAGCTACTCACTCCCACTTAGGGCGGTATTTTAAAACACCAATCAGGAGTATCATTAATGCAGGTACTAGTAAGATTTCAGACTGGTAGGCTTATATCGGGTTGTGCCAACGCCATTATGTTTTAGAAAATTAGGCGTAAACTGAAAGTTTTATACTTTAATCATCTTGGGTATGTATATTGTGGCTTGTATAATCCTATTTTGGGCGATCATCACTACTGGAATTATTATTTTGACTCTTACCCATAAATTTCTGAATCTTTCGTTCTCTTTACCTCGCTTTAGATTCGCTAAGTGAATTGCGTTACTCTGATTATGCACGTGCGGAATAAATATGAATCTGAATGAGGTCACATGCGCATTCTCATTTGGTTAACGCTAGGGAACTTGGGATCAAGGTCTTTGTACTCGGGTGCCGATTTTCGGGGCGTTACAACTGACCTCAGCTCGACTCGGCTCAGCCACTGGCTAACCTCAGTTCGAACTCGGCTCGGATCGGTCCTCGAGCCTGACTGGCTAGCTCGGCTCGGTCAGTAACTCGGGCCAGCTCGGGCCAAGTTCGAGCCAAGATCGAGCAGAGTTCGCCATTAAGGCATTTCCACCAACACCTTGACTGCACCTTCAAAATTCCTCTGTATGTGAAATGTTTTGGAAGAACAAAGATTAGCTTATCAATCATCTCCATAAATTGGATGAAAACTCTTCAAATCCCCTTATATTATAGGTTTGATAGCCCTACGCACCTCTCCACATGTAGCACACATGCCAATACGGCAAGCTTCTTACGTGTTCAAGCATCATGTAAGTTGATTCTGCACACTTCAAAGGTTGGCAAGTATAAAAGTGCAACCGTGCAATTGAGGTAGCAGCTACTTGGAATATCAACCATAGGAAAAACAGCTCGCCCAAACTAGCAAGCTTTTAACATCCGAGTCGATCTGGTTCAATACGAGCTGGATTCGAGCTGGATTCGATCTGAGTCAAGTCGAGCTGGGGCTTGCTCGAACTCATTTTCGAGCTAAAAAAATCAGATCGACTCGGTTCGAACTCAGCTTTGAACCGAGCCGAATCGAGCTTTTTTGAGTCGGGTCAAGCGAGCTAACCGAGCTTGCTCGGTTTGTGTACACCCCTGCCCACTAAGCGGTTACTCGGGTAATACCTAATCCGCACCCCTTCGTTAGTTAGTGGCACTGGACGCATGGTTGCGATTAAAATGTCACTCCTGGGTTAATTTAACTGACGGTGAATCATATCGCATCCATTGAAGATTTTTCCGAGCCAGAATTGGGTCCCACCTGATCTAATCATTTCTGAAAACTTAAAAAGAAGAGCCTGCTGGCCATCACTATCGCTATCCAATCTCGACAAGGAGCAATCACATCATCCATGACTCGAGGAAACACACTACATACTCGGCTTTCAAGTCAAGAAAGTGGGATCTATGGATCACTGATCCAGACCATTTATCTATTGTTCCAAACCGGAGATAGACGATGGGTCAAATTTCTCATAGTTTGGAAGATACTAGATGATTAAATATGGGCCATTGATGAAATTCTTTTTTAACCGTACACGTATGATCCAATGATTGAGAGATTGGGATCATCTTTTGAAAGTGATTTTTAATAAAATAGAGCCTACAAAATAGGATCCAATAGATCAACGATGTAGATTACTAAAAAATGTGCCCACTTTCATAGAATGAAAGCCGAGTATCTGCGCATGTACTTAGTACCGACGATATTTCCCTGAGATCGTGATAATATAGATCATAGATGTGTCGCCAATGCGAATCTCACGCCGACGATCATGGAAACGGACTGGCTACTCCCCCTGCACCAGCCAATGGCTGATGGTCGGTGCTCTGTGGGCCCCACCATGATATATGTGTTTCATCCATGTCGTCCATCTATTTTTAGAGATCGTTTTATGGTATGACACCAAAAATTAGTTATATGCCAATCCCAACTGGACCACATTACAGGAAATAGTGTTGAATGAGCGTCGGACATTAAAAACCTTTTGGGGCCCACAAAAGTTTTTTTTCAAGCTTATTTTCGTTTTTTCCCTTCATATAGGCCTGTATGACCTAATCAACAGATTGGATGTCAAATAAACAGTACAATGGGCCTTAGAAGTATTTTAATGCTGGATATCCAATCACTATTGTTTTCATGTGGTGTGGTCCACCTTAGATTTATATACCTCTAATTTTTTGGTTCAAGCACTAAAATGATCTTTAAAAATGGATGAACGGAATGGATGAAACAAACACATCATGATGGGTCCCACAGAGCACCGACCACTAGCCCCAGGGCTGGTGTGAGGGGGAGTAGCCAATCCGTTTCCGACGATTATACTTGAAGCCCACCAACATGAATCACTGTAACGGAAGCTATGTGGGGGCCATCACGATGTTGATGAGAAATCTGCTCCGTCCATCATATTTCCAAACTCACAGTAGGAATGGATCTCTAAAATAAGATGGATTCAAAACTGATGTGTTCCACGAAACAGTAACAGTGAAAATGAAAAGGCTGGAAACCTTTCCGGAGCACTTCCTTCATGATGTCTGTATCATCCAAAGTCTTCAAGAGATTACTACCATTGGAATGAACTGAAAAGACAAATATTAAACTGATCCAAAACTTTTGTGGCCCGAGGAAGGTTTCAACGGTAGCGTTGAAGCCCCACTTCTTGCTCTGGCCTGATTTAGTTGAATCTTGTATCCTCCTAATTTTTTTGATCTTGTCCTATTACGCGCTTGTGAAACTGATGGACGGAATGGATTTTCTCATAGACATCTCTGTGGGTCCCACAAAGCTTCTTGTTGGGATACAGGCAATCCTCGTCTAACACTGGCTGCATGAAGTGCGTTTAACAACCAAGTCCTGTGGGGCCATCGTGATGTGTGTCTGACACTTAGTCCGTAAATCTCCTGAGCCACTAATATTCGCCGTATACACCCACAATAAGCTTGATCCAAAACTCAGGAGAACCAAACCATTGGATAGCTGTAAATTCACTCGGTGTGGTCTACATGAGTTTTGCAACAGAATGATTTTTGGTATTTCTCTTCATCCTGGTGCGGCCCACCTGATGAACTGATCTGATGCCATATAAAGAACACGGTTACCCATTCCACAGTGAGTGCCCCATAAACACTGTGCAGTGTGGCCCACTTGAATTTTGATCGGCCTGATTTGTGGGTTCGTTTTAAAATTAGGCTTCTCAACCGATGGACGGGGTGGATTTCACGCACACATCACGGCAGGCCCACAGAGCTCTGTTTTTGCATCCTCTTTGTACAACAGGTATTGTACATGATCTCGGACCTCTTTGATACTGTACACATGAGATGTAACTCAAATGAAAACGTCCACATCTTGGAACCCACTTAAAGAGTTTTGATCGTCGTACCTAAATAACCCTTACTTTACGGTTGTAACATTAGGAACATCTATTTGGTAACCGTTGGTTTTTTGTTTTTTGACCGTCCATTGATGTAACTGCTGATTTAAGTTCCATCTGAAGTGGGGCTTACTATTTGGACGTTTTAACTTGATTTATGTACAAGTGCACACGAACGAGGTTTGGTAACTCCAAACGTACCTTTATACTCAGGACACGCTAGCACGTGTGGGGGATTCATCTGAGTGGTGCTTGGAGCTGACCTGGCCCACAAGCCAGTTTGCCGCACCAAATCGATGCATGGCCAGTGCATCATTAGACCCCAGGGTGGCAGGCACGGTCTGCATCATCCAATCCACTGGGTCCCAAAAAAAATGATAGATGGTTTAGATAAATTGACTGACGCCCAACATGTGGCCCACCCAATTATCAGATCAGCCTGATTTTTTAGCGGGGTATCTGCAAAATGGGACCCAACAATGGGCGAATTAGATCTTACATGTGTTGTGCTTATGTGGAGGATGACTACAGAAAGAAAGATGTGTGCCACACTTTATTTATTATTATTATTATTTTGTTAGCTTGTTAGTACACCCACGGTCATATCACACTTCGCTGTTAGCTACCCTCACTAGGGAATCGATGCATCGACCTCAGTGTTGAAAGGAGTTTATCTTTCACTCAGATGTGTGCCACACTGGACTGCGCTTAGGATCCTCGTGTCCACTCATAAAGTGGGCCGCTTCTGTGGGAAAAGAATGGTTAAAAAGAGGAAGATTGATACTCTGGCTGTAATAGATGAAACGTAGGCACTTAGAAATTGCAATCACGGCACACAGGTTAAATTAAACTGTCCCAAAATTGCACTGGCATGATAATCTGACTATTGGATTGATGGACATATATTGAACGGCTAAGGTCGAAAGGTATCCAATAGTCTTATTTTCACAGAAAGAGTATACCATGACTTAGCCGCCGATGCTTCCACACTTCAGCTGGTTTAAGTTATCTAATTTATGCAATGTGTAAAAAATTTTAGTGCTTGTGTATCAAACATCATATACAGCCCGAGTATGAAGGCCTATTTTGGGAGCATATATTAGATATGCATTAGAAATTTCCATAAAAACTGTGACTTGGATTACAACTCTATGATCCCCCAAAGTTGGATTTCTTACTTAATATAGTGTCCTTCATTGAAGAAGAATGTGATCCCAAATGTGTAAATATCATGATATTTTCAAGCAATTTCATACCATTTTATCCTATGAACCAAATAGGCACTATAATACATTTATGTGTTTGGTGGCCTGTATTTCAAATGCATGGGTGAAAAGAGTGATGAAGATGATCATGACTTACCAATCGCTGGTAATTAAATTAATATGAAATCAACTCACATCAGTTTACTGTTATTTAAAAAAAAAAAAAAAAGACTTTTGATGCGTATAATGTGACTTAATTCCTAATCACACTAATTGAGTTTGAATGCATAGCTCAGTAGCAAATGCACTGTACTTCAACACTATGATCATAAGTTCAAATGCTCATGTGAGAGTGTTTGTGTGATTGGGCGTGTGTTAAAAATAAAAAAAAATATATTTACCAAAATTAACTAATTATCACTGATTTAACTCCTAAAAGGTGCTTTTGATATGTTTACTGTGAATTGAATTTTAATTTACATACAAACTGTGATTTCAAGTGTATTAGATGTGAATTGAAATCCTAACATGCAAATCTATTGCCTCAGGATTCCGGCCAATCAACCCCGAGTTCGACACTTCTAGGTTGTTTTCCAATATCTCAACGATCCATAAGTGCGGACTATTATTCTTAGGTGGCGTAGCACCAATTTTAGTATGAATCTAATGATTATGAATGTTTGGGTAATGTATTTGGATAATTTAGAGAAAACCTAAGCAAGACCTTACATTTTAGATCCTTCCAATCAACATGGAATGATTATGGAATGTTTGTTGTTCCTCAATATGATTGGGCATGAATTTGGTGATTGCGTGTTTATCTCTTACCTGATTCTTGTACAATATTTCCTTATAGCATGTATGATACATTAACCCTTGTATATTTTTGTGCTATGAAATATACATAATTCTTGGCCTCCTCACTAACCCACACCACACACATGCACATTTATTTCGTAACATTGTTAGTAGTTGCATGTATAGAGAAATCTAAATTTTTGTATTTGATGTAAGAGTACATGATGTCACCTATGTTATATGATAAATTTTGATTGGTTGAAATGTTATTAAATACCATCAAACCCCTGCGTTGGTCAGGAAACCGAGGTAAGAGAAGGTGGTCTCATTGATAAGACCATCCTGCGGTTAAACCAGTAGATTTGGGCGGATGCGAATGGGCGACAGTAGTTGGACCACTTAAGTCGCTTATACCCGATGTCGTTCGTCACGTACTCGCCTAAACTCGCACGGTCTAGTTCACTTACTGACCAACCACGTTTGTTAACCATGTCTGCTCACTCCTATATAGAACCTGAAACATCCTTCAACCATTGAAGCCCATTGATAACCATTTGAAACCGATCCACTGACTCGAGAGCCGAGCATGGTGGAATGGGACACTGTGTCCGAGCTGTCGGCCTACGATGGGGTGACGAGCCTCCCTGTAGTGACTGCGAGTGATCCCTCTTCTCAGCACTCCCCATGTGCTTGAAATCGAGGATGGAGAACCCGATGGGATCAAGGATCGCGGGGTCCTGACCTCGCACGTTGAGGGGTCTTGGCCTCGCAGCCAATTGAAAGCATTGATACGTGGGGTGTACTAGTTTTCCCAATATGCTGGATGAATAGAATTAATTAAGAACTCGACTAACACTATCACGATCGCATCGCACTAGTTAAGTTGGCGACTTGGCAGTTGAGGTCGCATTGAGGGAGTGTTGGTCATACGCGATCATTAGACGGAATCGCTCGAAGGAGTGTTGTTGCGAGGTCATGCATCATATCATACTACATGCATATGCATTAATAAGACTAGCTAGAGATCTGTGAATGTATGCCTTTCATTAAATTTATAATATAATTGATGTTTGTTGTAACTTAAGACTAATAGCACCCACTGAGTTGATCACTCACTCCCACTCTGGGACGGTGTTTTAAAACATCAACCAGACTCGTCAGTAGTTGCAGGTGACGCTAAGTACGAGGAGCCTTGCGGTGCAAGCCTGAATGAGGAGGATGAGTTGTCCTATTTCTAGCTGATGGGCGGTTCGCCGTAGATTTCGCGGGCGAACTTGGGTCGCTGAGTAGGGGACTCAACGCATCATTCTTTTCGACATATCATTTTTGTATTTTTATTGGGCAACGCCTTGTGCGACCCATTGTTATATCTTTTGAACTTGTATACCTTTTGCCATTTTCATTTCAGTAGACTAGTTGTGATTGTGATTCATGTTTCAAGTAATTCCATACTGCACATTAAACTTGATTAAACGCAAAACAGTAAAATTAGTTATAAGTGATACCTAGAAACTTGGGAGTCGAGTGTATAAACGACCCCCAGTTTTCAAGGCGTTATACCAATTTCCTGTGGGGCCATCGTGATGTGTGTCTGACACCTACTCCGTAAATCTCCTAACCCACTAATATTCACCGTGCACAGCCACGATCAGCTCGATCCAAAACTCAGGACAACCAAACCATTGGATCGCTGTGAATTTACTCGGTGTGGTCCACACAAGTTTTGTATCAAAATGATTTTTGGTATTTCTCTTCATCCTAGTGCGGACCACCTGATGAACTGGTCTGATGGCGTATAAACAACACGATTACCCATTCCACAGTGAGTGCCCCATAAACATTGTGCAGTGTGGCCCACTTGAATTTTGGTTGGCCTGATTTGTGGATTCCGTTTTAAAATGATGTTTATCAACTGATGGACGGAGTGGATTTTACACACACATCACAGCAGCACATATAGCTCTGTTTTCGCACCCTCTTTGTACAACAGGTATGGTAGATGATCTCGTGCCTCTTTGATACTGTACACATGAGAATGAGATGTAACTCAAATGAAAACGTCCACATTGTGGGACCCACTTAAAGAGTGTTGATCGTCGTACCTAAATAACCCTGACTGTACAGTTGTAACATCAGGGACATCTATTTGGTAACCGTTGGTTTATTTTTTTGACCGTCCATTAATGTAATTGCTGATTTCGGATCCATCTGGAGTGGGGCTTACTATTTGGACGTTTTAACTTGATTTATGTACAAGTGCACACGACCGATGTTTGGTAGCTCCAAATGTACCTTCATACACAGGACACGTTGGCACGTGTGGGGGGATTCACCTGAGTGGTGCTTGGAGCTAACCTGGCCCACAGGCCAGGTTGCCACACCAAATCAATGTGCACCACTAGACCCCAGGGTGGCAGGCACGCTCTTCATGATCCAATCCACATATTAGGTGGGTCCCAAAAAAAATGATAGATGGTTTAGATACATTGATCAATGGCCACCATGAGGCCCACCCAATTATCAGATCAGCCTGATTTTTTGGCAGGGTATTAGATCTGACACGTGTTGCTCTTGTGTGAAGGATGACTACAAAAAAAAAAAAAAAAGATGTGTGCCACACTGGACTGTGCTTAGGATCCTCCTATCCACTCATAAAGTGGGCCGCTTCTGTGGGAAAAGAATGGTTAAAAAGAGAAACATTGATACTCTGGCTGTAATAGATGATATGTAGGCACTTAGAAATTGCATTCACGGCGCACAGGTTAAATTAAACTGTCCCAAAATTACACTGGCATGATTATCTGGCTATTGGATTGATGGACATATATTGAATGGCTAAGGTCGAAAGGTATCCAATAGCCTTATTTTCACAGAAAGAGTGTATTATGACTTAGCCACTGTGGTTTCCACACTTTAGCTGGTTTAAGTTAGCTAATTTATGCAATGTGTAAAAATTTTTAGTGCCTGTGTATCAAGCATCATATACAGCCAGAGTATCAAGGCCTCTTTTGCGAGCATATATTAGACATGCATTAGACATTTCCATAAAAACTACGTGAATTAGACTCACTAGTTATGCTTGAGGGTATGTAATGGCTGTCCAGGCCCTTTTTGGAATGTGGGATAAGGTGGAATGGAATTGCATTTGGTCCCATGCTAATTCTATCCGCCATTTGCAAGTGCCTAGAAAGATTGGATTAATTTAGATACCATATCATTTAGTCCCAAATTACATATTATGTAATTTTTGGTAGATATCAAAATACACTATACTTGTCATAACGCTCCGGATTTCGTAACCCGAGTTTTGTACTTGTTTTCCGAAATCCCAAGAGTTAACCTATAAGGATAGCCCACATTTCACAGTAATAAATTTTTATTTTTTCTTTTATAAGTATAAGTGAGTAATCGCAATGAAAGCAAAATAAACCACACATGGAGGAAATGTCCAATATATATCCCAACTTATACAATTGGTTGCCCATAGGGCTTATACAAACCAATGACTCAAAATAATCAAATAAATACCTTAATATAAGTAGGAAATGTAGAATCAAGAATCGCAAGATTATTCAGTTCTTCGTGCTCCACATTAATGTTAACATGTACGTCATTTACATCACCTGCACTAACTGAATACGGTTTGATAGCGTAATGGCTATCCCAGTGAGGTATACCCTTCAAGATTACCAAGCATCACAATAGTAAAGAATGAAATTCTAATAACTCAGGAGAATACAATATCAAACGTAAACTTCACAAGTTGAATACAAAAATATACAATTTATGTTTCCTAAGTGACATATAAGTTGATACCACATGTAATTCAGAAGAAGATACAACCCACATTTTTAAGTACAATTATTGCAATTCACCACTCACAAGTACAACACCAACTACATGTCCACTCAGAATTCAAAAATTTAATGAAGAGATATAATCCATTCCCCACAAATTTAACACAAACGGTTATAACATCAAAACTGCAATTTAATGTATAACAAAAGGAAATACAATCCACTTCTTAATCAATATTCAATCGGTAACTTAATCTTGATTAATGAATGAATGCATGAATGCAATCAGCCTGGGGATACACAACCAGCTGAACAAATGAATGGACCTTTTAAACAGTCAATCCATTCATACAAAATATCGGGTCTTTCAAACAGTCGACCCATTCAAAATGCAAAAAGGGTCGTCCGAACAGTACACTGGTCCTTCAAACAGTCAACCAGGCACCCGATAATGCCCACGTGCCATGTGTGCATGATTAACCCAACCGTTATTAGTCCAATTTACAAACAGAATATCAGAGAAGCTCAAGGGTCACTATGGGGGGCGCACGCAACCCAGCATAGGCCGACAGCTCGGGTATAGTGTCTCATTTTACCATCCCCGGCTCGTGAGATTTAAACAAGTAAGATTCTAACACACTCAAATAATTATAAGTAGTGACTGTAAGATAAAGAACCTAAGACATTTCATTTACAAGAATCTCTACAACTAGTGACCACTCATGATTCGATACATAAACTTTACCATCGCAAGTCTAAATATGTTTCCAACAACAAGAGTCCTTCCAATAAGCCATATTGGCATCAAGTTTTTCAAGGACACAACAAAATAATACAATCCACAAGCCACGTTGGCACAAATAGTACACAAGATGGTAAGTATACGATCATATAGCATTTATTTTATTCACAGTCGGCCACTAGTTAGAGGAATCCCTAATATAATATGCATCAATATATGGTACTAGATTTTTAATACAATCCATTAACACCAAACAAATGTCAAACTAAATCACAATAAATTTAATACACGTTATCAAACAAATACACATGTAAGTGATGGGTTATTTTGACCCATCTTCGACCGGTCGAGAGCCCTGCTCGACTGGTCGAAGGCTGGTGGTCGACCGGTCGAAGTTCAAGTCGAGAACTTTGACTTAAAGTCCAGTGAGTAATTTTCTTTGTTTTATCAAGTAGCGGGGCCGTCGAAGGCCATTCGCCACGACCAGTCGAAGGTGAAATACGACAGATCGAAGACTAGCTAGGACTAGTCGAAGGTTACGTAGTTTGTTCGCGATTTTTGTAAATCATGGATTTTAGTCCTTTTCGCAAGGCGGGATGCGGAAAGGAGTTTCCCAAAACTATAAAAGGGGTTGCAACTTTCTGGTATCACAGAAAATAGCAAGAGGGTTTCCTAAAGCTTTGCAAGGGATTTGCTAAAGGGTTTAGGGCTATCAAAGGTGAGAGAGAGAGAGAGAGAGAGAGAGAGAGAGAGAGAGAAAGAGAGAGAGGAAGCTTATTTACGCTCGTGGAGGTTCTCTACTATGCAATCTATATCTCAGCACTTCTATGTCCTCGTAATCGGTTAGATCTCTCCGTTTTCTCTATTTCTCTTATTGCTTATCCACTCCTGCGTGAGTGAAGAAGATTAAAACGTTCTACTTCATAGTGGATTGTTGATCTGGACGAGGTCCCGTGGTTTTTACCTCTTTGAGGGTTTTCCACCTAAAAATCTCTTGTGTGGTGTGTGATTGATGCTTTGATTTATTTCATTGCTTTATTATCCATAATTCGATTTGTTTCAATAAGGTTTGTGCAAGGCATCCCAACAAAGTGGTATCGAGCCAAGTTCATTGAACGGGTAGGATCGGTTTTGAATTATGGAAGGTGGCTCAACGGCCTCAATGGTTCTAACTGACCATATGGAAGGCTAAGATGGAGGACTTGCTTTATTAACCATATTCTCCAATCTCAGGCATATCAACAAAATCCAAGGATATGACTGATGATGATTGGAAGAAGATGGACCGAAAGGCGGTGGGGTTTATTAGACAATGGTTGGATGATTCTGTGTTCCACCATGTATCTACGGAAACCTCAGCCAAAAGCCTATGGCTAAAATTACAAGGGCTATATGAGAGGAAGACAGCTGGTAATAAGATATTTCTGATAAGGCGACTTGTAAATCTCAAGTTCAAGGATGGTGGTTCTGTGGCCGAGCACATGAATGAGGTCAGCAATATAGTGAACCAACTCACCTCTATGAAGATGATTCTGGATGATGAATTGCAGGCTTTACTATTGCTTAGTTCATTGCCTGACAGTTGGGAGACATTGGTGGTGTCGCTAAGTAACTCCACGCTAGACGGAAAGATATCCATGGAACAGGTAACCAAAATGAGGATACAAGGAGGAAGTCTCGAGGGGTCTACTCATGAAGAGGCTCTTGTGACGCGGAACGGGGAGAGGAAAGAACAGGAAGGGCGGGAAGGCCCGAGATAAATCAAGAGGCAAGTCGAGTAACAGAAAAGAGGTTGAATGCTGGAATTGTGGCAAGAAGGGCCACTACAAGCATGAATGTCGTGGTAAGAAAAACGACAAGAAAGGAAAAGGGAAGGAAGATGAATCAGATTCCACTGCGGTCGCTTCAGATGGCGACATGGTAGTTATTCTTTCTACAGATCACGATGTATGTCTCACGGCTACGAGTCAGGGCACCGACTGGGTGATAGACTCGGGAGCTTCTTTTCATGCGACTCCACACAGGGACTCCTTCACAAGCTACAAGTCAGGTGACTATGGGACTGTGAAGATGGAAAATTCTTCAAAGATCGTGGGAGTTGGTGATATTTGTGTGAAAACTGATGTGGGCTGCACATTGGTTCTCAGGGATGTGAGGCATATCCCAGACCTTCGCCTCAACTTTATGTCGACGGGAAGGTTGGATGATGATGGCTATGAAAGCCGGTTTGCTAGTGGGTGATGGAAGCTCATCAAGGGTTCGTTGATCGTGGCTAGAGGAAAGAAGTGTTGCACCCTGTACAAGGCAAGTGTCAGTATGTGCAAGGGTGGATTGAAACGCAGTTAAGATTCGGCTATTGACATGTGGCACAGGCGTCTAGGCCACATGAGTGAAAAAGGGCTTCAGCTACTTGCGAGGAAGCAGCTCCTTCCAGATGTGACATGTATGCCTCTCAAAACCTGTCTTGATTGTTTATCAGGGAAACAGCATAGAGTTTCATTTGTTAAAACTGCTTCTCATGTTAATAAAGTGCATGCATTAGATTTGGTTTATTCTGATGTTTGTGGTCCTATGAGGGTTTGAGTTTATGCTTTGAAATCCAAGGACGAGGTCTTTGGTGTGTTTAAATTGTTTTATGCTATGGTCGAGAGAGAGACATGTAGATCATTGAAGTGCATCCGCACTGACAATGGTGGTGAATACATTGGCGACTTTCATGAGTACTGCAAGTCCCAGGGTATACGGCATGAACAGACGGTTCCCAAGACCCCCCAACATAATGGTGTAGCTGAGCGAATGAATCGCACCATTGTTGAGAGAATCAGATGCATGTTATCTCATGCGAAGTTGCCCAAGACGTTCTGGGGAGAAGCAATGCGCACGGCAGTGTATTTGATAAACAGGTCTCCATCAGCCCCATTGAATGGAGAAGTACCTGAGAAGGTGTGGACTGGACAGGATCCATCGTACAGTCATCTCAGGGTGTTTAGATACAGGGCATCCGTTCACGTACCAAAGGACGAGAGGTCCAAGCTCGATATGAAGATCAGGCGGTGTGTGTTCTTAGGGTACGGTGATGAAAAATTCGGTTACAAGTTATGGGATCAAATAGATGTGGTTTTTTTTAAGATCAAGTGTATCAAGACATTGGTAAGCCGAGAGAAGAACCACCTAGTTCGGGTGAGTAGAGGACATGGATCCGATTACTCCTCCCGTGGTGCCCGATGACGGGGAGTACAAAGAAGGTGCGAGAGGACGAGGGAGTTCCTTCCGAAGATGGACCGGGGAGCGGCCCCCATTGATCCACCTGTTGAGCCACAGGTGAGGAGGTCATCTAGGGATAGACAGCCGTCCAAGAGGTACTCGCCGCATGAGTACATTATGCTAACCGATGGGGGAGAGCCAGAAAATTATTTTGAGGCCCTAGCCGACGAGCATAAGGGGGTGTGGTTAAAAGCTATGCAAGAGGAGATGAAATCCTTGCATAAGAACCACACCTATGATATGGTGAAATTGCCTAAGGGCAAGAAAGCTTTGAGCAACAAGTGGGTTTCAGAAAGAAGGTTGAGCAGAAGAATTCACAGATGAAGTTTAAGGTCAGACTTGTGGTGAAAGGGTTTGGTCAGAGGAAAGGTATAGACTTCGAAGAGATATTCTCACCAGTGGTGAAGATGACATCCATACGGGTGTTGCTTGGGTTGGCGGCTAGCATGAATCTAGAGATAGAGCAGTTAGATGTTAAAACTGCCTTTCTCCATGGTGACCTGGAAGAAGAGATCTACATGCACCAACCAGAGGGGTTCGAAGTAAAGGGCAAGGAGCATATAGTGTGTAGGCTGAGGAAGAGCTTGTATGGGTGGAAACAAGCTCCACGGCAATACAAGAAGTTCGATTCGTTCATGTTACAAAGATGGGTATGAGAATCGGAGTCAACCAACGCACAAGTTCTCGAATGGTGATTTCTTAGTTCTGGCATTGCTTATATGTTGATGACATGCTCATCATGGGAAAAGACATCAAGAAGATTGAAAAACAGAGTTGGGCAAGTCTTTTGCGATGAAAGACTTGGGCCCTGATCCTAGGAATGGAGATAACCCGTGATGAAGCGGCGGGAAGCTTTGGCTATCACAAGAGCGGTATATTGAAAAAGTCTAGAAGCGGTTCAATATGAATGCAATGGGGCTTGGCCAGGTCATACTCCACTGGATGGTCACTTCAGATTGAGCGACAGGTAGTGTCCCAAGACGAAGGAAGAGGTGGAAGAGATGCAGAAGATACCCTACGCGTCAGCTGTAGGAAGTTTGATGTATGTTATGGTATGTACACGCCCAGACATAACATATGCGGTTGGTGTTGTCGGTAGATCTTGCCAATCCCGGCAAAGAACATTGAATGAAAAATGGATAATACGGTATCTAAGAGGCTCATCCAGGTTGAGCTATCTATGGTGACGGAAAACCCGTGTTAAGGGCTACACGATCGATATGGCGGTGACATAGACTCAAGTCTACATCGGGGTTCATGTTCACGTTTGCGGGGGAGCGGTTTCTTGGCGCAGCAAAGCGAAGGTCGTAGCATTGTCGACGACGAGGCCGAATACATCGCATCACGAGAAGCATGTAAAGAGATGCTTTAGATGAAAATGTTCCTACAAGACTTAGCCTAAAGCGGGAGGAGCACGTGGTCTATTGCGATAGTCGAGTCTTATACATCAAGAATCCAAGTCGGCATTCCAGTCGAAACACATTGAGATACGGATCACCGGATCGGGATACTTTGGAACGAAAGGTGTTACAGCTTGAGAAAGTCCACACGGATGATAATGGGTCAGACATGATGACCAAGGTTTTGCTCAAGGGCAAGTTTGAAGTTTGTAGAAACCTGGCTGGCTTGAATAAGGTGGATCCCTCTTGGGTCAAAAAGGGAGAGATTTGATGGGTTATTTTGACCCATCTTCGACTGGTCGAGAGCCCTGCTTCGGTGTTGAAGGTTGGTGGTCGACTCGGCCGGTCATTCGAGTCGAGAACTTCGACTTAAAGTCCAAATGAGTAATTTTGCTTTGTTTTTGTGCCGGTCGTGGTGAGCTACGACAGTCGAAGACTAGCTAGGACTAGTCGAAGGTTACGCAGTTTGTTCTGCGATTTTGCGCGCTAAATTTGAAATGCGGAAAGGAGTTTCTGAAAACTATAAAAGGGGTTGCTTGGGTCTTTCTAGTATCACGTAAAATATGAAGAGGTTTCTAAAGCTTTGCATAGGGATTTGCTAAAAGGTTTAGGGCTATCAAAGGTAAGAGCGAGAGAGAGAGAGAGAGAGAGAAAGCATATGAAGGGAGTTACGCTTTCGTGGAGGTTCTCTACTATCAATCTATATCTCAGCGCTTCTATGTCCTCGTAATCGGTTAGATCTCTCCGTTTTCTCTATTTCTCTTATTGCTTATCTACTCCTGCGTGAGTAAAGAAGATTGAAACGTTCTACTTCATAGTGGATTGTTGATCTGGACGAGGTCCCGTGGTTTTTACCTCTTTGAGGGTTTTCCACGTAAAAATCTCTTGTGTGGTGTGTGATTGATGCTTTGATTTATTTCATTGTTTTATTATCCATAATTCTGGTTTGTTTCGGGAGGCTAGATCCTAAGGTTTGTGCAAGGCATCCCAACAGTAAGTACCTATTAAAGCTAAACTAGAGAAAATAATTCAAATAAATCATAACTCTATAAGATTTAGAGCATTAATCTTTACAAATCAAGAAATGTACTTAAATGCACATGCAAAACAAATCAAGGAATGTGCACATATAAAGGTGAGTCATCTTAAAATGAAGATCAACAATTCATAACTCGATCATACATATAAGCTAGTCATAAACATGATTAGCCAATTAATTCAAATTAAAAGATAATTAAATTGACTATTATAATGAAAGTAAGCTTGAAGGGTGAATCCTCACCTTTAAAGATCGGATTGTCTCTCAATGTGGTTTGGATTGTGCCCCCGCGCTTGATATCATACTCATATCATACTCTCAATCGCTATAATCTGATTTAGTGTGACTTGGTTGTAGCCCAAACTTGCTCCTACTCGATAAAATAAATGAAAATGTACTGTTTAGCTAAAAGACTCGACTTGGAACAACCTAACTCCAACCCAAGCTTACTCCAAGGGAACGTATCTGAATTCGAAAGATTAATTAGATCATTACAACACCAGATTTAAATTATAAAACCCAATTACTCACCTACCCAAACTAAGTTAACTCGGCCCAACTCAATTTGACGTTAACCCGAGATCATCTCAAATTTAATCACATTTGATGATTTCCCTGTTTGATGCGGTAAAGATCTAACTGCATGATTCTAGTATTCACAAGACAACAAATGAGTCTGAACAGATAAGATCAGATCATATAAAAAAATGGATTGGGTGAAAACTAAGTTGACTCAACTCGGATCTAAAGCTTACTACAGTGGTGACAGTCTAGCCAAAATAAAATAGACTCGAACTTAGTTGGAAGGGTTGGAATGCACAGGAACTGCTCCCACTCAGATTTGCACCCAGCGAGGACTGAGTTGACTCGATCCCAACTCACCAGCTCTCTCTCTCTCTCTCTCTCTCTCTCTCTCTCTCTCTCTCTCTCTCTCTATGATCTTCTTCTTTCTCCATTTTCTTTCTGCTTCTGTTATGGAGTTCCAGCAAGATCTGGACCCGATTAAACAGTGAATCAGAGACCCAGCTCGGTTTTGAGCCGAGTCGACTCGATGACTCGCCCCACTTCCTCTTCTTCTCTTTCTTTTCTTTTTCTCCATCATCTTCTTCTTCTTTCCTTTTGTTCCTAGAATCAGCAACGAATCTTGAAGTTTCTTGAACCAGAATAACTCTGGACTCGGTCCCGACTCGTCCAGAACTCAACAGATGCGGCGGAGAAGATGACTCGACCATTAATGGCGGATCCAATCTCCTAGCTTCTTTCTTCGATCTGACTTTTGTGGCATATCTGGATGAACTCCAGAGATCTTGTAGAGGCTTGAAATCCAAGCTCCAGAGGTGTTTGTTCGGTTGGTTTGGATTTGGAAGTTTCGGGTCGTTTTCTCTTTCAGCTGTGAAAATGGCAAAGAATCGAAATATGTTTGCTAGGCACAACTCTCCTAGACCGTCAGATGAAATGTAAACGGTCTAGATTAGCATTCAATCCCGCTCCTCTAACCGCCTTAACAAAAGAACCTCCTAGAAATATGTTTGTTAGGCACAACTCAGCAATCCCTGTAAGCAGAAAACAAGAGGCTAGGATTCTCTCAATGGACGGATGGGAATTGAGGAGGGATGTTCACGTGGATTGCCAACAGGGTGAGATGCAACGGTTTCCGTTTTCAGAAAAATACCACACGCATGCATCCATTATGCCAAGAACCGTGTGCTCACACATGCTTGAAAACATGAGTAAGCAGTTGGGTTTTGGTGGGCACCCTCTTCTCAACATGATGGACAGTTTGGATCTATCCAGAGTCCCATGATGGTGGGCCATCACATGATCGAACGGACGAGTGTCCGTTCGAACGGTCTCTGGAGGGAATTGTTTAAAAGGGGAGAAATCCTTCTTTGTTTGAAGATCTCGGGTCAGCGCCCATTTTAACTGAATTAACAGTCCAGTGCACTGCATATGCACATAATCTGTACACATGCACAATTTAAAAGTGGAGTCCACATTGATACTTTTATGGAATCCATTCCGACCACTTGATTCCATAAGTCCCACCAGGTCGTTTGACGAAAGATGAGAAAAAACTTAAAACTCAGGTAGACCACACCAATAAATTACACGGTCTCTTAAATATGGGGTGTTACACTTGTAACCCTTACATTGATGCACGTGCTCTCTGTCCATATGCGCCTGTACAAGTGACTTGGATTACAACTCCATGATCCGCCAAACTTGGATTTCTTACTTAATATAGTGTCCTTCGTTACAGAAGAATGTGATCCCAAATATGTAAATATCATGGTATTTTCAAGCATTTAATCATTGTGTAATAATGATATTAATTCTATCATGGTCAAAAAATCTGGCCGTTCCACTCATGTATGAGAAGATGGACGGTCAATAACACTCTTTCTTAACCCACAACACACTTGGGTGCGATTAGTCATAGTTATAACGTGCATTGCAAATCAAATCCTCGTGCCTCCGTCCATTTCAACCATTGTGGGGCTCATCTGATGAGTGGATAGGATTGTATGAGAATTGAGAAAGTTAGTAAAAACAAGGGTACAACGCCTGAGTTTTATTCTGCCCACTAATGTGAAATCCACTCCGTCCATCAAGTGACCCCTTCATTATTAGGTTTGGGGAAAGTACCTGATCAATCCACAAGTGGGCTTGAAATGGGATGCCAACCGTAGGTTTGTGTGTGCGGCCTTACAATGGCTTTTTTTATTCTACTCAACCTAATAAAGAGAATTCTAAAAGATGAAACCGATTAAAAACTTAGGTATACCAAAACCATGTGAACTTTATAAGTATTAGGAGTAATTTAAATTATTAATTGTAATGGGGCCCACGTAAGATTTATAATAGGCTGAATATTTGGATATGAGGTGACATCAAACAAACACATGTTAGAGTAAATTGCATATGGTATTTAAAGGTGAGCTAATAAAATCCATACCATCTTTGAATGCGTGTGGAGATTCCTTCTCTTATGAAATTAGTTCAGAACACGTCTTCTGAGAATTCCATCCTCAGACATCCGATCATTATAACATGGGTGCAACAGAGATTAAAGTCGTACCCAGCTTCTTGAAACACGGGAAAAACATCTTCCTGCTGCTTGAAGAGCCAGCAAAATTTCAACACTTCATCCTGATGCAGGTGGTTATATTTATTTTTAAAATCTTTCCCATATTTCAAAAACTTATGGCCTAGAAATTTTGTATTATATACAAGATAAATGAAGAACGTGGTTAATTAGAATCATTTTAAAAACATTTCACGTATCCTAAAATAATTCATAGTTTTAGGCATTTCAAAAACCAATAGCCAAAAAACACAATCTTATATTTTATCCATGCAATTAGTATTTTCTAATGAAGTACTATTATTTATTTATTTATTTATTTCTCTTGTGAGATATTCCAAAAATTCACTATATTTGGACTCAAGTGAGCCATGCCATGACTAAAACATCTAAAACTATTTGATGGGGTGATGCGGTGGGCCTTATAAAATGATCATGAAAGTTTCAATGGGTGAGTATTTACTCATAAATGTTGTCTATGGCATGGCACACCTAAGTTATTGATTGGTCTGGTTTTTACGCCCTTGGCCACCATGGAAGATGGGTATCATTGATGGGGTGGATGTAGAATGTAGATCATGGTGGGGCCGACTGTGATGTGTTACGAACATCCATCCCATTGATGAGATACATCCTTCCAGGGTGAGACACAGGCTCAAAAAACAGGCTAATCAATGACTTAGGTGGGCCACATCATAGGCAACGGTTTAGAGTGGATGCTCACCATTGAAACCTTCATGATTGTATATAGGGCCCAATTAGATGTGGTTTAGACAACCAACCCATCCATTGTATTTGTCCCACTTGGATGAAGGATCACACCAAATTTTAAGCCATTCTAAAACTCAATTGGACAATTGGTGGGCCCCACCAAGTGTTTTTAGATATTTTAGCCATGATTTCAAATGGTGTGGCCCACCTGAGTTCCGATTAAGGCTAATATTTAGGGACATACCAGATCCACAGCGTGTATGTCTCACAGTACCATTTCTCATACACACGTTGACATGCGCACACACGTGCACCATATGTATAATTTCAAAGTTCAAAAGGTTGGGATTTGGCTCTTTCCCACGCCTTGCAAAGTGCAAACCACCACCATGTATCAATGGAAACGGGCTTTTGCTGGGTTGCGTTCGGCCCATGATTGTGGGCTTCTAGACACAGCCCTAGCCCATACTGATTCATATATGGGCTTAATCTTCATAAACGGGAGCTTAATCAGGGAGCCTAAGCCCAGCCTAAAATGGGCGGCCGAAAAGCTTATTGGGCCCTAGCCCCGTGAGTGAACTAGCCTAACTTGTTTAAGGTGATCTTCATGGTGGGGCCCACCCTCTGCATGGCTTCGTGATGCAAGACAATTAACTAGTTGCTCTAAAAGCTTGAACTGTTAAAATATAACAAATTAATCCATTTATCTCATAATCCATGCCCCACATCTCATGGGTTAGGACATCGGCCGAACCCCTCTTGTGGGCCCCAAATTGTATAGGCCCCCCACCTCGAGTGTGTCCCCTCATCCCACAGGCTACCCCACTCGAGCCCAGTGTGAAATGCGCATTAATCACCCCCGATGAGGAGTCTTGAATATTAGACCTCCCCCATAGGCCCCAAATCACATGGGTCACTTACCCCGAGTGTGTCCTCGCATCCACTCGAGCCCGGTATGAAAATGCCCCTGCATTACTTCGATTTCTAAAACACGTAACCCATGTGTTTGATCATTCCTCATATATGATTGACGGTAGAAAGATATGATTGTGCCATGGCGTTTCTAAATATGTTAATGATTGTAATTATAGATATGAACGGCCCATCAGGTAGGCCCACTTCTCATGAGCCACTGAAAACTCGTTGACCTTGCCAAGCCACTGATGGAATGGTTATGACCATCTTTTCAAAATGATATGTATTCCACGCACTTCACATCTCAATTGTATAATCACAGAACTCCTCTTCCATCCGTACACGTGGCTTCTAAATAATTGATTGAGACCCTGTATGGACCAGGTGCCATATCACGGTATCTATTCAATCCTAGTTATGTCATTTGTGGCCTCGAAATGGATGGTTGGAAAATGGAACCGATCAATGGTTGAAATTCCGGATGAAAATTTGAAGATAGAAGGCTATGATCATCCGATCAGTGTGATTTTTTAACAGTGGGGCCTAGTCATGGTAAGTCCCGTGTTATTTTGTCACGACAAGGTAAGTGAGAAATAGGGTCCTGATACATATAAACTCTGAGTGATCTGATGCATCAGTTTGTACATGTAGTGGCTATAGCTCGAGGATCCCAAACCGTTGATCTGAAGCAACCAATGCCGGATGGGCAATCAGCAAAGGATATTCTAAACCATGAATCAGTGGCCCACAAATCTTCCCTGCATAAACGGTCTGAAATAACTGCCAAAATTTTGGATGGATAGAATCATCAAAATCTATTTTTTTCTTTTTCTTCTTTCTTGGTCATGTTCCAATCTGACGAGTGCAAATATGAACGGTTCAGATCACCAAACCATGGGCCACACCCATAATGCATCAAGATTCAGTACCTTATCTCAAAAGAATTACCAAACTCAAAACAAAGCTACCATTAAAACAGCCTTCTAAGTCAAATACACAGTGAATCTTTTATTTATGTTATTAACGAAACAAGAAGTTAATACGATAGTTTTAAAGCTTGCTAACTCGACTTGAAACTCAGTCGAGTCAACTCAACTCAGCGAGATTTCAAGCCAAGTCACTGGGAAACTCAGTGTTGGGCGTGACTCCAACTGGACTTGGAGAAACTGGTCAGAACCAAGTCGCTTGCCATATTTTCAATTTATAATAATTAAAAATTGAGTCGGATTGAGTCTTCGAGTCAACAAGATCCAGCTGTGCACCTAAAATGAGCTGAGTTTTGGGGTTTTTAGGCTATGGTTAAACATAGTGCTGTACACACTGAATTAGCTCTGTTAACTTGCTCAACTTGACTCGGAAAAGCTCGATTCTACAAGCTAAGTCGAGCTGATTTTTTTAGCTCAAAAAAATTTCGAGCCCGAGTCCTAGTTAGACCGAGCTCGACTCGGAACTTGATCCGAACTTGACTTGGTTCGAATCGATTCGACTTGCATAGGGTTCACTTAATATAGATATTTTATAAATATTTATATTTAAATAAATTATATTAATATTATGTGTGTATGTGTATTGTCACATTTTCCCACGGAATAGCTTCTTCAAACACGTAGGTCTAGTAATGCACCGTCTCCAAATTCGGCAATGCCTCATTGCCCATCTCTCCCTAGTCTATGATGGACTCCATCTGCGAACAGTAGAGAATGTAAAGCTCTTTTGGTTTGCTTTTGAATTCCTCTTAACTATTTCTCGATGACTATCATCGCTTGGTTTGCTCTTAACTTATCCTTGATGACTATCACTGCTTAATTTGTTTTTAAATTCATCTCAACTACTTCATACCTTATTATCGTGTCCGTTGTAATTCTATAAAAAGCATTCCAAACATTCTTGAAGATCTTTAGCTTACAATATTTCAAACTTCTAAGGGCCACCGTAGTTTTCAATGAAGCTGATACTTGTTTTCACTTCATCTATTACTATGTTAACTTATGAATAGGTCGGATCTCAAAAATACATAAGGGTGGGCTTGATTGATATACATGAAGCCCATTTGATTCAACCCATTTGAATCAGCCCATTTGATTCGGCCCGTTGATACGACCCATTTGATGTATTTGGGGCCCATTTGATGAGGCTCGATGTAATGTATTTGGGGCCCATGGGTTGAGGCCCATTGTGATGTATTAGGGCCCATGGGTTGAGGCCCATTATGATGTATTTGGGGCCCATGGGTTGAGGCCCATCGTGATGTATTAGGGCTTGTGGGTTGAGGCCCATTGTGATGTAATTGGAGCTCATGGGTAGAGGCCCATTGTGATATATTTGAGGCCCATGGGATGTGGCTCATTTTGATATATTTTCATCCCATTTGGTAAGGCCCATTGTGATGTATTCCTAGCCCATATGATGAGGCCCATTGTAATGTATTTCCGACCCATTTGGCAAGGCCCATGTGATTAGGCCCATCTTGATTCATTTGTGGTCATCCGTTGAGGCCCACTTAGATATGATATATGAGGCCGTTGTTGAGGCCCACCTTGATATATACATGAGGCCCATGTGATTAAGCCCATCTTGATGCATTTATGGCCATCCGTTGAGGCCCACCTAGATGTGATATATGATGCCGTTGTTGAGGCCCACCTTGATATATACATGAGGCCCATGTGATTAAGCCCATCTTGATGCATTTATGGCCATCCGTTGAGGCCCACCTAGATGTGATATATGATGCCGTTGTTGAGGCCCACCTTGATATATACATGAGGCCCATGTGATTAAGCCCATCTTGATGCATTTGTGGCCATCCGTTGAGGCCCACCTGGATGTGATATATGAGGCTGTTGTTGAGGCCCACCTTGATATATACATGAAGCCCATGTGATTAAGCCCATCTTGATGCATTTGTGGCCATCCGTCGAGGCCCACCTGGATGTGATATATGAGGCCGTTGTTGAGGCCCACCTTGATATATATGAGATCCATGTGATGCAGCCCATTTGATGTATTTGAGGCCCATGGGTTGAGGCCCAGTGAGATGTATATAAGGTCCATTACAATATGTGATTCCACCATAGTTTATGTAGTGATGTTTATGGCAGGATGTGCCTTGGGGGCAATGATGGTTTGACGTCCACATTGTAAGAATAATGTTGGTTAAATGTCCGTATTATAACTCTTCCTATGGCCCATCGATAGGTCCATACTTGTTGTGTGTAGGCCATCTAGGCCCATCTTCGTTGTGAGGATAGTTCATCACCTTATAACATGCTTAGTGTAACTCCATGATTCATGCCCATACGCATCATATGTATGCTTGATATGAGTAATGATTGATCATAGCATATGCTATTGGACGGACTATTCATTAGACTCATTGATAAGAGTTACCCACATGAGCACGCAGTACGCGCAGGATTGCTGCATGACGGGACAGTGTGACTCATGCATCTTGCATATGTGTGACATGATCATTATACGCCCTGGCGACATTAGGGTCGTGGCCTCCAGAGGCACATCGTGGATGACCAGATGGGACTCCGAAAATACTTGGTTCTAGCACTGTGGGCACTTAAGATGTCCTTGGGTGAAAGTCTCAAAACCTCTGAGGCTAGGAGATGCCCCAACATCTAGACCGAGTGGATACATGAGCGCCTGAGTGCCGAATACGAGTAGGCTGCGTCTTTCACTATGTCGTTGTCGGTTGGGAGGGAGTGTGGCCTTATTCACCCGAGTGAGGGGGCTGTAAGCTATAGGCTGAGTTTGACTAGCTCGTAAATGAGTCCGCTATCGACGAACCGGGTAGGTATTGGCAAACTACTGGTCAGGCAGATAGTGTGGTATCTTCCACTCACTGGGCTGTGCGGCTAGGGAGGCGGCAACCAGTATCAAGTGTAATAAACCTCGGTGATTTTCCAGAGAAGAATCGTACTGATATGTGGACTTAATATGAAGACTGACATGATATTATGACACTCCGTCATTGTTGCACATGTGGGCAGGCGCACGTGGGCGGACGCTGATGTGGATGGGGCTGAGGCTTGGGTGAGCTACCACACTCGGCGAACTACCAGCGGTTGGCAGGCTACTGTGCTGGCAGGCTACTGAGCAGGAGTTGCATACTCATTCATTCATCCATTCATTATCCACTCGTGCTGGTGGTGTGCAACTATTTGTTACGTGTACCTTTGCAATGGCCAAGATTTCGGTTGGGGCGCGTGACTAACCTGAGATCAGGAGTTTACCACATTGTGTTTGACTATTCAAATTTAGGTATGGGACTGGTTTGGATAGAATTTCCTTTATTATGGACCCCGTAGCCTGCGATACTACGTACTATCATCCTGACTTCACACTCCGGCTTGGTCATTTCATTCACATCGCATATTGCATTACATCCGCAAGCATATGGCATTTTGGGTTGCTATGTTTTTGCACTTATATGGCCTAGACAGACTTAGCAGGATTTGTATATTGCATTGCATCCTCGACATCTGATATTTGACTCTCTATGATTCCGCGTTTACATCACATATTCTAATATTGTATGACTCATGGACTTACCAGTATATTTTCGATTACTCTAATATCGTACGATTCATGATCTTGTCAATATTTCTGCTTATTTCGATATTATATGATTTATGGTGTTTTATTTGTATGCTTGTTACTTATCTCGTGCACACGCTTTCACCACCTTCTAAGCTTTCTATAAGCTTATGCATGATAGAGGCGTGCAGGTGATGTTAGGATGCAGCCGATCTGAGGCCGGAGCATGCGGTGGAGCTTTTGGAGTTTTCTTTGATATCTTCATATTGTATTTCCATTTCAGCATTGTACTCAAATGATTATATTAGTGGATATGTGGTGACGAAGTTGTTTTGTAACTTGGTTATGTTTATGGTTATGCTCCATTTCAAAAAAAAAATCATACTGAAAATCCTCCTTGTAGCATCTTAGGATCGGAATCTGGCGCATGCTCGCTAGGAGCCGAGAATGGGGTAATATGGAGGCTATCAGTACCGGATTCGGTGATAGGAAATTTTGTGAGCTCGGTTTCCGAGTTTGGGGCGTGACAGAAGTTGGTATCAGAGCATAACTTGGGAATACCTGAAGATGACATCACATATCTGCTAATAGCTATCCTGCACTCCTTGATTGTTGCGAACTTAGAATGATTAGATCCCCGAGTTCGAATAACTTAAAGATTTTCTGATATAGCTCCCTACCGTTGAGATTGTGAGGCTGCATAGTATCTCTGTTTCGATCATTTTTTATCCAGGATCCGATGTTCAGTGAGGTCATCGTAGTGTTGATGAGGCGTCTTGGGAGCAAGAGGCTGAGATTTGTGGGCGTTGTCCCCATTTCTTAGGTGTTTGATTATGTTGGGATGTTGTGTTCTGATAGGATTTCCCTCCCTTGGTGAGCTTTGTATTAGTTGTGTTCTGGTTTAAATTTCGAGGACAAAATTTTTATTAGGTAGGGAGAGCTGTAAAACCCGTATCCTAGTCCGTACTGTTCCGTCAACTCCCGCGATCCTTTCCGTTGAATTTTGGCAACCTGCGACTTATAATTCACGTTTGCGCGCGACCCTAAGTCTTATCCCATAGATTTGAGTTTGCTTAATCCGAGACTTGTACCATTGCGACCGTATCATCGTCGCGGTTCTAACGCTGCATCTTGCATACCGATCCGATACCCTAGTCAGAAGATATGGGCCCGCATTCAATTCGAGGAAAACACTATGTGTTTGCAATCCCAAGAAAATCTCTACAACATGTCACATCAATCAATCAATCAATCAAAGTACACATGCATACTTTCTGTCACGCCCCAAACTTGGAAACCGGGCTTACAAAATTTTCGATCACCGAATCCGGCGCCAACAGCCTCCATAGTATCCCATTCTCGGCTTCCAACGCCCATACGCCAGATTCCGATCCTGAGATCCTACAAGGAGGATTTTCAGTATGAATTTTTTTTTTTTGTAATGTAATGGAGCATAACCAAAAGCATAACCAAGTCACAAAACAACATCACCACATATCCACTATATCAAAAACTTTTAAGTACAATGCGGGAAGGGAGATACAGTATAGTCAAAAGGCTCCAAAATGATCTGATCCGCACTCCTGCCTCAGCGCTGCTGCTGTCCAACGCTACCTGCACGCAACGGTCGTACATAAGCTTACAAAAGCTTAGAAGGTGGTGTAAGTGTGTGTGCGAGGCGAGTGCCAAGTGTATAACATCAGAGTAATGCAGAAATGTGCGGTAAGTCCATGAATGCTATCAACTGAACCAAAGCCATGTAATGTAAGGTATGAATGCGATTGGCCATACCAAGGCCATGCGATGCGAGGCCTATGTAGCCAAATGCCATATGCGAGATGCAAAGCAAGCGTGCCAGTACTCATCAAGTACACATATCAGTACAGTTCCTCTCTGGATATCACCGGGGTCTAATACACCTCACACTAACTGCCTCCTCCCTAGCTGCACAGTCAAGCAAGTGGAAGAGACCACACTATCCACCTGACCAGTAGTCTGCCAATACCTACCCGGCTCATCAATAGTGGACACATTTGCGAGCTGGTCAAACTCAGCCTAGCTTATAGCCCCCTCACTCAGGCGGATAAGGCCACACCCCCTTCCAACCGACCACGACACAGTGGGAGACGCGGCCTACTGGTATTCGGCACTCGGGCGCTCGTGTATCCACTCGGTCTAGACGTTGGAGCAACTCCTGGTACCAAAAAGGTTCTGGGACTTTCACCCAAGGATATCTTAAGTGCCCACAGTGCTAGAACAATGTATTTCCAGTATCCGATACGGCCATCCACGATGGGCCTGTGAAGCCACGGCCCTGATGTCGCTAGGGCGTGCAGTGATCAAGTCACACATATGCGAGATGCATGAGTCATACCGTACAATCATGCAGCAATCTTACGCATACCACGCGATCATGTGGGGTACTCCATCTCATAAGGAGTCCCGTAAATGTCCCAGCCTAACCGGCTTATGCTATGATCAAACATCCCTCACATCAAGCATACAGATGATGCGTATAGGTATGAGTCATGGAGTTACACTAAGCATGCTATGAGATGATGAACTATCCTCACACGAAGGTGGGCTTGGATGGCATACGCACAACAAGCACGGGCCTATAAATGGGCCTAGGGAGATTATAATGCGGACATTAAACCAACATTATTCTTACAATGTGGACGTCAAACCAACATTGCTCCCAAGGCATGGCCCGCCATAACCATGGAGAAATCACACATTGCAATGGACCCTAAGGACAACCCATTGGGCCTCGATCCATGGGCCTTAGATACATCAAATGGGCCGCCTCATATGGGCCTTATATAAATCAAGTGGGCCACATCAATGGGCCTTATGTACATTGCAACGGGCCATGTCCCATGAGCTTTGATTACCTCACAATGGGCCTCAACCCATGGGCCCTAACGTATCATAATGGGCCTAGTATATGCACCAAGGTGGGCCTCAACAACGGCCATACTTACATCGGTATGGGCCTCCTCATATGGGCCTCATGTGTATACCAAGGTGGGCCTCAATGGACGGCCACGAACCAACCAAGAAGGGCCCCATACATATACCAAGGTGGGGTCCACTTGAAGTATAAATCTACCCTTTTTTTTTTTTTTGCCTCAAGACTTAAGACAGGCTTGCCAAATGGTGGACGGTTTGGATGCAACACATGCATCATGGAACGGGTCCACCGAACTATGGATCTAGCTCATTCTTTAGCTCATACCATAACATGGGCTTTTAAAAGGGATGGACAGGTTAGATGCAGCACGTGCACCATGGCGGGTCCCGTATAAATGGATGGCATGGAATGAACACATGCATCATAGGGGTCCCACCATCGATCCAGCCCCGGACGGTGTGGTGAAAACACATGCAACAGGGTGGGTCCCACCGTCCAAGGTGGGCGGCGTGAATAAAGCACGTACATTTAGGTGGGCTCCACCGTCCCCTGGACGGTGGTAATACAACGCATACATCACTGTGGACACCACCGTCCGCCTGGACGGTGGTAATACAACACATACATCACTGTGGGCTCCACGTGGGGCCCACCATAATGCTTATATGCCATCCATCCCGTTGGACAGGTCATACGGGCCTGGATGAAGGGGATAAACAAATTTCAGCTTGATCTGAAACTGCAGTGGACCCAAAATGGGTTTCAATGGTAGAGTTCAATCACCGCTGTTTCTTATGGTGTGGGCCGCCTGAGATCTGGATCATGCTGAAACTTGGAGGGGGGCCACCTCAGGACGTGGCCCACCAAATGGACGGAGTAGATATAATAAATACATCATGGTGGGGCCCACAGCTAGAGCCGTGGGTCCCTGCTTGTGGACGCCAGGACGCCAGGCGTCCTCTCTCTGTCAGAGACAGCAGCAACTGCTGCTATTGTTTGTTTTTTTTTTTTTTTGAAATCCCTTATTTCTAAGGTTTTTCTCATGTGGGGCCTGCTTCGGTCAAATCCACCCCAACCACTGGCTTCTATAGCCCGATAACAGTCCATCAAGACCAATATAGGGTGTTTTTCGGCGTGTAGAAAGATTTAGGTGTCTTTAAACGGTGAAAATCATTGTTAGCTAAGGCATGACCCACGAGAAAGTTGGATCAGCTCCACTTTGCGGCCCAACACCTAAAATGAGCTGGTAAATAGGATGGACGGCGTGGATTGAACACATACATCAAGGTGGGTCCTATACAAGTGACCCACTCCCATTGCCTTAGAAAGGCTGATATTTGTATTTTGTTTTAAACGTCCAGAGAGTCCCTGGACTCTCTTCCCTTTGTTTGGGCATGCAATGCATTTAAGGTGTGCCCTTTATAGGTGGGCCACCACATGGTGAGGTGGTGTGGTTACAATACATATGTAAAGTGGACCCCACCTAAGATGGTTTGGATCCAATACATGCCCTATTGTGGGGTCCATCCAAGTAAGCCACACAATCAAAACATCACAAGAAAAGAAAAAAAAAAGAAAAGAAAAGAAAGAGAGAGAGAAAGAGAGAGAGAAAGTGGGACACACGCGTGATGGAGGGACCCCGATACTATGGGCCCTCCCTTGCATTCCATCATACATCAAACGAAAATCAAAGTGGGCCATTGGCCACATCTTAGGGTCCCAAGTGAGATCCATACCATTGATCGGTAGGCCTCACTTGGCCCATCATAAAAATATAGAAATCTATCCTATCAAAACACCCACCGGTTGATCTCTTCGGTCCGTTGGAACGCCACCCTCCTTGTGCTCCTCTTTGATGGTGAAGATGGGAAATGGATGGCTAGGATGAAGGGTTTTAGAATGGAAAAGGTGGGCCTCACACTTGCTTGTTTTCTCTCATGGAAGAGCTTGTACGTGGGAGCTCTTGCTTGCTTGGGATTGTGGTGAGAAATGAGAAAGAGAGAGAGGGTTGTAAGGAGATGTGAGAGATGGGTGTGATGGGTGAAAGGGTGAGTGATGTGTACTTAACATGTATGGTGGTGTAAGAGAGAGGGTAAGAAAGAGTTGACTTTGGAGAGAGAAAGCATGGGTTGCTTGTACTTGACATTGAAGTGATTGATTGATTGATGGGATTGATTGATTAATGGGATTGATTTGACATTGTGTAGAGATTCTCTCGGGATCGTAAAAGCGCGGCGTTTCTTCGAAATAAACGCCGGCTCACATCTTCTGGTCAGGGTATCGGATCGGTGCGTGAGTCGCGGCGACGGTGCAATCGCAACGATACAAGTCTCGGATTAAACCGACTCGAATCTACAGGATACGATTTACGGTCGTGCGCAACATCAATTATCAGTCGCGGATTGCCGGACTTCGACGGAAAGGATCGCAGGATTCATCGGAACAGTACGAACTAGGATACGGGTCTTACACTTTCTTTCTCCCTAAGTCAAGCAACCACCAGGTCAACTCTCAAGTCAAGTACACCATCACCTCACATCCATCACCTCTCTCTTACAACCACCCATTCTCTCTCTCTTTCTCTTCATATTTTCCAAGCAACAAAGAGCAAAAGTGGTGGACGTCCAAGCATCCCAAGTGAGAGAAAAGTGTAATGTATGTGACCCACTTCCTCTTCCAAAATCTTTCATCCTAGCCATTCATATCTCATCATCTTCCATCAAAGAAAAGTATAAGGAGATCGGCGTTCCGTCGGACCAAGAAGATCAAACGGTGGGTGTTTCTATAGGCTTAAATTTCATGTTTTTATGATGGGCTAAGTGGGGCCTATCGATTGATATGGATCTCACTTTGGACCCTAAATGTGGCTGATGGCCCACTATGATTCTCATGATCATTCCATGATGGGGCCAACTCTATGGACCCCATCATGATATTTACTTTCTTAGTTGAATGAGGGTCATCTAGACCTTCCATTTGGTGGAGAAGGAATCTCCATCATTGATTTTGATTTGGTGGGCCCACGTGTATTGGGACCCACTTGATGTATGATTGAATGCTTGAAAAGGATGGCCCATAGTATCGGGGTCCCTCCATCATCACGTGTCTCTCTCTCTCTCCTTCCTTTATTTTGTGGCCCACTTAATGAGCTATGTGATGTCCAAACCGTCCATCAAATAGACCCATGGCCGTCCAAACCATGTGGGCCCTACCTTATGGATGTTGGCAAAACATAAATATTAGTGTAATCCAGATCAAGTGGGCCACGTCCACATGGGACCCACTAGCCGTGGTCCCCACACGTGTGACCCACCTTGATGAACTATATAACCACACCGTCCGTCCAGCGTCCCTGGATGGTGGACGTGTTCCTGAAGTGTGAGTTGACAATGGGTTGTACTCACTGTAACAATATATATATATATATAATATTTTGATTCAAAGCTTTGAGGTGGGCCACTCATGCAGGCCCCACCTTGATGTATGGAGTTAATCCACGCCGTCCATTCCATTCCTCAGTTCATTTTAGGCGTTAGGCAAAAAAATGAAGCCAATCCGACTCTCAGGCAGGCCATAACATAGAAAACAATGGTTTTCACTGTTAAAATTCACTTTGACCATTCTACACACCGAAACATGCTTAATATTGGGCTTGTTGGATTTGTTATGGGTTGTAGAATCCAATGAGTAGGGTGGATTCTTCTGATATAGGCCCCACCTATGAAAATCCCTGAAAATACTATTTTTCTATATATATATATATATATATATATATATATATATATATATATATATATATATATAAAATAACAATGTCTGTGGCATTCTTCTATAGAAGGATCGCTATCGCGAGAATGACTGTCCCAGCCGTTGACATCCACACCGTTCATTTTGATGGGGCTCTTAGGACAGTGGACCCCCCCCCCTAAAAATCAGTCGTACTAGGAGCTCAAGTGGTCCACACGGCAAGGAAACAGTGGTGAATCGAACGTCTGCCATTGGAACCCTTTTGGGTGACGTAGAAGTTTTGGATCCATATGAAATCTGTTTTTCCTTTTCATCCAGGTCCCTGTGGCCTTATCAACAGATTGGACGGTAGATAAACGTTAGGGTGGGCCCCACGTGGGACCCACCTTGATGTATTTATTTTATTTCCACGCTGTCCATCAGCATTTTATCAACACTGTCCATCCAAACGTCCAGCATCTGGATGCTGGACACGCTGGACTGGCTTGGATATATATACATATATTATAATATATATATATATATATATATTATAATATATATATATATATATATTATAAAATATAGCATGGTGGGCCCCACATGGGGACCCACCTGTTTTGAGATAAGGTGGGCTGACGTATCAAACGTCAGCCCATTAGGTGGACCCCTCATATAAACCGTCCATCCCTTTGGCGAGCCATCTTGGGTGGGCCACGTGCGTGGGCCCTATGTGAATCATCCAAACTGTCCATTCATTTGACTTCTGGACATTAGTTTATTTTTAATATATATATATATATATATATATAATAATGTATATATATAGGTGTGTGGTGGGCCCCATGTGGGACCCACCTGCTCGACGGACTTGGGATCCCCACACTAGCCATATAGGTGTGCGTTGATGTCACCACATTCCATGGGACCCACCATGATGCATTGCATTGTATTCATGCTACCCAACCATTTTGAGATATCATTTCATGGTATGGGGCAAAGAATGAGTGAGATCTAAAGTTCAAGCGGACCCCACCATTGGAATAGTGGATAGTGATATCCACCGTTCAAACTTCTAAGGGCCACGTAGTTTTCAATGAAGCTGATATTTGTTTTCACTTCATCTATTACTATGTTAACTTATGAATAGGTCGGATCTCAAAAATACAGGGTGGGCCCGATTGATATACATGAAGCCCATTTGATTTGGCCCATTTGAATCAGCCCATTTGATTTGGCCCGCTGATACGACCCATTTGATGTATTTGGTGCCCATTTGATGACACTCGATGTAATGTATTTGGGGCACATGGGTTGAGGCCCATTGTGATATATTAGGGCTCATGGGTTGAGGCCCATTGTGATGTATTTGGGGCCCATGGGTTGAGGCCCATTGTAATGTATTAGGGCCCATGGATTGAGGCCCATTGTGATGTATTTGGGACCCATGGGTTGAGGCCCATTGTGATATATTAGGGCCCGTGGGAAGGCCCATTGTGATGTATTTGGAGCTCATGGGTAGAGGCCCATTATGATATATTTGAGGCCCATGGGACGTGCCCCATTTTGATATATATTTTCGACCCATTTGGTAAGGCCCATTGTGATGTATTCCTGGCCCATATGATGAGGCCCATTGTAATGTATTTCTGACCCATTTGGCAAGGCCCATGTGATTAGGCCCATCTTGATGCATTTATGGCCATCCGTTGAGGCCCACCTGGATGTGATATATGAGGCCGTTGTTAAGGCCCACCTTGATATATACATGAGGCCCAGTGATTAAGCCCATCTTGATGCATTTGTGGCCATCCGTTGAGGCCCACCTGGATGTGATATATGAGGCCATTGTTGAGGCCCACCCTGATATATACATGAGGCCCATGTGATTATGCCCATCTTAATGCATTTGTGGTCATCCGTTGAGGCCCACCTGGATGTGATATATGAGGCCGTTGTTGAGGCCCACCTTAATATATACATGAGGCCCATGTGATTAAGCCCATCTTGATGCATTTGTGGCCATCCGTTGAGACCCACCTGGATGTGATATATGAGGCCGTTGTTGAGGCCCACCTTGGTATATGTGAGACCCATGTGATGCAACCCATTTGATGTATTTGAGGCCTATGGGTTGAGGCCCAATGGGATGTATATAAGGTCCATTATAATGTGTGATTCCGCCATAGTTTATGTAGTGATGTTTATGGCAGGATGTGCCTTGGGGGCAATGATGGTTTGACGTCCACATTGTAAAAATAATGTTAGTTAAATGTCCGCATTATAACTCTCCCTGAGGCCCATCGATAGGCCCATACTTGTTGTGTGTAGGCCATCTAGGCCCATCTTCGTTGTAAGGATAGTTCATCACCTTATAACATGCTTAATGTAACTCCATGATTCGAGCTCATACGCATCATATGTATGCTTGATATGAGTAATGACTGATCATAGCATATGTCATTGGACAGACTATTCATGAGACTCACTGATAGGAGTTACCCACATGAGCGCGCGATACGTGCAGGATTGCTACGTGACTGGACAGTGTGACTCATGCATCTCGCATATGTGTGACATGATCATTGTACGCCCTAGGGACATCAAGGTCGTGGCCTCCACAGGCACATAGTGGATGACCAGATGAGACACCAGAAATACTTAGTTTTAGCACTGTGGGCACTTAAGATGTCCTTAGGTGAAAGTCTCAGAACCTCCGAAGCTAGGAGACGCCCCAACGTCTAGACCGAGTGGATACATGAGCTCCCGAGTGCCGAATACCAGCAGGCCGCGTGTCCCACTGTGTTGTGGTCGGTTGGGAGGGGATGTGACACCCAAGTGAGGGGGCTGAAAGCTAGGCTGAGTTTGACTAGCTCGCAAATGAATCCGCTATCGATGAGCCGGGCAGGTATTGGCAAACTACTGGTCAGGCGAATAATGTGGTCTCTTCCACTCGTTAGGCTGTGCGGCTAGGGAGGCAGCAGTTAGTGTGGAGTGTAATAAACTCTAATGATTCCCCAGAGAAGAACCATACTGATATGCAGACTTGATATGAGGACTGACATGATATTATGACACTCCGTCACTGTTGCACATGTGGGCGGGCGCACGTGAGCGGACGCTGATGTGGGTGGGTATGATGTCGACAGGGCTGAGGCCTGGGCGAGCTACCAGCGGTTAGTAGGTTACTGTGCTAGCAGGCTACTGAGCAGGAGTTACATACTCATTCATTCATCCATTCACGATCTACTTGGGCTGGTGTGGTGCAAATATTTGTTACGTGTACCTTCGCAATGGCCAGGATTTCAGTTGGGGTGTGCGACTAACCTAAGATCAGGAGTTTACTACATTGTGTTTGACTATCCAAATTTAGATATGGGACTGGTTTGGATAGAATTCTCTTATGATGGACCCCGTAGCCTGCGATACTACGTACTATCATCCGGACTTCACACTCTAGCTTGCTCATTTCATTCACATCGTATATTGCATTACATCCACAAGCATATGGTATTTTGGGTTGCTATGTTTCTGCACTTATATGGCCTAGACAGACTTAACAGGATTTGTATATTGCATTGCATCATCGGCATCTGATATTTGACTCTCTATGATTCCGTGTTTACATTACATATTCTGATATTGTATGACTCATGGACTTACCAGTATATTTCCGCTTACTCTGATATCGTACGATTTATGATATTGTCAGTATTTCTGTTTATTCTGATATTGTATGATTTATGGTGTTGTATTTGTATGCTTGGCACTTATCTTGCGCACACACTTTTACCACCCTTTAAGCTTTTTATAAGCTTATGCACGATAGATGCGTGCAGGTGATGTTAGGATGCAGCCGATCTAAGGCTGGAGCGTGCGGTGGAGCTTTTGTAATTTTCTTTAATATCTTCATATTATATTTTCATTTCAGCGTTGTACTCAAATGATTATATTAGTGAATATGTGGTGACGATGTTGTTTTGTGACTTGGTTATGCTTGTGGTTATGCTCCATTACAAGAAAAAAACCATACTGAAAATCCTCCTTGTAGCATCTCTAGATCGGAATCTGGTGTATGCGCGCTGGGAGCCGAGAATGGGGTACTACGGAGGCTGTTGGTACCAAATTCGGCGATCGGAAATTTCGTGAGCTCGGTTTCCGAGTTTAGGGCGTGACAAGAAGACAACTAATGTTTATAGTAAGTTCCTTTTTCGATTGGTGAGGATCACTTTTTGCTGAGAAACAGGACCATAGATGGCCTATCCAAGGTGGAGCCTAGGGAAGCGGATTGCAAGGTGAGTAACTCAGTACGCTATGCATAGTGAGTAAACTCTATGGGGTCCACCGTGATTTATATATGTTATCCACTCCTTCCATCCATTTTAAAAGATAATTTTAGGGTTTGAGCCAAAAAATAAAGCATATAAAAATATCAAATGGACCACGCCATTGAAAACAATGTGAATTGAACATCTACCATTGAAATTTCTTGAGAGCCGCGAAAGTTTTGGATCAAGCTTATATTTATGTTTTCCCTTCATCCATGTTTTTGTGATATTATGAAAAAGTTAGATGACAAATAAAACATCATCGTGGGCTTAAAAATGTTTCAATGGTGAAAATCATTATTCCCATTGTTTCCTATTATATGGTTGACTTCAGCTTTGGATGTGCTCCAATTTTAGTCTCAACCCGTTAAATGAGTTGGGAAAACGGATGGAAAATATGGATAAACCACATACATTCACGGTGGGCTAAGTTTGCTCAGTACAATAAGAGCATACTGAGTTCTAAACTCAATTATAATTTATAAGTAATATATATATATATATATATATATATATATATATATATATATATATATATATATATATATTTTGATCGGGTTCGGTCAGGTCGGGCAACCAAGACCTCAACCCAAGCCTGACCCAAGTTTTATTGGGCTGGTGTTTATATTACCCAAGCTCAAGACCAAACCCCATGTATCCAGCCCATGCCCAAACCAATGTTGCGATCGGGTTGGTCACTGGTTGGTCAGGTTGAACCCGCTCAACTTTCAGCCCTATTACAGTCATTAGATATGGGGTCATATTTGGCAATCTAGGCTGTTGATCAGACGAGATACATGCATGAAGGTGGATCCTTTTAAAATCTGAGAGAAACTTTTGATCATTGGCCCATAAATCAACAGCTAAAAGGAACTCCATCAGAGCAATGCAGCATTCTTTGTGTGGGCCCTACCATAACGTGTGCACGACATCCACGGGAGCAGATTAGGTGTTACCTAATAACACTTTAGTGGGTGTTTCTCTGACAGTGGGGCCCACCTAGCTGTATGCCCTGTAATCCATCAGATTTTTTAGATTATTTCAGGACATGGTCCAAAAATTGAAGCACATCCAAATCTCAATGGAACCACTGGATGGTAAACCATGCTAATCAAACTTTGATGTATGTGTTGTATATCCATGCCGTCCACCAGCTTTTTCACATCATTTTAGGCCATTATCCCAAAAATGAAGCAGATCCAAACCTTAATTCGACCACACAATAGGAAATAATGTTCATTAAACACTTACCATTAAAACTTTCTAAGACCCACTGTATTGCTTGTTTGGTATCCAACCCGTGGATTAAGTCACACAGACCTGGATAGATGAAGTGGCTCACGAGAAATTTTTAATGGTAAATCATTAATTGGGGTAGTCCACCTTAAACTTCGCTCGTACCCTAAAAATGAGTGGAAAAGGACGCCGATTTTCTGCCAAAACCTTTAGCAGGAAGTTCCTGTACAAGGATGCTGGGTGGGGCCCACTGTCATGGTTGTGAGACATCTACCCCGTTCATCCATTTTGCTATCTCAGTTTAGGCTATTCCACTAAAATCGAGGTGGATCCAAAACTTAAGTGTGTCACACGAGATGAAACAGTGGGGATTCAATGGGAACCATTGAAATATTTTTATGGCCATAAAAGCTCTCTCATGCTACCTTTTCGGTATTTTCACTTCATCCCCATGGTAATGACCCTATAAACAGTTTAGATGGCATATAAACATCAAAGTGGATCCTTCATAGATTTCAATAATATATATTTATTTAACACTGGGGTTTTGTACTTAACACGGAATTACAAAAATATTTCATGTTTAGTGGTGTTTGTTAACACATAAGAAGAATTTTTTATTAAAATTTTTCCTTGATTGAAAATGAACCTTAATGGGAGTCTAGCTTAACGAGGAATGGAGAATGCTCCCTTGCGTTATACACATACCAACTTTTAACACTAGGCACTTTTATTTGCCCACCATGATGTATGTGTTTCATCCAATTTTTTTAGATCATTTTAGGGCTTAATATAAAAAACGAGAGGAATATAAATCTCATATGGACGACACCACAGGAGAACAATATTGATTGTATATCCACTATTAAAATTCTTATAAGGCCTAATGTACTTTTTATTTGACATCCATTCTGTTGATTAGGTCATATAGACCCAGATGAATGGAAAAAACAAATATCAGCCTGATCCAAAACTTTTATGGCCCCCAAAAAGTTTTTAATAGCCGACATTCATTCGACGCTGTTTTCCTGTAATGTGATCCACTTCAGATGGGGATATAACTCATTTTTGGTATCATACTATAAAATGATCTAGAAACATAGATGGACGGCATGGATTACATTCATCATAGTGGGGGCCACGCATACATCATGTTGGATAAAAGGCATCTTTTTCTGCGTAGGCGGATTGGACACCTAGAGGTTGATTAGCGAGCCTCCGCATTTGAAGCAATGTCACCGAGATATATTGGCCGATCGTGATGTATGTTTTTGTATCCACACTGTCCATCCATTTGGAAATATAATTTTAGTTAAAAATTTAATAAACGAGTCAAATCCAAAGCTCCAATGGACCTCACCACAGAAAATAATGGGAAGAGTGATGTCCACCATTAAAAAATTAAATAGGCCACAAAAGTTTTTGATCAAGCTGATATTTGTTCTTTCCTTTTTTTAATGGCTGTGTTAACTTGTGAACAGGTTGGATTTCAAATAAAAATCACCGTGAGCATTATGAAGGTTTCAACGGTAAGTATCACTCTTCCTACTGTTTTTCGTGACGCTTGCTTCGCAGCGAATCTGGCTATTCAACCTGTCAATAGCTATTCTGCGTCCGAAAACGGATCGGCTACTCCCCTACCACCACCAATGGCTGTGGTCGATGCTCCATTGGCCCCACCATAAAGTATTTGTTTCAGCCATAACGTACATCTATTTTTATAGATCATTTTATGGTACCAGACAAAAAATGAGGTATATCCCAATCTCAAGTGGACTACATTACACGAAACAGTGTTGAATGTTATCCACTCCGTCCATACATTTTACCAGATAATTTTAGATAATCAGATTAAAATGAAGTATATAAAAAACTCAAATGCACCACACTACATGAAATAGTGTGAATTGAATGTGTATTTTTGAAAAAATCCTATCAATCTGATATTTGTTTTTTCATTTCATTTATGTCTTTGTGATCTTATGACCAAATTGGATGACAAACAAATATCACTGTGGGACCTATGAATGTTTCAACAGTGGAAATCACTTTCTTTTATTTTTTATTTTTTATTTCGTGTGATGATCCACCTGAGCTCTGAATATGATTCAATTTTGGGATCAACCCCTAAAATGACATGGAAAAACGGATGGATGGCCTCAATAAATTATACATAATCGAGGTGTGCCCAACATAGTTTACTAATTACGATAAAAGCCTACGTACGCCATCCAATTTCCGTACTGGAATTGTATATAACAAACGTACTGGAATCGTATATGACAAAACAGCGCGTAAACCGCTTATGGGACCACGATGTTTTACATATAGAATCTCTTATGTCCATTGAATGAGAATCCTTAATTGGTATGTAGATACGACAAGGTGTGACCCACTATGAAGCTGATTTATGTATATCTTCATTTGGGTGAGTTATACCTTATTAATGGGTTTGATGGTGGCCCATTAACAAACGTAAGATACACAACACAACGGTGGCCCCAACCCACAAACTCATATTCGGTGTCCCATCCCACAGCAGTTGGGTGTTCTAGGGCCCGTTTGGCCAGGCGAATTGGAAGGGATTGGATGGTATTAGAAGGGATTGGAAGTTAAATCACGGGATTGGCCGAGCGTGCCAAACAGACTGGGTGATCTAATCCTGGGATATAGCAATCCCATTTATCTTAAGATAATCCACTAACAACACCATCATTACCTTTAAATCTCATCCAAACCACCCTAATCCGTTCAAATTTGCCTGGGACGTGTTTGGTTCGAGGGATTGGAAGGGATGGGAAGGTTTAATCCCGAGATTGGCCGAGCGTGCCAAACAAACTAGATATAGCAATCCCATGGATTGTCTTAACAATCCCATGGATCTTAAGACAATCCACTGACAACACCATCATTACCTTGAAATCCATGTCATCCACCCTAATACCATTCAATCCCTTCTATTCCACTCCGCCAAACGGGCCCTTACTTGCTGCATAAAACTAGTGTTGCAGTGGATTCCACTCCTTTGCGGGTAAACTGGAAACGGGTTGGGTGGTGATTCCAACATTACCAATATCGTTGGTAAATAGACCCTATTTGGGCCCACCGTGATGTATGTTTTTTATCCAATACATTCATCTACAGTGTTGGCTCATTTTGGGACATGATCCCAAAATTTATAAGAATATCTAAAGCTCAAGTGGACCCTTTCTTTGAACCGTCCCAATTGAATTAACCTCGTTAGTATACTACATCTATTACACTCGGGACTCCTGAGGGGTTTAGGCGTTCCTCAGTTTTTCCAACGAACGCGGATTTCCTGCGAAAGCCTTTAATAGGAAATTCCAGGGACGCTGAGTGGAGCTCGCCTCCATGTTTGTAAGAAATCTACCCCGTTCATTCATTTGCAGTGTGGCCCATTTGATAATTTGATGTCTTATTTTTCGTCTCAAGCTTTAATATGAGCTCGCCAAATGGATGGACGGTTGGGATATAACACATAACTCATGCCGGGACCCACAGAACTTACTGACGTCAGCCTTCTCCGTTTTCAGCGTTGGGTTACTCAGCACGCAACTGGCGGACGCGGATTTCCTGCGAAAGCCTTTCGCAGCAAGTTCCTGCTTGGGAACTTAGGTGGGGCCTACTTGGATGTTTGTGAGAAATCCTTCCCGTCCATCCATTTTTTGAGTTCGTTTTAGGACATTTTACAAAAAACGAAATGTATCCAAAGCTCAAGTGAGCCATACTAAAGGAAAATGTGATTAGGGAAATTCCTACCGTTGAAACCATCCTACGTTCAACAGTGATGTTTAGATGCCATCCATGCAGTTAATAACGTCATTCCTACTGGTATGAGCTGTTAAAAAAAATTAGCATGAATAAAAATTTCTGTGGCCCTACGAATATTTCAACTGTGGATGTTTAATTATCACTTTCTCAGTTCACTTGAGTTTGGATACGGTTCATTTTTGGCAACATGTCCTAAAAATGAACTGGCAAAAGGTATGGACGGGGAAGATTTTTTTACAAACATCACAGTGCACCCCACCTTGTTCCAGATCAAGAAATTCCTACTAGAGGCTTTTGCAGGAATCCGCGTCCGCAATTGGCTTCCTCCATCGAATCGCATGTGATTCGGACTGGGTAGTGTAAAATACAGCATAAACTCCCATACCATGTATATTTGGAAAAGATCCATGGATTCATCATGATATAATTGTTTTATCTACACCGTTTATTCATTTTGCCACATCATTTTAGCACCTTAGACTGAAAATGAAGAGGATCCAAAGCTCAATTGGACCACAAAGCTGTGTAGCTGATGATGCCCAACATTGAAGCCTTCGTATGGCCCACATGATGTTTATTTTACATCCAACTTATTCATATGGTCACAAAGATCTGAATAAAAGGAAAAAAAAAAAATCATCTTTATCCCAAGAAGTTTTCAATGGTAAGCTGCTTCAATCCCCACTTATTACAATAGCGTGGTCTATTTGAGCTTTGGATTTGAGTAATTTTTATATTTTAAGCTAAAAAATGATACAGAAAAATAGATGGAAGGCTTTGATGAAACGAATACATCATGGCAGAGACGTCAGAGATTTTCCACGTATATGCAGTACCAAGGTCGGTGCCGCAATCCAAATCCGCGTGATGTGACCTACATGACCGACTTTCGTGTGTGTTGGCGTCACCAAGTTGTGTGGGACCCACCATGATGTGTATGTCATATCCACACCGTCCATCTATTTCGAGAGATCAATTTAGGCAATAAACCATAAAATGAGGCAGATCCAAGGTTAAACTGGACCACACAATAAAAAAAGATTGTGACAATGACTCTACTGGTGAAACTTGGTGACGTGAACATATTAGGGAAGCCGGCAGTGTGTTTCACACCAGGCAAGTCGCTTCCAATAAATCATATAAACAGATTGATAGCTTCGTCATATTGCTTGTGAGAATAGTACTCTTATTATTATTTTTCTTCAGTCTTTCATAATGGCTCCTTTAACAGAGAATGGAGATCCGTTTTTCGATTTCCTTTTTCCATCTAAATTAGAGGAAGAGACTCCTGGGCGGCTCATCATAAACGATGTGTTAATCAACATACTTTCTAAATTATCCGTAAAATCTCTTGTAAGATTCAAGTGTGTGTCCAAAGAATGGCAGTCTTTGATCTCGGACCCTTCTCTCCAAAAAATTCTACGCAAACCCATGTCCGGCCTCTTTTTACGCTATGAAATATCTCGATACACATTCGTTGTCGCTGATGTACCTCAGCCAAAATGCAACGATGCGGTAGTGGACTTCGGTGATCTCAGTTTCTTACCGCGCCATGATGAAATCTCCATCGTCAATTGTTGCAACGGATTGCTGCTAGGCCTCGCTACCCAAGGTATTAACACTACATTAATTTACTATGTAATAAACCCGGCTACAAAGAAATGGGCAGTGGTGCCTGTTCCCAACAAGGAACGTCTCCATGCGAAGCACTTGCTAGCTTTCGATCCCCGTGTTTCCCCTCACTACACTCTCATTTGTGCCAGTACCAACTTTCCTGAGATTGATATTTTCTCATCGAAAAAGGGCGTGTGGGTACAATTTAAGTTGCCACAAGAACTAGTCATTCAACAATTTACACGACTGTCCGCCGTTTTCCTTAATCGTACCCTGCACATGCTATCTGATCATCACTTCATCGTCGGATTTGATGTTGATGGAGAGTGTTTCCGTTCAATTCCATTACCTGGGGTTAAGATATGGAACAATTTAAAAGGCATACTAGGTGTGTCTGGAGGCTACCTTTATTATGCGAACCATGACGGTTTCCAATTGCAAATCTGGATGCTTGAGGATTATGATGAGCTAAAATGGGTCTTGAAGCACAAAACTACCCTCGATTCCATAGTAAAGAAACATCCTCAAGCTATTTGTTCTTCATCTTCTTATGATAGCTTTAGTGATTTCTTTATACGGAACAACCTTGTGGAAATGCCTGAGAGTGACCACTTGCCATTCTGGATGTATTCGAAGAGCCGTTATTTGAAGGGAACCTCATCCAATGAAAACATGAATGAAATCATGAATGTTGGCGTACCTTATTATTATGCCCATTTCAGTCTGGCAGCTTTTCATCCCGATTTTGAGGTCATCTTCCTTCAGACGGGTGCGGTGATTCTTTCCTATCATTTCAACAACATGGACTTGAAGGTATGGGTTTCAAAGCCTTACTACTTCGGGAATGCCTACCCTTTCTCACCTTGTTTGGCGGATTTCTACGGCTGTGAACGGGCGCTAGGAATTTTCTAACTTTATTGTGTTTTCTTTTAAGTCTGTTTTATTTTTAGTCCATGATGTGATCATGGAAATGAAGAGAGGTTGAACTCAATGTTATGGCATTCTTGATTAAGAGGTTTGTTAACAAGTCTTTATTTATCTAGCATACGCCTGTTCGTATGTCCAATGTGATTGGGATTTTTAATTTTGGGCCACCATCGTATGGATGATCCAAATCCTAACAAGCAAGGCTATGAAATTATCCTACTGCTTGATTTAGGGTCTTCTAAAGGACAGCTAAAATGTTTGTGTGGAGAACTAAAATGCAATTTCAACTTGTGAAATTCGTCCAATGGGTTACTAGGACGATCTAGTCAGAATTACCTTTGTTCATCTGTCCATTCACATGGTGGCCAAATAATCAAGTGATCTAGACTACTAATTGATATGCACGCCATATATACAAAAGAGAGTATAAAGGAAGAGTTTAAGTGATTTTCCAATGTCTATGTTATTGTTACCCAAGTCAACCTTTCTTTCCTTGGAAAACTGCTTGAGTAATAGATTGAGGTTTCAGGGGCCTTGAGTTTTAACTTCAGAATGTAGAGCCTGAAAATGCATTAATCCAGATTTATGAATCAAAATCATGGATTGAGAACATATGCAGCTTTCTGATACCACATAAGTAGTAATTTTAGCTCTCTGAGCCCACTTGCACATCTTCTTGCTGCCATACTCATATCTACCAAGGCCTAAACTAGTTAACTCATCTGTTGGGTGAGCTAGTGATTAGGTGGTGGATCGTTTAGGGGGGGTTTGGATCTTATGCTTACTTAAGATAAGTAACTTATGCCAAGTAGTTTATCTTAGTTTCTACTTATTTTATAGATAAAAATGTTTGGTAAACAACATACTTATCAACTTCTTCTGATCACATTTAAGCAACTGATCACATCCACATGCTGATGGACTTAATCCTATCATCTAGATACAACTCATATGCTAATATATGTCTATTAGCACTAGTCAGCTGCATGTCTATTAGTGTTTATAACTGTGTGATATGCAATGCCATCATTTATGGTACAGTAATAAAATAACAGGGAATTATGTTCCACTCATCAGGCCACACATGTATGAATGTGAAACATACCTGTGTGCAAAGAGAAGCATCATTTAAATTTGATTTTCAGCTATTTTGGGTCCTCGGCCTTGTCTTCCCTGCACTTCAAAGAGAAGCATCATTTAAATTTGATTTTCAGCTCAAGAATACCATGAAACCACTACTGATTAGAATCGAAAATTCCAATATCATGTTGAAATATTGATTAGATGAGAGATAGTCGCCAATTACAGGTTTACAGTCTAATTGGTTATATCATGTGCGAAGTGATTGTCCAGCATAAAAGGTTCTCATTCCAGGGATTCTTATATGACAGCTGTTATTAATGCAACTCATAAGTTATGAGTTTACAGATAAATAATCTACCCAACTCTAGAGCAGCTTCCTTGTGAAATGGTGTTGGGATGGGAAAAGGATGTAATCTGATTTGGGGTGCAGTACAGGAAAGGGTGCAGTATCCTTTCTTCCCCTATAGGGGGATTGCCATGCCCATGTGATGGGGTTTTTTTTTTTTGACCCGATGCGCAAGTCCTTTCGCAACTGGGATGCGCAAAGTCCTTTCGCAACTGGGATGCGCAAGTCCTTTCGCAACTAGGTTGCGGAAAGGAGTTTCCTAAACTATAAAAGGGGTTACTTAGGATTTTCTAGATAATGCAAGAGGGTTTTCTAAAACTTTACAAGGGATTTGGTAAAGGGTTTAGGGCTATCAAAAGGTGAGAGAGAGAGAGAGGAAGAGAGAGAGGAAGCTTATAGAAGGGAAGTTCTGCTCGTGGAGGTTTTCTACTGTGCAATCTATATCTCAGCACTTCTATGTCCTCGTAATCGGTTAGATCTCTCCGTTTTATCTATTTCTCCTATTGTTTATCCACTCCTGCGTGAGCGAAGAAGGTTGTAACGTTTTACTTCATAGTGAATTGTTGATCTGGACGAGGTCCCATGGTTTTTACCTCCTTGAGGGTTTTCCACGTAAAAATCTCTTGTGTGGTGTGTGATTGATACATTGATTGTTTTCATTGCTTTATTATCCATAATTCTGGTTTGTTCTGGAGGGCTAGATCCTAAGGTTTTGTGCAAGGCCCCCAACAAAGTGGTATCAAAGCTAAGTTCATTGAACGGGTAGGATCGGTTTGGAATTATGGAAGGTGGCTCATCAAGGATGATCAGCCTTAATGGTTCTAACTGGACCATATAGAAGGCTAAGATGGAGGACTTGCTTTATTACAAGGACTTATATTCCCTAATCTTAGGCATATCAGCAAAATCCAAGGATATGACTGATGATGATTGGAAGAAGATGGACCGAAAGGCGGTGGAGTTTATTAGACAATGGTTGGATGATTCTGTGTTCCACCATGTGTCCACGGAAACCTCAGCCGCTAGCCTATGGCTGAAATTACAAGGGCTGTATGAGAGGAAGACAGTCGGTAATAAGATTTTTCTGATAAGGCGACTTGTGAATATCAAATTCAAAGATAGTGGTTCTGTGGCCGAGCACATGAATGAGGTCAGCAATATAGTGAACCAACTCACCTCTATGAAGATAGTCTTGGATGATGAATTGCAGGCTCTATTATTGCTTAGTTCATTTCTTGACAGTTGGGATACATTGGTGGTGTCTCTAAGTAACTCCGCGCCAGACGGAAAGATATCCATGGAACAGGTAACCAGTTGTCTCTTCAATGAGGAGACAAAGAGGAAGTCTCAGGGGTCTACTCAGCAAGAGGCTCTTGTGACACAGGAACGGTGGAAAGGAAAGAACAGGAAGGGCGGGAAAGCCCGAGATAAATCAAGAGGAAAGTCGAGTAACAGAAAAGATGTTGAATGCTAGAATTGTGGTAAAAAGGGCCACTACAAGCATGAATGTCGTGGTAAGAAGAACGACAAGAAAGGAAAAGGGAAGGAAGATGAATCAGATTCCACTGTGGTCGCTTCATATGGCGACATGGTAGTTATTCTTTCTACAGATCATGATGTATGTCTCAGGCTACGAGTCAGGACACCGACTGGGTGATAGACTCGGGAGCTTCTTTTCATGCGACTCAACACAGGGAGTCCTTCACAAGCTATAAGTCAGGTGACTATGGGACTGTGAAGATGGGAAATTCTGGCGTATCAAAAATCATGGGAGTCGGTGATATTTGTGTGAAAACTGATGTGGGCTGCACATTGGTTCTCAGGGATGTGTGAAAACTGATGGAAAATTTTCTTTATTATGAGGCATACAATGTCTAAAATTCATACCAACATTAAAAGTAGAGGGAGGTGTGGCATGTGCAATGCACATGGAGAAAGGATGGAGGAGAGAACTTGGGAAGAGGGAGGGTCATCCTAGAGAAAGGAGTTATATGATACTCTAAAGGGTAACAACTGATTCTCCATCTTGATCAACGAGGAGCCGGCTGGTTATTTCAAGGTTACTAGAGGGCTCCGGCAGGGGGACCCTTTTTCTCCTGCTCTGTTCACCTTTTCCAGAAGCTTTAGGCAGTTCATGTTTCTAGTCGAAGTCAGCCCTTTAAGATCCGTAGAGGGTGCCCGGTCCCTTCCCACCTGCTTTATGCTGACGATACTCTCCTATTTCTGAATGGCATTAGAGCTTCGTTGCAAGGGGTTTCTGATTTCCTTTCCTCCTTCCAGGCCGCATTGGGCCAAAAGATTAATAGAAGTAAAAGATGTATTCTCTGCTCAAATAAACTCTCTTCGAGCAGGGTTAGGTCCATTGAAAGGATTTTGGGCATGAGTCGTGCCACCTCGGGGGTCCGTTATCTCGGGGTGCCCATATCCAAGGGTCAAGTTAAAGTTGCTGATTTCTGATTCCTGATTGACAGAGTGGAGAAAAAAGTGTGCGGCTGGAAAGCGAGGCTCTTATCCCAAGCTTGAAGAACCACCCTCATTCGCCATGCTCTTGGAAGTCTTCCCCTTCATGTCATGGCAGTTGTCACTGTCCCAAAGCAGGTGCTTGGTCAACTAGAAAAATGTTTCTCAAAATTTTTTTTGGGCTAGGCAAACGGAAAAAAAAGCTCATGTGGGTAGCTTGGAACTCAGTTACGTCAAGACCTCCAGAGGAGGGGGGTTTGGGCATTAGGAAGCTACATGAAGTGCATGATGGATGCGCAAAGAATGAAGTTGGCTTGGACTGTGAAATTCGGTGATTCGAGAGGCCCTTGGGCCCTTCTCATGAGAGCAAAACACGGTTCTGATCTATCCCCCTCACAGACCGTCCAAATAGCTGCTATGTGGTCCCCCATGTGGAGAAAAATCAGTCAATTGTTGCCCATGATCGACTACACTGTTCAGTGGTCAGTGGGCTCTGGCGAGCGCAACCTTTGGACAACAAATTGGACAGGGCTTGGTCCTCTATTGCAAAACACCATCCGACCAGTCCCTACTGCTCTTCAGTCGATGGCAATCAAAGACTTCCTGAGTTTGCAGGTCCTCTCCCACCTTCATCCGTTTTCTCCTTTCTGTCGCAAGAGGCGCGGGATCTCATTTTCCAATGGGGGTTTTTCATCTCTGCGGAAGCGGATGGCTACTTTTGGCCCCTAGAACCTTCAGGAAAATTCTCCCTGAAATCTGCGTGGGCCCATGGTAGGACGTTCGCCCCTGCCAGGAGCGGGTCGGCTTGGGTGTGGCATGGGAAACTCCCTCCTAAAATCACCCTGTTTTTGTGGAGATTGCTGCAAAATGTTGTTGCGGTGGAGGAAGGAGTCCAGGAGAGAGGTATTTCTTTGGCCTCTATGTGCGTGTGCTGCAGCGAGGGCGGCATCCAGTGGCCAAGCCCGGAATCTGCTAATCGTCTCTTCCTTTATGGGTTTCTTGTCATGAGGATTTGGTCCCACGTGGATGCTGGTTTTGGGATTACCTTCATGCCCAATCAATCAGTGATGGACAGGGTCAGGCAATCGTGGATTGCCTTGGCAAATGGGCAAGTGCCGCACATCATCCGCAAATCCCTCTTGGGTCTGATCTTTTGGGAGATCTGGCGAGCTAGAAACTCCGCCTGTTATGATGATAAAAAAGTCAGTTTCGACTCGTGCTTGACCCGAATTCAGTGGTGGGTGAAGGAACTATCTGCGGCTGAGAACAAGGGTAAGGCAGGGCCCCACGGGCGGCATCAAGCTTGGGAGATCTTTGGTCTGCCTTCTCTCCCTCCAAGTAAACCTCGACTGCAGGTCATTCGTTGGGTTAGGCCAGTCAACAACTGGGTTAAGCTGAACATTGATGGCTCCACCAGAGGGAACCCGGGTATCTCAGGAGGTGAGGGTCTAGTGAGAGATGGTAATGGTAAATTTCTCTTCGCTTTCACTTCAGGTTATGGGTGGGCCGCTCTAACAACAAAGCGGAGTTAAGGGCGGCGCATGATGGGCTCCTTCTATCTCTTAACAAGGGGTTCCTCCAGATTGAGCTTAAGTCGGATTCGAAATTGGTTATTGACCTTCTTCAGGGGAGATCGGCCCCCTCATGGCAGGGGAGACCGTGGGTGGCTAGGATTATGAACCTCATGAAGAGAGGCTCCATTTCGCTGAGGTTCATCTACCGAGAAGGTAACGACCCTGCTGATGGCCTGGCTCGCTGGGGTGGTGAGAGGCAAGAGAGCATAGTTGTGGATAGTTTGGTTGGTCTTCCGGCCTCCATCAGAGGTCTGATTTTCCTAGATCAGGTGGGCCTGGGGGCGTTAGGGCTGTTTGAGAAGCCTGGGTAGGGGACAAAATATTAGCTCTTTGTTCTATCTTTGTAGTTATTTCATGATAGGTGGGATCCTCCCCTTTTTGTAGGATCCCTCCCGAAGAGCTGTATATGCTTGTGATTAATGGAATTGTGGCATGAGTCCACCTTTTTAAAAAAAAAAAAAAAAAAAGAGGCTCTAAGATTTCAATGGTAGGTATTTCTTTCCCTAACTTTCCCTCTGGCCCACTTGAGTTTTGGATCCACCTCAATTTTTTCTCGCTTTTTCTAAAATGAGCTCTCCAAATGGATGAACGGAGTAGATTTCACACAAACATAGCGGTGGGCCCCACACAACATCCTTGTGCAGTAACTTCTGCGGTACAGATGGATAGATTAAATAAAACACATACATCACGGTGGGCCCAATAGAGTCTGGTCACCAACGATATTGTTGGTGTCCGGATCACCACCCAACCTCTCTGCAACACTTGTTTTATGCAGCAAGCGAAACACCCGACTATTATATCCGCCGTATGTAACAATGGGGGATGGGATACCGAATATAGGACGCGGATTTCTTAAGAAAGCCGTTCCCATTCAGTTACTGCACAAGGATATTGGGTGGGGGTCACCGACATGTTTGTGTGAAATCTATGTTGTTCATCCATTTGTCAAGCTCATTTTAAGACAAAAGATAAAAAATTAGATGGATCCAAAACTCAAGTGGGCCACACTAGAGGAAAATTTGGGGAAAGAAATACTTACAGTTGAAATCTTCCTGGGCCCAACCTTGATATTTATATGCTATCCAAACTGTTTATAAGATCATTACTACCAGGATGAAGTGAAAATACAGAACAATTAGCCTAAAACAAAGCTTTTATGGCCACAGGAATGTTTCAACTGTTCTCACTGGATCCCCACGATTTCCTCTTGTGTGGTCCATTTGAGTTTTTGATCCACTTTATTCTTGGTTAAATATCTAAATTAGACTGTAAAAGAACATGAACGGGATAGATTTCTCAAAAATATGGCGGTGGGCCCACCCAGCATCCTTTGCGCATGAACTTCCTGGCAAATTGGCATGCAGTTCCGGCGTTTGAAACTTAGGTGGGGTCCACTGATGTTTTTAGAAATCTACTCCATCCATCCATTTTGTGAACTCATTTTAAGAGACGAATGAAAAATTGAGAAGGATACAAGACTCAAGGTGACCGGGCTAAAGGAAAAGGTGGTTATGGAAATTTCTACCGTTGAAACCTCCCTAGGTTCTAGGGTGATGTTTACATGCCATACATACCATTGTTAACGTCAGTTGTACTGGGATGAACTGAAAACACAAATAATAGCATTATTCAAAACTTTTTTGGCCCCATGAATATTTCAACTGTGGACATTCAATTATCACATTTTCGGCCCACTTGAGCATTGGATACCATTTATTTTTGGCCATATATCTTAAAATAAACTAAAAAAACAGATGGACGGAGAGGATTTCTCACCAATATGATAGTGAGCCCCACCTACATTCACTTCCTGCGAAAGGCTTTGGCAGGAAATGGGTTTGTGTGGGACCAGAGTTGTGTTGTGTATCTTACGTTTGTTAATGGGCCACCTTGAAACCCATTAATCGGAGGCGGATTGCGTACTGAGTTACTCAGTACGCTAACCGTACTGAGTAAACTCTGTAGGGTCCACAGTGATTTATATATTTTATCCACTCCTTCCATTCATATTACCATATAATTTTATGCTTTAAACCAAAAAATCAAGCATATCAAAAGCTCAAATGGACCACACCACCGGAAACAGTGTGAATTGAATATCTACCATTGTAAATTTCTTGAGGGCCACTGAAGTTTTGGACTAAGATTATATTTGTGTGTTCCCTTAATCCATGTTTTTTTTAATGTTATCAACAGGTTGGATGATAATTAAACATCACTATGGGCCTAGCAAGGTTTCAACGGTGGAAATCATTATTCCCACTGTTTCCTGTTCTATGGTCCACTTGAGCTTTGTATGTGCTTCAAATTTGGTTTCAACTCCTTAAATGAGCTGAGAAAACGGATGGACGGCATGGATGAACCACATACATTCACAGTGGGCCCAACAGATTTTACTCAGTACGATAAGAGCGTACTGAGTAACTCAGTACGCAATCCGATTCCCCATTAATCAGGTGTAACTCACCCAAATGAAGATATACAAAAATCAGCTTGATACAAAACTCAAGTGGGCCACACCATGTGACCCAGAGGTTTTCGATTAGTTTCCATTAGTCACCCTATTAGATTTTAACGGGTTTTGTTTTGCCCTATGTACATTCCAATTAAAGATTCTCATTCAATGGACGGACTAGATTTTATGTGTACAACATCGTGGTCCAGTAAATGTCAGGTGGTTTACTACGCTGCGTAAAACAGATGTTATATACGATTCCAATGCGGAAATCGGGATTGCGTACTGAGTTACCCGGTAGGCTCTTATTTAACTGAGTAAACTCTGTTGGGCCTACTGTGATTATATATAATTTATCCACGCCATCCATCTGTTTTGCTTGATCATTTTAGGGTTGATATGAAAATTGAATCATATCCAAAGCTCAGGTGGACCATACGACAAGAAAAAGTGAAAAATAATGATTTCCACTTATGAAACATTCCCAGGGCGTACAATAATGTTTGTTCTTGTTCATAAGATCGCAAAGACACATATGAAAGTGAAAAACAAATATCAGATTAATCCAAAACTTCTGTGGCCCCATGCATTTTTTTCAACATTTGACATCAATTCTCACTATTTCTGGTAGTGTAGTCTACTTAAGTTTTTTATATGCTTCAGTTTTGGTCAATGATCTAAAATTATCGGTAAAATGTACTGACAGAGTGGATAAAAACATAAATGGTGGTGGGCCCCACATAGTTTACCCATTCAACACTGTTTCCTGTAATGTGGTCCACTTGAGATTAGTATATACCTCATTTTTTATCGCATACCATAAAATGATCTGGAAAAATAGATGGAAGGCATGGATGAAACACATACATCATGGGCCCATAGAGCACCACCCATAGCCATTGGTGGCAGGCGAATAGCGAATCCGTTTTCCGAATTGGGTAACTCAGTACGCAATTGGCTTCCTCCAGGCTCCATACGCATGTGATTCGGACTGCGTAGTGTAGAATACCAGAGACGACAGATTTTCCACGTATGTGCAGTACCGAGGTCGGTGCCGTGTTATAACACATTAGGCAATCCAAATCCGCGTGATGTGCCACATACGACCGACCTTCGTGGTGTGTAGACGTCACCAAGTTCTGTGGGACCCACATGATGTATATGTCATATTCATAGCGTCCATATATCCGGAGAGATTATTTTAGGAAAAGAACCAGAAAATGAGGCAGATCCAAGGTTAAAGTGGGCCAGGCAATTATAAAAAAAAAAAAAAAAAGATACAGTGACTTCTTTTGGTGAAACTTGGTGACGTGAACATACTGGGAAAGTCTGCCGTGTCTTTCACACCACGAAAGTCGCTTCCAAGAAATCCTACTAACAGATAGATAGCTTCGTAATATTGCTTGCGAGAATACTCTTATTATTATTTATCTTCTTCTTTTTGTACTTAATGTGTGGTGTTTGTTAACGCATAAGAAGGTAACCGAGATGGGAGTCTAGCTTAATGAGGAATGGAGAATACATTGTAATTATTAGTTTTTTAATCCGAAATTATCTTTTGCCAGAGAGATTTTCTCCCTTACCTTATACACATTCCAACTTTTAACACGTGGCATTTCTCTGAGCCCACCATAATGTATGTGTTTCATCCATTCCATTCATCCATTTTTAAAGATCATTTTAGGGCTTTACAAAAAAAGAAATGAGGGGAATATAAATCTCAAATGCAACACACCACAGGAAAACAATAGTGATTGGATATCCACTATTAAAATTCTCTTGAGGCCCAATGTACTTTTTATTTGACATTCACTCTGTTGATTAGGTCATATAGACCCATATGAATGAAAAAAACAAATATCAGCTTGATCCAAAACTTTTATGGACCTCAAAAAGTTTTTAATGGCCGACATTCATTCAATACTGTTTTCCTGTAATGTGGTCTACTTGAGATTGGGATATACCTTATTTTTGGTATCATATTATAAAATAATCTAGAAAGATAGATAGACGGCATGAATGAAACACATACATCATAGTAGGGCTCACACATACAACATGTTGGATTGGTATGTAGATACGACACGGTGTGACTCACTTGAGTTTTATGTGAAGCTGATTTCTGTATATCTTCATTTGAGTGAGTTACACCTTATTAATGGGTTTGATGGTGTCCCATTAACAAACGTAAGATGCACAATACAACGGTGGCCCCAACACACAAATTCATATTCGGTATCCCATCCCACAGCAGTTGGGTGTTTTACTTGCTGCATAAAACAAGTGTTGCAGAGGAATCCACTCCTTCGCGGGTAAACTGGAAACGGGTTGGGTGGTGATTCCAACCTCACCAATATCGTTGGTTAATAGACTTTACTTGGGCCCATCGTGATGTATGTGTTTTATCCAATACATCCATCCATAGTGTTGGCTCATTTTAGGGCATGATCCCAAAATTTAAGAATACCTAAAGTTTAAGTGGACCCCTTCTTTGAACCGTCCCTCTTGAATTAACCTCGTAAGTCTCATGGGGGTTCAGGTGTTCCTCAGTGTTTCCAGCGAACGGGGATTTCCTGCAAAAACCTTTAATAGGAAATTGGAAATTCCATGGACGCTGAGTAGGGCTCATCAGAACTTAGGTGGGGCTCACTTTGATGTTTGTGAGAAATCCTCCCCATCCATCCGTTTTTTTAGTTCATTTTAGAACATTTTACCAAAAATGAACCGTATCCAAAGCTCAAGTGAGCTGTCCTAAAGGAAAATGTGATTAGGGAAATTCCTACCGTTGAAACCTTCCTAGGTTCAACATTGATGTTTAGATGCCATCCGTACCGTTAATAACGTCATTCCCTATTGGGATGAACTTTTAAAAAATATTAGCATGAATAAAAAATTTTGTGACCTCACAAATATTTTAACCGTGGACATTTAATTATCAGTTTCTCCGGTTTGGATACGGTTCATTTTTGGCAACATATACTAAAATGAATTCACTGAAGGGATGGATAGGGATTATATTTCACAAACATCACAGTGCCCCCACCTTGGTTCCCATATCTGGAAATTCCTGGGCTTTCGCAGGAAATCCGCGTCCGCGCAACTAGACCGCATGTGATTCGGCCTGCGTAGTGTAGAATACAGCATAGACTTCCGTACCATGTATACTTGGGAAAGATCCATGGACTCGTCATGATAAAATTGTTTTATCTACACCGTTTACTCATCTTGCCACATTATTTTAGTACCTTAGACTGTAAATGAAGAGGATCCAAAGCTCAATTGGACCACAAAGCTGTGTAGCTGATGACGCCCAACATTGAAGCCTTCCTATGGCCCACACGATGTTTATTTTACATCCAACTTGTTCATGTGGTCACAAAGACTTGGATGAAGGGAAAAAAACATCATCTTTATACCAAGAAGTTTTCAATGGAACGCTGCTTCAATCCCCACTTCTTACAATGGTGTGGTCTATTTGAGCTTTGGATTTTACTAGATTTTTGATCTTACGCTCTAAAATGATACATAAAAATACATGGACGGCTTTGATGAAACAAATACATCATGACAGAGACGACTGAGATTTTCCACGTATATGCAGTACCGAGTGCCGCAATCCAAATCCGCCTGATGTGCCCTACATGACCGACTTTCGTGTGTGCTGACGTCACCAAGTTCTGTGGGACCCATCATGATGTATATGTCATATCCATACCGTCCATCTATTTCAAGGGATAATTTTAGGACATAACCATAAAATGAGGCAGATCTAAGGTTAAAGTGGACCACACAATATATATATATATATATATATATATATATATATATATATATATATATATATAAAAGAGAGAGAGAGACGATGACTCTATTGGTGAAACTTGGTGACGTGAACATACTTAGGGAAGTCGGCAGTGCGTTTCACACCACGCAGAGAATACTCTTATTATTATTGATCTTCTTCTTGTTTTGATTAGCCATTGCCAGTCTTTCATATCCATCTCTGGAGATCGTCTCCAATAATAGCTCTTTTAACGGGGAATGGAGATCCCTTTTTCGATTTCCTTTTTCCATCTAAATTGGAGGAAGAGATTCCTGGGCGGCTTATCATAAACGATGTGTATTGCCCATGAAATCTCTCATACGATTCAAATGTGTGTCCAAAGAATGGCAGTCTTTCATCTCGGACCCTTCTCTCCAAGAAATTCTACCCAAACCCATGTCCGGTTTCTTTTTAACGTGGAATGTATCCCAAATATCTCGATCTCAATGCACATTCGTCCTCGCTGATGGACGTCGGCCAAACTGCAACGAAGCGGTAGTGGACTTCGGTGATCTCAGTTTCTTTCCGCGCCATGATGAAATGGGTTGGTGCTAGGCCTAGCTACCCAAGGTATTAACAGTACATTAATTTACTATGTAATAAACCCGGCTACAAAGAAATGGGCAGCGGTGCCTGTTCCCAACAAGGAACGTCTCCATGCGAAGCACTTGCTAGCTTTCGATCCCCGTGCTTCCCCTCACTACACTCTCATTTGTGCCAGTTCCAACTTTCCTGAGATTGATATTTTCTCATCGAAAAAGGGCGTGTGGGTACAATTTAAGTTGCCACAAGAACTAGTCATCGGACAATTTACTCTGACTCTCCGCCGTTTTCCTTAACCGTACCCTGCACATGTTATCTGATCATCACTTCATCGTCGGATTCGATGTTGATGGAGAGTGTTTCCGTTCAATTCCATTACCTGGGGTTAAGATATAGAACAATTTAAGAGGCATGATAGGCATGTCTGGAGGCTACCTCTATTATGCGAACCATGATGGTTTCCAATTGCAAATCTGGATGCTTGAGGATTATGATGAGCTAAAATGGGTCTTGAAGCACAAAACTACCCTCGATTCCATAGTAGAGAAACATCCTCAAGCTATTTGTTCTTCATCTTCATATGATTACTTTAGTGATTTCTTTATAGGGAACGACTTTGTGGAAATGCCTGAGAGTGACGACTTGCCATTCTGGATGTATTCAAAGAGCCGCTATTTGAAGCAAACCTCATCCAATGAAAACATGAATGAAAACATGACCTTAGGCGTACCTTATTATCAGGGCTATTTCAGTCTAGAGGCTCTTCATCCTGATTTTGAGGTCATCTTACTTCAGACGGGTGGGGTGATTCTTTCCTATCATTTCAACAACATGGACTTGAAGGTATGGGTTTCACAGCCTGACTACTTCGCGAATGCCTACCCTTTCTCACCTTGTTTGGCAGATTTCTACGGCTGTGAATGGCGCTAGGAATTTTCTAACTTTATTGTGTTTGCTTTGAAGTTTGTTTTATTTTTAGTCCATGAAGTGATCATGGAAATGAGGTGAGATTGAACTCAATGTTATGGCATTCTCAATTAAGAGGTTTGTTGACAAGTCTTTATTTATCTAGCATATGCCTGTTCGTATGTCCAATGTGATTGGGATTTTTAATTTTGGGCCACCATCGTGTAGATGATCCAAATCCTAACAAGCAAGGCTATGAAATTTTCCTACCCTTGATTTAGGGTCTTTTAAAGGACAGCTAAAATGTTTGCGTGGAGAACTAAACTGCAATTTCAACTTGTGAAATTCGTCCAATGGGTTACTAGGACGATCTAGTCAGAATTACCTTTGTTCATCTGTCCATTCACATGGTGGCCAAATAATCAAGTGATCTAGATTACTTGATATGCATGCCATATATACAAAAGAGAGTATAAAAGAAGAGTTTAAGTGATTTTCCAATGTCTATGTTATTGTTACCCAAGGCAGCCTTCCTTTCCTTGGAAAACTGCTTGAGTAATAGATTGAGGTTTCAGGGGCCTTGGAGTTTTAACTTCAGAATGTAGAGCCTTTAAATGCATTAATCCAGATTTATGAATCAAAATCATGGATTGAGAACATATGCAGCTTTCTGATACCACATAAGTAGTAATTTTAGCTCTATGAGCCCACTTTCACATCTTCTTACTGCCATATTCATATCTACCAAGGCCTAAACCTAGTTAACTCATCTGTTGGGTGAGCTAGTGATTAGGCGGTGGATCGTTCATGGGGCGTTTGGATCTTATGCTTACCTAAGATAAGTAACTTATGCCTTAAGTAGTTTATCTTAGTTTCTACTTATTTTGTAGGCATAAGTAGCTTATTTTGTAGATAAGTATGTTTGGTAAACAACATACTTGTCAACTTCTCTCCTACTTTTCTCTTGATTCTCTCTTTAATAGCTTATGAAAAGTAGAAAAGCTAAAAAAATTAGCTAAAATAATCTATGGTGTATGTGTCATATCCACCAAGATGTATGTGTCATATCTACGATGATGTATGTGTCATATCCACACTTGTATATGTCATATCCACACCGTCCATGTATTTCGAGAGATCATTTTAGGGCACGAACCATAAAATGAGGTAGATCCAAAGTTAAAGTGGGCCACACAATAAAAAAGAGTGGGACAATGACTCTATTGGTAAACCTTGCTGACGTGAACATATTAGGGAAGTTGGCCGTGTGCTTATCGAAGCCAAGAAATCCAATAAACAGATAGCTTCGTAATATTGCTTGTGAGATAGTTTTTCTTCTTCTTGTTTTGATTAGCCATTGTCAGTCTTTCATATCCATCTCTGGAGATGTCTCCAATCATGGCTCCTTTAATAGAGAATGGAGATCCGTTTTTCGATTTCTATGGCCTTAAAAAGGTCTTGATTTGGAACAAAAAGAATTACATGTTGATTTTGATAGGGCTGATGATGATACTTATATAAGATTCACTTCAACCATTAATGTTTAGTACTATATAAGGCTTATTAAAAAATTAGTCTGACTTGCGATTCTGGTAGACTACACTAAAGAAAATAGTTGGGAGACAAATGTCCACCATTGATTTTTACAGGGCCCACCATAATAATTAATTATATGAAATATACTCAAATCACTAAATTCAACACCTAAATTTAAGCGTGGGCCTAAAAATAGGCCCATCCGTGATTCAAGTGGTCCATATAAAGTGAAACACTGGAGGGCAAACATTGCCCTGTACACTATTTCTAATCATGTGGTCCACCTGAATCATTAATCACAGATGGAATAGATTACTAGACTGGATTAACCATCCGAGCCAGCCATTCATCGTTGGCCATGGCCCAAGCCCAGCCCCCGGGCTGAGTTTGGGGGCCCATGCCCTGCACTATAGGGTAGGGGCCATTGCTATGTTTCAAAATTCTTACTTATCAGAAGGTCATAGCCTTCACTTATCTTTACTTTGAACTGCTTAATGTTGATCATTAGCCATTTTTTTTCCCACCTTCGATTTGAAGGCCACTTCTTAGATGACTAGAATCACCCAATGAATTCATATCTTGAATCAATATCCATCAGTAATGGGTCCTACTAGATGAACAATCCTGATTGAATGATAATCGGGCCGAATTAATGTATCGTAGCATTATATGGCACTATCATCTCCTTTATATTAGATGAAAAACCCAATCTCTACCAGACAAGAATCTGAAAAGACCAATGTAAATTAGACCATACATTTACAATCATGATTTCTAGATGGGCCAGACAAGTACTGAGCTAATAGAATAAAAACCTTCAACAAAGTCCCACCTGCCAATGCATCAGACTCATTGGGCACAACTCATTGTAACCAACTGGGCCCACAACTTGATCGCCACCAATTGAGTGGTTAGGATCATCAAATCAAAAACTTTCTGGGCCTTTTTCTATTTAAAAGATCCAACCCTTGCCCATCCAAGTGGGCCCCCACATAGATGGGACATGTCGTAAAGACCAAACTCATTCACACATCAATGGTTGGATGGCTGGGATCATCTGATCCATTGACTATTTTGAACCAAGTGACATACGCCGTCCCATGGTTCCAATACCATGCACCACACCTGGCACAACGGTACCAAAAGGTGGGCCCATTGCAAACTGGGTGTGGCTCAAAAACCAGAGCAACCTGTAAAATCTAAACCATAGGAGCAAACCAATTGAATCAGCACCGTTGATTACAAATCCAATTTCAAGATTCAAATCCCATAGTCCAATTTCAAGATTCAAATTCCATAATCGTATCAACTACCAAAGAAAAAAGGGAAAGTAGTTTTTCTATTCTTAGTTCATAAAAGCATCATTAAAATTTGATTTGATTTTCAGTTCTTTGGGGCCTCGGGCCTTGTCTTCCCACCACGTCAAAGAGAAGCATCATCCCCTGCACGTCAAAGAAAAGCAACATTTAAATTTGATTTTCAGCCCAAGAATACCATGAAACTAGATGAAGTATAGAAAATAAAAGGATCCCAATACCAATTACAGGTTTACAGACTAATTGGTTATCCCATGTGCGGAGTGATTGGCCAACATAAAAAGTCCAACAGCTACAAGTTCTCATTCCAGGGATTCTTATATGACAGCTGTTATTAATGCAACTTATAAGTTTTGAGTTTATAGATAAATAATCTACCCAACTCTAGAGCAGCTTCCTTGTGAAATGGTGCTGGGATGGGAAAAGGATGTGTAATCTGATTTGGGGTGCAGTACGAGAAAGGGTGCAGCATCCTTTCTTCACCTACAGAGGGATTGCCATGCCCATGCCTTCTCTAGATGTCAAAGATTTTTTTATTTTTTTATTTTTTTTAAACGCATTGCACCTTTTAACAAGAATTCAAGGATTTTGGCAAAAAATGAAAACAAATTTCCTTGTCACAGCAGTTTTATCAGTTGTCCACCAAGTCCTAAAAACCTTATCAAAGGTAAATTTAACCACTACTCCCCTATAGGCACATTCCAATGGCCAGCGCTATTACAGAAACCCTCGTGAAGTACTTTGGCCTACAACCTAAGGGCAGCCACTTGCCATTTTGTTTGCATACGAAGAACCTCAATGATGATCAATCTTAGCTAACTGGCTCTTCAAAAGATATTATTGATATGACTTCAGTTTTGTTGCTTTTCATCCTGATCGTCTTCCTTACTATGGTCAACACATTCCTTTCCTATCATTTCAACGGCGTGAAGTTAGAGGAGGTATCTGGTTTCTTGGGGCTTGTTTGGATGTCTGTAAGTCACTTACAACTAATATGTTTGGATAAAAGTTGTAAGTCACTTGCAGGTAAGTTAATTTTTTTATTTGAGTAATCTATAATTTACTTATAGGTGAAAAGCTGTATATTCACAATTAGCAGAGCTTAGATTAGGCAATTGTTCAAAATGTTATGATCATATAAGAATGAATACAATTAAATATGTCATTTTATTAAGTCCATCAAAATAAATATTTGAGCTAATTATTAGGTTAAACTAATTATTATATGGACCATAAAAGTGAGGCCGTGAATTTAAAATATATATAATATAAAGCAATAACTCAATTTAAACATTGAGAATAAACTTAAAACTATTAATAGCAAATATAATAATTAAAGTACAATAGCAACGCCTTCTTTAATAATAAAAAGTGTATTTAAAATTTGTTACTCAGGAATCATCCTCTCTAACTGTTAATTCCTTTAGTTAACCATATGAATATTTTTTATATTCAGGCTAACCATCTGTTTTTTCACCGAATTTTAGGATGAAATCCCAAAACCTGACCAGAGCGAATTCTCAAGTGGACCACACCATTAAAAACAGGCAACAAAGCCAATGACTCCATTAATTACTACAACTGTTTGCTGTGGTGGGGTCCACATGAGATATCGATCTGCTTAAATTTTGAGACCATGTACTGGAGAAACGGATGTACAGAGTGGATCTATAACACATTATCAAGGTGGGCCCACGGTATATTTTTATTGTACCGGGTAAATTCCGTTGCTCAGTAAACTCATTAGGCGCACTGTAAATGTGTGCGGCTTATCCAATCCGTCCACGTGATGTAAAACTCCATGAAATCCCCCAGACCCAACTTTTAATTTGATCCAAAACTTTGTTGGGCCATGAAAAAACTTACAGTTTCCTCCCTTGATTTACATATCTCTTTTATATAGCCTACTAGAGTTTTAGGTTAGGTTAAAAATCGGTCCTGGAGGGTTTCATGGTATGCTGCATCACATGGACCGTTCGGATTAGAGTCCCATGACACGTGTGTAAAGTTGCGCACGTGCGCAGGTGCGCAGCGAGCATGCCTCCACATTAGTAATACCTAAACCACTCCGTTTTAAAAGCCAAAACAAAAGACGGGAGGTTGCGATGAAAAACCTACCGTTTTGGGGAGGAGGAGAGCGGGAGTTGCAGGGAGAGGTTGCAGAGAGGGAGAGAGAGCGAGAGAGATTGCAGAGAGGGAGAGACAGATTGGGATGGAGACGAAAGCTTCAATCCCCTCTTAGTGGTTGGTGGGTTCCTTCAATGGCTGGTGCTTCTTCTTCACAGTTCTAAATTTGGTGGGTTTGTGCGTTTCTCCCTCTTGTTAAAAAATCCGACCGTTGAGCCTGTACGTGACTTACAGGGAAGTGACTTCTCACCCCCATCCCCCTGCAGTTTTTTTGGTAGATTTGCCTGTAAGTGACTTACAGGTGAATTTTCTCTCCCTAACACCACCTGTAAGTGACTTCCCTGTAAGTCACTTCCCACTTACCCAACTTACAGGCATCCGGTTTCTTAGAGGAGGTATCCGGTTTTGAAAACAGTCATGAACCAAAATGCAGCATAATACTGTGGTGATTGGTCAAGATGAATGGAAGGCAGCATGGGAGGTCCGAGAGCTATGAAGGATTCCAGAGCTTTCAGCCTCTTCGTCGGCAACATCACCTTTGATACTAGCGAGGAAGACCTTTTTCGCATCTTCAGCAAATACGGCAAAATCTCCATCGTCACAGGAATCTTATCGTCGATGGAACGGAATACCCTATCTGGAATAGTTTTGATAGCGTTGCTGAAGATCCACATCACGACCCCAGATCCTTCCCCGCTCATGACCTACTACCCGATCAACAAGACAGTGGGTCGAAAAGGTGTTCCACCACCCTGTGCGACCTCCGGAATCCTCCCATCTTCCGTCTGAAGCAGTGGAGAACTCTCCAGCAGAGGCTGCCATGCCCCTACAGGGTAACTCTTCCTTTTCCCTACAACCTGTTTGCTCCTATGCCACAGAGAATGCCCCATCTATGTCTGCTGCAGGTGCCTCTGAGTATGCCGCAGGGAACACGCTCCAGATAGTCCCAGTGTCTCGGCCTGTTTCTCCCCATCTACCAGCTGCTATCCATGTCCATGCCATTTCCCATACTTCCCCTAGCATCCTCCTCATCAGCACCCCCAACAGCTACAGCTGCTTCCCCTTGTTCCAACCTCTCTCAATCTGCTTATGAACTAATCCCTGGATCCCAAGTTCAATCTTTTCCTACCTTCTGTCAACCTATTGTCTCTATCAAACCAGTCCCATACCCAATTCTCAGACTCTGACCCTCCACCAGCCCAACCCTCCCTATCCAGTCCCCCCACCGGGCTAGCCAATTCCCCAGTATAGCCAATTCCCCGCTCCCCTGCATTTCCTTTCCTTCAGCCCACCCTATCTACTGCCAGTCTAATATCCCCTCCCCAGCTTCAGCTCCATGCCCCCTCCTCCTCACACTCAGATTCTATTTAGAAGATATCGGCGGGCCCTCTCAGTCGGCCATATCCCCCTTTCATCAGATCAACCTTTTTTAGGTGCTCCTGAGGAGATCCCCCTCTCGCCTTCAGCTTCTTTGCCTGTCATTCCCTCCTACAGGAATTCTGATTCTAGGGACTTCAACCTTTTCGTTGATCTCTCCCATTTCTTCCTAAAATATCATTCCCAAAAGTGTCAACCCTCCAACATCAAGAATATTTCCAACCATCCCCCCTTTTTCGACCCTCCACCCCCTCCTATTACCCCTGCTCCTGGAACTTCTGTTTCTATCAATCCTATTCCCCTACATTCCATCCCCCTAGTTCCCTACTCATCCCACTCCCAGCCCCATACCTCTGTTACCACTTTCCAAGAAATCCAATCCAAAAAAACTAGGGCATGGCCGAGATATTCTGCACAGATCCTCCCGTACCATTAGCCTTGAACTTAGGTGGAAAGGCAGACTCAGAAAAATGAAGAAAAGTGGTTGATTATCTGAGTCGTTATCCCATGGATAGCTGTCTCATTTAGAATGCTCTCGGGATTGGCAACGCCGCCACCATCAGATCTTTAAAGCATCTCATTAAGCTATACAAGCCTGCTATCGTAGCCATCTTAGAGCCGATGTTGGTTGATTCCAAGCGTGTAAAGACTGGTCTGAAGATGAGTGGACCACTCATCTTTTTCAAATGCTGCTGATGGTGGAAAGATCTAGGTTTTCCACTCGCCTACGGTCTCCTTAGACCTGATTGCTTCCTCCAACCAAATGATATCTTTCGTGGTTAACTTCCAGGGGAGGCTGGAGCTCTCCCTAGCGTCATTTGTGTATGCTAAATGCTCCAAGATCCTCCGTAGATCCCTGTGGGATCAGCTGGCCCTCCTGGCTAGTGGCAACTCCACTCCATGGATTGTCGCTGGTGACTTCAACTCGGTTCTCTTCTCTACTGAAAGGAGAGGCCTGGGCCCTTTCGACTCCTCCTCAACTGAATTTTCTGAGGGTCTGAACAAAGCAGGGCTGTCCGACGTGGGTTTCTTGGGCAACACTTTCACTTGGTGCAACAATTAGCGAGGCCGTGCCAGATCATGGGCCAGGCTTGACAGAATTTTCAGCAACACTAGCTGGACGTCCTGTTTTCCATTATTCCTCGTGTCTCACTTGCCCATGGTCCACTCAGACCATGCTCCCCTTATGCTCTCTTTCCCCAGCCAAGTGAGGTCCTTTCCGAAACAATTCAGATTCCAACGTATGTGGTGCCTCCATGAATCCTTCCAGGATTTAATTAAGAATGCTTGGACTGCTGACATCGCGGGGAATCCGATGTATGTTCTCCAAAACAAACTTAAACATGTTAAAGCAGCGCTGAAAATCTGGAATATCAACACTTTTGGGAACATTTTCCAAAATCTTAAGATTGCTGAAAGGGAAGTCCAAACAGCTGAAAGTTTAGTGCAACAATCTGTGGATCCTTCCATTCATCTCTAGCTAAATTTGGCCAAGGATAGGCTGGCCCACTTGGAGTTATGCGAAGAAATATTCTGGAAACAAAAAGCCAGGAACAACTGGCTCAAGGAAGGAGACCGTAACTCCAAATATTTTCACAGCCAGGCCTCCATTCGTGCAAGAAAATCTACTATATCCAAAATCATATCAGATGATGGTGTTGTTGTCACCAACCAATCAGATATCCAACAGGCTGCTATCCAATTTTATTTGGAGCTTCTTAAGGTTGAAAACACTTCGGGATTTGATGATGTTCTGGATTCTATCCAGCCCCTTATAATCTCGCAAGACAACTCTGATTTGCTGCTACCCCCTTCTCTTGAAGAGCTGTCCGCTACCATCAGCAACATGCCTGCTGATGGCGTCCCTGGCCCTGATGGCTTCCCAGCTGCATTCTTCCAAAAATGCCGGGGAACTGATATCCTTGCAGCTGCTAGATCTCTTTTCTTGGGTGGCCCCATACCTAGGGCCTTTACATCTACCCTCATTTGCCTCTTTCCAAAAACCTCCTCCCCTGATAAATTCTTTGATTTCCGACCCATTAGTCTCTGTCATTACGTGTATAAATTTTTTTTCTAAATTAATTGCTGACAGACTTGCAAAGATTCTTCCAAAAATTATTTTTGCAGAACAAGGAGCTTTTGTCAGAGGGAGATCGATAGCTAAATGCCGTGCTCTCGCCCAGGAAGTTTTCCGTGACATCGATTGTAAGGTGAGGGGTGGAACCGTGGAAACATCCTTATCAAGCTCGAAAGCCTATGATAGGCTCGACTGGGATTTCCTCAACGCTGTTCTGCGCAAGTTCGGATTTTCGGCCAATTGGATTTCTCTGGTTAAAAAATGCTGGTCCAACTCACGGTTCTCCATTCTAGTCAATGGCGAACCTAGCGGTTTCTTCAAGTCATCTCAAGGGCTCCGCCAAGGGGATCCTATCTCTGCGGCCCTTTTCATCATTACGGCCAAAGTCCTTAGCTGTGGCTACAAGCAGCTGATTGAGAGAGGGATTTGCCGCCCATATCACTCTCGCAGCAACTGCAAGCCCATCTCCCATTTACTGTATGCCGACGACACTGTCCTCCTTGCCAAAGGTAGCAGTGTCACTCTCCGTCGCATTAAAAGTTTCCTCTCTCTTTTCCAAAAAGCTTCCGGCATGAAATTCAACTCCCACAAGCTTTTTCATTTGCTCGGCTGCCCAATCTGAGCTGTAAGTTCGCTCCATCCAACACATTCTCGGTTTCAACAAAGGCTCAGTCCCCTTTCCATACTTGGGTGTCCCGATCTACAGAGGCAGACCGCGCAAGTCCATTTTTTAGTCAATCGCTAAAAAGATTTCCCTTCGCTTATCCCGTTGGAAATGCAGAATTTTATCCCAAGCTGGCCGTCTGACCCTGATCAACCACGTCCTTGCAAGTATTCCTATTCATATCATGGTAGCTGCGGTGGTCCCATCAAGGCTGATTGAGGAGCTGGAAAAGGCCTTTTCCAATTTCTTTTGGGGCTGGGATGGCAGCAGGCATTGTCATCATTGGGTGAGCTGGAAATCCATTTGTTTGCCTAAAGCTGAAGGCAGGCTGAATGTGAAGAGCCTCAGTAGTGTCATGAAGGCACTCAAATTAAAAATGGCCTGGACTGTTTTGTGCAGAGGTAGCGGTAGCTGTTGGGCTTCCTTCACGAAGGAGAAATACGCTCTTGATTTGATTGATCCAGGTGATTTCAGCCGCGCCTCTTTTGCCTCCCCCCATCCGGAGAAAAATCTGCTCTTTATTCCCTCCATCCCTGCCCATTCCCGTTGGATCATCGGTTGTGGAGATTGCAATTTCTGGGATACGGACTGGTCTGAGAAACTAGAACCTCTGGCCATATCATCTTCAGCCCGTGCAAGTCTCGGACTGGATTGGCCTAAACGGCTAGCGAGACCCCTCTCATGCAAATCATTTTTTTCCTCAAGTAGTTATTGACCACATTAAGGATGAGGGATTCTGCACCTCTTCTTCACACGACTCCAGGATTTGGATCCACTCTCCGACTGGGGAATTTACTATTGCTTCAGCCCGGTTGTGCTCTTGTCTCTCTGGCGCTAAAAAGAATTGGTCTAGATGGGTCTGGCATTCCATCCTTCCCCCTAAGATTTCCCTCTTCACTCGGAAGCTCATCCATCATTCCCTCCCCGTCGACTCCAAGACCCAAGCGAAAGTTATCTCCATGGCCTCCAAATGTGACTGCTGCCTACCCCCATCGACTCCCAATCTCGAGATGATAGACCATGTCTTCTCCACAGGTCAGTTAGCCTCTAAGGTGTAGGGAACCTTTGAAGATCTTTTCTTCATCCCGAGATCCTCTTCCCACCATTCACCCTTTGCCAGAGCCTCTATCTGGTGGATCGGCTGACTGTTTCCTCTCCCTTAGAGGCCTAGCCCCTGCCCTTATCTTCTGGGAGCTCTGGCTGGCCAGAAATGCAGCCCGTATGGATGATTCAGCTATTGATTCTGCCAGAATTATTTCCAAAATCAGCCATTGGATTAGGCTCCTCGCTCCTCACCTTCCTCTTCCTACAACAGCCCACCATTCCTCCATTGCTGCCCTGCATCAGTTGGGACTGGACGGTGATAGAACTAGGCCCTTGAAGATGCAGATTGTTTACTGGGTGAGACCTATGGTAGGCTGGATTAAGATCAATGTTGATGGATCAGCTCTGGGCAACCCAGGCCTTTCGGGTGGTGGGGGAATCGCTAGGGATAGCTCCAGTTCCTTCATTTTTGCCTTTGCTTCCGGTTATGGGATTGGTTCTAATGGCCAGGCCAAGACCAAGGCAATCTGGGAGGGCCTATCCCTTTGTATCGAAAAAGGCTTCTCCAAGGTGGAATTTGTCAGCGACTCCAAGTCAACGGTGGACTCAATTATCAACAGGGCCTCCCAATCTTGGGCCCTTCGGTATTGGTGGATCATAATTACATCACTCATGGACAACATTGAGGCCACCATCTCCTATTCACCTAGGGAGTCTAATGCGGTGGCTAATGGTCTTGCCCACATGGGTAGTGGTGCCCAAATCCACAACATCCTCCATTCCATAGCAAATTTCCCTCCCATTGTTCGCGGCAGGCTTTTCCTGGACAAGCTTGGTCTAGGATACATCAGAGAACGGTAATCCTTTTTTGTATTTTTTTTTCTCTCTTTCTTTCTTTTCCCTACTGGGTTTGTCTCTCCTTTTTTGTTCACGGACCTTGCCATACTTGTACATTTCCTTACTCTATCATATATGAAATTCCCCTTTGTTTAAAGAAAAAAAAAAGGAGGTATCTGGTTTAAACCTGATGCACATTAGAACACACTGGGAGAATGTCTACCCTTTGTCTATTGGGGGACCACGGAAGAAGTGTCCGATCATAGATACTGACAATACATCACTTCCGCTTGTTTCTTCATCAGACGTGGCAGTGTTGGCCTTCCTGGAAGAAGTCTTTGAGTTTTCTTTCTTCGCTTTAGGATTTGTACAATCCTTCTTCATATGTCCTGACATTTCACAATTTCAACACTTTAACTTTCCATTGCCCTTGCCCTTGGATTTGGATCTCAACCGAAAAGATCCTGTCTCTGTCAAAATTTCGACTCTTTGTAAATAATGTATCAGTAGAGGCCCCCATGCTACCATTTTTCTTTCTCATCGCCTTTCCCTGAAGGGATAAGATGATGGTATCAATACTAAGGGACAGGTTAAAACTGCATAACGTGTCTTTAAAAGACTCATACGAAGCTGGGAGTGAATTCAATAAAATACAAGCATGATATTCATATTTGACCACTTCCTCCGTGTCCAGCAATTTGCAAATCTTGTTAAATTTACTGATGTGATCGTCAACATCTCCACCCTCTGTCATCTTCTTTGCATAGATGTCCTCTAACTTTGCCCACAATTCTGCTGTGGTTTTCTCCCTCATGACATTATAGAGAACCTCATCCATTAGGCACAACTGGATTGAGGTTTTCGCTTTCTTATCTAATTTCCTCCATTCATCATCATCCATAGATTCAAGTCTCTTCTTAAGGACATCATCTAGTCCTTGTTGAACTAATAAGCCAATCATATTGATCTTCCATAATTCGAAGTTATTTTAGCCGGAGTATTTCTCAACATCGAACTTAGGATTGGCTAGCATTGATACTTCCAACAACAGATTGAAGCCTGCGCCCCAACGTTTGCTTTGATGCCACTTGTTGGGGGACTGCAGAAGCACATGGAGATGAATCTAAATGAGTAATCCAATCGCACCAAGAAAGCACAAAGAGAACACTACGACTTAACGTGGAAAAACCCTTGTGGAAAAAAACGACAACATCAAGCGATAGTAAACACTATGTAAGAATAAAATTACAAGAGAAAAGAGAGAATACTCAATTCGAACAAGCCTTGAATCTCCCTTACAAGCCCTTGAAACCTTGGGAATGAATTAGAAAGCCTTAGATTACCACCCAATCCCAATTACACCCAAATATATAGCCTCTAGGAGAATCTCAATCAAAATCAGAAACAAATCCCGTAAATTCGTAAATCTGCAAAAATTTGCATGAAATCGTTCGATGACATCGAGCACACTTCAATGTCATCGAAACTTAACCTTCGATGACATCGAAAAATACCAAAATGTTCCAGCGACCAAACATGAAAATCCGGATTTTACCAATGACATCGACTAGGCCTTCGATGATATCGAACAACTTTCGATGACATCGAAAAGGACACCTAAAGTATCTAGCAACCAAATCGATTTATTCCAGAAAATCTCGATGACATCGCGCCGACTTTAATGGCATCGAACCTGTCATCGAAAGACTAATGAATTACAGATTTAAGACATCCATCAACATTCTCTCCCTGTCTATCTGATTTCTATGACTGTGAATGGTAGTAGGAATTCCTTGCTCTTGTTGTATTTGCTTTTAAGTTTGTTTTATTTTCTAAGTTAATGATGTGATCACTGAATTGTAACCTTTCAAAAAACAATGATGTGACCATTGAAATGGAGAGTGATTGAACTGAATTATATGGCCTTATTGATTAAGAGGTTTGTTAATAATCCTTTCTTTATACACCATACGCACTTATCCAATGTGATTGGGATTTTTAACCAAGTTGGCCATGGTGTAGATGATGATCAAGGTATCCCAAATCGGTTACCCGTTACGCGATACGGGGTCGAAACGGCCGTTACTGAATTCTGTGACCGTAACGGCTGTTACGGGGCCGTTACGGGCCATAACGGCCATTAAGAACCTCAGAATACATGTACTACAGACCTGAAAAAAAAAAAAAAAAAAAAAAAAAAAAAAAAAAAACCCATACCTTTTTTCTTTTCTTTTCTTCTTCTTCTCTTTCTTCTTCTTCTTCTTCTTCTTGGCGATTGTGGCTTGCTATTGCTTCTTCTTCTGTTCTTCTTCTTCTTCTTCCTCTCTCTCTCTCTCTCACACACACACACACACACACACACTCTCTCTCTCTCTCTCTCTCTCTCTCAATCTCTTCTTTCCCCCTTTCCCTCTTTTTTCTTCTCTCTTCTTTTCCTCTTTTTTTCTTTTCGATTTCCCTCTCTCCATTTTTTTTAAAAAAATTTGTAGCAGCTAGCTGCTGTAGGTACATGTCACGCAAAGACGAGCGCTGACACTCCTCAAGCTCCGAGTTGTACGAACAGTTCAAAGGAGATCAAAGTTATATGGGCTCCATAGTGATGTATTTATTACATCTACACCGTTCATCTATTTTCAGAGATCATTTTAGAGCACCACCCAAAAAATGAATTATATCCAGAGATCATCTGGACCACACCAAAAATAGCAGCGGAGATAATGATTTTCACGGTTAAACAATTCGTAGGGCGCACGGTAACGTTTATTTTCCATCCAATCAGACCCAAGTGGGCCCCACCATGATGTATATATTTTATCCATATCGTCCATCCATTTTGCCACGTCATTTTAGGCCAGGATCCAAAAAATTAGTAATATCCAAATCTCAGGTGGACGACACCATAGGAAATAGTGGTTATAGAATGCTCACCATTAAAAATTTCTTAAGGTCCACTGTAATGTTTATTTTCAATCTAACCTATTAAGTGGATCACACTGACGTGGATGAAGGGAAAACACACATGTCAGCTTGATCTAAAACTTTTCTAGCCCCCAATAAATTTTTAATGGTGAACGTTTAATTATTGTTGTTTTTTATGGTGCAGTCCACCTGAGCTTTGGATGTGCCTCATTTTTGAGCTCATGCCCTAAAATTATTTGGCAAAATGGATGGACGATGTGGATATAACGCATTCATCATGGGTGGGGCCTAAAAAACTTTGACACGTATGCTGCACTTTACAATCCGAGTCCCTCCTAATTCAAGCCTTAAAAAATTGTACGCAAGACATATATTAACTTAAAATTTGGCAATTAAATTATGGACTGCAATTGTTAACTCACAATGCCAAAATCAAATTGTTTGAATAGTTTTAATTGTTAATTTGTGGACTTTTATTTTTTAAAATAGGCCTTTTGATTTTATTTTTTTTATGATTCACTATCCAATAAATGTCCACCAATTTATAAGTGGGATAATGACAATAAATGACATCAATTTGAGGCTGATTTGGAGAATAGATTGGTCCTCCAAGTCAGCTCCAAATTGGCAACGCCATCTACCTGAATTTAATTTCATTTTTTTAAAGAACTATTGGGAGAAATGATATCAAGTTGTTAAGTATATAAATTACATATTTAGAAAATTAAATATATGAATTTTGTAGTCAAATTCAAGTTACCTGGTTAAAAAATTAATCAGACAGTCCGATACAACTTCTCACCAAAGAGTGAACCGTTACACCACCATAAACATGTTCCAATTTATAAATGAATGCATATTTGGAATGCTTAGAATATTCTGGATTTAATCCATATTTTTTCATATTTTTTTGGCAAAAAAAAAAATAAATTTGCGCCGTACGGGCCGTTACGCCCCCGTATCCGTATCGGTTTCGGAGGGCACCGTTACGCCAACCGATATCGATACGGGACACCTTGATGATGATATAAAGCCTAACAAGTAAGAGTATCAAACCATCTTAGTCATCAATTTAGGGTCTGCTAAAATGTTTTAGTGGAAACTGAAATGCTATTTCAATTTGTGGAATTTGTTCAATGGGCTGCTAGGTCTAGTAAGAGTAACCTTTAATCGACTGTTGTCCATCCACATGGTGGACAAAATAAGTGAGTGACCCAGATTACTTCGGATGCATGCTATTTTTGTACCCATCCTTTTTCTAAACAATGTATGGGATGGTTTGCCTATAAATGATCTTGACCGTCAATATTAAATGCTGTTGGTTGATGGTTAAGATATGGTGTGGACTAAGGGGTCATTTGGTTGATGGTAAATGATTGTAATTGGTGGCGCACATGAGCAAAAAAATGTTGTTTAGTTGATGGTAAACAATGGTAATTGGAATCAATGTGAAATGAAATGCAAGAAAATCATGTGAACTAAGAAGTGGATGTAAATGCCAGAAAAAGTGGGATTTTCGAAAGTGGGCCCACATTTATGGCTCACCTAAGGCTTAGCCAGATATATACTTCAATGAGCTTATTATAATTATTATGTCAAATTTCACATATGCTAATTTAGGGTATTAAAACTAATCTATTTAATGCATTCCAATTATAGGCATCCTAACACAATTTTTGAATTTTAGCGGATTTTAATTACAGTCATTCAAACACAGCTGAGGATTCCAATTCGCATCGATTTCATCTAACATGTGATTTGGATTCCAGCATATTCCAGCTACAAGCATCCAAACAAGCTCAAGCCTAATGAAACTAGGAGCACAATAACTTTATATTGCTCCAAAAGCACCAGAGCATTACTCATTTAAAATATTTTATCAATCATATCTTAAAATTCAAACGTGAAAAGAAAGTATTGAATAACATCATATATTTATTTAATATGTGAAATGCTAAGAAATTAAAATATTAAATAATGCATTAGAACCTTCACTCTCATTTTCAATGGTGTAAATCTTTATATATCTTTTCAAATAAACAAATAAATTTGTTATATAAAACAAGATATATACACCTAAACAAGCAATGTAGTTTAATTTAATAACTAAATAACTAGTCTTGTCAACCCACTTGTACATCTGTCAAGCCAGAGTTTTGAACTTTTGAACTGTGGTCCGGAAAAATGAGCAATAGGTCCATTTGTCTTGAGCAGGCATATCAAACTAACCATGTGTTCATTTGTACCAGGCTAGCAAATACTAACCCCTGCACCCCCCCCCCCCCCCCCTTTTATTTATTTATTTATTTTAACAAACACTCACACCCCACACATACCCATGCACTCACACCACAATGGTTTTTCACCACAACGGGTACTCAACCCATCACCTGGTGTTGAAACTCTTGTGACTTTACCATTGAGGCATGAGTAAGGGCCCCAAATAATAAAGCTTTAAGTTTCTATACTCTTGGCTGTTTTAAGGTCAGTTTGGACGCACCATAAAAAAGGTGTTCAAACACCTAAACCACATTTTGAGCCAAACGGTTTTCTTTGGCTTGTATTTCAATAAATCCCATCTAATTCATCGCTCAACAAAATAGGCGCTAAAACTGACTCAATGAAAGCAAAAAAGTAAGGGCGAATACCCCCTGGTGGAGTGCATCCAAATGGGCCCTCAAATAAGGAAAGACACCAACTTAATATATTATAGAAACTATTGATCTTGACTGTCCATCGAACCCCCAATTCATAGGCTACGATGAAAATCACATGGCACATGGATGGGATGCCCTGATTATAATGATGCTCTGGAACCATAATTCAAGGCTGGGCTCTGAAACCATAATCCCACATTTGAATGGTGGGATTAGTTGGTATAGAATTGCATTTGTCCTATATAAATTCCATTATGCGATGGGAAGGATTGGATTAGTCCAGGTATCATAGATTCATATCATCCAACCCAAACAAGAGCTAAAACGGGATTTCTGGTAGAATCTAATTTCTATTGGAATTTAAAAATTTTCGGCCCCACATTAATGCATGTGTTTTATCTATGCCGTTTATCCATATGTGCCCTTTAGGTGACACTTGCATATGCATATATGTAGCTGGCATCAGTTGTGAAATATAGCCTGTTCATTACAATAACATGTTGCATGGAATGTTGGTTTCACTTAATATGGTATTTTTCTCAAAGAAAAAAATTTGATCCCAAACGTAGAATTGGACCATCGAAACTGTGTGGTATTTCCATACATATAATTATTGTGTAATATTAGTGTTAATTCCACCTAATGCAATTCAATACCACCTCACCCCACTACCAAACAGGCCCTAAGCAATTAATGATCAACCCCAAAAAATGAGCGTATCATGATCTTACCTATTTCTATATAAGAGATCTCTTGGCTGTAGATTTTACAGGCAATTGATTGGATGGCTAGAATCTTCCTACCAGTGGTTCAGAATTTTTTGACTGGCTGGATTAATTTCTTAGGATACCCATGTTACCCAATACAACAACCAGCTATTAGTCGTAGGGCTGTGAGAGCATTGGATAATTTCTCTGTGGTTTAGTTATCAAGAGCTCTTATCATGTATGCACAAAATCATATGGCATACTATATGGAAAACAGTGCGAGCCCTACAATCAGAGCAAGAATGGAAGAGTACACATGGGAGGTTGATTTGTCAATCAGGACGGTTCAACGAATGGGTCTAATCATGAAAGGCCCATGTTTCTCAAGACGAAATGGGTACCTGATGGGAAGCTGAGTTCGAGAAGACCTGGGTCCGGGACCTGATGAGCCCCAACCCGATAATACATGATGCCCAATTCTCTGGGTATGGTTACAATTAGAGAGCTGTGGGTTACAGGGAGTTATCCCTGAAGGACGCGTACCTTGGGGATCCGCGAGAGATCCCCAAGGAATTCTATCAACAACCATGTCCAGCATCTTTTACAACGTCTGCTATTACGAGACTGGTGTGAAAAGATTTCTATACACATTCGTCGCCTGACAGAAGTTGGCCAAACAGCAACAATACTGCAATCAACATTGGTGATATTAGTTTCTTTCTGCACCATCAAGCTTTTTTTTTTCTTCATATTCATACATGCCTTTTCGTGAAGGTTGTATATTCCTCTAGCTTTATGGGACAAATGAGGATGGCCACTTCAGTATAGTGGCTTTTCATCCAGATTTTGAGGTTGTCTTCTTTTGGATGGTGACAAAAATGCTTTACTATCATCTCAACAGGACGAAGTTGGAAGAGGCATGGGATTTAAACACACAGCACAGTCGATACTGGGTGAATGTCTGCCCTTTCTCGCCCTGTCTGACAGATTTCTACAACTACAGATGGCGGTAGGAATTCTCTACTCTATTGTGTTTGCACTTAAGGGCCTATTTGGATAGTGGGAAAAGGAAAGAAAATTGTAATGATTATCCAATAATGAATTTTCAATATTTCTAAGAGATATGGATTCCATGGAATTTTACTTTTAGGGGGCTTGTTTGGATAGGAAATGGAAATCTCACTAAATCTCTTGCATTGGTCACCTTGCACCTTGTGCATGAGATTTATTTATTTATTATTTATTTATTTTAAGGATATGTGCATGAGAATTTGACTTTGGTGTTTGCCAGATTTTTTTTTTTTTTTGAAATCCAAACATACTGAAACATCCTATTATGGGGAAAGGCAATCCATTTTTTTTAAGTTTATGATGCGATCATTGAAATAGAGATAGATTAAACTCAACTTTATGGCCTTATTGACTAAGAGGTTTGTTAACAAGTCTTTCTTTATCTAGTGTATGCTCAATGTTTTGAATAGTGAATATCGTGTAGTGTAGCATTCACCCCTTTGAAGTGTGGGGCATAAGCTACATACCAAGTAAGGTTAAGCTACACTCTACTTTTAGATTTTTAATCAAGGGCTTGCTTGGTTGCACAATTTCATGATATTCACTAAATTAGTTTGATTAATAATGAAATTTTACAAATTTCACGATGTTTGGTGCAACCAAAAGTAATAGGAAGGGTTAAGCATTAAGTATAAATGTAAGGAAAGAGCAACAAAACTGATGTGATACTATTAGTTATATTCGTTTGATTCAAAGCATTGAAAAAATTAACTATTTTTTTTTTTAATTGAAAATAGAAAAATGTAACAAATCATTGAAAACATTAATTGATTTTAATGTTATCATGAAAAATATCTTGTAATGTGAGGTATATAGCATGTAAAGCCTTCAGGTGTAAAGACCGACCACATGCACCTAAGCACACGTACCTATATAGAACAAATGTTTGAAATGCCACTCATCAAGCCGACCACAATGTAGAAAATAAAATTGACGGCTTACAAATTTTTTCTAGCAATTAATTTATTTAATATTTCGCGTAAAAATTATGAGTGAAAAACGGCTTGAATTTTAAGCCAAAAGATCCAACCAATGTGCTTATGTGTAAATAAGGTACATATAGTTATACACTTAGCAAAATTCCCTTGAGAGGAGGGCGACTATCTCGCAACTTGCAAGAGGAAAGACCAATGTTGATAAGTTCAGCTCCACCGTTTGTAGCATAAGCTTATACTACTGTTTGACTCAAATTTAGTCGTTCATGGTATGTATGCATGTCGGGCATGTTAGAGCCGAATGCGGATCGAATAGAACTAAACGCCTTTTGACCCCAGGTGCCGAAATAGACCGAGTTTGTGCAGATCAACAGTACATTCAGCCATCGATTGCACAGAATCAGGTAATTGGTATTTTTTACTTTGGAAAAAGGACTTTTAATTAAGTGGATGATAGCTTGTACCGTTCAACAATAAGCCAATCTGTATCAAAAGTAAGAACATGGCCAAAGCCGATAATATAAATACTCCCGACCTACATTTTGAAGTTTTGTTATCATTTGAGTCATTTTATTGGTATATTTTCCTTACTATTCAACAAATTTGAGATAAATCACTTGATGGCTTTGGAAAATTCAAGCAACAAATAGTTCCGCCTTGAGGTTTTTGACAACTAAAAGATGTCCCGTATCCATTACGATACAGCCGTATCGGCCGATACGTAACGGTAACGGTTGACACCGTTACGCGATACGGGGTCGAAACGGCCGTTACGGAATTTTGTGACCGTAACGACCGTTATGGGGCCGTTACGGACCCATAACGGCTGTTGCGGGCCTTTTAAAAAAAAAAAAACACTTACCTTTTTCCTTTCTTTTCTTCTTCTTCTTCTCGAGCAGCTGTGGCTGCGGCTGCGGCCGCGGCCTTCTTGTTGTTGTTGTTGTTGTTCTTCTTCTTCTTCTTCTTCTCTCTCTCTCTCTCTCTCTCTCTCTCTCTCTCTCTCTCTCTCTCTCTCTCTTTCCTTTCCCTGTTTCCCTCTTTTTTCTTCTCTCTTCTTTCCCTCTTTTTTCTTTTCGCTTTCCCTCTCGCTCCCTTTTTTTAATTATTTGCAGGTGTACCACGCAGCTGCTGTAGGTACGTGTCACGCTAAGACGAGCGCTGACACTCCTCGAGCTTCGAGTTGTACGAACGGTTCAAAGGAGATCAAAGTTACATGGGCTCCACAATGATGTATTTATTATATCTACACCGTTCATCTATTTTCAGATATCATTTTAGAGCACTACCAAAAAATTGAATTATATCCAAAGATCATCTGGACCACACCAAAAATAGCAGCGGAGATAATGATGTTCACCGTTAAACAATTCGTAGGGCCGTAACGTTTATTTTCCATTCAATCTCATGAGACCCGAGTGGGCCCCACCATGATGTATATATTTTATCCATGTCGTCCATCCATTTTGCCACGTCATTTTAGGTCAGGAACCAAAAAATTAATAATATCCAAATCTCAGGTGGACCACACCATAGGAAACAGTGGTTACAGAATGCTCACCATTAAAAATTTCTTAAGGTCCACTGTAATGTTTACTTTTAATCTAACCTATTAATTGGGTCACACTGACGTGAATGAAGGGAAAACACACATGTCAGCTTGATCTAAAACTTTTGTAGCCCCCAATAAATTTTTAATGGTGAACGTTTAATTATTATTGTTTCTTATGGTGCAGTCCACCTGAGCTTTGGGTGTGCCTCATTTTTGGGCTCATGCCCTAAAATTATTTGGCAAAATGGATGGACGGTGTGGATATAACACATTCATCACAGGTGGGACCCAAAAAACTTTGACACGTGTGCTACACTTCAAAATCCGAGTCCCGCCTAATTCGGGCCTTAAAAAATTATACATGAGACATATATTAACTTAAAATTTAGCAATTAAATTATGGACTGCAATTGCTAACTCACAATGCCAAAACCAAATTGTTTGAATATTTTAATTGTTAATTTGTGGACTTTTATTTTTTAAAATAAGGCCTTTTGATTTTTTTCATGATTCACTATCCAATAAATGTCCACCAATTCATAAGTAGGATAATGGCAATAAATTGCATGAATTTGAGGCTGATTTGGAGCATAGATTGGTCCTCCAAGTCAGCCCCAAATTGGCAACGCCATCTACCTGAATTTAATTTCATTTTTTTAAAGAACTATTGGGAGAAATGATATCAAGTTGTTAAATATATAAATTACATATTTAGAAAATTAAATATATGAATTTTGTAGTCAAATTCAGGTTACTTGATTTAAAAATTAATTAGACAGTCCGATACAACTTCTCACCAAAGAGTGGACCATTAACTCCACCATAAACATGTTCCAATTTAAAAATGAATGCATATTTGGAATGCTTAGAATATTCCGGATTTAATCTATATTTTTTCATATTTTTTTGGCAAAAAAAAAAAAAAAAATTTGCGCCATTACGCCCCCGTATCGGTTTCAGAGGGCACCGTTACGCCAACCGATACCCATACGGGACACCTCTGTACTTCAAGCGGTGGGAAAAAAAAAACTATTCTTCTATCTAACAACCCTTAAAGTTGCGTACGTCATCAATCATCCCAAACTGATAGATTTTTGCTTGAACTAGAGTTGTCCATTGTTTAACAAAAATAGGATAAAGATGATTACCTCTACAATAATTATCTACTGAGTGCTATGTCGAATTAATTATATGATATCTTGTGATTATGAAGTGACTTTTGAAATATGGAACACCCTTAAGAAGAGTACAAGACTAAAGAGGTGGGTTTGAAGAAATACGTTGTTAGTCGATACTTCCATGTTCTAATTGGTAGGCAACAAATTATTTGCACAACAGGTGAATGAGTTGAATCTCATAGCCGATGAGACTATTTCCAACAAAATTTAAATGGATGAGCATTTTCAAGTGGCTACTATAATAGAGAAATTACCACCATCTTGGAAAGGTTTAAAAAATTCTCTTCAACATAAGACTAAAGAATTGTTGATGGAACAACCAATTATACGTCTTCAGATCAAGAAAGACGAGAGACTTCAAGATAAGTTGGAAGACAAAAAGTAACATGTATCTAAGATGCTTATGCTAAGTGAGAAACATGACCAAAACCAACATAAAGGAAAGCTAATAGCCTAAAGTCGAACTAGAATAATCAGTTCAAGAAGAAACCCAAGCCCAAGTCTAAGAATTAAAAAATAATAATAATGGCAGCCATAATAAATCATTTGGTTGCTTTACTTGTGGAAAGTCAGATCATTTTGCAAGTGAGTGCTATAAACAAACATACAAAGAAGCTAGCGATTGTACCTTAATTAAATCTAACCAAAGAACCTAAAGTTGTGGCTATGGTCATGGAGGTTAACATGGTTTGTGTTAAACCGTGCGATGGTTGGTGGATTGATACAGGTGCTAGCACACATGTATGTTATGATGGAGCCACGTTCAAAAGTTATGAGAAGTTCCTTTAGGAAGAAAGGTTCCAAACGGGGAATGTTGTCATAACGAACATGGTTGTACATCGAAATGTTGAATTAGTGTTCACCCCTGAGACGACCATTATCTTAGTAAGTGTCCTTCACATTCCAGACATGAGTAAGACCTTGGCTCGAGTTATCTTTTGAACAAAACAGGTGTAAAGCAGGTTTTGAGTTAAATCAAATCATAATAACCAAGAATGTCTCATTTTTTAGTAAAGTTATGATGTCATCATTGTGGGATGTTTAAAATGAATGTAGAATCGAATAAAGAATCTTCTTCTTCTTCTTTTGCATACTTAGTGTGTGCTGTCTTGTTGTGGCATTGTAGACTAGGACATGTGGATGCTAAATTAATTAGAAATATGGTAGCTTGTGGTATTATTTCGAACTTAAAAGCAATGAATTTGAAAAGTGTGAGTCCTGCTCTCAATTCAAGATAAGGGGAAAAAAACTTTTCCTAGCATGGAAAGAAATTCTGAGTTACCTAGATTACTTCACTTGGACATGTGCTATCACTTACAAGAGGAGGTAATTAATACTTCATTACCTTCATTGACGATCACTCAAGATACACATATATACTTGTTAAAATCCATGGACAAAACACTTTCAAAATTCATAGTTTAAAAAAATGAAGGAGAAAATTAATTTAACAAAAAAAATAAAATCAAATCAATGCCCTTAAAAATGATAGAGGTGGTAAATATACTTCAAAGAACTTTGATAATTTCTATGAATCTTATAGAATAATCCATCAGGTTACTTCTTCCTATTCACCAAAACAAAATGAGGTAGTGGAACATTAAAATAAGACTTTAATTAATATGAAGAATGTGACATTGTTAAGTTTTAGTATTCGTTTTAGTTTTTGGGGAGAAACTCTTTATTACGCAGGTTATATTCTTAGTAGAGTTCTACACTTTTACTAGTAACCTATGAATTGTGGAAAGGCATACAACCTAAAATTAGTTATCCTAGAGTCTAGGGTTGTCCTACCCATGGCTAATTAGCAGATCCTAAAAGATTCAAATTAGGTGTTGGAACCTCCTAATGTGTACTTGTAGGTTATGCTAAACATGGCAAGGCATATAGATTCCTAGATATTGGAGAAAATATTATAATTGAATTTAGAGATGCCGAATACTTTGAAAACACCTTCCCTTTTAAACTAAAGAACAACGGGGTCATTCCAATAGGGGGTTCCTGTGTAAAAATAAATGAACCTTTGAGCTTAAATCCAAAATACTCAGAAAAACCTAAGGGGTCGTTTGGCACCATGGATTTGCGGTATTTGAGGGGATTTCAAATCCCCTGGTTGTTTGGCACTATAAAGTAACCGGGGGTTTCAAATCCCCTCATACAGGGGGTTTGAAATCAACGGTGAAAGCTTAGATTACATCTAAAATCTTTCTAAGAGTTGCATGTGTAACATGTGTGTCACTAGACTATTAATTTATTGGACACATGGCCCACTAATGATATCCCAAAATAATTAGATTATCAATTGCATCACTATAATTACTTTAATACGATGATCAGCGTCATCCAAACACTGTCCATGTAAACCAACAATTAAAAAGCGTTGGTTAGCCACTCGGATGGGATCTTGTGCTTATGGCCCATCCGAGACTTAGAATTTCATCATTTTCGGGCAAAGTATATATTTCAACGGGCTTATTACAAATTTACAACCATCGTGTCAAACATTACATACGTTCACTAATTAGAGATATTAAAGTTGATTTAGTAATTAAATTCAAACCCCTATAAATATACTATGCACAACTACTTTTGGATTAAATTTGATTCTGAATCCAAGGTGCCAAACACAATAAGAGGATTTCAAATCCAGGGGGTTCCAAAACCACGCTCCCAAACGGGCCCTTAGTTTGAACCTAAAATTTAGAGAAATAAATGACCCAGGATTACCAAGGACTATTGTCCTAATGTTCATGAGTTTCTAGCCCAACCAGAAGGTGACCCTATTACATTCAAGGAGGCTATATCCTCACATGATGCTATATTTTAAAAGGCAGTGGTGACAGATGAAATGGAATCCATTAGGACTAATAATATATAGAATTAGTTGACCTACCTTATAAGGCAAAACCTTAGGTTGTAAATGGATATTCAAAAGGAAATGTAGGGTTGATGATTCAATTGAAAAATATAAGGTTAGGTTAGTAGTCAATGGGTTTAAACAAAAGGAAGAAATTTATCACTTCGATACATATATTCCTTTGTCTTAAAAATGACACCCATTCAATTTTTCATTGCCATTTCATCTATAAATATTCTTCTAAGTCCTCAAATGGATGTTAAAAATGCTTTCTTAATGGTGAAGTGGAAAGAAAATATATGTAGCAACCTGAAAGGTTTGTTGAATCAGGTCAAGAATATAAAATGTGTAAACTTTTTAAGTTCTTATATGGACTTAAGCAAGCTCGTAGGTAGGCATGAGAATTTTGATGAAGTGATGATGTCTAATGGGTTTGTGGTCAATAAAAGTGAGATGTGCCTTTTTTTCCAAAGTGTCTAAAAACATTGGTGTTGTGTTGTGGTCTATCAGTACGTAGATGATCTGTTGATCTTTGGTATAGATCTAGAAATCATTAGTGAAACTAGAATTTTTTAATCTTCTGACTTTGACATGAAATACTTTCGAGAGGTTTATGTCATTTTAGGAATTAAAATTATTTCTAATGAAAGTGGTATAAATGTTGGGTCCCTAGCGTACAAACACAACGGAATATGGTACAATACAATTTAATTATAAGACTCATCCCAAGAATCCCCATTTGCAATAACATTAAATTTCGCGTGTGTGCGTCTGCATGTGTGTGTGTGTGTAAACAATAGAGATCATACCTTGCATGCGATGTGCACAAAGGAGATGTCTGTAATGTCAATCTCCTAAACTAATGAGTCTCTCCCCGATCTATCCCAATACCGAATAATCAAGATAGCCCAATGTCTAATCCTCTGGTAGGTGCCGAGGAAGATATATACCATCTGCACTAGTAGACCACATGTGAGGATAAATGAAGAGGATGGAGTGGATCTCCGCTCCCTCAAACTCTCTTTTTCCTCACAATCACGCATCCCATGGGGTGGGGACTTCTAGAGCTAGCTCTACCTATTCTTTGGTATAGAATCATATAAATAAGGAGGCGTTAGGGTTTCAAGGGTGCACCCAGTATGGTGCTACGCCACCCTGCGGACTTCGGTGTTAATCTACTGTGAAGGAAGCCCGTCAATCTGCCTCATCCATGCATACACTTATTGATGCGGAAATCAGTGGTGCACCCTTTATATTGTACCAGAGGAGGAGGCGTTGCCGACAGAGTACTGGAGCAGAGGAGTTGATGTGTATGGACGTTGGGTCCACCGGACCTATTTTCTAACGCGCTACGAGTGCAGGAGCAGCATAATTGCACCCTAACCATAGATCCATGGGTCGGATTTCACACCCTACTACACGGGTGTTTTAGTTTTAGGCATTTTTATTCTTTTTCTTATTTCAGGGGCTTTAATGCACTTTCTTTACTTTTCGTCTTTTTTGTTATTTTTCTTGTTTCCAGGGGCTTTAGTGCACTTTTACTTTTCCATAGCTTATATATATATGTCGTGAGAAACCCTATTTTGATTATTTTTGAATGAATAAAAATTCGTCTCTTTTCTTCCTCTTTATTCAAGAGATTAGGGTTTCATGATTGGCCCTTGGGTGTTGAAGATTCCACCCTGATTTCAGGTTTCCTTCTTTCTAGATCTTCAAGGTGCAGGAAAAAGGTAAGAATCATCCTCATTTTCTTTTGACGACAAAAAGACATACCTTCTTCATCTCGAACCCTTCATTCTTTACCCATTTCGTTCCTCTATGGATATCCCCTTTCTAGTTTGAACGGAAAAGAGGGATGATTAGTCAATAGAATCAGATCCAAACTTGACTGTGGACTAACTTATGCTAGATCTGGGATATCCTCATATCCCTAGGTCCTCCCTTTTTACTGTTTATGCGATTTTATGCTAAGGGGCATGATCCTGACAGAATGACCTCATCTTTGTTTTGAAATTTACCTAGTCCCTTTGATTGGAAACGGTTAGTTAATTGGTGTATTTATTTGAACATTCTTTAACCTGATTATATATGCATCTGGGATTAGGTCATCACATGTCCCTGCATCACTTATGATACAATCCCTCCATTGTCATGGCGTATCCACTAATGATCATATCCCATGACAATCAGAAGTGGACCATCAGATCTGGGCCATTAGGTTATCTTTAAGTGTGATCAAAACAATTTTAGGGGTTAAAACAAAACTTCAATGGTTAAAAACCTTTGAAAAGTGATTAAAACATTCAAAGTGCTGGGCCTAGTGGAAAAACCACTTTATGAGTCCCTGATCTATCTAGATAAAAGTCATAAACATGTTCCTAAGCAAACCATTGGTTCCTTGTTGGCCTATGCAAGAATTAACAACTCTTGATGGAAGTACCTCGCTACGTTCACTTTATTGGCCCATGCAGGGACCTTGTAGGAAGGGCCAAAGCCGACCAGTTAAGATCGTGACCCTTAATCATCTTTAAATCTAAGGATCGAACCATCTTTCATATATCATCAAGTCCTAATCTCACGATCACAGTCCAAGCTAATAGGACCCTAGACCGTTGACTTGATTTCAATCTACCATTGTGAGTGACCAAAGGTCTGAACTTGGATCCTTTGTTTATGGCACACTCACACTCTTGTGCAAGGTAAGGACAAGGCATAAACTGACACCAAGTCGGCTCCTGATGGTGGAGATTATCCATCCTGACCCTTCCCATGGACCACCTGATGCAGGACAATTAACCACTTGCTCTAAAAGCTCGAATTGATAGAGCATGGCAAATTAATCCATTTATCTCATAGCCCAGGCCCCACATCTTATGGGTTAGGACCTCAGCCAAACCCTCCTCGTGGGCCCCACTTCACATGGGTTCCGCTTCACATGAGCCACCCGCCTCATACGGGTGGGGCCTGCCTCACAGGATTCACCCGCCTCACACGGGCCACCTACCCCAAGTGTGCCCCTGCATCCTATAGGTAACCCCATTCGAGCCCGGTGTGAAAATGCCCTTGTATTAATCACCCTCGGTGAGGAGTCTCGAACATGAGACCTCCTGCTCTGATACCACTTTGATGTAGGACAATTAACTACTTGCTCTAAAAGCTCGAACTGATAAAGCATGACAAATTAATCCTTTAATCTTATAGCCCAGGCCCCACATCTCATAGGTTAGGACCTCAGCCGAACCCCCCTCGTGGGCCCCACTTCACATGGGTTCCGCTATACACGAGCCACCCGCCTCACACGGGCCGCCCACCCTGAGTGTGCCCTTGCATCACATAGGTCACCTCACTCGAGCTTGGCGTGAAAATGCCCCTGAATTACTACCAAAGGAATCACTCCTCAACAAACCCAATGATTATAAGATGAGAGCAACATTAAATCTAAGGCATATCGCATGTCCGATATAGGACCTATAGTCACCATGATCAACAGCTGAGATTCACCCAATCAAATCCATGTGGCTAGTGGATAAGGGCACAAATGGTTTTCTAGGGCACTAACTCCAACAATATCCCATTATGTGGAGAAGATTTTAAGAAAATATTACAACTATGAATGTAAATTGCTTGTATAGTTGTACACTTTTACCCTTTTTTACCTAAGTGTAAAACTAGAACAGAATGTTGGTAAAGAAGTATCTTGGATTGAATATGGCAATGTCATTGGTAAAGTGTAAAACTATGAATTGCACTAGGCCGGACATTGCCTTTGCGGTAAGCAAATTGAGTAGATATTCTAGCAATCCGAGTTACATGCATTGAAATGCTATATACAAGATCTTAAGGTATCCTAAGAGAACCTGGGATCTTAGTCTTCATTACCAGAGATTCTCAACTGTAATTGAAGGTTATAATAATGTTTATTGGAATTCAGGGTCAGATGATTGTAAATCTACTAGTGGTTATTTCTTCATCATCATAGGCAGAGCTATTTCATGGGAAAAACAAACAAAGAAACTTGTATAGCTCATTCCATGATGGAATCTGAAGTAGATGCTTTGACGAAAGTTGCTGAAGAGGCAAAATGGATAACAACACTATTAATAGGAATATCCTTCAGAAGCTGGTTTTAGATGGAGGGAAACTATGGCCTCTAAATTTGAAGTGGAGGAAGGCTGGTTCACTAAATCCTCCTCCTTATACAGAGCATCATCTGTTTGGAAGGCCATATCCTCTTTTTAGTCTCTCTTATAGGAAGACATGTCCTTCAGCCTAGGAAATGGTTTTAGGATTAGATTCTAGAGGGATTGTTGGATTTCCAACTACCCTAGTTATCTCCTTTCCTACTTTGGCTAGAGTGTCCTCTAACATCTCCATTTTGGTTGCTAATCGTGTCCTCGTAGAAAAAACTTGTTAGAGAATGAAGTTTCAAAGCTACTGGTGTTATTGCAACAGCTGCAAGGCATCCAACCTATACCTAAGATTGAAGACTCTCTTGTTTATATGCTTTCTTCCTTTGGACAGTTCTCCCTCAAATCTCGCTCACACCTCAACAGGGGTCCTAATCCCCCTCACCTCTTGGACTTCGCCTCCTTTTGGCACTATAATGCTCCCCCAAAGCTTGTGTGGGCTTTGTTTGGATCCTAGCTAGAGGTCAAGACTCTAACAGTTGACAATCTTCAGTAGAGAGAAATGATTATGGCTAACATTTGCTTGCTTTGTCTCGGAGAAGCGTAGTCCATCACTCACCTTTTTCTTCATCGCTCGTTTGGTCCATCTTGATCAAATGCCATTCCTCTTGGGTCATGTTGGGCGACATTCTAGATCCGTTGTGTGCCTAGCATGGCGGAAGTTATGGTAAATACCTCAAAGAAGTGCAATGATTATCCCTAATTGCCTGTCTATCGAAACTCCTATTGCTTCAAGAATAGCTCAACTTTTGTCCTAAATTTGTAATGATGTGAAAGCCTAGTCAATCAACCTCCATCTCAGTGACATATCTCTCATTGCCACTCTTCTTGATTAGTGTTGAGGCCCTCTACCTCTTTCTGGCTAGTTTTGGTGCTCTTTATGGGTCCCTGGATGTTTGGGTGGGGTAGGTCCCCCATTTGCTAGTTTTCTTTGTCGTATCAAGTTGTATAGTTGTTTAAGTTTCTTGGTTCTTGTTTTGCCTTCTATTTCTGTATAGTTGGTTTTAGTTCTCCCTCCTATATGGTTTTCTTGGTCGTGGCTTGTTCGCTACTTGTTTTGTTTATCCTTCTATGGGAAACCGATACCATTTATATCCATTCACCCTAATAGTCTAATAGGGAGAGCTAATAACAAGTATTATAATGGGAAATCTCGACAAATCAATCTGAAACATGGTTGTGTAAGACTATTGTTAAAAAATTATGTAATAACTCTAAGACTATAAGATCTAATGAGAATATTGTGGATTTATTAACAAAGGCCTAGCCAGGAAAAAAAGTCTGGAAAACATCGAAGGAGACAAGGTACACTGTATCGGTAATGGCGGCTATAATGGTCACCACCATAATCGATCTTGTTTTTGGAAAATATTTAAAATCCAATAATGATTTTTTCGCAGGTAGGCTGATCGCAGACAGCTGCGTAACGTGATCTCCAAAACCGATAAATCGGGTGTAATAAATATGATCTGGGCGTGAATATTCTAAAACGAATGATATGGGGGTGTGACGACCGTAATGACTCCTGTAGCGATTGAAAAAAAAAAAAATTTGCTCAAATTTTTTTGGAAAAAAATATTTAAAAAATCCATAATAATGTAAATATTCCAAATCTGTATTTATTTTTTGTTTTGAACATGTTTGTGGTAGCGTAACGGTTCACCCTTTGATGAGAGTGTTGAATTGGGTTGTTTGGTAAATTTATGAACATGGTTATGTGTCTCTAATGTTTGCACAATTTAAGCATCAGAATTAGAAATCGGAAAAAAAGGCATATATACTATTTCGTTTTTAAAAAAAGTCCTTGGAGCTTCTATTTGCCCAAATCACTTCAGCCTACTATTTTAATTCTAAAATCTATAATACAAGTGGTTGAAATCTCCCGTAGAATGATATAGGAAAATTTTTAGAATGAGAAAAGTAGAAAAAATGATGAGAAATAGAAAAAAAAAAAAAAAAAAAAAAAAAAAAAAGAGGCAATTTTTTAACCATTGCAGGGATAACAATTGTTATGCCCTGTAACAGCCCCTATAATGGTTGATACAGTCCCATAAAACAGCTGTCCCGTTTCGCCTTATGTATCGCATAACGATCATGGCCGTTACCTATACACATCGGCCTTTACAGCCATATCGTAACGGATATGGGACATCTTGGAAGGATATGAGAATTAAACTCATAGAAAAATGAATTACTGGAAATGATAACCCAAACTGGAGACTCCATTTGGTTCAATGGGAAAAACAAGTTTCCATGTGATTCCTTTGTTGAACTGTATTACATATTTAGGAGAAATTATTTCTCCAAGTCCCTCTCTATGGTGTGAGTAATGCGAATCTCTATGACGTATCGAGGTTGGGTATATTTCTCAATGAGTTTATAACTTGTCTTAAGGTAGGGTGACAATCGTTATCAACGTTTCAAATAGCGTTCGTAGTGTACACTATGTAGCATGGTGTAGCCATAGCGCTACGTAGTGTAGCTAAACAGTGTAAATCCCCTGTATTATACGCTACAGGGGTTGTAGCATACGCTATAGCTATGTAGCGTGTAGTGTACACTACAGTGTATATTTTTATTTTGAAGAGTGATGAGAAATTTATTTTTATTTTTTAATTTAGTTTTGGTTGTTAAAAATGGTGTAAAACTCATGTTATAAAAAAACACTTAAAACGTAAAGTAAAAAACTAAACCTTTCTTTGTTAACTTTCATTTATAATGGTGGTAATCCTTTGGTAAAGTTGGTGTGAAACTCACACACTTAAAAAACCTCTAAAACTAAAATGAAAAAGGGTTTTGAAAGAGGGTTTCTGAAAACCCCTCTTTGTACGGATGAGATCTATATTGTAGTTGATACTCTTAACCTGTTATTTTTTTCTTCTTCTTTTCATACTTGCAAGTTGTGACTTCTAATTTTAATTAGACATTATTAATTAAAATTGTTTGATTCAAAAAAATTAAAGTGGTTTGCTTAGGAAGTTGTTGATGTGATAATTATTTGATTTGGTTTATGACATTATGTGGATTGGCTTTTGATAAATTATAATTAATAGCTTGTTTGAATATGCTTGTACTTGGAAAAATGAATCATCTTTAGGCATTTTTATGTTGTTTGCTTTTTTCTTATTATTTATCATACTTTTCCTATATTTAAATTTTAAAAAATAGAAGTATTGTGTAGCTTACACTATACACTGCGCTATTTACTCTATACGCTACAGAGGGCCGAACACTACACAACACGCTACCGCTTTGTAAAACCCCGGTTAGAGATACCCTTGATGAACTCACCTATATGAGTGTGGAAGTGGGCTACTTCCTATGAGAATTGGGCTAATTTTTTTGAGCACATATGAAGCCGGGATATTGCACATGGTCGTAATGTGTAGCTCTGAACACCTTGTAAATTCCTTAACTACTGTGTGTGTTTTGCATGCGGTCTACTTTAAAGAAATTTAGTCGTTTCTTATTGTCCAAACACATTTGATTAAGTGAAGTTGAAGACAATTCGTTACTGTCATTTATGCATAGTTCTTTGTTAATGCTCAGATTTATGCATAGTAGCTCTTTGATTTTGTATCAATTTGAATGAGGTCTGGATCAAATTTTCAACTATCTTAGCTAATATTATCGATATCGGTGGTCAACGACATGAAACCCCTAAAAAATACAATAACAATTGCCAGACTCCTGTGTATCGTGCAATATATTGCACCATATCACAAAATATCGTTCGATATCGCCGATATATTGCACGATGTTGCGTGTTTTTGCTTAATATATATACCTGATATCGTCGTTGATATCGGCTAGGAACTTCTTGCCTTCCCCAAAACCCAAAATTTCCCTCAAATTTCTTCCTTCTTAGTCTTAGGGTGGATTTTAATCCATCTTACGCAAGATTCTTGGAGGAAAATGAAAATTTTCGAGTCGAAATCATCTTCTTAGATTTAAGGTCGTTCAATCAATGAGATATTTTCCATTTTGATCCATTTATTTTAGTGATGGTGACTTTGATGACAATGGCAATGGGGATGGTGGCGGCTAGAGGGAATCTCAGAGGCCTCTTAGCCCATTCATTGGGGATAGTGATTTTGATTATGCCAGCTAGGACACTAACCATGGTTCTCGCCTAGATGAACTATAGCCCCTTCTTGTTATTGACAAGGCATACACTCGTAAGAAGCTACTAGAGAAGAAGAAGACCAAGCAGCTAATAAAATTAGAGGAGCGGTTATTGGTGATATCCATGAAGGACATGGTCATGGGAGTATCAGAGGCTCTAGACGGGGATCATGAACGATGGTGGGGAGCTCGAGTTCCTGGCCACGACATAATTCTGGATCACAGACACAAGGGAGTAGCTCGAGTTATGTGCCACAATATGGGTATGGATACGGAGTTAGTGGATATGCGGGGAGCGACTCCAACAGTTACGGCTCATCGTTTTTTTACTACGGCCTGGAGTTCACTTTCGCATACGGGCAGGGATATGGGTATTATGGATATGGAGAGCAATGTGAATACCCAAGAGCTCTATATATGCCCATCCCAGATCCATAGCAACCACAAACTGTGACTATTACATAGTACCCACAGATGGGTGTGTTGGTTTAGTTCGGAGAGGATGAGCACTAACATCATGTCAGGGAGTATCTTAATTGGTACCATTCTATTATGACCTAGGCACAGTACTGTCTATTTGTGGAGTAGCAATATTATTTCCAGCCTCGTTGAGATGAAGACAATGATTACGAGGCATCACGCAATTCTATGTGGGTTTAGGCCTCAACTAGTCACATAATTGATAGGTATATTTTTAAAATTTCTGCTTTTTTTTTTTTTTTTTTTTGAATGAATTGGTTGTGTTTTCATACATGTCTTGAATCTTGATACATTCAATTCGAATATAAATGCATTAGTTCAGTCAGACACCACATATCTTAGGACCCTATACAAAGGAAACTTATTATGTCCACTTTTTTTGAGATGTTATGATTTAAAATTGTGTATTGAGGTCTTTTTTAACAATCCTTGAAGTTTCATTGAAAAATTCAACCATTTTTCCAATGTTTTTTTTTTTTTTTGGATAACATAAATTTATTGGACAACTCGCAAACACGAGGAATGAATACAACCCAAACAAAAAACAAAAGAGCCAAACGACAAGCCAGTTGAAGTTGCCTAGGCATACACAACCTGACCTGAAATCAAAATCCTCACTTTACCAATGGCCGTAGATTCACTTTCCACTACATTTCGAAAACATCTGTCATTCCTCATCTTCGAAATAACCTAAAGCATTGCCATAAGAAGCAATCTCCACACAGCTTTTCCATGCTTGCCCGTCCCACCTTCGTGCCATGCCCAAAGCAATGCTTCCACGGACTCCCACATAACCTAATTGGTGTGCGTTGAATTGAGGAAATGTGCCCAAATATTGGTTGCAAACTGACAGTGAATGAACAGGTGGTTGATCGATTCCTTATTTACCATACACATAAGACAAATGTTGGGGAGAATCATTGCTCTACGCTGAAGATTATCAATCGTGAGTTTTTGTTTCCTACCAACTAGCCAGACAAGGTAACAATTTGAGGGGAAGCCCCGTAGAAGCAATGGTGAAAAGGATGAGGAGGACCCGCACCTGAGGCGTCGTCGAAATGAGATTGAAGAAAGACCTGACCGAGAGAATTTGCCGGAAGGATGCTTCGACCACGGGATCTTATCTTCCTCGGCCGTCGCATGTAGTTGTTAAGAAGATCCAGAAGACCGGCTAAGTCTGAAATTTTCGCCTCCAATAAAATCCTTCGACATGGAGGAATCCATATCACTCTCTCCCACTGCTAAATAGCAATCCACCACGTGGACGAAACGGTCAGGCGCAAGACTGGCTAACCTTGGATATAAAACTTGAAGAGCGGTACTACCACCCCAAACGTTGACCCAAAAGCGAATTTGGGTACCATTTCCAAGTTGAAAAGCAAGTCCTAGAAGAAGGTGTTGAGTACCCACAATCGCTTTCTACACAACAAACGCTCTATGCACAGACGTCTTCCTAACAAACCAACCCCCATCCTGGGTGCCATATTTAGCCGCAATCAGATTCCTCCACATGCTGCCCTCTTCATTGCCAATTCTCCATATCCACTTCTCGAGTAACGTTGTATTCATATGTACAATTGGTCTAACTAGTTTGCAAACCTTATTTAACTGGTTTGCAAACCTCTTCCCACTTAAGAATGTTAAACTTTCTTTTGTCTGTTGCCCCTTTCCATAGGAAGTCTCGTCTAAGTTTCTCTAGCCTGGCAATCATTGATTGAGGACATTTGAAAAGGGATAAGAAATAGATGGGCATATTGGAAAAGGTAGTCTTAATAAGGGTGAGGCGACCTCCCATCGACATGTGTCTGCATTTCCAAGAAATCAACTTTCTTTCAATCCTTTCGATTACCTTATCCCGATGGTTTTTCGCTGTTTCCCGATGCATAGGGGCAGCCCAAGATACGCTGAAGGAAAAGATCCAGCTTTGCAACCAAAGATGCTTGTAAGGCCATGAAGATCAACCTCTTCCGTATGAATCCCTAGCATTTCCGACTTTCCTGCATTGATATTCAAGCCCGACATCGCTTCAAAACAAACCGTTATCTTTCTAAGGTTATCAATCGACTCTACCTTTGCATTGCAAAAGAGGAGTGTATCATCTGTGTATTGGAGGTGAGTGATGGAAGTACCATGAGTTGAAAGCTCAAAGCCTCTAAAGAGACTGTTCTCATCTCCCTTTCTAAACATCATATTAAGGGCCTCGCCAACCACCACGAACAAGGGGACAAAGGGTCCCCCTATCTCAAGCCTTTGGCAGATTTGAAGAATCCCTTGGGAGATCCATTTATCATTATAGAAAAAAAGGCCGAATTGACGCAGGCTTTAATCCAATTCCTCCATTTGATGCCACATCCCATTCTGAGCAGCATATAATCTAGGAAGTCCTAATCGATGTGGTCGTAGGCCTTCTCAATGTCCAATTTCCAAACTACGTTGCTTTCCTTGTCTCTATATTTGGAGTCGATACACTCATGCGCGATGGGGCGCCATCACGAATCTGTCTTCCTTTCACGAATGCACCTTGGTTATTCGAAATGGTGTTAGGGAGATTCTCCTTAAGCCTTATAGTGAGAATCTTGTATGGTCCTCTTATGCGGCTAAACAGCCTAAAATCTTTCTTTTGCTCCACACCTTCCACCTCGGGGATAGGAACAATGAACATTTCTCCAAGGTTTGAAGATAACTCTCCCCGCTCAAAAAATTCCTCCAAAAATTCCATAACATCCTTTTTAACTATTTGTCAGAATCTCTAAGAAAAGAGAATAAGGAACCTGTCTAGACTTGGGGTGATGCAGGACAACCCTAATTATGATGCATGCTCATGAATATAATTAAACAGCGGAAATAAAAGGAATAAATGATCTAAAATTCTAGCAGTAATCATCATAACTGAAAAAATCATAAAGGAAACATGCAATGGAGCGGGCCATCACCACAACCATGGAGTATGAAGTTCAATTACTACTTAGGTTGGATCCGACGAGGGATGAGACCTCCCGATCTTGCATGGTCACACCCAATCGATCAATGAAGATCACTAGTCTGAAGAACCAAGAAGTTTTTCGGATTAGGGATTTAAGAATTTGGGGGTTTAGGGTTTAAATCAGTTCTCAAGATTTTGATCGAAGAAGGATTAGCCAAAACTGGAAAATAGAATGAAGAAAATTATTACCTTGAAGAAGTTGGAGGGGCACAAGAAGAAATTAGAAGAAAAAGATCAAGGGAAGAAAAGAAGCACCATTAGAGAGAAGAGAGGAAGGAGGTAACCAAAGGGTTTGCTTTTCATTAATCAATAGTTGAAATTCGGATTTAGGGCTTTAGCCCACTTAAATAAGCAAATAAAGACATAAAATTACTAAAATACCCCTAAAATAAGCAAATAAAGGCATAAACTTATTAAAATACCCCTAGTATAAGTAAATAAAGACATAAACTTACTAAAATACCCCTAGAATAAGCAAATAAAGACATAAACTTACTAAAATACCCCTAACTAAGCAAAAACGCGCAAATAACATAAGTACGAGAAAGTTCGGGCGCTCGGTCTTCTTTCTCCAATCTTCCTTCACATGTGTCTTCCCTGAGTGGGGTCTTCTATATGTCCAATCACATGTGAAAGGTCTTCAGCTCCTCAATAGTCGCCTATCCACAAGGACGGCACTTGTGGTTGACGATTTCTTCGTTGGTACACCTTGAATGCGCTTGTGTCCGCATCAATTCCCCTCGGGTAAGAAAAACTCGACTCCGACGAGTTGAAACTTTTGTAGCGCTCTAGCAGATTTGGATCAATACCCTGCAATGTGTCGCCCGACAGCCACGTAGATTCAGACGATGGTTTGTTCTTCTACTTGACAAGATACCTTTGGAAACCTCCATCTCTTGTGGATACTATCTCGTCATCCAAGATTTCCTCAATTTCTTCTTTATGGGTAATGGGTGGAGGAGGGGGTGGAAGGGGTTGGGTAGCAAACTCAAAAAAAGGCCATGAAAGGGACGATGTATCAACAATGAGAGTATAAGCACAGACTAGATCTTCCACATTAAAAGTTGGATTAATGCTCATTTCAGGTGGAAGGTCAACCCGATACGCGTTGGACCCAACCTTTTCTAATATCTTGAATGGTCCAGCACTACACGCTTGTAATTTTTTTGCAGATCTTTGAGAGAATCGCTCTAGCCTTATTTGCACCATTACAGTCTCCTTCTTGAAATTCTTGCACTCTACGATGAGAATCAGCTGAAACTTTATAATCATCATTGCTCTTATTTAACCGCTGTCTAATATGTGTATGCAAATCATGAATATGGCGTGCAAATGTATCGGCTGACTCAGAAGACCTTTGGGTAATAGACATAGGTAAGAGATCTATGGGCATTCTTGGTTTATAACCACTTACAATTTCAAAAGGATCAATCCTGTAGATCTATTAACTGACCCATTATAAGCAAGTTCAGCAGTTAGTAAAATTAGGTCCTAAGTCTTAACATGTTCACCCACTAGACAACTTAGAAGATTTCCAAGGCTACGGTTTACCACTTCAGTTTGACCATCTGTTTGTGGGTGGTAAGCAGTAGAAAATTACAAACGAGTTCCCATAATGTGCCACAGTGTCTTCCAAAAATAGCTAGTAAATCGAACATCACGATCAGACACTATGGTTTTAGGTAACTCATGGAGACACACCACGCCATCGAAAAATAGACGAGCAACATGAGACGCATCCGACGTCTTCAAACATGGGAGGAAATGCGCCATTTTAGAAAAACGGTCTACAATGACAAAAACGGAATCATGCTTTTTTATAGTCTTGGGAAGCCCAAGCACAAAGTCCATACTAATGTCCTGCCACGAAGCATGTGGCACTGACAATGGCGTGTACAGCCCGGTATTTTGCTTTCTTTGCTTTGCCAGCTGACATGTTCGACACTGCCCTAAAACTTTGGCTACGTCTCGCTTGAGGCTTGGCCAATAGAAACGATCTTCCACGAGGGCAATGGTTTTATCACGACCAAAATGGCCAGCTATCCCTCCTGAATGAAGCTCCCAGATGAGAAATTCACGAAGGGACATACGGGGAATACAAAGTCTCTCTCCTTTGAAAAGAAAGCCATCTTTAAGAACATATTCACCCATAATATGCTGGTCACTAGAGAGCGACGCGTAAGTACCCCCAAAATCAGGACATATGGGGTATTCATCTTTCAGTTGCTCAAATCCGACTACCTCTAAACTCAAGGAGTTGAGCAACGCCACTCTCCTACTAAGGGCATCCGCTGGTTTGTTTTCAATCCCGACCTTGTGTTTCAAAACAAATAAATATTCTTGAAGAAACGCTACCCACTTGGCATGCCTTGTGTTGAGTTTCTTCTGAAAATGCAAATATCTCAAAGCCTCATGGTCAGAAAACAAAACGAATTATTGCGGTAGGAGACAGTGTCGCCAATGTTTCAAGGATTGCACTACAGCATAAAATTCTTTGTCGTAAGTGGAGTATTTTTGTTTTGCCTCATTCAGTTTCTTACTGAAATAGGCCACTGGGTGTCCTTCTTGACTCAACACTCCACCTATACCGACACCAAAGGCATCACACGCTACTTTAAAACTTTAGAAAAGTCAGGTAGACGCATGACAGGAGCTTCCACCATCTTGCCCTTAATTTCTTTAAAAGCCTTGACTGCGGCTTTAGACCACATGAACTCTCCCTTTTTCATGCACTCGGTAATGGGAGCCATGATCGTGCTAAAACCCCTAATGAACCGACGATAAAAAGTTGTTAGGCCGTGAAAGCTTCGCACCTCATGAATGTTCCTTGGTTCTAGCTACTCAACTATGGCCCTGACTTTTTCAGGGTCTTCACGCATCCCTTCAGATGACACTATAAATCCTAAAAACACAACTTGGCTAGACATGAATGCACATTTCTTAAGATTAGCGTACAACTTTTCCTTCCTAAGGATACTACAGACCTTCTTTAAATGTTCAAGGTGTGATTCCTTAGTGGTATTATAAATAAGAATATCATCAAAGTACACCACTAGGAATTTTTCCATGAACGGCCTCAAAGTTTGTGTCATCACCCGCATGAAAGTACTGGGTGCGTTAGTCAAGCCGAAGGGCATGACCAACCACTCATACAGCCCATCTTTCGTCTTAAACGCCGTCTTCCACTCATCTCCTGGGCGTATACGGATTTGGTGATATCCACTCTTGAGGTCTATCTTAGAGAATATAGTGGACCTGGCCATCATGTCAAGCATATCATCAAGTCTAGGTATAGGAAACCTATACTTAACAGTAATTTTGTTTATGGCACGACTGTCCACACACATGCGCCACGTGCCGTCTTTCTTTGGCGTCAACAATGCAGGCACGGCACACGGGCTCATACTCTCTTGGATGAAACCCTTTTGCAGAAGCTCATCAACTTGCTTCTTCAACTCTACATGCTTTGCAGGGTTCATCCTGTAGTGAGGAAGATTCGGTAAAGTAGACCTTGGGACAAGATCAATGGCATGCTATATGTCTCTCATAGGTGGCAACTCATTCGGTAAGTCTTCAGGAAATACATCACTATATTGCTTCAGGACCGAGGTCACCTCATGAGGCAACTCTAATGGAACCTCAGGTGTAATCTTTCTAGCCACAAGGGCATACACCATAGAATCCTCCTTAGCCTCTTTTTCAAACTCTCTTGCGCTGATTATACGTAGAGACTTAGGTTTGGATTTTTCCATTCCTCTAGGCTCACTTGCCTTCTCATCCTTCTTCTTCCCTAGTGTATTCTCAGGTGGCATGGGATTAAGTTTGATCTTTTTACTGTTATACATAAAAGTACACGCATTCGAACTGCCAAAGATCATGACATCATTATCGAATAGCCACGGTCTACCTAGGATAACATGTCCCACATCCAAGGTAAAACATCACACCACAGGGACTCTTTGTATGACCCAAACTCGATGGGGACTAGACATTGTTGGGTGATAGGTAGGGATGTCTTGTCAACCCAAGAAACTTTATACGGGTCTGGATGAGGTGTGGATTTCAGTTTTAAGCGATCTAAGGTGCTAGTGGAAATCACATTCTGACAACTTCCACTGTCCACTATCACCTTACAATTCTTTTCACCACAGTTGGCAATAGTGTAGAAAATAGTGCTTCGACGCCAGTCAGCACTACTTCTAGACTGAGCTAGCACACGCCTGACTACTGCAAGCGTTGCTTCTCCATCTACTTCTTCTTCATCAGTAAGTCCTCCTTCAGGGTGATACTCTTCAACTTCATAGTCACCCTGGTCATCTCCACCCTCATGGGACTCGCCTATAATTAAGGTTCTCCTACGGCTCTTCGTAGGACACTGATTAGACATGTGACCAAGATTGCCACACTCATAGCACCTCACTTGGCTCATGTTACTAGGATCGGTACTAAGAACCCCTTTGCCCTTGTCCTCCCTAGGCCTAGGCGGAATGGTCGCCTGTGGCTTAGGTTGACTACCAATATTAGGTCTAGTTCCCTGGGAACTAGATCTAGCACTGGAGTCTCGAGACTCCAAAAGACGAACGACAGAAGCCTTCAGATATTGCTCTAACTCCTGCACGACTTGATATGCTTCATCCAAGTCCGTTAAGGGCCGAGTCATAAGCTCGCGCTGAAGATCCGCACAAAGGCCCGTCTTGAAACGCGAGAGCGTTACTAGAGGGTCTTCTCGGATATCACATCGCATCATATACTCTTCAAATTTAGCGATGTAGTCAGCGACAAACATCGCATCATATACCCTTGGCGTAAGGATTGCCATTGGTCAAGGAGCTTCTGACGGTATGAGAGAGGAAGGTACTTCTCCTTCAACTTCTCTTTCATCTCATACCGATGTGTGATAGGTGCTCTACCAACTCTCTCTATCCTACACTCGGTGTTGGTCCAGAAGAGCTTGGCTTGACCCACAAGCTTCATCTTAGCAAACCGCATTTGACGGTTTTCCGACATGCCATACCACTCAAAGTAGTGGTCCATGTCAGCAACCCAGTCAAGGAATACCTTGGGATCCAAGCGTCCATCAAAACTAGGGGCCTCAACTCTCACACTCTTCATCGCACGCTCATCTGGATCATAGCAGTCTTGATGATCACATGTGGCTCGTGCCTCTCGCACCACACCACGACCATTACCATGATCTCTATCCTCACTACCACCATGTGTGGCAGCGCGTTCTTCAATGATTCCTCCTACTTGGGAGTGCGCATCATCCCCTACAGCGGCGTTTTTCTTTTGGGACGCCTCTAGTTGCCCGACCTTAGTCATAGTAGTGGTAATTTGGTTCTCAAGGCAGGCAAACTCACGCTTTTGACCCGCTTCTAGGGCGGTTATCTTTTGTATCAATTGAGCAAGTTGCTCAGATAACTGCTCGTTATTCATGGTAGGTTGAAGTCTGAAACTTTTACCTCTTCTCGTGGGCATATAATGAAGACTTGAACCAAACTCTACCCAACTAGACTACTAGGTGTTATGACTTTCAAGATGAATGCGATGAATGCAAAACTACTATGAACTGACACAATTAAGTTGAAACAGGAAACAACTCAAATCTGGAAATTTTTCAGATTAGGAACTTTCTAAAATTGAAAACTTTCTAAATCTGGAAACTTTCTAAATTTGAAAATCTGAAAATCTGGAAAGTTTCTAAAATTGAAAACTTTCTAAATTTGGAACTTTCTAAATCTGGAAACTTTCTAAATTAAACCTAAAAATCAAAACCCTAATTTGATAACTCGATCTAGACAAAAAACCATGTAAGTCTAGGCTTTGATACCAAATTTGACGCAGGACAGCCCTAATTATGATGCATGCTCATGAACATAATTAAACAGTGGAAATAAAATGAATAAATGATCTAAAATTCTAGCGGTAATCATCATAACTGAGAAAATCATAAAGGAAACATGCAATGGAACGGGCCATCACCACAACCATGGAGTATGAAGTTCAATTACTACTTAGGTTGGATCCGGCGAGGGATGAGACCTCCCAATCTTGCATGGTCACACCCAATCGATCAATGAAGATCACTAGTCCGAAGAACCAAGAAGTTTCTCGGATTAGGGATTTGAGAATTTGAGGGTTTAGGGTTTAGATTGGTTCTCAAGATTTTGATCGAAGAAGGATTAGCCAAAACTGAAAAATAGAAGGAAAAAAATTATTACCTTGAAGAAGTTGGAGGAGCACAAGAAGAAATTAGAAGAAGAAGATCAAGGGAAGAAAAGAAGCACCATTAGAGAGAAGAGAGGAAGGAGGCAATCAATGGGTTTGCTTTTCATTAATCAATAGTTGAAATTCAGATATAGGGCTTTAGCCCACTTAAATAAGCAAATAAAGACATAAAATTATTAAAATACCTCTAGAATAAGCAAACAAAGACATAAACTTACTAAAATATCCCTAGAATAAGCAAATAAAGACATAAACTTACTAAAATACCCCTAACTAAGCAAAAACGCCCAAATAACATAAGTACGGAAAAGTTCGGGTGCTCGGTCTTCTTTCTCCAATCTTCCTTCATATGTGTCTTTTCTGAGTGGGGTCTTTTATATGTCCAATCATATGTGAAAGGTCTTCACTCCTCCTCAATAGTCGCCTATCCACAAGGACGGCACTTGTGGTTGGCGCTTTCTTCCGAAATGGGTTTCTTAAGTTAGTACACCTCTGAATGCGCTAAAGGGTCTTTGTGTCCGCATCATGGGGCCTTATCTCTTTATCTTACCATGCTTTTTTTAGACAACCCCCTTCGTGGGCCCCAAATCACATGGGTCGTCCACCACTTATCTTCCAAAATGGGTTTCTTGAGAGCATATCCTCAACCAATCTACAACCATCTGCTCAAAACCTTCAACTTCCAACCATGACAATTCGAATCTAAAGGGTCTTGGGCCCTAGTTTTCCTCAGTAACTGCTAGGACAATTGGCCTATGATTGGAAACCACTCTCGGGAGACCTCGTTGAGCAGCCAGAGGGAACTTTTCTATACAATCTGCAGAGACCATGAACCTATCCAACCAAGAAATGAAGGGGTTGGCTTGATCATTTGACCATGTGAATCTTGCCCCTCTCATTGGAAGGTCGACCATAACATGCCTGCTTACCTAATCAGAAAATCCGACCATGCTTTTGGAAACTTTACCTCTCGAGGACTTTTCGTGAACAAAGCGAATGTTAAAATCCTTTCCCATGCACTAGGGTGTTTTCCAGTTCTACCGGACAGAGTCTAATTCTTCCCAATGTTTCCCTATGTTTCCCAAAAAGTGCGATAAATTACCTAATACAAACAATATATCCCACGCGATAACCGATAAATTAAGGTTTTGGATAGTTGAAGACTAGGGATTTAAGAGGAATGAAGGGAATGTGGAAATTAGGGTCTAGGATTATTGTTGAAATTGGGGATTTTGGAATCAGGTGTTAGGGTTTGGGTTTGGGTGGGGGAATGGAGAGAGTTTTGATGGGGAAAAGAAAAGGAAACAAAAGGAATGAAGTAAAACCGTACGGCCAGCCCTACAGGCTCACATGTGTGGCCGTACGAGCGCACGTGTGGGTTTGGTAGGGTAGGGTTTTGGCTCCCAAGGTCGGGTTTGATGTGAGAACGTTAAAGGAGAATGTTTGAAAAAGTTTGGAAGGGGTTATGAGGTGTATGGAGGGAGAAATCGAAAATTGTAACAAATACCTTGTAATGAATAACTCGAAGGGATACATCAAAACCTCGCGCTTTTGTTATTAGAAGATCGGCATCGCACCAATCTCTCGTCCAAATCACATGGAAGCCTTCTTCACATCACATGAAGAATAAAAAACACAGCTTTTTTTTTTCCTTCAAAATAATGGCATCAAGGTTCCACTCACCCCCTTTCTCTTTTATAATATTAGAAAAGGCCTTTTACAAAAAAGGCATTCTCAGATAAGATTCTTAACATAAAGATGCTTAATAAATTAAAAGTTGTTCCTAGCTCCCTAATCTCAACATAAATATAAGTTATACACAAAATAACGAAGCATGTAAATAATCTAAACAACTAAACTATTTCGTGGGCCATAGGGTTCCACTATCAAGATGTCCGATAATGATGATCCAACAGTCCAATCATTGTGTCCACCCAATCCAACGGTCCGTGTGTCTATCAAGCTCCTACATGCAACCCATGTGCATCTTCCCAGTGTGGGGTCTTCCAAGATGCACGAACATACATGTGGGGTCTTCAGTATAAAGATGGATACTCACCTAGCTATAGAGAAATCGGTGCGGCCCGCCTCCTCTGATACGCATGCAAAGGTGTACATGAAGTGATGTCCTCATCACTAAATGACTAAAATCACATTGTTTCTACTAGTGTGATCCAATGTGATTTATTTTTTTTATCAGGTTGGTATTTTTAATGTACATTCATAAAAGGGTGATGGACACAAGATTTACATATGCAATATGGTGGGCCACACAAAGCTTGCATTGTTTTATCCAGCTGCGTAAAGACAATTCTAGTCCTCGGTCAAACTTGTATGAGAAAAATGAGACTTTGGAAATAAATCCAACAGTCCAAATTCAAGGTATGAGCATGCTATAATGCTATGTTCATAGAATAACTTGTATCTTTGAAACATGTTCAGCCCCCTTACATAAATGCCCATTCATTGAATCACGACCCTTGGGTTGTGGTGATTGTCAACTTACACATTGCGTACATATACACCATCCACAATCCAGACTACCACTGATCATCCAAACTGTCCAATTGAAAGCTTAATCCTACAAATGATCCAAGCCTTTCAACACATCCTAATCTACACATGCATGGGATCTTATTAGGTCTATGAATCTAGGCATCTCTTATCCCAATAGAGGGCCGTAGGAGCGTAGTATGCACACCGTCGCATTTTAGCTTCAACTAACCACAAAAAAAAATAAATAAATAAAAAATAAAAAAAAGAAAAAAAATAAAAAATAAAAAAGGGAGCAATAGAATATGCATTTTGATCCTTATCCTACTCCCCAGGCACATTTTAGCAAAGCCCATTCTTTCACAACATCCCCGTTTGGCAGCTCAGATAAGAAAAACCCAAACAACTTTACCACAATCCATGACCAAGCATCAATAACAATCTCACCAAACAGAGAAATTCAAGAGACAAATCAAAGATAACACCACTTCACCAAAAAGAAAAAAAGAAGAAGAAATAAAAGAAAAGAAGAAGAGCAAGATTACTCAATTCAAGCTATCTTCAAACTTTCACATCCAGAAGCCGTAACCCTAAAAGAACGTGGCCCTTTCAAATCTTTACAATAAGCTGATCAGCACCATCGAAGCACTTATTCGTAGGGAGATCCAACCCACCAATCCACACACACACACAGAGATGTTATGAGGGCAAGTTAGGGATTTTCAAAAATATTTAAAGCTCTGATCCTAGACCCGCTTAAGGCAAATAAGCTCTTAAAAAAGTGATCTCTCCATTACTTAATATTTAAGAGCTTATTTGTGAATTTCTAAAAAATTAAGATGTAAATTTAGACATTTACTTGACAATCTATTTTCGAAATAAGACCCTTTTTTTAATAATAGAAATAAGCTCTCTTATTTGTAGAGATGCCTGATGGCTCTAAGCTTCTTGTTAAATATGCTACTTTGTGCTCCAGCCTGTACACGCATGAGTCCAGCCTAAAGGAAAACTGTCCTGGAAACTAATTAACTGGGCTGATGCACGCAGGGGGGGGGGGGTTTGGGGTTGTCAGGTTCTATTCAAATATTAAGGTTCGTGTCAGGCCTAGAGAGGTCAGCAATGTCAATGCCTTGATTGCAGCCACTTCCCGAAGCAGCACCCCTGAGAGCGGTTGGAGATGGGTCTCCCAGGAGGATTTCAGCAGGTCCCATATCAGTATGTTCCATATCAGATTGTCGCTTATGGGCAGGCCCCATATCAGCAGGCCCCATCTCAGCTAGAGAGGTGGGTGGGGTTGGGGTTGTCAGGTTCTATTCAAATATTAAGGTCCATGTCAGGCCTAGAGAGGTCAGCAATGTCAATGCCTTGATTGCAGCCACTTCCCGAAGCAGCACCCCTGAGAGCGGTTGGAGATGGGTCTCCCAGGAGGATTTCAGCAGGTCCCATATCAGTATGTTCCATATCAGATTGTCGCTTATGGGCAGGCCCCATATCAGCAGGCCCCATCTCAGCTAGTCCCATATTAGCGGGACCCGTATCAACAGGTCCCATAACCGGAGGTCCCATATCAGCAGGTCACATTGTAGCTTGTCCCCTATCAGTAGGTCTCAGGAGGAACCTGTTGATACGGATTGCATTGTAGCTTGTCCCCTAATCCTCCTGAGACCTACTATACACTGTTTCTAATCATGTGGTCCACCTGAATCATTAATCACAGATGGAATAGATTACTGGACCGGATTAACCATCTGAGCCAGCTATTCATCGTTGGCCGTGCCCAACCCCAACCCTCGGGCTGACTTTGGGGGCCCATGCCCTGCACTACAGGGTAGGGGCCATTGCCATGTTTCAAAATTCTTACTTATCAAAAGGCCATAGCCTTCACTTATCTTTACTTTGGACTGCTTAATGTTGATCATTAGCTGTTTTTTTCCCACCATCGATTTGAAGGCCACTGCTTAGATGGCTAGAATCACCCAATGAATTCATATCTTGAATCAATATCCATCTGTAATGGGTCCTACTAGATGAACAATCCTGATTGAATGATAATCGGGCCGAATTAATGTATCGTAGCATCATGGCACTATCATCTCCTCTAGATTAGATGAAAAACCCAATCTCCACCAGACAAGAATCTGAAAAGACCAATGTAAATTAGACCATACATTTACAATCATGATTTCTAGATGGGCCAGACAAGTACTGAGCTAATAGAATAAAAACCTTCAACAAAGGCCCACCTGCCAATGCATCAGACTCATTGGGCACAACTGATTGTAACCAACTGGGCCCACAACTTGATTGCCACCAATTGAGTAGTTAGGATCATCAAATCAAAAACTTTCTAGGCCTTTTTCTATTTAAAAGATCCAACCCTTGCCCATCCAAGTGGGCCCCTGCATAGATGGGACATGTTTTAAAGACCAAACCCATTCACACATCAATGGTTGGATGGCTGGGATCATCTGATCCATTGACTATTTTGAACCAAGTGCCATAGACCGTCCCATGGTTCCAATACCATGCACCACACCTGGTACAACGGTAGCTCAATCCAAACCCTCCAAAAGTTGGGCCCATTGCATACTGGGTGTGGCTCAAAAACCAGAGCAACCTGTAAAATCTAAACCATATGAGCAAACCAATTGAATCAGCACCGTTGATTACAAATCCAATTTCAAGATTCAAATCCCATAATCGTATCAACTAACAAAGAAAAAAGGGAAAGTAGTTTTTCTGTTCTTAGTTTCTAAAAGGATCATTTAAATTTCATTTGATTTTCAGTTCTTTGGGTCCTCAGGCCTTGTCTTCCCAGCACGTCAAAGAGAAGCATCATCCCCTGCACGTCAAAGAGAAGCATCATTTAAATTTGATTTTCAGCTCAAGAATACCATGAAACTACTACTGATTGGAACCGAAAATTAGCATATCATGTTGAAATAGATGAAGTATAGAAGATAAAAGGATCCCAATACCAATTACAGGTTTACGGTCTAATTGGTTATACCATGTGCGGAGTGATTGGCCAGCATAAAAAGTCCAACAGCTATAGGTTCTCATTCCAGGGATTCTTATATGACAGCTGTTATTAATGCAACTCATAAGTTATGAGTTTACAGATAAATAATCTACCCAACTCTAGAGCAGCTTCCTTGTGAAATGGTGCTGGGATGGGAAACGGATGTAATCTGATTTGGGGTGCAGTACAGGAAAGGGTGCAGCATCCTTTCTTCACCTACAGAGGGATTGCCATGCCCATGCCTTCCCTAGATGTCAAAGATTTTAATTTTTTTTTTTTTTTTAAAAGCATTGCACCTTTTAACAAGAATTCAAGGATTTGGGCAAAAAATGAAAGCAAATTTCCTTGTCACAGCAGCTTTATCAGTTGTCCACCAAGTCCTAAAAACCTTATCAAAGGTAAATTTAACGACTACTCCCCTATAGGCACATTCCAATGGCCAGCGCTATTGCAGAAACCCTTGTGAAGTACTTTGGCCTACAACCTAAGGGCAGCCACTTGCCATTTTGTTTGCATATGAAGAACCTAAATGATGATCAGATCTTAGCTGACTCTTCAAAAGATATTATTGATGACTTCAGTTTTGTTGCTTTTCATCCTGATTGTCTTCCTTACTATGGGCAACACATTCCTTTCCTATTATCTCAACGGCATGAAGTTAGAGGAGGTATCCGGTTTCTTAGGGCTTGTTTGGATGCCCATAAGTCACTTACAACTAACATGTTTGGATATAAGTTGTAAGTCACTTGCAGGTAAGTTAATTTTTCTATTTGGGTAACCTGTAAGTTACTTACAGGTGAAAAGCTGTATATTCGCAATGAGCAGAGCTTGGATTAGGGAATTGTTCCAAAATGCTATGATCATATAAGAATGAATAGAATCAAATGTCATTTTATTAAGCCTATCAAGATGAATATTTGAGCTAATTATTAGGCTAAACTAATTATCATGTAGACCATAAAAGTGTGCCCGTGAATTTAAAATATATATAATATGAAGCAATAACTCAATTTAAACATTGAGAATAAACTTAAAACTATTAATAGCAAATATAATAATCAAAGTACAATAGCAATGCCTTCTTTAAAAATAAAAAGTGCATTTAAAATTTGTTACTTGGGAATCATCCTCTCTAACCATTAATTCCTTTGGTTGACTATATGAATATTTTTTATATCCAGGCTGACCATCTATTTTTCCACCTAATTTTAGGATGAAATCCCAAAACTTGATCAGAGCCAAGTCTCAGGTGGACCACACCAATAAAAACAGGCGGCAACAAAGCCAATGACTCCATTAATTACTCACAACTGTTTGCTGTGGTGGGGTCCACATGAGATTTGGATCTACTTAATTTTTGAGACCATGTCCTAAAATGAGTTGGAGAAACGGATGTACAGAGTGGATCTATAACACATTATCAAGGTGGGCCCCATGGTATACTTTTATCATACCGAGTAAACTCAGTTACTCAGTAAACTCATTTATCTATAACACAATCTTTCTTTTTGCCCGCAATTTTTATTCTTAATCATGTTTTATAAAAGACTTTCTTCACTATAGTTTTTCTTTAAAGATATGCAGAAACTCCCTCCTTTAGATTCATCTTCTCTCTCTCTCAATTCATGAAACTTTTTTTTTCCTCTTTCTTAGGCACACGAAGAAGGTGGTTGTTTCCTATGGGTGGTGGTGTTGGGATTTCTGTAGTGTGTGCACATTGTGAATCCGATTGCTGGTGTTATGTTGTCTGCACCAGTTCATCACACTTGAGGGGCGGGAACTATCTTAATGAAAGTGACATAGTACGTGCCTTGACCTAGCGATGAATCTCGAACATCATCTGCGCTATTGCCGTCTTATCGATCTACATTACAGGTGTGGAGTTCCATATCATTTGATTTGTTTTATTCATTTATTTCCGTTAACGTCTGCACTGTTGCTGTCTTCTCGATCTACATAACAGGTGTGGAGTTCCATATCATTTAATTCATTTTATTAATATATTTCCCTTAGCATCTGTTTATTATTTAACACATCCCACATCAAAAAAATTGAATTCGCATAGAGTTGCCATTATCTAAAAGAAAAATGCACATAGAAAATCATCTCTAGGGAATCCACATTATTGAACTGTTAATGTACATCACCTGTTGACATTGCTTGATGAGGCACTGGCAACTCCACCAGGTTGAACTGGTTGAGGTTGAACTGGTGGATCAATCCTCACCAGGCAGTCACTACTCACAAATAAATCACAAAGAAAAAAAGAAGAAGTTAATAAGCAGCGGGTAAGTAAATATTAGTCCCACATGAGCTAGTACACAATGCCAAAGAATCCCACAGATTGGAAGATCATATGCATTGAATATTTTTGGTGCATATGCCTTCCATGGTGGAGCTTATAATATCAACGGTTTGGATCACTAAACCACAAGACCACTTGTACAAACTGAAGACCCAATCTTAGTGTACAAACTCTCACCTAGAGCATTGCATAATACCTCCCTACGCAAACCAAACATCTTTTAAGATAATACTCACCTCATGAAAAGGAACTTTCCAATATGATGAGCGTCAGTTGAGCCAGTTGGGTCCACTGATCTGATCTGAAACAGTAAGAACTGAAATGAGATATAAACCTCTCTAGTAACAGCAAATGAATTTAGATAATTTGGAGAGAAAAAATAAGTCTTACGAGCTTATAGCCCAACTGTTTTTTGCATTTGCAGAAAACGTCAGCAGTCGGCCGTCCAGTCAGTTTTATGGTGACGTTCACTCTGGATAGTGCATGGACAAGCAATTGTTATCAGTTCAATGTACATACATCATTGGATCCATGCACCCATAAGTCTATATACAGCACGATTGCTAAGCGCACACATTTTTGCAATAGAGATCCCCTGAGACAAACGGTGGCATTGTACAAGATCTAGACCATTCGTATATGGGACGTGCCCAAAAACTCAGGCCAAGTGGACAATCCCAAGATCTTAATTTGAGGAAAACCTTGGCGTCACCCATCCTCGGTCCTATTTGATTGAGAAACTGGGACTCGCTCCACTATCCTGATTTTTGTGCCATGGTTCATATCTTTTGTTTTGACTGGCTGGATGAGTGGTCAGGGTCTTCTACATGTGCACAAAAGGTATTGTGCAATTTGTGTTCTCTGATACAGATATATGTGGCGTATATGATGTAAAAATGAAAAACGGCAGAACTTAAGAACTGTACTGTGCAATTTTAGAATCTTCATACTTGCATAAAGAAATCGACATGAACAAAGTTGTTACTAGATTGACTCCAAGGCAAGTTTGAAATTTCAAACTTCCTATTGCATTTTTAATTGGCATTTTCTTCATTATGAGGCATACAATGTCTAAAATTCATACCAACATTAAAAGTACAGGGAGGTGCGGCATGTGCAATGCACATGGAGAAAGGATGGAGGAGAGAACTTGGGAAGAGGGAGGGTCAGGCCTAGAGAAAGGAGTTGTATGATACTCTAGTGCGTATGGCGCTTGATACGTAAGCTCTTGAAATGGTTCACCGTGGAATATATTAACTCAACTAAGTGGAACCCACTGTCGCAAAGTTAGATTCTGAAAATCATATTGTTTGGACAATCCTAATCTCTGATTTGTGGCAATTTTATTTTTTATTTTTTAGTTGAAAGAAGACCATTTTTCACTGTCCAATAAATGTCCAACAATCTAATAATTAAATGATAAAATAAAAGTAGTTTTTGCTTCATTATACATCTAGGCTGGCGCTCATAGTTTGGACAGTTTATTTTGACTTATATTCTAAGTGTGGTTGCATATTCTTAAGATTTTCAACATAGATTGGGTGATGCCTATTTCAGTTGACCATTTGTTCCAGATGTGGCAAGGTGTCCAGCTTGGCAAGAATAGTCGTGTCCTTTGGCGCTTGAGTATGCTTTTCGTCTATGGAATATATGGGGGACTGCAGTGCGTTGTGCTTCCGTAACAAGTGGGGGGCCTTGTGTCATGGATATTCATGTTCCCTATTCTCTAATAAATTGTAATTTTGTTCTTTTTTTGTGTGTGTTGTATTCTTTGCTGTCTTGTAAGATGTCAAGTAGCTTCTTAATAAAATTAACTGCATTACCCTCCCCCCCCCCCCAAAAAAAAAAAAAAAAAAAAAAAAACCAAAAAACGTGTGATGGTTTCAAATGTATTGTTTCTTTTATGAGGACTGATTTTAGGGACTTTGTTTCATCCCTGAAACATGCGCTGGCTAATTCTCTAAATCATACTTCTATCCCTAAGCAACTAGAAAGGAAGTAAAGCAACACATACAACACATACTCGAGGGAAATATAAGCAACATATTGAAAATTGAAGCAACTCAAACTAAAATAACTATATATGTTTATATGCTTTTACTCGGAGCAAAAGAAGCTCCGCTAATGTACTCACAGCCATCCATATACTTCTTAATGCTACCATATAAAGGAAAACTTATTTAACAAGCCTTGATAGCTTTGACTCTAATAACTAGTAAAACAGTGAACTTATTACGCTTGTGGTCCCATATTCCAATTGGATTGTTGGTCTGATCTTGTCTGCCTATCTGGACACTTGGCATGGTCCAGAAATACAATCTGGATGGTTGGATGTCAAGCAGGACCCTTGGATGGGCCTGATTTGGGTTCAATTTGCAATCTGATGATCTTATTGTCAATTGACCTGGGACCACTTTGTGTTCTACCGTTAGATAATCAGACTTTACTGGATCAATTATTAACAACTGTAGGTAACTTTTGAATGACAATCATCTAAAATCCGAAACATCTATTAGAAAGATTTTATATATATAAATATATATATATATATATATATATATATATATATATATATATATATATATAGTAAACAATGCAGTTCCTACAGTAAGCTGATATTGAACCATGGCAACAGTTGGGTAGTAACATCCGGGTGTATTATCTAGTAATCAGACATTTGTCTGCTGAAAATCTTCATTTTTCAACCATAGACAATATTTTCTTTTAACCATCGGCTTTTTTCTTTGATTGCTGGCTTAATAATAGAGAGGTTTGCTTACCCCAAATTCAACTAAGCATGTATTAGGTAGAGCCCACTATGGATGTGAGCTGGCCCAAAAATTGGGCAATCAACTAATCTGATAGGTCAACTCATCAAGTTTTCCTGAACTCTGTTGGTCTGCTCATGTGCAAGTCACCTGCTGAGTTGACCAGCCTAGTTTTGGACCCGTCAACACTGTGGGTCCCACATTTATACATAAAGGGGCAGTTGAAAAAAGAAGAAAAAGAAAGAAAAACTTAAAGAGAAGACTATTAACTCCTTTAGTTCTGATGAAAGACTATCAAGCTAATGAACTAACGACTCTTTTTAGACCAACACGGGATAAATCAAAAGATGCGTATAGAAGAAATCTTACGCAGTATGGGCGGTACGAGTTAGTGAACCTGTGGTCTGCAAAATGTGAAAAAAGAAAAAATTTAAGAAGAAGAAAAAGAAGTCTCGAATAGCAGATTTAAATAGTCGAGCGGTAAAAGATTTCATTCAGACAAATGAGTTCATCTCATTTTGGTGAGATGAATTCATTTTTATGCATCGTTCAAACAGGTCCTCAGCTTTTAATCCACTATTCACAGTTTCATAATCAAGTTAATGGTTTCATATAAAGATTCAAAAGTAATTAAAACCCAATCTAATAATAAAGACTCAAGAAATTTAAATTTTGAAAACAAATGAAAATGTTTGAGGAAATACTTCATTAAAGAACTGATCAGACGAGGCGATGAAAGTGTGGCATTTTTCGCACCCGTAATACTCCATTCGATCTGATCAGAGAAAATGAAATTATTGAGAAAGAGAGATCGGACGTAGAAGCCGATGAAAGGAAAAATAAGCGTGGAGAGAGAAAATAGAGTTAATGAGAAATCGGAGTTGGTATTCGAACAGTATTTGTAGAGGTAGCAAGAACAGTTGTCCAGGGAAGAACATGTTAGGCTAAGGGCATTCTTATGATACATGGGAAGAGCATGTTAGGCTAAAGACATTCCATTATTATGATACATGGGAAGAGCATGTTAGGCATGATTTATGTGCGTGTAAGAAACGGAGGAGATATTACAAAAATGACAGTCTTTCCAACGGTCAGCTTCATAATTACAAAAATGACCTTCCGTTTTCATGCTATGACTATCAGGACATCCACGTAGTATTTCTTACAACAAAGGTCAACCTTCTGCTGGAGGGTCCTGCTCTCCAGGAACCGTACAGTTTTTACTGAGGCTGGATTCCGTAGGTTTGTGACGACGGTTTAATGATCCAAAGCGTTAATCTGATGTGCCTTAACGTTGATAGATTACAAGATGAGAACCTTTGATCAATTGATTTTTTTTCTTTTTACTGTGAGCCATTGGTGCCTCTTCTCCTTTTAACTGCCCATATTTAGGCTCATTTTTTAGGACAATCCATCCACGGTGGGTCCCACATCTCGGTGGTTTAGATCATCAAGCCATGGTCCTAACTGCACGGATATTTGCATGTGAGCAAAATTGCTCTATATAAGGGATCTGACAATCAGGACGGTCCACTCATCATGTGGCCCAAACCTGTATGTTGGGTCAGATCCACAGCCGTCCATTAGTTTCAGCTACCCAATATTGGAGATGATTTATTAAAGCCAGAATAACCAGGAGCCATTGCATTCCACGTGGCCTACTCATCCCATCAATCTGAACCGTCCAATTAGTGATCCTCGTTATGGATGGACGATGTTTCAATAACTATAGTTATCAGAAGACCATAGCCATCACTCTTACCTTCCCGCACTTAATGTTGTCCATTAACTTTTTTTCTCCCACCTTCAATTTGAAGGACAATTTTTAGATGGCTAGAATCATCAGATCCATGCGTATCTTGAATTAATTTCCATCCAGATCGGGTCCCCCACTAGATAAACAATCCTGATGGAAAGATAACCCTGACACGTGTAATCCCAAAAAGTACAAAGGAAATGACTATAATAGCATGTTTGTCCTGTGTGGGACCCAACGGGGTGAGAATGCTTGGAATAGAAACTGCATTCTCATGCTCACGCGATTCGCATTTTTTGGATTTGGGGAGCCGTAGAACCCTGACTGTGGGGCCCTACCAAATGAAAGTCGGGCCGGTTGGGTCGGGTTGCTGCTCGACCCTAGGGAACCCCTACGGAATAATGCAGCATAATTTGTGTGAGCCCACCATAACGTGTGCACGACATCCACATGAGCAGATTAGGTGTTACCCAGTAACACTTTAGTGGGTGTTTCTCTGACAGTGGGGCCCACCTAGATGTATGTGTTGTATATCCATGCCATCCATCAGATTTTTCAGATTATTTTAGGACATGGTCTAAAAAATGAAGTACATCCAAATCTCAACTACACCACAGGATAGTAAACAGTGCTAATTGAACTTTGATGTATGTGTTGTATATCCATGCCATCCACCAGCTTTTTCACATCATTTTAGGCCATTGTCCCAAAAATGAAGCAGATCCAAATCTTAATTCGACCACACAAATAGTGTGAATATAATTTTAAGGCTTAAGCGTAAAAATGAAGTATATCAAAAGCTCAAGTGGGCCACACCACAGGAAATAGTGTGAATTGAATGTCAACCGTTGAAATTTTTCTCAGGGTCCACAGAAGTTTTGCATCAAACTGATATTTGTGTTTTCCTTTCATCCATATCTGTGTGACATTATAAACAGGTTGGATGACAAATAAACATCACTGTATACTCTAAAAAGGTTTCAACGGTGGAAATTATTATTTCCAATGTTTCCTGTGCTATGGTCCACTTGAGCATTGGAAATAATTCTATTTTGGTCTCAACCATTAAAATGCGCTTGAAAAACGTATGAACGGTGTAGATAAACCACATGCATTCACAGTGTGCCCAATAGAGTTTACTCAGTACGATAAAAGCCCACTGAGTTACTCAGTACGCAATCCGATTTCGTCCCGAGCAAGGTCGCACTGGAAGCGAATTCCGTAGTGAGTAACTCAGTAAACTCTATGGGATCCACCGTGATTTATATATGTTATCCACTCCTTTCACCCATTTTAAAAGAAAATTTTAGGGCTTGAACCAAAAAATAAAGCATATAAAAATTAATATTAGTCTGCTGATCAGGGTGCACAGACGGACAGTTAAATCGACTATGATCATCAGACCGTAATTATTGAGCCAATGACCATCTATTGTGGCACATGTGGCATGGATGGTCTAGATCACTTACAAGGCCACGTACATGATGGACTACACTAAAAATCTAATCATCACGATGAGTTGGGACTTGAGCCGTTGGATTTGGCTTCTTTGAAGAGGCCTTTTATACCATCGGACTCTTTAGGTGGACTCCCAAGAAGAACTCTCAAATTGAAAATCTTAGTCATCTGATTACACAAAGGATATGATGGCCATCCGTTTTCAAACCTCAGGGGCCAAAATATCAACGGGTTGAAATGATCCAACTTGGGAGCTTTTATGAATTGGTGTCCACCATACAACATGAGACCCATCATATAAATGGTTTGGATTAGCTGAATATAATCGCATTCAAAAGCTGAAATATCTATACCAGTCGCATTGCAATTCATCTAGCGGACCTCGGTTTGTAAAACCCAAACGCTTGCAAAAGGCAGGCCATCTACTTACCACCACAAACATGGCACACGGGCACGAGATCCAAGCCATCCAACAGCTAGGTCCCACATCTTAAACACCCTAGATATAGACTCTGTTAAAATTTGGTTTTTGAAAAATCAAAATTTTCATTTTGTCACGAAAATGATTTTCAAAATTTTCAAATGAAAAAGTGTGATTTTTTCATGAGAAAAAAAAATCCTGTATTTTATATGTAAAGGTGTGTGTAGCATTCTTATTTGGAGTTTTGGAGATTAAGATGCTTGGGTTGCTGGGCACGCGCTCGAAGTATGCACTCAAGCATGTCACAGAGTGGTCGCTCCCTCACGACCTTACACAAGACAGTGCAAGAGGTATGATATGGGCCTGAGTTTTATTGGCTACAGAGAACGGTCGCATTATTAATCCAAAATTCATCGTCTTCACATATTCATTCCCCAAAACCATAAGACGGCACATATAGTAATCCCCTTCTAAGAATATTGCAAATAAGTCTACTAAGAGAGTCTGCTAGAAGATCAGTTGCATTGGAAATTTTCCAAGTGAACCCTTTGTGATTGCTATACATGGGATCTAGATAGACTTGTCTTATCCCGAAAGCAATATGCCTGTAACCCATTGACAATTGATAAGAGGGTTAATCAAGCTTTAAGGACGGACAACGTGATTTTTTTACGTGATTATGCCAGGAAACAAAGAAAATAATTTTACTGTTATTTTTTATTTTCAGTATTTCCAACATATTTCACAGCATATACTCTGGTTGCCACTGTTCGCAAAACAAACAGATGAAAAAACTCGGCCAGGTGTTTCTAAGCCGTCAGCCTGGTTCTAACATTGGGCCATTTGATCATCGGACCGTCGTGATTCTTGGATCGTGGCATCTAAAAAATGGGCATCTGATCTTCAGTATGGATATCACACCCACGTGCCACACCGGCACATGTGGAGGTGTGTATATGGGCTAGCTTATACATTTGTTTGGGCTTCCTAAAACAAGAAATATAATCATGCTACATAGCACAACCACGTCAGTGTGCTGAAATAGGATTTATATGATCCTTGAATGGTAGCAAATACATTGGCTGTGATCCAGACCGTTGAGTGATGGCCACTGATGTGAACATATAATGCCTGGAAATCTTCCAGATTAGGAACTCGTATCCATCCAACCTTTGTTTGTTTTTCTCCATTGGACGTGCTCCCAAACAGTAGATTTGCAGATCGCTAGTAGAAGGGTTAGGATTGTTCAATCTGTGGCCATTTTTTGGGTGAACACCTCATCACAGACAGGGCCCATCAAAATAAACGGTCTCAATGATGATTGAGGATCATATATTTCCTCATGCTGAAAACCAATGAAAAATCAAATGCCCTCCCAAATACAGTTTTTTATGTTGCAAATCAACAAATTTATAAAAGCAATAAATACAAAAATTTTGTTTTAACAATCTAAGAATTAAAAATAAATAAATGTGACCATACACTTTGAGGGCCTGTTTGGATGCACTATCAAATTGGATTGCAATTACAATTATAAATGTGTAAATAACAGAATTTTGGTTTCCTTGAGTATTCATATTCAGGGTGTGGGTCCAAATTGCAGTTATGTTACTTTCAAGTTGGATTCCAAAGAAACACAACTGCAATTTGAAGGATACCTTTTCATCACTTCTAAGCGTTTGCAATCCAATTCACTTGTACATCCAAACATGGCCTCAATGTTTCTTCTGATGGCGTTTGCCCAGTTTCGAACGTCGCTGCTTAAATAAATGCACGTACAGCTTTAACCACAGAAATGGGTAGCATACCAGCAGAACCTAGATCCAACGGTCGACAGTCAATATGGCATAAGCTTATAACCGGAATGTGGGTCCACCGGTTCAAACAAGATCGGGGATGGATCATCCCATCTGTCCAAACAACTGGATGTATTGAAAGCCTATGATGCAACGAGTTGTCTAAGATTGTTTTGTATGACTCTCATCAGGTGGGCCATACATGATCATCGATTTAGATCTGACCGTTGGATTATTCAGATTGAGCAATTCAAGATCTTTCATTTAACTAGCTGCATTGCAAGCTTAGAATACAACTGCCCACTCTGGGGACATGCGGGACAGTCCAATCATTGATATGGACTGTCCATTTCCAACCAACTCTTGACAATACCAGTTGGACTATCCCAACACTTGGATGTTGATTGTGTTTGTTATAGACCTCTTTTTGACAAACCGTAGTCAGATAATTAGCATCATTTGACCTGTGTTTGTATAAAATCAAAAGTAATCCATGTTTTGTTTTTGCATCTTATCCATCAGATGGTTAGGATCGCCCAACTAATGTGATTCTCGCATTGTCGGCGGCCAAGAATTTTCTGAAATAAATGTACAGCCCAAATCGAAGATTGGATTTCATCATGTGTCTAAAGCAACTACTTGTATCACAAGCCTATGATAGAACTAGTTGTTTTAGATTGTTACCTGCAAGTAAATAGATAATAGCAAGCAAAAGCAGAGCTTTGCTAATTGCACACATGTGCAATAGAGCTCATGTACATACTACACATGGGCCAGAATGGCATGTAGGTGCGAGATCCAATCCATCCATTGGGTTGGTCTGACCTTCTACATGTTTTTCCAAAAAGAAATCTGGTCCACTCAGTGTGTAGGCCCAATATTGGAAACAGGTGGATGGGTCAGAAAACTTCAGCCAAGTTTTTCAAAGACATACATTTGTTTTGCGAACTGTGGCCCACCTGACAAGTTGAGCAGCCTGATTCTTGGGCTAGGACACGAGCAGTGGTGCCTTTCTGATGGATGGATGGATTGGATCTCAGACCTACCATGCAATGCCAGAAATGTGTGGTGTGTACATGAGCTTTATTACACATGCGTTTAGACTTAGCAAAGCTCTACAAAAGCATGTCCGCACATACCTTGACAAATGAATAATAGCTGAAAGGAAGCCGGTCAAAGACGTTTGCATAGAGCTTTTTCTCCTTTATCAATGGAAGTGCTTGATACATGAGCCACACTGCATGGAAAAAGAAATGCCGACTAAGTTGGGTGTAGATGGTGTATTCCATTCAGAAAACATGAGGCTGGATCGAATATAAAGTTCTATATAGTGCGTCTAAGTTCGGTTAAGTGTGTTTAAGTATATTTAAATGCATCCAAGTGTATATAATTACAGTTTGTAAGTGTGTTTAGGTTCATCTACAGGCAATATACTCAGATGCACATTGTACATGTAAAAAGCTTTGTATAGGATCATCATCTCATTCGTATTCATGATGAAAGTCATGGTATAAGTTTGACACCGGCTGCCGACGTGACACAACCATCCTTTATTCGGGCTGGGGACCGGCAATAGAGCACAAAATTCCCACAGGTGCAATGTATAGACTATTACATAGGTTGATTTTAATCAATCACTATCTAATAATAGTCTATTACATTGGTTGATTACAATCAACGAGTTAAAGATTTGTCTAGGATCCGGGCTACGTAAACTGGAATCTTCACCGCATCATTGTCCCCATTGTGATGCAGCGGAACCTGAAAACCGCACTGACTCTATAATCATAACCATCTATTATCTAGCCCCCATCAATGTGACCTATGATGTGGTCAGTCCAGATTGGCAACTAGATTGCCGCAGCTTTTTTTTTTTTTTTTAACACACGCACACATACCCCCACACACTCACGCTGTAGTGGGATTTCACCACCTATGGATACTCGAACCCTTGACCGGGTGTTGAAACTCCTGAGAGTCTGCCACCGGAGCAAGAGTATGAATTGCCGCAGCTTGAGTTGTTACAAAGACAGACTGTACCTCGGTCCTGTATTATGAGATGCTCTAATAAAAACAGAGAAGAATGATTGGATTTTGGAGCTTACTTTCTCCGAGAGCTACCCCTATAGGATACAATGGAATAAATGCAGTGTACCTGACAAAAAGGATACATTTTTGCTTAGATAAACACACACACACACACACAAAAGATGAAAATGGAAATCCAATTCTAGAATTAAGGGTGTCAAACCTGAGGTAGGTCAGCCAAGACGGACACATCCCAATGCAATTCAAAGCATACTGGGAATATCTGATCACCTGTATCATGGTAGAAAGTAAATAACTGCATTTTTTTCGTTGTGCATTCCTCGTTTCCAAGGCAAACAGGATGCACTACATCCAAAGTCATAGTTGAGATAAGAACCTGACCTGCCCGTTCTTATCTCACTTGTGATTTGGGGCAGAAAAGGCAGGAATACAAGAGCTTGCTTAAATTGGGCTCTATGTTCTGCACTGCCCTAAACAACAAATCTAGGATCATGTTTCTAATACAGAAATTGAGTCATCTCGGCTTCGGCGGGCAACAAAATGAGCCACCAGACCGAAATTGACCAATTGAGGCAAGTTGTATCGGATTCAGTCCCCAGCTGAGTCGCACTCACAAACCCCTACTTAGAACAAAACATAGGATTGAGGCAGCATTGATGCCCTTATGGATGGTATGATTCATGACATCCAATAAAGTATGTCCTATGTACCTTTTGTTGTGAAGAATGATCAGATTCATATTTGAACTGCCTATAAGACTCTGCTTAAATAAAGAAGAATCATGATGAGATTTTCCTTGCCAAATAACGCAATGAGTGCATGCTTGTTTGAAGGAAGTCCACCTAATTTACAGAAAAAAGGATAGTTTCAAGCATGAGAAAGCATTATTACACACCTCACTTATACTCCATGCAACGAAAGTTATGAAGATTGAAGGGAGCTCTTGAACCTATAAAAAATGGAAGAAAATATATCATGGAAATAAAACAATTAGATGCCCCACAACCTAGCATTTGATGGCTAATTGAAAGCAACTTTTGCAACAAAATGAGAAAAAAAAAAGGCACAGTAAGGGCTTCCAGAACTCTGTTTATGGGGTGTTAAAAAATCTGATAGTGTTTGGTAGATGCCTAGAAATGAGTTCATCACATTTTAGTTAACAATAATTATGTATTAAAGATCTTAATCTCTAATACATAATGAATTCATGTTAACAGTAATTATGTATTAGAAATCAAGATCTCTAATACATCATAGCTGTTAACAAAAATGATATCAACCAATTTCTAAACTCACTTTTCAGCATCTTCCAAACAGTGCCTAAGAATTATTAAGATGAGGGATGCTCCAATGCTCTCAGAGCAATATAACTTATAGTGATCCTAATTGCATCAGTTCACTTGGACGGTCCAATCAATCCATGTGAACTGTCCATTGAGTCCAGAACACAATTCATGGGCTATCATGCAAAAATTGCACTGATCAAATTAACTAATCAATCCTTGATTTAGCCTTAGCTTCTACAGCATCCTTTTTGTAAGCCATGGATGTGATGGTTACAGTTGCCTAATAAAGTGGTTCTTCACAATCATAAGCAATCCGTGATAGGTCCTAAGAAATAGATGGATCCAATTGTTGGTGGGACCTAATTTTGTGCAAATGACCTTGATCATCCATGTTAAAAGCCATTGATCATATGGTTAATATTTATCTGGTTGGTGTGATGTTAATATGGTAGGCCATGAAATATGTTTTGGACTTAATGAACCGTCTAGAACAATAGATTAGAGTAAGTGTCCCAATGCCACCAGGAGCAACGTAACTTATAATTCTCTAAGAGCACTAGAGCATTTCTCTATAAAGATATGATATAAGAAATGAATGAATCGCCACAACGTAGATCCCACACTTGGCTATCCAGTAGTGCATTGACTAGAAGAACAAAGAATTCTCCCATAGAAATGTTAAGGCATGCACAGAACCATTCAACAGTACCCAGAAACATAAGATTTCAATGATTAACATCGTACTTGCAACATTTTCAATTTGTTAATCAATGTTGGAGAAATCACTCTATTATCAAATACATAAGCCCACTAGTAAAACTAAAATATGCATTTGGATGCAATACCGAATTGAATTCAGATAACTAGTTAAATGAAGAGGAAATGACCAAATTGGAATTCTCATAGCTTACATAATGAGGAAGAACTCCTCAAATTGCAGTTGTATTCCTTTTGGGTACGTTTCGAGGAACTACCAAATTGGATTGCAGTCATTGATCCAATCACCAAATTGTAGTTACCATCCTTGGCATTAATTCTAAGGGATTAAGCTCTAAATAGCAATTACCTTACTTTCAAGTTGGGTCATTTCCACTTCATAGAACTAATTATTGCAATTCAGTTCAGTAGTGCATCCAAACCACATTTACAAGATTTTTCCATTAAAAAAAAAAAAAAAAAAAAGGATTGAACACACCCAACCCAATCACAATATAATTATAGCAACTTGCCATATCAAAGCATGCTGACATATACATTAGAATAAGCAAATAAATAAATCATGTAATTTCAATGTAAATTGACATATTTATCTTTTTTCTTTTCAATATTATTTCAGAGAGAGAACCTCGACAATCTTGCAAACGATCGCAAGCAAGAAATGTGTCCGTCCTCCCCATTGCATCAGAGATAGCAGCACCCCACTTGGAACAATACCTCGAATTTGCAAAAGAAAATCAAATTAAAGATTTTTTAAAAAAAAAAATAATCCTAGGCAACATCACGTGACCTTTCATATACACATTTTTCTTTCCTGCGAATGTCTCACCCATGAAGAACATCCGAGCAGTGCAAAATGTGAGCCCACCATAAACATCACCCGGGGCGACAATCATGGTGGTCCACTTATCGGGTGCGATACGCTGTAGAAATCAATGGACATCCAATGATCTGAATCAGTATACAGGTGTGGTCCACCCACTCAGCTGATTGATCACATTTCCACCCCAATGGATCTTCATTGTGGAGCCCACCTTTTGGACAGGTTGGATATTCTACACACTGATATGTTGGAGGGGGGAAAAAAAGGAGCATTCCACACAGGTGCCTACAGGGCTTTTTCTGATGTTGCATGCATTTAATGGGGGAGATTAAAACAAAAAATAATTATTTAAGAGAATTGATCATTTACCCCCTACAAATTGAAGGAATGAGTTGGTGTTGGGAGTGAGCCTTTGAAAACCAGTGTTGCATTCTTATACCTTGGTTTATTATATAATGCATTCATTCATTAGCCTCATTAATGTGTGTAGAACATGAAAATCAACTGGATTATAGAAAGGAATTCTTCTGTTTGTCCTTGGGAACTCAGAGTTTGGCCACAATGGCCACTAGCCAAGGGAGAGGTTTATTTCAGTCTTGTGTGAGGGAACTAACGACGAGTCAGGATGGAATGTCCCCGCCATCAGACACAACAATGAGTCGTGTGCCATGGCCCCCACCCCACACAAGAGTGTGAGTGTGCCATGAATATAGGCTCCTAGCTTGGACCGATTAGGCACTTACATCCGCAGTATCAAGTACAGCTCTCTAGACTAGAAGACTCATCATACTCGGACTAGATCGAATCGTTGGTGCACTTGCTCCGACGAATCCCCAAACATGAGGATGTGTGGTGATGCAGGACAATCAACCACTTGCTCTAAAAGCTCGAACTGTTAGAGTATGACGAATTAATCCCTTTATCTCATAGCCTGGGCCCCACATCTCATGGGTTTAGGACCTCGGCTGTGGGCCCCAAATCACATGGGCCACCCACCCCGAGTGTGTCCCCGCATCCCACGGGCTACCCCACTCGAGCTCGATGTGAAATGTGCATTAATCACCCCTGGTGAGGAGTCTCGAACACGAGACCTCCCTCGTGGGCCCCAAACCACATGGGTCACCCACCCCAAGTGTGCCCCTGCATCCCACAGGCGACCCCACTCGAGCCCAGTGTGAAAATGCCCCTGCATTATGTGGGCCACAGGTCTTGATAATAATGTGCTTTGGCTCACTTTCCGCAGTCATGTCATGGTGTAACGCCTCATCAACACAACCCCAAATTTAAACTTACAAATGAAATTTACATTTCTCATTGATTATAACTCCCCAAATAAGCTTAGAAATTAAACAAAGCATGATAAAAACCCAGAAATCTTTAGTCAGAATAACCAACACTTAGGAATCATTATCAAACAAGCCACCAACAATGGTGTACCACCTAGAACAAGTCACTTAAAAATTTCCCCACTTACTAACAATATTAGACTAAACTCCTATAAATAATTAGGACCCAAACCTACTTGAAAACCTTAAGACCGTAGAAGTCAGATTATGGCCTAATTTGACCGTTAAAACATTTGAAATCAAGAGTTAGTCATACCAACCCCCAAAGTGTGACCCACCTAGTCCTGAGATCTACCGATCTCTTAGGATAAAATCTCCTAGGAAATGTACAACTGACGAACGGTTCAAATCTTCACAGACACCAACAATGGACCCCACAGGAGACCCGAGTGTAGATGGGATTGTGTGCAACCACGGAGCACCGAGACTTTAAGTCGGGTCAATACGGTTTGAACCGAGCAAAAGCCTCCTTTCGTTGCTGTTTTTCCCACCCGGTAGTTCAAACAAGTGAAGGCCCGCTATGATAGTGTGGCCCACCGCTGGTGACCATCCCGAGAAATCCGAACCGTCTATCGCAGTCAGCATGGGCCATCGATCAAAACCACGGTTGGATATCAAAGCAGAGCACATGTGTGTACACACGAGCTAGGAAGCAACCCATGTGTCTCGAATTTACATCCGAAGTCGTAAGACTCCACGCACATTGCTTTGTTGGCGATCCGAACAGCCAGGAATTTTCGAAATTCCAGCCACATGCATCGTACAATCCAAATCACGACCCATTTTAGGAAATTTCTCCACCATCAACAGGAATGCAAAGAGAATCTTTCCGTTTCGGGTGCTGGCAAAAATCCTAGCCATCCGCCACCTTCTAGAAGCCTCCCACAAGCAATCCAGAACGCTGAGTCTAGGGCTACCAGAAAATCTCGTAGCGAACTGAGATTTTAGCAAAATTTTGCCTTGGCGCAAGTCGTTTTCATTACAGAAGGAATGTTACGATTAACGATTCCTACGTCACCATAAAAGGGACCCCACGAGCCTCTTGAGTGACATCTGGACCATATAAATGTCCCAAGTCATTGGATCGACCTATCAATACGAAAACACCATAACTGGTGGGTCATCTTCTCCAAGGTGGTCGAAGAACCCATTTCCCTTAAGACTAACACATCCACCAATCCAAGTCGTTCAACGTGTGGCCCACCTAGTCAGAAACACATCAAGAATGACCACTTGGACCCATGCAATCATTAAACCAAACTTAAAAACTCCTAAGCAGGGATTTTAGATTCTTCCACCGTTAATCTCACGACTAATCCCACGATTAGTATAGAAGCGGGTCGGAGCCCTTAAATAGCCTAAATGTTAGGGCAACATTCGAGGAAAAAAAAAGCAAGAAAAGAGAGAGAGAGAGAGAGAGAGAGAGAGAGAGAGAGAGAGAGAGTGGCGCTCGGGGAGGGTGCGCCTGTGTCGCGACTCGGCCCGGGCCACTGAGTGAAGCGAGTCAGGGGTTGATTCTGACCCGCTCACTTGCTGAAAAGAAAAAGGTTAGGAGGAGCAAGGACTCTTCTAGCTACGATAGACCGGAATCGTGCACTCAACTTAGTTCGAATCAACCAAGTTCGGTTCGACCCAGTTGCAATTTCAGAGGAAAGGATCGAGTCGGTAACGCACTGACTCAATCTTCCCAGCAGTGCCGAAACTCTGGTGAATCTGAGCTTTCCAGGCTACCATCGCACCACCATTCTGCAACCAAGTCACGGCGTAGCTTAATCAAGTCCTTGTGATACTCAGCTAAGTCACTAGGACGTCACCATTCGAGCTGAATCAGAAAGCTTGCTAGCAGGAACCTCCACAAAACCCTCTGGTTCACTACAACTTTTTTTTTTAGACACTAACATGCGCATGGATGTATCTGGTTCACTGCAACTGGGTCGCCACACCAGCTGAGATCGAGATTGAACTCGATTTGAGTCATCTATGATTGACTTGGTCGATTACTGAGTCAAGGAGCGAACTCCCTGATTAAATCAGTTTTGGTGGAGGGCTTACTCGAATCTCCTACCTCCATTAGTGATGAAGAGCAACCTCTAAGCAGGTATCACATCGAAACCCATCTATTTAAACTAAATTTCACTCAACTCGCTGGCGAGTTGACTCAGTAAATATCCAACTGAGCCAGACCCAAACTACCTCCAAAATCTAATGTCAAGAATTGCCTAAGAAGATCCGAGGGAAACTCACCAAGCTCATGGATTGAATGATCTTGTGGCAACTAGTATTGCCCTCAACTCAAGACTCTATCAGTTTAATACGTAGGAAACTAGACTGAGTTAACTCAGTAGTAACTCGCTGAAATGTTGAAATGACTCATCCAGGTAATACCTACAGCTGCCTACCTTGAAGGATAACCCCTCCCTCTACCAAGTTCGAATCAAGTAGCTGACAAAGCCCATCTAACCAATAGTCCAAATGTGAGTTAGAAATGAAATAAAAATTTTATTACTTTGATTTTAGGACTCTTAAGCTCATTTCATAAGGACATTCAAAAAAAGGGTATCCACACAAGGTGAGGAGTCACCCTCTTTGCTTTCCACATTCATTGAATTCCATTATAGTTTGGTATAACTAGTGAATAACTTTTAGAAATATAATTACTATAAATTTGTGAACTGCGAGATCTTATGATTATGTCTTATGCTTGTTTCATATTAATGAATCCTGTAAACGTAAATTTACTTCTAGCCTTCTTAATGACAGATCTTGGGAACATGTTTATCTTTTGAATATATTACTTCATTTGATGAATCTTGTGAATAGGATCATGCTTGTGATATTCTTGTCTTATTAGGAAACTTGTACTACCAGATGGTATAGGCATATTCATACTCTATACTTGTGTGTCCCTATCCAATCTGAAAATGGAAGAAATACAACCAGTTACATTTAAGTAAGATCAAAATCTATGATGAGATGATGGAGGCCTTACCCAAGGACCTTAGAAATTGTAGAGGATTGGATAGTGGCCACTAGTTAAAGAATCATCTAAGTCTCGTACATGTGTGAGTCATTATGCATAACATTCATATATAACATTTGAGCTTTACCGGGTGCTTGATGTAAGACACATCCTGTTGGGACTACTAAGAACTTTATTTGGAAGAATTATTCTAATGTAACCCTCAGGTTTGAGTGCATTCATACCACTATGGGCCGCTATCTTTGCATGGGGCTTTTCCAGGTATTTAGGTCCTCCTCGGGTGTATCCTGAATGCTTTTCCAGGGGACTAAATTACCTTGGTTGCGCTCACCACAGTCTTTCTTCGAAGTAGTAAATCTATTTGGGTTGACTTTTTGCCAGTTGGATGTACATCCTCAGGTCTGTGAGCATGTGCATGCATCCATACATTCATAAATGAGATTAAGTAATATTAATTTCATCATAAATTGCTATGTTTGTTGAAGACTATCTTGGAATATTATGATATGTATGAATTCTTGGAGGGAAACTTCCACCGAGTTATTACTCACCTTATCGTGCAGTTGCACCCAACAGATGCAGGATTAGTATTGGAGGAAGACCCCCCAGTCAGGATCCAAGACAAGGCTGGAGACGAGTTTTGCGAGGAGGGATACTACGCTAGTGCAGTTGAGTCGTTTGACCTCAATCAGTAGTTTATGACTTACTTTTGTCATTAGGTCCTTAAACTTTTACTTTGATGGCTTGTAATTAAATTCCCCTGCTGAGGGATTTCACTTTGTCAGCACTTACATGTTTTAAATTCCTCGCATTAATGCTTTTGACACTTCTAATTTATATAGTGGTTGATTTACATTATATCATGAGATCTCTAATATTGGGTTTAACCATAGAAAACTTCATAATGCAATACTCCGGCTCTCAAGGATAAGCGGTTGTCCTCGAGTCATGAGAACCAGGGTGTTACACATGGCCAGTAAAAGTGGGTGCAGTTGGGCACATACATCAAGGTCTGTTAAAGCTCACACGATTCAACAAAGAATCCACTTGGTTTGCCCTGGACATTACTTGTGAGTTAATCTTATGGTTTAAAACATTCAATAAGTGTTTCAAAGGCTGGCCAATGCATCAAAGGTTCTCTATTGGTTAATCAAAGGCTTTCAACTACTAGCTTTTAATTTTCACTGTTGATTTGTTTTAAACCAAACTTGATGGACATCGAATGGTTAAGATATGGCGACTCATACATTAGGCCGGCATGGGATATTGGCTAAGAATGATGGCTGCAGCGAGTGGAGGGAGTTAGTCGATTGTGGTGCATGGTTTAGACAAGATCACAAACTTTTGATGCAATAGAGCATATATTGAAGTCTATAGCATGGCGGAGTATCATAACTGGTGTCTCCCCTAGAACTCTAGCTTCCTCCTTATAAATAAATCACATCTCAGGGGAAGAGGGTTGATGAAGAGAGAGCCTTGGATGCCCAAGCTCCTAAGGTCATCACCATAGACAACCAGAGAGAGAAGACGAGAGGTGTGTGAGAGGGGGAATTTCTCTCTCCTCCATGAGACACACATGACACGTGTGGGGTCCACTTTGTGGACGGTTCTTGCGTCGGCAATAGCCCTATTCCAAGGCTAACATGTTTGGATCTCCTCCTATCCTCCATCTGGGATAGATTGGGAAAAAAACTTCCTAGTTGGGAAGATCAGCAACAACAATTCAATGGATTCTACATACAAGTAGTGTGTTCTAGTTTTGGGTTTTGGGTTTTCTAAAATCTTGAAACGAAGATCCATAGGGATTAATCACATATTAGATCTTTTGAAAACTTTTAAATGTTTGTTGCATTTCGAAAAATCTAACAGTTGGTACAAGTTGAAGGCTTTAAAAGGGCAAGCGGAAGGCCTATATGGACGCAAATGAGGGTAGGAAGAAAAGATTTGATGCCCTATGGTCTAATTGAAATTATGGCCCATGTTTAGAGTGAAATGGTAAAAGGGATTCGACCCAGATTAGTTGGGGATAAGGCTTAGATGATGATGACGAAGCACACTACATCATGCGTTTTGAGCCATGGAAAATCACTTGGGGGCAAGGGTGGCAATGGATCGAGTTAAGGCCAACCATGGCCCTAATGGACTATTGGAGTTGTGCCTTAGAAAACCAATGTGATCCCTAATCCACTAGCCACGTAGATGTGATGAGGGCGATCTCAACCATAAATTATGACCATGTGACCTTGCTCAACAAAATGATGTACCTTAGTTGATATATGTTGTCATAAACATACATGGATACGGGTTAGGCAGAGGAGTGACTTCTCAAGTTGTCCTTGTGAACTCGAGATTGAACATGATGGTCATGTTAATATTCTGTTATGCCATGACCTTCATCGGTACTTGGGAAACACTTGTGGGTATCATATGATAGGATGTACGATCATCCTGTGTCTGTGTGAGAGGACTGACTTGGGTCGAGATGGACGGTCTCCACCATCGGGGCCTACTTGGCGCCGGCATGCCTTCACCCTGACACACAAGAGTATAAGTGTGCATGTATAAAGGATCCTGTTGTGGACTTTTGGGCACTTGCATTGGTGGATCGAGATCAATCACTATTTTACAGGCCTATTAGCTTGGATTATGTTTAGACTTGATGTTGTATGGAAAAATGATTAATCCTTACACCTGAGGAAGTGCAAGGGTCACGATCTTGATTGGATGACTTTGGCTCTCTTTACATGGACAAAACAGGGCTATTAAAGGTTGATGTGGTTGGGTATGTCCATCAAGGTTCGTTGATTCTTGTATGGACTGATAAATAATCTATCAGTTTCACGTAAAGACATGTTTATGACTAGATTTGATTAAATTAGGGACTCATCAAGGTGTTTTACCGCTTGGCCTAGCACTTAAGAGTTTTTAAACAACTTTATGACGGTCTTCAATAGTTGAAGTTTTATTTTAATCATTAAAATTATTTTGACTGTACTTGATAATAATCTAGTCCAAATTTGATAGTCAATTTGATCAGCATGTAATATAGATCTTTGGTGGATAATCATGAAAGTAGAAGGATTGGAACAGGAATACATGCATGTATAAGGTAGTATGATAAACTTCATTCACAGTGGGGTAAGTCTGTAAAGTGGTAGAGCACGAAATGGTATCCACTCTTGAAAACCTCTTCTTTCTAAATACGATCCTATCTCGTAATGAAAGAGGCCATTTCCTCCCTTGGGCATCCCGCGTCACCACCTCGAGAAAATCTCGATAGATTTTAAAATATCATGCTTTTATTGTGATATTAACTCAAAAATATTTAAAAACTTAAAAGAATTTCTTTTATATATAATTTAAGTTATTTATTTATTTAACAATTAATATTTTTGAATATCTTATTTTTGGTGAGTGTACCAATAATAATAGGGAATAAAATAAAATAAAATAAACTCATAATTTGAAATCTCCCTTCTGGCCCAGGAATTGCCGATAATGAGATTTGTCATTATGAGGATTAGGCGTAGGCGCCTATAGGTAGAGCTGCACACGAGTCAAGTTAGCTTGGTCAGCTCGCTCGACTCAACTCGTAAAAGCTTGACTCGCATCGGCTTGAAATTGGATTCAAACTGAGTCGAGCTGGTTTTTGGAGCTCAAAAAAATTCCGAGCCGAGTTCAAGCTTGCCTAAGCTCGACTCGACTTGGATCAAACCTCAACTCAAATAGACTCAAATCGAATCAGCTCGGTGACTTAGTTATTTTGATATTGATTTTGCTCACCGAGTGTTTGATGAAATGACTCGATGAAGTGTGACTGCCCTCATACCTTGATTTTGATGTTGCTCACCGAATGTTTGAAGAAATACATGTAAAGTATTGTTATTGTTTTGCATTTTGTGAGAAATTGAAGATGCGTTCTGCATGTTTGAGAAAATGTTGCACAGACTCGGGCTCAAACTGGCCCGAGCTGCTGACCGAACCGAGCCAAGCTGGCCAGACAGGCTCAAGGACCGAGCTGAGCCGAGTTCGAGCTGGGGTTAGCCATTGGCCAAGTCGAGCCGAGCTGTGCCAAGCTCGACTCGGTTCGACTCGTGTACAGTAGGTGAACCGCTCTCCTTAATAAATGCCCCCAAGAAGGCAGGTACCCCGCTCGAGTACCACAAATTGTAGTCCACGGGACTTCCACCGCCATGAGACCTTCCCTCGTTGATCGAAACCGCAAATCCGGTCTATTCAAAGACCGGATGCCTCAACGTGTGAGAAACCCGCCAATCGGATATCCTGTGGGCCCCACCACAGCCGACAAATAAATAATCGAAAAGAAAAGGCCGGATCTGAGGATCCCCCGAGCAGAATGCGTGGTGGCAAATCGCCGGTGGTTCCCATCGGCTGTATGGTCCAGCTGCAAGGACAGACGGGGGCACATCTCCCGCGGGCTACAATTTCGGGTACTCCCACGGGCTACGAAACCGGGTTTCTGAGAATGAGAACCCCGAAACCTACCAATGGCAGAGTGGATAACTTCCAGAAACGACGCTGTTTGCAGCAAACCTTCAAAAGAAACAGAAAATGGCAAAAGAGTAAAAATAACAAAATCCATTCCCTACTAATCAAAGAGAACCGTACATGCGCGTGTAGACGATTAGTTCTCGTAATTAACTGAAACGAGTTTGAAATGTAGAGAGAGAATGAAAGCATCTTTACAGATGATGTCTCCAGCAGAGGCGTATGCACCGTTGATTGAGTTGGTGGAGATGAAACTGCTTAGAAGTCTAGAGAGAGAAAGCACCCTGGAAATTTTAAGAGAGGAATTTAGAGAGAGAAATGGGCAGGGGTATAGGACGAGAGAGTAAAATTACTAGAATTACCATCCGATAGCTTGAAGAGAGTTGTAAACGAAGAGATAGAGGTTGGAAGGGTGCGGCATTTTCGGCAATTGCTTCGAATTTCTATCCTCGAAAAATGTACAGGCCGTGGTTGAGGAAGCCAGTTCCTGATTTTGTAGCTTGAGAAAGGAGAAATTTCCAACTGTACGACCCATATATGGCCCATCAACCTTTTGAAGCCCACTCGCTTTTTACCTCCCAAAAATAAGCCCCAGCCGTACGGCCCCATTTCACAGGTCGAAAATGCCCCTGCTGAGCTGGGGCTACTTTTGGCTACGGATTATAACCGTAGCTATAGCCATATCCGAGTCGCCGTCCCACTAACCTAATCAACCCCAACTCGCTGTCCACCTTTGTACTTTTTTTTTTTTTTTTTTTTTTACAAGGAGAACTTTTTCTCTCCTACATTTTTCTCTAATACATATTTATATAAATATGTATATATAAGCATATAATATTTTTTTCCTCTTTTTTTCGTTTCTTTTTTTATTCATTTAACAAGAATATCATCTAAACCAAAATTAGTTACTTAACATACCATATATGATTTTGGGGTAGGAGAAGCTACTTTAACCAACTAACCTTGTTATTTTCCAAGATTCCATTAGGTCGATGGTCAAAAATCCATTTCATTCACTTCGCGAAGAATTTCAATCAGTTTGCCATGAATTTTATTTATTTCATTTACTTCGTGATCAATTCCATGCATTTCACGGTCAATCCTGGTGATTCCCCTTCACTTCACGGTCAATTCCATGCATTTCACGGTCAATTTCGGTGATTTCGTTTAGATTCACGGTCATTTCCATGCACTTCACGGTCAATTCCCTTCACTTCACGGTCATTTCCATGCATTTCACGATCATTCCCGACGATTCCGTGTTCATTCACGGTCAATTCGACGCACTTCACGGTCAATTCACTTCACTTCACGGCCATTTCCACGCACTTCGTGGTCAATTCACTTCACTTCACCGTCATCTCTATGTATTTCACGGTTATTCCCGGCAATTCCGTGTTCATTCACAGTCAATTCGACACACTTCACGGTCAATTCACTTCACTTTACGCCCATTTATACGTACTTCGCGGTCAATTCAATTAACTTCACCGTCATTTTCATGCATTTTACGGTCATTCTCGGCGATTCCGTGTTCATTCATGGTCAATTCGACGCACTTCACGGTCAATTCACTTCACTTCACGGCCATTTCCACGCACTTCGCGGTCAATTCACTTCACTTCACCGTCATTTCCATGTATTTCACCGTCATTTCCGACTTTTTCGTGTTCATTCACGGTCAATTCGATGTACTTCACGGTCAATTCACTTCACTTCACGGCTATTTTCACGCACTTCGCGGTCAATTCACTTAACTTCATCGTCATTTCCATGCATTTCACGGTCATTCATGGCGATTCCGTGTTCATTTACGGTCAATTCGACGCACTTCACGGTCAATTCACTTCACTTCACGGCCATTTCCACGCACTTCGCCGCCAATTCACTTAACTTCACCGTCATTTCCATGCATTTCACGGTCATTCCCGGCGATTTCGTGTTCATTCATGGTCAATCTGACGCACTTCACGGTCAATTCACTTCACTCCACAACCATTTCCATGCACTTCGAGGTCAATTCACTTAACGTCACCATCATTTCCATGCATTTGACAGTCATTCCTAGCGATTCCGTGTTCATTCACGGTCAATTCGACGCACTTCACGGTCGATTCACTTCACTTCATGGCCATTTCCACACACTTCACTTCACCGTCATTTCCATGCATTTCACGGTCATTCCCGGCGATTCCGTGTTCATTCACGCTCAATTCGACGCACTTCACGGTCAATTCCCTTCACTTCACGACCATTTCCACGCACTTCACAGTCAATTCACTTCACTTCACCATCATTTCCATGCATTTCACAGTCATTACCGGCGATTCCATGTTCATTCACAGTCAATTCGACGCACTTCATGGTCAATTCACTTCACTTCACAGCCAATTCACTTAACTTCACCGTCATTTCCATGCATTTCACGGTCATTCCGGCGATTAAAGTGTTCATTCACGGTCGGTCGACGACTTCATGGTCAATTCACTTCACTTCACGGCCATTTCCACACACTTCGCGGTCAATTCACTTAACTTCACCGTCATTTCCTTGCATTTCATGGTCATTCCCGGCGATTCCGTGTTCATTCATGGTCAATTTGACGTACTTCACGGTCAATTCACTTCACTTCATGGCCATTTCCACGCGCTTCGCGGTCAATTCACTTCACTTCACCGTCATTTTCATGCATTTCACGGTCATTCCCGAGGATTTCGTGTTCATTCACGGTCAATTTGACGCACTTCACAGCCAATTCACTTCACTTCATGGCCATTTCCACGCACTTCGCGGTTAATTCACTTCACTTCACCGTCATTTCCATGCATTTCACGGTCATTCCCGACGATTCCGTGTTCATTCACGGTCAATTCGACGCACTTCACGGTCAATTCACTTCACTTCACGACCATTTCCACGCACTTCGCGGTTAATTCACTTAACTTCACTGTCATTTCCATGCATTTCATGGTCATTCCCGACGATTCCGTGTTCATTCACGGTCAATTCAATGTACTTCATGGTCAATTCACTTCACTTCACGGCCATTTCCACGCACTTTACGGTCACTTCTCTTCACTTCACCGTCATTTCCATGTATTTCACGGTTATTCCCGGCATTCCGTGTTCATTCACGGTCAATTCGACGCACTTCACAGTCAATTCACTTCACTTCATGGCCATTTTCACGCACTTCGCGGTCAATTCACTTAACTTCTCCGCCATTTCCAAGCATTTCATGGTCATTCCCGGTGATTTCGTGTTCATTTACAGTCAATTCGACGCACTTCACAGTCAATTCACTTCACTTCACTGCCATTTCCACGCACTTCGCGGCCAATTCACTTAACTTCACCGTCATTTCCATGCATTTCACGGTCATTCCCTGCGATTCCGTGTTCATTCATGGTCAATCCGACGCACTTCACGGTTAATTCACTTCACTCCACGGCCATTTCCAAGCACTTCGCGCTCAATTCACTTCACTTCACCGTCATTTCCATGCATTTCACAGTCATTCCTAGCGATTTCGTGTTCATTCACGGTCAATTCGATGCACTTCACGGTCAATTCACTTTACTTCACAACCATTTTCACGCACTTCGCGGTCAATTCACTTCACTTCACCGTCATTTCCATGCATTTCACGGTCATTCCCGGCGATTTCGTGTTCATTCACGCTCAATTCGACGCACTTCACGGTCAATTCACTTCACTTCCCGACCATTTCCACGCACTTCGCGGTCATTTCACTTCACTTCACCGTCATTTTCATGCATTCACAGTCATTCCCAGCGATTCTGTGTTCATTCACGGTCAATTCAACGCACTTCACGGTCAATTCACTTCACTTTATGACCATTTCCACGCACTTCCCGGTCAATTCACTTAACTTTACCGTCATTTCCATGCATTTCACGGTCATTCCCCGCGATTCCGTGTTGATTCACTGTCATTTCCATGCATTTCACGGTCAATTCCCTTCACTTCACGGTCATTTCCACTCATTTCACGGTCAATTCGCTTCACTTCACCGTCATTTTCATGCATTTTACGGTTATTCCCGGCGATTCCGTGTTGATTCACGGTCATTTCCAAGCATTTCACGGTCAATTCCCTTCACTTCATGGTCATTTACACGCATTTCACGGTCAATTCACTTCACTTCACTGTCATTTCCATGCATTTTACGGTCATTCCCAGTGATTCCGTGTTGATTCACGGTCATTTCCATGCATTTCACGATCAATTCCCTTCACTTCACGGTCATTTCCATGCATTTCACGGTCAATTCGCTCCAATTCACCATCATTTCCATGCATTTCACGGTCATTCCCAACGATTCCGTGTTGATTCACGGTCAATTCCATGCATTTTACGGTCAATTCCCTTCACTTCACAGTCATTTCCACGCATTTCACGGTCAATTAGCTTCACTTCATCATCATCTTTATGCATTTCACGGTCATTTCCGGCGATTCCGTGTTGATTCACGGTCCTTTCCAAGCATTTCACGATCAATTTCCTCCAATACATTACCATTTCCTTCTGCCCCTTTAAGAAAATCAAGATTCTTGATTGGTGGAATAACATATCCTCTAAATCACTACCGTTTCCTCCTCCTTCATGTAAATAGAGATTCTCGATTGGAAGATGGTGGCTCACCTCCTCCACCAGATGATGAAACTGGCCCTTTCTCTATTGATGAAAATGATGTCTCCAAATTGACATGGAAATAAGAAACTCGAGTGGGCCACATGATAGAAAACAGTGGAGATTGAATGCCGTTAAAATAGAAAACAATCGGGGTCGACCGGGTATGACCTGGTCGACCCCAACTCGCTGGACAGTTACCCGGTCGACCCCATTTATGTGAATTTTATGTAAATGGGGTCGACCGGCCTGGTCGACCGGGTAACTGTCCACAATTGGTCTGTTGTTTTTTGTTTTTTTTTTGTTGAATTTTCATTGATTTTATGGGTCCCATCATAAGGTCTATGTTATATCCCATCATAGCTCATATTACGGCTTGAGACAAAAAAAATAAGCCAGATCTAACTATCAAGTGGACCACATTGTAAAAGGCAGTGGGGAATTGAATGTTTACCATTGAAACCCTTTTAAGGGTTATAGGCAGTTTCGGATCATTATGAAATTTATTTATCCTCTTCATCCAAGTCTTTGTGACCTTATGAATAGATTAGATGGAAAATAAATGTTATGGTGGGCCCTACAAAAGTTTTAACGGTGAAAATCAATTTCCCTACTGCTCGTTGTGGTGTGGTCCAGTTGATCGTTGGATATGATTTTTTTTTTTTTTGATAATGCTCCAAAATGATCTCGAAATATGGATTAACGTTGTGAATATAATAAATACATAACTGTGGGGCCTACGTAACTTTGATATCTTTTGAACCGTTCGTACAACTCGGAGTTCGAGGAGCGTAAGCGCTCGATCCGGCTCATGAAGGAAAGCAGGGGCATTTTCGACCTGAGAAATGGGGCCGTACAGCTGGGGACTATTCCTGGAAGATTAAAGCAAGTGGGCGTAAAAAGGTTGTGGGCCATATACTGGTCGTACAGTTGGAAATTTCTCTTGAGAAATAGAAAGAGTTTGATACTCCGGTGGAGTGCGATGAATGATACGCAGGCACTTCGTAATTACTTAGAAATTAGACACGTGAAATATAAGTAAATCAAATTAAACTGTCCAAACTATGATCCAAAAATTAAGTTTATTTGATTATCGGAATATCGGATCGGTGGCATTAATTGGACGGTGAAGATGAAAAATAGCCCATGGTCCTATTGCAACAGACAGGTGTCCATGAATCAGAGGTTACAATCGTTCCATCAATCTGATCTTGAGATTATAATTAAAATCGAGTGCTTTATAAAATTTAGTCGGTTTGATTTGAGTTAATGTTTATGCCACAGGATAATTTATGAGTGCCCGCGTATTAAGCTTTGATATAGAGTATCAAATAACTCCCCCTTGAGAAATGCTTTGATCATGAATGCCTGCGGATTCTGTTTCACCGCGTTTGATCCAGGCCGTTCGGGTAGTTGGGCCACCTGTAGATGGTTTACATGAAAAGCCCTTTGTCTCACCAGTGACCTCAGTGAGATACATATCAGACACTATACTCAGCTGAGCACCAGTTCTAACGAGTTATCGTGTGAGAACTTTTTGATAACTCATCACACACGTGTTGTTATTCCAAAATCTGAACGGTCCATTTGATTCATCACCCTATAAAACCTCCTAGTGCCCAACTTTTATCTTGATCCAAAACTTTGGTAGGCCATTGCTAAAGAAAAAAATTTCCTCCCTTAATTTATATCTATCTTTTCTATAGCTATCTGAGTTTTGGATCAATGTGAAAATTAGCTCGTAAGAGTTTCATGGAGTGTCACATGGACTGTTCATATTTTAGGCCCATGACATGTGTACAAAGGTGCGCATATGCACAGGTTAGCATGCACGTCAAAGTTATGAAATGGCCGACCAAAGTCGTGAATCTTAGTGAAAGTCGGGCCTGTGAGTTTCAACTTTCAACACATCACATGGACAGTTAAGATTTTGATAATATCACACAAGATAAATTCTGAAAAAATTTTCTATAGTTCTGGTAGGACCGGTGGGTAACTGAGCGTTCTTCCATGGAACAATGGAACAACTTTGTATATATAAGGCCGGAGATACAATAAGAAAATCAAGTTTTGTGGGGCCAGCAGTTGTATATGTAAAATCTAATCCATCCATCAGATTTCTCCCTGATTATAGACTTTAATAAAATAAAAAACCCATTTAAATCAACAACTCAGGTGGGCCACACCAAGAGGAACAATGGGGATAGGAATAAGATGGAGACCATAGGTTTGTATATGGGGACACCATGATGTTTATCTATATTCAAATCCGTTAATCAGGTGTATCTGGCAAGGATGAAGTCCATAGACAAAAATGTGCCTAATTCTCAACTCACACGGACCACACCACACACCATGGGAAATTATAGATTTTAAGAGCTGGCATCATTGTATCCCATTGGAGTTTTTTATTACGATAATATGTTGTATGTACGGTTCATAAAAGAGTTACCACCTGATGGACGGAATGGATTTACATATGCAACATTGTAGGCCTTTGTATCAATGGTTTGTGTTGCTGATCCATCGCCCTCACTTATGTTGACTGAAAATCAGAAGAGTGCTACCATGGAGTCTTCAACTGAGCATTGCGGAAATCCTCCCAAAAATATGAGCTATAGATACTCAGGCTGTGTATACACTTGATAGTCAGGCACTCTCAAATTATTAGTCGGACATTAACTTGAGTTAAACCGGCTAGAATTGTAGAACCCACTTTTTACGGTACCAAGACGATAATATTAATTGTGGAAATAAGATTGCTGGATATTTTTCATATTTTAACCATCCATTAAATTTGGACCACTTGAATGGTTCTGAGTATGCAATTTGTAAGTAATTTCTATGTGCATGCGTATCATCTATCACCCTCTCGAAGAGTAGCAAAGTATTTCTCCAAAATTATATAAAGTTAGGTTCAGAGTTTCAATTCGTGAAAGTTGGCACGTGTTTCAGTGATCCAAGACGTTGATATGATGGTGGGACCCACCTTAGATGGACCCTGCACCTATAATCCCCAGATTTGAAGACCTCGCTAACCATTACTGTGTTTTGTTTAAAGACTATTATTTTGTTGGTCGCCTATAGAAAGGTTTAGAATTTTCTTATCTAGAATATTTTTGGTGCATAAAATAGTAAAAGTGAGGCTCGTATTCTCAACGATTTGGATTACATAAAGTGGGCCCACTTGCACAATCAGAAACTAAAGACAGCACCATAAAATCTCTCAACCTGAGCCCTGGGATAATTGTATCGTTGAACAAGGTTGATCCAACTCAGGCTTGGCACAACTCGACTCAGCTTGGTCAATAGCTAACCTGAGCTTGAACTTGGCTCGGTTTGGTAATTCAGCCTGTTTGGCCAGCTTGGCTCGGTTCAGTCACCAAGTCAAGCTACTTTAACCCAAATTTAGACCTCTGCATCATTTTATCAAATACCTGTAATGCATCTTAAATTTTTCATAGAAAGGAAAATACTAATAATATTTTATGGATATTTCATCAAACACCCAGTGTGCAACATCAAAATCAAACACCTAGCACGCAGGATCAAAATGAAACACCTAGCAAGCAACATCAAAATCAAACACCTAGCACGCAGGATCAAAATGAAACACCTAGCAAGCAACATCAAAATCAAACACACAGCATATCTATTCTTTTATCACTAACAGTTCATTGAGTCATTTTATCATACACTCGGCAAGCAACATCCATAGCAAAATAATTGAGTCGCCGATCTAATTCGATACAAGTCGGTTCAAGTTGAGGTTTGATTCGAGCCGGGTCAAGATCAAGCAAGCTCATATTCAGCATGAAATTTTTTTGAGCTCCAAAAATCAACTTGGCTCGGCCTTGAATCCAACTTTGAGCCAATGTGAGTTGAGCTTTTTCGAGTCAAATCTAGCGAGCTAACTCGACTCGTGTACAACTCTAAATAATTGCTCAGTTTCCTTATCTGCCTGCCGACCGGATAGACATTTTTTGTACTTGCCTCTCACATTTCCCAACCTGGAACACATGAGTGAGATCTAATCCAATGATCACGTGGATCCTGCCATCTAGACTTCTATTGTTAGGATTCAATCTGCTCTTCTAACTAGGTGGGCCATACACGTACACAGTTTATAGACGGTTGAATGAAATTGGCTAAAGGTTCGTGTTCACGTGCACGTTTGGCCTATACGATGAATGAACTAGCCTTATGTTTGGCCTATACGATGAATGAACTAGCCTTATTTTTACCATGCCCCAGTGACTTCTTGACAGGACCAAGCTAACATTTTATTTTTTATCTTGGAAATAGGCATTTAGGAAGAGAAACACATTAACGGTTCACGTTCAACTAAAAAGTCCCAATGTTAGAAGATAGGATCTTTATATATGAGATCTTTTTGGTCCATGATCCCGTCCACGGTTGGATTCAACAGACCAATGGTCTGGATTAATGAACCGAGAATCCCACTTTCAGGATCGAAAAGCCGAGTATCCGTACAAAGCCGAGGTCAAGGGTCTACAGTAACTCTTATAAACATGCAGAAATGTCCGGAGGCACGCCCATGATCCATCTACATGCAATCGCACATGCAAACATGGCGCACGTGTCCAAGATCTGTGCTTTTCATTAGTAGGGCCACATTATTTATATCTTCTGCCCAAAAAATTCTGGCAGTTTAACTCGTCAGGTGGACCACAATGCATTAAACAAATGGACGGCTAGAAATTTGTTTAGACGTGATTTCTTTTAAACACCCGAGGATAAAACAACATGCTTTATAAACCAGAAGATCTAAACGTGTGCCCCCGATGCAAAGCGCAGACCTCTGACACGTGTGAAATGTGTGATGGAAGTTGTTCTACAATGAGCTGGCAAAACGGATGGACGGCGTGGATAGACGGATAGACAACACATACATTGAGGTGGGCCCCATGGTCAGGGCCACACCAACTCAGCTGAGTCCGGTGGTTGCATCTAATCCGCAGAGCCTTAGGTCAATGGTCCCAACACTCACGAATTGTAATTGGAAGGAATTAACCCAAAGTAGCCTTCCAAATACTGGGACCCACTGGGAAGTCATCCAAAATCATATTAGTGAAATGATCCTAGCCTATCATTAATGGAAAATCATATGCAAATTCAAACAGTTGGCTAATATCATTTCAACGGTCAATTAAATATCTGCCAATTACATAATTCATTTAAGGGAAGAAAAAAAAAGAAGGTTTATAAGCCATCTAAATTTGGGCCCACAACATAAACAGCTCAGTTTAAGATACTTTTTAACTGCATTTTTTATTATCAGAAGTGTCAATGTATTTCTCATTTCAAATACATGATTTAAGCACTGCTAGTTAGCATTGCTGGTTCAATTTTCATGACACATTAAATCATTCATATATGATGATATGGTGCATGGATAACAACTATTTATCTCGTTACTCAAATACAAAAGTTTATTCTGATTAAATCCAAGTTCTAATATTTTTAAAATTCAATTGATATTTAACGTTTTTTTAACTCACCTGGGTATATAGATACAGATTTTTTCATGAAAATTTTTGACTATTGTATGATTATTTGAGATGTTGGAGTAAATTGAGTAAAAGGAATAATTGTTGAAGAGAAGTAGAATTAACGCTACAATCAAATATTAAATGATTTTAACTGCATATTAAAAAGTAAGTTAAATATTTTTAATTATGTAAGTTAAACATTTTTAATGATGCTAATCAATATCTTACTCATTATTATTTGACAAAATAAAATGCAGTAATGTCTAATGTTATGTTTTGTAGAATGAAGAAGAGGCGAGGAAAGAATTGAGAGATACATTGTCAATGGAGAAGTCAAAAAATTATGCTTGCCATAGAAAGATTATACCGTTGGATTGGAATGAGAAGTTTGAGTGATATCAACAAGCAAACTTGGCATTGGTACAATTATTTTAAAAAAATTTGACACAAAACTGAATATTATATTAAGTAAAGAAAATAACGTAAATTTACTCATTATATGGGCCTGACTTATCAATGATAGTTTGCAAAAATATAAAGTTAATTTTGACCAGCTAATGAGTGAATCAACTTGGTTTGGAAAATAAAAAATCTTCTTGATAGCTAGGGCTCAACTTTTGCATGGTTTATGCCCACTGACTGACATTAGTAGGAAATGGTTTTGCATGATAGTAAATAAGTTACTTTTATTTTCTTCTTCTTTTTTTGATGAATTCATCTATGCCATTATATTTGAGCATGCGTGATAGATCTTAGCCTTCCACTTGGTGGGCCAAATTACCTTGACCTTTTGCACAACATACCATGTTTTTTACTTATCAAGCAGGCTATAGCATGTAAAGCAAATGAACAATTTGTTTATCCATCCACGCAGTCTGTGCATTGCGGCTCAAAGACTTAAACATGTTGATGATGACACTAAAACATCTACATAGTGTAACCAATATGACGGAAAATCTTACTCACACATGTACCACCATATCATGTGCAACGTGGTATATGGCAGGACTAACAGCTTGCATTCTCCATTGATTATTTGCAATGTAAAGTTTTTAGTTGGAAGCATATCTTATAATCAAGACCATAGGCCCACTACATCCAATTGTGCATAAATAGTCTATGCTCTAAAATTCTTTAAAAATTAATAAAGCTTAGCGAACTAATAGTATTAATTTTTCAATATATAAGGACCAAAAAGCCCATATACTTGCTTTCATTAATATACCTACTAATAAATTCAACCTTCCATGGCATTACTGTATGTATGGCAATTGAGACTGCCCAGAACTCTAGCCAAATTTTAGATGGAGAATAATGCAATTTAAATTGTCAAAATCATGAAACCCATTATACATCTAACATAAATGTAAGATTGAATTCAATAGATTATCCAAACCTTTAATTTATGGTAATTTGTATAGTAAATTAGAATTGTTTTTTTTTTTAAATTTTTGGGTCATTCATTAGATATTTGCTAATCAACTAGTTAGGTAATCATTTTAGTGTGATTTTCATTTATAAACAATCTATAGTGGGGACCATTTTCTTGACAATTTGATTATAGTAACAATATGTTTTACATTTACAAGTTTTAAAGTGCCTCTCACACTTTTATACTATAAAGCCATTGTGTCTTATAATATACTAGTACGATACAATAATTATATATCTACACTCAATAATTGTAGACTAGTCACACATTTACTCAAATCCAAACCATCTATACTTTGTGCATTATTGATGGAGCATATCAAGTAAATCAAGCCAATTGAGTGATTTTATCTTCTAATTAGTATCTTTTGATGAAATTTGGAAGGTTGGCTATTTAGTGTCAATCATCCATAATATCCACCAATTAACCAATTAAGATAATCCATTCATCGTTGTTTAGGGTTATGAATTGTTTATCGTGCTAAACGACTTTGATAGTTGCATTTGAGGCACATGAACCATAATTATAATCATCCTCTAGAGGAGAAAAACTACCATATTCCATATGTGGCGCATGTAGAGATGAAAATGAATTTTTCATAGCATTTGGTCACTAAGCAATACATTTGCCTCCCATATTCAAGTGTTAATAACTTTTATATGGTAAACTTGAGAAACTTTCCACAAAAAATATCATAAAATGGTATCTACAAACTTAAAAAACTTTAGCCCAACATTATATAGTATTTCTGTGGAGAAAAATGATCAAATACAATCTCTCTCTCTCTCTCTCTCTCTCTCTCTCTCTCTCTCTCTCTCTCTATATATATATATATATATATATATATATATATATATATTGTAATAGATGTCTTAAATCGAGTATGTTATTGGACCTATTGATGCCATCGACAAACTATTCGATATCACCTTCGATTACATCGAACAGTGCTCTATCTCATCGAAATTTTTCGAATTTTTCCAGTTGGTCGCTGACCTATATGGACATTTTTTTCGATGCCATCGAAGGATGTTCGATTGCACCATCGATGACATCGAACATGAGTTGATGCAATCGAGATATTTCTAAAAATTGGATTTTGTCTCTAGACAATTTGAGTGTTAGTTCGATGCCATCGAAGGATAAGTTTCAATGACATCGAAGGTCGTTCGATGACATCAAAGAGCGTTCAATGACATCGAACTGATCACGCAAAGTTACTTTTTTGCAGGATTTTATTTCCTATTTCAATTGTGCCGCCTTCAAAGCCTATATATTGGAGTACAATCAAAATAGGGAGGGACTTCCAAGTATTTTAAGGGTTTTTAAATCATCGTAGGGTTTCAAATGAGTATAGCAAGGGTGAGATTCAAGGTTTCTCAAATCGGGTAAGCTTTCTCTTTGTAATTTCTGCTTTCGTAGTGATCATCTATCCCTTTGTGCCGTGGTTTTTTTCCTGAATGAGTTTTTTCCGTGTTAAAATCTATGTGTTCTCTTTGTGCTTGCTTGGTATTATTGGATTACTATCCTAGATTCATCTATGTGTGCTTCCACGATCCCTCAACACACACACACACACACATTAAGAAGCAAACTATAGTTGAATATGTCATTAGTTGATTCAATAGTCAAAGATAGAATAATTAGAATATTTATCAAAACAAATATTGATAATGAATCTACAAACATGTGGCATACCCATACCTTAGACAAAACTATTCAAACCATATCGGCACTTTAGATAAATCATATCTACAAAATTTTAATATTTGTTGTTGAACTCCGAATATTGATTATCTTCATATATTAACTCTTATATGTTGATAATTAAAAAGACATTATCATCCATTCAATGAAATTTTTAAGTTGTGTCCATCTACAATAGGTTTGAATCCTTTGGTCGAGAAATTAGTAATATAAACAAGCTAGGTCCTATAATATTTTTCATACTTAGGTTAACTAGATTCAAGTCTTACTGGTTTAGGGCGTGTACTTCTTCAATATTTAAATATGAATTTTATTGAATTTGGCTACCCATCAAGCCCTTGAATCTAGGTTTTGTGTTAGGTTCAGAAAAAAAAAAAAAAAAAAAAAAAAAGAAGACCATAACGTAGTTGTGTCCATCCGATGGATGAATTAGATCTTACACACACATGTTACTTTGAAACATTTATTGTGTTGGTATTGTGTCTTAGAAAAACAACGATGATTGTTAAAATTATATATATTGATGATCTAATGTATTTTGTCTTATCATAGATCCCTTAATTAAATGCGTAAAAAACCTTAGTTATCTCTGAATTTATGAGTTAAAGACAATGTTTCTTCCATTTATTTTAAAGAATATGAGCTTGAAAATAATTGTCACTTGTCAAGGGAGAATTATTCCAAGACCATAGTAGTAAAATTAAACAATCTGCGAAAAGTAAATTAGTCATTTTATATGAGGAAATCAACGATGTATTGGGATAGAAGATCATTACCATCAGGCTCAACGATGAGTTAGTACCTGTGCACTACCTACGTGGCAGTGTGACCGTTCTTGAATATGAGTTCTTGTGTTTGGGCCCAGCTACACACTTGCATTGGAAGATTAGATTAAGTCTTTAGTTAAAAAAACTCATCTTGCTAAAATCATATTAACTTGATCATATGCTAGCTTTAAGGTAATTTTGAGACTTCATGGTCTTAGATTCATGTGCTTTGGCTTACCATACGAGTTTACAATAGTGACTATCATGCAAGTGTGATTGATTGTATGCATTATGATTTGCTATAAGATCGAACCCCACATGTTTGAATGTGGGATCCACTAGTGACCTCGAGGAACTTATTTGTAGCCCAGATCTTAATGATTATAATGTCCATTAAGTGGTTTCTAGCTAGGCCTGATGATTAACAATTTAAATGCTTAATTAAAGGTTTTTAAATATTAATATTTTGTTTTAACTATTAAAAATTATGTACTTGTGCTTGATGGATACCCGATTGTTGAGATTTTTTGGTCCACATCTAGGCTAACATGAGATTTTGATCGATAATGCCACTACTTAGTGGAGGGATCCTTACTCTTGCTCGGGTGGTAGACTCTCAAGAGTTTCAACACCCGGTCAAGGGTTCGAGTATCCATAGGAGGTGAAATTCCACCAGCATGAGTGTGTGGGGTGTGTGTGAGTGTGTAAAAAAGAAGAAGAAGAAGAAGAAGAAGAGTGTATAGATAGTTAGTAAATTGACTTCTGACAGTGTAGGGCACTGGTGTTTCCTAGGGAACATTGATTCCCTTATAAAGAAATCTTATCCTAAAGGAGTATGTATATATATATATATATATATATATATATAGAGAGAGAGAGAGAGAGAGGGCATCATCATTGAAGTGGCTCTCATTTCACCTCAGTTTTCGATAGATCAATGATGACTTCCAGTGCGAAAGAGTAATTTTCGAATTCTTCATATAGTTTTAAAACTTGATTAGATTTAAGCGAAATTTTTATAAAACTTACTGAAGAGAATTACTTGGTTAAGTTTTGACAACACATGATAAGTTGACTTGAAGACTAGTCTAACTCGATGCAACTCAACATGACTTGACTTTTTGTATAATAATTTTTTTGAATGAGTGTCTTTTAAACATTCATCCTCAAGTAAGAGTATCAAATAATACCACCAACTCACCTACCAATATTGACTTTTTTTAATTTATCAATTTTAAATATTTATCCCGCTCTAAGCATTCATTAGTTTTAAATATTGATTAATTAATGTATAAAATATCGAGTCGAGTCAAACAAAGACTTCGTCGAGTATTAGTGTCTTCTCGATCGACTCAGTTAGATATTAAGTTGAGGTGAGTTTTTAAATTATGATTCTTTAAATGATAATATAACATAAATAAAAGGTATGCATATGATTTTGATTTTTGCTTTTAAAATCTTCATTATATCTAAAAGAGGATTAGGGTTGGCTTGCATTAAGCTGAGTTTGAATTGTGGTGTTGACAATGTGACATTTTGTGTTGTTTCTCTTTGGTGTTGATAGTGTGACATTTTGTGTTGTCTCTCTTTGGTGTTGACAGTGTGTCATTTTGTGTTGTCTCTCTTTAGTATTGCATGTGTGACCATGAATATACTGTCAGATTCGCTGGTCAGCTAGGAGTCTAGGAAAGGAGCCCCATTAGAGATAGAGGCAGAATCCTTTCGTCATTCCCTCTCTTTGTAATAGTTCTTAGGGTGGATGATGATCTCTTTGGTGTGGATGGTTTCCTCTTGGACAAGGTGAGCTCTGTGATGAGGGCTTAATAAGGTCAAGCCATAACAAATTTTGCACCATAAGCCATTACTCTTGCCCTTAGGGAAGCAGTCCGTATCATCCAAAATCAGTTTCAGCGGGTGTCCATCTCGGTTGAGGTGCCCCACAGAGACCTTCGCTCTTGGGCTAAAGGGGAGAAGGCCTATCCTTGAGCTTCAGATTGTATCTTTAAATATATTGAACCCCTGATCGGTGGGCTAAACATTTCATTTACCCTCTCAATAAATGGAAAATCTAATCCCTTGGTGCTTGATCTTGCTAGCAGGGGTTTCACCCCCTTATTATTGTAATTGGGTCTGAATATTGTTAGATTTTGGGTGAATTTGTCTCTATTCTTTCTTCTTTTTCTCTATTTTTCTTCTTTTTTTTCTTCTTCTTCTTCTTCTTTTGAAGTGGATATGTTTGGATTGCATGAAAATATAACTTGATGGAAGAATTTTATTGTTAAGTTTGGAAGGTTTATCTTGCTATTAAACTTAATCAACTTCTATTTACACAACATATGATTTATTTCCTGTCCGTTAATTGTTTTGCATTGGTTCAATGTCTATTCAGGTATGAAGGATTTTCTATTAGACATAATTCAACACATATTAACCCAAGTGGAAGATGCATGGGATGTGGTAATGGCTTGTGTTACTTGTCGGAGATGACAACAAGCCTTCTGTGGCCACCATTCCCTTCACTCCATGTACTACAATTGGGTAGGTTACTGTTCGCTTCATCCTCATCAACTCGAGATGTATATAGATTAGGTCGCGCGTCAAACTAAGAGGTTACTGTCCCTGTCGATTGTTATGGATGTCAATTATGCTGGATTCGCTATAGATTCAGTGACGTCATGGCTCTCACATACCAGAGAGAGATTGCGTTATCTGTTGTATGGTGTTTGGAAGAAATATGTCAACATCATGCGGGACTGCAACTCCAATAAGTTGGAATTCTTGTTTGTGGCCTATCATTCTCCAAATGTTACATCCATTACTCATGTATTTAAACGCCTGCATACCCCATCCTTTGCGTGTCTCACCATTTCAACCTTAGATTTGGATTGGAGAGTCTTTTACTCAGTTCCTTGAAGGTCATGGGGTCAGATTATGCGAGTCTGGTGATCCCCACAATACGTAATTTACGTATTGAATTTATGAAATTTAATCTTGAAATAAAAATGGTTGGTAACATGGAGAACTTGTATTTTAAGAGTTCTTTCATAGATAATGTCAGGGTGTTTGGTACAAACACTTGAGAAAAGTTGACATTGAAGATTGTATAGGCTTACTACTCATCAACGACATAGCTTTCACAACTTCGGAACTTGCATACACCTGTTATACTTATGACCTTTTGGTAGATGATAAACTCGGCATGGTATGCATGTCGGGTGGACCTGCAAGCTTCCGCATTTGGGATTTCAAGTTTCCGGATAATATTGTTTTACCTCTTGAGGCATTTGATGAAATGATACCTTAACTACGTCATATTTCTTTAAGATGTAGATTGAATAGTGAATGGGTTGACACATTCTCACAGTGGTGTCCTTATTTCGAGAATTTGATGAAATTGGAATTAGGTTGGACTAACATGGACTACGTCTTCACTTCATAGGTGAGGTTGCTCATTGGAAGATATGCCTCGAGTGGGAGAAACTAGTCATCATTGGAAAGTGTTCTGATCGCCCAGTTTGTTGAGTACGTGGAATATTTGAAATCATCTATTTTTCAAATGAACGGAGGATGTCATCTCCATGTGGAAGTCCGATTCGAATGAATTACTTAGGATCATTTGATTTGGTTTATCTTTTCTTGATTTTTTATGGAGTATGTTTTCGAGTAGATGAATGTTTCAATGTTTCAAATCTGATCGACCCTGCTACTATGGTTTGATAGATTAATTGGAGAATTATAACCGTTGATTGATTGAGTTTTAAATTTGAGTGGTTAACCTTTCTATTCTAGTTGTACATTTGATGGTGACCATCTGGGGAGCCTCATGGTCAATCCGTGGTAAGTCTAGAACATGGAAGATCTGGATTGAGGTACATTTGTGCCAGTTGTGGATTGACACAGTGACTGCAATCTGCTCAATGTATTAAACAGATCCACTAGAGCCATTGACACAATGTGAACAAGAATGTGAAAAATACACAAGGACGTGTGCCAATGTGGAGCATGAAGTATAAATCAGGGTCACATGCAGTGTGAATAGGAATGTGAAGAATATATAAGGACGTGTGCCAATGTGGAACACAAAGCAGAAATCAGGGTCATATATCAGGGAAGGTAGGCCCGCTTTTACTAGCACATAAATAGGATCATTTGCTTACTAGATGGGTTAGACTCTTATATTGAACGTGGATTGGTGATAATTTTTTAACCACATCGTCCTTTTTTTTTTTGAGGTCAGTGCATGGTAGGCAAAGAGATAACCTATATCCTCAGCCAGGGCTTAAATGCTGAGAAAAAGGCTAGGATGTTGGCAATGATTGTTGTCTACTCTACATGTGAACTAAAATGAAAAAAGAAAAAAGAAAAGGTGTTGGTGGGTGCCACGTGTTGTAAGTCTCAATTGATGCTTAGCGTTATCCTCATCTTATCTAAACAAAATTATACTCAAGTTATGTATATATATATATATATATATATATATATATATATATATATATATATTGATAGTTGTCCCCCACCCTTGTTTTCGTTAGAATACCGTTTGGAAGCTTGTATTTGAAATACATTATAATTCCCCAGTATATTCACAAGACTTGGATTTGATTAAGTAACTCAACTCTCATCCCAAATGAGTATATAGATGTGATATTTGATAGAATGATTGTAATAAGCCTATTGAAATATATACTTTAGCTAACAATGAGTAAATTTCAAGCTTTGTGTGAGCCACAAACAAGCGACTCGTTGACGTTTTGTAACCATCTATTTAGATGTCCAACATTTGGATGGTTTGGATTATTATATTGATGCAAACAATAATTGAATTGTTTTGAGTATCATCAACATGTCACATGAATTGGATTAGTAGCCCAGTAATAATATTGTTGATCTTATGCCTTTAAAAATGAGCTAAAAAAGCACTTCATTTGGATCATCTCATTTTGCTGAGATTTCAAAACGCATTAAAAAAAAAGTATTTAAAATACCTCTGATTGCATTTACTTCTAAATCTAAATTTGTCAAACACAAAATGTAACTACTTAGATTTGAAATACATCCATTTACCTCTAAATCTAAGGTGTCAAATGACCCCTTAAGATTCTATTGAATATCAATGCGCAACACATGAGCAAAGTTCTTCACCAACAAGTTCTCATGCAAATCAACCATATGAGCAACCTTGATGATTGTACACTATAATTCCTAGCTAACGGTCCATTTCCAATGTCTATAGATGATTATACACTACCTAAGTATCGATATTTTATCCTTAATCCAGAGAAAACACCACTGATAAATAGAAATTTGACTTTCTCTAAGATTTTTCCTGAAATGTTTAAAATGTCAAGCCAACAGAATTTAAAAATTTTAGGTTTTCATGTGAAATATAAAAAACTGGGAAATGAATTCCTCAATGACTAAACAAGCTAAAAGGGGTTGTTTTCACACACATACACAGACTGAGTTTGACCTTAAGTCTGTGATTGACTGGACACATGAAGAAGGATTGTACAAATTCTAAAGCAAAAAAAAAAAAACTCAGAGGCTTCTTCCAAGGAGGCCAATATTGTCACATTTAATGAAGAGACAAGCACGGGTGATGTGTTGTCTGCATTTATGATTGGACACTTGTACAATTATCGTAGAGATGAGTGGATCCTTAACACAAGGGCATCATATCACATGACTACTCATCAGAGTTGGTTCGCCAGTTACAAAGAGTGCGATGGTGGACAAGTCTTTATGGGTAATGACAATGCTCGTAATGTTGTGACTATTGGTACAGTGTGCATCAAGATGTTTGATGGGGTGGAGCGTACCTTAACTGAGTTAGGCATGTTCCTGATTTGAAAATGAGTTTGATTTCTCTCGGTGCACTCGAGGCTATAGGGTGCAAGTTCACTCATCTTAATGGTGTCCTAAAAGTTTTAAAATGGGCACTCATGGTTATGAGAGCACAAAGGCACGAAAACCTTTATAGGTTAATTGGGAGCACTTTAACAGGTGGAGCGGCATCGACTATTGCATATTATACGTCTACACGTATGTGACATGCTCGTTTAGGCCACATGAGCAAGTAGGGTATGAAGGTACTATCTGATCGTTGTTTAATTCCGGCTTTTAAGAATTTTGATTTACATATATGCGAGTATTGTATATATGGTAAACAATCTAAATTATTTTTTAAATTTAAAAAAATATGTATGTAAGGGAGTGCAATTGATTATGTGCACTCTGATGTATGTGGGTCATTACTAGAGGTTTCCATTGGAGGGTCATCATGGTTTGTTTCATTCATTGACAACTACTCCCGAAAAGTTTGGATTTACTTCATGAAATGTAAATTCAAAGTTTTCACCATATTTAGATAATAGAAAGCAATGGTAGAAAAACAATCAGGGTGAGAAATAAAGGTTTTAAGGACTAACAATGGTAGAGAATTTACTTCCATTGAATTTAATGAATATCACAAGGATGAATGGATCATTAGGCACAACACAGTGCGCCACACACCCGAACAAAATAGTGTGACAGAACGGATGAATCAGACTCTTTTGGAGAGGGCCCGATGCATGCTAAGTAATGCCGCATTGGGCAAGGACTTATAGACTGAGGCCGTTAACACAGCTTGCTATTTGGTGAACCGGTCCTCTTCCACAACAATTGAATGTAAGATCCCAGAGGAAGTATGGAGTGGTCATGAGATGGACTACTCAAATTTGCATATATTTGGTTGTAAAGCTTACTCTCATGTACTCTCAGTTGAAAGAGATAAGCTAAACCATAGAGCCAAAGAGTATATTTTTGTTGGTTATTGTGTTGGTATGAAATGTTACGGGTTATACGACAATGTCACACGTAAGGTCATAACTAGTTGTGACGTCATATTCGATGAAAGCTTCGTATTCCACAAGAATGATCAAGAGAAGAAAGAGGAACCAAAAAGGTTGATTGTAGACGTCCAGATTGACACAAATGATACTCAGGCAGAGACAGATGCGTAGATAGAGGTACAAGAGCAGGTGGAGCTGTCACATGCGAGAAGAAGCCCACCACGTGATCGTAGATTACCGGCAAGATACATGGACGACTCTAATATCACATATGCCCTCGTTGCAGATGAGGGAGACTCATTTACTATTCAGGATGCTCTTGATGAGCCTGATGCCGAAAAGTGAAAGACAGCTATAAATGATGAGATGTACATGAGAGCTAGTGGAGCTTCCAGTGGGTTGAAAAATGATCGGATGTAAGTGGTTATTCAAAAGGAAACATGATAGATAAAGATCAAAGCCAGTAGTAAAAGGGTCATGCTCAAAGAGAAGGAATCAACTTCATAAAGATATTCGCGCCGGCGGTTAAGCAAGTATCTATCATATACATGTTAGCGCTGGTTGCTGAATACGATATCGAGCTGGACAAATGGATGTCAAGACTACATTCATGCACGGGGAGTTGGAAGAGCAGATCTACATTAAACAACTAGAAGGCTACGAAGTTAAAGGGATAAAGAACAAAGTTTGCAGGTTAATGAAGTCGTTATACAGTCTGAAATAGTCGCCTAGGTAATAGTATAAAAATTTTAATTATTTCATGTTGAATCAGAAATTTACGAGGAGTGAATACGATCATTATATCCATTACAAGACACTGAACGATGACAAATTCATCATCCTAGTATTGTATGTTGATGATATGTTGATCATCAATCATAATATATTTGAAATCGACATACTGAAGACTCAGTTATCAGGAACAAGTTCAAACTCAGTCTTAAAACTCGAGTTGGTTTCTCAAGCGGGCAGGGCTTGGACTTAGTTGTCCAAAAGTCCATACACCAGGCCCGGCATGTTGGCTTTAAAAAGAAATTAAATTTTAAACAAAAGTTTTTCCTGTTATCCCTATTAAAGCCTCTCTCTTCCCTTTTCTATCTGCAGCTTCCATTGTGGCAAATGTATGCAAGAAGTTTCAATCTATTTGCTTTTCACTTGTCATGAGACATTGCTCAATGTTTGATAAAAATAGTAGAGTGTCTAAGTTGTTCCACAGATATGCTGGATGAACTTTGCAAGCATGGGGTGATTTATCAATCTGCACAATTTTTAACCTTATACACTCAAATGAGACTTTAGTTGACTTACAACTAGCTTGATTAGGATGTTTGCATGACTATATATATATATATATATATATATATATATATATATATATATATATATATATATAGGAAAATGTTATGCGCTCGAGCGTAAGCGTCGATCGTCAAGTCGATGCAAGTGGGCCCCACCGTGATTCCGTTCGAAGATCCACATCGTCCACCAGATGCATCGTCCCATTTTGGGCTTGGACGGCCCAAAATCATCCGTCCACCGTGATCAAGTGGGCCATACCATCTGAAAACATAAGTATACAAGCAAAAATATGTAAAAGCACTTGGTGGGCCCCACATGAGATGTGGATACCACCTAGAAAGTGGTTTAAAATTACATTCAAGTGGGACACACATGATGGACGGTTTTGATCATGAAGAAACCTCTCGAAAGGCCCCCACAATTGGTTTTGAATGTTTGGTGCATCTCCACTTCGTAGTAGGTGTGGCCCACAAAAGTCACGGATTGAGGTGATTTTCAGCCGTGTGGGCCCCACAGGGATGGTGCATCCGACCGATAGATGTTGAACGGCATCACGGTGGGCCCCACACCAACTCGACTTGGACCACCGTGATGCCTTTCGAAAAAAATGAAGACATGTTCACCGCCATGTTGGGCATGGACGGCCCAAAATCAGATTTCGGGTGGGCCATACCATCTAAAACCATAAGTATACATGCCGAAAACATGAGTTTTCCATGCACCTGAAACTTGGTCTGAACCCTCATTCAAGTGGGACACACATAATGGATGGTCTGGATTTGCAAACCATATCTCGGTGGGCTCTCAAAAATGGTTATGAATGTTTTAATGGTGCACGGCCCATCTGCACTTCTGTATGTGGTGTGGCCCACTAAAGTCACGGATTGACTTGATTTTGGGTCGTCCACGCCCACCATGGAATGGTTCATCTGGTGGACCGTGCTGATGTTCGAAAGGCATCACGGTGGGGCCCACACAGCTCGACCTAAAGCGCATAGTACCTTTTCCCATATATATATAAAATCATGTCAAAAGGTAGTGCTAGTTGTGACACAACCAAACTATAAAACTCATACTTGGTAAAGTTAATTTCAAATTTGAGTGCAATTGAACATATAGCTTGGAAGATTCGAGCTGTTCAGTACAAATTTACTGTGTCATTGACGATGTATATTAAATTCATGGAGTTCCTTATGAAATTAGTGGCCTGATGATTTATGGTGTTGTTTTTTAGATTTTGGATATGTTGGATAATTTTAGTTTAATTATTTTATGAAGAGTTACATGATTGTACATATGTAATGAAACAGTTGTGAAACAGTTGTTTCGACAGTGTGTTAAAAAGGAGATGCATAGGGATGATCAGAAATAGACAAATGGTCATGAAACAGTTGTTTTGACGGTGTACTAAAATTGCTCGATCTATGTTTCTATATAGAAAAAATTAGTAAATTTCAAAATTTGAAAATGTCTCAAAATTTAAACCTGTCTTTCTCTAAAATAATCATATTTTTTTCCTAATTTATATATAATTATGATTGATTTTAATTTAAAAAGAATACATACACTTTAATGCCCCACGTTAGGGATGGGGATGGTGTGGACATGCACATACAAATCAGGTGGCACTGTCTAAGGCCTACTTGATCAATGTATTTTAGACCGTTGAGCAACTTGATGGCTCTAGTTCATAATCGGGGCCAAGACAAAGTTAGTCGGAGTATGATCTGACACTAATAAACAATTTGATGAGAACTATCAAGCCGGTCGATGTACAAATCACACTCAAATTTGGACGGTTAAGATTGTCCAAAACTTATTCACTTGACATCTCATCCATTCAAAGTCAAATAGACTTGTGACTTGACATTATAAGTGATATCACAGGCTTTACAGATATATACATGTCTTATACATGGCATTTGGTTTGGGTTTAGGTTCAAGTCATTTTAGCTTAAACCCAACTTCATATGTATATATAGTATATTTTACAAATATATTATTCTAATCATCATTTCATTAGTCAGTAGTTTTAATGAAAGCATGACTAACTGAGATATGCATGCGAGAGGGCTAAAAAAAAATACGAAAAAGAAAAATAAGCAAGCAGTATAAAAAAACATCCTTTTATGTGGTCCCACGCATTTGCACGGTGCACACATCTTCTTCGTTCTGAGTATGAGACCATTTGCATGTTGACTTCTCTTAGACGGTGTGGTCCCATCGCCAACTAACATTAAGAGCCTTTTTCAGGTGAATATAGGCCATTGCCATGACCCATCATTGATATGGACCATTCATTCATTCATACAACTACGAGTAAGCCATGCTGAATAATTATGCGCATCCAATGATCCTAACCTGCTTCTAAGAGGGCTTAGACCAAGCTAAATGGGTGGTGGAGTGGACTGGGGTTCTAAAATGTGACCTGTCTAAGTAAATGGATCGGTCTTGGTTTGAACCTTACCCAACCCAAAGTAGATAATCAATACGTTGGGCTAGATGATCCAACCCAACGGGTTGGAGATTCAAAAAAATAATAATATGGATGCATAATCTAATTTGGGTAGGGCTGTCATACCTTAACCTTTTTTGTCATTCCTAAACCTGAGCTGGTTGTGTTGGGTCAGGTCAGTTTGGTTGAGCCCAACCCCTTACAATTATATCGGTCAGGTCATCGGTCGGCCTTGGCCTAAAGGTAATGAGTCGCTTGTAAGGTTTGGGCTAGAAATGGTTGGCCCATTTAGTAACCAGGGTCAAGAAGAATCAAACTTTCGCAGGGCAGGCCCGAAGGCCCGGCCCAAGTAGTTCAAAATCGGGGCGAGACCAACCACAGATCCGGCCCATTTACAGCCTCTCAGGCCTTGGTAAGATTATCCTCACGGAAGCTTCCCATCTGCTGGCCCACCATGTGATGAGATGTTTGATGGGTGAGATCATTGCTCATCACAAGCGATATGAAACGTGTGAGCCTGGAAGGAACGGAATAGCGCAGAGCCTTTTCTTCATAGTTGATTTATCAACCAGGGTCCTCCATCTAGTTTCTCTTACCATCGATGGAAAATGGCTCAAAATGCATGCTCAGCTGATCTTAGCCGTCTGATTCATGTCCCTCCAAAGCGAGGGTAGGAAGCAAAATTGGTTAATTTTACAATGAAGCACGGAGGCAGGGGCAACGGCTTAGTGGGTGGGGCCCTGACCGTGGGGCCTACCTCGATGTATGTGTTGTATATCCATGCCGTTCATCCGTTTTTTCTGGCTCATTTTAGGGAAGGATCCCAAAATTGAGGTAGAACAAATCTCAGGTGGACCACACCATAGGAAAACGTTGGTGATTGAAACCCACCATTAAAAACTTGTGGACGAAGGGAAAACACAAATAGCAGCTTGATCCAAAACTTCTGTGGCCCTAAAAAGTTTTTAATGGTAGGAATTTAATCTCTATTGTGTGGGTCACCTGAGATTTTGATCCACCTAATTTTTAGAATCATGCACAAAAATAATATGAAAAAAAGGGTTGGACGGCGTAGATACACAAAAAATACATTGATGTGGGCCCCATGGTCAGGGTTGGTGCTCAACCCTAACCCTAACCCAAGGTTCTTATGTCTCAACCCCAACCCAACCCAACTTCAGCTGGGAATTCTCAATCTAAGCCCAACCCAAGCGGCTTGGTCATGTTGGCCAAATTGATCGGTAGATATATGCTAATATTTTCATTGTTACACTAGTCTGTTATATTTTCAAGTATTATTTTTTGTACCTATATATATATATATATATAGTTATTTATTGTAAAGAAATTTGTTTTTTCTAATTAAAATACAGGACAACTACTCCTTTAAAATACATATTGTGTATCAAGCAATCTATTTGGCGGAAAGAAACCAAGCATATCTTATTAACTTGAGTCATTAGAAATGATATGGACCAATGAAAACCAATGGTATTGAAATTTTCCATGCATTCAACACAAATGACCCACACTTAATTATAATTACTTTATAAAGAACTTATATATTTAGCAGGTTCCGGTTACATCGGGCAACCCAAGATCTCAACCCGATCCCAACCGAAGTTTCATCGGGTCGGTGTTTGTATTGCCAAGGCCGAGACCAAACCCTATGTATCCTGCCCGAAGCCCAATCTAATGTCGGGTTGGTCGGGTTGAACGCGCCCAACTTTCATCCCTACTTCACACGAACAAAAGAAGACTCCTCTCGCTCTCCATTTCTGCAGCTACAATCGCAAGATGGTTTTATCCAACAAGAAGCTCAAGCAAAAGCTCAGAGCCGCTGTGGTCGAGTCTCTTGCAGCATCAGAACCATCCAAAGATGCACATCTGCAGCCTCAGACCCTCAAACAGCTCCTGGACTCTGCAACCCAAAAGCCCAGATTCTCAAAGAGAGAGATTAGAAGGAAGAAGCATCCGTCTTTGGGGGATTCGAAGCCTGTTAAAGGAAGTAAGGATGCCCAGAAAGAGAATAAGGAGGTTGGTTTGAATGAGAAGAAGGAGAAGAAGAAGAAGAGGAAGAGGATGGACGGTGGAGATGAATCAACCGTGGAGAGAGGGGATGGAGGTGACGGGCTAGCGGTAGAGAAGAAACCGGAGAAGGAGAAGAAGGGGAAAAAGAAAGAGAAGAAGAAAAAGAAGAATAAGAATAAGAATAAGAAGGGGATTGACAATGGCGGTGGAGAAAGTAAGGAAGGGGCGACGGATTCGTCGATTATCGATGCAAGGTAATGCAGTGTTACTTTTATTTATTTCAATTTCAGCTGTTTGGTTTGGTCTTTGTGATTTGAAGTGATTGTATTTAAGACCTTTTTTTTTTTTTTTCTTTCTTGTTTCTCTTTTAGTCTGATGATTGGATTAGGGAAAATGCTGTAACTCATGTTCTTGTTTTAGGGGTCGTTTGGATGCTGTAACAACAGAAGACTCCTCTCTCTCTCTCTCTGATATGCCATTTGAATGTTTTTTTTTTTTATAATGAATTACTTCTCTAAACATTCCAGGTGTGAATGTGATACACAAGATATAAACTATTTACAGGCTATCCAAACTCTGTAAATGGTAAATCATTTACAGACTGTAAATGATTTTCTAGTAAATCATTTACAGCTTAGACCATTTACCACCAGCCAAATGTTAGCAGTTTTCGATTGGTCAGTTAGATAGTAATGCAAGCATGAATAATCATAAGAAGCGTGTGATGAACATGTGGTCCCGAAAAACCCAATTTGCGGGTACCTATGGCCCGTCCAGTGGCCCCCATATGTTGAGTCGTACTTAGAGATTTTTAAGAGGTAGGGATCCTTTGTGTGCTCAGGAGTTTTATGTGATTGTCGTGTACCATTCAAACTGAAAGGGAAATTTTATGGGATAGGTATGAAACCAGCCATACTTTATGGGATAGAATGTTGGGCAGTTAAGGAGCAACATGTTCATAAGTTGAGTATAGCTTCAATGAGGATGTTGAGATGGATGAGTGGCAAGATGGGGAAGGATAGGATATAGAAATGAATGCATTCGAGGAAACTTAGGAGTAACAACAATAGATAATAAGATGAGGGGAAGTATGCTTAGATGGTGATGTAGGCCCATGGCCCACCGTGGCCCGTCAATGATGTAGACCCATGGCCCACCACAGGACCCAGTATGTGCTTATTTTGGACTGTTTGTTGATATATTTAGGGTATACATATCATGAACTGCAATTTACTATCCGTAGAAGACGTGGGGGCTGATTTAAAGATGTGATTAAAGATTTTGAGGATTATTTCCAAGGTTTGCTTTTACCATCATTAGGCTTGTTGTCATCTTAGGTAAATTAGATTAATTGGAAATCAAAGGAAATTGATTTGAAATTAATCTAATAGTTAGGGGTTTTCATTAAAGATGATCTTTAGGGTCTATAAAAGGGGGTGGTGGAGGAGGTAGGCATTCCAAATTTTCTAGTTGTGAGTTTTCTAAAGTATTGTAAGAGAAAAAGTTTGATATCGATAAAGTTATTTCTCCCTCTTTACTCAAATATTCTTGTAGGTGTACTTTTGTCCATTTCCTTGTGATTTGGGAGTGAAGATTTCATTAACTTGATAACCGAGCTGCACCTGATGGTTTAGTCATGTGCAATGGAGACTAAGAACTGTGCTGGATAGAAGGACTGAGGTGGTACAAGTTGAAAGCTAAAAGCGCAAGGCAGAGGCCCAAAAGGATGTAGGTGAAAGTAGTAAGAAAAGACTTGATGCTGATGGTCTAGTTGAAGTTATGGCCCTTGATAGAGTAGTATGGTGGAACAGGATTCATGCAGCAAACCCGATTAGCTGGGATAAGGCTTAGATGATGTTGTTGCTGTTGATGATGATTTTAAAGGAATCTTTTAAGGGATATTAAGTTATTGGTGGTTTTCTATTTTGAGAGATTTGTCTTAGAAGATCTTTAATAGTATTTACTAATATATTTTTTCCTTTTTTGAAGATTGAAAATTTTATTAAGATTCAGAAATGGCAAAAAGAAAACAGAAAAGAAATTGAAAGCAAACTACATAAGCAACAACGAAATAGAATAACAACAAAGAAAGAAAAAGACACAGAAACAAAAACAAACAAAATAGGAAAACAACTAAACAACCATACAACTCGAAACGGTGAAGAACAACATTATCTTATGGAATCTTCAATAAGGATATTAATATCTTGGAGATCTTAATAAGATTAAAAGTAGATAAGCATGAGAGAGAAAAAGGGAGAGATTTAGGTCCATATATGTGATATTTCTTGTTCTTTTCTTAACTTAGAATAATTGAGTTTATATGTATATGTCCTTGTAGTTGTCGCATAGCAATGGAGATTGGAATATATATATATATATATATATATATATATATATATATATATATATATATATATATAAAGTACGTTTTGGGAGAAAGTATTCTCTTGTAGAGGGAGCAAAACCCTATAAAATCAAGTATCAACCCATTGAATTGTAATGTGTGCAAAATCCATTCTTCTCTTCTCATTTTCCTTCCACCGTCCTACATTAGATATAGATTAATAGATTGCCAATATCGTTTGATTTTAGGGTCCATTTGAATTGTAGGAAAAGAAAAGAAAAAAAATGTAATAATTATTTAATTGTTATTTCCAAGTGCACTATTAAAATGGGTTCCTATAGATTCCATTTATAGGGGGTCTTGTTTGGATAACAAGTGGAAATCTCATATTCCTCTCACAATGGTCGCCTAGTTTCTTTTTTGCCAGAAAATCCTATGGAAAAGTCTAATGATTGTTGTGTGTAATCCACATTTTACTTGCTATCCAAACAACACAAAATAAATAATCATTAGATAATTATTACTGTTTTCTTTTCTCACAATCCAAACAGATCCCAAACATACAATTCAAGTGCTGAATTTTAAGTTGATGGATAATTGAAACCCATCAATTGTTCGGCCTAACAAACTTTACATGTGGGGCCATCTTTTGATCCAAATTGTTCATATGATGGGTGCCAAAAGTGGCTGTGAGATACCCAAATAATCTCCTCGATCAAATGATCCTAACTGTCCATTTTGCCCCGCTTAAATGTGGGCCATTGGTTGTAGTTGTCCAAGTTTGTTGAATATCTAGGATCTTTAAGGCATGGAGCATCCCACTATGGGCCCACCAAATCAAAATGATTAGGTAGACATAAGTTGAGGATTTGAGGTCCTGTTGTAATGTTGCTGGGTCAAAAAATTAAAAAGTAAAAAAGAAAGAAAGAAAGAAAAAGACAGAAAAGCGCTGTTGTTCTTGGTTGAGCGTTATATATTACCTCTTTTGTGAAATCTTTGAGATTTGAAAGGTTCGATGTCCATCATTTTGGGGGTTATGAGATGCTTGTCTTGTTTCTTTGTGTTGTTCAAATGCATATTTGCGGTTGATCGACTGTTTATCTCTCGTTGTTGAAAGTCCGCATGGTGAAGCCTGTTATTTCATTCTATGTTGTTTGGCACAATCCTTGTGATTGGAATGGTTCAATTGTTAAAACCCATGTTTCTTTCTTTAGTGTTTTAATTTGGTTGGTAAGCTCTGTTTGGCAGACCATATTAGTTCATTAACAGAACCCATCAAAATACATTCTTGAGTCAAAAGGCAAAAGAATTATACTATAAGGTTATTAGCGTTATCGATGCATCATGCATATTATCGTGTAACTATTACTCAATTTGTTTCCATAACTTCTAACTCCAATAGTGCAAAATTTCTGCATTAACTGAGATAGCAAGGGATATGGTCAATCCAGCTTCTCATATACCAAGGACATTTGATGTCTTCATGTTGCAGCAACTCTTTTGGTGAACTTCTTAGGGCCTGTTTGGTTTTCCAATTACAACGGTAAATGGCTGTAAAAGCGTAATGATTATTTACTCTTGTAATTGTGTGGTGATATCACTTGCATTTGACTACCATGATGATTTTGCCACATTGTTTGTTTCACCCACAAATCACTATAAAAATGGTAGTTTTATAATGTGAAAATGTAACAATTACAATTTACTTGCTCTACAAGTGTATTTGACTCTCAATTTATGAGCCATAATTCCTATTTAAACAAACACCTGAAAATGACAGTGATGGCTCATTCACTTTGCATTTCATAGGAAATTGGAAAACCAAATAGGCCTTTAGAGAACTTTATGTTTGGTACAAAATATTTTGGCCTAGGACATTGAGGACCATTATGCATTATGTGCTTCCTTCAAGATGAGCCTACACAGAAGAGTGTTGTGAATTCTCCATCGTCCTTCATGCTTAATTTAGACGAAATGATGCCGGATGGTGGAAAGAAAATAAGAAGAGGAAAAGAATGGGTTTTGCACACACTACAATTCAAAGGGTTGATTTTATAGGGTTTCTAATGAAGGGGCATCTTCACACCGGGCTCGAGTGGGGTGGCTTATGTGAAGTGGGGGCACACTCGGGGTGGGCGGCCCGTGTGAGGTAGGACCATGTGAAGTGGGGCCCATGAGGGAGGTTCGGCCAAGGGCCTGACCTAGGCTATGAGATAAATGGATTGATTCGCTACGCTCTATTAATTCGAGCTTTTAGAGCAAGTGGTTAGTTGTCCTGCATCAAAAGTGGTACCAGAGTGGGAGGTCTTGTGTTTGAGACTCCTCACCGGGGGTGATTAATGTAGGGGCATTTTCACACTAGGCTCGAATGAAGTGGCTTGTGTGAAGTGGGGTTACACTCGGGGTGGGCGGCCCATGTGAGGCGGGTGGCTTGTGTGTGGCGGGACCCATGTGAAGTAGGGCCCACGAGGGGGGTTCAACCAAGGGCCTGACTCGGGCTACGAGATAAAGGGATTGATTCACCACGCTCTATTAGTTCGAGCTTTTAGAGCAAGTGGTTAGTTGTCTGTGTAACTGTGTTAGTTTCTCTTTTTGCAAGAGAATAATGAACTCACTCTTTTTATTCCATCTTCATCACCATACGACATCTATGAAGAGATGTATGAAGACTTAATTATTTAAATTAGGAAAAACCTAAAAATACTACACATATGGACCTAAATCTCTCCCTACCTTTTATTCTCTTAGTCTTATCTCTAACTTATTAAGATCGCCCAAAAGATATTAATATATTTTATTAAAAATCCCCTAATATATTAATGTCCTATAAAAGATCTTCGAAGACTCAAATATCTCATATTTTAGCCCTATTTTATTTCCTCTTTCCTCTTTCCTCTCATGTTAATTGTTGTAATATGGTGACAATTGACAACTGGATTATGACGAAATCCAATTATTTTGATAAGGTTCATTTTAGAACACCTCATGTTGCCCTGTGAAGGAGGTTACGTCCATTAGATGCAGATCCACATCGTCCATCAGGTGCGCTGCCTCATGTTAATCATGGATCCAACAATTTAGCCTCATCCAAAACTCAGGTGGGCCACACCATGGGTAACAGTTGGGATGGAGATGCCTACCATTTGGGTGGCCAGCCGTAGTTTGTATATGATATCAAATCCATTCATTTGATGTGTTCTACCTAGATGAAGAGGCACTCCAATAATCAGGCCATTATAAAACTAAGGTGGGCCTGCTAACGAATTTAGCTAGGCATGTGTTGAGGAATAAAAAATCAGTTGCGCGACCGCGCAACAAGGGCGTGTTGCGCAACCGTGCAACAGAAGAAAGAAGCGAGGGACAAAGTATGTATTTGTGCGGCTAAGCAAAAGGAAAGGATTCTGGAGCTGTTGCGTGACCGCGCAATAGACCATCTTTATGAAGAGTGTAATATGCATTTCGCGACCGCGCAATGTGAGAGATGAATGCAACCTCACAAAGATGATATGTTGCGCGGATTGGGGGCTTCACACGTGCGAATGCTTATAAATACCCCCTCACCCCTCTCATTTGGATACTTGAAACATTCAGGAGCTCCTGGAGTAGAAGAATTGCAGAATTCATGTATCGAGAAGTCTGCGAAGAAGAGTGAGAAAGGAGAAGTAATGGGAATTGAGCCTATTGCGTGACCGTGCGACAGGGTTGCGTTGCGCGACCGCGCAACAGTGATCCCACGCAAATTGTTCAACAAAGTTGTTGTTGTCCACATAATCAAGGCTATGGATTATCAATTCAAGTATTCTGGCTTGTGTATCAGCATGAATCAAGGGTTTCAAACCCGCACAACTCTTCTGTCATTTCAACGGACACTCCACATGGTCAAAATGTTGTCGGAATTGTTGTTTTCAATTGTTATTTGAAGTTGTACTGTTAATTGTATTTTGTTTTAGAAAAGGAATGTAACTACTAAGAACTTAGATTAATAAAATTATTGATGACGAGCATTCTTTCATTTAAGTTTCTTTGTTATTCTTAGAACATAGATATTCCAATCTCCGAAACATGTTTCTGATCAAAATAGCATGATGTTACATTGTTCCTGATTTTTGGCCGATTTCAGTTTCGGATTGACCTGATTTTTGAGAACATGGCAAAAAATGGGGTGGCGCATTTGATGGACGGTGTGAATATTAACAACATAGATCATTTCCCCCACTTCAGTGGTAGGTATACCCCTCCCTACCCTACACCTACCCCTATATCTGCCCCCTTCCATTTTGGGGCCATTCGAGCTTCTGTATTTAAGTGAAATGGGGCTGAGGATTTCATGTAACCTATTGGGATGGCCTTTACCTCCTGGTAACCTTCAATATGCACTAAAAAAAGATTGTATATGTGTCATGATTATAAGACAATCCAAACCATCCAAATTGTTGAATAAGCTATGTATGAGTATAACAGAAACGTTGCATTCAGCCTCTCACACAAGTGGTGATGTGAGAAAGGCTACTAAACACTTTGCACTATCCACATGTGCTTATACAGTAGCTAGTGTTAGTGTGTTACTGCCAACCATAATATATCCATTATCATGACCAATGTTTGAATTATCTCCGATATTATCTTTATCTCCAGCTCAGCGATACTGATAACACTGGTAGCGATAACGATAAGGCTGCTAGTATCAGAAATTCCAGGTATTAGTAATGTATCGCTAAGTATCGCCAACGTATCAATATCACTAATGTAATCGTCAATATTTTCAACTATGTAAATTCTAGGTGTCGCTTGTATTGCCAATGCATCAATATCGCCGATGTATCGCCAATAATTTTGACTATGTAAATTCTAAGTAATGCTTGTATCATAAGTGTATTGATGATATTTCAATAATATCACCAACATATTGATATCATCAGAATTTTGTTTATTGGAAAAAAAAATATTCATAGGCACATGGTTGTATGTAGTGTTCAATTCGTCATCGATAATATTAATAATATCTCAATATTATCAATATCGCAACATGCGCAATATTGAAACCACAATCTTTCATTTTCTTTCCAATTGTTGATGATTTCTTGGTGAAATATTATGTGTTGTTGATATTTTGCAATATTGATAGATGTTTGGATGGAAGGTTGGATGGTTAAATAGGCTGGATGGGATAATTGGATTGATTTCTTATAACAACACATGCTTTTAAGGTCCCATTAAATGGAAACTTGTTATGTATGCATTCTTTTTACAAATTTTTTATTTCTAAATATGCAAATATGTACGTTTCGTCGAAGATTCCACCGTTTTCCCTATGTTTTCCCGCATTTCCAGTTATCAGCAATATCAATATTGTTTCTGTATCCCTGGCCAGCGAAACTTGTAGCGATACTGATACTTCGAACACTGGTCATGACAGCTTTTATCATCATTTAATAATCTTATCTAGGCAACACTATTCACATAGCTGAATGACACGCCAAAAGGCCCCTTAATGTTTTCCGGTGGTCTCCTACAGTTCCTTTTCTAATAATGTTTCTTGATGGCATAGGTATATAGATTCAAAGTTTATTGGTTGTCATACTCATTGGTAATCAATGGATTCAAAACAAAGAATTAAGTTTTTTTTTTCCTTTTCTTTTTTCAATTTCTAGTGACAAGGTTTCTTCACATTCATCACATTGTTTGCAGTCACGAAAATGGGAATGTTGCTACGAAGGTCTATGTAGGTGGGATTCCCTATTACTCGACTGAGGACGATATACGAAGCTTCTTCGAGAGTTGTGGCAGCATAACTGAAGTCGATTGCATGACGTTTCCAGAGAGTGGGAAGTTCAGGGGAATTGCTATGATTAATTTCAAGGTTAGTTTTGTCTGTCGACGTACCTTGAATACTCTCTCTCTCTCTCTCTCTCTCTCTCACACACACACACACACACACACATACACACTCACCAAAATATCGTGTGTCACTCTATGGAGATGTGGAAAAAATGTATATTTATTCAGACTGCTCATCTGGCGGCCCCATTATGAGCTAGCCATAGCTCAGAAGTCACACCAGATGAATGATTCAACTGCTCAAATAAATAAATAAAATAATAAACCTATTTGCAGCTAGCTTCAACCTGCAATGGAAAATTGCATGATCATCATCGGCGGCACCAATAGAGAAATGCCATATTGGAGTGTTAAATATCAATGCCTTTTCCATGGAAGATGGTATTGAACTCATGGCATCGAACTTGCAGAATATAGCATGTTCCAATCGAGCTACATCAATGCCATATTGCCATTGTTAGTCAGATTCTGTACTCAGTGTCATACAATGCTTCTAATGTTTTGCATTGACTTAGTGACATGCTCTGGTAAATAGTACTTGGATGAATGTCATGCTTCTTCGATAACTATTGTGGCTGTACCGTGCCAGATGACAAAACTTGCACACTGCAACTCATCCACTATATGTTGTATGCATGCATGCCAATCCAAACCATACAGATCATGAACCCCATTGTGGATAGACCATCATTATCATCATCTATGCATTATCCCAACTAATTGGGGTCAGCTACATGAATCCTTTTCTGCCATTCTACCCTATCAAGTGTCATAACTTTAATTAGACCATAGGTCATTTAGTCATTTCCTACTACCTCCACCCATGTCCTTTTGGTCCTTCCCTTCTACAAACTCACTCCTAGCCGGAGCAGTTCTTGGTCACCATTGCACCTGCACATGACCAAACCATCTACATCTACTTTCGTTTATGATGCAGGACATGGAAAATTAAATATGATATGCAAGATTTCAGGCTTAGATCATACCAATTCAGAAACAATTACACAAATTCCACATCCCACATGAAAATCCAAACATTCGATTAAAGGGGAATCTATGCGGGTCCAGGCCTACACATGATAGGGCTGGATCAATAAAAATTATGAAGCAAACGATACTCAAAGATAAGAAATAATCTTCCACACATACATAGTAATCAGTCCCTAATCCAAGGGATTCACCAGTTTCAAATCAAGGAACCCTAAGGGAAAGAAAATGGGCATATAAGTTAGGGAAAACATAATCTAGGGCTAGGGTTCATGAAAAAAAGGCTATGAGAGGATAAAAACCTGAGCCAAAAGACAATCCCGCGTATGGACAATGGCTCACAGAGCGCTTCACGCGTGCGTGGGTATTCGGCCGCACGTGTGAGGGGGCGTCGTTCGCAGAAAAGCTCTCCTTGGCCCTGGTCGGCTAGGGGGAGGCTCCAAAACTCTGAAGTTTCGGGTCGATCCGAGCTACGGCTTGTGCGTGGTGTTCCGCCGACGTGTCAGCTCGCCTACAGGCCGAAATCCGGAAATCTGCTGTAATGAAGAACTCTGATGCAACAGAAGGACGAATTCGAAGTATGGATGGTGAGGGAAGATGGAAAAAAAAGATGATGGGGGATGAAGAATAATCGGCGTTGATGTGGCTTCGCACCACGGTAGTTAGCCCTTCGAAAAGGGAGGGCTTCGCACCCACTTTTGAATTCTTCCACAACTCACGAAGAGAGCAGAAAAATAAAGTAGGAATTTTTATTAAACTTGAATGAATAAAAGAACTACAAGGGGTGCCTATTTATAGGGAAAACCCTATACCCCAAAAACTCGCACCATGTGCACAACCTATTACTTGGTGATGAAGTAAACTAAAATAAAAATCAAACACAGAAATCTAAAGCATTCACAATGTTCTAAATAATAACAGTAAGCAAAACCTAAAAAACGAAATCAATCCGACGAGTGGGCCACGATCACGAGATCCCATGATGGGTTTTTCTTGACTATCGGGCCCACTTTTCTGAACCAAAACTTGTCTTCTGGATAGGAGGCCCTCCCTGGACGTCGTTATCGAGCCAGATCGATGATGGGATCCTCCTTCTGTGTACATACGTGCGTAGGGGTGGTGGTGCGCGGCAGTGCGTGTGCACGATGTCCTCATCAATGGGATATTAAAAGTACCAGTTAAAACACAAACCAAGTACATATACCATAACATCCATGCATGATCCATCTAAACCTTAACCAGAAAATCAGTAACTACTCCAAACCAAAACAGATGATTATAGAAAAAAAAAATTCTGTTGTTACACAAAACAACAATATGCATGTCCAAAAACTTAGAATTGTCAACGTCGCTGCCGGGCCCTTGGGATACTGTCATTCCACGTCCTATCTGCAATGTCATCCTTCTTTTTCACCCAGTTTTCCCTTGCGTTATCAGTCACGCAAGATAAAGCGTGATCTTCTTCGGCCGCAGTCACGTCCACAGGAGATGGCGACATTTCGTCATCACTGTCTGTAATATCCTCAACTGTCTCTGAAAATCCATCATCACCACACACACGAATGAAGTTGTGTATAACACAACAAGCTATAACAATCTTTACTTGAGTTATAAACTTGAACTGTGGTGCTACACGTAGTATAGGAAAACGGCCTTTCAAGAGACCAAAACAACGCTCTATGAAATTTCGCAGCTGTGCATGACGATAATTAAAGAGTTCTTTTTTGTTAGCAGGCTTTCGTCCTTTACGATACTCATTCAAATGATATCTGACACCTCGATAAGGTGCCATAAACCCAGGAGAATGCGCATATCCCGTATCAACGACATAGTATTTCCCTACACAAACCAAGTTATGTATATTAAGGATCTGACAATTGTCATTGTCTTACTCTTTAGATGAAATAACAATAATCTGTATTTACCATGAAGAACAAGGAAACAATTTGGTCGACGGGTTAACGCATTATGCAAAACACGAGCATCAGAGGCTGAACCATCCCAACCGGCAAGCACATATACAAATTTCATATCGAACGTACAGGCTGCCATTACATTCTAAGACAGAAAACCTTTCCGATTTCAAAAGGTGGCGCTGGCTTCCTTGGCTAAATATGTGGGGATACGAGTCCCATCAAGTGTCCCAATACAATCCTATAAGAAATTTATTGCGACTTTTAGGTTATTATTTACTGTTTAGCACACATTCCATTAAATTTATTTCTGAATTAAGAATTGTTTTACCTGAAAGTATGGTAACCACAGGATTATCGGATATCTCTTTCAGAGTATGTAAACCTAGGAACTTCACATATTCGGGATACAGTCCAATTACAGCGTCAAGAACTCTATGAAAATAATGACTGACTGTTTCACCAGACCTTGAAAAACGATGGCCAATGACACGATTTCGCACATTATGGCCGATAGTGTGAAGAAACAACACCACCTGTTCCTCCAAGCTACACCTCTTTGAATCAGAAAGTAAATTTCTGTCTCTCATTAAAGAGCACAATTCGAAAAACTTGTCCCGACTCATTCTTAGCTGTGCTAGGCAGTCAGCATCACTTTTCCTAATGATTCCATTTATGAATCTCTTCCTCTCTATATTACCATGTCTAGGCGAAGCCTTTATACAGTAACGTTGATAATATTCGGCAGCTCCCATGACACACGCAGACGCTGCAATCGCCGTTAATGCAGCTGCTACTTTGTTTTCATTCCATTCACTATTGGAGGACTGATTACAGCTAGATTCACCACTATTAGACCCCATAAGACAGAAGGGTCTGTCACCTGTTATTCTTTTCAAGATTTTATATTTATTAGTGCAAATGACAGTATGACATAATTAATACAGAATAGAATTCAGGTACACAGAAGATTAGTTGATTTCAAAAATAAATTATTTTAAACATGTCAACATATTACAGTCAAGTCTCAGATATTACACATGATACATCTCCAATGAACATCTCCAAATACGACTATATCGAACAATCATCTGAGTACAGAGTTAAAATGATAAATGTGCATTTATCAAATATAGCAACGCAAATGTGATATTATCTGTTGGTCCTTCAGAGATCTATCAAGCAAATGAACATCCCCAAATAATACATTGGATACAATCAACACAGAAAATCGCAGGAAGATGCATCCTGTCAGGCATATGTGAAAACGAGATCCATGCAATTTAAATCATGCAAGAAAGAAGATAGAATATTACCTTCGACAATGAAATAACCTCTGGATGTTATAGACGCAGCCCAGAAAATTTTCAGAACTTAGATCTCTCTTCTCTTTTGAAATTTCATGGCAGAATATAAAAGACAGAAGTGTCTTTTATAAGCAACCAAGAAATGAAGTTAATTTCGGTCGAGGGAGTTCATCTCCTAACATACTCTATGACATGCACAAGTCATGTCGAAGGTGTCGGGAGGTGAATCCATCTCCGGATACTCTGCTGATACGCGGTTTACAAATAAAGATTTCGGTCTGCATGATATTGTCTCTTTCTAGGGTATAGGGGAGAACTGTCTCCACAGCCCTAATCGACTGCTCCAAGAACAGAAGGTGCATAGAGAGAATGTATATGCAGAGACCTAGAATGGATGCAACTAAAGAAAACAGTGATCGGACTTTGTCCGAGTATTGCAAACGATGGAAAATACAATACTTGGTCTTTCAAAGCCTGTGAGGATGATGAGTATACGGGAGAGGAAGGACGATTTTTTCTCAGGAAGAAACAACACAAAAGTTCATTGCATCAACGATGAAGCGAACGACGAAGCAATATACATCCCGGCTAACGTCGAAGATTCGAACAGAGAGGCACGATCTCCTCTTTCGCAGAACAGCAGACGAACGTAGAAGAGGGATTTCACGTATACAGTCGCGCAATGGTTTCTCAAGACACCGTAGGAGAGGGATTTTTTTCTTCAAAGCTGTCCCAGTGCAATGAAGTCGGTTGCACTGCCTGAGTTTGAGAAGACGTGAAAGCAATGACGCGTGCCCGCTCGTTTCAGTTCGGAGACGTACTTAGGGCGGTGAGTGTATATCGGATTTCAAATCCGATTCAAACGGACGTTAATGTAATATTTTATATTAAGACAATACTGTACGTCTTGGGCCTGCGATCCAAACACGCCCTTATGCTCTCAGAGTGATTGCCATTAACAAGTTTTTGAAAATAGTGTCTCCTCCTTTTAATATTTATTGATCTCATTTTCCTTGATTACCCTCTAGACATCACTCTCAATGATTTAACATGATCTAGATCCCTACTCTTCCCCTCTCTCATTTTTGCAAGTTTGAAGACATCTTTCTCACCCTCGCTTGTCTTGCCCCCAATCTATTGTAAAGATCTTTGTATGCTTTAAATTTAGCTTCACTTACCACTTTCTTAGCAATCTTTTTGGCATTTCTAATCCCTTTCTAGGCTTTGAAACATGTCGCTTCTCATTAATAGTTTTTTGTACACCATCATTCCACCACTAAGTTTCCTCATATGATTGGTTTTCCTCTTTAGAATTAGATACTCCTAAAACATGTTTTGCCACTTTCCTCATGCACTCAACCATATCATTTCACATAACCTTACTTCTTCCTGGACATCGCACTTTCTTTCTTCCATCAATTTATTCCTGAATAACATTATTTTCTTTTCTTTTAAATTCCGCCACCTAGTTTTTGGACACCTGTTAATTTCATTTCCTTTCTTCCATCTCATAATGTAAACATCCATAACCGTTAACCTACGTTGCACGGTCAAATTCTCTCCATGTTCCACTTTGCAATCCTTACATTTGATCGTTCTCTCGGGTGCACCTGATTCAGGAAATCGAAAACAGAATCATCCAAAAGTAAATTTCTTGGAAACAAAAGGCGTGTCTGACTTGGCTGAAGGAAGGCGACAGAAACACTCGTTTCTTTCATACGGTGGCAAACTGGCATGCGTCTAACAACAGAATAAACAACATTTTGGTGGAAGGGGTTCGAATTGAGGACAAAGACGACATCTCGTACATAATGACATTGTATTTCAGATCGCTCCTTAATGGAAAATAGTGGCGCAGACCAGAGCTTAGTGGAACCCAATTCAATATTATCTCGGAAGAAGAAGCATCTTCCCTCGAAGCCCCTTTTATGGAAGAGGAGATAAAGCGGGCCATAGACGCTCTCGGTTCTGAAAAGGCCCTAGGTCCAGATGGCTTTCTGATTGCGTTCTTCGCCCATTTCTGGAATGTGATCAAAGCTGACGTCATCGACTTCTTCAAAGAATTCCATTCTAATGGCAAGATCTCCACCTCCCTAGGGGCTACTTTTATTGCATTGATTCCGAAGATGGCAGGTGCTGTGTCTCCCAAGGATTTTAGGCCCATTAGTTTGGTGGGGGGCCCTTATAAGATTTTGGCTAAGGTTTTGGCTACTCGTCTGGCGAAGGTAATAAGGAAGCTAATTTCTGAAAACCAGTGTGCATTCATAGTAGGAAGGCAGATAGTAGATGCAGCCTTAAGTGCAAACGAAACTCTGGATTCTGGTGCTAAATCGGGTCGGAAGTATATTGCTTGCAAGCTTGATATCGAAAAAGCCTACGATCACGTAGACTGGGTCTTTCTCCAATATTTGTTAAAACGTATGGGGTTTGGGGTCAAATGGAGAGACTGGATGAAAGAATGCACAGGATTAGCTCATTTCTCCATTTTATTAAATGGCTCTCCTAAAGGCTTCTTCTCTAGTAATAGAGGCCTTAGGCAAGGTGATCCTCTCTCCCCCTTTTTATTTCTTCTGGCAGGAGAGGCCTTCTCTAGAATGCTCTTGAAAGGTCAAGAGGAAGGTCTTCTTCGTGGGATTGAAATCAATGGTTCGCTGTGCCCAATCACGCACATCCAATTTGCGGACGATTCCCTCATTTTCTCCGAAGTGTCGAATGAGAAGGTGGTCAACTTGGGTACTACCATCCGCTGCTTTCAAGCCATTTCCGGCCTCAAGGTGAATATGACTAAGTCGAAGATATATGGGATAAACATGGAATGCGAGGAGGTGAACATTCTTGCACATAATATTGGCTGCTCTGTAGATTCGTTCCCGTCTTCATTTGTAGGCTTACTGCTATGCATCGGAAAACCTCCTATCTCTTCATGGGACAAAGTCATTTGCAGATTCCAATTAGTGCTCTCGAGATGGAAGAGCCGATATTTGTCTCTTGGTGGTCGTCTCACGTTAATTAAAGCCGCCCTCTCAAACATTTCAATTCATTATATGTCTCTTCTGAAATGCTCGGCTACGGTACAAACTGAGATGTGATTTCCTCTGGCAAGGCAAGGAAATGGGCAAGAAATTTCATCTTCTAAACTGGCAGGAGGTCTACTCCCAATTGTCCCATGGTGGAGCTGGCATTAAAGACCTAAAAGATATGAACAAAGCTCTCCTTGGTAAGTGGATTTGGAGGCTCGGGACTGAAGTAGGCAGTCTTTGGTGCTCTGTTATAAGGGATAAATATGGCAGCTGCTCCGATGGTTGGTGGGTGAAAGAGTTTCCGTCTCACAAAGTTACTCACACTTGGCACGAGATCATTAGAGTGAAAAAGGATGTCATCCCAAATATTGGTTTCATTCTCGGCAATGGTGAAAAAATCCGCTTTTGGGACGATGTCTGGTTAGGAGACCAACAATTAAAACTCAGGTTCTCCCTCCTACCAGATCGCGTTGTCAAAGAAGAGGTTTGTTGCTGATTTTTTCTACGTTTCGGGGGGAAAGTTCGTTTGGACTGTTAACTGCAGAAGAAGTCTCCAAGATTGGGAGGTTTCGGAGTATACACACCTATTGGAATATCTTTACTCTGTGTCTCCCTCTCCTTCTTCAGAGGATGAAATTTATTGGAAACTAGAGAAGTCGTCCTTATTTTCAGTCCGCTCTCTCTCTAATCAGCTGCGCAAACATCAGTCTGAGCCGCATTTCAATCATTTGTTTATTTGGAAATATGATGCCCCCCCGGAAAATTCTTGTGTTTGGATGGCTGGTAGGGAAAAAGAAAATTCTCACCATAGACAATCTCCAGAAGAAAGGTATGATCCTCCCCAATATATGTCTTTGTTGTATGCGATCGGAAAGGACCGTTGATCATCTCCTGCTTCACTATCAGTTCGTTCATTCCATCTGGGTTGAGTTTATGAATAGCTTTAACATAGGCTGGTGCTTCCCCGGAACGGCAGATCAGTTTCTCTTAGCGTGGCATGGGATGTATTTTGGTAAAACGAAAACCACTATTTGGCGTATGGTGATTCTTGCAGTGTGGTGGTCCGTTTGGGGGGAAAGAAACAATAGATGCTTTAGAAATCTCTCCAATTCGGCCGGGACTATAGCGTCTTTGGCTAAGCGTCTTATCATTGAATGAGCTTTGAATGTAAAAGATCTGTCAGGTCCTGATTTCTTCTTTTTGGGCGTGTAATAGGAGGCCTGCTTTCTTTGCAGCCTCCCTTTTGTTTCCTTTTTTCTTAATGAAATCTCTTCATCTTTCAAAAAAAAAAAAAAAACATTTGATCGTTCTATCTTCTTAAGTAAAAAGAAATCTATTTGGCTTGTATATGTTCCACTTTTGAAAGTTATTAATATTCATCTAAAAAAAAAAAAAAATCTCTCTTCTTAAAGTCTGTGTTTGCTAGAGCTAGAATGTATGCCATAGCCAAGGATAACTTCTCCCATCTCATTTCTTCTCCCAAATGCACATCCTCCACAAACCCTCTTATATCCTCTACTTTCTTTTCCCACATGATCATTTGACTCTCCTACAAATATCATCTCTCCATTCAGAATTTCTTGCATCAGTCCATCCATATACTCTCAGAATTATCTCTTGATTCTATCCCCTGACCCTACTTACAGCACCTCTCTTAACACAAGTTTTATTAATAAAATCATATCACTTGCTCTCATAACATCTACAACTGTATCATGTAAATCTTTATCTACCACCATCCCAACCTCATTTCTATTATTGCCCCTTCCTATATACCAATGCTTATATCCATCAATTTCTCTAGGTTTAACTCCTTTCTACTTGGTCTCCTAAAAACAAGGTATGTTAACTCTCTTTCGTTTCATCGTATCTACTAACTCCATACTCATATGCGTCAATGTTTCTATATTCCATGAGGCAAGACGAATCATATTCTCTTGAACTAGCTTCTTTACCAGCACACATCCAAAATGGCACGGGAACCTGTGCCTACTTCTCACAGCAACTAGGCACCGATGCAGTGTTGCTTTTTTGGGGACGCCGTAGCCAACCCTTGCCCATTTCTCACTGCACCCGAGTTCTGATGCAGAACGTAGCTTACAAGGAATGCCCTTGCGTGAGTTTGGAACATCATATTGTTCAGATTCATGTTCGAAGGTTTGGTAAGTTTGATTCTGGCACTGACACAACCTCCCTCCTTTATATAGGCTGGGGACTGGCAATGAATAAAATTCCTACAAGCGCAATGTAATAGACTATTACATAAGTTGATTACAATCAAGCACTATCTAATGGACTATTACATAAGTTGATTACAATCAAGCGCTATCTAATAGGCTATTACATAGGTTGATTACAATCACACTGGTTAGATGATTGAAAACCGCATTGGGTAGATGATTCTCGTTACCTGATTTCAACATGTATAATGGGACTGCTAACCCTTCTTCTTTCGAACTGTCCATTTAATGGTCACCATGTGAACATTTGGATGCTCCAATCACTGTGATTTCTGGGCTATTATCCTTCCACATTCGGGCTCATGATTTGGACGGTGAGGGTTAGCACGCATGTATGCGATGTGGATGAGTCGCAGCACTCTAGCAAGGCATTTTGTGGTTTGATGGATACTGAATTTTCCTTTTGATTTTGCCTCTTTTGAGTTTGCAACCGATGCAACGGCTCTGATTGCTATTGATTTGTTAAACTTCTTGCAGACCGAAGCTGCAGCTAAAAGAGCTTTAGCTCTTGACGGCGCTGACATGTGAGTATATAAGCAGTTGCTCTTTAATCCAGTCTCTTCCTTTCAGTGCACATAAGTAAGAAACATGCTTAGAAATTCTATACGGAGTGATCCCCACAATAATTATGGACTATTAAGCCGGAAGGCCACCATGTGGATGGGCCACTGCCCAATCACAGTGATTGGATGATTCTGGCCACTGGTTGTTGTTGATTTTGCTTGTTGAAGTCGCACCATTATTTATTTTCCCAACTCTGGCCTAGCTAGCTACCATTCTAGTGCCTTACTTTTTGGATCTATTGCCCGTACACATGATGGCCCAGCAAATCAACAGTCTTGATCACCATACGCATGTGCAACATTAGTGGCAAGAATTACTTTATGAAACTCCATGAATGTGCATCATGACAAATTCTTTTCAGGGGTGGGTTGTTTCTAAAGATACAACCATACAAGGCCACCCGGTCCCACAAGCCGTCATCAGATTTCTCGCCCAAGATCGTGGATGGATACAACAGAATCTACGTGGGGAATTTATCCTGGGATGTAACTGAGGATGATCTGAGACAGCTTTTCTCCGATTGCAACATATCATCCATCCGTTTTGGCGAGGACAAAACAACTGGCGAGTTCCGGGGCTACGCACACATGGATTTCTCCGACAGTCCCTCTCTGACCATAGCCTTAACATTAGACCAGAAGTTGGTATGTGGACGGCCGGTGAGGATTAGGTGTGCTGTCCCCAAGAAGGAAACTGGGACCCGGTTAAGGTCAGAGTCATTTGGTGAGAATAAGAAGGCGGAGGATGGGGTGAGCACTGGCAGTGCTAAGAAAAAGAGGCGGACATGCTACGAGTGTGGTGTTGCAGGCCATTTGTCGTCGTCGTGTCCTCAAAAGCAGGCTGTCAAGGTGGAGAACTTAGGTGGCGGAAGTTGAATGCGGAAACAATCCGGTATGGAATTTCATTTATCTTTTCACATTCTTATTATTCTTTAGAAATGTGAAACTTTTTGTTCTGAGCTTGTAACTTTTGCGGTCCATGAAATTACCAAAATCCCCCAATTTTGATCTTTCTTAAATAGTAAATGGCTTAATGCAATGGGGTTTTTGGTAATTTTTGAAATGGAAGTGAGCCAGTAGGCCCTTGTGGTGGATACAGCCAACAGCGGAGGTAGGCAGTAGTTTGTGCAATGTTCGTATGACTCGGCGGGTTTCTACATAGTTCAAGCTGAGTTACAACGGAACTCAGTTCAAGCTGTAAAAGAATGAGGTGGGCCCTTTGTAACCTCTCTTCTTAGTGTGTCAGAGCTGATTCACTGTTCTTGGATACAAGCCTTTTTCCATTTCTCATTTCATTTGCAGAGATTGGCATCTATCTATTAGTTGTTGCACCCCATCTTTTTGGAAACCGAAGACATGTTTATATGCACCATTTATTCAAAATCTGAACCATTCATCAAACTTAACATCATAGAAAGCCCATTCTGCTGAAATTTCATGCCTATTGGACACCTGAGTGGGCCACAATCTTAAGCTCAATCCAGTCAGTGGTGTGCTTTCGTCCGGCAGTGATGCAGTTGTTGGGAGAAAAATGTGTAAGAACTCACTCAACGGCACCGAAACGCATCCTTGTGATGTATTTTGGTGAGAGGCCCAGTTCTCTGTTTGGTTACAGCTAACTTCTCTATTGTACTGTGTGGTGTCCATCCAAGCCATTGAATCGGATGATCCCCATCATGAATGGATCATACCTTCAATTCTCCCAATTTGAAATCCTTGCGAACGAGAAATTTTTGTGTATTTCTTCTTAACCATGTATGCCAATGGTCAAAAGCTCAAGAGTTGTCCAATTGAGGGTACAAGATGGGATTTTTTGGGCATGGTCCATCCCTGATGGGAGCCACATGTTTCATGGCCTGGATTACCAAACTAATCGGCCGAGCAAATTTGGGATGTTCCCTATTAGTTACTAATAGGAACTCGGCCTCTTTAGGGAGATATCTAGGGCCTGTTTGGATGCAACTTCGGCAAAAAGGTTTTTTTTTTTTTCCCACCAGCCAAAAACTAACTGGATTGATTTCCAGTAAGTGGGCCTTTTAGTGCTTATCTCAGATTTGTAAAAGTGCTTCCAATTGCAGAATGCAAACTGGGATTTAGCTCAAAGTTACAACTTTGTTTAGAGCGCCAATTGAGGGTGTGCCCAAACAGGCCGTGTGTGTTAAGAAAGACCATTAAGAAAACATCCTTTTGTATCCGAGTTAATATAGCCTGTGGCAACGTGTGAACCACTTGCTGATTCACAGGTTTTCCAGCTGCACTCGAGTTAGCTAGGCGGGCCTGCATTGGGGTAAGGGAAGTGGACCCTGCTTGACGTCACCAAGTTTTGTGGACCCCACCATGATGTACGTGTTATATCCGTTTAGCAAGATCATTTTAGGGCATGGGCCCAAAAATGATGCAGATCCAAAGCTCAAATGGACCGCACCACAGAAAGCAGCCGAGACAATGACACCCACTGTTGAAACCTTCTTACGGCCCACCATGATTTCTGTTTGCCATCCAACCTGTTCATTTTAGGGGTGCACACTGTTCGGTTCGGTCTGGTTCTGGGTGAAACCGGAACTGAACTGTTCCCAATGGTTCCAGGAAAACTAGAACCAGAACCAGATCATTTGCACCCTAGAACCCAATTGGAACCTGACCATAAAAACCAGTTCGGTTCTGGTTCAGTTCTACGGTTCTGGGCTTTTTATAATCTAGCCCAATTGCATGGTGTTTTTTTTTATTTTTTATTTTTTATTATAATCCAGCCCAAGCTCCTCTACTGAAAATTCGCACAGATGGTTTGTTTGATGACCCTTTCATGTTCCCAAAATGATTTTGCTGCCAATGTCGATTCGTGTTGTGATCCATTTGATGAATGGTCTAATTTTTTTATGTTAAAAAAACAAAATAAAATTTAAATATTTATTGACCAACGGGTCCGGTTCCAGGTTTGGTTCTACAGTCTGATTACCGAGAACTGAACCAAATTAACTGGTTATTTGATTTTCAGAACCAGAACCAGATCCGGCCTGGTCTGGTCGGTTCTGATCGGTTTACTAGTTCTACTGTTTCTGTGTGCACCCCTAGTTCATAAGGTCACACAGACCTGGATAAAGGGAAAACACAAATATCAACTTGATCCAAAACTTATGCCGCCCAAGAAGTTTGCAATGGTAGGTATCCAATCCCCACTGCCTTCCATTGTGTGGTCCACTTGAGCGTTGGATCTGCCTCATTTTTGGGCCATGCCCTAAAATGATCATGCAAAAAGGATGGTGGGACCTACAGAACTTGGGAGGTTGCAATCGGCTTCCAACGAGTTGACATGGGTTGGCCAGCTAGTTAGATAAGTCTCAAAATAGACCTTTGAACGATCATAAATTGCATCACCTGATTGCAGTGTCTTGTTATGGTCCCCACCGTCTATCACGGGTGGACCACACAAGTAGATTTTTCCAGAAGGGTTACTTCCTGCCCAACAGACCCGTCGCAGCCTAGCCTGGCTGTGCGTGATGTAACAGCTAGGACTTTAGACGAGTCGCACGCTATTCAAATATTAGACTTTGTTTGCCATGGTCTTTCATACAATTCACTGGGCCCGGCATGGCAGAGCTGGTTAGACAAGTCTCCATGAAACCGTTGGATTACATGACCTGCTCACGCTGTCACGATAAGGTCCCTACCTACCGTCTATCACGGGTGGACCAAAACAACTCCCTGAAATATGGAAAATTTTCCAAAAAGGTCCACTTCAGGTGTAATGTATCAAGTGGCAGCCCGGGGGTTGTGTGATATAACAGCTACGACAACCGGGCCGGCTGTGGAACTATTCAAAATTTTGATTTTGCCTGGTGTGGTCCATTAAAAAGTCATGCCATGTGCTGGGCCCAACGTCGTCAAAGGTATGTAACGTGCCGGATTCACCTAGATTTTCTTTGACGTCTATGTCACTGAGAAGCAAAGAAAATGACTAGTCTACCTTGATGTTAGCTTGCATGTGAGGACTCCCTTTTGGTTTTCAACTTTTGAAACTCGTATCCAGGTAAGATGACTGAGTCATTGAGTTGAGTTGAGGAGTGTTTCTGATATCGGACTGAGTTAGTCGGAAGAGCGAGTTTCAAGATACTCAGGCTTGAAATCTGAGTTGATTTGACTCAGACAAGTTTTAGGTCGTGTCAGTGAGTTTTAGAACTATTATTTAAAAGTCATAACGAAGTCAGGAAGACTGAGTCATCACGATGACTTGATGATTTTGATTTCGAACTTGAGTTAATTCTATAAGAGTGAGTTTCAAAGAGACTTAGTCGTACTCTAACTGAGTCAGGTTGACTCGACCAAGTTAACTACTGTTAGAACTTGTAACGAGTTGAGACAGCTGAGTAATCAAGCTGACTATACATGGAATCGGATTCAAGAGTGAGTTTCCAAGAGACTCAAACTCGAAATCTAACCGAGTCGAGTTGACTCGTCCGAGTTTTAGGTCAAGTCAGCAAGTTCTAGAACTATTGTTTAAAACTTGTAATGAGTTGAGAAGACCAAGTTATTGAGTTGAGTTGACTAGCCTTTCCAATATCTAGTGGTATCAATCTCAAGAGTGAGTTTTCAAGAGACTCAACTCGAAATATAACCGAGTCGAGATGACTCGTCCCAGTTTCGAGTTGAGTCAGCAAGGTTTAGAACTACGGTTTTAAAAATCATTTAATTCAAGGAGGTTATTTTGGGCTGGGTTGGCCCAGGCCAGCTCAATAGTAGCTTTTTTGCCGGAGACTCCTGTGCTAGTGCACCACCATTTGAAAATGGCAGTAACTCATAATCATTTACAGATCTCATATACGGCCATCCAGGCCTTCCAAACTGTAGGAAAATTTGTGGATGGAGCGTATCTCGAGAAACCACACTGATCAAGCAATCATAACCAACCAATTGATGGTCACGAAATGGATGGACGAAATTAAAATAGTGATTCGTCCAAATTCTAAGGCCAAAATCGGATGGGTACTATCCTTTGCTTTGTAATGAATGGTTTATACTGTATTATCAAATTATCAATTTGATCTGCGATTTGATTGGTCTAGATGGTCTTAGTGGGCGATGGAAGAGTCACCACCATTTCTAAAAATACAGTTGGCTTCCGCATACGCTCATCTTCACAATCTCATTAAAATTCCGTACACATCGACCGGTTGGCACGTGACCTATCTGTCTGATGCGGTTATGAAGTGTGCTCATGTGTCGCGGGCTGTTGCGGGGCCCACATCGACTTTTCATCAGATCCACCCGTCCATTAGACGCGACTTACATGTTAGACTATGTTGCCAAAAAATCAGTATGAACGCAATCTCAAGTGGGGCACACCACAAGGAATAGTTGGAAGGCGACACCCAAACAATAAAACATTCCTCAGTTTGTAGGGCCCACCATGTTGTATATATGCGATCTAATCCATTCATTAGACGAGACCCAGTAGGATGAAGGGATCAGACGATTCGGAGACCCATGTGGGCTACACCACGTGAATTTACACTGTTCCCCACGTTTTGGACCAATAACTTTCGGGTCCGCCTGATTTTTGGTTTCTACGGTGATCATGAGTGGGAGAACACGATGGACGGAGTGGATCGGATGCACAGTTGAAGTAAGCCCCACAGTACCGTTACCACCTCTGCTGTTATTGCCGTCCTAGTCACAGTGATTGTCGCTTTCCCTCGTCAGATTGATGGTGGGTCCACAGATCCGTGTGGCCCAATAAGAAGATAGTGATCAGTGGTGCAGGAGCCTTTCATTGTCCTCGATAAGGTTAGGTGCGAGTTGTGGCCTACCTGGCACTTCAGTAACATGATACTCTCTGATTACTGTTGTACGCTACAGGAAGTGCGGACCAGTCCTTTTCTTGCTTTTCAGAATGTCTGATACTCTGGGGGTGTGGGACGGATAATACGCTGTCACTTAAAAATTGCTTACGTAGCATGCAAGTCAAAACTAAAACTGCCATGACTATCAGTTTAGATGTATCATCAACTAAAAGTTACAGTTATTTGAGTACCTTGCCATCAGATTGGTAGATATTTACTGGACGGTTAAAATGAAAAATATCATACGGTCCTATTTTATTATATCCACGCCGCCCATCCGTCTTGCCAGCTTATTTTTGGGGTGGTTCAAAAAATGAAGCAGATACAAATCTCAGGTGGACCACACAGTAGGGATTGAATTACCGCCATTAAAAGCTTATTGGGGACCGCACAAGTTTTGGATCAAACTGCTATTTTTGTTTTCCCATCATCCGGATCTGTGTGACCTTATCAACAGGTGGATGGGAAATCAACATTATGGCGGACCCTAAGAAGTTTTTAATGATGGATATTGAATGACCACTGTTTCTTGTGGTGTGGTCCACCGTAGATTTGTATCTGTATGTACGCCCGGACTCACCCAAGATGGTGCGGCCCTCACCGTAGATTTGTATCTGTATTTTACATCCATGAACTCTCCATTATTAAAAACTTTACAGGACCTATGATAAGGTTTCCTATTTATTTGCCATCCAACATGTTAATGAGATCACACAAACTTAGATAAATAGAAAAAATATATATATATATCATATTGATCTGAGACTTTTTGTAAGGAGTTTTTAATGGTACAATCATCACTATTTCCTATGATATTGTCCACCTGAAATTTGGATCTATTTCATTTTTTACCTCATGCCCTAATATCATAATGTAAAACGGATTGACCACATGGATGCAGAAGGCATACATTGAAGGTGGGCTCCACACCAAGGGTCACACCATCACGAGTTCTTAAAAAGATACTTGAGACAAATTGTGTGCCATTTTCTGAATCTCTAACTAAATATTAAGAAGGAAGATAAATTATTTTCAGATTCAATAATCTCATAGATACGTAATATAATATGAGAATTTGTTCATCTACAGATTTACAGGTTTTTGACAATGACATGCCTCACAAAATTATTATCACAACGGTAATTGCAAGAGGGTAGAGATAAAAGTATGAGCTCTAATGAATCCAAACCGAGTGTAAAAAACACTAGGCTCTTTAGGATCATAGCGAGGACGCGTACATGTACCTGATAAAGCAACGAAATAGCCTTACAATCCAGGCCACTCACGTGTGAACAGTTTCACACCAGCCTGGTGGAGATTTGAAGTCAAATTCGTATAGCGAGACCTCGGCCTCTTACCACAAATCCAATGAATATTTTAAAGAAAGTTTTCACATATAATATATTTATTTTTTTAAAATAAATATTTTATCTTTAAAAATTATAAAAACACACCATAAGATTGCATCAATTTAAAACATAGCCTCTTGCAAAGATCAAATGGTCTACCCAAGTGAGCCATGGCGAGTGTGTGGGACATGTGACTTACATATGGTGCACCCATTGAAATGAAGCTGGTCCACTCATCAACTTCGCCAGATGAACAATTTAAAAACATTGCCAACTATATTTGACTGTTTGTTTCGCTCATTACCATAATAATATATAGAAAATAAACAATAACTATAAATTACATGTCTTCTCTCAGTAACAACATTAATCACAATAGCTTTTTTTAAATATTATTTGATTTATCTATAGTAAAATTAAATACATTATTTTAAAATTAAATCATTATTAAAATAAATTGATATTATTATTGGATCGAGATTTTTACCATAATCACATGCAAATGTATAATGATTACAAATTAAATATTTGTTGAATTTATCTATATTATTTGACCAACCATTCCTATGTTTAGTTTTATAATAGTAAAATAGTAATATTAATTTAATTACTTTATATTATTAGAGAAATTAGCAAAACAAATAGGTCTGTTTACATCTTCCAACAAATATGGTAGTAATTTAAAAGAAATGTGTAATGATTATAAATTACTTATCTCCCAACAATATCTATATATGACCCTTGATTCATTTTTCTTTATAAAATTATAATAATAACATTTTTATATTATTTAAACATCAAATTATTATCAAAATATATTAATATCACTGTTTGGATTGAAAATTTTCACAGCCATAAAAAGTATAATGTTTATAAATTCTTTTATGCATCAGCTAAATTTAGTCGATGATACGTTTGATTTAACCATTAACACTTACATTAGTGGGATAATTGGCAAAATAAATTGGCCTTCGATATACATGCATGGCCATCATGTTAAGTGGAACTTTATTATTTATCCGACATGTCATGTTCACGGTGGGACCCACCTTATGCACTGCTCGATGCATGTGAACTCTGGAGCTAGCAGATATTAGTAAAAACTTGGCTGTGAGATTAAGGGACAGTGTTTCCTTTTGTTGAATGTGGGGACAGATAAATGATCGGTCAAGTGGTTTCTAAGCTTCAAGCCTTAATCGGCCTTTTAGATGTTGTTGCCTCGTCTGCCGAGTCAACTTTCATATATCTTATATATTATGGCTCCTGACTCTGTAAGTCTCGGTCGGGGTTCATTCCTTGCAACTCGAGCTGAGTCTCTCCTTGAGGCATTTAGTTCTTTTGCCTCGGTCAGGCTTGTTGCCTTGGAATCCGGGGCCGTGTTAGTAGAGTTGGTCCATTCCATAACTGGGTATCTGGATTTGTCATATTTTTTCCCAACAATTACAAATTAAATATTTGTTGAATATATCTATATTTGACCAACTGTTCCTGTGTTTAGTTTTATAATAATAAAATAGTAATATTAATTTAATTACTTTATATTATTAGAGAAATTAGCAAAACAAATAGGTCTATTTACATCTTCCAACAAATATGGTAGTAATTTAAAAGAAATGTATAATGATTATAAATTACTTATCTCCCAACAATATCTATATATGACCCTTGATTCATTTTGCTTTATAAAATTATAATAATAGCATTTTTATATTATTTTAACATCAAATTATTATCAAAATATATTAATATCACTGTTTGGATTGAAAATTTTCATAGTTATAAAAGCTATAATGTTTATAAATTCTTTTATGCATCAGCTAAATTTAGTCGATGATACGTTTGATATAACTGTTAGCACTTACATTAGTGGGATAATTGGCAAAATAAATTGGCCTTCGATATACATGCATGGCCATCATGTTAAGTGGAACTTTCTTATTTTTCCGATATGTAATGTTCATGGTGGGACCCACCTTATGCACTGCTCGATTCATGTGAACTCTAGAGCTAGCAGACATTAGTAAAAACCTGGCTGTGAGATTAGGGGACTGTGTTTTCTTTTGTCGAATGTGGGTGACAGACGGCTCACCTGCCCATCTCAATTGAGAGCGGTCTGCCTACTAAGTATGGGTAAACTTTGTGGAGCCCATCATCATGTTTATGTCTTATCCACCCCGTTCATTCATTTTTCCAGTTCATTTTAAGGCACGATCCGAAAATTAAATCATATCGGAAGTTTAAGTGGACCACACCACTGAAAACAATGGAAATTTAACATCTACTGTTGAAGTTTTGGATCAAGCTGATATTTCTATTTTTAACTTCATCAATCATCCATGTCTATATGATCTTATAAACAGGTTAGATAACTTGTAAACATCACTGTAGGCTTTAGGAGTATATCAATGGCTAGCATCATTGTCCCCATTATTTCCCATGGTGTGGTTCAACCGAGCTTTAGATGTGTTTTAATTTTTAATTCAAACCTAAAATGAGCTCATAAAATAGATGAACGGTACGGATAAAATACATACATCACTTGTAGGCCCCACAGAGTTTACACTGAGTTTCATCCGGTCACATGCGACAATCCACGCTGTGCGCCATGTCTTAAATAGCCATCGACAAAATGCACGTGTGCCCGTAAATCAGGGCAGGTTTCCGATATCACGAGGCTGATAATAGGTGTGAAGCCTCTTGTACCACCGCCGATAATGTGGACTACCGACACTTGACATAAAGACGAAGTTCTGACCGTCCAACCAATCCAGCCGACTTGAGTCCACCACGTGTCATAATCAAAGAGAATGACGAGATTTTGATCAAAAGAGGAAAAATACAAATGCTGCAAAGCAATACTAACAAACACTGCCACACAAGTTGTGGATTTTTGTAAAGCCGATGATAAAACAAAGCAGAAATTTCCAATTTTTACAGTTAAACAAGTCAGTTCAGCTGACTACAGCGTAGTAAAAAAAGGTCGCCACTTGCAATTCCACACCGACATCCGTACTGTGGGCCCACCATGATGTATGTGTTTTATCTACACCATCCATCCGTTTTGACAGCTCATTTTAGGGCATCATCCCAAAATTGAACATTATCGAGAGCTCAAGTGGACCATACTTCATGAAAGAGTGGTGATTGAATGCCTACCTACCGTTGAAAACCTCTTGGGGGCCACATAAGTTTTGGATCAAGGTGATATTTGTCTTTTACCTTCAGAAAGGTCTGTATGACCTTATGTACAGGTTAGATGACAAATAAACATCACTATGGATCTTAAGAAGGTCTCAACGGGTGGATGTCACTATACCCTCTGTTTCCTCTGGTGTGGTCCATTTGGGTTTTGGATATGCTTCAATTTTGAGGTAATTCCTTAAAATGATCTGAAAAAACGAATGGACGGTGTGGATAAAACATATACATTACGATGGACCCACAAAGTCTTGCCACATGGATTTCGGTGCTGGCAGGGTCACCACGCAGTCGGCTACCGTAAAAAACCTAGTAGAAATGGGGCAAACTACACGTGGCACAAACGTACCCCAATCTGAACTGTCAAATGTAGAGAACAATTCAAGTGAGTAGAAAATTAAAAATCATGCCTGAAGGGGTGATTCTAACTGTCAGATTAGTGGCAACCAAACGCACGGTAAAAATGAAATAGCAAGCTCTCCAATTTCAGCTAACGATTATCTATATCAAATGTTAGGATTGTACAATCGATCTGCTCCTGGGCTCCACATCTAGTGGGGACAACGAATTGGATTGAGTCACATGTCTGTCGTTTGTACAGTAACTGTGGGCAGGTGTATGGGTCGTTATCCTCCTGTAGAAAATCAAGCATGAAATCGAACATGCATGAGCCAAGTGCTTGGTAGAATATGACGCTTGATGGAAGTTAATACAAGGTTTGTAAGTGACGGCTGTTCTGCCCTATTTCTGGCTACTATGGGAAAGTCAGTGAAGGAAGGATGACATGTGTCCCTACTAGAAAAGTAAGTGGATATTATTTTTAAAAAAGATTTAAAGTGTTTTTCTAAGGTCTAATTCTAGACGTTAGTGAATAGTTGGCGGAGCATCGGAGTAGATATTCAAATTATTTAAGACATAAAAGGTGACTAAAGACAATTAAAACAAAATTTTAACTAGGAAAGTGAAGTAAGCAGCTGGGAGGCATTCAGAAGCACAACCATCACGAAGAGAGACATACTGATTGCAGCAATGTACGAGGAAAGAAGGATTTAAAAAAACTTTTGGACTACAGTGACCATTGCAGCAAAGTACGAAGTATATGAAGAACAAGCTGCAGCAGTAATTTATAAACAGCAGAGGAACGTGTCAGACAAAAAAAAATTCCAATCCAACATAATAGCCAATCAAGCCAATTTTTTTAAGTTACTTTATCTCAACATATCCTGAGAGTAGAGTAATCCAGTAGCAAGAAATTTTAACCGTAATATCTAGTTATAATGTAAGTCTACGCTCATATATTAGATTTGTGTTTTATCTAATATCATGCAGTTTTTTTATTTTTTATTTTTACACACGCACACACTCACGCCAGTGGAATTTCACCACCTATGGGTACTCGAACCCTTGACCGGGAGTTGAAACTCTTAGAGTCTACCACCCGAGCAAGAGTAAGGAGCCCCAATATTATGCCGTTCTTTCAAGACGTACATTCTTGAAGTTGCTCTTAGTGATTGATTATAAGTTTTTCTTTTTGTTTGATTTGCATTGGTATTTTGAAAGTCTTTTTTTTTTTTTTTTTCTTTTTCTTTTTTCGTGGAAGACACAAAGTGGCTCATCTCCAGTGAAAGAATCCCACTCTTCGATTATTGCTTGATCATTATCAAATTTTGCAAGTGGCTAAGTAAGCAATAGATCTTCTCAGAATTTTGTTATATACGTTCATATTGGATGTATCTGTTTATTTTGACACTTTCGGTCAAAGTTAATCGGTTTGGGTCGAGCCATTGTATCGATTCTTACATGCTAGCACAATTGTAAACAAACCGAGTGACTAATATTTTTCGTCATACTTGGTGGGACTACAAAGTACTTGTCAGTCTATTGGTGTGACTTGATTTAAATTTCAAAAATCAATGCATATTCTGAACTTACCATTCTTTTTTATAATTGACATTATGTTCGAAATCCATTCAGCATATTTGATGGGTTTAATAAAATTTGCTTTCAAAAGCCGCTCAATTTCTATCTTGATCTTTTGTGTTACTTCAACTGCCATTCACCTAGGTGGCTGCTTACGTTGTCGATATCCCTCTTTTATGAGTAACATATGTTCAACCAGATGTCTGTCTAATCAAGGCAACTCACAATAATCCCAAGTCAAGTAATCAACAAACTTTTTAAGTAAATTAAGGAGTTCGACTTGTATTTGAGAATATATCAATCTACTAATAAAAATAAATTCGGGATATTATTTTGTCCTTGAATTTATTTATATTAGAGGATCTTGAACCTGAATATGAGAATCCTTCAATTTCTCTAGAGCTGGTTTTAAATCATTCATTTTAATACCATCTTCAGTTTCCTAGTCAACCGGTACAATTATGTCTGCAATATTAACAAAACACTCGTTATCATGATTTCACAAACTCTCCTCGAGCTTTATACTTTGACCGTGAACTCGGCCTTTACCAATAATTATTTTATCATGGAATTTCTTCCATAATCTATTGAATCACTCAGCCTAGCCATGAAATTCACTCCAAGTGAACGAAGATATATAACGTCTCAAAATGTTGGGTCATTGTAAGAGTCGACTTTCAATAATGAATTTTTCAAAAGGGAACCCTAGTTCGAACATTATGAGATAATATCATCTTTCATTTTCACATTGGCATTTATTAAATATCCTATTAAAATGAGCATTTTTATATTTCTTATACGCCTCTTCCATCTCCTAATAGTATTTAGCAACAGAGATACCTCGTCAGAATTTAGTTTTGTAATACTTCTCAAAGTCCACAGTTATAACATCCGTGTTTTCAGGACCTGAGTATATGATCTATTTCCCAAAAACCCGAGTGTTAACCTCGAAAGTTCAGTGTAAATTTGAACCGTTTAACATTAATCAGAGTTAAAAATAACAAAGTTAGAGTAAACCATGCATTATAATAAAACATTCCAACCATAATGAAAATCTAAATATAGCACCTATACAGGACTTATACAATCTCAAATAGCAAAGTTCATGTAAGAAAAAAACAGGAGTCTATCAACTACAAGTGGAGCTCAATATGGGCCGTAGGGACCCCGTCTAGCTCCTTAGCTACCGATTTGCTCTAACAATCCAATGAACAACATCGGCTCACTCTACACCTGCATCAACTGTTACGATTTGATAGTGTCAATGGCTATCGCAGTGAGGAGCGCCCTCTAAGATTGTACACTCATCATTTATAATCTAGTATAAATTGCAAGTCATGAGGATAGATATATTAAACAGGGCAATTCATGAGCATACATTTAAAAATTATGTCCATCAACATAGTCTCATCATAAGCAAAGTATAATAGTAATCGCAATGCAAGGAAATATGTCCAGATAATCAAATAATTAACCATACAACTTTCTATTACACCCGAAAATCACGTTGTACGTGAACTCCACAAGATGACTAGAAAATTGATAAGCGAACTTCAGCTCAACCCGAAAATCATGGTACAAGTGAAATCCATAAGGTGAATAAGAAGTCGGCCTTTAAACCTCTACTTCACTCGGGAATCATATCGTACGTGAACTCCGCGAGATGACTAGAAAATTGATAAGCGAACTTCAGCTCCACCCGAAAATCATGGTACGACTAACAACGCAAGATGAAGAGACAAACAACTTACAAATCCTAGATCACCTGAAAATCATGTCATACGTGAACATCGCAAAATGGCTAGAAAATCAATAAACGAACTTCAGCTCCACCTGGAAATCATGATACGACTGAACATCACAAGATGGCTAAGAAGCAACGAGATATATGAATGTAACCATCAAGCCACAAGAGGGCATCAATAATCCATCAATGCCACCAAGGCAATTAGACGATCCAAGCAACGTAGGCAACATACGGTCCAAGCCATGTAAGGTAACCATAGACTGCAAGATGGTAAGAGCCTAACATGTTCCATTCAGTCCATAGGATAATCATAAATGACCCCATTTAATTAATTAACAAACCCTACAACTTGAGATAACATGTGGCAACCAGTTCATTCATGTTTGCTAACATTAAAGAGACATAACAGTTGTTCATTTCATGGTTCAGTCACACAACATATTGGCAAAATTATATAATAAGACAAGTAAACTATGAGAGAATTTATAGATACTAAATTCATGGAATTAAAGTATCATTTATGCCCAGATTGATGAATTAAAGTGGGAAGCTCAAAGGGTGAGTCCTCACCTTAGAACGTAGATTTATTTCTTGCTTGGTTGGAGATCATCAAAGGACCCAAGATACTCAATTAACCTAAAATGTCACATGTCAATGGTTATGATAGAGCAGGTTTAAATGCGCCCAAATGATTAATGTTCTTAATGCATACCCAGGTTATATTCAAATTGGCGCAACTAGGTAAACTAAAACGTAATTTAAATACGAGAATGTGAAATCTCAAATTCTAAGACCATTTAGCTATAACGAGCATTCTACATAAAGTGGTGCTCGCTTACCAAAATCCAAGTCAACCTAGATCTAGCTTGGCTCAAAATGATCTATCCTTCTCCACGAAAATGATCTGATCAACATTATTCACATACTTACAACTAAGAAACTAATTAAATATTTAATTACATTAAACCAGGATTAATCATTATAAGAAGATAAGTTAACTCACCTCAACCTTTATCAAACCCACTTGGGTTGGGCGAGCTTCAATCGAGTAGACTAATTGGCCCACTCACTCTCCTTTCTCCCCTTTTCCCTTCTTCCTTTCTTCCTCCCTTCTTTCCTTTGTATGCTGGGATGCCCAACAAAGGCCTAGACCGGCTCAACCCAGTCAAATTCGGATTCAGCCGAGTTGACTCGGCAGCCACCCAAAACCACTCTCTTTCTCTCTTGTTCTCCTTCCTCTCTCTCTTTCTCTCTCAACCACTCCCTCTCTTTTCTTCCCCTTCTTCTTCTAATCTCCCCCTCTTTTTTTTTTTTTTTTTTATATATGTATATATATATGTATGTATGTGTGTGTGTGTGTGTGTGTGTATATATATATATATATATATATATATATATATATATATATATATATAGAATATCTAGCAACGTCTGGACCAAGGCCTAGACCCAACTTGGCAGCGAGTCAGGGTGCTACTCGCACCCACACACTCTCTCTTAGCCCTTTCTTCCCCTGCTTCTTTCTCTGCTTCTCTTTTTCTCTTTTTTTTTTTTTTTTCTCCTAGATGTGATTACCAGGACCTGGACGAGGCTAGGCAGGGACCGAAACTACTAGCACTAGAACTGGCTCGACCGAGTCAGCTAGTGCGGCAACACGTCTCGAACAAGCTCTCCCTTTTCTTCCTTCTTTCTTTCCTGGTACCTCTTCTCTCCACGTTCTTTTTCTTTTCTTCTCCAATCTGCATAGACTATTGCAGGGATGGCCCACCTATCAACTGATCTGAGATTTGGGGCTGCGACAGGAACTAATGGCTGAATTTCCAGCATGGAAAACGACCCACCATTAATGGCGGATCATGATCATCCACACCTTTCTTCAAAATGATGCCTAAGGATGGTGCAAATAGGTCTGTGGGAGCTTGGAATATGATTAAAACGAAGCTCGGTGGAGGTTTTCCTGGTGGTTTGAGCTCGGAAGGAAACGATGAGTTTCTTTGGAGGTGCGGCTGTAATAACCAAAGAAGGAGGCCCTAATCCGCGTGAAATGCATCGGATGGCTAAGATAACACCACATGGATGGCCGAGATTGGAAGAGAAGGGACTCACGCGGATTGCCAGCATGGAGCTTTCCATTTTTGGAAAGAGAAGAAACACAAACAGCTCATTTTCACCGGAGTTTATGCTCGCACATGTGCGAGGAATCACATGAAACTAGACAGGGTTTGCACGAGTTTGGGTCCTTTACAACATGGACGGTTTGGGGCCATGATTCACGAAAACGGACTCTGTCCGTCCGTCTGTCCTTGGCGGACGAAATTTCAAAAAAGGAAGGAAGAGGGAAATCCTTTCCTCTTTCGGGCAGGCACGGGTCAATGCTCATCTAACCGTGCCAGTGGCCTGGTGCTCCACGAGTACATCCACACGGTGTACACACTCCACACAAAAGTGGGGTACACACATTTTGTGATCCAATCCGCCCCGTTCATCTGTTTTGTCAGCTTAAAATAGGGCCCAGTACGAAGAATAAAGCAGATCCATGACTTAGGTGGGCCATACTTCATCAATTCGAGCTACCCAATCGATTTCAGTCAATCCGACGGTCTGACTATTCCAAATTTGAACGTCATTGGTAGAAAGTGTCTTAGGGACTGATCATTAATCTAGTAACCCTTACTGGGCCCGATGTTCATGATCTAACGTTCTATGGGTTTTTGTGTTTAGTCAACGTCCACGATCAATCCAATATTTGATATTATAATCCGATGGTTAGATTCTCACAGAATTACTCCTCTACGGCCCTACGTATTGTATTGTTTATTCGAAGTACATATACTGTATAATTCCTCATTTAATAGTTGAATTATGTAAATGGATTATCGTGTGGACCACGATTCTCGATTAGTGTATCTAAGTGACAATCTGATCAATTCCAAACCTGACCATTAGTGATCCTTGGAGTTTGATATTGTTTGTCAGTGGACGGTCTAATCTGTCTATTGAGGTGATTTATAGGGATGGATCGCCCAAATATTGATTGTAAGCCTAACGAATGATAAATCTTATGACTTAAGTCTTGAAACTGATTCTTTCACAACTTAATCACCCCAACGGGATGTTGTCTGACGTTTTATTCCAATTAGGTTCCTAGAATTAAGCCTCATGAGATTCGATGTGGTTCTCTAAGTGGTGTAATGGTCCATCGTAAAAATAAATGGCTGGATGGCTTAATCTTTGCCCCTAACTACCAACTCAAGTTAGAACGACAGCGAGCGTTCAAACGAATTGAGTTTTTGTTAACTCTAACCTAGGTCCTCATAGTAATACCTGAGTACTGAGAAGTATGGGGTGTTACAACAGTAGCTTTGGCTAAAGAGGAAATACTTGAAGCAATTCGACCAAATGTTGCAGGTAGAGCAATGTAAGGAGTTATAAGATGTCCAAGCTCCTAGATCTTTAAAATGGTCGAAAGAATTTTGAGCTTTAGGATTGAAGTTGTTTAAGATATAAAAGGTAATCAGGAGCAACCAAAACAAAACCTTGATTGACAAAAGTGAAGCAAGCAGTCAGGAGGCATTCAAAAGTACAACCGACGTGAGGAGAAACATACTAAAAGAAAGATCTAAATATTTAAAAAAATCTAGAAAGGCATTTGAATTATTGTAAATGTTGTAGTAATGGAAGAAGGATATGAAGAAACAAGGCATTTGAACTATTGTAATTGTTGTAGTAATGGAAGAAGGATACGAAGAAACAAGCTACATCAGGAATCTATAAATAGTAGAGAAACGTAATAGGGGTAAAAAACCTATCCAACATAACAACCAATCAAATTAAATCTATTAATTTATTTTATCTTAGTTTATCCTAAAAAACCTATCCAACACAACAACCAATCAAATTAAATCTACTAATTTATTTTATCTTAGTTTATCCTAAGAGTAATCGTAATCAAATTGTGGTAATTCTTTGTCATGATCTTTAATTATAATTCAAATCTATGCTCTTGACTAATGTTTTATCCAATATCAAGCCAAGAGACTTTTTTTCCTCTTGTTTGATCTACATGAGTTAAAGTAGATCATTTTCAATCGAGTTGTTACATCTGTTGGGGACAAAAATACTAAGACCAGTGACTCGGATCTGGTTCCTCGGCTTGGGAAGCACTACGTCGGATCCGAGGCAGGGCACGTCGGATCCGAGGCGGGATTGAGAGCTCCATAAACCGAGACGAAAGTTAACTCGCCTCGGACGAAGGACCAGAAATCCGAGGGTGCATCGGGCCGACCCTCGTAAATGAAACCCACCGGAGGACAACAGCGACATCGATTTCGTTCCGAACATTTTGGGATAAGATCCTCGATCCCGAAGTCCGCGGATCGGGCGAAGATCGCGGACGAGCGCCACTCGATGTCCGTGATCCTAGGAAGAGAATCCTCTTTCGATTACATGATATCGGAGAAGAATCCTCCTACGATTAAACGCTTAAAGTTATAAAAAGGAAGCTTTCATCATCTAAAAGGTACGCACAAATTTCTCACCCAAGCTCCCTCAATCTTTGTAAGACCCGGATTCCTAGCTGACTTTGGCATCGGAGGGTCCCCTCGCTCTAGCCGGGGTCTCCTTTGTCTTCTTCTTGTGCAGGGTGATCGAAGGTCTACGAGAGGATCAACCAGATTTTCGCATCAACGGTTTGGCGCCGTGCTGGGAACCGTACAAGAAAGCCATCCCATATTCCTTTGTTGCATCCCATGGTGATGACTAGAAGAACGGTCCCAGAAGAAGATCTAAATGAGATCGCGGCTACGGGGCCAACAGGTCCAGTCGCGGTCTCCGCAGTCCAAAACCTACCCGCCAACCGCCAACGAGGAGCGACCAGAACGAGCAACAATCAGCGAAGTCGGAACGATGGGCGGTTGGATCAGGAGGTCCAAGAAATCCGATCCGATATGAATATGATGAAGCAGATGTTAGAACGAATGTATCAGCGGCAAACGCAGCCACTCCCGCCTCCTCGGGAGAAACGGCACACGTACCGACCATAACGTGCGTGGGCCGATCCTCAACTTTACGCACCTCGGTCTTTTTGGGCCGAGCCAACACCAAGGCAACCTGAATCCGCCGTGAGCCAACTCCATAGCTGATCGGCCAATGCGTCTCGCCCCAACCGACCTTCGGCACGAGATAGAACGAAGAAGGCGCATCCGACCTCCCGAAGAAGGCACGGCAGAAAGTAGAACCGTGGAAAGCCGATATTCAAAACTTTAAAAGAGAAGTGCGGGAAGAAATGGCGAAAGAAATGGCGGATATGAAGCATAGTCGGAATATGCATCCAACCGGATACGAGGCAAAGGCGTCCCCTTTGTGGACTCGGTAATGGCGGCTCGGTTGTTCGAGAGGTTTCGGTTACCTCAAATCACTCCCTTCACCAAAGCAAACCGACCCAACGGAGCATATCGAATGCTTCAGAACATATATGGAGCTCCATGACGCCTCGGATGCAGTGATGTGTCGGGCCTTTTCTCTTACATTGACTGATGTAGCCAGACTGTGGTTCAAACAGTTGAAACCAAAGTCCATCAGTTCATTCGCTGAGCTGAGCGACGCCTTCCTTACGAACTTCATCGGCGGAAAAAAGAAATTGAAGCCCCCCGCACATCTGAACAACATAGTTCAGAAGCAGGGAGAGCTGCTGAAAGATTACATAAAGCGCTTCAATTTCGAGTCCCTTCAGGTTCGGAAACATTCGGAAGAGACGGCTCTCAATGCGCTCATGTAAGGAGTTAAAGATAAGCCATTCCTGGCATCTTTAGACAAAACTCCGCCCGATACTCTGGCAGAGTTTATGGCACGGTCGGATAAGTATGCCAACGCTGAAGAAACGCGAATCCTGCGTGAAACTAAAACCTCGGTCAAAGAGTCGGTCAAAAAGGAAGCCGACTCGACCGGGGGAAAGAAACGCAAGGATGATCAAGCGCATAATGAGCGAAGATCCGGAAAACGACCAGATCGCAGTTTTTCCACATACACCCCCCTGAACAAAACTCAGGAGCAAGTATTGATGGAAATCAAAAGCGAAGGTTTCGTTCACTGGCCCAATAAGCTCAAAGGCAATCCGAATCGGCGGGATAAGGATAAATACTGTCACTATCATCGTGATCATGGGCATAACACGAGTGATTGCCGTCATCTAAAAGAAGAAATCGAGCGACTCATAAAGGACGGCCGACTCAAAGAACATGTGGTTAAAGCTGCGGAAACTGAGGGACGCCCGACCGAGAATCAGCCGATGGAAGAAATACGGACAATTATCGGTGGTCCGCGAGGTGGGGCGACTCGAACAACGCCCGAGAAAGAACCATGCAAGAAAACTTAGTCGACCAGGATGCCGAGCTTATGGTTATAGGGCGGCCGTGAAAAAGAAGAAAAGGGAAAAATATTGTCTTTCGTTCACAGAGGAAGACGCCCGAGGTATCTATCACCCCCACGATGACGCACTGATTATCACTCTGACTATCGCCAATCGGAAAGTGTTCCGGATACTCGTTGATACGGGGTCATCTGCTGACGTGCTATTTACTCAGGCGTTCAATAAAATGGGAATCGAACGATCTATGTTACGTCCAGTTCGGACCCGCTAATCGGGTTTTCCGGGGGACAAGTATTGCCTGAAGGAATTGTCTCGCACCTCACTGCCGGCGGTACCCACATCGAAGACGATGATGGTGGATTTCTTGGTCGTCGATCAACCTTCGATACAACGCCATACTCGGCCGACCCTCTCGAGTCTCCTTCGGTAGTGGTATCCACATACCATCTCTCACTAAAATTCAATCCAGTCGGGAGTAGGAGTTGTCAAAGGAGATCAACAAGATGCAAGGCGTTGTTACATGATAGCCGTGAAAGGATCAGCCGACAAAAATCCAATCGACGTCTCAACGATTGAATCGTTGGACCCTCGGGGCGAGAGTCATGAACGAGGACAGCCGGTTGAAGACCTCATCCCAGTCCCCTTGGTCGAGACGGATGCATCAAAGACAGTACGAATTGGCTCGTCTCTACAGTCCCCCTTGAAAGACAAGCTGATAGCCCTGCTCCATAGGTACGCCGATGTATTCGCCTGGTGGCATGACGATATGCCGGGGATTGACCCATCGGTGATGACCCACCGACTCCACGTCGACCCGTCATTTCGACCGATCCGACAGAAGCGACGACCGCTCGGTCCCGAACGATATGCCGTCATTGAAGAAGAAGTCAGCAAACTCCGTCAGGCCAATTTCATAGAAGAAATACACTATCCAGAATGGGTCGCGAATGTCGTGCTGGTAAGAAAGTCCAACGGGAAGTGGCGAGTCTGTATCGACTATACTGACCTAAATAAAGCCTGCCCAAAGGATAGCTTTCCGCTTCCGAGGATAGATCAGCTAGTAGATAGTACGGCCGGACATGAGCTTCTGAGCTTCATGGATGCGTATTCGGGATATAATCAAATTGTAATGCATCAAAATGATAAATCAAAAACTACCTTTGTCACCGACAAAGGTCTTTATTGTTACCGAGTGATGCCATTTGGTTTGAAGAATGCTTGGTAACTTATCAAAGATTAGTTAACAAAATCTTTGCTCGGCTTATAGGTCGAACCATGGAAGTATACATCGACGACATGCTTGTCAAAAGTATACATGCGACGGATCATGTAAATGATCTGGAAGAAATGTTTCTCATCCTACGGAAGTATCGGATGAAGTTAAATCCGAATAAATGTGCTTTCGGGTGAGTCTCAGGAAAGTTCCTCGGTTTCTTGGTTAGTCAGCGAGGAATAGAAGCAAACCCTGAGAAGATAAAGGCTTTGGTCGAAATGGAATCCCCTAAAACCATTAAGGACATCCAAAGGCTGACAGGAAGGGTCGCGGCACTTAACCGGTTCCTGTCCCAGAGCCACGGATAAGTGTCTCCTTTCTTCAAGCAATTGAAAGGGCAACAAACAATGAGATGGACGGAAGAATGCGGCGGCATTTCAACAATTAAAATCATATCTCGGTTCTCCGCCTCTCTTGTCAAAGCCGAGTCGCGAATCCTTTTCTCTTGTATCTAGCAAGCAAGATCCGACGCACAGCTAGCTCGGCTTTGATACGAGAATCAGAAGGAAAGTACCGGTATTGCAGGTATATTACGTTAAGAAAGCATTGTTGCCAGAAAAACAAGATACCCAAACTTGGAAAAAGTAGCCTTGGCATTAATAACTTCCTCTCGCCGACTCGTCAGCCGTATTTCCATGCCCATACTATAATCGTGATGACCGATCTACCTCTTCGCCAAGTTTTGCGAAAACCGAAGCTTACGACTCACGAAATGGGCTATCGAGTCATGAGTGAGTTTGATATTCAGTACAAGTCGAAGGCGGCAATCAAAGGGCAAGCTGTTGCTGATTTTATTGTCGATGGAACCCCACCAAATGATCTCCCAGTCAATGATATGCCGACAGATGTCATCACCCAGGTAGCGGCCGCTACACAGCCCCTTCCCTGCCCTATTCCCTGGAAACTTTTTGTCGACGGCTCTTCCAACTCGAAGGCAAGTGGGGGGTCAGGGATTATCTGAAACCCCGATCATACTTACATACGATGTGCCTTACGACTTGGATTCCAAGCTTCGAACAATACAGCGGAATATGAAGCATTGTTGCTCGGTCTGCGACTCGCCGCTAGCATGGGAGTCACGCACTTAAATGTGTTCAGCGATTCTCAATTGGTCGTGAATCAAGTGACCGGCGTATATCAGACACGAAAAGACCAATTAAGAGCATACATGGAGAAAGCAAAAGAACTTATCAGCGGATTTCCACTCTGTCAGGTCACTCGGATCCTCGTGCGGAAAATGGCAAAGCCGACTTATTAGCAAAGCTCGCCTCTGCCAATGAAGATGACATACCAGATCCGTCCCGTGGAATACGTCGATAAACCAAGCATAAATGAAGCAATTACTATGACTCGTCCATGCTATCGACTCGGAACCATCCTGGATGGATCCAATCCGCCAATACCTTGACAAGGGGGAACTGCCTGAAGATCGTGCCGAGGCCCGACGACTTAAATTCCGAGCCTCCCGTTACACCGTACTCAACAATACTCTTTATAAGAAAGGTTACTACGCACCGTTGCTTCGGTGCCTCACACCTGGTGAGGCGAATTACGTATTACGTGAAGTCCATGAAGGCATCTGCGGAAACCATTCTGGAGGAAGGTCTCTCGCCCACAAGGTTTTACGACAGGGATACTACTGGCCCACTATTCAACGCGACGCTCGCACGCTCGTCCAAAAATGCGACAAATGTCAACGATTCGCAGCAATCCCGAGACGAGCCCCCGAAGCGCTAACACCAATGACTGGTCCCTGGCCCTTTGCACAATGGGGTATTGACATCATAGGTCCACTCCCTATGGGAAAAGGTCAAACCAAGTTCGCCGTGGTAGCAGTGGACTATTTCACGAAATGGGCCGAGGCCGAGCCATTAGCCAAAATAACCGAACAGAAGATCACCGAGTTCGTCTGGAAAAACATTATCTGTCGGTTCGGAGTACCCCATACCATTATTACGGATAATGGAAGACAATTCGACAACAAGAGTTTTCGCGAAATGTGCAACAACCTCAGTATCAGAAACGTCTATTCCTCGCCCCATCACCCTCAAACTAATGGGCAAGTCGAGGCGGTTAATAAGATTGTCAAGCAGCATCTTCGGACAAAGCTCGACCGAGCCAAAGGAGCGTGGGCGGAAGAGCTCCCGAAAATTCTTTGGGCCTACCGAACCACAGCCCGAACCGCCACAGGGGAAACACCCTTTTCACTCGCCTACGGGTCGGAAGCCGTCACTCCCGTTGAAATCGGCCTGCCTTCGGCCCGAATCACCTCATTCGACGAGGATGAAAACGAAGAACTCCTCGCACTCGGACTCGACCTCCTGGACGAGCGAAGGGAAATGGCACGACTACGTACGAAGCCCCAAGAACTACAAGTGGCACGGCCTCACAATGCCCGAGTTAAGATCGACGATTTCGGATGGGAGATATGGTTCTCCTAAAAGTATTTCCGAATACGAAGGAAATTGGGTCGGGCACATTAGGACCAAACTCAGGAAGGACCCTACATTGTCTCGGGTACCATCCGGCCAGGAACATATCAATTGGAAGACCTGAACGGGCAATCGCTGCCTCATCCGTGGAACGCTGAACATCTCAAGACTTACTATCCTTGAACTCAGTGCTCAATGTAAAGATTCAGGACTAAGTAAGATCAAAGCCGAGTCAAATAAAACTAAAGTGTTTTCTTACATTCATCAACCACATTCGAGTACAAAAAAAAAAAATAAAAAAAAGGGGGCCCCGGTTACTGTCCGCCGGTCGGAGCGGTCCCCGAAGCATTCTCACAAATGACGACCTCTTCCCCACCAGTGATTTCGGCAGCGGCATCCAGATTCTCAGACTCCAAGGCTCCACCCTCGATTTCCGAGAGATCAAGGTTGGGAAAAGATTTCTTTATCTCCTTAATGCATTCAAGAAATCCGCTTTGAAACAAGCGGTCCCTCTCGTCCTCGAACTCCTCGGATTCGAGAAATGCTTGGACGGCTTGATCCCTAGCTTTCTCGGCCTCTTGAGTCTTCTCATTGGCCTGCTGGATAAGCCCCGCCGCCTCATGCTTAGCTCGAGCTAAGTCGTCTGCGCAAGCAGCATGGACTGTGAGAACTCGTCGGGTTTCCTCTTCACCTTGGAAAGAAGAACCGATACACTAACTTCGGCTTGCGTTTCTTCAAGGGTTCTCCCGGAGAGAAAGCGCCTACGCCCGCCGCGTCCTCGGCAGCTTTTCGGGCGAGGGCCGCCTCCGCCATCAAAATACCGGCCCGAGTTTCGGCCTCTTCACGGCGCCCTTCAGCTTCCGACAGAAGGGTCTGCAGCCGATGGGTTGAAGATAATTCCTTGCTGGCCTTAACCAAGCAAGGAGCGAGTTCAAAAAGCACCCTTGCCGCATGTCCAACGGTTTGCGACGAAGGAGCGTTGTAGAGACCGATGAACTCTTTCTCGCTCCCGTGGGCTAAAGCCCAGGGAACCATCCCCGATACCACCTTCTGAAATACGGACGGCCCCTCTTGACTCGTCTCCTCCCCTCTCGAAGATGCAGTCCTCGTCTCTTCCTCCCCTCTGGAAGACGCGGCCCTAACTTCTCCCTCCTGCCTCGGGACCCCCGTCGAAGTATGTTCCGAGTCGGGTGCCGCCCGAGGTTCCGAGGCCGCGGTCGCCGTCACTTCCACCCTTTCCTCCGGGTCAGAAATTACGACAACAGGGGGAGCAGAAGAACCCATAGGTTCTTTTTCCTTCCGCACCACTTTCTGTCTCTTCAGCGGCCGAGGCTCTGACAGGAGGACTGATCGTGGAGGAGCCTTCAACTTTGAAATCATCTTAGGAGGAGGACGGGCCCCGGTCATCTTTGGAGGGACCGGTTCGGAGGGGGTTGGCTCGGAAGGGGCTGCCTCAGAGGGGGCTGGCTCGGGAACAATCCGCAGATGGGGACGAGCTTCGGGCAAGTCTAAAAGTAAAAAGAAAGAAAGAGGAGAAATTCAAGTCAGGAAAAATCCAAAAGGCAAATGAAGATGCACTTTCAATTACCTGTGACAGCCGAGTCTAGACCTGCGAGATGGAGGCGCTCCGGCTGTAAAAGTACTTTCCAGGACCTATCTGTCGGGTCCAACGTCCTCAGTTCTTTGATCCGAGCTGCGGCACTTGAGCCGAGCTTTTGTCGCTTCTTCGGGATATCTGCCAAACACAAGCACGTCAGACTCGGAACATTGCAAAAATGATGGAGGGCGTGGAAGAAGAGCCAAGTCACCTGCTCTTTGGAACGACCGAGGGACACGAGCCTCGTAGGACCCGGGTTCAGCCGACTCCCAACGGCCACAGGCCCAAAACCAACGCTCCCTCCAATGCTTGTTAGAAGTGGGAGGGTCAGTTATTAAGGAGCGCCTCCGCCCGCCAAGCGGCGAAGAAGCGTAAAAGCCGGGGTAGTTCGGATTCACGCGCACTTGATATAAATGAAGGAATTCGTCGATCGTTAACCCGCGGTCTGTTCCATCTCACCCACGATGCGCACACCCGAGCAAGTTCCTCCACCCATTCGGAACTATTTGCCCCGGTGCAATCCGACGGGATAAAACTCCTGGACAATGGGTTGAAGGGGCCGCAAGCCACATTGCATCGAGACTTGGTAAATCGCGACTGCCCCAGGAGGAGGATGATCCGGCAGCTGGCTCGGACGAGGGAGATAAGTGATAACTGATTCGGGGATATGATACCCGATTCGGATTCTGTCTAAATCCGCCTCAGTTAGAACCGAAGGAACCGGTCCGCTCAGGTCATCCCCCGATCCTTCTCCCTCAGACTCGAAGCGCCGACTTATCACCAGGAGCCGACTTAGAGGTTCTCTCGGCAATCACTGCCTCTTCTTCTTCCTCCTCTTCTTCCTCTTCTTCCTCCATGCCCCTTGGACAGTTGGGCCTTCCCGGACGGGTTATCAAAGAAGATCCACCCCGAGAAGGGTTGACAGGAGCAGGGCGCTCTGCCGGACCTTCGGTGACCCGCTCAGAGAGAAATGCAGCGTTAGCATCAACTGCCATCTCCGTTAATAAAGAAGGCGATTCCGCAACGTTCCAAAACGCTGCGCTTCGCCTCGTCTCCGAAACTCCTTCCGGGGACTTTGAGAACCCCTAGTCGCCATTATCACTAAGTAAAGAGGAAGGAGAGACTCACCGGAAGGAGGGAGAAAAACGGAAATGGCGAAGAGTGCCGCTGACAGTCAGCAAAGAGGAAGGGAAGGAAAGGAAAGACCGAAGACCGGAAAAGCTTCAAGAGAAATGAAAAGCGGGAACGGCAATAATAGTTTGAAATGCGGGGCCCTTACCCTTTTATAAGATTGCCGTACGCCGGAAGTAATTAATGAGGAAATGATTCGACGCCCGCATCGACTTCCTGGCTCGACACGTGGCGCACGTCGACTGACGACAATAGCGCCCTAGCTACGTGTCCAACCCTTATTGGCAGGATGAGCGACTTGACGGTTGCCGGCGCATGCGTTGTCAGAAACTGAATCGTCTCCTATCAAAGACAGCACAGGATGCATTAAATGCACTTATTGCCTCGGACCAGGCCATGAACCGACTCACAACTCGTTACTCCTGAGTGTCACGTGAGACACACGGAGTAAGGGGGCTTACTGTTGGGGACAAAAATACTAAGACCAGTGACTCGGATCTGGTTCCTCGGCTTGGGAAGCACTACGTCGGATCCGAGGCAGGGCACGTCGGATCCGAGGCGGGATTGAGAGCTCCATAAACCGAGACGAAAGTTAACTCGCCTCGGACGAAGGACCAGAAATCCGAGGGTGCATCGGGCCGACCCTCGTAACAGAACCAGCCAGAGGACAGCGCGACATCAGATTTCGTTCCGAACATTTTGGGATAAGATCCCTGATCCCGAAGTCCGCGGGATCAGACGAAGATCGCGGACGAGCGCCACTCGATGTCCGTGATCCTAGGAAGAGAATCCTCTTTCGATTACATGATATCAGGAGAAGAATCCTCCTACGATTAAACGCTTAAACAGTTATAAAAAGGAAGCTTTCATCATCTAAAAGGTACGCACAAATTTCTCACCCAAGCTCCCTCAATACTGTAAGACCCAGATTCCTAGCCTGACTTTGGCATCGGAGGGTCCCCTGCTCTAGCCAGGGTCTCCTTTGTCTTCTTCTTGTGCAGGTGATCGAAGGTCTACAGAGGATCAACCAGATTTTCGCATCAACAACATCCATTCCGGCACATCTGCACAATTGAAAACAAACCTAGCAACGGTCCCAAAATTAGATTGATTGAACTGTCCTAGACCTCTTATTCGTGGAAACTTGTTCGTAGGAATAAGACAGTTGGATACTTTTCATTCTTAACCGTCCAGTAAATGCCTATGGATCCCATTGTCAAAAAAATCACCTAACTGTAACTTTTTGTGTTCATGATACATCTAAATAGGGGACCATGATTTGGACAGTTTAATTTGACTTACTACTATGACACGTGTGCAATTTCTAAGTGCGAGTGTGTCGTCCATCATACTCCCCTGGAGTATCTAGAATTTTCTTATTATTTTCTAACCGTGTGTTTGATGAGTGCCGTATGATAGTGGTACTCCTCCAGGTACTAATTCAATTACGCTACTGCCCAGACTCCAGTATTGGTTGGTTGATGATGAAATCTACAAGTGGGCCGTGTTCTGGTAGTCGAGATCATCATCCTAATGCTTCCCATTGTAGATGGGCCATGCCCGAAATCCTAGCCTTTCGATTTGTGGCCTACAATAGAATGTCAATAGCAATACATCAACGGTCCAAAGTCAACCGACAAAGGTCCAAATAATCATTGGTCAAATCTTTCAATTTGGGCCATTTTTGGAACATAGTCTACTCGCGGAGAGTAAAACGGATCAATGGTTTGGATTAGTGAACCGTTGGCCCCACTTGTTTGAAACAGAAATCAGAAACCAGAGCCTACTAAGCAAAGACCACCTTCAATCAACGGCGGTCGACATAACTAACGTGAACCTCGTGTGGATTAGACAAATGAATATGGTCGTCTAGCTCCACTCAATATGTCACACGTGTAATTTTTACACAACAAGCGAAAGAATCCACCGTCCATGTCGTGCTGCAAAATCGCATTGATTTGTGATAATAAAGATTCGAATCATTATAAACTAATAGACTATTTAAAAACAAAACACAAAAAGACCATTTGATTATAAGTTAAAAGACCCATTAATCTAACGGCTAGGATCTTCGAATAATTTCAATTATTGGGCACGAGAAAGGGTCTAGTCAATTGTGACGGTCCATAAAAGGCTCAAAACTCCATGACTTGAATCGTCACATATACGACCGGCAACATGTGTAGAAGAATTTTATAATCCTCTACCCGAGGCTATGCAAGGTGTACTCGGGTTTTCCAGCGCAGCTTGGGTGGGATCCTTGACCGTGAGGCCCACCTTGACATGTGTGCTGTCCACGCCGTCCATCCGTTCTGAAAACTCATTTTAATTTACAATCCAAAAAATGAAACAAATCCGTATCTCAGGTGGACCATAATATTTGTGAAAAACTTACCATTAGCTAAAAAAGTTTCAGATCAAGTTGATATTTGTGCAGTCTCATCATCCAGGTCCTGACCTTACAAATTGGATGGCAAATAAGCATTACCAATGACCCATAGAGTTTTTAATGGTGGGGATTCAATCATGACATTTTCCTGTGGCATGGTCCACCTAAGATCTTGATCTGCTTCACTTTTTTGGGACCATGTCCTAATATGAGCTCTCAAAATGGTTGTGGTATGGTCTACCTAAGATTTGGATCTGCTTCATTCTCCTGGTGCCATGCCCTATTATGAGCTGTCAAAATGGATGGACCGTATGGATGTAAGGCACATATATCAAAGTGGGCCCCACGGTTAGGGATCCACCCAAACCACGGCCTCCGGTTTTTTTTTTTTTCTAACAAGTTGGGGCCCATCGTTGGCTCTCTGTCCGTCGTACATACCATTGGATGGGCTGTGACTGAAAATTCTCTATATGAAAGCCTTTTTCAGTTTAATGTGGACCTTTTTTGTGTTTATACGACTAACCGTCTATTTATAGGCCATACATCAACGGTTCAGGATTGTTTCCATCAAGTAGATTATCAGGGAATAGTCCATCCAGGTTGGTAGACGACAGACCAATGATATAGGTCACAGAACGTGGGGTCCACTCGTGAGAACTGAAAAACCGAGTATTTGAAGAGGGTCCTGTAAGACCTTTCTCATGTCCAATGAACCAGGACGCGTTCTATGCAATCGTTGCTTTCCTGGAAGCCGTCGATTAGCAAGTCACTGTCATCCAAGGACGTAATATAAACAGTTCCGATAATCGAGATTGGCCTATGTACGGTGGAGATTGCTAGGCCTGAAGCGGATTGCGTGGTGTGCTGCACACCACCAACCTCGGTGGTGCGTGCACCTGGTGTGGTGTCCGTTACTCAAGCACTGGAAAGTAGTAACTATCTGAATAGGATCAAAGTTCTTCGGGCTCCCCCATGATATATTTATTATATCTACACCCTCCATCCATTTTGGAGAGATTAGCCTACAAATGAGTCATATTCAAAGTTCAAATGGACCATACCACAACACGCAGTGGGGACAGACTCTCACCATTAAAATATTTCTATGGCACGACAAGATATTTCTTTACCATCTAATCTATTCATAAGGTTACAAATACCTGGAAGAAGGGGAAAATCAAATATTAGATTGATCCAAAGCTTATGTGACCCCTAAAAGGTTTCAATGATAGATTTTTAATCCACACTGCTTTCTACATTGTGGTCCACTTGAGCCTTAGATCTGCCTCAATTTTTGGGCTTAAGTCTTACAACGATCTCGCCAAATGGACGGACGGTTTGGATACAATACATACCTCATGGTGGACCCACAAAACATGGTAACGTCAACACACCACCCAGGTCGGTGGTGTGTGGCACACCACGCAATTCGTTTCCGCTCGGTTTCAGTCTCCGTTGGTGTACTCCATGGTCAGAGGTCGCTTGCAAGTCAAAAATGATAGTTTATCACTTTTTCAAGTCGCGGGGTCTCATCCAACGTAATCCAAACCATCCAAGCGCTGGCCATCAATATCCCTCTGATTAAATGATCCTCACCATCCAAACTTTAACTTTCATAAATTACAATGGCAAGAGGTCGAAATCATTATTTAAGACCAGTCGATCGTTTCAAATCTTGGGATAGATTCCATGTCTGGTAGGCCAATATTTAAACGGTCAAGAATTCAGAGCACGTGCACCACATGTGCGGAGGATCAGACACCACTACTTAAGCTATTATCTGGAGACTTATCCAAAGTCAAATATCTGCCCTTGCGGAGAAAAAACTTTGATACTTAGGCAGAGTGTGACAGACGATACGCACGCACTTAGAGAATGTCTCCGTGGCATATAAGTAAGTAAAATAAAACTTTCCAAATCATGGATCGAAGTTTTTTTCTTTCATGAATGGAAAATAAATCTTTTATGATGATCTGACCATCAGATTGGTGGACATTTATTGGACGGCTAAATTGAGAAGTTTCCAATGGTCCTATTTCAACAAACTAGTGTCCACGGATCAGGTGATAGGATTATTGAAAAAAATCCGATTTATTTTCTACAACTTGTAACAAGTGATCTCCACAATTTAGTTGGTTTAATTTGAATTCTTATAGTCTATGTATACAATTTCTAAGTGACTGTGTATCAAGTCTCATGCTCAGCCAGATTATCAAATAACTCGGTCCTCCGCTACTCTTTATTCCATAATCAATACTCCGTACCCAAAAAGATTCCCACAAGCACCGAAGAGACAAAAATACCCCTGCTTTGCGAGGGGATGAACATGATATCAAAGGGTACTGTTAGTCTTTTTCCCGCAGAGCATGAGACCTTCCCCTTTTCGTTTGAATTAGACGATTTGAAGTCCGCATGGGCAGACGCTTGCCGCCAGCTGGCTTGAGTGATACGCCTCACACGTGGCAACGATGTGCACGCGCGTGAGGATAAGACACATACATCATGTTGGGCCCTACGGAATGTTATCGCACTTGAGTTATTTGGTACGCAGTCCGCTTCCGGGTCACAAAGGAAGTTGCGTCCGTTGCCCTCGTGCTGCAGAGGCGTAATCTTGGTTAGCTGTACAGTCAACTGCCTCGCCTATCCTTGAGGGGCCACCGTGATGTATGAGTTTGATCCACACTGTCCATCAATTATTTTATATCATTTTAGGCTATAATTTAAAAATTGAGACAGATCAAAGGTTCAGGTGAACCACACTATAGAAAACAGAAGCGATAATTTTGGCCACCGTTAAAACCTTTCATGGGCCATCCAACCCGTTCATAAGGTCCCATGGACATGGACGAAGGAAAAAAAAAATATCAGCTTGATCCTAAACTACTGTGGTTCCCAAGAAATTTTCAACAGTAGACATTCAATCCTCACTATGTGGTCCACTTGTGCTTTGGATCTATCTCATTTTTGAGTCCATAAACTAAAATGATACGAAAAAAATGAATGAACGGTGTGATAAACCTTCGTACATCACGGTGGCACTCAGAGCCGATAGTTGGGGACAGACGGGGTAGTACCCAAACCGTGTGCGGGGCTGCAACTTGGCTGCACGGACGGATGATCCGAGCCATCCATCTGGATTGCAGTCGTAAAATGTCACATTGATGGAATAATCATTTCCGTGTAATTATCAGCCTTCGGAGGGAGGCTTATATACGGCAGTAATTATAGGGTCCTGATGCATCAGGACATGAATAGTGGCCCTGGTGCACCAGTTCATCCAGGTAGGGATCATTATTCATTGATCCAGACCCTTAATCTTAAGGACCCTACGTGGATGGGCCAATGGTAAGGATCTTACTATCTGGATGATTGTAGAGGGCATTCCCGTCTTGTCTGAGGCTAAACAAATCATTAGGCCCGACTAAGATCGTCAGACCTGTTGGAGCGCACCACACTTCTCTCAAAGAAATCCGATCATATGTGATAAATAAGGATTTTATGTTTACTGCTGTTGCCGGAAAAAATATAACAAGTCGGGAAACTCGATTACGGAGTAGACCAACTTTAATGAAACTATCTAAGAGTCCGATCCAATAGTTCGAACCAAGGTTAGATAAAGCTTAAAGGAGAGACTTAGCTCGAATTTGTAGAGGACATGAATCTCGACCGAAGTTGAAAGAGTCGAGAGCCTTAAGTATTAGACACGTCAAGTTGAATCGGTTAACGAGGCAGCAATGTCTAAAGGAACCTATTAAAGACCCTAAAACTGAAAGCCACCTAATCGGCTATGAAACCGACCTATGTAAGGTTGGTTGTAGTGTCGGCTATTGGATAGAAGAAAAACATCAGTCCTGAATCGATATGAATTTGTCCGACAGTGGGTAAACAACTTTCTTTGTAAGCCAGCCGAGATTGCTAATCTATTAAGGTCGAGTCAAGCAAAGAAGAGACGATGTAATCTTTAACATCGTCCCGACAATCTTGTAAAAGGACCCTCGACCCCGAAAATCTTGGGATCGGTAAGTATCCGTAAACGAAATATTAACTAGATTGAAATCTCTCGGGAAATCAGGAGAGGATCCCCTTACGCCGGGACTTCTCACTCGTAGAAAAGGAGGGCTCTCCAAGATTAAAGGTACACAAGAAAAACCCTAAGCCCCGGCCCTAGCCAGGGTCCCTCTTTCTCTTTCATTGTGTTGCAGGTCAAAGTACAGGAAGAGGCTGATCCATTTTTTTGCATCAACGGGACTGAACTAATGTGACTAGCATAATAGAATATTGGTATTCCCAGGCTGACAGCAAGGGTCAGATGATCGAGCATGACCTACGCGACAGCTCGACAACTTGGAAACAACCTGAAGCACAATTGCTACCCAAGTCTCATTTCTATAACCAACATAATATTATATAGATCAGTTCAACCTATGCATTGAAAGCAGACTTAACCTCACCCAAACACCCAATTTTAAAAGGTCTACCTCAAAATGTCATTAAACCACACACCCAAAGCTCAGCCTTGTCTGACAAGCTTTGCTGAGGATCTCAAAAGATGCTACAACTAATACTTGCCAAGTAGGAAAATTTTCCATACAAAGAGCATATCCCATGCCTATAAATAGGGTCCCAATTCATAAAAAAAAATGTATGCATTAAAACCCTAATACACTTAGGGCTTGTTTGGCTGGACTGATCCCACAGTATTAGGAGGGATGGGATTGCGATATCCTGGGATATGCATGACGGGCCAAACAGACCCGGTGAACTTGTCCCAGGATATAAGCAATCCCAGGGATCTTAAAACAATCCACTGACATCACCATCATTACCTTAAAATTGATCCCATCCCTTAGTTGGATGGATTGGAAGGTAAAATCCCGGGATATGTCGGGTGTGCCAAACAAACCCAGTGAACTTATCTCGGGATATAGCAATCCCATGGATCTTAAACCAATCCACTAACACCACCATCATTATTTTTAATTTCATCCCATCCCTCCTAATCCCATGGGATTCGCCCAACCAAACAGGCCCTTAGACTTAAATTCCTTATATAACTTTGGCATCGGAGAGTCCTTGTCTTAGCCATGTCCCCATTGTCATTTTATTTGTGCAGGATTTGAAGGTCTAGTTAGGACAACCAAATAATTGCATCAGCAACTGCGTTGTGTTTGGGCCTAATGCCGGCCCTTGTGGCCCAAACACAATACAGCCAGGAATTCTTGTTTGTCATAAAGAGAGTATTGCGACTCATCCCATGGGGACGCAGTTTGGCTGATGATTCCAACAACAGCCAACTAACTGGCATCAAAGCTATATGGACAGCACCACAATGAATGGGTTTTGCGCATGGGCATGAGCCAATGAGGTAGACGATAGGGCACAAAAAAACAGTTTTGATTGGATTTCCACCATTAAATGCCTGCTAACAACTATTGAATAAATATTTGCCATTAAAACATTAACTTAATACAAAACTTATGTGGCACCCAAAAAGTTATATGAGTAGGTGACCAACCCTCATTAATTTCTTAGCATGGCTCGGCCGAAAATTTGGAACTACATCATTTTTTTGGGCCATGTCTTAAAACAAGCTGGCAAAATGAATACATGACATGGATAAAATACATACAACAGGGGGCTTATAGAGCTTTCACACCAACTAGCTGGCTAGTTATGTGGTCACTAGGTGGCAAACCGGGTCCCTCACATCGGCGGCTAGACCTAGAGTGATGTGGGTCCACATCAGGGATGCAACTAAGGGCATGGAATGATTAAGCACGAGAAAGGGTAGGGTACCAGAATAGTTGATTGAATGCCGGAGATACTTTTGACATTGACCATCTACTACCAGAAATTCTAGGGCCCATTTGGCCAACTGCATCAGGTGAGATTAAGGTGGATGAAATTGTAAAAGTAACAATAAATGCATGTGTAAGATATTGTCCCTGAATTCGGTGTATCCCATGTTTGGAATATATGCAATTGAAAGTAAATCTTGAGATTTCCTTTCAAATTACACTCATAAATTCATCATTATGAAAATTGGAAATCTAATCTCACACTTTTCAACATAAGGCTCATTTTTCCGTGCCTAAAAATTTAATTTTAACCTCATCTACACTCTTTCCAAACATGCTATTCCCAATCCCAGGTGGGATTAGCAATGCAATCCTATTTAATACAACTTAATACCACTGGCCAAACAGACCGTGGATGGACGGCCTGGATCACCCTGTCGTGGGGCAAAAGGGGCGAGCAGATTGAGCGAGATCGCCGTAGGTAGACCTCATTTATTTAGTACAGAGAAGACTTTTTTATTTTTTATTTTTTATTTTTTATTTTCTACTGCGTGAAATCTCATGACCGTATTTTTGTTCGTATGCTGTTGTCTGCAGCATCCATTTGAATGCGCTCTCCCTCCTTCCCCACCTCTCCCCTCTTCAACCCCCAACAACCCTATATATGCCATTCCACTCCTCTCTCTCTCTCTCTCTCTCTGATCTTGGAATCTTCCTATCATTGCAATCCTCAAACCAGGTACCTATTTACAATCCCAGCCATTTGCTTTTACCAAAAACTCCCCTCCGATTTTCCTCTCTTGCAACTATCACCATCTCTTTCTGAGATTTTCTTTTCAAATCCTTTCGGCAGAGAAATGGCGGTTTCTTCCAAAGGAAGAACAGAGCTTCCATTTCCGAAGAAATGGAAAGAAAGGGAAGAGACGAGTCCTGAAAGGACGAAGGTGTGGACGGAGCCGAAGCCGAAGAAGATCGAAAGGAAAGTCGCAGTCGTTTACTATCTCTGCAGGAACGGCCATCTTGAACATCCTCATTTCATGGAGGTTCCTCTCTCTTCTTCCGACGGTCTCTACCTCAGAGGTAAAAACCAAAGAAATTACCTAAACACCCGTGTTTTCAGTATCAGGACCATGAACTACCTCCCTGCTCTGTTAATTCATTCCGATAACTCCCTAATTACAAAAGCCCTGTCTTTTGGAGTTAGGTCAGTACTGAAACATGGTTATGCGGAGAGTTCATCAGTTCAGCATCATTGTAGATGGGTTTTGGTCTAGAACTTTAAAATCAGGGGGATTTTGGGCAGAAAAATACATGTGGTTTTGCTCATTTTTCAGGAAAAAATAAAATAAAATCAAAATCCATCTCTAATTCTTCTAAATTGATTTCTCAGATGTTCTCAATCGCCTCAATTTTCTGCGAGGGAAAGGCTTGGCCAGCATGTATTCGTGGTCATCGAAGCGGTAAATTTCTATCTGTCAATCTCGATCTCCATTGATTCGTTAAATTCAGATCTTAATCTCTGATGACCTTCACAGGAGCTACAAGAACGGATTCGTATGGCACGATCTCTCTGAAAACGATTTCATCTATCCAGCCCATGGCCAGGAATATGTCCTCAAAGGATCTGAGCTTCTGGAAGCTTCTCGGAGCTCCGGATCTCAAGATACTGTTTCCTCGTCCAGCAATTCTGATAAACCTCTGGAATTGCCGAAATCCGATGATTCGGATTTCCCGATCATTCGGAGGAGGAACCAGTCGTGGAGCTCACTTGATCTCAATGAATATAAGGTCTACAAGGCTGAATCGACGGCTGAGATTGCCGGAAAGGCCGCTGATGCATCGACGCAGACGGACGATAAGCGGAGGCGAAGAAGAGCAATCAGAGAAGAACAAGAGCAAGAGGAAGAAGAACAGATCCCTGTCGTTGAAGAAAATCCGACGACGGAGCTAAGCAGAGAAGAGATCTCACCTCCGCAATCATCCCCCAGTCCAGAAACGCTGGAGTCGCTTATCAAAGCAGATCGCCGCGCGCTCAACGCCCCGATCAGCATCGAGGAAGCAGAGGTAGATCGCGATCGGACGCTTAATAGTAATCAAGGAGGGAAGGTCAAGGCTTCTGCGGTTCTGATGCAGTTGATCTCGTGCGGTTCGATCTCGGTGAAGGATCACGGATTCTCGTTGATCTCGCATTATAGAGGGAGGCTGCCGCGCGGAGCACCGAATCGGGTGGTTTCGAAGGAGATGGACGGGCTAATGGAGAACCCCGGATTTGGAGGGTTGAGATTGGAAGATAAGGAGTACTTTAGTGGAAGCTTGATCGAGACGAAGAAAGGACGTGAGGAGGGAGTCGCGGAATTTCCGGGTTTGAAGCGTTCGTCGTCTTACAATGCGGACAGGTACTGATCCTCTGCTTTCAGTTATTTCTTCTCCGTATGCGGGCCCACACTTCATTGCGGCAAAATCAGGAACGTTCATCATGATGGCCCGTCACTGATTGTTTGCTAGCATAAAAATGGGACGTTCATCAAAACCTTTCTGATCGTGTATTTTTCGTACACATGTGGCCCATTTGATGATTTGACTTTGCTCGGTTTTTGGGCTAAAACAGTTACAGTGGGCCCGTCTGATGAAGAGCCCTGATCTTGCTGGCACGTGAAATGCTAGGCAGCAAATGGCTTTTCCCTTTTTGAAATTGAAGTGGTGGAAGTCCACTTTTAAGTGGGCCTATCATCAGTGAGGGAACTATACAACCCCGGCCTGCAATTCAGCACAACATGCATTTAAAAAAAAAAATAATTTCTCGCAGGTGGGGCCCATCGTTTGTTAGTCCAGATGATTGACCTGTTTATGCCCACAGTCGATGGACCATGGTTTAAAAATCTTGTTATTGGGAAAATCTTAACCGTTCAATTTGTGGGATCATAACAACCTTCCCCATTCAACTCATGAAGTTGCTGATATTGGTCTCTGCGAGATTTTTTGGGCTTTGTCAATCCCAACGGTGGGACACACCAGACCAATGGTCTGGATTTCACGACCACGGGCTCTACTTCTCGTAGTTTAAAACAATGCCTTTACTGTGCGAATATGTGGGGTGCGTTTGCTAGTGGACCATGCTTTTCTGCGGCAGTACCGTCAAACTCATTGCATTGTGGAAGGTGCGTGGTGAGCTGGAAGTCAGACTGATAGGACAGTCTTAATATCCACCTTCCTCCGTTGACTCTGGACTACTGCCAATCTCTCTATAACCGTCCATTTGAGATTACTAGTTGGGCGGTTCGGATTGTCCATTCAGTCTTATTTTCTAGCATGCTCGACAATGTTGCTCATATTTTAGTAGATTGAAATGCAATCCGTACCATGTGATGGGTTGCATATCAGTGGAGCATAAGATCCACCCCTTCATCGTTACGACCAATCAACTCTAGTAATGCGGGATTTGAGGAAGCTGATACTTTTCAGCGAAGTTCAAGAAATCTGATTTCAATTGTTTAACTTTCTATTATAATTATTATTATTTTTTGAAAGAAAGAAAGTGGAAAGGTGCTTTCTGGGGAGTGAAATGTCTCCATCAAGTCCAAAAGGAGCATCCCATCACAATGAGCATGCTACACAATCATCAGGCCGATCTAATCAGGTGGGCTACACATGATTTTGGAGGTCTTTGATATATATATATATATATATATATATATATATATATATATATATATATATATATATATATATAAAGTGTGGCCTACCCAAAGGTTGGATCGGCCTGGTTTTTGGTTCATATGATCAGCATGGTGGGCTGGACCTGTTGGACAGGTTGGATGACATAGACGCACCAGGAGGGCCCCATGATTCATCGACTCTTCCCTTTTTTAAGAAAATGCCACACAATGGCTTAGCCATTTCCGTCGCCAAAAAGCTCCAGGGCTGCGTTGGGGGTCAAAATCCTTGTTTTTTTTTTTTTAATCTCTGTCTCTCACTAGGCCACGTTCTCGCCGAAGTCATGGAGAGAATGAGACTGGCCTTAGCTCCACCCCAATCGTGGGACCCATCACTTCAACCTAATTCTCTCTTCTGACTGCAACCATGGGACCCATCCGTTTTAGTTGTGGGCTCCAGCATCTCGAGGGACGGCTCATCAGTTTACGGAGTCTTTCGTAGTGATGCTTCTTCTTGGGGAGCGGATTAGGTGCGGCACTGGCGTCTCCCAATACGGTGCGACCCCGACAGTGGGGCCACCTTGATGTATATGTAGAATATCCCCAATGTCCATCCGTTTTTTCCACTTATTTTACGGCGTGCCCAAAAATGAAGTTGATCTCAGGTGGACCGCATTACAAGAAACAGTGGCGATTGAAGTCCACCATTAGAAACTTCCTACGACCCACCCAAATGTTTATTTGCCATCCAACCGGTTGATAAGGTCACGTAGACATGATGAAGGGAAAAAAAATATCACCTTGATCCAAATATTTTGTGGCCGACAAAAATCTTTAATGGACAATCATCACATTTTCCTGTAGAAAGGTCAACCTGATATTTGGATCTGCTTCATTTTTTTTTTTTTGTTTCACGGCTTAAAATTATATTGAAAAAACGAATGTACGGCGTCCATATACTACACATACATCAAGGTGGGGCCCATAGTCAGTGCCGCACCTCATCCGCTCCCTTCTTCCGGGTCCGGCTCTTGCTTCAGTGTATTCTCCGCCGAAGAATAGCTGTCACGTGTAGGGACCACCAACTGCTTTGACGGAGTTGTTTGTTAGTACGATGATTCATAGGCGTCCGCTCAGACATTTTACACCGATTTATCTAGATCCAAAATCAGATTGATTGGACGACGATGCTAACAGCTGATTGATAGACTAGTTTTCTGTTGAATTCTGGTCATATAATATCTTTCCTTTTGGATTGTGCCGACAATTTAGCTTATTGGGATCATTTCGTTCGCTGTGATTTTTGCGTTGTGGGCCATCTATGGCGGACCCACAAGATAGGCGGCTTACATGTTTCTAACTTCCAAGTTATGAAAATAGTAGGTCCACCACGACGGTCCAATTGGATTCCATAACATTAGCAGTTGAAAAAAAAAAGCCGTGGCTAATTCCCAAATGTCAACTCGCAAACGTTCAATGTTATGATCATCCAATCAAATTAATTTTCGGGTCATGCCCCATCTACGGTGGGCCCCACGAATTGGAATATTTACATTTGGAGTTTTGATTGCAGGTGCTCAAAGCTGGATTTGGTCGAGAAGGAGATCGATGGCGTCCGTGCGAAATGCATACCGAGGAAACCGAAAACGCCCGCGAAGAAAGAAACCGATACCATCTCACGGAGCGTTCACGGGAGTAAGAGAACAAACGGAGAACCTGTGAAATAATAGTCCTTATTTTGGATAGATTACGACCAAAAAATCACGTCTAACCAAGCTAAGAAACAGAAAAGGAGAGTACTTTTCTTCATGTGTTTTTTCAATGATTAATGTTGAAGCGATTCACTCGAGGAGAGATTGAAGAGGCGATTTATGTCATCAGGTGTGGGGTCCACTGCCTGCATTATCCCATCGTAGTTAGGTGGTCCAATATCAGATGGCATAGAATTGTACCTTCAATCCAAACCCTCGGTCATTTTTTAACTGTTTTTCTCACACCCTATCCCGTAGACGAGAAAATAATGCAACCAGCAGAGTGTGGGGCCCACCATGGTGTGGCATGGCACCCAAACAGTCTCATTAGCTCATTAGGGTAATCACACTATGAAATTTCATTAGACGCCTCATAATCAGGCCAATCCAATAGATCAGGTCCGTGAACTTTCAAATTCACATGGGCCCACAAGATTGTTGGGTTGGCCTGATTTCTTGTTTGACCTATTTTCATGCTGGGCGAACCCTGTTGGACCACACAACACAATGGCTCCATACCCGACTAGTTGCATGTAGACGTTCTCTTTTTTCTTGCACACACGTGGACCCACTTCATGAGCGTGCCAGTGTTACAGTACCAGTCCTATATTCGTCCCTGGCCTTCTTGATGTGGCCGCCACTGACTGATGAATGTCCTGGATCACATCTTCAATCCCTCCTCGCGCGAATCGTCCAAAAGCGTTTCTCTGCTTTCTATTCGAGGCGCGTAGGAGAAATGTACGGTGCTACAATGCGCGGTGTCTTACAGTCCACGGCACGTTGTTATCGCGAGCGGGATAAAAAGAGTGTTTTTCCTTCTCCCGAGTGATGCTTGCATACACGGAATTACGGAATGTAATTTTCTTATGGGCGTGTGACGAGAGCTTTTTTAACGTATCGAGCGTCTCCTTCCCTTCGAGAAAGGGGCCTTCTGAGTTATTTTAGTGATTCACATACTCCCATTTCCTAGTTTAAGCGCGTTGGTTTCACGGATTTTCATGGATTATGGAACTCTGCCCATATAATATTGTGGTTGTATCTGAACTAGGAACTTAGACTTTGTGGGTGTGCGGCCCACTCGATCATACACATCTAAAGCTAAATGCTGGGATACAGACGGAGTGTGGTGCTTCATTACACACGTGCTGATTACACCGTCCAGAAAATGGCCCAACTATAGATGGGTCATGACACTGAAAGTCCACGGAACGTTTGGTCTTAATCTGCCTGATTGGCGGACATGTGATGGATGATCGAGGTTGAAAACAATAAATTCAACGGTCCAGATTTAACAAACGAATGTGCATGACTTTGAGACTGGGATCATCTAATCAATCTGATTTTGGGGCTCTTCTACATCTGCAGCCTGTCAAACTGTTGCGGAGGTTTACCTTGAGGTAACCTGCACTTTCCGTCTGCGTGAGCATGGCACATCACTCTCCGTCAGAGTAGTATTAAATGATACCTCTAATTAATAATTATGCGTTACGTGTACCTTTTGACCTTTTTGGTGGGTCTGGATTAAAGAAAATGAAAGCGAGTCGGTGGGATTTTGAAGTTCGAGTCCATGACCTTGGCAAAGGAAGCATGTCGGTCTTTGAATGTTATTGAAGTGGACGATGCACGGCATCATCACTCCCTTTATAGAGATCATAAATAAATCCTGGCAGTTAATCTTTTATTTGTATTTATTTTTATCGCTTTTAATTCAACAAGGCACGATTGGGCTTTCTCCTGTAATGAGGTAGCGGGCTCAACCTTCCCCTGTGCATTTTCAAACCTATCTTAGTCCCTGACACTTTTTTTTTTTTTTAATGTTGAGGATCGTCTGATTTGAGATCAGCTCCACCATTTCTGTAGAATGGGGGAGACCCTCAGTCAAAAGAGAGAGAGAGAGAGAGAGAGAATTCCAAAATGAATCGATGAGGATATGGACCACCTCTTTAAACCATTTACTCTCTGCATACAGGAGCGAGAAAGCTAGCATAGGGAAGGCCCGCGTGAAATGTTATGTACCCACTGCCAAATCATTACAAGTTCCTGAAATTTTAATGGTGAGGGTTCACTTCACGTTAGAATTTAATGGATGACAATTAACTACTTGCTCTAAAATTTCTAATTGATAAAAGCATGGTAAGCTAATTTATTTATCTCATAGCTACACGGGCTCCAAATTTATAAGTTTCACGGCCGGTCCATCCTGAGTGGACCCCTGCATCCCGGGGCCTATCCCACTCAAGCTTGAAAATGCACTTGCATTAATCACCGATGAGACCTCCCACCTTACGAATTTGATGCTTGACAATTAACCCCTTGCTTTAAAAGCTAGACGTCTTGAGCTTAGGATCTGCCTCATTTTTTAGCTTATAATAAAATGATACATAAAAATGGATGAACGGCCTAAAAAAACCCATCTTTCATCGTGGGTCCCACAGATCCTGCGTGGAGCGATTCCGTCCCGACGGCGCTGGTACACAATCGGTTTCCCGGTACTTAACGAACTGGATCCTTTGCAGCACCTATTTTACTTACCGCCCAAAAGACCCAAACTTTGTATGTAAAATCCACTCCGTCCATCAGGTCATAGGATCTGGGTAAAAAAATCGCCACATACACAATTCAGGAGTGCCGCACCACATGTAATAACGTGGATGGGATGTCAACGTCAACCATAGATTTGTATGCGGAGCCACCTTTAAAAAAAATAAAAATAAAAAAAAATAAAAAAAAAAAAAAAAAAAAAAAAAAATCTTTCATCAAACTAGCTAATCAGGTGTGACTTATCAGGATGAAGTAAAATAAAAATATCAGAATTATCCGCAACTCAGGCGGTCCACACCGTGTGAACTAAGAGGCCTTAGGAGTTCCCAATTGTATGGCCCATTGAAACTTTTTATGAGGATGATCTTGTATATGTGATCAAAATATGGCTTCCCACCTAATGTATGGACTAGATTTACATATAAAATATGGTGGCCCCACAAAGCCTGGAGGTGCGGTGGATGATTCCGGTCCGCTGTTGACCACTATTTTCTGATGTTCCAGTGTTTATGAAGACTGTCCGAATTGAGGAAGCAAATGGGGTGATGCTCTTGCCTGGACGGACTGGTCGCGGGCAATGTGATGTACGGGTTTTAATTTTAGTCCATCAACCCAAAAATGAGCAAATCCAAAGCTAAAGTGGACCACACCACGTGAAGCAGCAGTACGTGGTTGAATTTTTGATCCGAAACTTCTCCAGCTCCCAAGCCATCTCATCTCCAATTTGTGGTCCACTTAAGCTTGGTCACACGGAGGAAAATAAAGATATCAGCTTGATCAAAACTGCTGCAGCTCTCAAGAAGTTTTTAATGGGCGAGCGTTCAATCATCACTTTATAGTCTACTTGAACGTTGGGTTTGCCTTAGCTCATACCCTAAAATGACTTGGCAAAATGGATGAAACGTGCGGATAAAACTCATACTGCACGGTGGGCCCCAACGAGTCCCTGCATGGACGGAGTCCGTACAGACGTAGGCAGGACGCAATCCGCTTCGGGTCCTGAGCATGCAGACCGTCCAAAATGCTCAGCAGCCCAACTTCAATAACTGAAATCAGATGGTTGAAATAATTCAATATTTCTAAAAGCCCATTAGTGCTGCTTGGAGGAACGGAAATCGCAACTTTCCATTTACTGTTTAAAAGCGCGGTAGAAGCGGGTCAAATCCTTTTGGGTTGGGGTTAGGCCAAACCGGCCCATTTGTTTAATGGGCCTCATTTCAAGGCTGGGTTAGACCCACTACCCGATAAGTGCGACCCACTCCTATCTAAGAAACAGATCCATCTAGCTAGCTTGCGGGCGAACCTTAATCCATTTCGAGACCTACTGAAGAGAATGCGTTTATAGGCTCTTTACACATCCTTGCCTCATCCATTGACGGAATTTTTACTATAGTTTGTTTTGTTTTATTTATTTTTATTTGTTTTTTCTGCCTAAATTGGAAATGAATAGCTAAGCAGTAATGGAAATCGAACTAATATTGAAAATTAATTGTTGTTCATGTTGGATATCAACCTAAGACGGGCTGTTCATCTTTAGTATTGCTTGAATCGGAGCATTCAAGAAAGATTGGTCCAATCAGGCTATTTACTTTCAATGTTAATCAATCAAATCATTCATCTTCAATTTAAACACAATCAGATAGTTCATCTTCAAATTTGATGGAATCGTTTATTGATGGGTTGTCTTAACATTTTTTGATCTAATCGAATTGTTGATTGCCTTTAAAATTCAGTCGTTGATCCATTCGGATAATCTATCCTCAAAACTGATCCAATTAGACCATTTGTATTTGATATTGGTCTGATCAAACCATTCATCTTTAGTATTATTTAAATCAGACAGTTCTTCTTTGACATCAGTGTCATTGGGTTGTTGATTTTCATTATCAGCTCAATTAGACCCTCTATTTCCAATTTCAATACAATTAGATCATTCATATTCAACATTGGTCGGTGAGTTAGTTTTGGATTAATTAAAACATATGCCTATAATATAAGTCCAATTGACTATTCATCGTTTTGTATTGTTCAAATTTGATCTTTTAACTTCAACATTAGTTCACTCAGTATGATGATTTTGAATATTGGTGTAGTTGGAGTAATCAATGACAAAGGCTCACCAATTATCTTGTGGTGGATCTGCCTATTGTTATGGATCAAAGGACGTGCAACCAAGCAGTTACTTTTCTTGATATTATCCACTTAGAATTTGACTCCATTATGTTGGCTTATTAATTGTCCAATCAACAATCAACAAAGAAAGAAAGAAGCTGGAAGCTAAAAGTAGTTCTCAGGTACTGTTGATGACATCAAATAGTGCTCGATCCGATTGAGATTTTTTGGATTTTCTCCTATTGGTCGCTGGATTAATTGGGCACTTTCTCGATGCCATCGATGAGCGTTCGATGACATCAAAGATCAGTTTAATGTCATCGAAGATGGCTCGATGCAATCGGAAAAAAAATCAGATTTTCATGTTTTGTTTCTAGATAGTTTAGGTGTTAGTTCGATACCATCGACATGGCTTCGATGCCATCGAAGGATAAGTTTCAATGACATGGAAGTATGTTCAATGACATCGATCGGATCGTGGAGATTTACACAAAGTTACAATTTTACGGAATTTGTTTCTGATTTTGCTTGGGATCCTTTCATAAGCTATATATATATGGGTGTAAACGGGATTGTGAGCAAGTTCTAGAGTTTCTAATTCGTGTAAGTGTTTCAAAGGGTGTAGCAAGGATGAGATTCGAAGTTGTTCGAATCGGGTAAGCTATCTCCTCGTAATTTCTACTTTTATAGGGATCATCTGTCGCTTCATGTCGTGGTTTTTTCCCGCAAGGGTTTTTCCACATTAAAATTGTTGTATTCTTTTTGTGCTTGGTTTGTGTGATTGGATTACTCTCCTAGATTCATCTATGTGTAGTTCCGCAGTCCCCCAACACTACTTACTATTTGACATGATAAAAATGTTTTCATGTAGAACTCTATTGCTGAAGTTAATGTAGGACGTGGTAATTAATGATGGATTCTCAACATGGTTGAACCAAAAGAGGGCCAAACTGAAACGAAAGTAATCTGTTAGATCTAGGTGTAGTCTTACATAGGGCATCATGATGTAACTAGGCTGCAGACATGTCCAGTTTGAAGACATTCAATCTGAATAAGGAGAATTATTTGCATGCAATTTCGATCACAAGTGTTGAGTGTACAAGATTTACATAATTGATATTACTTAGTTACATATACAAGAGAATCACTGGCATGTCATGACTACCTCCCAAAAGATGAGTGATGATGATGTGATCGATTCTCACCAGGATTGTTTGGGTAATTCAATTGAATGCCCAATCAATTGAATTAATTATATTTTTTTTCTAATATTCAATTTTATTCATCATCAATTTATCTTTCCAATGAGTCTAGGAACACTCAAATCCAATGAATATCAAGAGAGATACGACTAATTTACTGAAGTAGTGTAGTTGAAATTTTACAAGTAATGTGGGTCACACCATCAAGTAACTTCGGCCCCACTTTTTAAGGTTCGAGTGGACTTCAAATGAGGTTATTCCAAGCATAAGAACATTGAAAATGGAACTATAATAAGGGAACATTTTGGCATATCATGTGCTGCCCACCCTTCAACTCAGCATGCAAATCACCCCAAGTAGGCTCGACCCATGGCATGTGGCAGGCAACATTTCGAGTATCACCTTCATAGCCGACACAACTCAGATTTTAAGGGAGGTTAGATGAGAGGGAAAGGGGCTTCCCTAAGGGAGGTGTAACTGAGGGAGAGTTTATCCAAAAGTTAACTTTCTCCTTAACATGCCCCTGTGTATCTTCTTGATTACATCTTCTACCACCTTATGGTCCAATATGAGGGTGTCATGTGGTATTAAAACTCTCTCAATTAATCAAGGGTGTCCGCTTGTCATTTTTTCCCTCCAAACCGCCATAAACCACATTATTACCACTCCCTCTTATAGGTACCCTTTACTTCCTTCATTCTTAACACACACCAAAGAAGGGAGGAGGGAGACGGTTTTCACCCACGACCTAACTATCCCTTCTTAAACCTACACTAAGTAGCCTAGCCCATCTAGCCCAAGCCATTGATCCAATCAAGCCCGTCTAACCTACCCCATTAATCCCGAGTAATTCATCCAATCAAACCCATCTAACCTAGCCCATCCTTCCCAACTAATCTAACCCATCTTGCACATCCTAACAACTCAATTCAATCAATCTAGCTCATCTACATCATCTAAGCCATATAAACACGTCATCCCATTCTAACTGTCCAAGTCATCTAAAGCATCCATCCAATCTAGTCATCTAAACCATTATAACCAACTATCTAAACCATCCAAACTATCCAACCCCGATTTAGTGTATCTAAGCCATTCAACCAAACCTTAGATCACATTCAAGCCAACCTAAGCCACTCATCTAAACGTTAGCTAATATTTACGTAAATTCAACCCGTACAAAGGCATTATCTAATTAGTACAAGTTATCTCAATGGTATAGATATTGCAGAGTAAGGTCAAGGTTAAAGATATCTGACAATCTCTTCTATAAAGAGTGTTGAGTCTCTTCTTCCCTCTCCCATATCTCTATTTGTAGGTAGAGTTGTACACGAGTCGAGTCGAGTTGGGTATCGCCCTACTCGTACTCGGCTCTATTCAGCCAACGAGCATGGACTTCCTGCTCGTACTCTACTCGGCCGAGTACGAGTAGTAAACGAGTCGAGTCGAGTCCGAGTTTTCGAGGCGAGTTCGAGTACGAGCAGAAATCCAACTAATATAACTTGGTTGAAAAATCCTAGCTATAGAATATTTACCTTTCATGTGTAAATGAAAACTGAACTTAGCAATTCACTATAATATCAAGAGAAAATACAAATATCAGGTTAATCTCAAAACTATATTAACAATTTCTAACATATATTAGCAATAACAAATAAAAAAATCAACCCCACACTTTTCTGGGCGAGCAGAAGAGGGACGACCGACGGTGCGTGCGAAGCGGGCGATGACGGACACGGACGAGTGACAAAAGTGGCGGCACCGACGAGTAGCAGGATGAGCTCCGTCACCGGACGAGGGCAGGGACGAGCTCCGGAGTACGAACGAGCCGCAGCAAAGTCTAGCATCGTCGGACATGGGACAGGGGCGAGTGAGAGAGAGAGAGAGGGATGACCGGACAGAAGGAGAGAGAGAGAGAGAGAGAGAGAGAGAGAGAGAGAGAGAGAGAGAGAGAGAGAGAGAGAGTTTTTTTCGAACGCTCGCTGGGAGGGAAGGGTTTGGGCGCTGTTTGAAAAGGACGGGTGGGGGTAGGGTTTGGGCGTTGCTGGAAAATGACGGGTGGGGTAGAATTATTTTTTTGGGCGGACTTATATATACGGGTATGAGTCGAGTACGAGTTGAGTACTAAGTCGAGTACCTCTAGACTCGTATTCTACTCATAATCTAAATGAGTTGTGGAAACCCGCTCGTACTTAGCTCTAACTCAGACGAGTCGAGTACAAGTCAAGTATTCTGAGTCGAGTCGAGCGAGTACTCAAGCCTTAGTTTGCTCGTGTACAGTTCTATATGTAGGTAATCTTACATGACACATTTATTACTTTCTTTTAATTTACTTATAATTAGTTGCAACACTTTTTCTCTCTTTAACCCCATTATTTTTAAGCATTGTCGAGTATATGCTCTATAATTTGTCGGTTTTTCGGATCCTATCACATAAAAATTTGGGATCGCCTAGTCCCCTTTTCCTTTTCTCTAATCTTTCTTGGATACCGGTAGTTGCGAGATCGCCATTGTGTATCTCCACTTCTATCTTCAAATTGGGCTCTAACAGTTTGCAAAATACTTGTTTGTTTGTGACTGAATAGTAAAGACTGGTCAATTTTCTCCTTCTTGTATACCAATTGTTGGGAACTACCATTTTGTTTCCAACTTCTATTTTAAGTTGGGCTCTAGCAGTTACATAGTGTTCATCCATGGCCGACTAACAATAATCTCTTTACTTTTAACATTATCGAGTAATAACATTAAGACTTGTAAATATCCTAAAATCTTGTCAATCCCATAAAGTAGAGAGACACTTTCCTGCAGGTGCCTAACACTTTATTTCTCCATCGCCAAGACCCCTTATTTGGAATGGGTTGCAGATTAAGAGTCATTATAAATTAGAGATTTTTTGAATTCTTCAATTTTTGAAGATTAGGTGGAATCTAATCAACTCTAAAATTCTAAGCTAATTAGCTAATGATGACTCCAATTAAAACATATCATATTTAAGAGTCTCCCCACACTCCTGAACCCAACAGAAAAGTGTGGACAACAAAATCAAGCATTCACAACCCTTTTGTGTCCCAACATGGCGGATCAGCTCAGTCTTAACTGAACTAGGACTATAGCTCAACTGGCAGACTGAGTGGAGATACCTTGTTTCAACACTTGAGCTCTTGGTATCGATCCCTAGCGGGGGTGGCTAACATGGAGTGTGTGTACTGATGGGTGTATGCTAACAAGCTAAATAAATAAACCTGAACTATGACTAATCTCTTTCCAACCAAGAACTGCATTCTAAGGCCTACAATATGTGGGGCCCACCCTGATATGTGTTAAGTCCACTTATTTCGTTCATTTCTAGAGATCATTTTATACCATGGGCTCAGAAACTAGGCAGATCCAGATGTACAGTCCAGTGTACCATACTACGGGAAAAAGTGGGGGAAAGGATTCCAACCGTTGAAGGGCACAGATTGGCTAGTAAGATTCTACCAGTAGCCACTACTTGGCCCCACCATGATGTATGTGTTTCATCCACTCAGTCCATCCATTTTTCCAGATAATTCTATGATATGAGATAAAAAATGAACTAGATCCAAATCTTAAGTGGACCACATCATAGGAAACATTATTGATTGAACGCTCACCATTAAAAACTTCTAGGAGTCACAGAAGTTTTGGATCAAGCTGATATTTATTTTTTCCTATCATCCGAGTATATATGATCTAATCAACAGGCTGGATCTCAAATAAAAATTACAGTGGGCCCTAGGAGGTTTTTAATGGTGGACATTCAATCACAACTGTTTTCCTGTGGTGTGGTCCACTTAGATTTAGATCAGCCCCATTTGTGGGACCAAGCCATAAAATGATCTGTAGAAATGGATGGACGGCGTGGATAAAGCACAGATACCATGGTGGGGCCCACAGAGCTTTGATATCAGCTATCTGGCTGGTGTTGGGGTCACTAGCCAAACTGCTTCCTACTGGGGACGACAGAGAGCTTGGAGCTGCCCAACACGAAAAAAATCAGAACGATTTCACGGACGAAGCCCAATCGTTTCCCAATTCCAGGCACGTTCCGTCATCTCTCTTTTAAAATCAAGCTTCTTATAAAATCATAGATGATTTCTATTTTTTTAGGGTTTTTGGATTCGTTTTCTTGATTATTAGAAGAAGAAAATGGACACGAAATTCCTCAAAGACAAAAGATTCTGGTTCGCATCTTTTCTCGTTGTGTGGGCTGGCGCTCTACAGGTACTCTTTTTTCCTTTTGTCTCAATACCACTCTCCTTCGTCATCTCGTTTTGGACCGTGTTTGGATGCACAATCGAACGGAATTGCAATAACAAGTTTAATAGTCTAGAAATAGCCAATTGCAACGATCTTACCCTAGCATTAGGACTTATGTCTTTGATTGGAGTATGTATGGCGGACCGGAGGAGGCTTTCAACAGTCTTATGTGGGTTTTCAATTCTGAAATGTGGGGCCCATGCTTTAGTAATCCAGACCAATTTTCTCTTGTGTCCCTATGTGGATGGACCATGGCCCAAAAATCTCCCAGATTGGTAGATCCTAGCCGTCGATTTTTGGACCTTGTTGCTGTATTTCTCTTCTTAACTGTCCTTTTTCGTAGGGTACTAATGGGAAGATTGTGATTGTCCTGTTGAGGAGGTTCCTTGGGCATGATCCAGTCCATGGTGGGACACAACGGACCAGTGGTCTGGATTACCAAAATCATGATCAATGGGCCTCCAAATTGGATCATGTTAGTTTTAAGTTGGACCTGAGAGGGATGCAACTGCAATTAGAGGGGTGCTTCCTCATTGTGAAATTGAAGGACGATTATCACATTTTGCCCATCAGAAATGCCATTTCCAAATGCACATCTTCAACCACAAAACATGAACACCACCACACATGCCTATGTGGAATGTGTCCACGAGATCAGAGCCATTTGTAGCGGGGTCCTCATTTAAGAAGGAGAAGGTGGTGGAGCCGGAAGAACTAGAGTATGGTAGAGCCATCTCTCTACGGTGTATGTGGCAGGGTGATGTGCTAATGGGTCTGCCCATTATGCAGGGCCGTATTTATGTCTCAAAAATTACACCCATTAGATAAACTCTATCCATTGGATATGTGGCCATTTAAGTGATGGTGGAAAACAAAAAATGGTTAACGGTCAAATAAGCTGTGGGATAAACTATAGAAAAAGCAATTGATAGGATTGTCTTATGGGTTTTATATTTAAAACGTATGCCATCCATCCTGGCGTCGGCTTATGGGTGGACCTGTTCGATACATCACCCCGGCACGTGCCCTGTGGAGAGATGGCTCTACCATATTCTGGTTCTTTTGGATCAACCATATCACCTTCCTATGAAGAAATGCCTGATTAGAAAACTGATAGCTTGATGGCCTACATGCAATGTGTTTCCCATCTAATGAGGATGGGATGCATGTGTGTCTATGAACATCTTGGATGCCTCAGATAATGTGCCACATTGGCACGTTTGTGGCTTTTTCGTTTTGTGCTTGAAGATGGGGTACTTCGAGATATTTTGGACCTCATCCAACATTCTCAGGAAATCTGCATTCTGCTCCGATGGCTGCTGCCTTTTCTTGAAGCAATTTCAAACTTAGCAAGCACTCGGGCTACATAAAATAAATCCGTTGCATGCTAGTGTGCGCATACATTTTTCAGCTTCAAAACTACTATAATGAGCGTGCAAGCGCATTACACCTTAGTAATAAGCTTTGAAGCAGCCAGCAAGCACTTGGGCTACGTAAAGTGAAGCCATTTTGCGCTAGTGCGCACAGTAGTTTGTTCGCTGAAAAACGTATGAGCACGCCTTTTACGTAATAAGCTTTGAAGCTGGTTCTGTTATGTTAAGCTTTGTTCGGTTTCTTTTGATCGGTTTAGAATTGTCTTAATCTCTATGTCAATGTAACTGTCAATGATCAGAAGAAGAATAAGAGGAAGGCATATAGAAATTTATGTTCAAGAGGAAAAGTGAAAATGGGATAATTTATTCCACTTATGTATAATAATGATTTTTTTTTTTGCTCTGTAATTTTTTATTTTTTATTTTTTGTACTAGAACAAAATACAACCACTCACAAGACTGCTAACAAATCCCTCTAGATCTTAGCTCGTGTTACATTACATGCATAAAATCCTCTTATCTTTATGAGAGATGCGCCCTTAAACAGCCGATGACCTGCTACCCACATCAGAATATTACCCTTTGCTCTGAAGAGATCACTCAAATCCTTTTACCGTAGTGCACATATTGAAGGAATTGACCCTAAACCAAAATTGTGTTACTTTAAACCTAGACTTAAAAGGATGAGCGCTACTTCTAGATTATGAGTACTAACAAAGGTTAGTAAAATTTGCTAGTTTCCTCTTTACTGAGCTAATTATCACAATTTCATTTAGTAGTGTGTCTGAACACAATTAAAATTATGCATACAAGCTCCCAATTTGATAGAGAATAGGGGGATCTCCACACGGTCTTTATTGGCTTAGAGAAAGCATAAGATAGGGTCCCTATAGAGTTAATCTGGTGGGTTTGGGAAAGAAATGAGTTTCAAGAGGATATGTTGACATGATGTATGAGGGAGCGGTAACAAATGTGAAGGCCAGTTGACCACTAGTGGAGAGACAAATGAGTTCCTAATTACCATGGGTTTGCACCAACGGTCAACATTGAGCATGTACCCTTTTTGCATTGTTATGGATGAGTTAACGAGGATTTTTCGAGAAGAGATCCCACGGTTCATGTTGTTTGCTGATGACATAGTTTCGATTGACAAAAAGAGGGAGGGTGCAAACACAAAGGTAGTTTTGTGTAGGGATGCTTTCGAATCTAAAGGATTTACATTTAGTCAGATTAAAATAGAGTATGGAGTGCAATTTAGTAACGATAGGGGTGGAAACGATGAATTAGTTGAGATTGCTGACCAAGAAGTATACCAAAATGACCACCTTTGATATCTTGGGTTGACAATTTATGAAGTGGAGACTGCCCATAGAATTCAAGCTGGGTGGAAGACGTGGAGATGTGACTTTGGAGTTTTATTTGATCATCATGTGCCAATCAAACTGAAGGGGGAATTTTATAGGATAGATCTAAGACGAGCCATGCTTTATGGGATAGAACGTTGATTAGTTAAGGAATGACATGTTCATAGGATGAGGGTAACTGACTGGAGGATGTTGAGATGGATGAGTGGCAAGATGAGAAGGATATAATTGCAAATAAATGCATTCAAGGGAGCTTAGGAGTAGCACCAACAGGTAATAAGATGAGGAAAAGTAGACTTAGATGGTTTGGTCATGTGCAATGGAGCCCAAGAACTATGTCCAGTGGAAGGGGAGATGGTACATGTTGAAGGCTTGAAAAGGGCAAGGGGAAGGCCCAAACGTTGGTGGAGGTCGTAAGAAAAGACTTGATGACCTATGGTCTAATTGAAGTATGGCCCTTGATAGAATGTAATGAGAGATACAAGATGTGTGTAGCTAACCCCAGTTAGTTGTGAATTGGGATAAAGTTAGATGATTATGATGCTCCCAATTTGAGAATGTATGTAGTTGAATTTCCCCAAAATTTTTATAGCATCCATTCAATTCTGAAATGAATAAAATAAATCATATCTACAAAAGTAAAGAAGAAATCTGATGTAGCGAGAGGAGGAAAAGGGGAGAAGAGTAGAAACGGCTAGGGCAACAAGAGTTGTGTTGTGGTTTGTCAAAAGACCAACACACTCGCAATATATATATATATATATATATATATATATATATATATATATATATATATATATATATATATATATATATATATATAAGAAGGAAATGTTCCAGTGTTCCACAAGAGTACATGACAACAATACACACACACAAAATTACACATACTTCCACAATCTAATCTACGTTCTTATAGCTCATCCCAGCCTTCATTTTGTTGCGGTGTTTATTTTGTCATAGAAAGTCAACTATCACAGGCCATATCTTAGAAACAGTGTTTGATGCATTGATGGTATTGGTTGAAATATCAGTTGATACTATCAGTATCGTACCTGTCAATACAATATCCAATAGTTTTCACAAAAATACAATGTATTGACAATAATATCGTCGACAATGCTGATATATCATGATATAAAAAATATTGTGATATATTGGTGAGCCGACAATTGCATAAATGCACTGTATTAATTGATACCCAGCGGTAAATGCAAAAAATCTTGCAAATAATAATAATAATAATAGTAGTAGTAAATAAATAAATAAATAAAAGATCTAGAAAACATTTTGATTCATTATGCTGTAGATGCTATGTTTCTTGATGTTTCCATATCCCTAGGGGGATATAATAGGTTCGTGCCTCATAGGTCAACAGAGTGCATTTCAGAATTGACGTCACAGGTTTTAGCCCATATATATTACCTATCAAGAAAAAAAAAGGGGAGATACTGATGAACAAACATTTTGGATGACCTGTACAAAACTAGGCTGGTCAACTCATCAACTAGGACACACATGACAATGGATGGTTTAAAAATATTGAAGGTCCACATTTAACATACTTCTGTAGAATGTATCGCTTATTAGTTATGATGAGTTGACCAGCAATTTTGCCCTACTCATTCTGTTTTGGTTATTTTTGGTCGGTTCGGCCCTGTTTTGGCTTCGTATGTGGTCCAAGACCAATATGACTTGGTTGATGATATTTTGAACCATGGTACCCTCTTGTTTGTCGCTAAAATGCATCCTCTTCCAAGTTATGTAGGTCGTTTCACTTCATCTTGCTATAATGTCTCAAATATGGCTGCAAGTTCTATTTTGGGTATGAGATCCTGCAAATTTGGGATTATTTGATCCTGAATTTAGTGGGCCTCATGTCCTGCACGTGAGATTTCCTGCACTGAAGTAGTGCTTTCCTTGGAATAAACACTATTAAGGAAGCTTTAGGAAAACAAAAATGCTGTTAGTTGAGTTTATGAGGAAGAAAATGGTGCTTTAGTGTGATGAATCCTATATAGAGGGTATGGGGCCTGCTGAAATTGGGATTAGATCCCTACCCAAGTGGGCCCTAAATGATTTGGTCCCATTGATTTATTTTCTTTTTGAAACCACTTAAGCATCCCTGAGCTCTGCTAAGGAAATGATAATTATCTTGCGCAGGCGCATATGTCATGGGTACAGAAGCAGGACTCTTTTAAGGAGAAATTTGGAGATTTGAATCAGAAGAAAGATGGGTAAGATTGAGAAAACTGTTGATTATGTGATGTTGCCTAATTTTCTCTCAACCCAATGTTTTCTTTTCTTTTATTTTTTTAAAAGGATTCTCTCAACCCTTTGTTACAATTGATGAATATTTTACCGAGACAAATATTCTCTTGTATAGTTTTAACTTCAGAGTTTAGATAGTGAAAACACATTAATGTAGATTTATGAATCAAGATCATTGACTAAGAAGTGAGAACATATCTAGCCACCCGCTACCATGTAAGAAACTTCACTCAAGTTCTCATCAAACTGTATTGTTCTTGCTCTTCAAGGTTTGATTCATTACATTATGCCTTTAGCTTTACCAAGCTTACTCTCATGCCTACTCATTGTCATAAGTATCAGATGGGCCCACCCAGTAGATAAGGCCTGAATCAGGCTGGCTGACTCATCAGTTGGGCTTCTCTTCTATGTAGGTAATGGATGGTTACGGACTTCTGCCAATGGTTCATATTTAGTATACATGTGGGGCCTGTATAATGTTTGTGCCAGCTTGACTTTTGGATACAATCCTGTGGTTCACCTGATGCATAGCTTAGGTGTTCAACACATGTGCTAAGGTGTGCGTGCTCCTAGCATGAGGATGTATTGTTCTTTTAATAGTTCTCATGCCCTAGCGTATTGATTCAACGTAGGGGTCGTTTGGATGCGGTAAATGATTTACATGATTTACAGTCCTGTTTGCCTGTAAGCTGTAAATGATTTTGTGTGTTTGAATAGCCTGTAAATTGTTTAAGTCCTATAAATGGAGAGCCAATCTTTCCATTTTTAGCGTTTAGGCTGTAAGTGGAGTGCTTGTAAATGAAATCGCAACTTTTTTCCTGTAAATCAAATGGGGATGAAAGTTGTAAATGATTTACGGCGTGTAAATCATACAGGCATTTTTCAGCATCCAAACACTGTAAACCATTACCTGTAAATCATTTACAGTTAGCCCCATTTATTGGCATCCAATCGTAGTGTTTGCATTTTATATATATATTATATATATATATATATATATATATATATATATATATTTGTTGTAGATGATCTTTGTTAGGAATAGTCAGTCATCTTTTAGACTACAATGAACTTCTAGGTGTATGTTTTGGCACGGAGAGTTGAAATAAATTATCACATGGTCCTCATACTGATGGACTTTATAATATCATCTAAATCGAACTGATATGCTTAAGGATGTTTGTTAGCAGTAGCATGTGTATAGCGTATATAACTGTGTGATACAAATGCCATTATGTATGTTATAGTTGTGGTAAAATAGTAATTGCCTCATGATTACGACCCCCCTGGCTTACCACCTTTGACAAATTCGATTAGGAAAAGAAGAAAGGGAAAATGTGAGGACCGCTTGTGGAGAAACTTGTGAGTTTTCAATTACTATAGGGTTACACCAGGGTTGGCATTGAGCCCATGTCTTTTTAGTTGGTTGTGGATGATTTAATGAGGCATTTATATCAGTGGTGCATGTCGTTTGCAGATGACATAGTTTTGATTGGTAAGACGATGGAAAGGGTTAAATGCTAAGCTAGAACTATGGGGAGATGGTTTAGAATTGAAAGTTTCTAAAAGCAGTTGGATTAAAATAGAGTATATTGAAGCATGCTGCTCATAGAATTAGTGTGGAGAGGTTGAGAATGATGTTTCTCATAGAATTAGAGCTTGATGGATGACATGGAGTTGTGCCTCTGGAGTTTTATGTAATTGTTGAATAGAAATTAAACCAAAGGAGAGGATTTTATAGGATAGCTATGAGACCAACCATGCTTTATGGGACAAAATGTTGGGCAGTCGAGTAAGATGTTCATAGAATGATTACAGTTAAAATGAGGATGTTTAGATGGTTGAGTGGCAAGACGAGGAAGAAATGATACATTCAAGGATAATAAGATGGGTAATTTGGGAGTAGCACTAATGGATAATAAGTTGAGAGAAGGTAGACTTGGTTGGTTTGGCAAAATGCTAGGGAGACCAAGAACTGCTCTGATTTGGAGTGAGCTAGTCTAAATTGAAAGCTTTAAAAAGGCTAGTGAAAGGCATTAGGAGGGCATTTTCTGTTGTTCTTTCTTTTTATCACGGAGCCTAGATTTTTCTTCTATTCAAAGAAACATTAGGAGGTCCTCTAAGGACACACTCTCTCTCTCTCTCTCTCTCTCTCTCTCTCTCTCTCTCTCTCTCTCTCTCGTCTTCTTCTTCTTCTTCTTTTTTTTTTTTTTTTTTTTTTTTTGCCTAAAGATTTTCTAGTATCATTCCATTTAGGTGGAAGTTTAGCAATAATGGTGGATACTTGAAAGGATTCGTCGAGATTAGTGCCATTGGCAATAATCTTTTGGATGATGACCTATAACTTATGTATTTGATCAAGGACAGGTTTTTCATCCAACATTTTGAATTCTAAAAACTAACTTACAATGAAATTTTTTTTGTTGCTTTCATCCTGTGATGTGTATTTGGTGAGCAGGGCCTGTCACAAATCCTTTGCGGTCTTCTTTTGACAGTAAAGGGTGTATAACGAGTCAGAAAGAACGTTGAAAATATAACCTTTGCATATAATTGTTAGATGGTGGTGAAGGTGGATCTTGAGTGAGCACGTGATCCAACTTGAGTAATGTAAGGAAGAGATGCATCCTCGATTACCATCGAAGAAAATTCGAGCCATTGAACGGTGTAATTCGAATAAAGTTAGGATGACCCATAGAAGCCATAATATCGCCTTAAAATTGTTAGGGTTAAGGCGGAAAGATAGAAAAACTAATCACTTAAAGATAGGCTTAAGGCGTGTTACGATGTTGTTATTTTTAAGGCAATATTTGCACCCTATTGATGATTAAACCAATTTGCAAGAGCGTTACAACAAATCCTCTTCTAGGATACAATGAGTCTCTTCTCCAAGACTGGAGAATCGAAAAACAGCACCCCAAACACACATTTACATCATACCCCTGACTTTTATGATGTTACAGTTTAATCACTGAAAACTGTTTGCAATTTATTGACTGAAAAATTGTTTGCAGTTTAGCGCCTGAAAACTGCAACTTTTCAAAAACCATTCAAAACTGAAAATGGAGAAGAAAAAGAAGATGGAGAGGAGATTGTTAGAATTGTTATTTTCGGATTGGCCTAAACATGAGTTTATATAGAGTCATAAGAGATGCTTTAAGATCCTTTTCATGGAAAGACATCTTCTTCCATGGTGTCCTTTCAACGATGGCATCTCTTCACCATTAATGACATCTTTTCATCACTATTTCTAATTCAAATGATGCTCCATTTATCAAGAGGCACCACCATTTACAAATGAATGGTCACCAACAATCACCAAAAGCCACAACCCTTTTTCTAAATTCTCTTTTATAAGTTTTTTATTTTTTTATTTATTATTTATTTATTATTTATTATTTTTAATTTGAAAAAATCCAACATGGCCTCTTTCATAGTGTTCCTCTTTTATAAGGGGATGTGGAAGAAAGATTTGAATACACATTCATTGCCGACAGAAGTCGGCCAAACATTAACAATGCTGCCATTGACAACGTGGGTGATCTTAGTTTCTTTCCACATCACGATAAATTCTACATCGTCAATTGTTGTAATGAGGTACCGTTCGGCTTCACTTCGCAAGATATTAACAGTAGACATGTTTACTATGTAATAGTTGATCCTGTTTTTTCCCCCTCACTACACTCTCATGTGCAGGGCCACTTTCCCGGGTTCCATATTTTCCAATTAAAAAACAGGCATGTGGGTTTATTCTAAGGTGCCACAAGAACTAGTAATTCAACTCCCAGGGGGACCACAGGCCCCGCCAAATGTTTTACTTAATCGTACCCTGTATATGTTATTTGATCACAACTGCATCGTGGGATTTCATCTTGATGGAGAGAGATTTAGGTTGATTCCATTGCCCGGGCCCAAAATAATGTGATTCAGTAACCACCGTTTAAACATTTGTATGGCCACAAAAGTTTAGGACAAGGGAAATAGGTTTGTGTTTTCACTTCATCCCAGTGGAAATGAACTTCTAAACAGTTTGGATGGCATATAAACATCAAGATGGAGCCCATGGATGCTTCAATGGCGGCAAACTCTTTCTCCAGTTTTCCTTCTCATATTGCCGCCTTGACTTTTGGTCTCTTCTCCTAAAATGATCTGAAAAAACGGATGGATGGGGTGGACTTTTTAGAAATGTCATTGTGGGCTCTACGTAGCATTCCACTGCGAAAGCCTTTAGTAGGAAATCCGAATCCCTCTCTAAACCTAGTGGGGCCCACCGTGATGTTTGTGAGAAATCATCCCCGTCCATCCGTTTTGTGAGCTCACTTTAGAACTTGAGACCAAAAGTTAACAGATCCAAGACTCAAGTGGGCCGCACTAAAAGAAAAAGGTGGGTAGGATAATTCCTACCGTTGAAACCTCCCTGGGTCGATAGTAATGTTTACATGCCATACATATTTTTCATAATGTCATACCTACTGGAATGAACTGAAAACTCAAATATTAGCCTGATTCAAAACTTTTGTGACCCCACGAATATTTCAACTGTGGACGTTCAATCCTCACGTTTCTGGTGCACTTGAATATTGGATCCGGTTCATTTTTGGCCTCATATCATAAAATGAACTCAAAAAATGGATGGACAGGGTGGATTTCTCACAAGCATCATGGTGAGCCCACCTAGGTTTCGAGTGCAGGAACTTCCTGCTCCCTCCAGGTTGCTACACGTGGCTGTTCCTGCTCCCTCCAGGTTGCTACACGTGGCATTTACATCTACAAACCATTTATATGACTGGTCAAATATCGAGAGTGTTAAACTACCACATGCCTCTTTCCCATGGACATGGATTGCCTGTGCTCCTGGTCAGCTAGTGCTATCAATGGGCCGGGCCTGGGGTTGATCTTATCCCGGATTTTGAACTGTTTTGGTCCGGACCGTCGGGCTGAGTTTATTCAAAATTCTGATATTACAGGTCGGAGCCTGGCCCATTGAGACCTGTACCAGCCACAATAAGTTCACATGGTCGGAAGCTATGTGTGGCCTCATTTGCCCTTTCAGCTGAATGTGAACTCTTGTTGAAGGTTCATTTTTAATGATATATTTGTTGGGCCCCTCATTGGACAATTGGAATATTTTGTTTTGGAGATTTTCCTGCAGCTGTCGACCATAGTGCGCCAATCACATAAACAGTTTGGATCACTGAACCATGGCCCCACCTGAACAGCCTGAAAGCCCAAACTGCACTCTATAAACCTTTAGTGTGAGCACTGTATAATTCCAATTTTCTCAAGTTTGTATGGTATGGTACCGTTTGGCATGGTTCCTTGATCCATACCCCACTTTTGGATGGCCACGCAACAATCTCCTAGCTGGAAGAATTCTAATGCATTATTACTTGGCTCAACAAATGGACGGTTAAGAAAGAAAATACAGCAAAGTTCAAATTCCAAAAGGAAGGTCAAAGCTTCTACAGATGTCAGCCACAGCTGCATGATAGCAAAGCTATGTGGGGCCCACCAAGAAGACGATGTGACAATGGTCCATCAGTTTTGATAGCTCATGCTAGTTGCATGAGTACCAAAGTGAGGCAGATCCATAGCTCAAGCAGAGCACGACACAGGAAACACTGGAATTGAACTACCACCATTGAAACCTTCGTAGGGCCACAGAAGTTTGCCATGTAAACATCATGGTTATGCAGGAAGGTTTTAACAGTGGGCGTTTTCATCACACATTTTCTTGTGTTATATGTAGCAATTGAGTTTGGATCTGCCTCATTTTTTGCTAATGTCCTAATGTGAACTGACAAAACTGATGGAAGGAGTGGATTTCTCATGGACATGAGAGTGAGCCACATGAGAAAGTCCGGGCGAGTCTTTCTTGCATCAACTCATTTTCCAATTATTTCAATCCTTATATGCTCTTCCCTCCAAAAATACTCCTTAGAATTCTTCTACTTACACTCTTCCTTTCACAAATACACTTTAGAATTCTTCTCCAAACTTCCAAAAAATCATGAATTCTTTGATTTCCAAGAACCTTCAGTTCCCATTCTCCTTCTTCCCTCTTCTCTTCATCCATACAATCCCATCATCTTCTCACAACACTATCTTCCCTTCCATTAGTTTCTACATTTTTTTTCGAAGCAACCGATCTGACATTCATTTAGGTCGTAATTGGATTTGACCGCAGCTTGAAGATGCCTATTGGTTCGGATAATGAAATCGTTCTCTCTGTATTTCTTCTATTCGACCCAAAGTGTCCATTGTTTGATTGGATTTTATTGTTCTCTTTCTATTGTTATGGACTTTTTTTTATTTTTTTCGTTCATTGCTTAAATCGTTATTAAATTTAGATTGGATTGGGTCTTAATTGCTTTCACACTTCATACGAAATCCCTCAAAGTCAAGAACTTGTGTTACTATTTACTAAATTGAAGATAATGGACATAAGCTAAGATTTTCCAAGTTTGAAATTCCTTGAAATCTTGATTTCTATTCCATAATCTAAACAGTTGAAATTTTCCTGGTTGCTCGTGTGGATCACTTCTTGAGAAGAGAGCTTCATATGCTTAGGAGCAGCATATATGGTTGTTTGTTTCTTTCTCTTGCATGCTCTCCCTAAAAATCATTCGAGAACCTGAAAAGATCAAATTTCTACATTTTCTGAAAGACAACAAAATTTCTCCCAATTTACACCAAATCATTATTGTGTTCCTTGAAATCTTTATTTTCTCCAATCATCTAACAGTAGTTAGCATTTTCCTTTTTTCTTCTTTTTCTTTTATGGGTTTCTTGGTGTTATTCTTGGGAGAAGGTTGAAATGTCTATTCATGCATTAACCATGAATAGCCATTGTTAGGTTCCTCCAATTCATGAATTTTGATCGATTGATTTGAACAACATTGAGATTCTCTTTGTTGCTCATGTGTCTCTTTGCATTTCTTCTCTCTATTCTTATAGGAGAAGATTGATATAGTTTTTTATTCATGAGCAAGCCGTCTCCAACTTGAAAAGATTGAGAACAGAATCGGCTAAAGCTTAATGCAAAATTTCAAGATATTCCTTGAAACCTGATTATTTTTTTCATGATCTAAACAGAATGGAGATTTTCATCACTGCTCCTATGGATTTTGTTTGAATCCTTGATAAGTACTGCTATGGATAGGCACTCTAGCATTCTGATTCATTTACTTATTCCTTATGGTGGGTTGGATACCATCATATTCAAGAAAGGAACTCTAATTCTCTTAATTGAAATGTTAATCCATAGAGTGATAAAGAGAAGAGAACTGTCACATTTAGAACCAATTAAGCTAAATCAAAACAAAGAAAAAAAGATAAAGTTTCTTAAGCTTTTGCTAAAACTGCTAACAGTACTCAAAAGTTCATTTATTCTTTCTTATGACTATTGCTACTAAATGGGTGCTTCAAGCCAAAAACAAAATAAACAAGAAATGTCCTTCAGTTGAATCTAACTGTCCTGTAAAAGGAAATGATCTAATGCACAGATATGTATAACAAATACTAAAATTTCTATTTTTTATTTTCTATACTCTACATCTGCAAGTTTTATTTCTTAGTAAGCGATAAAGAAGGGAAAGTTATTGTTTTCTTCCTAAAAGTGCATTTGGAAGTGACTGCAAGAGTTCAAAGCTACTAATTTCACTCACCATATCAAGAATAAATTCGATTCAACAAGAAATGCAAGTCAAGAAACAGTGTGTTTCTAATTGATGCATATATGTCTGCAATACAACAAACTATTTTGGGTGCTTTGTTATGCCCACACACAGCTCTATAGACATATGCACAACCTGTGCATTAGGTGGGCCTCACTAAGTAGATGACTTAGTCCAAAAGTTGGGCCAGTCGACTCATCAGGTGGCGCACGCAGATATGTTTCACATTCATACATGTGTGGCCTGATGAGTGGACTGGCCTAATATTTAGGGCCAGCCATCTGCATAGTAGAATCCACCAGATGCAGCTCAAATATCCCACACGTGTGCTTGATGACACACATGTTTTCTTGTGGATTAAGAAAAAGTCTTAAATTTGATTATAAAGCTGAGTGTGTATGGATGAAGTCTTTAACTACTTGAATCTTTGATTCAAGTCTACAGAATGTTTGCAGTTTCTTCTGATTCACCCAATTTATTTCCTGCATGGGTGATAGTAGGCTCCGCCTGCATTCAGCTGTCCTCATGTTAAAGATCACTCTTTTTTCTTCTTTGTAGTTTTGCCCCTCACTCTCTTCCTCTGTTTCTTTCTTCTTTCTTCTTTTATGTTTCAGCAAGTAGTATGTCTGAAAACATAGAGCTCTCGTGTCAATGAGTATTTGGGTGTATTACCGAATGTACATTTTTTTTTCATTATCCATACCTGACTGTAAGCTTTTGTTTTAATTTTTCTTTTTTCTTAATTTAATTTGGGAAAAGTGATGAGCCAAAGGAATGCAAGGGAATGTACACTAACAGAATGAGAAAACCTATTATAATCATGATTATTTTACTACTGCACCATACATGATAGCATACATATCACACAGTTATAAACACTAATAGACATATGCAGCTGACCAGTGCTAATAGACATGTATTAGCATATGAGTTGTATCTAGATGATAGGATTAAGTCCATCAGTATGTGGATGTGATCCCTTATTTTGTATCTTCATGCCGAAGCAGTTGCTTAAAAGTTGGTTGTAGATGAACATGGAACATCGGAGCCATCCATCAAGTTACAACATGTTTATGACTGGAACGATTGTCAGGATGTTGCACTCGTTGGGCAGGTCTGCACTGTACATTGAATGGAAGCCATTGGCAGTCCCTAAGGGACCGTTTGGATACTGCCAAATAAGTTACTTTTTCTACTTACAGCAGAAGATAACTTATTTCGGGTAAGCAAGTTTGGTTTATGATTAGCATAAGTAACTTTTTTACTTCAAGTTACTTAATACTTCAGCTAAATTTTTTAGATTTTCTACTTTTCATAAGTTATTAAAGAGAGAATTAAGAGACACAAAAGAGAGAAGAAGCTGATAAGTTTGTTGTTTACCAAACATACTTATCTACTTAATAAGTAAAAACTAAGATAAACTACTTGGGGCACAAGTTGCTTATCTTAAGTAAGCATAAGATCCAAATGCCCTCTAAATGATCCACCGCCTAATCACTAGCTCACCCAACAGATGAGTTAACTAGTTTAGGCCTTGGTAGATATGAGTATGGCAGTAAGAAGATGCGCAAGTAGGCTCAGAGAGCTAAAATTACTACTTATGTGGTATCAGAAAGCTGCATATGTTCTCAATCGATGATTTTGATTCATAAATCTGAATTATTGCATTTTCAGGCTCTACATTCTGAAGTTGAAACGCCAAGGCCCCTGAAACCTCAATCTATTACTCAAGCAGTTATCCAAGGTAAGGAATGCCTTGGGTAACAATAACATAGACATGGGAAAATCACTTAAAACTCTTCCTTTATACTTTCTCTTTTGTATATATGGCATGCATCCAAAGTAATCTAGATCACTTGATTATTTGGCCACCATGTGAATGGACAGATGAACAAAGGTCACTCTGACTAGATCGTCCTAGTAACCCATTAGACGAATTTCACAAGTTGAAATTGCATTTTAGTTCTCCACACAAACATTTTAGCTGTCCGTCAGAAAACCCTAAATCAACCAGTAAGATAGTTTCATAGCTGTGCTTGTTGGGCTATGGATCATCTACACCATGGTGGCCTAAGATTAAAAATCCCAATCACATTGTACATACGAACAGGCATATGCTAGATAAATAAAGACTTGTTAACCAGTGTTTTAAATAGCGGTAGTGTGATGCGTAGCGCTCAGCCCTCTATAGCATGTAGCGTAAATACGTAGCGTGTAGCTTATGCTACACGATACTTCTATTTTTTTTATTTTAAAAAGGACATATAATAAATAGTGAAAAAAAAAAGGAAAAAAAATATTAAAATGCCTAAAAGATGATTCATTTGATCAATTATAAGCATGTTCAAAAAAGTTATTAGTTATCATTTATCAAAAGCCAATCCGCATATACAAGCAAAATCAAATAATTATTACATCAACAACTTTCTAAGCAAACCATTTTAATTAATAATGTCTAATTGAAAACCATAAGTCATAATTATGAAAAGAAATAAAAATCTCATAGGTTAAAAGTATCAAGTACAATACAAGTGTCACATTCTTCAACATGAGAAACAAAGAAAACGTGAAAAAATAATAAAAAGGTAAAATAGTAAAAAAATATATTGTAGCTTACGCTATGGATGCTATGCGCGATGTAGCTGTAGCATATGTTATAGGGAATTTACGCTATTTGGGACGTTACGTAGTGCTACGGCCACATTACGCTACATAGCATACGCTACTAACAAACCTCTTAATCAAGAATGCCATAACATTGAGTTCAACCTCTCATTTCCATGATCACATCATCAACTAAAAATAAAACAAACTTAAAAGCAAACACAATAAAGTAGAAAATTCCTAGCGCCGTTCACAACTGTAGAAATCTGCCAGGCAGGGTGGGAAAGGGTAGGCATTCAGGCATTCCCGAAGTATGATGGGAACGCCGTCTTTGAAACCCATTCCTCCAACTCTATGCTGTTGAAATGATAGGAAAGAATCATGTCACCTGTCTGAAGGAAGATGACCTCAAAATCAGGATGAAAAACCACCAGACTGAAATGGGCATAATAATAAGCTTCGCCAATTGTCATGTTTTTATTGGATGAGGTTTCCTTGACACATAGGTTCTTCGAATACATCCAGAATGGCAAGTGGTCGCTCTCAGGCATTTCCACAAGGTTGTTCTGTATAAAGAAATCACGAAAGCTACTATATGTTGATGAAGAACAAATAGCTTGAGGATGTTTCTTTACTATGGAATCGATGGTGGTTTTGTGCTTCAAGACTCATTTTAGCTCATCATAATCCTCAAGCATCCAGATTTGCAATTGGAAACCGTCACGGTTCACATAATAGAGGTAGCCTCCAGACACACCTAGGCATTTTAAATTGTTCATTGTCATGACCCAGGTAATGGAATCGAATGGAAACACTCTCCATCAACATCGAATTCGACAATGAAGTGATAATAATATAGCATGTGCAGGGTACGGTCAAGGAAAACGGCCGACAGTAGTGTCAATCGTCGAATGACTAGTTCTTGTGGCACCTTAAATTGTAGCCACACGCCCTTTTTCGATGAGAAAATATGGATCTCAGGAAAGTTGCTATTGGTGCAAATGAGAGTGTAGTGAGGGGAAGCACAGGGATCGAAAAATGAAAACTAGCAAGTGCTTTGTATGGAGCCGTTCCTTGTCTGGAACGGGCACCGCTTCCCATTTCTTTGTAGCCGGGTTTATTACATAGTAAATTAATGTAGTGTTAATACCTTGGGTAGAGAGGCCTAGCAGCAACCCGTTGCAACAATTGACGATGGAGATTTCATCATGGCATGGAAAGAAACTGAGATCACCAAAGTCCACTACTGCATCGTTGCAGTTTGGCCGAAGTCGTATCGAGATATTTCGAATGTACCTGTCGTGTAATAATGTAAAAAGAGGCTGGACATGGGTGTGGGTAGAAGAGAAGGGTTTGAGATGAAAGACTGCCATTCTTTGGACACACACTTGAATCGTATGAGAGATTTTATGAATAATTTAGAAAGTATATTGATCAACACATCATCGTTTCTGATGAGCGGCCCACGAGTCTCTTCCTCCAATTTACATAAACTAACTCAATACTCCAATACTAGCGTAGTATCCATCCTCGCAAAACTCCTGTGTGTGGATATTCCCCCTTTTTTAATGTCCTTATAAAACGAACTTACGAGTCCTAAAATCAAAGTAATAATAATTTCATTTCATTTCTAACTCACATTTGGACTATTGGTTAGATGGGCTTTGTAAGCTACTTACTCGATTCGAACTTGGTTGAGGGAGGGGTTATCCTTCAAGGTAGGCAGCTGTAGGTATTACCTGGATGAGTCATTTCAACATTTCAGCGGGTTACTATTGAGTTAACTCAGTCTAGTTTCCTACCTATTAAACTAATAGAGTCTTGAGTTGAGAGCAATACTAGTTGCCACAGGATCATTCAATACATGAGCTTGGTGAGTTTCCCTAGGATCATCTTAGGCAATCCCTGGCATTAGATTTTGGAGCTAGTTTGGGTCTGGCTCAGTTGGATATTTACCGAGTCAACTCGCCAGCGTCACTCAGGAGGCTCGTGGGGTCCCTTTTATGGTGACGTAGGGACCATTGATCGTAACATTCCTTTTGTAACGGAAACAACTCGCCAAAATCTCAATTTGCTATGAGATTTTCTGGTAGCCCTAGACTCAACGTTCCGGATTGCTTGTGGGAGGCTTCTAGAAGGAGGTGGATGGCTAGGATTTTTGCCAGCACCCGGAACGGAAGGATTCTTTCTGCATTCGGGCTGATGGTGGAGAATTTTCCTAAAATGGGTGGTGATTTGAACTGTATGAGGCATGTGCCTGGAATTTCATAAATTCTTGGCCGTTCGGATCGCCAGCGAAGCAGTGTGCGTGGAGTCTTTCGACTCTGGACGTAAATTCGAGCCACATGGGTTGCTTCCTAGGTCGTGTGTACGCACATGTGCTCTGCTCTGATATCCAACTGTGGCTTTGATCGGTGGCCCATGCTGACTGTGATAGACGATTTGGATTTTTTCGGGATGGTCACCAGCGGTGGGCCACACCATCACAACGGCCCTTCATTTGTTTGAACTACCTGACAGGAAAAACAGCAACGAAAGGAGGCTTTCTCTCGGGTCAAACTGTATTGACCCGACTTAAAGTCTTGGTGCTCCGTGGTTGTACGCAATCCTGTGTACACTCTGGTCTCCTGCAGGGTCTACTGTTGGTGTCTGTGAAGATCTGAACCGTTCGTCAGTTGGGGATAAGGCATACATGATGATGATGAAGCACACTACATATGCATTTTGAGGCACGGAAAATCACTTGGGGGCAAGGGTGGCAATGGGTTGAGTTAAGGCCAACCATGGCCCTAATGGACTATTGGAGTTGTGCCTTAGAAAACCAATGTGATCCCTAATCCACTCGCCATGTAGATGTGATGAGGGCGATATCAACCATAAATTATGACCATGTGACCTTGCTCGACAAAACGATGTGCCTTAGTCGATATATGTTGTCATAAATATAGATGGATACGAACACCTAGAGGAGTGACTTCTCAAGTTGTCCTTGTGAACTCGAGATTGAATATAATGGTCATGTTAGAACTCTGTTATGCCATGACTTTCGTTGGTACTTGGGAAACACTTGTGGGTATCATACGATGGGATGTACGATCATCTTATGTGAGAGGACTGACTTGGGTCGATATGGACAATCTCCACCATCAGGCTGATTTGGCGCTGGCATGCCTTCACCCTCACACACGGACTATAAGTGTGCATGTATAAAGGATCCTGTTGTGGACTTTTGGGCACTTGCATTGGTGGATCGAGATCAATCACTATTTTAGGGGCCCATTAGCTTAGACTATGTTTAGACTTGATGTTGTATGGAAAGATGATTAATCCTTACACCAAAGAAGTGCAAGGGGTCACGATCTTGATTGGATGGCTTTGGCTTTCTTTACATGGCCAACACAGGGCTATTAAAGGTTGATGTAGTTGGGTATGGCTATCAAGGTCCGTTGATTCTTGTATGGACTGATAAATAATCCATCAGTTTCACATAAAGACATGTTTATGACTAGATTTGATTAAATCAGGGACTCGTCAAGGTATTTTATTGCTTGGCATAACACTTGAGAGTTTTTAAACAATATAAGGGTTTTCAACCGTTGAAGTTTTATTTTAATCGTTAAAATTATTTTGATTGTACTTGATAATAATCTAGTCTAGATTTGATAGTAAGTTTGATCAGCATGTAATATAGATCTTTGGTGGTTAATTATGAAAGTGGGAAATTTACGACCGTAAACCCTACCTTTTACCCACCGTCTTTTCTAAGCACTCTGAAACTTTACTTTCTCAAACAAAACCATTCTGTATGAACATACTATTTGCAAATTAGAGTCTCAGGAGTTTCAGCGCCTGGTCAAGGGTTCGACAGCCTATAGGCGCTGAAATTCTACCAGCGTGAGTGTGTTAAAAAAAAAAAACTATTTGCAGACAAACATACTCTTTCGTTTTGGTGGCACCGTAAAACCTATGGCTACGGATTATAACCGTAGCTATTTAAGCCAATAACTTCCAAAGACGACGCTTTTGCAGCAAACCTTCAAAAGAAACAGAAGATGGCAAAATAGTAAAAATAAGAAAATCCATGCCCTACTAATAAAAGAGAACCGTACATGCGCGTGTAGTTACTAGAATTACCATCCGAAAGCTTGAAGAGAGTTGTAGGCGAAGAGATAGAGGTTGGAAGGCTGGGGCATTTTCGGCAATTGCTTCGAATTTCTATCGTTGAAAATGGTACGGTGTGGTTGAGGAAGCTATAGTTCATGATTTTGTAGCTTGAGAAAGGGAGAGTTTAATACTCTGGCGGAGTGTGATGAATGATAGGCATGCACTTCATAATTACTTAGAAATTAGACACGTTAAATATAAGTAATTCAAATTAAACTGTCAAAATTATGGTCCCCAGTCGGGATGTATCATGATCCAAAAATTAGTCTTATTATATTAGCGGATTGGTGGGTATTAATTGGACGGTCAAGATGAAAAATAGCCCATGGTCCTATTGCAACAGAAAAATGTCCATGAATCAGAGGTTACGATCGTTCTATCAATCCGATCTTCAGATTATAACTAAAATCAAGTTCTTTGTAAAATTTAGTCGGTTTGAATTGAGTTAATGTTTATGCCACGTGACAATTTAAGAGTGCCTGCGTATTAAGCGTTGGTACGTGGAGTATCAAATAACTCCCCTCTGAGAAATGGTTTTAAAAAAAAAAAAAAATTAATTTTTTAATTTTTAAAATTTTTACACACGCACACACACCCCCACACACTCACGCCGTACCGGGCATTCACCACCTATGGATACTCGAACCCTTACTGGGTGTTGAAACTCCCGAGAGTCTACCATCCGAGCAAGAGCAAGGAAATGCTTTGATGCTCGCCCATGAATTAGGGGTGCACATTTAACCGGTAGAACTGTGGAACCGGACCGGAACCGTTGGATTGGTTCGGTTTGGTCCGGTTCTGGACAGCACTGGTTCCGGTTTCGGTTCCAAAATTACAAGAATCGTTGGATACGGTTCGGTTCCGGTTTAGGGGCAAGTAGAACCGACCCGAACCGTGGAACCGTGGTCCCCACCTCTTCTTACACGTTAGTCGTTACTATGAAGAGGATGAGCGGAGTATATCTCCGAGAATGCCATCAGAAGTGGGCCCCACTTATTTTTTTTTTTCAAAATATCGAAACCATGCAAAAAAACGTCCAGGGACGTACGTGCATGGATTGAGTTTTGACAGTGGACCCCACCTATCATCCCTTTTCGCGATCTGAACCGTCTATCATGTAGGGTGCTCAAAAACGTCTCAAGGGACGTTTCCCTTTTCAACAGAAAGCGAGGAAAGATGGAGATATCTGCTTTTCCATATTTGAAAAATCTAGAACCGTGGAACCGATCCGGAACTGAACCGGTTTTCACGGTCCGGTTCTGGTTTGGTTCTAGTGTGCTAACGGTTCGATTCCGGTTCCAAAAATGCTAGAACCGTTAGGAACGGTTCAGTTCGGTTTTACCCCGGAACCGGACCAAACCGACCCGTGTGCACCCCTACCATGAATGCCTGCGGATTCTGTTTCACCACGTGAGATCCATGCCGTTCAGGTAGGTGGGCCTCCTGTAGATGGTTTGCATGAAGAGCCCTTTAACTCACCAGTGATCTCAAGTGGGATACGTAACGGATATGGAAACAACGGAAAACCTTTGTATATATAGGGCCGGAATCCTTTCCAACAAACGTTTTACACATGCAGTAAGACACCCAAGTTCTGTGGGGCCCAAAAGTTGTATTTGTAAAATTCACTCCATTCATCAGGTTTCTCCTTGATTAGACGCTTCGATGCAATAAATCAGCTAAATTCACAACTCAGGTGGGCCACACCAAGAGGAACAATGGGGATAGGATGGAGACCATAGGTTTGTATCTGAGGTCACCATGATGTTTATATTTAATCAAACCCGTTAATCAGGTGTATCTCGCAAGGATGAAGTCAATAAATAAAAATGACTAATTCTCAACTCACACGGTCCACACCACACACCATGGTAAAGTAGAGATTTTAGGAGCAATTTTACATTGCTGGCATCATTGTATCCCATTGGAATTTTTTATTGTGATAATATTTTGTATGTACGGCTCATAAAAGATTTTCCACCTGATGGACGGAGTAGATTTAGATTTGCAACATTATGGGCCATTGTATCAATGGTTTGGGTTGCCGATCCATCACCCCACTTATGTTGACTGAAAATCAGAAGAGTCTTACCATGGAATCTTCGACCGATCATTGCGGAAATCCTCCCAAAATATGAGCTATAGATACTCAGGCTGTGCGTACACTTGATAGTCAGGCACTCTCAAATCATTCATCGGACATTAACTTAAGTTAAACCAGCTAGAATTGTGGAACCCACTCTTTACAGTACCAAGATCATATTAATTGTGGAAATAAAATTGCTGGATATTTTTTATATTTTAACCGTCCACTAAATTTGGACCAGTCCCATAGATAGCCAGATAATTAAATTATTATGGTTTTTGGTTCATAATACATTTAATCTCGGAACCACAATTTGGACAGTTTAATTTGAATGATTCTAAGTATGCAGTGCATGCTTATCATCTATCACGCACCGGAAGAGCAGTAAAGTATTTCTCCAAAATTATATGAAGTTAGGTTCAGAATTTCAATTCGTGAAAGTTGGCACGTGTTTCAGTGATCCAAGACGTTGATATTATGGTGGGACCCACCTTAGATGGACCCTACACATATAACATCCCAGATTTGAAGACCTCGCTAACCATTTCTGTATTTAGTTTTTAGATCGTTATTTTGTTGGCCGCCTATGGAAAGGTTTAATATTTTCTTATCCAGGAGATTTTTGGTGCAGAAAATAGTAATAGTGAGGCTCACATTCTCAACGGTTTGGATTACATAAAGTGTGGCCTACTTGTACAAATCAGAAACTAAAGACGGCACCATAAAATCTCTCGACCTGAGCCCTGGGATTGTATCATTGTACACAGTCGATCCAACTCGAGCTTGGCACAACTCGGCTCAGTTCTGCCAATACCTAAACTCAGCTCGAACTTGTCTCGGCTTGGTCCTCAAGCCTCTCCGGCCAGCTTGGCTTGGTTCAGTCAGCAGCTTAAACTACTTTGAGCGGAATTCAGGCCTCTGCATCATTTTATCAAACACCTAGAATGCATCTTAAAATTTTCATAGAACACAAAATACTAATAATATTTTACAGGTATTTCATCGAACACCCAAGCATATAACATCAAAATCAAACACCTAGCAAGCAACATCAAAATCAAACACCCCATATATCCATTCTTTCCTTACCAACACTTCATTGAGTCATTCCATCAAACACTCGGCAAGCAACATCCATGGCAAAATAACCGAGTCACTGATCTGATTCGATCTAAGACGTCAAGTTGAGGTTCGATCCGAGTCGAGTTGAGCTCGAACTCAACTCGAAATTTTTTCTAACTCCAAAAACCAACTCGACTCGGTTTGAATTCAACTTCAAGCCAAGGCGTGTCGAGTTTTTTTCAAGTCGAATCGAGCAAGCTGACCAAGCTAACTCGACTCGTGTACAACTCTATATAATTGCTAAGTTTCCTCGTCTACCCACGAGCGGATAGACATTTTCTGTACTTGCCTCTCACACTTCTCAACCTGGCACACGTGAGTGAGATCTAATCCAATGATCATGTGGATCCTGCCATCTAGACTCCTATTGTTACAATTCAATCCAATCTTCTAATTAAGTGGGCCGCACACGTACACAATTTATAGACGGTTGAAGGAAGTTGACTAAAGGTTCCTGTTCACGTGCACGTTTGGCCTGTCTGATGAATGAACCAGCCTTATTTTTACCATGCCCCAGTGACTTCTTGATAGGACCTAGCTGACATTTTATTTTTTAGCTTGGAAATAGGCATTTAGGAAGAGAAACACATTAACGGTCCACGTTCAACTAAAAAGTCCCAATGTTAGAGGATAGCGTCTTTATATCTGGGATCTTTTTGGTAAATGATCCCATCCACGGTTGGACTCAACAGACCAATGGTCTGGATTAATGAACGGAGAATCTCACCTATCAGGATCGAAAAGCCGAGCATCCCATACAAAGCCGAGGTCAAGGGTCAACAATAACTCTTATAAATATGCAGAAGTGTCCGAAGGCACGCCCATGATCCATCTACATGCAATCGCACATGCAAACATGGCTCACGTGTCCAAGATCCGTGCTTTTCATTAGTAAGGACACATTATTTACATCTTGTACCCTAAAAATTTTGGTAGTTTAACTCGTCAGGTGGACCACAGTGCATTAAACAAATGGACGGCTAGAAATTTATTTAGCCGTGATTTCTTTGAACACCCGAGGATAAAACAACATGCTTTATAAGCCAGAAGATCTAAACGCGTGCCCTGGGATGCAAAGCGCAGACCTCTGACACGTGTGAAATGTGTGATGGAGGTTGTTCTAAAATGAGCTGGCAAAACGGATGAACGGCCTGGATAGACGGATAGACAACACATCCATTGAGGGGGCCCCCATGGTCAGGGCCACACCAACTCAGCTGAGTCCGGTGGTTGCACCTAATCCGCAGAGCCTTAGGTCAATGGTCCCAACACTCATGAATTGTAATTGGAAGAAATTAACCCAAAGTAGCCTTCCAAATACTGGGACCCACTAGGAATAGGAAGTCATCCCAAAATCATATTATTAGTGAGATGATCCTGGCCTATCATTAATGGAGAATCTATGCAAATTCAAACAGTTGGCTAATATCATTTCAATGGTCAATTAAATATCTGCCAATTACAATGTACTACTTCATTTAATGAAATAAAAAAAAAGGTTTATGATCCATCTGAATTTGGGCCACAACATAAACGGCTCAGTTTAAGATACTTGTTTGCTACATCTTTTATTATCAGAAGTCTCAAAGTATTTCTCATTTCAAATACATGATTTAAGCACTTCTAGTTAGCATTGTTGGTTCAATTTTCATGACACATTAAATCATTCATATATGATGATATGGTGCATGGATAACTATTTATCTCGTTACTCAAATACAAAAGTTTATCATGATTAAATCCAACTTCTAATATTTTAAAATTCAATTGATATTTTACATTTTTAAAACTCATCTGAAGTTATAGATATGTAGTTCTTCATGAAATTTTTTGACATACTGTATGGTTATTTGAGATGTTGGAGTAAATTGAGTAGAAGGAATGGTCATTGAAGAGAAGTACAATCAACGTCACAATCAAATATTAATTGATCTTTAAAAAAGTAAGTTAAATCTTTTTAATGATGTAAGTTAAACATTTTCAATGACGCTAAGTAATATCTTTACTCATTATTATTTGACAAAACCAAATGCAGTAATAATTGATGTCTAATGTTATGTTTTGTAGAGTGAAGAATAGGAGAGGAGAGAATTGAAAGATACAATTGTCAATGGAGAAATTAAAAAATGTATTTGCCATGAAAAGATTATAATGTTCCTGTACGTGGAATTAGCCGTTGAGTGAATCAACAAGCAAGCAAACTTGGCAATGGTATAATTATTTTTTTTAAAAAATTCCTCATAAAAATTGAATACTATATTAAGTAAAGAAAATAAGTTAAATTTACTCATTATATGGGCTCAACTTATCAATGATAGTTCGCAAAAATATAAAGTTTTTACCATCTAATGAGTGAATCAACTTGATTTGGAAAATACATAATCGTCTTGATAGGGCTCAACTTTTTCATGGTTTATGGTCACTGTCTAACATTAACAGGAAATGGTTTTGCATGCTAGTAAATAAGTTGCTTTTACTTATTATTATTATTATTATTGTTTTATTGTTTTTTTTTTTTCATGTATTCATCTATGCTATTATAGTTGAGCATGCGTGGTAGATCTTAGCCTTCCACTAGGTAGGCCAAACTACCTTGACCTTTTGCACAATAGACCATATATTTTACTCATCAATTAGGCTATAGCATGTAAAACAAATAAACAAATTATTATCCATCCATGCAATCTGTATATTGCGGCTCAAAGACTTAAATAGGTTGATGTTGAGACCGAAACATCTAAATAGTGTAACCAATATGACGGAAGATCTCACTCACACATGTACCACCACATCACGTGCGATGTGTTACATGGCAGGACTCATAATTTACATTCTCCACCAACTATTTGCAATGTAAAGAATTATAATCATGCTGAGCACTTGCATAGAAACTTAAAAGTTTATTATTTGGGGTCCTTACTCATGCCTCAATGGTAAAGTCACAAGAGTTTCAACACCAGGTCATGGGTTGAGTACCCATTGTGGTGAAAAACTATTGTGGTGTGAGTGCGTGGGTGCATGTTGGGGTGTGAGTGTGTGTAAAAAAAAAGGGCTTTATTATTTGCCAGCCTGGTTCAAATGAACACATGGTTCATTTGATATGCCTGCTCAAGACAAATGGACCTATAGCTCATTTTTCCGGACCACAGTTCAAAAGTTCAAAACTCTGGCTTGACAGATGTACAAGTGGGTTGACGTGACTCGTTATTTAGTAATTAAATTAAAGTACATTGCTTGTTTAGGTGTACATATCTTGTTTTATATAACAAATTTATTTGTTTATTTGAAAAGATATGTAAAGATTTACACCATTGAAAATGAGAGTGAAGGTTCTAATGCATTATTTAATATTTTAATTTCTTTGCATTTCACATATTAAATAAATATATGATGTTATTCAATATTTTCTTTTCACATTTGAATTTTAAGATATGATTGATAAAATATTTTAAATGAGTAATGCTCTGGTACTTTTGGAGCAATACAAGTTATTGTGCTCCTAGTTTCATTAGGCTCGAGCTTGTTTGGATGCTTGTAGCTGGAATATGCTGGAATCCAAATCACATGTTAAGTGATATCGATGCCAATTGGAATCCTCAGCTGTGTTGGAATGACTATAATTAAAATACACTAAATTTAAAAAATTGTGTTAGGATGCATATAATTGGAATGCATTAAATAGATTAGTTTTAATACCCTAAATTAGCATATGTGATATTTGACATAATAATTATAATACGCCCATTGAAATATATACGTGGCTAAGCCTTGGGTGACCCATAAATGTGGGCCCACTTTCGAAATCCCACTTTTTCTAGCATTTACATCTACTTCTTAGTTCACATGATTTTCTTGCATTTCATTTCACATTGATTCCAATTACCATTGCTTACCATCAACTAAACAACCTTTTTTTTGCTCATGTGCGCTACCAATTACAACCATTTACTATCAACCAAATGATCCCTTAGTCCACACCATATCTTAACCATCAGCCAAGAGCATTTAATATTGATGGTCGAGATCAGTTATAGGCAAACTTAACCATCCCATCCATTGTTTAGAAAAAGGATGGGTACAAAAATAGCATGCATCCGAAGTAATCTGGGTCACTCACTTATTTTGTCCACCATGTGGATGGACAACATTCGATTAAAGGTCACTCTTTCTAGACCTAGCAGCCCATCGAACAAATTCCACAAATTGAAATAGCATTTCAATTTCCACTAAAACATTTTAGCAGACACTAAATCAATGACTAAGATGGTTTGATACTCTTTACTTGTTAGGCTTTAGATCATCGTCTACACTGCGGCCAACTTGGCTAAAAATCCCAATCACATTGGATAAGTCAATAATTCAGTTCAATCACTCTCCATTTCAATGGTCACATCATTTTTTTGAAAGGTTAGGTTTTAGTAATCACATCATTAACTTAGAAAATAAAACAAACTTAAAAGCAAATACAACAAGAGTAACAAATTCCTACTACCAATCATAGTCATAGAAATCAGACAAACAGGGTGAGAATGTTGATCGATGTCTTAAATATGTAATTCATCAGTCTGTCGATGACAGGTTCGATGCTATCGAGCAAGATGCCATCGAAGTTGGCTTGATGTCATCAAGATTTTTTAGAATAAATTGATTTGGTTGCTTGACACTTTAGGTTCCCTTTTCGATGTCATCGAAGGTTGTTCTATGTCATCGGTAAAATTTGAATTTTCATGTCTGGTCGCTGGAATGTTTTGGTATTTTTTGATGTCATCGAAGGTTAAGTTTCGATGACATCAAAGTGTGTTCGATGTCATCAAATGATTTTGCGGAGATTTATGAATTTGCGGGATTTATTTTCGATTTTGATTGGGATTATCTTAGAGGCTATATATTTGGGTGTAATCAGGATTGGGAGGTAATCTAAGGCTCTCTAATTCATTCCTGGAGTTTCAAGGGCTTGTAAGGGAGATTCAAGGCCTGTTCAAATTGGGTATTCTTTCTTTTCTCTTGTAATTTTATGCTTTCATAGTGTTTACTGTCGCTTGGTGCTGTGGTTTTTTCCCACAAGGGTTTCTCCACGTTTAATCGTTGTGTTCTCTTTGTGCTTTCTCGATGCGATTGGATTACTCATTTAGATTCATCTCCATGTGCTTCCACGGTTTCCCAACAAGTGGCATTAAAGCAAACGTTAGGGTGTAGGCTTGAATATATTATTGGAAGTATCAATGGCAGCCAATCCTAAGTTCGATGTCAAGAAATACTTCGGCTAAAATAACTTCGAATTACGGAAGGTCAAGATGATTGACTTATTACTTTAGTAAGGACTAGATGAGGTTCTTGAGAAGAGACTAGAATTTATAGATGATAACGAATGGAGGAAACTAGTAAGAAAGTGAAAGCCTCAATCCGGTTGTGCTTAATGGATGAGGTTCTCTACAATGTTATGAGGGAGAAAACTGTAGCAGAATTGTAGGCGAAGTTAGAGGACATCTATGCGAAGAAGTCCCTTGAAAATTGCCTATACTTGAAGCTGTAGTTGTTTAACTTCAAGATGACAGAGAGTGGAGATGTTGAGGCTCACATTAGTAAATTTAACAAGATGATTTGTAAATTGCTGGACATGAAGGAAGTGGTCAAAGATGAATATTAGACTTGTATCTTATTGAATTCACTTCTATCTTTGTATAAGTCTTTTAAAGACACGTTATGTACCGGTAACGTGTCCCTTAGTGTTGATACTGTCATCTTAGCCTTTCAGGGAAATGCGATGAGAAAGGAAAATATGGTAGCATGGGGGCTTCTACTGATGCATTGTTTACGAGAGGTCGGAATTCTGATAGGGACACAAGATCTTCTCGGTTGAGATCCAAATCCAAGGGCAAGGGCAATGGAAAATTAAAGTGTTGAAATCGTGTAATGTGAGGGCATATGAAGAATAATTGTACAAATCCTAAAGCGAAGAAAGAAAACTCAGAGACTTCTTTCAGGGAGGCTAACACTGCTATGTCTGATGAAGAAACAAACGAAAGTGATGTGTTGTCAATATTTATGATTCGAAACTTCTTCCGCAGTCCCCCAACAGAGAAAGGGTAGACGTTCTCCCAGTGTATTCTAATGTGCATCAGGTTTAAACCGGATACCTCCTCTAACTTCATGTCGTTGAGATTATAGGAAAACAATGTGTTGCCCATCGTAAAGAAAACAACCTCAAAATCAGGATGAAAAGCAACAAAACTGAAGTCATATCAATAATATCTTTTGGAGAGTCAGTTAGCTAAGATCTGATCATCATTGAGGTTCTTCATATGCAAATAGAATGGCAAGTGGCTGCTCTTAGGTTGTAGGCCAAAGTACTTCGCGAGGGTTTCTGCAATACCGCTGGCCATTGGAATGTGCCTATAGGGGAGTAGTGGTTAAATTTACCTTTAAGAAGGTTTTTAGGACTTAGTGGACAACTGATAAAACTGTTGTGACAAGGAAATTTGCTTTCATTTTTTGCTAAAATCTATGAATTCTTGTTAAAAGGTGCAATGCTTTTATTTATTTATTTAAAAAATCTTTGACATCTAGAGAAGGCATGGGCATGGCAATCCCTCTATAGGTGAAGAAAGGATGCTGCACCTTTCCTGTACTACATCCTTTTCCCATCCCAGCACCATTTCACAAGGAAGCTGCTCTACAGTAGGGAAGATTATTTATCTGTAAACTCATAACTTATGAGTTGCATTAATAACAGCCGTCATATAAGAATCCCTGGAATGAGAACCTTTTATGCTGGCCAATCACTCCGCACATTATATAACCAATTAGACTGTAAGCCTGTAATTGGTATTAGGATCCTTTTATCTTCTATACTTCATCTATTTCAACATGATATGCTAATTTTTGGTTCCAATCAGTAGTGGTTTCATGGTATTCTTGAGCTGAAAATCAAATTTAAATGATGCTTATCTTGAGCTGAAAATCAAATTTAAATGATGCTTCTCTTTGACATGCAGGGAAGACAAGGCCGAGGACCCAAGGAACTGAAAATCAAATCAAATTTAAATGATGCTTCTCATGTTTTTAGCTCTTCTTTGTTGAAAACAGGAATGGAAAGTTTAAACTAAGAACAAAAACAACTAACCAAAAAAAAACTACTTTCCCTTTTTTATTTGTTAGTTGATACAATTATGGGATTTGAATCTTGAAACTGGATTAAGGGATTTGAATCTTGAAACTGGATTAAGGGATTTGAATCTTGAAATTGGATTTGTAATCAACAGTGCTGATTCGATTGGTTTGCTCCTATGGTTTAGATTTTACATGTTGCTCTGGTTTTTGAGCCAGACCCAGTTTGCAATGGGCCCACCTTTTGGAGGGTTTGGATTGAGCTACCGTTGTACCAGGTGTGGTGCATGGTATTGGAACCATGGGACGGCCTATGGCACTTGGTTCAAAATAGTCAATGGATCAGATGATCCCAGCCATTTGGTCTTAAAAACATGTCCCATCTATGCAGGGCCCCACTTGGATGGGCAAGGGTGGATCTTTTAAATAGAAAAAGGCCCAGAAAGTTTTTGATTTGATGATCCTAACCATTCAATTGGTGGCAATCAAGTTGTGGGCCCAGTTGGTTACAATCAGTTGTGCCCAATGAGTCTGATGCATTGGCAGGTGGGCCTTTGTTGAAGGTTCTTATTCTATTAGCTGAGTAATTGTCTGGCCCATCTAGAAATCTTGATTGTAAATGTATGGTCTAATTTACATTGGTCTTATCAGATTCTTGTCTGGTGGAGATTGGGTTTTTCATCTAAGCTATAGAGGAGATGATAGTGCCATAATGCTACGATACATTCGGCCCAATTATCATTCAATCAGGATTGTTCATCTAGGAGGACCCATTACAGATGGATATTGATTCAAGATATGAATTCATTGGGTGATTCTAGCCATCTAAGCAGTGGCCTTCAAATCGACAGTGGGAAAAAAAAAACAGCTAATGATCAACATTAAGCAGTCCAAAGTAAAGGTAAGCGCTGGCCTTCTGATAAGTAAGAATTTTGAAACATGGCAATGGCCCCTACCCTGTAGTGCAGGGCATGGGCCCCCAAACTCAGCCCGATGGCTGGGCTTGGGACACAGCCAACAATGAATGGCTGGCTCGGATGGTTAATTCGGTCCAGTAATCTATTCCATCTGTGATTAATGATTCAGGTGGACCACATGGTTAGAAACAGTGTACAGGGCAATGCTTGCCCTTCGGTGTTTCACTTTATATGGACCACTTGAACCACGGATGGGCCTATTTTTAGGCCCAGGCTTAAATTTAGGTGTTGAATTTAGTGAATTGAGTATATTTCATATAATTAATTATTATGGTGGGCCTTTTAAAAATCAACGGTGGACATCTGTCTCCCAACTGTTTTCTTTAGTGTAGTCTACCAGAATCACAAGTCAGACTAATTTTTTTATAAGCCTTATATAGTACTAAATATCTAACGGTTGAAGTGAATCTTATATAAGTATCATCATCGGCCCTATCAAAATCAAGAGCATGCATCTCATGTAATTCTTTTTTTCCAAATCAAGACGTTTTTAAGGCCATAGAAATCGAAAAACGGATCTCCATTCTCTATTAAAGGAGCCATTATTGGAGACGATCTCCAGAGATGGATATGAAAGACTGACAATGGCTAATCAAAACAAGAAGAAGAAAATAATAATGAGTATTCTCACAAGCAATATTACGAAGCTATCTCTTTATAGGATTTCTTGGAAGCCACTTGCGTGGTGTTAAGCACACGGCCCACTGCCCTAGTATGTTCACGTCACCAAGTTTTACCAATAGAGTCATTGTCCCACTCTTTTTTATTGTGTGGCTCACTTTAACTTTGGATCTGCCTCATTTTATGGTTCGTGCCCTAAAATGATCTCTCGAAATACATGGATGGTGTGGATATGACACATACATCATGGTGGATATGACACATACACCATAGATTACTTTAGCTTTTTTTTTTTTTTTTTTTTTTATAGCTTTTCTACTTTTCGTAAGTTATTAAAGAGAGAATCAAGAAGAAGTTGATAAATATGTTGTTTACCAAACATACTTATCTACAAAATAAGTAGAAACTAAGATAAACTACTTGAGGCATAAGTTACTTATCTTAAGTAAGCAAGCATAAGATCCAAACGCCCCCTAAACGATCCACCACCTAATCACTAGCTCACCCAACAAATGAGTTAACTAGTTTAGTCCTGGTAGAAATGAGTATGGCAGTAAGAAGATGGGCAAGTGGGCTCAGAGAGCTAAAATTACTACTTATGTGGTATCAGAAAGCTGCATATGTTCTCAAACGATGATTTTGATTCATAAATCTGGATTAATGCATTTTCAGGCTCTACTTTCTGAAGTTAAAACTCCAAGGCCCCTGGAACCTAAATCTATTACTCTAAGCAGTTTTCCAAGGAAAGGAAGGCTGCCTTGGGTAACAATAACATAGACATTGGAAAATCACTTAAACTCTTCCTTTATAATCTCTCTTTTGTATATATGGCATGCATCCAAAGTAATCTAGATCACTTGATTATTTGGCCACCATGTGAATGGAGAGAAGAACAAAGGTCACTCTGACTAGATCGTCCTAGTAACCCATTGGACAAATTTCACAAGTTGAAATTGCATTTTAGTTCTCCACACAAACATTTTAGCTGTCCTTTAGAAGAGCCTAAATCACACCCTAATTCAAGCAGTAAGATAGTTTCATAGCCTTGCTTGCTGGGATTTGAATCATCTACACGATGGTGGCCCAAAATTAAAAATCCCATTCACATTGGACATACGAACAGGCGTTTGTTAGATAAATAAAGACTTGTTAACAAACCTCTTAATCAAGAATGCCATAACATCGAGTTCAACCTCTCCACATTTCCATGATGACATCATGGACTAAAAATAAAACAGACTTAGAAGCAAACACAATAAAGTAGAAAATTCCTAGTGCTGTTCACAGCTGTAGAAATCTGCCAGACAGGGTGAGAAAGGGTAGGCAGTGTCGAAGTAGTCGGGCTTTGAAACCCATACCTCCAACTCCATACTGTTGAAATGATAGGAAAGAATCATGTCACTCGTCTTAAGGAAGATGACCTCGAAATCAGGATGAAAAGCCACCAGACTGAAATGGACATAATAATAAGGTAGGCCAATATTCATGTTTTCATTGGATGAGTTTTCCTTCAAATAGCGGCTCTTCGAATACATCCAGAATGGCAAGTGGTCACTCTCAGGCATTTCCACAAGGTTGTTCGCTATAAAGAAATTACGATAGCTAGTATATGAAGAAGAAGAACAAATAGCTTGAGGATGTTTCTTTACTATGGAATCGAGGGTAGTTTTGTGCTTCAAGACCCATTTTAGCTCATCATAATCCTCAAGCATCCAGATTTGCAATTGGAAACCGTCATGGTTCGCATAATAGAGGTAGCCTCCAGACACACCTATTATGCTTTTAAAATTGTTCCACGTCTTGACCCCAGGTAATGGAATTGTACGGAAACACTCTCCATCAACATCAAATCCGACGATGAAGTGATGATCAGATAGCATGTGCAGGGTATGGTTAAGGAAAACGGCGGACAGTCGCGTATATTGTCGAATGACTAGTTCTTGTGGCAACTTAAATTGTACCCACACGCCCTTTTTTGATGAGAAAATATCAATCTCAGGAAAGTTGGAACTGGTACAAATGAGAGTGTAGTGAGGGGAAGCAGGGGGATCGAAAGCTAGCAAGTGCTTGGCATGGAGACGTTCCTTGTTGGGAACAGGCACCGTTGCCCATTTCTTTGTAGCTGGGTTTATTACATAGTAAATTAATGTAGTGTTAATACCTTGGGTAGAGAGGCCTAGCAGCAACCCGTTGCAACAATTGACGATGGAGATTTCATCATGGCACGGAAAGAAACTGAGATCACCGAAGTCTACCACCGTATCGTTGCAGTTTGGCCGACGTCCATCAGCGAGGACGAATGTGTATCGAGATATTTCGTAGCGTAAAAAGAGGCCGGACATGGGTTTGGGTAGAATTTCTTGAAGAGAAGGGTCGGAGATGAAAGACTGCCATTCTTTGGACACACACTTGAATCGTATGAGAGATTTCACGGGCAATTTAGAAAGGATGTTGATCAACACATCCTTTATGATGAGCGGCCCATGAGTCTCTTCCTCCAATTTACTTGGAGAAAGGAAGTGAAGGAAGTCGAACAACGGATCTCTATTCTCTGTTAAAAGAGCCAAAGGAGCCATCATTGCATGGTCCATCAATTTTCTAAGACGATCTCCGGAGACTAGGACTGACCATGGCTTAATCAAAACAAGAAGAAGAAAATTACTAAAAATAATAATAAGAGTATTCTCACAAGCAATATTACCAAGCTATTGATCTGTTTATAGGATTCTTCCCCAGTTTCACCAATAGAGTCATTGTCTCACTCTTTTTTGCTTTTATTGTGTGGTCCACTTTAACCTTGGATCTGCCTCATTTTCTGGTTCGTGTCCTAAAATGATCTCTCGAAATAGATGGACGGTGTGGATATGACATATACATGGTGGCTCCCACAGAACTTGGTGACGTCAACACACCACGAAGGTCGGTCGTGTATGGCATATCACGCGGATTTGGATTGCGTAATGTATTATAACACGGCACCGACCTCGGTACTGAACATACGTGGAAAATCTCTGTCGTCTCTACATAATTTGTTTGTTTCATCCAAGCCGTCCATCTATTTTTATGTATCATTTTAGGGCGTAAACTTAAAAAACTAGTCAAATCTAAAGCTCAAACGGACCACATCATTGTACGTAGTAAGCGGGGATTGAAGCACGTACCATTGAAAACATATCGGGATAAATTTGATTTTATATATATATATATATATATATATATATATATATATCCTTCATCCAGATCTCCCTATGAACAGGTAACAGGATGGATGTAAAATAAACATCATGTGGGCCCTAGGAAGGCTTCAATGTTGGGCGTCATCATCTGCACAGCTTTGTGGTCCAATTGAGCTTTGGTTCTGCTTCGTTTTTGGTCTTAGTCACTAAAATGATGTTGCAAAATGAACAAACGGTGTGAATAAAACACATACATCATGATTAGTTCATATATCTTTTCCAAGTATACATGGTACGGAAGTCTACAATGTATCTACACTACGCAGTCCGAATCACATGCGTACCGAAATCGGATCTTATCATACTGAGTAAACTCTGCTGGGCCCACTGTGAATTCACGTGGTTTATTTATGCCGCCAATCCATTTTTTCATATAATTTCAGGAGTTGTGTCAAAAATTAAAGTATATCAAAAGCTCAAGTAGACCATGCCAAAGGAAACAATGGAAGTATTAATTTCCAATATTGAAACATTTCTAAGGCCTCCAATAATGTTTATTTGTCATCTAAACTGTTAATAATATCACGAAGACATAGATGAAGGAAAACACAAATATTATATTGATCTAAAACTTCTGTGGGCCCAATAACTTTTCAAGCACAGTCTCAGGTGATGTGATCCACTTCATCTTTGGATATGATTAATTTTTTATTAAAGCCCTAAAATTATATGATAAAATGGATGGACGGATTTGATATAATTATGAATGACGGTGGCCCACAGTGTTTATTCAGTACGATTAATCGTACTAAGTTACCGCTTCCATGCGTACTGGAGTAAGCCAGTCCATTGTGTACCAAGTAACTCAGTACGCTAAACGTACTGAGTAAACTATGTGTGGCCACCGTCATTTATGTATTTATCCACTAAGTACGTAAGCATATAAAAAACTCAAGTGACCACACTACATGAAATAGTGTGAATTGGATGTCTATTTTTGAAAAATAGATAAGATCAAAGGCTCAAATGGCCCACAAGGTGAGGATTAAATTCTCATCGTTGAAAAATTCCTGAGGCGACAATAGTTTTGGATCAAGATGGTATTTATTTTTTTCCACTTCATTCATGTGTATATGACCATATAAACAAGTTGGATGGAAAATATACCACCCGGTGGACCCTAAAAAAGTTTCATTGGTGAATATACTTAGCACCGCTGTTTCCTGTGGTGTCGTCCACTTCAGACTTGAATCTAACTTATTTTTCTTCCTGTATTCTACAATGATGTGGAAAAAATCAAGCGTCAGAGTAGCCCCTCAGTAGCCTTCGGAGCCTCCGTATGTCCCGAGATCCGAATAGGCGGGGTAGTACCTAATCCGGGCGCCTGATGTACAGGGTGCATCTTTTCCACGTGTATTTATTCCGTCCACGTGAGTAAAAGTTAAACCCCCATGTGACTCAAGTGTCTGGAAGCCAAGAACAATTAGAGAAATGCAGAGGGGTGCATTGGTATTAAAGTTCCTTAATATATGTTGGGGAAAAATATGACAAGTCGGGAGATCCAGATATGGAATGGACCAACTCTATTTTCATTGCTCGAGATTCCGAGGCAATAAGTCCGACTGAGGGAAAAGAATCAAATGCCTCAAGGAGAGACTTAGCTCGGATGGTAAGGAACAAATCCCGACCGAGGCTTACAGAGTCATGAGCCATAGGCAAAATATATATGACGCATAAAGTTGACTCGGATAACGAGGCAACAATGTCTAAAGGGACTGATTAAGGTACAAATGCTAGAAGTCTCCTGACCAACTATAAAACCGTCCCATATTAGGTCGGTTATAGTGTCAGCTATCGGATTAAGAAAGGATGTCGGCTACGGACCGATTCTATTTCATCCGGCAGAAGGCAAAAAGCCCCATCCTTGCAGCCAGCCAAGACTCATTTATTACCGGAGTCAATTAAGGCCGAGCCGAGCGAGAGAGAGACGGTGTAAACACAAATACCGTCCCGAAAATCTTGTGAAAGGATTCCCAACTCTAAAGATCTTGGGACCGGGCAGAATCCATAAACAGATTACAACTAAATCAAATTTCCGAGAGACTTGGAAGAGAATCCTTGCACGACGGATCCTCCTATTCCTATAAAAACAGGAATTCTCTACGATGAAAGGTACGCGGAAAACTCTCTCAAAAACACTTCTCTTGCACAGTCCTAGCGCTAACTTTAGCATCGGAGGTTCCTTGGCTTGAGCCAGGGTCTCCCTTGTCTCCCTCTTGTGCAGGTGGTACGATGTGGGAAGATGACGCAACAGTTTTTTGCATTAACAGATTGGTGTCGTCTGTGGGAAGCGATACGAAAAGTCGTTTTCCAGACTCTATCTGGAAGCTTCAAACGAATTTTAATGGTGAGAACTAGAAAGACTGTTCAAGATGAACCAAATGAGATCGTTGTCACTGGACCACCTACAACCGAAAGACCACCAGGTACGAACGGAGCCCAAGGAGCTCAAAATCAACAAGACAATCGACAGGGTTCCGCTGCTCTCCGACAACCTCTGCCGCGACTAGGAATACCCAGCGAAATCGAGGCAATGAACAGTTGGACAGGGAGGTTCAGGAACTCAGATCTGATATAAATGTCATGAAGCAAATGTTGGAACAAATTCATCGCCAGCAACTCCCGTTACCGCCGCGTACAGAAAGTCAGGCGACGAATGCTCCACAGCAATTGCCGACCCCCAGCCTGTTGCTCCGTAATCTGCCCCTCAACAAAGTCGGCACCATGACCCGTCCGAGTCAATACCCGCTCATTTCGTGACTGCTCCTCTGCCTGACAATGATCTTCGACATGAAATAGATCGAAGAAGGCGTAACAGGCCTCCGGTTGAGGGGACTACAGAAAGCAACGAGCCCTGGAAAGCCTACCTTCAGGACTTTAAGAGGGAAGTGCGAGAAGAGATTGCAGACATGAAACAAGGTCGTGATGCACACCAGACGAGGCCTGAGGCAAAAGCGTCCTCGTTCATAGAAGAAATAATGCAAGCTCGGCTGCCCGAACGATTCCGTCTCACGCAGATTACACCCTTCACCGGTAAAACCGATCCGACCGAGCACATTGAATACTTTAGAACATATATGGAACTGCATGATGGCTTAGATGCTGTGATGTATCGAGCCTTCTCTCTTAATCTGGCCGACGTAACTCAACTTTGGTTTAAATAGTTAAGATCGAAGTCCATCAGCTCATTCACGGAACTCAATGACGCCTTCCTCACTTATTTCATTGGTGGGAAAAAGAAACTAAAGCCGCCCGCGCATCTGAATAATATAGTTCAGAAGGAGGGAGAACTACTAAAATATTATATCAAGCATTTCAACTTTGAGTCGCTCCAAGTCCGGAAGCATTCAGATGAAACAATCCTTAACTCGATCATGCAAGGCGTTAGGGACAAGCCGTTCCTAGCGTTCCTGCACAAAAATCTGCCTTTGACTCTGGCTGAATTTATGGCTCGATCAGATAAGTATGCAGATGCTGAGGAAACTCGGATCATGCGCGAAGCTGCCCAGAATGCAAAAATCCCGACCAAAGAGTCAGCAAAAAAAGAAGTTGACTCAGCCGGTGGAAAGAAGCCTAAGGAAGATCGGTCATGCGATGAGCGTAGGTCAGGTAAGCGACTCGATCACAAATTTTCAACATACGCTCCACTCAATAAACCATAAGAGCAGGTATTGTTGGAAATTAAGGGTGAAGGATTCGTCAATTGGCCGAATAAACTCCGAAGCAATCCGAACCGACGGAGTAAGGACAAATATTGCCATTACCATCACGATCATGACCACAATACAAGTTATTGTTATCACTTAAAAGAAGAAATCGAGAGGCTCATCCGAGAAGGCCGACTCAGAGAGCATGTTGAGAGGATCGAGACAACGGACGAATGTCAGGGTGATAACCAGCTCACTGAGGAAATCCGAACAATTGTAGGTGGTCCCCAAGGCGGGGGCGACTTAAATAATGCTTGAAAAAATCATGCCAGGAACATCAGTCAACCCGAGTCCGAAATCCTGATCCTGTCTCAGCCCCAAAGGAGAAGAAAATGGAGAGATATTACATATCCTTCACCGACAAGGACGCTCGAGGCATTTATCATCCACACGATGATGCATTGGTCATCACGCTGACTATAGCAAACCGAAAGGTATTCCGCATTCTCATCGATACAGGGTCGTCTGCAGATGTACTGTTCACTTAAGCATTCGATAAAATGAGAATCCAATGATCAGCTTTGCGGCCGGTTTACACCCCATTGATTGGCTTCTCGGGAGGACGAACACTCCTTGAAGGAGTCATTTCGTTGCTTCTCATTGCCGGGAACCCTCCCCATCAAGCAACAGTAATGGTCGACTTCTGATAGTCGATCAGTCATCAGTTTACAATGCGATACTCGGCCGACCCTCTATGTGTCTTCTCCAAGTTGTGGTGTTGACTTACCACATTTCCATGAAATTTCCAACCGAGTCGGGAGTAGGAATCGTTAAAGGCGACTAACAGGATGCAAGATGTTGCTATACGACGACAGTGAAAGCTCCAGCCAAGGTATCCATGATTGAATCATTGGATCGTCGTACCGAGACCTATGAGCAAGGACAACCGGTAAAGGACCTTATCTTGGTGCCTTTGGTCGAGACAGACGAGTCTAAAACAGTACAGATTGGCTCGTTTCCGCAGTCTCCCCTGAAAGACAAGCTGATAGCTTTATTCCAACGATATGCTGATGTATTTGCATGGAGCCATGAAGACATGCCAGGAATTAATCCTTAGGTGATGACTCACTGACTCAGCATTGATCCGACCTACCAGCCGATTCGACAGAAGTGATGTCCCCTTAGCCCTGAAAGGTTTGCTATCATTGAAGAAGAGGTCAGCAAGCTCCTCAAGGCCAAATTCATAGAGGAGATATACTATCCGGAATGGGTAGCTGATGTCTACTTGTGAAGAAGACCAATGGGAAGTGGCGAGTCTGTATTGACTATACCGACCTAAAAAAAGCCTACCAGAGGATAGCTTCCCTCTTCCGAGAATCGATCAGTTGGTAGATAGCACAGTAGGGCATGAACTCTTTAGCTTTATGGATGCTTATTATGGATATAATCAAATTGTAATGCATCAATCTAATAAATCTAAGACTACCTTTGTCATCGACAAAGGACTTTATTGTTACCGTGTGATGCCATTTGGTTTAAAGAACGCTGGAGTGACCTATCAATGATTGGTGAATAAAATGTTTGCTTGACAGATCAGCCGAACCATGAAAGTATACATTTATGACATGCTTGTTAAAAGTATATACGCGGCCGATCATATAGCCAACCTAGAAGAGATGTTTTTAATCCTTTGCAAGTTCCAAATGAAGTTAAATCCGAGCAAGTGTCTTTGGCGTAAGCTCGGGAAAGTTCCTCGGATTCCTTGTCAGTCAACGAGGGATCGAGGCGAACCCAGAGCACTGCTTGACATAAAGTCCCCGAGAACAATAAAAAATATACAAAGGTTGACCGGACGGGTAGCCGCACTCAACCATTTCCTCTCTCGAGCTATCGACAAATGCCTCCCATTCTTCAAACATTTGAAAGGATGATAAAAGTTAGATTGGACGGAAGAGTGCGAAGCAGCGTTTCAGCAATTGAAGTCTTATCTTGGATCCCCGCCTCTCTTGTCAAAACCCGAGCTAGGAGAAACTCTGATACTATACCCGGCCGTATCTGACGCAGCGTTAGCTCTGCTTTGATATGAAAATACGAAGGAAAGCAACTGCTAGTCTATTACGTTAGCAAAACACTGTTACCGGCGGAGACAAGATACCCGCCTTTGGAGAAGGTGGCCTTGGTCTTAGTCGTCTCCTCGCGACGACTTCGGCCATACTTTCAAGCTCACACGATCATCGTCATGACTGACCTCCCACTGCGCCAGATCCTTCAGAAACCAGAAGCGTTCGACCAACTGACAAAGTGGGCGATCGAGCTCAGCGAATTCGACATTCAATACAAGCTGATAGTAGCTATTAAGGGACAGGCTGTAGCCGACTTCATAGCTGAAGTGACACCACCTGTCAATATACCTATCGAGCTTGGAGATGAATCAATTAATCAATCGACAACAGCTTCTCCGGAGTCCTCACCCGACCCAAAACCCTGAAAGCTGTATGTCGATGACTCTTCCAACTCTAAGGTAGGCGAGGCAGGAGTTGTCTTAGAAACTCCTGATCAAACCTACATGCAGTATGCCTTAAGACTTGGATTTCAAGCCTTGAACAATATAGCAGAATACGAAGCCTTATTGCTCAGCCTCTGACTCATAGCTAGTCTGGGCGTGACTCATCTCAACGTCTTTAGTGATTCACAATTGGTCGTCAATCAAGTCACTAGTGTGTATCAGATACGAAAAGAACAACTGAAAGCATACATGAAGAAAGCCAAAGAGTTGATCGATGGTTTTTAGTTATGTATTGTCACTCGGATACCTCAAACATAAAATGCTAAAGCCGACCTTTTGGTAAAACTTGCCTCTGCCAACGAGAATGACATACCCAGGTCCGTCCCGATCAAGTACGTTGCTAAACTGAGTATCGATGATCCAGTTAGCTTGACCGTACATACAATCGATCCGGAACCTACTTGGCTTGACCCGATTGTCCGATATCTCGACAGTAGAAAGTTGCTCGAGGATCGTGCCGAGATTCGATGACTAAAAATCCGAGCATCTCATTATACAAAAGGATTTTTCGCTCTCTTGCTACGATGCCTAAATCCTAACGAGGTTGATTATATATTGCGGGAGATCCATGAGGGTATTTGCGGAAGTCACTCAGGAGTACGATCGCTCGTGTACAAGGTCCTACGTCGAGGATATTACTGGCCAACCATTCAGCACGACGCGCGCAAACTCGTCCAGAGCTACGATAAATGCCAACGATTCGCGGCCGTTCCGAGACAACCTCCCAAAGAACTGACTCCCATCAGGAGCTAACTTATGAGGTGGCCCAGACTCGGCTGCTGCCGCCGTTTCGAGCGACCCCTAGAGCTACCTCAGACTCGATCGCAATACCAGCCACTGCATCAATAGACTCAGCAGCCTCATCCTTTGGACCCTCAGATCCAGCGACATCTTCATCGAATTCTGAGAGATCAAAGTCGGGAAAGGATTGCTTCATCACTCGGATACATTCGGCGTACCCTTTCTGATACAAGCGATCCCTCTCTTCTGAAAACTCTCGGGACTCGAGGAAAGCCTTTATGGCTTGATCCTTAGCCTGATCTTTGGCCTGCTTAATGGCTGCCCCGGCTTCAGCTTTGACCCGAGTCAGCCTCTCATCGCAAGAGGCATGAGCTCGATGGAGTCGCCGACTCTCCTCTTGAGCCTCTTTCAATAGTGAGGCTATATGGGCACACTCGGCCTTGGCATCGTCAGCGGCCTTCCTAACAAGCCCCAAGTCGCTCGATAGCAATCTAACCCGAGCCATGATAGCTTTGAGCTGTGCCTCTAATTCCGCAACTCGCTTCTCAGCGTCAACAAGATTTGAGCTACCCCTAAGCACACAAGGGGCGAACTGCAAAAGGAAAACTTGAGGTCAAAATTAAGTCGCCGAGACAAGGGCAAGGCGTAAGAAAAAACACTAGATCAAAGACATTACCTCGAGCAGCATCTTGGCCGCATGAGTGAGAGTCCACCTCGAGGGGGAGTTGTAGAGGCCAGCAAAGTCTCTCTCACCCCCATAAGAGATGGCCCAAGGGACCATGTCCGACATGGCCCACTGGAAGGGCGAAAACTCCTGTTGAGTCATCTCCCCTCTAGAGGTCTCCCCTCTCTGCTCCTCTCTCTGCTCCAAGACCTGCTCTGCAACGGGTCCTAGCTCAGGAGCCACCTGGGCCTCGGTAGCTATTGCGTTTGCCTCCTCCGACCTTTCTTTCAGGTCGGAGAGTACGACCACAGTCGGGATGACTGGGGCTGCTGGCCCCTTGGCCTTTGGAGCCGCCTTCGGCTTCTTTGAAGGCTGAGTCTCCGATAGAATCGCCACCTCGGAGGGGCCTTCATTTTGGAAGCAGGTTTCAGAAAAGGCCGAGCCTTAACCATCTCTGTATCAGTAGAAGCACGGAATTAGACAAAGTTCAAGGAAATGCATTAAGACTACAGAAAGTACCTGTCACGGCCGAGTCCAAACCTGAGAGAAGAAGGCGCTCCGGCTAAAGAAGAACCTTTCAAGACCGATCCTTTGGACTTAGTGCCCTTGGATCCTTGATCCGAGATAGAGCGCCAGCTTCTAGTTTCGGCCTTTTCTTGGGGATATCTATAAAACACATTCGGTCAGACTCGAAACTATCATAGCAAAAAAAAAAGACAGAGAAAGGACATGCCGAGTCACCTGCTTCAGAGAACGCATGAGGAGCGTGAAGTTCGAAGAGCCCTAGCTCGACAGTCTCCCAGCAACCACATGCCCAGAACCATCTCTCTCTCAAGTGCTTATTGGAGGTAGGAGGGTTGGTTATCAAAGGACCGCCCTTGTTCCGCCAAGCATATAAAAAGTACCAGCTGGGCTGTTGTGGGTTTGGCCGTACTTGGAACAGATAGAGGAATTCGTCGATAATCAGTGGGAGCTACTCTGTCTCAGTCCACAACACTGAGCACCCGAACAAGTTCCTCCACCTGTTCGGAATTATCTGCCTAGGAGCGATTTGGAGTCAGGAAAGAAAATCTCAAGCAACAAGTTGAAGGGGCAAACGCAAGCCGCACTGCAGAGCGACTTGAAAAATCGCAACCATCCTAGCAGGAAGATGGTTGGGTAATTCTCTTGGCAGAGGAAGACGAAGGATGACCGAGTTCGGGACATGATACCTGACTTTAATCCTGTCCAAGTCCGCCTTAGTTAAGACCGAAGGGATAGGACCCCTTTACTCATCTCTAGCCTCCCCTTCCTCGGCGACCTCCCCTTCCTCGGCAGTCGATTCAACAGCCTGTGCCGACCTCCTAGTGGGATCCGACCCAGTGGTTCCCTCAATTTCTTCATCCTCCTCCTCCATGTCGTCTCTAGGAGGATTAAGTCTCCTAGAGGTAGTCACTAGTGACGTACATCCATAAGAAGGACCCGCCGAAGCAGGACGCTCCACTGAAGTCCCAGATACTCTTTCAGAGAGCTGGAAAGATTCATTGGGACTGATCGCCATCTCTGCCAACAGCGAGGGTGATTCCGAGACATTCTAAAAATGTCCCGCTTCGCCCTCATCACCGGAGGCTCCCTCCCGGGGCTCAGAGAACCTCGCATTGCTGAAAAAATTAAAAACGAAGGGGAAGGAGAGAGCTAAAACTCACTGGAGAGGCGAGAAGTACACGAACGTGGATGCAAAAAATGAAAACGAAGATAGAAATGGCGGAGGAAACGGGAACAGTGAAAACAGGATTGGGAGAGAGGAGAGCAGGCGCGCGAAAATGAGAAAAGGGCGTCCCGCTTCTCCTTTTATAGCTGTGCCACGTGGCAGAGGCATTTAAGGAGTCGAATCGACGACTGTTTCGACTCCCTCGCCTGACACGTGGCGCACGCCGACTGACGAAAGAACTGTTCTTGCCACACGTCCAACGCTCATAAGCCGGAAAGGCGCTCTGACGGCTGCCCACACGTGCGGCCTCGGGTAATGAATCGACGCCTGTTATGGATGACGTAAGGAGCATTAAATGTTCCATCATAACGTCGGTCTCCAGTTCAAGCTGATTTAACAACTCTTTACTCCTTAGCATCAATATGGTTGTCACAAGGAGTAAGGGGGCTTACTGTTGGGGAAAAATATGACAAATCCGGAGACCCGGATATGGAATGGAGCAACTTTATTTTCACTACCCGGGATTCCGAGGCAATAAGCCCGACCGAGGGAAAAGAATCAAATGCCTCGAGGAGAGACTTAGCTCGGACGGTAAGGAACGAACCCCGACCGAGGCTTACAGAATCATGAGCCATAGGCAAAATATATATGACACATAAAGTTGACTCGAATAATGAGGCAGCAACGTCTAAAGGGACCGATTAAGGCCCAAATGCTAGAAGTCTCTTGACCGACCATAAAACCGTCCCATATTAGGTCGATTATAGTGTCGGCTATCAGATTAAGAAAGGATGTCGGCTACGGACCGATTCTATTTCATCCGGCAGAAGGCAAAAAGCCCCATCCTTGCAGCCAGCCAAGACTCAATTATTACCAGAATCAGTTAAGGCCGAGCCGAGAGAGAGAGAGAGAGAGAGAGAGAGAGAGAGAGAGAGAGAGAGAGAGAGAGAGAGAGAGAGAGAGAGATGGTGTAAACACAAATACCGTCCCAAAAATCTTGTGAAAGGATTCCTACTCCGAAGATCTCGGGATCGGGCAGAATCCATAAATAGATTACAACTAAATCAAATCTCTGAGAGACTCGGAAGAGAATCCTTGCACGACGGGATCCTCCTATTCCTATAAAAACAGGAATTCTCTACGATGAAAGGTACGCGGAAAACTCTCTTAAAAACCCTTCTCTTGCATAGTCCTAGCACTGACTTTAGCATCGGAGGTTCCCTGGCTTGAGCCAAGGTCTCCCTTGTCTCCCTCTTGTGCAGGTGGTAGGACGTGGGAAGAGGACGCAACAGTTTTTTGCATTAACAATATACATTCATGCACAATCCTCTAATGACTCAAACTTCAGAAAAAAGCAATTGTTTAACATTGACATGATATCAGAGATTCAGGATAAAAGATGGTGTTGAAATTCTAACAGTGGAATTGATATACCATCCTCTGATCCCATTTCTATTCATACAACCATCAGCCCATTTCTATTTATACATACACATTGGGTTGCATTAACATCTTGTGTCGCATTAAATGCTCATTAATACCACATTGCCATTGAAATATACAGAAATATACATTGGTACACCATTTCTTTTTATCCATATATAATGATAGACCATCGTATGAGCCTAAAAATTCAAATAATAACATCTTGTCTTGCATTAAATGCAAAAGTCATCTATGGTGTGGTCCACATGAGCATTGGATCTTACTTTCTTAGGCTCATACCTCGTAGTGATCTAATAAAAGGGATGAATAATGGCATGGATAAACAAATGCATCATGGTAGCCCCACAAAGATATGCTGGTTCCCAGTCGCTAGAGACGGCGAAAGTTGGACGCACTCCGCTTCCCAGCCAACTGGTGCATGCCGTGACTCTGTATAATTAAGCCACACCAAAGTGAAGAAGATTATCGAAGGTGACACCCAATCCTCATTAAATATAAATTCACATAGTTGTTTATATGCCATCCAACCTATTATATTAACCTGGCATGCCTAGTATGGTGAAGGGTCCCAAAGACGTGGAACATTTTAAAACTAGGTAGGCCATGCCGCGTGAATGAAATAGGTGTCCGTCATGGCCATACGTTGATGTTCTACCTGATTATTTTATTACGGTGAGTCTTGGTTTGGATGGAATCCCGATTCCATGGATCTTATAACTCTTAAGGCTCACCTTAATATATATGTTTTATATCTTCACCGTTCATATGGGCATCAGCCCAAAATTTAAGCAGATGCCCCAAGTGCACTACACCTGAGAAAACAATTATGGTGATTGAATGCCCACCATTAAAAAGTTATTAAGCCCATATAATCTTTATTTTCCATCCAACCTGTTGGTAAGGTCATATAGATCAAGTGAAAATACAAATATCAATTTAATCCAAAACTTGTATGGCCTACAAGAAGTTTTTAACGGTGGTCGTTCAATTACTACTCTTTCCTGTTACCTGAGATTGAATTGGGATCCCTCTTGCCATAAGTAAGAAAATTCTTTTTCTCGGATAGTGATTGGTCCACCTCATTATTGACCTTGTCAGCACTGTTGCATTAAATGCAGTGTGTGATGATGTGGTCCAATCAGGCCCATCTAAGGGTAGGCTTGACATCCAACCATCCAGATTGTATTTCTGGACCATGCCAAGTGTCCAGATAGGCAGCCAAGATCAGACCAACAATCCAATTGGAATATGGGACCAAAAGCGTAGTAAGTTTACTGTTTAACTAGTTATTAGAGTCCAAGCTATCAAGGATAGAAGTATGATTTAGAGAATTAGCCAATGCATGTTTCAGGGATGAAACAAAGTCCCTAAAATCAATGAAAAGAAACAATACATTTGAAATCATCACACGTTTTTTGTTTTGTTTTTTATTTTGAAAGGGAAATGCAGTTAATTTTATTAAGAAGCTACTTCTAACAGCCCGGATTTTTGCCAACCTGGAATTAGACGACCTTAGGCAATGGGCTACTCCTAACACCTTATTAACTTGTCAGAACTGAATCCCACAGTCTAAAATCGCTTCTGAACCCATTTCCTTCACAAATCCAACCCTTTACCACTTTGTTCTTTCAAATTTTCCTAAGTACTTTCACCCTAGACATTATCTTAAACTAGTTAAGTATTATAACTTGGATCACCTTATATACAAACTACAAAGGCCTGAGTACCACCTTGACCAGAAATCACTTAGGACTAAATCCTTTAGAAATGAGACAAAGTAACTAAGTGCTAAACTAGATTAGCTACGAAATCCGTTTGATCCACTTTAAATACGATATGCAAGACCCAAAACTTGTAGAATCATTGATGCTAGGTTACCCTAAAATCTAGGATCAAACTCATTATCCGGCTGCTCTCAGGAGCATCCCGAAACTTCGTATCGGTTCTTGACCGCACATCGGGAGTCCGATTAACACGAAGTTAAGGACTTAGGACTGCCTCGCTAGGCTTGACAACCATCTCAAAAATCAAATCCAAACAGTGTCCCACGGCTGTTCGCTTGAGTCCGGAGCAAGAGAGTGTGAAAACACTTGTTTCTTTACAAAATAAATATCTTGAATAGTAATCTGAGACTTGTCGCTTGTGGGTCAGTATTAAGCAACTAGACCGTCAGAATCTGACTAAATTACACCCTCGGATTAGGAGAAATTTCATACACATATCCATGTACTCGGAATCTCCGATCGAGATCCGCTGACCGTTGAACTGAAACTGGTCCGTCACGCGTGATCTGAGAATCCTACTGGAACGAAAACTTAATAGAACCTAGATCCATAGTTTGTGAGCTTAAGTCCGACCTTTGGCTCAAGGAGGCCCGCCAGAAGTCCTCTATTGAGCTGAAACTAGCCCACTTTGGCTATAACCCAAGTATACTTTGACCTGGAGTCTATTTTGGAGACTTTTTAGACTATATAAGGACCTTAAACCCTCTCTCATTGCACTCATACGAATTTGAGATTTGAGAGAGAGAAAAGAGAGAGAAAGTGTGAGAGAAGTGGGGAAATCTCCCTACCACTTTACCCTGCCGCTGCACAAGCTACACCACGCATTTCTGATCGCTTTCCCGGCGATTTCAGCTCCGTTTCTAGGTAAGAAACCCTAACCCTAAACTGATTTGGGGTTTTAAGAGTTGTAGGTTATGAAATAACTAACCTATTTCATCATATAGGTTACCGAATCGACGTATACAAAGCCTTAACAAATCTATCGACTCCGTTACGATTCTACGATAAAAGGTGCGGACTTTAGGTGTATAGGTTATGGTTTTCAACGCTTTCAATGTCAGATAATGATAGATTCATGATCTACATGCAATTGCACATGTACAAAGTGCTTTTTGTTTTCTGTTTCGATTAAAGACGTAGATTATGGAATTTTACATACTCTAGGTATTCGTAGAAAATACCGTATACGTATAAATTTTGGAAATATATTTGACATGATTATTTGTTGTATGAATATATGATATATGGATAAAACACTTATTTGGCGAAAGGATTCGCCCAAATACATGTTTTACTAATATACACTATATATGTAGAAATACCGTATTGTAGAAAGTACCGTATATATATATATTTTAGAGATGTGTTTACCATGATTATTTATTGTATAAATATATTATATATGCGTAAAATACTTGCTTGGCGAAAGGACTCGCCCTAATACATGTTTGCTAACATACATTAAGTATGTTGAAATAGTGTATGTTAAGTGTTTGTGAAAATGCTTGTGTGAGTAAGTGTTTGGATGTTGATGCCTTAGGAGGGTGTTGAGATGGGATTCTCAACTACCTTAGAGATATGTATGATTTCCTCTATGAGGTTGTTTACCTAAACCACATACTTGTGTAATATATGTGATTATATTCCTATTTATGTAGTGCTTTATAACATGCTTTATTATATGCTTTATGATATGCTTGTTAACATGCTCAACTGATTGTATGATTTTATTTATGTAATGCGTATGTTTAAATTCATATTTATGTTGTATGATCCGTCATGGGTGATGGGGGAGTGGTGCAACGATTTCGTGCAATAGCCCTGACAGCCCTAAACGGATAATACCAGACTTTGATTGTATGATTTGAATCTTGCTCCATTACTGCTTTACTTATCTGCAATTGAATGTGATTGGGGCTATTGTATAGTCGTACTTCGGTTGGCGATAGTGGTTGGCCACGCGAAGTGCTTATGCGCTTCATGTCATCCAACTTGTCGTGTGCTTAGGCTAGCCGAGCTCGTTACGTAACTCGATTTGTTTAATTTATGTTCACCATGTTTGGACGCTACTGTTTGAACCTAGGGTACCAAACTTACCAGTGAAATCTCGTTAACCATGGTACCTCGATCCGCTAAGACTCATGAGCCGAGTATAGTGGTATGGGACACCGTGGTCGAGCTGTCGGCCTACGCTGGGGCCACGTGCCTCCCCGTAGTGACCATTGAGCAACCAAACTCGTGAGCCGAATACGGTGGTATGGGACACTGTATTCGAGCTGTCGATACCTACGGCGAGAACCGAGTACGGTGAGACCTGTATTCGTGCTGACGGGCTACGAGTCCTTTGTAGTGTCTTCAAGTAGACTCTAAAGTCTGTGATTGGTGATGAGCCCTTCGCAGCAACTAGAGCATGAGTTGAGCCGAGTACGGTGAGACTTGTATTCGAGCTGACGACCAGCAATTAAGTCGCATACGGTGAGATCTGTATCCGTGCTGACAGGTGACGAGCCCTTTGCGATGCCTCTCGAACCATAATATCGTATGAGATTAACTAGGATTGACAACCCTAGAATGGATCATGTTTGGGAATGATACAAGGGAGGTACCTTAGTTTCCCAATACTGCTATTTGAAATGGACTAATAACTACTTGGTAATCATGCTCATCATTACACCGCTTGTGCCTGGTAGATGTGGAGCACTGAGGGAGGTATGCATCCGCGAATGTAAGATGATGTCGCATGAGGGTGGTTTGGCAAGGGCATTCATCATATCATTTCATACTTGCATTAATAAGAGTATTTAGAATTGTTTGATTGTACTGCTTTATCATTACTGCTTGACTGAGTTGATAACATGTTAACCTATGCCTTATTGTTCCACTGAGTTGATCACTCACTCCCACGTTACGGGATGGTGTTTACAACACCAACCAGATTTGTTGAGTTTCAGGTGATGGCAATGCTTTTGAAGCAGAGCCGGAATAGGGAACATGAATATCCATGATGTTGGGGATTTTAGCCTGCGGAATCACACAGATCTAGATCTAGGATAGTAATCTAATGACACCAAGCACACACAAGAGAAAACAGATTTAACATGGAAAACCCTTGCGGGAAAAAACCATGGCACAAAGCGACAAATCTCCACTATGAAAATAGAAATTACAAAGAGAGAGGACTTACTCAATTCGAACAACCTCGAATCTCACCCTTGCTACCCTTTAGAAACCTTAAAATCCTTTTAGGAACCCTTGGAACTCTTTAGAAATCCTTAGAATACCTCCCAATCCCGCATACACCCCTTTATATAAGTTTAGAAAGAAGTAGAATCGGAATAGGAAACAAAAATTGTAAAATCTGCGTTTCCACAGAAAATCTGCGTAACATCTTTGATATCATCGAAGGTCCATCGATGTCATCGAAGACGGATCAAAACTGTCCAGCGACCAGGGGTGAAAAATTCTGTGAATTATCAATGGCATCGAGCAACCGTCGATGTCATCGACGATTGGCTTCGATGTCATCGAAACCCTTTCGATATCATCGACAGACCAACAGACAGATTTAAGACATCTGTCGATGTCATCGACAGACCAACAGGCAGATTTAAGACATCTGTCCATTACAATCTCCACCATGTCTTCAATTTTCATCTATGTAGCTTCTTGTCCTCTTCTTTTATCTCTGCATCACATGATAGCTTCTTTTGCACACTCCGTCTTTCTTTTACGCCATCGCCAAGCTTAGAGAAGTTACACAGAATTGAACTTCTCTGCAGGAATGATCTAGGTAAGCATGTTTGACAGATCAAAATTCACGTGCTCAACCACCTTTGCTCCTGTCTTCTTAAAAGGAAAGACGTAATCTTCTTACCGTATCACCGCTACCCAATATTGCTTGCCGGGATACTTGCTCACAACATTGATAGCCTGTGAAATAACCGGTATAATCCGGACCATTGTATACACTGCCAACCGCACGAATAAGGCTCATGAGATATCCTGCTTTTCCTCATCTGTTTTGGGACATGTCTTGAGGAAAACTTGAGGAGAGACGCGTAGGGAACGCTCTCCAGCTTTTCATGGTCCATCACCTCCTTGATCAATACCTACCCAAGGTATTCTGCCTGAGATAACCAAAGCCTACTCCTCTTTCAGTCTCAACACCAAGAACCATCTTTGCAGCCCCCCGATCCTTCATCTTGAATGTCCCACTTAACCGAGTCTTCAGTACATTGATTTCAAATATGTCATAATTGACAATCTACATGTCATCAATTCTTGACTCACCATGAAGGAATCAAACCACTGCCTAGGCGACAGGTTGAACCACGACCTCCTGCAAAGTCTTTTCTCAGCCTCTTTAATTTCGAACTGCTCTGGTTGCTTCATGTAGATCTGATGTTCACTTTTCCTTGCAAAAGTACAGATTCCACATCCATCCTTCCAGCTCAAGATCACATTGGCCAACCAGCACCAATTACGGATCTAATAGACACCTGCTATACCGTCGGCGCGAATATCTCTAAGAAGCTGATCCCTTTTTTTTGAGCATAACCCTTTGCTACCAACCTCACCCTATATCTATGCTGTATTCTCTTGAATATCCACTTGCATCCAACCGCTTTTCGGCCCACTGGAAGCTCACCAGCTCCCATATGTCGGTCTGGTACAACGAATCCATTACATCGCCTATAGTCACATTTCACTTCTCAGCACTAGGCTCACCTAGAGCCATTAGAATAGAAGATGAATCCCCTACGATATTAGAGTCATCCTTGTACCACGCCGACATCTTGCTATTATGTTGTGTGATTCTTCTCACAGGTGGCTGCTCACCTGCTCTGTATCCATGTCTGCACGTCTCAGCCTTCCTGCCCTGCCCGCTCATGTGGTCATGCCCAACATGCCACACACATGTAAAGGAGGAATCCACTACATTCACTGCAGCTCCACCTTTTGAAGTGCTCCCGATCAACCTGTACAAGTTACCGAGTCATTGCACTTTCATGATTACCCGTGCCCCCTTAGATACCTTAAGAGCACTATCAATACCTGTGTACTTGCATCCTTTAGCCTCATGCACACCAAGAGAAATTAGATTCTGCTTCAAATCAGGAACGTGCCTGACATCAGTCAAGGTATGCTTCACCTCATCAAACATCCTGATGCGCATCGTACTAACAACCATAACATTACAGGCAAAGCCATTGCCCATAAACACCTGTCCACCATCGCACTCCCTGTAGCTGGCGAACCAACTCCAATGAAGAGTCATGTGAAAAGATGCCCCTGTGTCTAGCATCCACTCATCCTTACGATCATCATATGACCGCCTGATAGTAGACACAGACAAAATATCACCATCACATCCACTTGATCCATCTGACGTGACAGCATTGGCCTCGCTGTACGAAGCCTCAGAATCTTCTCTCTTCGATTTAAGATTTTTACAATCATTCTTCACATTTCCTTCCTTCCCATAATTCCAGCACTTTACCTTTCCTTTGCCATTGCCCTTGGATTTGGATCTATAACCTGAAGAACCCGTACCTTGTTCAGAATTCTTACCCATTGTAAACAGTGCATCAGAAGATGTCCCCATGTCGCTGTTTAACTTTCTCATAGTCTTCCCTTGAAGGGCTGAGATAACGGTGTCGACACTCAGGGTTTTATTCGTGTTGCACATGGTGTCCTTAAATGACTCATACGACGCCGGAAGAGAATTTAGGAACATACATGCTTTTTCTTCATCTTTCATCACTTCCTTCATATCCAGTAATTTGCAAACCAATTTATTAAAGTTGCTGATGTGAGCCTCCAGATCTCCACCCTCTGCCATCTTAAAGTTATACCACTGCCGCTTCAAGTGCAGGCGATTTTCAGAGGATTTTTTTGCATAGACATCCTCTAACTTCGCCCATAACTTAGCTGTAGTTTTCTCCCTCATGACATTTTAGAGAACCTCATCCGTGAGACATAAATGGATCGATGATAAAGCCTTCTTATCAAGAGTATTCCAATCATCATCAGTCATAGTAGATTTTCGCTCCTCAAGAGCACCATCTTCGCTTTGCTTGATTAAGGAACTCATCATCTTGATCAAATTATTTTTCCCTGAGTACTTCTCAATATCATACCTGGTCCTTGCCATTATTACTAATCCCTCAGATTCAGATCTGTGCCCCAATGATTGCTCTGATACCACTTGTTGGGGATTTCGGCCTGCGGAATCACACAGATCTAGATCTAGGATAGTAATCCAATGACACCAAGCACACACAAGAGAAAATAGATTTAACGTGAAAAACCCTCGCAGGAAAAAACCACGGCACAAAGCGACAGATCTCCATTATGAAAATAGAAATTACAAAGAGAGAAGACTTACCCGATTCGAACAACCTCGAATCTCACCATTGTTACACCCTTTAGAAACCTTAAAATCCTTTTAGGAACCCTTAGAACTCTTTAGAAAGCATTAGAATACCTCCCAATCCTGCAACACCCCTTTATATAAGTTTAGAAAGAAGTAGAATCGGAATAGGAAACAAAAATCGCAAAATTTGAGTTTCCGTAGAAAATCTGCCTAACATCTTCGATATCATCGAAGGTCCATCGATATCATCGAAGACGGACCAAAATTGTCCAGCGACCAGGGGTAAAATTTTTTGTGAATTATTGATGGCATTGAGCAACTGTCGATGTCATCGACGATTGGCTTCGATGTCATCGAAACCCTGTCGATATCATCGACAGATCAACAAATAGATTTAAGACATCTGTCGATGTCATCGAAACCCTGTCGATGTCATCGACAGACCAACAGGCAGATTTAAGACATCTGTCCATAACACATGACACAAGGCCCCCCACTTGTTACGGAAGCACCATTCACACACGACTATTCTTGCCATGCTGGACACCTTGCCACATCTGGAACAAATGGTCAACTGAAATAGGCATCACCCCAATCTATGTTGAAAATCTTAAGAATATGCAACCATGCTTAGAATATAAGTCAAAATAAACTGTCCAAACTATGGTGCCAGTCTAGAGCGTATAATGAAGCAAAAACTACTTTTATTTTATCATTTAATTATTAGATTGTTGGACATTTATTGGACAGTGAAAAATGGTCTTCTTTCAACCAAAAAATAAAAAAATAAAATTGCCACAAATCAGAGATTAGGATTGTCCAAACAATATGATTTTCTAAATCGAACTTTGCGACAGTGGGTTCCACTTAGTCGAGTTAATATATTCCACGATGAACCATTTCAAGCACCTACGTATCAAGCGCCATACACACTAGAGTATCATATAACTCCTTTCTCTAGGTCTGACCCTCCCTCTTCCCAAGTTCTCTCCTCCTTCCTTTCTCCATGTGCATTGCACATGCCACACCTCCATGTATTCTTAATGTTGGTGTGAATTTTAGACATTGCATGCCTCATAATGAAGAAAATGTTAGACAGACTCTCATTCCTTGTATAGCCCATTCCTTGTATAGCTTATATACCTTGTATAGTTCGTAGAGGATTTTGGTTTTATTATTTTTCCTTATATACATGACTGTAATTTCTATATATTCAACCCTTTTGGGTTGTCTCAAATACAAAAAAGCTTCTGCTCCTCTTGGCTTTCATGGTATCAGAGCCAAGTTGATCCGAAACTGCTCCTGCATCATCCGGTCACCATCCCTGCTGCGTCAGCCCCCATTCCTGCTACATCTGGCCACCCCTCCTGCGTCGTCCGACCACCCTTGCATCGTCTGGTCGCCCCTCCTGCGTCGTCCGACCGATCCTACGTTGTCCGGTGCCTCTTCTGCTTCAGATCCGCTCGTCCTTGCTTCAGATCTGCTCGTCCGGCACCCCTCTGCTTCAGATCTGCTCGTCCCTGCTTTAGATCTGCTCGTCCGGGGCCCCTCTGCTTCAGATCTGCTCGTCCGGCGCTCCTCTGCTTCAGATCTGCTCGTCCCTGCTCCAGATCTGCTGTTCCAGATCTATTGTTGCTCCAGATCTGCTCGTCCCCGCCGGATCCGAACCAGGATTTGCTCTTGTTGTTATTCTATTTTTCCATCCCGTTCCCGGATCTACTGTCCGCATCTTATTTACTGCTCGAACCCGTTCTTTGTTCTTTGTTACTCCAGATCTGATACTGTTGCTCCAAATCTACTACTGTTGCTCCAAGATCTGCTACTGTTGCTGTTGCTCCAGATCTGCTATTGTTGCTGTTGCTGTTGTTATTACACAAGATCCGGAAACTACAATTGCTTGGGTATATCCTGCTGTACGGTACACCTAATGCCTTCTGTTGCATCTCTGTAAGTACTTTACATTACTTCAGATCAATGGACAAGAACTCATCACGTACAGAGGCCCCACGTTGTAGTTTTGATGGTACCAACTATTCTCTATGGGCCATCCATTTTTAGAAGTTCCTCAAGGGTCGTGGTTTATGGGGGCTCATTGATAGATCTACTCCAATCCCCACTTCCACAGATGCCGACAAATTAGCTGACTGGGACATGAACAATGGACGGATTATTACCTAGATCCTCGATTCGGTCGATCGGTCCATTGCTATTGGCCTCACCCCTCATCGCACTGCTAAGGCAATGTAGGAGTATCTGCAGACAATTTATCAACAGAGTAATGCGGCCCGGTTATACCGCCTGGAACAGGATCTCATTAACCTTACTCAGGGTGATGATAGTATACAATCATTTTACTTTAAAATTGTCACTATTTGGACAGAAATGGTTATGATGGATCCAACCTTTCCTCATGATTTTAAGATATTCCAATCTATGCGTGAGAATGCGCAAGTACGATAATTCCTTATGAAGCTGCATCCGGAATTTGAGCATTGTCGGGCTGCTCTCTTGAACCGTAGCCCTCTTCCTTCATTGAATTCAGTTATTAATGATTTATTGGCTAAGGAACAATGACTGAAAGTTGTCTCTCTTCTTTCCTCAACTCCGAGATCATCTGATATGGTGCTTTCTGTGTCTGCTACTACACCAACACATGGTTCCACTCCTTTAACTTGTCGCGGCTGCAACAAGGTGGGTCATGTTGTCGCTCAATGCAAAGAATGGTGTGCGTATTGTCGACGGACTGGTCATGGTATTCAGGACTACCATACACGTGCCTATGCTTCTTCTTTCGGCCGTGGACGTGGTGGTCGTGGTCGTGGCTGTGGTTGTGCTCTTTCTGCTACTACTGCCACTATTTCTTCCGAGCCTTCTGTTAGTGATTCTCTATCGACAGTTTCTGCTGAAGGTTTTTCATCTCCGTTGACTCCTGCGATGCTCCAACAAATCGTTCAGGCCCTTTCCGCAGCCGGTATGTCAGGTATGTCTCCATCTTCTACATGGTTCTTCGATTTGGGTGCTTCCAATCATATGACCGGTGCTATATCCCATCTTCATGACATTCGTCCCTACACTGGCAATCAGGCTATTTCCACTGTGGATGGCACTAGACTACCTATTCAGTCTGTTGGATCATTGACTTTCTCTCCTTCTGCTCATCGCCAGTTCACCCTTCGTGATGTGTTTCATGTCCCTAACCTTTCTTCCAATTTAATTTCCATTGGTCAACTCACATCCAATAATTGCTTAGTCATATTTCTTCTCAACTGTTGTTTTGTGCAGGATCTGGCAGCGAGGAAGGTACTTGGGAAGGGTAGGCGGCATGGTCGTCTGTACGTGCTGGACTTTGATCCATCTGTCACTCCGGCTCGTTGTTTCTTTTCTCCATCTTCATCAGATATTACTTCAGCAAATAAATTGTGGAAACTGTGGCACTTTCATTGTCAATTACTTCGTCTTCATCTTCATCTTCATTGTGACTCGAATCGCTCAACTTTCATTGTGATTCGAATCTTCATCTTTCATTGTGACTCGAATCTTCATCTTTCATTGTGACTCGAATCTTCAACTTTCATTGTGACTCGAATCTTCATCTTTCATTGTGACTCGAATCGCTCAACTTGGACTTACAAGGTCGGTGCATGAGTTGTGCAAATATTCTTAAAATTAACCAAGAACTTAAGTCGCTTATTTACGTTCGGTCTTTGTCCAAGTTGTGGCTTTTGGACCGTTAGATCACGACCAAATTTGGGATAACAACCTAGAGTAATGCCCTGCTCATATTCTTATAGCCGCTACCCCGATCGACCATCGGTGATCGTTAAACAGACTTCTGATCATACCCGTCGATCGACACATCCAAATGGCAGGCCAATTGTGTCTATAAGTAGATCATCGCTAGGACCAATTATCCAACGGTGGGTGTCGACTCATACACCCCATAGTGGCCCCCAAAGGGTAGAAAAACACTCCCCTAGGGCTAGTATAGTAAAAACCTAGCCCTTATGGCCATTTGCACAACTTTTAGAACTATATAAGGGCCTTATCTTGGCACCCCCTCCTCCTATACGAATTTTTTACCCTAGAGTAAGAGAAAAAGGGAGAGAGGGAGAAGAGAAAGAGGAGAAAGGAGAAGAGAAAGAGCTTGGGGTGTAAGTGTCAGTGCACATCCACCCTATCATCCTCTCTTTAGTCGTCTCGCTGTAACCGGAGCCATCGTCGGAGCTCTCTCGGCAATGATTGGGAGTAAGTGTTGAATCGCACTTGTAATCTAGGGTTTCAATAGTTATTTTCCTTAATCTCATAAGCTTGTAAGCTTGTTTAGGTCTTTCAACGATTTTCTCAAAACTCTAACCCTAGGAGCGCATGAGTTGGGCGAAACGTTACAAGGTGTAGACCATAAGTGCTTACGTTGTGATTTATCAATGCTACTCCTCTAATTGATGATTTATGATTGTTAATGTAATACGTGCATGATAACTTACATATATTTCAATTTATGTTCAAGGGATTGCAATTTGTAGTATAGCGACACCTACGTGTTCGATGAAAGGCTTGAATAAGTAGATTATTGATTTTGATGATTGAATGTGAATCCAATCATCTTTAGTACTCGTTGACTTGATTAGATTAAGAAGTAGGACTACAAGAGTAGTCTGGTTAGTCGGCAAATTCCCAGATATGGGTCGACCAAATTAGGTTGGCCACCTCGGACACGTTCGATTGATCCGGGTCGAACGTAGACAATCGACAGTGGCTAGGCCATGCGGGGTGCTTACACACTCCATGTCGGTTAAGCCGGTGTTCGCCTGTATCAATCGAAAATTGTCCAAAGAACCGCTAACTCTATATATGTTTACCATGTATGATCACAACTGTTTGAATTTGAGATACCCCCCTTACCAATTACAAAGGTCTACTATTAGCCATTACCATCGCGATCCTCAAGACTCGTGAGCTGAGCATGGTAGTATGGGACACCGTGTCCGTGCTGTTGGCCTACGTTGGGGTGACGAGCCTCCCCATAGTGACCGCGAACATTACTTTTACAACTTACCTTTTATATGTATTCAGATGGGAGTGATGAACCCAGACAGATCAGGGATTACAGGCGTAGGACAGTTGTGGTCGTCCCACATCTAGTAATTCAGTTGAGGTCAATGACTAAAAGGGAGGTATTCTGGCTTCCCCAAACTGCTGAATGAATAAATATAATTAATCACTCGGCTAACATATATAATCATTCACCACATTGCATTAGCTTAGAATGTAGCGAAACAGGCATGATTGTCACGTGATGAGGGAGTGTTTTCATTTGCAAACCAGGTGGTCAAAGTCACGTGTTGAGGGAATGTTGTATGGTGAGGGCATGCATCATTTCAAAAACTACATTATTTGCATTAATAAGAATAATTAGGAAATAATCATTTTACATTGCTTTATCATTCTTGTGTTGATAGACTTGATAACATGTGTAACCCATGCTTTTATGGAACCACTGAGTTGATCGCTCACTCCCACTCTGAGACGGTGTTTTGAAACACCAACCAGAAGCTGATATAGATGCAGGGACCATCAAGGCTGATGCATTGGATCAGGCGGGCATGGATGAGGAGTTCTCTTACTTACAGCTTTTTGATAGACCGATGTAGGCTGCACACTTCTCGACAGGGAAAGTCGAGTGATCGAGCTTAGTTAGACGCCACATTTCCACATTTTTATTGATTTTAGAATTGTATATTGGACCCAGCTGGACCCATAATTTGGATAATCATACTACATGCGTTTCAATTTAATTTTCTGCTTTAATCATGTTTATTCCAGATTATGATACACTGTTTAGTATAATCTTATACATGCTTAATTGTATAATGTAGAAGTAACTGAGAAACCAACTTCTGCAAAGCATAAGGGATGCTCGGAATCTCGGGAGTCGAGCATTTGCTTGACCCTCGAAATTCGGGGCGTTACAACTTGGTATTAGAGCACGAGTTTATGATTAAACTGGACCTTGGGCTGTGGACTCACCATAATGCATTTGCTGACATAAATGGGGGCGCTAAGACTTAGCGACGTTAAACTCTAGGACCAAACCTTTAGCTGTCTTGATTAATTGTACTTTAGCTCAGAAAATTGGCTTTAGAAAGGGTTGAATTAAGGGAGAATAGTTACGATAACGGCAGAGTTAGGGTCTAGAAAACACTGAGAGGTGTTTCGCCTTGTACTTACGCAAGAACTTATAAAATTAGGTATCTCAACCCGGCGTAATAGGGTTAGTAATTAAAGTAGCTCGTCCTACCCCAAAATCATATATGGTGCATCCGATAATTAATTTCGGCTTAAGAGATACATCCGTTTTATATTCTAACGGCTCAAATCATTTTTGCTTCCGATCAGGCATTTATCTGGCCCACCTCGATCATAGGATGGACAAAACGAAGTCGGATTTAGGAAAATGGAGAAGAATATATTAAGAAAAATCTAATTTCGGGACAAGCCGATACAATTTTGCCCGCCAACTCAGATCTGGCGTTTTTGGCCCATTTTGGGCCATTGCCGACTTCGACTAAATTGTGAGATTGATCTCAACTCCGAAATGATTGAAAGATGTCGGAAGTGAGAAGAAGGGGAAACGTAGAGTAAGAAAAATCTAACTTCGGCGCAAGCCAATAAAATTTAGCCCAAATGGGCCATCGCTGACTCAGATTTGGTCACCGTCTTCGATTTAGACCTTCAAAGGGACGGAGATGGTCGAGGAAATAAAAGAGGAAGTGATGGGCAAATTTATGTGGGATAAAAATTTCATTTAGTCCCATAAATAATTTCCATGAATTTTTAAATCCACTACCCATGTGGACCCCACCTTGATGCATGAGTTTGTCCATGTCATCCATCGTTTACACATGACAATCTAGTTACATATGTGTACAAGTGGACAAAGTCCATTTTTGATTTGGTCTGTTAATTACAATTTCATGGTCCACCAAACATGATTTTTGCATAATCCAGTGTTTTTGAGTAGCAAATAATTTTTTTTTAAAATCCTAAACATGGGATTGGATGGCTACAATACTATGAAATTTCCATACATGCAATCCATGTACAATCATAATGTTAATCCCACCTAATGCAACTTAATACCATTTAATTCCATGGCCAAGCACACCTAATACTTTAAAATGATGTTGGAGGATGGATGAATCGGTGTAGATCTAATCAATACATCATTTTAGGGCCACCATTGTCCCAGGCAGCCACCAACATCAGGGCCACCAACACCATCTCCAACCCATCTTCACCACCACCAGCTCCACCAACACCCATCTATGGAGCCACCATAGCAGCCATTGCTGCAGCAGCAGGGCCAACAACACCATCACCATCATCTTCTCACCACCACCAAGGCTGCCGCCACCCCATTCCCTCACCAAAGCAGGCGTGGTCATGCCCATTCTAATGGGGTTTTTCCCCCATGCTCAACCAGTCGTGAGCCTTACACGACCGATCGAGGGCTGGTGCACGACTAGTCGAGCAGGGCTCGACTTAAAGTCCAACGAGTTGAGGTCTTGGATTTTCGAGGTACTCGACCGGTCATGGGATGTGCTCAACCGGTCGAAGGTGCCACTCGACTGGTCAAGAGATCCACTCGAATAGTCATGGTTACGCAGATTCGTTCCGTGATTTTGTGTGGAGTACGGATTTTGAGTCCTTTCCCAATAAGGATGCGGAAGGGAGTTTCCTAAACTATAAATAGGAGGTACCTAGGGCTTTCTAGATATGAGAAGAGGGTTTCCTAAAGCTTTACAAGGAATTTGCTAAAGGGTTTAGGGCTATCAAAGGTGTGAGAGAGAGAGAAAGAGAGAGAGGAAGCTTGTGGAAGGGAGGTTCTGCTCGTAGAGGTGATCTACTGTGCACTTGATATCTCAGCGCTTCTACGTCCTCGTAATCGGTTAGATCTCTCCGTTTTCTTTTATTCTCTCATTGTTTATCCACTCCTGTGTGAGTGAAGAAGGTTGTAACGTTCTACTTCATAGTGGATTGTTGATCTAGATGAGGTCCCGTGGTTTTTACCTCTTTGAGGGTTTTCCACGTAAAAATATCTTATGTGGTGTGTGGTTTATGCTTTGATTTATTTCATTGCATTATTATTCCATAATTCTGGTTTGTTTTAGGAGGTTGAATCCTAAGGTCTTGTGCAAGGCCCCCAACAAAGTGGTATCAAAGCTAAGTTCATTGAACTGATAGGATCGGTTTTTTGAAATATGGAAGGTGGCTCATCAAGGACGATCAGCCTCAATGGTTCTAACTAGACCATATGGAAGGCTAAGATGAAGGACTTGCTTTATTGCAAGGACCTATGTTCTCCAATTTTAGGCATATCAGCAAAATCCAAGGATATGTCTAATGATGATTGGAAGAAGATGGACTGAAAGGTGATGGGATTTATTAGACTATGGTTGGATGATTCTGTGTTCCACCATGTGTTTACAGAGACCTTAGCCGCTAGCCTATGGTTGAAATTAGAAGAGATGTATGAGAGGAAGACAGCCGATAATAAAATATTTCTAATAAGGTGACTTGTGAATCTCAAGTTCAAGGATTGTGGTTCTGTGGCTGAGCACATGAATGAGGTTAGCAATATAGTGAACCAACTCTCCTCTATGAAGATGGTCCTAGATGATGAATTGCAGGATTTGCTATTGCTTAGTTTGTTGCCTAACAGTTGGGAGACATTGGTGGTGTCTCTAAGTAACTCCGCACCAGACGGAAAGGTATCCATGAAATAGGTAACCAGTTGTCTCTTCAATGAGGAGACAAAGAGGAAGTCTCGGGGGTCTACTCAGTAAGAGGCCCTTATGACACAAGAACGGGGGAGAGGAAAGAACAGGAAGGGTGGGAAAGCCCGAGATAAATTAAGAGGCAAGTTAAATAACAGAAAGGATGTTGATTAGTGGAATTGTGGTAAGAATAGCCACTACAAGCATGAATGTTGTGGTAAGAAGAACGATAAGAAAAGGAAAGGAAAGGAGAAGGAAGATGAATCAGATTCCATTGTAGTCGCTTCAGATGGTGACGTTGTAGTTATTCTTTCAGCAGATCATGATATATGTCTCACGGCTACGAGTCAGGACACCAACTGGGTGATTGACTTGGGAGCTTCTTTTCATACGACTCCATGTAGGGACTTCTTCACAAGCTACAAGTCAGGTGACTTTGGGACCGTGAAGATGAGAAATTCTAGCGTATCGAAGATCGTAGGGGTCGGTGATATTTGTGTGAAGATCGATGTGGGCTGCACATTGGTTCTTAGGGATGTGAGGCATATCCTAGACCTTCGCTTCAACTTGATGTCAGCGGGAAGGTTGGATAATGATGGCTATGAAAGCCAGTTTGCTGGTGGGCACTGGAAGCTCATCAAGGGTTCGTTAATCGCAGCTAGAGGAAAGAAGTGTTGCACCCTTTACAAGGCAAGTGTCAGTGTGTGCAAGGGTGGTTTGAATGCAGCAGAAGATTCAGCTATTGACATGTGGCACAAACGTCTAGGCCACATGAGTGAAAAAAGGCTTCAGCTACTAGCGAGGAAGCGACTCCTTCCAAACATGACAGGTACACCTCTCAAAACTTGTCTTGATTGTTTATCAGGGAAACATCATAGAGTTTCATTTATTAAATCTGCTTCTCATGTTAATAAAGTGCATGCATTAGATTTGGTTTATTCTGATGTTTATGGTCCTATGAGGACAAAAACCTTGGGTGGGGCATTGTATTTTATTACTTTTATAAATGATGTATCTAGGAGAGTTTGAGTTTATGCTTTGAAATCCAAGGACGAGGTCTTTGGTGTGTTTAAATTGTTTCATGCTATGGTCGAGAGAGAGACAGGTAGATCATTGAAGTGCATGCGCACTGACAATGGTGGTGAATACATTGGCGACTTTCATGAGTACTGCAAGTCCCTAGGTATACGGTATGAACAGACGGTTCCCAAGACCCCCCAACATAATGGTGTAGCTGAGCGAATGAATCGCACCATTGTTGAGAGAATCAAATGCATGTTATCCCATGCGAAGTTGCCTAAGACGTTCTAGGGAGAAGCAATGCACACATCGGTGTATTTGATAAATAGGTCTCCATCAGCTCCATTGAATGGAGAAGTACTTGAGAATATGTGGACTGGACAGGATCCATCGTACAGTCATCTCAGGGAGTTTAGATGCAGCGTATCCGTTCACGTACCAAAGGACGAGAGGTCCAAGCTCGATATGAAGATCAGACAGTGTGTGTTCTTAGGGTACGGTGATGAAAAGTTCAATTACAGATTGTGGGATCTGACAAAGAAGAATCTCGTCAAGAATAGAGATATGATTTTCTTTGAAGATTAGTGTATAGAAGACATTGGTAAGCCAGAGAAGAATCAGCCTAGTTCAGGTGAGCTAGAGGACATGGATCCTATTATTCCTCCCATGGTGCCTGATGATGGGGGAGTACAGCAAGGTGCAGAGGACGATGGAATTCCTTCAGAAGATGGACCAGGGGAGCAGCTCCCACTTGATCCACCTGTTGATCCACAGGTGAGGAGGTCATCTAGGGACAGACAACAGTCCAGGAGGTACTCGCCACATGAGTACACTATGCTAACTGATGGGGGAGAGCCAGAAGATTATTTTGAGGCCCTAGCCGACGAGCATAAGAGGAAGTGGTTGAAAGCTATGCAAGAAGAGATGAAATCCTTGCATAAGAACTACACCTATGATATAGTAAAACTGCCTACGGGCAAGAAAGCTCTGAGCAATAAGTGGGTATTCAGAAAGAAGGTTGAGCAGAAGAATTCATAGACAAGGTTCAAGGCTAGACTTGTGGTGAAAGGGTTTGGTCAGAGGAAAGGCATAGACTTCGAGGAGATATTCTCACCAGTGGTGAAGATGACATCCATACGGGTGTTGCTTGGGTTGGCGGCTAGCATGGATCTGGAGATAGAATAGTTAGATGTTAAAACTGCCTTCCTCCATGGTGACCTGGAAGAAGAGATCTACATGCACCAACCAGAGGGGTTCAAAGTCAAGGGCAAAGAGTATATGGTGTGTAGGCTAAGGAAGAGCTTGTATGGGCTGAAACCAGCTCCACGACAATGGTACAAGAAGTTTGACGTATTCATGTTACAGCATGGGTATGAAAGAACGGAGTCGGACCATTGTGTGTTCACGCGCAAGTTCTCAGATGGTGATTTCTTAGTTCTGCTGTTATACGTTAATGATATGCTCATCCTGGAAAAAGACATCAAGAAGATTGACAAGTTGAAACAGGAGTTGGGCAAGTCATTTGCGATGAAAGACTTGGGCCCGACTAAACAGATCCTAGGAATGGAGATAACCCATGACAGAAGCAGCAGGAAGCTTTGACTGTCACAAGAGCGGTATATTGAGAAAGTCCTAGAGCGGTTTAATATGAATGCACCGAAGCCGGTCAGTACTCCACTGGATGGTCACTTCAGATTGAGCAACAGGCGGTATCACAAGACGAAGACAGAAGTGGAAGAGATGAAGAACATACCCTACGAGTCAGCTGTAGAAAGTTTGATGTATGTTATGGTGTGTACACGCCTAGACATAACATATGTGATTGGTGTTGTCAGCCGGTATCTTGTCAATCCTGGCAAAGAGCATTGGAAAGCGGTGAAATGGATACTACGGTATCTAAGAGGCTTATCCAGGTTGAGCCTATGCTATGGTGACAAAAAACTTGTGTTAGAGGGCTACACAGATGCAGATATGGCAGGTGACATGACTCCAGGAAGTCTACATCAGGGTTCATGTTCACGTTTGCAGGGGGCGCAGTTTCTTGGCAAAGCAAGCTAAAGAAGGTCGTAGCATTATCGACGACAGAGGCCGAGTACATTGCAGTCACAGAGGTATGTAAATAGATGCTTTGGATGAAGAGGTTCTTACAGGAACTTAGCCTGAAGCAGGAGGAGCACGTTGTCTATTGCGATAGTCAGAATGCTATACACATGAGCAAGAATATGAGTCAGTATTCCAAGTCCAAGCACATAGAGATTCGGTATCACTGGATCAGGGATACTTTGGAATAAAAGGTGTTATAGCTTGAGAAGGTCCACACGGACGATAATGAGTCAGGCATGATGACCAGGGCTTTGCTCAAGGGAAAGTTTAAGGTTTGTAGAAACTAGGCTAGCTTAAAGAAGGTGAATCCCTCCTGGGTCAAAAAGGGGGAGATTTGATGGAGTTTTTTTCCCATGCTCGACCGGTCGTGAGCCTTACATGACCAATCGAGGGCTGGTGCACGACCAGTCGAGCAGGGCTCGACTCAAAGTCCAGTGAGTTGAGGTTTTAGATTTTTGAGGTACTCAACTGGTCGTGGGATGTGCTCGACCGGTCGAAGGTGCCGCTCTACCGGTTGAGGGATCCACTCGACTAGTCGTGGTTACATAGATTCGTTCCGTGATTTTGTGCGGATTGCAAATTTTGAGTCCTTTCGCAACAAGGATGAGGAAGGGAGTTTCCTAAACTATAAATAGGAGGTACCTAGGACTTTCTAGGTACGACAAGAGGGTTTTCTAAAGCTTTACAAGAGATTTGCTAAAGGGTTTAGAGCTATCAAAGGTGTGAGAGAAAGAGAGAGAGGAAGCTTGTGGAAGGGAGGTTTTGCTTGTAGAGGTGATCTACTGTGCACTTGATATCTCAGCGCTTCTACATCCTCGTAATCGGTTAGATCTCTTCATTTTTTTTATTCTCTCATTGTTTATTCACTCTTGCGTGAGTGAAGAAGGTTGTAACGTTCTACTTCATAGTGGATTGTTGATCTGCACGAGGTCCCATGGTTTTCACCTCTTTGAGGGTTTTCCACATAAAAATCTCTTGTGTGGTGTGTGGTTTATGCTTTGATTTATTTCATTGCATTATTATTCCATAATTCTGGTTTGTTTCGGGAGGCTAGATCCTAAGGTCTTGTGCAAGGCCCCCAACACATTCCGAGGCACCCCGCCAGGAAGGGCAGTAGCTCGCATGGTCACTGCCGCATCTGCGGCGTCGCGCCTACCGAAGGGTAGTAGCCAGTGAGGCCACCGCTGGATTTCTGGCCTTCCCAAATGTTGCACATGTGGAGGCCTCTTTTGAGCTTCCAAAAATCCCCAAATCCATACTTCCTCAATCATCTTCAAAACACATCACTTTCACATTCATCTTCTTGAATCCCATTTACAAAACCCATCTCCAAATCCCAACAACCCATTCTCAATCCTTCATCCTCTAATCACATCTTCAACATATTTCGTTCCCAAATCTCTACAACCCATACCAAATCCATAGGGTCTTTAAAACCTTCCTGTTGGCAGGGAAGGCGCCACCTTTCTCCCATTTTCAGGGCAGAAGCCAGAAAATGTATCAAAGTTTCCATTTTTTAGCATCACCATCCAAATACAGTTCTTTCTCCACTGCATAAAGGTCTAGATTGTTGAGAGCCATTGGGTTCAAACCTGGGAATGATTTTCCTACCCCAAGTTTGCTCTGTTCTTCTGTTACTTTATGCTCCAAAGAATTATCTGCTCAATCAAAAGAGAAGCAAAGACTGTGATGAGGATTACATTTAAAAAAAAATAAAAATAAATAAATAAATAAATAAATAAAGAAGAAGAAGAAGAAGAAAACACTATGAAAAACTCTCTCTGCATGTTTGTTTTAGGCTTAAATGTAGTTCTGAAGTCGTAGAAAGAAACCCATAAACATTGCTTATTTTGTATGTTTAAATGCAGTAATGAAATCATTGAAAGAAACCAATAAAGAATTTTCCTTGCATGCCACTTTCAGCTTTGAGGGAAAGTTCCATCATCCATCTGTTTTGGACTTAAAATGCAGTTTTGAAATCGGTAAAGAACCCATAGGAATTTTTCATGCATGTTGCTTTTGAGTGTAAAATGCAATTTTGACATCAGAGAGAGAGACTAGTTCTTGTTTTCTTTTTTTCTTTTTTGGTATGTTTATTGGGATGTTGAAATGCAGTATTGAGTCATAGACAAAAACCATGAAGATTTTTCTCTGTTGGTTTTGAGCTTGAAACACAATTTTGAAACCATAAATGTTTGTTTTGAGCTTACTTAAGAAATCAAAATAGTCAGCTGCTCTAGGACAATCCATCTCTTCTCATGCCTGGATCACCCATTGCTAAAATATAACTCTGTTCTATAAAACAAGAGAAACTGAAAGAAAGCATTTTCATCATAATAAACAATACAAAAAAAAAAAAAAACTGATTTTCCATGGATCCTTTTGTGCAAATCAGCTGAAAAAGAAGAGAAGATGGTCTAATACTTCAGAAATGGGATGCAGCTTTTTTTTTTTTTTTTTGGGTTTCGGCCTAATTTTGTCCTCTTTTTGGCTTTTTTTTTTTTTTTTTTTTTTTTTTTTTTTGCCTCTTTTTGTATTTTCTAATGTTGATTTTTTTTTTTTTTAAATCATATGTAGGTCTTTGTTGTGTTCTTTCTTCTTGCATTGGTTTCTTTCCTAACACTCTTATTATTATCTACAAGCAAACAATTAAGAAAAATCATGAAAGATAGCCCTGATTTTATAATAAAAAATACAATTTGTGGTACTCGAGCTGGGTACCTGCCTTCTTAGGGGCATTTATTATGCAGAGTGGTTCACCTACTATACACGAGTCGAGCTTGGCTCGACATGGCCAGTGGCTAACCACAGCTCGAACTCAGCTCGGTCCTTGAGCTTGTCTGGCTAGCTTTTAGTTCGGTCAGCAGCTCGGGCCAGTTTGAGCCGAGTTCGAGTCTGTGAAACATTTTCTCAAACAAGCAGAATGCATCTTCAATTTCTCACAAAATGCAAAACAATAACAATACTTTACATGTATTTCTTCAAACATTCGGTGAGCAACATCAAAATTAAGATATGAGGGCAATCACACTTCATTGAGTCATTTCATCAAACATTCGGCAAGCAAAATCAATATCAAAATAATTGAGTCACCGAACTGATTTGATCCGAGTCTATTTGAGTTGAGGTTCGATCCAAGTCGAGTTGAACTTAGGCAAGCTTGAACTCGACTCGAAATTTTTTTGAGCTCCAAAAACCAGCTTGACTCGGTTTGAATCCAATTTCAAGCCGATGCGAGTCAAGCTTTTCCGAATTGATTCGAGTGAGTTGACCAAGCTAACTCGACTCGTGTGTAGCTCTACCTATAGGCGCCTATGCCTAATCCTCATAATGACAAATCTCATTATCGGTAATTCCTGGGCTAGAAGGGAGATTTCAAATTTTGAGTTTTTTTCCCCCTATTATCATTGGTACACTCACCAAAAATAAGATATTCAAAAATATTAATTTTTAAATAAATAAATAACTTAAATTATATATAAAAGAAATTCTTTTAAGTTTTTAAATATTTTTGAGTTAATATCACAATAAAAGCATGATATTTTAAAATCTATCGAGATTTTCTCGAGGTGGTGACGTGGGATGCCCAAGGGAGGAAATGGCCTCTTTCATTACAAGATAGGATCGTATTTATAAAGAAGAGGTTTTCAAGAGTGGATACCATTTCGTGCTCTACCACTTTACAGACTTACCATACTGTGAATGAAGTTTATCATACTACCTTATACATGCATGTATTCATGATCCAATCCTTCTACTTTCATGATTATCCACCAAAGATCTATATTACATGTTGATCAAACTGACTATCAAATTTGGACTAGATTATTATCAAGTACAGTCAAATTAATTTTAACGATTAAAATAAAACTTCAACTATTGAAGACCGTCATAAAGTTGTTTTAAAACTCTTAAGTGCTAGGCCAAGTGGTAAAACACCTTGATGAGTCCCTAATTTAATCAATCTAGTCATAAACATGTCTTTACGTGAAACTGATAGATTATTTATCAGTCCATACATGAATCAACGAACCTTGATGGACATACCCAACCACATCAACCTTTAATAGCCCTGTGTTGGCCATGTAAAGAGAGCCAAAGTCATCCAATCAAGATCGTGACCCTTGCACTACCTCAGGTGTAAGGATTAATCATCTTTCCATACAACATCAAGTCTAAACATAAACCAAGCTAATGGGCCCGTAAAATAGTGATTGATCTCGATCCACCAATTCAAGTGCCCAAAAGTCCACAACAAGATCCTTTATACATTCACACTTATACTCTTGTGTGTCAGGGTGAGGGTATGCCGACGACAAGTAAGCCCCGATGGTGGAGACCATCCATCTCGACCCAAGTCAGTCCTCTCACACAGACACAAGATGATCGTACATCCTATCGTATGATATCCACAAGTGTTTCCCAAGTACCGATAAAGGTCTTGGCATAACAGAATATTAACATGACCATCATGTTCAATCTCGAGGTCACAAGGACAACTTGAGAAGTCATTCCTCCACCTAACCCGTATCCATGTATGTTTATGACAACATATATCAACTGAGGCACATCATTTTGTCGAGCAAGGTCACATGGTCATAATTTATGGTTGAGATCGCACTCATCACATCTACATGGCTAGTGGATTAGGGATCACATTGGTTTTCTAAGGCACAACTCCAATAGTCCATTAGGGCCATGGTTGGCCTTAACTCGATCCATTGCCACCCTTGCCCCCAAGTGATTTTTCGTGGCTCAAAACGCATGATGTAGTGTGCTTCGTCATCATCATCTAAGCCTTATCCCCAACTAATCGGGGTCGGCTGTATGAATCCCTTTTACCATTTCACTCTAAACATGGGCCATAATTTCAATTAGACCATAGGGCATCAAATCTTTTCTTACTGCCCTCATTTGCGTCCATATAGGCTTCCCCTTGTCCTTTTAAAGCCTTCAACTTGTACCAACTGTTAGATTTTTTGAAATGCAATAAACATTTAAAAGTTTTCAAAAGATCTAATATGTGATTAAAACCTATGGATCTTCGTTTCAAGATTTTAGAAAACCCAAAACCCAAAACTAGAACACACTACTTGTATGTATAATCCATTGAATTGTTGTTGCCGATCTTCCCAACTAGGAAGTCTTTTTCCCAATCTATCCCAAATGGAGGATAGGAGGAGATCCAAACATGTTAGCCTTGGAATAGGGCTATTGCCGACACAAGAACCGTCCACAAAGTGGACCCCACATGTGTCATGTGTGTTGCATGGAGGAGAGAGAAATGCCCCCTCTCACACACCTCTCGTCTTCTCTCTCTGGCTCTCTATGGTGACAACCTTAGGAGCTTGGACATCCTAGGCTCTCTCTTCATCAACCCTCTATCCCTGAGATATGATTTATTTATAAGGAGGAAGCTAGAGTTCCAGGGGAGACACCAGTTATGATACTTCGCCATGCTATAGACTTCAATATATGCTCTATTGCATCAAAAGTTTGTGATCTTGTCTAAACCATGCACCGCAACCGACTAACTCCCTCCACTCACTGTAGCCATCATTCTTAGCCAATATCCCATGCCGGCCTAATGTATGAGTCACCATATCTTAACCATTGGATGTCCATTAAGTTTGGTTTAAAACAAATCAGCAGTGAAAATTAAAAGCTAGTAGTTGAAAGCCTTTGATTAACCAATAGAAAACCTTTGATGCATTGGCCAGCCTTTGAAACACTTATTGAATGTTTTAAACCATAAGATTAACTCACAAGTAATGTCCAGGGAAAACCAAGTGGATTCCTTGTTGAATTGTGTGAGCTTTAACAGACCTTGATGTATGTGCCCAACCACACCCACTTTTACTAGCCATGTGTAACACCCTGGTTCTCATGACTCGAGGACAACCGCTTATCCTTGAGAGCCAGAGTATTGCATTATGAAGTTTTCTATGGTTAACCCCAATATTAGAGATCTCATGATATAATGTAAATCAACCATTATATAAATTAGAAGTGTCAAAAGCATTAATGCGAGGAATTTAAAACATGTAAGTGCCGACAAAGTGAAATCCCTCAACTGGTGAATTTAATTACAAGCCATCAAAGTAAAAGTTTAAAGATCTAATGACAAAAGTAAGTCATAAACTACCGATTGAGCTCAAACGACTCAACCGCACTAGCGTAGTATCCCTCCTCGCAAAAATCCTCTCCAGCCTCGTCTTGGATCCTGACTGGGGGGTCTTCCTACAATACTAATCCTGCATCTGTTTGGTGCAACCACACAATAAGGTAAGTAATAACTCAGTGGAAGCTTCCCTCCAAGAATTCATACATATCACAATATTCCAAGATAGTCTTCAACAAACTTAGCAATTTATGATGAAACTAATATTACTTAATCTCATCTATGAATGTATGGATGCATGCACATGCTCATAGACCTGGGGATGCAGATCCAGCTGGCAAAAAGTCAACCCAAATAGATTTACTACTTGGAAGAAAGACTATGTGGTGAGCGCACCTAAGGCTATGCCAAAATAACGAAAAAAGGACGGTCCAAAACCGTCTCAAATGACCAAAAAGGACGGTCATGGACCGTCGCATAGGCAATCAAATTTTGACGTGTCTTATTACTTAAAGGACGGTTAAAAACCTTCATTCTTATTGACGAAAAAAAGACGGTCATGGACCGTCCTTAAAATGGACTGTCATAGACCGTCTCTTATGAGCCCAAAAAGGACGGCCATGGACCATCCTTTAAAAGGACTATCATGGACTGTTCTTAAAAAAGACTGTCATAAACCGTCTCTTATGGGCCTTCAAAGGACGGCGATAGACCGTCCTTTAAACGGACGGTCATGGACCGTCCTTTAAAAGGACTGTCATGGATCGTCTCGTATGAGCCTTCAAAGGACGGTTATAGACCGTCCTTTAAAAGGACAGTCATGGACCGTCTTTTAAAAGGACTGCTATGGGCCGTCTCTTATGACCCTTAAAGGACTTTTCAAATTTGACCTATTATAGTCTTCTTCCTGATATACACCTGTTATACAATATATTTCATCACATTCACATTCACATCCATCTAAACCCAAACTACGTAAATCCATCCAAACACACAATCTTCTTGATATACACCTGTTATACAATATATTTTATCACATTCACATTCACATCCATCTAAACCCAAACTACGTAAATCCATCCAAACACACAATCTTCCTGATATACACTTATTATACAATATATTTCATCACATTCACATTCACATCCATCTAAACTCAAACTACGTAAATCCATCCAAACACAATCTTATCCACATTTCATCACATTCATATCCATCTAAACCCAAACTACATAAATCCATCCAAACATAAACTGCATCCATCCAAACACAAACAATCTTATTCACATTACATTCATCCACACATAATACATATAAATAAGTTTAGGTTTAGGTTAGGTTATAAGCTATAGGTTTAGGGAATTGAGAATAGGTTAAGGTTTAGGTTTAGGAAATTGGGTTCGGGTTCGGAATCGGGTTCAGGTTTGGGTTTTCAAGTTTAAGTCTAGGTTTACGTTAGGGAGTTGAGATTATGATTAGGTGTAGGTGTAGGTTTAGGGATTTGAGAATAGGTTAAGGTTTAGGTTTAAGAATCGGGTTACGTTCGGATTAGGTTTAGGTTTGGGTTTTCGTGTTAAGGTTTAGGTTAGGGAGTTTAGATTTGGATTAGGTTTAGGTTTAGAGATTTGAGAATAGGTTAAGGTTTAGGTTTAGGAAATCGGGTTTAGGTTTGGGTTTTCAAGTTTAGGTTTAGGTTTAGGTTAGGGAATTGAGATTAAGATTAGGTGTAGGTGTAGGTTTAGGGATTTGAGAATATATTTAGGTTATAGGTTATAGGTTCGAGTTTAGGTTTAGGTTAAGGTTAAGGTTTAGATTTAGGTTATAAGCAATAGGTTTAGGGAATTGAGAATAAATTAAGGTTTAGGTTTAGGAAATCGGGTTTGGGTTCGGGATCGGGTTTAGGTTTGGGTTTTCAAGTTTAGGTTTAACTTTAGGTTAGGGAGTTGAGATTAGGATTAGGTGTAGGTCTAGGTTTAGGTTTAGGGATTTGAAAATAGGTTAAGGTTTAGGTTTAAGAATTTGGGTTCGGGTTCGGGATTGGGTTTAGGTTTGGGTTTTCAAGTTTAGGTTTAGGTTTAGGTTAGGGAGTTTAGATTAGGATTAGGTGTAGGTTTAGGTTTAAGGATTTGAGAATAGGTTAAGGTTTAGGTTTAGGAAATCGGGTTCGGGTTCGGGTTCGGATAGGGTTTTAGGTTTGGGTTTTCAAGTTTAGGTTTAGGTTTAGGTTTAGGTTAGGGAGTTGAGATTAGGATTAGGTGTAGGTTTAGGTTTAGAGATTTGAGAATACATTTAGGTTTTAGGTCATAGATTTTGGTTTAGGTTAAGGTTATAGGTTTAGGTTTAGGTTTAGGTTATAAGCTATAGGTTTAGGGAATGAGAATAGGTTAAGGTTTAGGTTTAAGGAATCGTGTTCGGGTTCGGGATCGGGTTTAGGTTTGGGTTTTCAAGTTTAGGTTTAGGTTTAGGTTTAGGTTTAGGAAATCGGGTTCGGGTTCGGGATCGGGTTTAGGTTTGGGTTTTCAAGTTTAGGTTTAGGTTTAGGTTTAGGAAATCGGGTTCGGGTTCGGGATCGGGTTTAGGTTTGGGTTTTCAAGTTTAGGTTTAGGTTTAGGTTAGGGAGTTTAGATTAGGATTAGGTGTAGGTTTAGGTTTAGGGATTTGAGAATAGGTTAAGGTTTAGGTTTAGGTTTAGGAAAGCGGGTTCGGGTTCGGGATCGGGTTTAGGTTTGGATTTTCAAGTTTAAGTTTAGGTCTAGGTTAGGGAATTGAGATTAAGATTAGGTGTAGGTGTAGGTGTAGGTTTAGGAATTTGAGAATAGGTTAAGGTATAGGTTTAGGTTTAGGTTAAGGTTTCGGTTATAAGCTATAGGTTTAGGGAATTGAGAATAGGTTAAGGTTTAGGTTTAGGAAATCGGTTCGGGTTCGGATCGGGTTTAGGTTTGGGTTTTCAAGTTTAGGTTTAGGTTTAGGTTAGGGAGTTGAGATTAGGAGTAGGTGTAGGTGTAGGTTTAGGGATTTGAGAATACATTTAGGTTTTAGGTCATAGGTTTTGGTTTAGGTTAAGGTTATAGGTTTAGGTTTAGGTTAAGGTTTAGGTTTAAGTTATAAGCTATAGGTTTAGGGAATTGAGAATAGGTTAAGGTATAGGTTTAGAAAATCGGGTTCGGGATCGCGTTTAGGTTTTCAAGTTTAGGTTTAGGTTTAAGTTAGGGAATTGAGATTAGGATTAGGTGTAGGTTTAGGTTTAGGGATTTGAGAGTACATTTAGGTATTAGGTCATATGATTTGGTTTAGGTTATAAGCTATAGGTTTAGGGTATAGGTTTAGGAAATCGGGTTTGGGTTCGGGATCGGGTTTAAGTTTGGGTTTTCAAGTTTAGGTTTAGGTTTAGGTTAGGGAGTTGAGATTAGGATTAGGTGTAGGTTTAGGTTTAGAGATTTGAGAATACATTTAGGTTTTAAGTCATAGGATTTGGTTTAGGTTAAGGTTATTGGTTTAGGTTAAGGTTTAGGTTTAGATTTAGGTTAAGGTTTAGGTTTAGGTTATAAGCTATAGGTTTAGAGAAATTGAGAATAGGTTAAGGCTTAGGTTTAAGAAATCGGGTTCGGGTTCGGGATTAGGTTTAGGTTTGGGTTTTCAAGTTTAGGTTTAGGTTTAGGTTAGGGAGTTGAGATTAAGATTAGGTGTAGGTTTAGGTTTAGGAATTTGAGAATACATTTAGGTTTTAGGTCATAGGTTTAGGTTTTAGGCTTAGGTTTAGGTTATAGGTTTAGGTTTAGGTTATAAGTGTAGGTTATAGGTTTAGGTTTGGGTTTAGGTTAGATTATAGGTTAAGGTTTAGGAAATTGAGAATAAGTTAAGGTTTAGATTTAGGAAATCGGGTTCAGGTTCGGGATCGGGTTTAGGTATGAGTTTTCAAGTTTAGGTTTAGGTTTACGTTAGGGAGTTGAGATTAGGATTAGGTGTAAGTTTAGGTTTAGAGATTTGAGAATACATTTAGGTTTTAGGTCATAGGTTTTGGTTTAGGTTAAGGTTATAGGCTTAAGTTTACGTTAGGGAGTTAAGATTAGGATTAGGTGTTGGTTTAGGTTTAGAGATTTGAGAATACATTTAGGTTTTACGTCATAGGTTTTGGTTTAGGTTAATGTTATAGGTTTAGGTTTAGGTTAAGGTTTAGGTTTAGGTTATAAGCTATAGGTTTAGGGGAATTGAGAATAGGTTAAAGTATAGGTTTAGGAAATCGGGTTTAGGTTCGGGATCACGTTTAGGTTTGGGTTTTCAAGTTTAGGTTTAGGTTTAGGTTAGGGAGTTGAGATTAAGATTAGGTGTAGGTTTAGGTTTAGGATTTGAGAATACATTTAGGTATTAGGTCTTAGGATTTGGTTTAGGTTAAGGTTATAGGTTTAGGTTAAGGTTTAGGTTTAGGTTTAGATTATAAGCTATAGGTTTAGGGAATTGAGAATAAGTTATGGTATAGGTTTAGGAAATCGGGTTCGAGTTCGGGATCGTTTTAGGTTTAGGTTTAGGTTAGGGAGTTGAGATTAGGATTATGTGTAGGTTTAGGTTTAGAGATTTGAGAATACATTTAGGTTTTAGGTTTTAGGATTTGGTTTAGGTTAAGTTTATATGTTAAGGTTTAGGTTTAGATTTAGGTTAAGGTTTATGTTTAGGTTATAAGCTATAGGTTAAGGGAATTGAGAATAGGTTACGGTTTAGGTTTAGGAAATCGGGTTCGGGTTCGGGATCAGGTTTAGGTTTTCAAGTTTAGGTTTAGGTTTAGGTTAGAGAGTTGAGATTAGGATTAGGTGTAGGTTTAGGTTTAGGGATTTGAGAATACATTTAGATTTTAGGTCATAGGTTTAGGTTTTAGGCTTAGGTTTAGGTTATAGGTTTAGGTTTAGGTTATAAGTGTAGGTTATAGGTTTAGGTTAGGTTAGGTTATAGGTTAAGGTTTAGGAAATTGAGAATAGGTTAAGGTTTAGGTTTAGGAAATCGGGTTCGGGTTCGGGATCGGGTTTAGGTATGGGTTTTCAAGTTTAGGTTTAGGTTTACATTAGGGAGTTGAGAATAGGATTAGGTGTAGGTTTAGGTTTAGAGATTTGAGAATACATTTAGGTTTTAGGTCATAGGTTTTGGTTTAAGTTAAGGTTATAGGTTTAGGTTTAGGTTAAGGTTTAGGTTTAGGTTATAAGCTATAGGTTTAGGGAATTGAGAATAGGTTAAGGTATAGGTTTAGGAAATTGGGTTCGGGTTCTGGATCGCGTTTAGGTTTGGGTTTTCAAGTTTAGGTTTAGGTTTAGGTTAGGGAGTTGAGATTAGGATTAGGTGTAGGTTTAGGTTTAGGGATTTGAGAGTACATTTAGGTATTAAGTCATAGAATTTGGTTTAGGTTAAGGTTAAGGTTTAGGTTTAGGTTATAAGCTATAGGTTTAGGGAATTGAAAATAAGTTAAGGTATAGGTTTAGGAAATCGGGTTCGGGTTCGGGATCGGGTTTAGGTTTAGGTTTAGGTTAGGGAGTTGAGATTAGGATTAGGTGTAGGTTTAGGTTTAGAGATTTGAGAATACATTTAGGTTTTAGGTCATAGGATTTGGTTTAGGTTAAGGTTATATGTTTAGGTGTAGGTTTAGGTTTAGATTTAGGTTAAGGTTTAGGTTTAGGTTATAAGCTATAGGTTTAGGGAATTGAGAATAGGTTAAGGTTTAGGAAATTGGGTTCAGGTTCGGGATCAGGTTTAGGTTTGGGTTTTCAGGTTTAGGTTTAGGTTTAGGTTAGGGAGTTGAGATTAGGATTAGGTCTAGGTTTAGGTTTAGGGATTTGAGAATACATTTAAGTTTTAGGTCTTAGGTTTAGGTTATAAATTTAGGTTTAGGTTATAAGTGTAGGTTATAGGTTTAGGTTTAGGTTTAGGTTAGGTTATAGGTTAAGGTTTAGAAATTGAGAATAGGTTAAGGTTTAGGTTTAGGAAATCGGGTTCGGGTTCGGGATCGGGTTTAGGTATGAGTTTTCAAGTTTAGGTTTAGGTTTATGTTAGGGAGTTGAGATTAGGATTAGGTGTAGGTTTAAGTTTAGAGATTTGAGAATACATTTAGGTTTTAGGTCATAGGTTTTGGTTTCGATTAAGGCTATAGGTTTAGGTCTAGGTCAAGGTTTAGGTTTAGGTTATAAGCTATAGGTTTAGGGAATTGAGAATAGGTTAAGGTATAGGTTTAGAAATCGGGTTCGGGTTCGGGATCGGGTTTAGGTTTGGGTTTTCAAGTTTAGGTTTAGGTTTAGGTTTAGGTTAGGGAGTTGAGATTAGGATTATATATAGGTTTAGGTTTAGGAATTTGAGAATACATTTAGGTATTAGGTCATAGGATTTGGTTTATGTTAAGGTTATAGGTTTAGGTTAAGGTTTAGGTTTAGGTTATGAGCTATAGGTTTAGGGAATTGAGAATAAGTTAAGGTATAGGTTTAGGAAATCGGGTTCGGGTTCGGGATCGGGTTTAGGTTTAGGTTTAGGTTAGGGAGTTGAGATTAGGATTAGGTGTAGGTTTAAGTTTAGAGATTTTAGAATACATTTAGGTTTTAGGTCATAGGATTTGGTTTAGGTTAAGGTTATAGGTTTAGGTTAAGGTTTAGGTTTAGATTTACGTTAAGGTTTAGGTTTAGGTTATAAGCTATAGGTTTAGGGAATTGAGAATATGTTAAGGTTTAGGTTTAGAAATCGGGTTCGGAGTTCTGGGATCGTGTTTAAGTTTGGGTTTTCAAGTTTAGGTTTAGGTTTAGGTTAGGGAGTTGAGATTAGGATTATGTGTAGGTTTAGGTTTAGGGATTTGCGAATACATTTAGGTTTTAGGTCATAGGTTTAGGTTTTAGGCTTATGTTTAGGTTATAGGTTTAGGTTTAGGTTATAAGTGTAGGTTATAGGTTTAGGTTTAGGTTTAGAAATTGAGAATAGGGTAAGGTTTAGGTTTAAAAAATCGGGTTCGGGTTCAGGATCGGGTTTAGGTATGGGTTTTCAAGTTTAGGTTTAGGTTTACGTTAGGGAGTTGAGATTAGGATTAGGTGTAGGTTTAGGTTTAGAGATTTGAGAATACATTTAGGTTTTAGGTCATAGGTTTTGGTTTAGGTTAAGGTTATAGGTTTAGGTTATAAGCTATAGGTTTAGGGAATTGAGAATAGGTTAAGGTAAAGGTTTAGGAAATCGGGTTCGGGTTCCGGGTCACGTTTAGGTTTGGGTTTTCAAGTTTAGGTTTAGGTTTAGGTTAGGGAGTTGAGATTAGGATTAGGCGTAGGTTTAGGTTTAGGGATTTGAGAATACATTTAGGTATTAGGTCATAGGATTGGGTTTAGGTTAAGGTTATAGGTTTAGGTTAAGGTTTAGGTTTAAGTTTAGGTTTAGGTTATAAGCTATAGGTTTAGGTAATTGAGAATAAGTTAAGGTATAGGTTTAGGAAATCGGGTTCGGGTTCGGGATCGGGTTTAGGTTTAGGTATAGGTTAGGGAGTTGAGATTATGATTAGGTGTAGGTTTAGGTTTAGAGATTTGAGAATACATTTAGGTTTTAGGTCATAGGATTTGGTTTAGGTTAAGGTTTAGGTTTAGATTTAGGTTAAGGTTTAGGTTTAGGTTATAAGCTATAGGTTTAGGGAATTGAGAATAGGTTAAGGTTTAGGTTTAGGAAATCGAGTTCGTGTACGGGATCAGGTTTGGGTTTGGGTTTTCAAGTTTAGGTTTAGGTTTAGGTTAGGAAGTTGAGATTAGGATTAGGTGTAGGTTTAGGTTTAGGGATTTAAGAATACATTTAGGTTTTAGGTCATAGGTTTAGGTTTTAGGCTTAGGTTTAGGTTATAAGTGTAGGTTATAGGTTTAGGTTTACGTTTACGTTAGGTTATAGGTTAAGGTTTAGGAAATTGAGAATAGGTTAAGGTTTAGGTTTAGGAAATGGGTTCGGGTTCGGGTTCGGGATCGGGTTTAGGTTTAGGTTTTCAAGTTTAGGTTTAGGTTTAGGTTAGGGAATTGAGATTAGGATTAGGTGTAGGTTTAGGTTTAGGGATTTGAGAATACATTTAGGTTTTAGGTTTAGGTTTAGGTTATAAGTTATAAGTTATAGGTTGTAGGTTTTGGTTTAGGTTTAGGTTTAGGTTAAGGTTATAAGCTATAGGTTTAGGGAATTGAGAATAGTTTAAGGTTTAGGTTTAGGAAATCGGGTTCGGGTTCGGGTTCGGGATCGGGTTTAGGTTTGGGTTTTCAAGTTTAGGTTTAGGTTTAGGTTAGGGAGTTGAGATTATTATTAGGTGTAGGTTTAGGTTTAGGGATTTGAGAATACATTTAGGTTTTAGGTCATAGGTTTAGGTTTTACGCTTAGGTTTAGGTTATAGGTTTAGGTTTAGGTTATAAGTGTAGGTTTAAGGTTTAGGTTAGGTTATAAGTTATAGGTTAAGGTTTAGGAAATTGAGAATAGGTTAAGGTATAGTTTTAGGAAATTGGGTTCGGGTTCGGGATCGGGTTTAGGTTTGGGTTTTAAGTTTAGGTTTAGGTTTAGGTTAGGGAGTTGAGATTAAGATTAGGTGTATGTTTAGGTTTAGGGATTTGAGAATACAATTAGGTTTTAGGTCATAGGTTTAGGTTTTAGGCTTAGGTTTAGGTTATAGGTTTAGGTTTAGGTTATAAGTGTAGGTTATAGGTTTAGGTTATAGGTTTAGGTTTAGGTTTAGGTTTAGGTTAGGTTATAGGTTAAGGTTTAGGAAATTGAGAATAGGTTAAGGTTTAGGTTTAGGAAATGGGTTCGGGTTCGGGATCGGGTTTAGGTTTAGGTTTAGGTTAGGGAGTTGAGATTAGGATTAGGTGTAGGTTTAGGTTCGAGATTTGATAATACATTTAGGTTTTAGGTCATAGGATTTGGTTTAGGTTATGGTTATAGGTTTAGGTTAAGGTTTAGGTTTAGATTTAGGTTAAGGTTATAAGTTATAGGTTTAGGTTTAGGTTTAGGTTAGGTTATAGGTTAAGGTTTAGAAATTGAGAATAGGTTAAGGTTTAGGTTTAGAAATCGGGTTCGGGTTTGGGATCGGGTTTAGGTTTGGGTTTTCAAGTTTAGGTTTAGGTTTAGGTTAGGAATTGAGTTTAGGATTAGGTGTAGGTTTAGGTTTAGGTTAGGGAATTGAGTTTAGGATTAGGTGTAGGTTTAGGTTTAGGGATTTGAGAATACATTTAGGTTTTAAGTTTAGGTTTAGGTTATAGGTTATAGGTTATAGGTTAGAGGTTTAGGTTTAGGTTTAGGTTTAGGTTAAGGTTATAAGCTATAGGTTTAGGGAATTGAGAATAGGTTAAAGTATAGGTTTAGGAAATCGGGTTCGGGTTCGGGATCGGGTTTAGGTTTGGGTTTTCAAGTTTAGGTTTAGGTTTAGGGATTTGAGTTTAGGTTATAGGTTTGGGATTAGGTTATAGGTTTAGCTTTAGGTTTAAGTTATGAGGCTTAGGTTATAGGTTATAAGTTATAGGTTATATGTTTTGGTTAAGGTTTAGAATTCGGGTTTGGGTTCGGGTTTAGGTTATAGGTTTTGGGATTTGAGAATAGTTTTAGGTTATAAGTATAGGTTTAGGTTAGGTTATAGGTTAAGGTTTAACGATTTGAGAATAGTTTTAGGTTATAAGTAAGGTTTTAGGTTTAGGCTTAAGTTATAGGTTATAGGTTATAGGTTATATGTTTAGATTAAGGTTTAGGAATTGGGTTCGGGTTTGGGGTTTGGGTTCGGGTTTTGGTTATAGGTTTTGGTTTAGGTTTAGGTTATAGGTTTTGGTTTAAGTTAAGGTTTAGGTTTAGGTTATAGGTTATGGGATTTGAGAATGGGTTCGGGTTTAGGTTATAGGTTTTGGTTTTGGTTATAGGTTTTGGTTTAGGTTTAGGTTACAAGTTTTGGGATTTGAGAATAGGTTTAGGTTAAGTCATAAGTTTAGGTTTAGGAAATCGGGATCAGGTTCGGGTTCGGGTTTAGTTTTGGGTTTTCAAGTTTAGGTTTAGGTTAGGGAATTGAGATTAGGATTAGGTGTAGGTTTAGGTTTAGGGATTTGAGAATACGTTAAGGTTTAAGTATAGGAAATTGGGTTTGGGTTCGAGATCGGGTTTACGTTTGGGTTTTAGGTTTAGGCTAAGCGTTTAGGGATTCAGATTCAGGTTCGAGATAGGGTTTAGGTTTGGGTTTTCAAGTTTAGGTCTAGGTTTAGGTTAGGGAGTTGAGATTAGGATTAAGTGTATGTTTAAGTTTAGGGATTTGAGAATATGTTAAGGTTTAGGTATAGAAACCAGTCCGGGTTCGAGATCGGGTTTACGTTTGGGTTTTAGGTTTAGGCTAAGGGTTTAGGGATTGAGATTTGGGTTCGGGATAGGGTTTGGGTTTAGGTTTAGGCTTTACGTTTAGGTTAAGGTTACAGGTTGAGGTTATAGGTTTAGGTTTAGGTTATAAGTGTAGGTTATAGGTTACGGTTTAGGGAATTGAGAATAGGTTAAGGTTTAGGTTTAGGAAATCGGGTTCGGGTTTGTGTACGGATTTAGGTTTGGGTTTTCAAGTTTAGGTTTAGGTTAAGGAGTAGATTAGGATTAGGTGTAGGTTTAGGTTTAGGGATTCTCTAGCATTATCTACTATTGAACCTAGTATTATCTACTACATACTAGTAACATACAACCAATATTGGGGCACCACACCATAAGCTACAAGAATTTCATGTCCCCCTAAACAAGGTATCCTCCATTAATAACATATATATATATATATTATAAGTTTTTTATTTTCATTTACATTCGCAAATACATTCATCATCCATCCAAGAAATTGAAACATTCATCATCCTCAAATGAGTAACTAATTATCTAACTTACAAATACGATTATCAATATTCAAGCACTAATTCAGAAAATAAAATTTCAAGCTTACGTTACTTTTCACATAAGTTTCCAGATAAGCTAACCTTCTCGCTTTTAGTAACCTTCTCCAAAATCTGAGATACATTTGCTGTCGGGCTACTTACTTTTCCCACCTTTAATTGCACATAAGGTCTCATATGACATTCGCCACAATAAATCATGTGAAAAAAAAACAACAAGCAAAAAAAAAACAACAAGCAAAGAAAAAAAAATCAGATCTAGAAAGATACAAACAAGCTCAATGAAGGCAATCTCTCTGCAAAACATCTATGCATGTATATATATGTATGTATGTATACATGCATTCATATGCATATGCATGCATACATGGGCAGTAGCATACACTTTCCTTTTTTATGTGTAAAAATGGTCAGATACATTTAGGACAAGCAATTCAAGCAACATCCTGCAACACATTTAAATGCCTAATCAGTCTCACTCCAGTCTTATTGAATGCCTAATGTACAGTCTCTTGAATTGGTGCAAACCATACCTAAATTGAGTGTAATGAATAGATTATATAAAATCCCAAACGTATATTTTTATTGAAAGATAAATCCCAAATGTATATAACAATCATTTGAAAAAGAAGCTTGCATGACACAACTACAGGCCTTAGCTAAAGAATCTTTGAAATTTTCCATAGCTAAAGAATCTTTGATATTTTCCATACCTAAAGAATCTCCAAAAAATGATTCATTACATGCCCGATTCAATTCTTACTTGAATTTTGAACTCTCTAGACTAGTTTTTTTCTTTTTCTTTTTATTTTTCCTTTTTTGGGTCATGAATGAATGTCAGTTGAGGAATTTCATTTCTGATGAAGTCTGTCCTAAAACAAATAAGATACATCAGCAATGAGGATTTCTGAAATAGCCAATAGGACGAGGTCAAAATTGAACATGAAATTGAGACCACAAGCCAAAGGTTTCCTATCATGGAAACAGGGATGGATGCATGAGGAATGGGGTTGCCATTTAAAACCATGCTGGCATCTGTGACTCATAAGAATCAAACAATCCATGTCGGATAAGAAGAAATGAACAAAAACTATCCATGTTAGAGCTATTTGAGCAGATTCTTTGATAACATTACCAAGTTGGCCAGTGAGATGCAAATCACCCTTTCCCACCATTAATGCTGGCATCATTTTTTTTCCTAATTTAGTAACACGGTCATCTGCAGACCAATGAAAAACTGTTCCATGAAAGAAAATTGGCAGGCAATCCTGAAAGAGTCGCAAACTACCAGTAACATTCTACTCCTAATGCCCTTTGACCCCATAACCAAGTATCCTATGCTAGCATGTACAGAGAGAACCTCAAACAGAGTATGCATGCACGCGCACACATTCTATTTAAAATGTTAGCAAGTGCAAAAGAATGGGAAGCAGGAGAGGGTGCAATGAGGCTAAATACTCTATAGATATGCATGCACGCGCACACATTCAAGGATACTGGAGACAGCTAACAGTTATCTTTCCTAAGATGTTCATGCATCTCCAACATGCCAACATGTCAAGTCTTTGTGATGCAGGATCATTCGACCTCCTACCTACTTTCTTGTCCGTCCTCCTAAATACCAAGCTAGGAAAGCAAGATGTTGTGGCTATTTCTCGCCATGTAAAAGTTCTGGCAATCAACCAGAGTAGGTACCAATTTTATTACAAAAAGCAGTATTAAAATTGTTCACTACTTTTCGATGTTAAAAAATATCAACGAGGCAACAATATTAAAATAGTTAACACCCAAAATCACATAAACAGTAACATGAACAGCTTTTGAACTTCATGAGCATTGTTAAAGAAAATGTGAAGGATGTAAACATACTCCCACAGTTCCACCGTATTCATTTAGAACAATAGTCATATGAACCTTCCTATGTGGAACTCTCTCAACAGATTCCACACGGACATTGAATCTGTGATATCATCCAAATTTCATCATTCATTTTGAAAAAAAAGAAGAAGAAGAAGAAGAAGAAGAAGAGCTTTATGGAAATTTATAATGTAAAAGTGCAGTATAGCAGTCTTTCAGCATAATACGAGGCAGGGTAACCATCTGTTAGTTCATTCAGCGCTTCTAAGGATAAACAATTATCACTTAGCATTAGATGTTATGGATGCTCCATTCCGAATCTGTGATATAAAATAAAATTGCAAAAACAACTTTACAGATAGCATGTAGCGAGTTTCTCAACTACATAATTAAATGCAAATAAAAATTACCAGGTACAAAGTAGGTAGGCTTATGCGCAATTGCTCCCACAATAGAACTTTCTAGTTTATCAACCTTCAAAAGCAGATTCATCAAATTGTCCCATGCCATAGAAAGTGTGGTAAACACTTACACTCCTAAACATATTGCAAGTAAGTCTCATGAGCACAAGTGAAATAAAAAAATTAAAACCATAGCAGAACTGACCTTTTCAACATAATCCAGTGTATCCATTGCATATGCAATACCCACTATATTGTCAACACGCTTTTCTTCGGAATGGCTCTCACAAGTGACAAACTCACCAGACTTTTCTTCGGAAATCTTTCCCATGAACTTCTTGCCATGGGAGCTAGGTAGGGCCACTATAATGTTGATGAGAAATTCACCCCGTCCATTTTCTTTGCTAAATCATTTTAGGACACGAGCTAAAAAAATGAGATAGAATCAAAACTCAGGTGAACCATATGTATTGCAATTCCATCCCACCTAATCCCTTCTAATCCCACTGCCCAAGCACGCCCTAAATCCCCAAATCCCCAAATCCCTAAATCGATATTGAGATTGAGAGAGATTGAGAGAGAGAGAGAGAGATACCTCACTGTCATGAATAACCTTCAACCGAGCTTCAGAGAGAGAGAGAGAGAGAGAGAGGGCGTGCGTGGGTAGGGCGTTCGGCAACGGACCGCAAGAGACGGAGAGGGAGGGACGGATTGGGAAACAGAGAGAGAGAGAGAGAAATGAAAAAAAATTGGGCGCGGCTCTTTTTTGAGCGCACGCCCAATGTTGGGAAACGATGGTCGGTACTCCGTGGGACCCACTGTGATGTATGTGTTGCATCCATGCCGTCCATCTATTTTTACAGATCATTTTATGATATGAGACCAAAAATGGGGTATATCCCAATCTCAAGTGGACCACATTACAGGAAACAATGTTGAATAATCGTGACCATTAAAAACATTTTGGGAGCCATAGAAGTTTTAGATCAAGCTAACTTTTGTTTTTTCCCTTAATCTAGGCCTGTATGACCTAATCAACAGATTGGATGTCAAATAAATAGTACAGTGAGCCTTAGGAGGATTTTAATGGTGGATATCTAATCACTATTGTTTTCATGTGGTGTGGTCTACCTGAGATTTCTATCCCTCTAATTTTTTGGATCAAGCCCTAAATTATCAGTAAAAATGGATGAACGGAATGGATGAAATACATACATCATGGTGGGGCCCACAGATGGCTGGTGGTAGGGGGAGTAGCCAATCTGTTTTCTGTGCTGGGGTCCACTGGAACTTTGGGTTTAACTCGTTCTTTGGACATTGCCCTAAAATGATCTCTCCGAATGGATGGAAGGTGTGGATACAAAACATACATCATGGTGGGGCCCAAAAATGAGAGGTATATAAATCTCAGGTGGACCACACCACATGAAAACAATAGTGATTAGATATCCATCATTAAAATCCTCCTAAGGCCCACTTTACTATTATTTGACATCCAATTTGTTTATTAGGTCATACAGGCCCCAACAGAGCTCTTTGTTGCCTAGCTCCTTGGGCCTAACCTTAGTCAACCTAATGCCAGACTTGACCTTGGGCCTACTTTGATTTATATATTGTATATCCATATGGTCCATTTGTTTTGCCAACTCATTGTAGGATATGAGCCCAAAAATGAATCATATTCAAATCTTAAGTAGACTACAACATAAAAAACAATGCTAATTAAACACCCACCATTAAAAACTTTATGGGCCCACCTTAGTGCCCACTGTAATATTTATTTTTATTTGACCCTGTTGATTAGGTTAGACATAAAGGAAAATATTAAAAAAAAAATTTTTTTTTAGAAAAAACAAATATCAACTTCATCCAAAATGTGGTGTGGTCTTAAATTGAGAGGTACATAAAGATCATTTTATGACTTGATCTCAAAATTGAGAAGTATATAAATCGATATCTCAAGTGCACCACACCACATGAAAACAATAGTGATTGGATATCCATCATTAAAATCATCCTAAGGCCTACTGTACTGTTTATTTGACATCCAATATGTTGATTAGGTCATACATGACCAATTGAAGGGGAAAAATAAAAATTAGCTTGATCTAAAACTTTTATGGCCCCAAAATGTTTTTTAATGGTTGACGCTCATTCAACACTGTTTCCTGGAATGTGGTCCACTTACGATTTGGATATATCTCATTTTTGGTCCCATATCGTAAGATGATCTTTAAAAATAGATAGACGACATGGATTAAACACATACACCATGGTAGGGCTCACAGAGCACCAACCACCAGCCATTGGATGGTGTCAGGGGGAGTAGTCAATCCGTTTCCCTTATTTATGGTGTGGTCCATTTAATCTTTGGATATGATTCATTTTTTGGATAATTCTCTAAAATTATCTTGAAAAATGGATGAACGGTGTGTGTTGATCCCAAATTTTCGGTAAATCCAAAACTCAAGTGTACCATGCCACGCCAAATAGTGTGGAATAATGATTTCCACCGTTGATACCTTCCTTGGGCCCACGGTAATGTTTATTTGACATTCAACATATTCATAATATCAAAAAGATATAAATGAAGAGATATCTCATAACCTAAAGGGGACACATCAAATCCATGGTATTGATGTTCGACACACATCATGATGGGGCCCACAAAACTTACTAACATCAATTCTTAGGTTCTCACGAGGTCAGTAAGTTGGGTCACAATTTTGACCAGAATATTTGGCCCATTTTACATGTCTGGTCCATTCACTCTATTTTACTGATCATTACCTTCAATTTGACTAATTACTCGCCCCGATCATGCTACACATGAGAAAGATATTGGGCAAACAAGATTGATCAACAATTTGAGTGAATTTTGATTTAAACATTTGAAGTTATTTACTCTTCAATCTGGACTGATCAGATTGTCCAAAAACGGTTAAAGGTTGTTCATAATATCAAAAATATATGAATGAATAGAAAACACAAACATCAGCTTGATCCAAAACTTCTATGGCCTCTAAGAAATTTTAAACGGTAGAGGTTCAATAACACTATTTCCTGTGGTGTGGTCCACCTGAGCTTTGGATATGCTTCCTTTTTGTTCTTTAGACGTCAAATTTTCTGTTAACATGAATGAATGGAGTGGATAAAATAAATAAATAACAATGGATCCCACAAGTTTAATTAGTCTGGTAAGGGTAACGAGTAACTCACTTAAATGTAGTAGAGAAGGGTTTCCTTAAAACATTCATAATCATAGTGGGCCTTCCTAAATGTGATTCACATATCCTGTGTCCCACTTGGATGACGGGTCAGACCAAGTTTCAACCGCATCCATGTCTGTATTAACTTATAAACATGTTGGATCTCAAATAAACATCGCGGTGGGCCCTAAGAAGGTTTCAATAGTGGGTGTCACTATCCCACTCTTTTCTATGGTGTGGGTCCACTTGAACTTTGGATCTGCCCCGTCAGTCAGATGCACCATTCCATGGTAGGCCATGAAAACTTATCGCCTAACTTTTTTTTTTTTTCATATGTCAACTATGGAGAATCAAATCTACACCTATAGGGAGCAAACCTATGGTGAAGGTTTAGCCTTTTAATTCTTCTTTTTACCAAGTTAATCATTCAGTTATCGAACCAACACTTAATGTGTAAGCGAGATGTGATATGTGAAATCATGGCTCAATCAATGTTTACAACTTCTAATCATGAATTAACAATTCAAAATTGACTGTGAAATCAAGCAGATGGCCGAATCCAAGAGTCATAAGTTACCAACATCACAAATCTTATAATGTTAAAATCACAACTATCCTTCAAAATCACTTTGAATTCAATAGAAATTCCAGAAAAAAAATTTTAAAATTTTCACAATTTTTACTTAAGACCAAGAAAATACTGATTAGGTGACCTAATCTCTCACCCCCAACCTAAAATCTACATTGTCCTCAATGTAAAAGAAATAAGCATGCAATGCACATGGGACAGCGAAAATAAAAGAGGAGTGATGGAAGGATAGTACCTGGACGGAGAATGAAGAGGCTTCCTAAAAAAAAAAATATCATCGTAAAACAGGTTAGCTCAAGAGAGAAATCAACATAAGTAAAAATAACAAAAAGGAAAAACAAAAGAAGACCCTACCTATACCACTTTTGCAGGTGCTCTCGATTGCATTTAGCGCATGCAACAAGCCTTTAAACCCCTAGGTTACCCCTAGTGGATGAGTTGTAGTCTCGTGAGGGTTTGCAGTAATGTTACCCACAAACATTGAAATAACTAACTAGGAAAAAGCATAAAACAAAGACTGGGTTGCCTCCCAGGAGCGCTAAGTTTACCATCTATCCTAAAACAGCATAAAGGAAACTATCCTAGTCCTAAGAAAGTAGGGAAAAACTACTCAGTTATGCCACAAGGTTCCTCTTCCGGCCAGTATCTTGATAAGTTTCTCAGTAGATTTCTCAACAGGATCATCCAAAAGCCATTTTTGTAATAGGCTTGGATGCCTTGGAGCTTGACTTTCCAAAGACACTTATGTACCTCGTCAAAAATAAGTCGTTGATTCGCCTGAGGTATCCAGAGTATATATGATTCACCTGTGACAGAAGAAATTTCAACGTTAGTATCCCATGGTGAATCAGTGACTACACATAAATGAATTTCAGAAAAATCTTCAGAAAGTGGTGTAGTCTCAACACATTCCAAAGTTCCAAACTTCGGTTCAATTTTTAGCTCCTCCTTCCTTAATAGTAAATATTTAGGATTTGTGGAAGGAGGGGCTTCAGAGTACGGGTTCTCTCGGTCAGTGATGACTACCGAGACATTATTTTGCAAGGCATTCACTATGTCTCTTATCATGGGATCGTTTGAATCTGCAAAGTGTGCCAAGCAATCATCCAAAGAGTTGGGACATTCAGCTGAGAGTAACTCATTTTTCACATTAGAGCTTATGATGATCTGCCCAAGGAATCCATCATTTTTGAAAGTAAACGGAGGTGTGCTCTCTTGCTCCAGCCTTGCACAGACAGATTGAGGATCAGTATACGTAGCATTGATGTGTGGACTCTGTTCATCGATACTACTCAGAAGAGGCGATGAATCGTCATTATTCAACATTCGATGGTGGCCTCAACTGGGTGGTTTCAAATTCAAGAGTCATATCGAGTAGCTCGTCCATCTCCCGAATCATATCATCATGTAATTCAGAGGAGTGGTCCAAATACGTTTCACAAGAGTTAGAAGGGTCGGTTGTAAGGGGCCCGTCCTCTACCTTTAAATCAGACATGTTAGGGGAGGGGAGTGGCTCATTATGACCGACCACTTCGTGTACGTCTTGATTATTGACTTGGACCAAATTTGAGATTGATGCGAAGGGAATTTGGGTTGCACATTCATAATCATCTTCCCAATATGCATCATCGTCTACTTCCATGCAGTGCACACTTGGGATGAGATCGCTTTCCTCACATTCTATTTCCAGATTGGGTTGAGGTTTGTATAAACTAACCTCTTCCTCTTTATTGAACTCAAGTGTGTCATGTGAGTGAGGTGTGTCATCATCATTATATTTAAAAGATAACCATGTTTCTTCCCCATTCTTTTGAACAGTCATTGAGATCGACTCATCAGGGAATTAAACCGTATGCTCATTAATGGAATCCAACTCCTCATTCCAAATTCCAGATTTCGTTAAAAGCGAGTGAGGATCACTGTCCTCACATTGTATTTCTGTATTGGATTGTAGTTGGGATGAGCGAGCTTCCTCTATCCTTTCAATGCGCGAATTGAGTGCTTCTAATGATTTCATCAATTTCGCAACATGCTGGTTGAATTGTTCTGGATCAAAACATGAATCCTCTTGGATCGTTTCTGGTTGGATCTCAAAGGTATGGGATCCAAGAGAATAATTATTACAATATGTTGTTGGTTCAACTTCCCAGTTTTGATGGTTCCACTCGTTATAGTCATACTGTCATACATGGGAGAATATGATGGTTGATAATAGTCCTCATTCTCATAATTATGATCGTATACGGCCTTATTAACCGATGGAACATAACGTTCTAGTCGGTTCTCAATGTCTATTCTCGATGGAGAGAAATCTTGAGGTATACGTTGAATTCCACAACCTTCAGGTATTTCTCAATATAACCTATCTAACTCAGCATATGCATATGCCCACGATTCCATGGTAGAACCTTAACTCTGATTCTAATCCTAGAAGAAAGCAAAATCCTACAGCAATACCGAAAGTAAAGGAGAAGTTAGAAAGAAGTTACCAGAGTAGAAGTTTCTATGTTAAAAACCTGCGAAACAAAACAAAACAAGTTAGTATCCAGGGGATAAGACCAAAAAAAATAAAAATAAAAATAAAAATAATAATAATAATAATAATAATAATAATAAAAATAAAGAAATTAGGACGAGGTTACCAAGTTATAAGATCTATCAACGACCCTACAAGACCGGAAATAGGTTAGTTTCTAAAATAAAATAAAAACTTTAACCTAAAGTTAGTAAAATCCTAAGCTATGAATTATGATAAGAGAGAATCCTAAATTCAATTTGGAACGAAACAGTCCCCGGCAACGGTGCCAAAAACTTGATGTTTTATTTAAACCAACACGATTTAAATGATTTTTAAACTCGCAAGTATACAAATCAGATGCAGATATGGTACGTATTACGAGATCGTTCCCATGAGGACTGGTCATCACACTTCAAATCTATAATTCTCCTTAACTAATCTAACAAATAATGGAGCGAATTACTAAGCACAATTCTCGGAAAAAAAATAATTAAGAATAGGGAAGAAAATTCAATCAGAGAGAGAGCACCAGGACTTTCGAATCCACCCCTAATTATCCTAACCCTTGTTTTGTCTGTTGATTCACCTTGATCTAGATTGATACCACTTATACAGAGAAAGCACAACCTGTGTCCTTAATCGGGCATACAGAATGTCTAATTCCTTTAAGCAATGCCATGAATAACATATCCCATGTCCTTGGTCGGGCACATGGAATGTACATTCATTAAAGCACCCTGTTTCTTCCTCTATAGGAAACCTGTTCTTGATCAGACACAAGCACCTGTAATAAGCATCCAAACAACATCCATATATATACTTTGATCAAGTTCATAGATGGAGAAATATGGAATTTAAACCAATCAAGCCCACTTAGGGAAAGAAACAAATTAATTAATATTCAAAGTAAATCAACCAATACAAGAACTAATCAAATTAGGGGTTTCATCTCAGCCTTAGCTGAGAGATTAGTGACCCATAAAATCCATAAAAAGAGATGGATAAATAAAATTCATAAAAAAAATGGAACACCAAACCAAACGATCTCCCTCTCTTCTTTCTTCTCTCCTTGGCTCTGGATCTCGAATTCTCTAGTTCTGAATGCCTTTCCCACGTCCAAAACTCCCCTTTTATAGCTGTTGGATGGCTGGAATCGGTGGCAGAGTCGTAGAGAGACTCGGAGTACCAATTTTCGCAGCCGTGATTGGTGGGCCCCACAGAGGTGTTTTCTGGAAAATCCACCCCGTCCATTGGATTCAGGACGAAATTTCAGTCAAGAATGAGTGGTTTTGAAGGTCCATTAACGCGGCCCACAGAAGAAAATATGAAAAGATCAGTTTTGAACGTCGCCTGGCATCTCTTTTGTGGCCTCTGTATCACGCACGTGTGTACGCATGGGAGTGAACTATCAGCATGGTTTTGTAGTATTCATGGCCCTCTACGCGATGGACGGATCGGATTGGCCGTACAGGTGACGAGCGGGGCCCACTGTCCTTCGCAAAAAGGGCCAGCGGCCGGGTTACGCGGACGCGAACCTCCTTCCGCTGACAATGGTGGGGCCCATTCCGTTGATTACATGGAAAATCCACTCCGTCCATTGTGTGGAGGAGGAAAAACCGGCTGGGAATGCAGATTTCTGCCTTTTGTTGATGAGGTCCGCCTGACTTTCTGCCCGACCGTTCGTGTGGTGTTTGAACGGTTGGAACACCATCTTCTGCTATAGTCTAAAATTCTGCCATCTAGGCAGTGGTAATGAACGCCCCAGAAAACGGATGGACGGTCCGGATCAGTGTTTTAGATGAAGGGTGGGACCCACAGCTCGATCCAGCGGTCGGACGGCGTTAACGCTGGACGATTTCTCGTTTTGAGAAGAGGAGTCGGGTCAGCGCAAGCGCTGACCCTTCAGCCGTCCGGTGCACGGCTTGCATTAATGTACTCGGTGTACACACTTCATACACAGGGTCCACCGTGATGTTTACGAGAAATCTGCGCCGTCCATCCTTTCCTTCATATAATTCCAACCGCCAAAACCAAGTTTGAAGCAGTTCCAACTATCAGGTGGGTCCCAAATTGAAGATTACTGGGCTGATCTGTCCGTTGGACCACTTTCCGAGATCTTCAATGGCTGAAATTTAATATGTACGGTTAATTTATAGCTCCCATCACATGTATGAAGTTTCGAGTTGATCGGATGGCGAAAAATATGTGATCTTGCATTCTGGACCCTTTTCGAGCCTCTTTGGCTTGCTTTCCTCAAATCTCAGGCGTGTAAAATCTTCACTATTAGTTTTCTGGAGTCCATCCCGTGCCCTGGTAATTTCGGAGCGTCAAATCCATGCCTTTAACATCATTTTTCAATACATGCTCCTAATTTCCTCCTGTAACAAAAATATAATTAAAATTCGATGTTAGGCCTCATCATGTATATAAAATAGGGCAATAATCAGGGTCTAATATGTAATATTTGACCCTGATCAGGCCACGAGCTTAAAAATAAAGTCAATCCATGACTTGGGTGGGCCACACCACATACTATAGTTGAGAGGGTTACCCTCCCATTAAAACATTCATATTAATCATTTATTAGGCCCACCTAGATGTGGTTCATAGATCCAGCCTATTCATTATGTGTGTCCCACTTGGATGAGGAATTAGCCCAAGTTTATTACACATCTAAAACTCATGTGGGCCCCACCAATTAAATGCTTTTATATGTTTTAGAGATGTCTTCACATAGTTTTAGATGTTATGGCCCACCTGAGTTTCGTATACGACTGATTTATGGACTTAAAAGGGACACATCAAATGCATGGTGTTGATGTTCTACATACATCATGGTGGGGCGCACACAAATTAACCTCATGGGAAGTTCCCATGAGGTGACCTTATAGTACCATTTCACTATTTAGGTAACTCCTTCATGGGTGTTACTCTAACCATGTAGCGCTCACCTTGATATATTTTATATATATCAACACCGTCCATATATTTTTCCATCATATTTTAGGATGTGATTTCAAATCATAAGAACTCAATAATCTCAGGTGGGTCATACCAATCAAAACAATGATGAATAACTATTAAAAACCTTTTGAAGGCCATAAAAGTTTTGGATCAATTTGATCTTTGTAGTTTACCTTCATCTAGATCTTCTTTACATTATCAACAAGTTGGATTGCAAATAAACATTACTAAAACCTTACGATGGGCTCTTTATAATTTTTAATGGGGAGGTACTATATTATCATTCTTTCCAGTGGTGTGGTCCACTTAAGATTTAAATCTATACAATTTTTTATACCCGGCCCAAAAATGGGTTGGAGAAACAAATGGGCGACAAGGATATACAACACATCATCAAAATCTCACTTTTGTTATCTAACTTTTCAATTTTTCTCGTCAAAATACAAAATTTAGTTTTCTTTTTTAAAAATTATATATATATATATATATATATATATATATATATATATATTACAATTTGTCAATTTTTTCACAATTTTGTTTAATTTTTTAAATTTTCTTTTTCAAAATATCATTTTTCAAATCTCACTTCTGTTATATAACTTTTTAATTTTTCTTGTCAAAATACAAAATCTAGTTTTTTTAAAAAAATATATATATATATATATATATATTTTTTTACAATTTGTCAATTTTTTCATAATTTTGTTTAATTTTCTAAATTTTCTTTTTCAAAATATCATTTTTAAAATCTCACTTTTGTTATATAACTTTTTAATTTTTCTTGTCAAAATACAAAATCTCAACCATTGTGTTGAAGGGCACATCTATTCTGTTGGGTAGAACACTTATTTTAATATCACAATGATTGGATAATCTCAACCATCTGATATTATCGTTGAATTAGGCCATTTTCTTTTTAACCAAGGTATTGAGGAACTTTGATTTGCACTCCTTTTTCTTAAACGTGTATATTTTTTCTTAACCTCAAGTTGCACTCTTCTTCTTCTTCTTCTTCTTTTTCTTTTTTCTTTTCACGTTTACATGTTTTAATCCTACCTTGTGTATTGTAAGCCACATCCATTCAATTTGGTATAGATCCATTTTTTCAATTTTTCTTGTCAAAATACAAAATCAAGTTTTCTTTTTTTAAAAATATATATTTTTTACAATTTGTCAATTTTTTCACAATTTTGTTTTATTTTTAAAATTTTCTTTTTCAAAATATCACTTTTGTTATATAACTTTTTAATTTTTCTTTTCAAAATACAAAATCTAGTTTTCTTTTTTAAAAAATATATATTTTTTTATAATTTGTCAATTTTTTCACAATTTTGTTTAATTTTTTAAATTTTCTTTTTCAAAATATCATTTTTTAAATATCACTTTTGTTATATAACTTTTTAAATTTTCTTTTCAAAATACGAAATCTAGTTTTCTTTTTTAAAAAATATATATATATTTTTTATAATTTGTCAATTTTTTCACAATTTTGTTTAATTTTTAAAATTTTCTTTTTTCAAAATATCATTTTATAAATATCACTTTTGTTATATAGCCTTTTAATTTTTCTTTTCAAAATACAAAATCTAGTTTTCTTTTTTAAAATATATATATTTTTACAATTTGTCAATTTTTTCACAATTTTATTTAATTTTTTAAATTTTCTTTTTCAAAATATCATTTTCTTATTGAAATCTTTTTTTTTTTTCTAAAATTATCAACATTATTCAAAGTTCTTAAATTTTTTTTTCAAAATCTAGATTTTTATAAAATTACATTTTTTTTCAAAATCTAAAATTTTTTCTTAAACATTGTTAGTTATTTTTCTAAGCTTTTTTAACTTTTTTTTTTTTTTCGAAATTCATTAATTTTTTTGTTCTTAATTTTTGACTTGAGCTAATGCAGACGGTCTTTGACACTCTCAAATGACCAGTATAAGATGGCTAAGGACTGTCTCTAATAGAGATGGTCCTTGACAGTCTCAAATGGAGATGGCTAAGGACCGTCCCTAATACAAACTATTTTTAACTCTGGCAAATAACCAGTAAAAGACGGCTGATGACCGTCTATAATTGAGACGGTCCTTGACAGTCTCAGTTTACCAATAAAAGATGGCCAATGACCGTCTCTAATACTGACGGTCTTTGACCGTTACAAATGACCACATATGAGACAGTCAAAGACTCTCTAATAGAGACGGTCCTTGACAGTCTCAAATAGAGACAGCTAAGGACCGTCTCTAATACTTACAGGAAAAGACGGCCAATGACCGTCTCTAATTGAGACGGTCCTTGACAGTCTCAGATTACTAGTAAGAGACGGCCAATGGCCGTCTTTAATACGGATGGTCTTTGACTGTCTCAAATGGCCGCATATAAGACGGTCAGAGACTGTCTCGTATTCCAGACGGTCAATGACCGTCTTTTATGCGCAGTTAACGACGGTTTTTTACCGTCTTAAATGATTTCTGGACATTCAAAATTTTGAGACAATATTAATGACGATCAAGGGCCATCTAAAAGTTTAGAGACGGTTTACGGTCGTCTCTAAAGCGTCTTTAAACCAAGCAATTTTAGAGACGGTCCAGAACCGTCTCTAAATCCGTCATTTTTTTTCCATTTTTCACGTAGTGATTTAGTCCCCTAGAAAAGCATTCAGGATACATCCGAGGAGGACCTAAATACCTGGAAAAGCCACATGCAAAGATAGCGGCCCATAGTGGTATGAATGCACTCAAACTTGAGGGTTACATTAGAATAATTCTTCCAAATAAAGTTCTTAGTAGACCCAACAGGATGTGTCTTACATCAAGCACCCCGTAAAGCTCTAATGTTATAGATGAATGTTATGCATAATGACTCACACATGTACGAGTCTTAGATGATTCTTTAACTAGTGGCCACTATCCAATCCATCACAATTTCCAAGGTCCTTGGGTAAGGCCTCCATCATCTCATCATAGATTTTGATCTTACTTAAATGTAACTCGTTGTATTTCTTCCATTTTAGATTGGATAGGGACACACAAGTATAGAGTATGAATATGCCTATACCATCCGGTAGTACACGTTTCCTAATAAGACAAGAATATCACAAGCATGATCCTATTCACAAGATTCATCAAATGAAGTAAGATATTCAAAAGATAAATGTGTTCCCAAGATCTGTCGTTAAGAAGGCTAGAAGTACATCTACGTTTACAGGATTCATAATATGAAACAAGCATAAGACATTCATAAGATCTCACAGTTCACAAATTTATAGTAATTATATTTCTAAAAGTTATTCACTAGTTCTACCAAACTATAATGGAATTCAATGAATGTGGAAAGCAAAGAGGGTGACTCCTCACCTTATGTGGATATTCCGCTTTTTTTGAATGTCCTTATGAAATGAGCTTAAGAGTCCTAAAATCAAAGTAATAAAATTTTTATTTCATTTCTAACTCACATTTGGACTATTAGTTAGATGGGTTTTGTCAGCTACTTACTTGATTCAAACTTGGTTGAGGGAGTGGTTATCCTTCAAGGTAGGCAGCTGTAGGTATTACCTGGATGAGTCATTTCAACATTTCAGAGAGTTACTAGTACTACTGAGTTAACTCAGTCTAGTTTCCTATGTATTAAACTGATAGAGTCTTGAGTTGAGAGCAATACTAGTTGCCACAAGATCATTCAATCCATGAGCTTGGTGAGTTTCCCTCGGATCTTCTTAGGCAATTCTTGACATTAGCATTTGGAGGTAGTTCGGGTCTGACTTAGTTGGATATTTACTGAGTCAACTCGCCAGCGAGTTGAGTGAAATTTAGTTTAAATAGATGGGTTTCGATGTGATACCTGTTTAGAGGTTGCTCTTCATCACTAATGGAGGTAGGAGATTCGAGTAAGCCCTCCACCAAAACTGATTTAATCAGGGAGTTTGCTCCTTGACTCAGTAATTGACCAAGTCAATCTTAGATGACTCAAATCGAGTTCAATCTCGATCTCAGCTGGTGTGGCGACCCGGTTGCAGCGAACCAGAGGGTTCTGTGGAGGTTCCTGCTAGCAAGCTTCCCGATTCAGCTCGAATGGTAGCGTCTTGGTGACTCAGCTAAGTATCACAAGGACTCGATTAAGCTATGCCATGACTCGATTGCAAAATGGTGGTGCGATGGCACCCTGGAAAGCTCGGATTCACCAGAGTTTCGACACTGCTGGGAAGATTGAGTCAGTGCGTTACCGACTCGATCCTTTCCTCTGAAATTGTAATTGGGTCGAACCGAACTCAGTTGATTCGAACTGAGTTGAGTGCACGATTTCGGTATGTCGTAGCTAGAAGAGTCCTTGCTCCTCTGATGTAGAGCGGGTCGCGGACAGTTTCATGGCCAAGATGGATCAGAAAAGGCCCGGTCAGCGACAGAAGTGATCCAGACCATCGGACCTTAAATCGGGCGTATCTCACAATCCGGAATGAGTTACCTGACGTAAAATATATGATTTTGGGGTAGAACGAGCTACTTTAGCCAACCAACCCAGCTATATAGGGTTCCGATGCCCGGAATTGTGAAAAAACCCTGGATCGACAGTCGTTTCCCTGTTTTAATTTCGTTTTTACTATAAATAGTAAGTTTTAGTTTGATTATAACTCTTCATCAGTCGGGCTTTAAGAGTTGCGCCCAACGTGAAAAGAGCTTAGAATAATTAGGAGAACGGTTTGGTGAAGCCAAATAGGACACTTACTATTTTTGGCCAAAAACCTTGTGCACTAGTAGACATCACAACCGTCTATAAATAGTAAGTTTACTATTTATAGTAAGTCACGAATTCTAGGAGTTTTAGTTGTAGTTTGATTCCGATTTCTTTCCTATTGCTTGGTATCCCTATTTAAAGGGTTGTGAACTCGTTTTTATTCATCAATTAATCACTTTCGAATTTATTAGCATTTATTTCTATTTTCTGCTTTCTTTCCTCGTGGATTCGAGAAGTTTCTGTGAGGAGTCCAGGGAAGCTCCGTGGATTCAGAGTATTTATCCTCATCACGTTCATCCCTGCGTCATCCTCCTAACCTTTTTCTTCTCAGTAAGTGAGCGGGTTAGAACAACCCCTGACTCGCTTCACTCAGTGGCCCGGGTCGAGTCGCGACACAGGTGCACCCTCCCCGAGCGCCATTCTCTCTCTCTCTCTCTCTCTCCTTTTTCTCTTTCTTTTCTTGCTTTTTTTTTTTCCTCGAATGTTGCCCTAACATTTAGGCTATTTAAGGGCTCCAACCCGCTTCTAGTAACTTCTATACTAATCGTAGGATTAGTCGTGAGATTAGCGGTGAAAGAATCTAAAATCCCTGCTCAGGAGTTTTTAAGTTTGGTTTAATGATTGCATGGGTCCAAGTGGTCCTTCTTGATGTGTTTCTAACTAGGTGGCCACACGTTGAACGACTTGGATTGGTGGATGTGTTAGTCTTAAGGGAAATGGGTTCTTCGACCACCTTGGAGAAGATGACACACCAGTTATGGCGTTTTCGTATTGACAAGTCGATCCAATGATCTGGGACATTTAGATGTTCCATATGTCACTCAAGAGGCTCGTGGGGTCCCTTTTATGGTGACGTAAGAACCATTGATCGTGACATTCCTTTTGTAACGAAAACAACTCACGACAAGGCAAAATTTCGCCAAAATCTCAATTCGCTACGAGATTTTCTGGTAGCCCTAGACTCAGCGTTCTGGATTAAAAGGTGGTGGATGGCTAGGATTTTTGCCAGCACCCGGAACGGAAAGATTCTCTCCACATTCCGGTTAATGGTGGAGAAATTTCCTAAAATGGGTAGTGATTTGGATTGTACGATGCATGTGGCTGGAATTTCAAAAATTCCTGCCTGTTCGGATCGCCAGCAAAGCAATGTGTGGAGTCTTATGACTCCGGATGTAAATTCGAACCACATGGGTTGCTTCCTAACTTGTGTCTACGCACATGTGCTCCGCTCTGATATCCAACCGTGGTTTTGATCGGTGGCCCATGTTGACTGTGATAGACGGTTCGGATTTCTTGGGATGGTCACCAGCGGTGGGCTACACCATCACAGCGGGCCTTCACTTGTTTGAACTATCGGGCAGGAAAAACAACAATGAAAGGAGGCTTTTGCTCGGGTTAAACTGTATTGACCCGACTTAAAGTCTCGGTGCTCCATGGTTGCACACAATCCCGTCTACACTTGGGTCTCCTGTGGGGTCCACTGTTGGTGTTTGTGAAGATTTGAACCGTTCATCAGTTGTACATTTCCTAGGAGATTTTATCCCAAGGGATCGGTAGATCTTAGGACTAGGTGGGTCACACTCTGGGGGTTGGTATGACTAACTCTTGATTTCAAATGTTTTAATGGTCAAATTAGGTCATAATCCGACTTCTACGGTCTTAAGGTTTTCAAGTAGGTCTGGGTACAAATTATTTATATGAGTCTAGTCTAATATTGTTAGTAAGTGGGGAAATATTTAAGTGACTTGTTCTAGGTGGTACGCCATTGTTGGTGGCTTGTTTGATAATGATTTCCTAAGAGTTGGTTATTCTGACTAAAGATTTCTGGGTTTTTATCATGCTTTGTTTAATTTTTAAGCTTATTTGGGGAGTTATAATCAATGAAGAAATGTAAATTTCATTTGTAAGTTTAAATTTGGGGTTGTGTTGATGAGGAGTTACACCATGACATGACTGCGGAAAGTGAGCCAAAGCACATTATTATCAAGACCTGTGGCTTGCATAATGCAGGGGCATTTTCACACTGGGCTCGAGTGGGGTCACCTATGGGATGCAGGGGCACACTCGGGGTGGGTGACCCATGTGATTTGGGGCCCACGGGAGAGGTCTCGTGCTCGAGACTCCTCACCAGAGGTGATTAATGTGCATTTCACACCGGGCTCTAATGGGGTAGCCCGTGGGATGCGGGGACACACTCGGGGTGGGTGGCCCATGTGATTTGGGGCCCACGAAGGGGGTTTGGCCGAGGTCCTAAACCCATGAGATATGGGGCCTGGGCTATGAGATAAAGGGATTAATTTGCCATACTCTAACAGTTCGAGCTTTTAGAGCATGTGGTTGATTGTCCTGCATCACCACACATCCTCATGTTTGGGGATTCGTCGGAGCAAGTGCAGCAACGATTCGATCTAGTCCGAGTATGATGAGTCTTCTAGTCTAGAGAGATGTACTTGATACTGCCGATGTAAGTACCTAATCGGTCCAAGCTAGGAGCCTATATTCATGGCACACTGACACTCTCGTGTGGGGTGGGGGCCATGGCACACGACTCATTGTTGTGTCTAATGGTGGGGACATTCCATCCTGACTCGTCATCAGTTCCCTCACACGACTGAAATAAACCTCTCCCTTGGCTCGGCCATTGTGTCCAAACTTTGAGTTCCCAAGGACAAACAAAAGAATTCCTTTCTATAATTCAGTTGATTTTCATGTTCCACACACATTAATGAGGCTAATGAATGAATGCATTATATAATAAACCAAGGTATAAGAATGCAACACTGGTTTTCAAAGGTTCACTCCCAACACCAACTCATTCCTTCAATTTGTAGGGGGTAAATGATCAGTTCTCTTAAATAGTTATTTTTGTTATCTGCCCCATTAATGCATGCAACATCAGAAAAAGCCCTGTAGGCACCTGTGTAGAATGCTTCTTTTCCCCCCCCCCTCTAACATATCAGTTGTGTAGAATATCCAACCTGTCCAAAAGGTGGGCTCCACAATGAAGATCCATTGGGGTGGAAATGTGATCAATCAGCTGAGTGGGTGGACCACACCTGTATACTGATTCAGATCATTGGATGTCCATTGATTTCTACAGTGTATCGCACCCGATAAGTGGACCACCATGATTGTCACCCCGGGTGATGTCTATGGTGGGCTCACATTTTGCACTGCTCGGATGTTCTTCATAGGCGAGACATTCGCAGGAAAGAAAAATGTGTATATGAAAGGTCACATGTGATGTTGCCTGGGATTTTTTTTTTTTTTTTTAAATCTTTAATTTGATTTTCTTTTGCAAATTCGAGGTATTGTTCCAAGTGGGGTGCTGCTATCTCTGATGCAATGGGGAGGACGGACGCATTTCTTGCTTGCGATCGTTCGCAAGATTGTCGAGGATCTCTCTTTGAAAGAATATTGAAAAGAAAAAAGATAAATATGTCAATTTACATTGAAATTACATGATTTATTTATTTGCTTATTCTAATGTATATGTCAGTATGCTTTGATATGGCAAGTTGCTATAATTATATTGTGATTAGGTTGGGTGTGTTCAATCCTTCTTTTTTTTTTTAATGGAAAAATCTTGTAAATGTGGTTTGGATGCACTACTGAACTGAATTGTAATAATTAGTTCTATGGAGTGGAAATGACCCAACTTGAAAGTAAGGCAATTGCTATTTAGAGCTTAATCCCTCAGAGTTAATGCCAAGGATGGTAACTACAATTTGGTGATTGGATCAATGACTGCAATCCAATTTGGTAGTTCCTCGAAACGTACCCAAAAGGAATACAACTGCAATTTGCGGAGTTCTTCCTCATTATGTAAGCTATGAGAATTCCAATTTGGTCATTTCCTCTTCATTTAACTAGTTATCTGAATTCAATTCGGTATTGCATCCAAATGCATATTTTAGTTTTACTAGTGGGCTTATGTATTTGATAATAGAGTGATTTCTCCAACATTGATTAACTAATTGAAAATGTTGCAAGTACGATGTTAATCATTGAAATCTTATGTTTCTGGGTACTGTTGAATGGTTCTGTGCATGCCTTAACATTTCTATGGGAGAGTTCTTTGTTCTTCTAGTCAATGCACTACTGGATAGCCAAGTGTGGGATCTACGTTGTGGCGATTCATTCATTTCTTATATCATATCTTTATAGAGAAATGCTCTAGTGCTCTTAGAGAATTATAAGTTACGTTGCTCCTGGTGGCATTGGGACACTTAGTCTAATCTATTGTTCTAGACGGTTCATTAAGTCCAAAACATATTTCATGGCCTACCATATTAACATCACACCAATCAGATAAATATTAACCATTTGATCAATGGCTTTTAACATGGACGATCAAGGTCATTTGCACAAAATTAGGTCCCACCAACAATTTGATCCATCTATTTCTTAGGACCTATCACGGATTGCTTATGATTCTGAAGAATCACTTTATTAGGCAACTGTAACCATCACATCCATGGCTTACAGAAAGGATGCTATAGAAGCTAAGGCTAAATCAAGGATTGATTAGTTAATTTGATCAGTGCAATTTTTGCATGATAGCCCATGAATTGTGTTCTGGACTCAATGGACAGTTCACATGGATTGATTGGACCGTCCAAGCAGTGAGCTGATGTAATTAGGATCACTATAAGTTATATTGCTCTGAGAGCATTGGAGCATCCCTCATCTTAATAATTCTTAGGCACTGTTTGGAAGATGCTGAAAAGTGACTTTTGAAATTGGTTGATATCATTTTTATTAACAGCTATGATGTATTAGAGATCTTGATTTCTAATACATAATTACTGTTAACATGAATTCATTATGTATTAGAGATTAAGATCTCTAATACATAATTATTGTTAACTAAATGTGACGAACTCAGTTCTAGGCATCTACCAAACACTATCAGATTTTTTAACACCCCATAAACAGAATTCTGGAAGCCCTTACTGTTCCGTTTTTTCTCATTTTGTTGCAAAAGTTGCTTTCAATTAGCCACCAAATGCTAGGTTGTGGGGCATCTAATTGTTTTATTTCCATGTTATATTTTCTTCCATTTTTTATAGGTTCAAGAGCTCCCTTCAATCTTTATAACTTTCGTTGCATGGAGTATAAGCGAGGTGTGTAATAATGCTTTCTCATGCTTGAAACTATCCTTTTTTATGTAAATTAGGTGGACTTCCTTCAAACAAGCATGCACTCATTGCGTTATTTGGCAAGGAAAATCTCATCATGGTTCTTTATTTAAGCAGAGTCTTATAGGTAGTTCAAATATGAATCTGATCATTCTTCACAACAAAAGGTACATAGGACATACTTTATTGGATGTCATGAATCATACCATCCATAAGGGCATCAATGCTGCCTCAATCCTATGTTTGGTTCTAAGTAGGGGTTTGTGAGTGCGACTCAGCTGAGGACTGAATCCGATACAACTTGCCTCAATTGGTCAATTTCGGTCTGGTGGCTCATTTTGTTGACCGCCGAAACCGAGATGACTCAATTTCTGTATTAGAAACATGATCCTAGATTTGTTGTTTAGGGCAGTGCAGAACATAGAGCCCAATTTAAGCAAGCTCTTGTATTCCTGCCTTTTCTGCCCCAAATCACAAGTGAGATAAGAACCGGGCAGGTCAGGTTCTTATCCCGGTTCTTATCTCAACTATGACTTCGGATGTAGTGCATCCTGTTTGCCTTGGAAACGAGGAATGCACAACGAAAAAAAATGCAGTTATTTACTTTCTACCATGATACAGGTGATCAGGTATTCCCAGTATGCTTTGAATTGCATTGGGATGTGTCCGTCTTGGCTGACCTACCTCAGGTTCGACACCCTTAATTCTAGAATTGGATTTCCATTTCCGTCTTCTGTGTGTGTGTGTGTGTGTTTATCTAAGCGAAAATGTATCCTTTTTGTTAGGTACACTGCATTTATTCCATTGTATCCTATAGGGGTAGCTCTCGGAGAAAGTAAGCTCCAAAATCCAATCATTCTTCTCTGTTTTTATTAGAGCATCTCATAATACAGGACCGAGGCACAGTCTGTCTTTGTAACTACTCAAGCTGCGGCAATTCATACTCTTGCTCCGGTGGTAGACTCTCAGGAGTTCTAACACCTGGTCAATGGTTCAAGTATCCACAGGTGGTGAAATCCCACTACGGCGTCAGTGTGTGGGGGTATGTGTGCGTGTGTTTAAAATAAAAATAAAAAAAAAGAAGCTGCGGCAATCTAGTTGCCAATCTGGACTGACCACATCATAGGTCACATTGATGGGGGCTAGATAATAGATGGTTATGATTATAGAGTCAGTGCGGTTTTCAGGTTCCGCTCCATCACAATGGGGACAATGATGCGGTGAAGATTCCAGTTTATATAGCCCAGATCCTAGACAAAGCTTTAACTCGTTGATTGTAATCAACCAATGTAATAGACTATTATTAGATAGTGATTGATTAAAATCAACCTATGTAATAGTCTATACATTGCACCTGAGCGCATACACTGTCCATGTCCATGTCCGAATGCCCCCCCCCCCCCACAAAGCATGTTAATCTCTAAAACTCCAAATAAAAATGCTACACACCTTTACATATAAAACACAAGATTTCTTTCCTCACAAAAAATCACACTTTTTCATTTGAAAATTTTCAACATCATTGGCGGCAAAATGAAAATTTCAAAAATTCGTTTTGGCAGTAAAATGAAATTTTAAAAAATTTTTATTTTTAAAATACCAAATTTTAACGGTCTATATTTAGGGTGTTTAAGATGTGGGACCTATCTGTTGGATGGCTTGGATCTCATGCCCGTGTCCCATGTTTGTGGTGGTAGGTGGATGGCCTGCCTCGTACAAGCGTTTGGGTTTTACAAACCGAGGTCCGCTAGATGAATTGCAATGCGACTAGTATAGATATTTCAGCTTTTGAATGCGATTATATTCAGCTAATCCAAACCATTTATATGATGGGTCTCATTTTGTATGGTGGACAACAATTCATAAAAGCTCCCAAGTTGGATCATTTCAACCCGTTGATATTTTGGCCCTTGAGGTTTGAAAACGGATGGCCATCATATCCTTTGTATAATCAGAGGACTAAGATATTCAATTTGAGAGTTCTTGGGAGTCCACCTAAAGAGTCCGATGGTATAAAAGGCCTCTTCAAAGAAGCCAAATCCAACGGCTCAAGTCCCAACTCATCGTAATGATTAGATTTTTAGTGTAATCCATCCATGCCACATGTGCCACAATAGATGGTCATTGGCTCAATAATTACAGTCTGATGATCATAGTCGATTTAACTGTCCATCTGTGCACCCTGATCAGCAGACCAATATTAATTTTCATATGATTTATTTGTTGGCTCAAGCCTTAAAATTATCTTTTAAAATGGATGGAAGGAGTGGATAACATATATAAATCACGGTGGACCTCACAGTTTACTGAGTTACTACGGAATCCGCTTCCAGTGCGACCTTGCTCGGGACGAAATCGGATTGCACACTAACTCAGTACGCTTTTATCGTACTGAGTAAACTTTATTGGCCAACAGTGAATGGATGTGGTTTATCCACGCAGTCTATATGTTTTTCAAGCACATTTTAATGGTTGAGACCAAAATAGAATCATTTCCAATACTCAAGTTAACCATAGCACAAGAAAGTACAATGGGAATAACCTTGTTAGGGTATAGATTGATGTTTATTTATCATCTAACCTGTTCATAAGATCATGCAAATGTGTATGAAAGGAAAACATGTCATCTAACCTGTTCATGAGATCACACAAATATGGATAAAAAGAAAACACAAATATCCCATTGATCCAAAACTTCGGTGGACCCAAGAAAAATTTCAACAGTTGATATTCAATTTACACTGTTTCCTGTGGTGTGGCGCTCTTGAGCTTTATATATACTTCATTTTTGGGCTGAACCCTTAAAATCATCTGATAAAATGGATGTAAGGAGTGGATTGAATATATAAATCACGGAGGGCCCCACAGAGTTTACCCAGTATGCTTAGAGTAACTCAGTACGCAATCCGCTTCCGCTCGGGACTCCGGAGCGGTTCAGGTGTTCCTCAGTTTTTTCAACGAACGCGAATTTTCAGCGATAGCCTTTAGCAGGAAATTCCTGCGCAAGGACGCTGGGAGGGGCCCCCTCCATGTTTGTAGGAAATCTATCCTGTTCATCCGTTTGGAGAGCTTATTTTAGGACCAGCAAGAAAAAATGAGGTGGATCCAGAACTCAAGTGGGCCACATGAGAGGATAAATTGGGAAAATAAATACCTATCATTGAAATCTTCTGAGATGTCACTTTGATGTTTATATGCCATCTAAACCGTTTATAGGGTCATTACCATTGCGATGAAGTGAAAATACAAAAAAGTTAGCCTGACACAAAGCTTTTATGGCCACAAGAATATTCCAACGGTTCTCACTGAATCCCCGCTGTTTCCTCTCGTGTGGCCCATTAAGTTTTGGATCCACCTCAATTTTAGTTGAATAGCCTAAACTGAGCTCGCAATATGGATGAACGGGATAGATGTCTCACAAACATGACGGTGGGCCCCACCCAGAATCCTTAGGTAGGAACCTCCTGCTAAAGGTTTTGGCTGGATATCCGAGTTCTTTTCCGACTCATTTTTAGGTCACGAGCGAACCTTAAGGTGGACTATACAAAGTAATGATTTACCACTAAAAATTTCTTGTGAGCCACGGACGTTTTTGATAAACCTGATATTTGTGTTTTCCCTTCATACATCCAGGTCTGTGTGACTTAATTCATCCATACAGGTCTGTGTGACTTAATCCACAGGTTGGATACCAAACAAGCATTATAGTGGGTCTTAGAAAGTTTTAAATGGTAAGTGTTTAATGAACATTATTTCCTGTTGTGTGGTCGAATTAAGATTTGGATCTGCTTCATTTTTGGTACGATGGCCTAAAATGATGTGAAAAAGCTGGTGGATGGCAGTGATATACAACACATACATCAAAGTTCAATTCGCACTGTTTACTATCCTGTGGTTCAATTGAGATTTGGATGTACTTCATTTTTTAGACCATGCCCTAAAATAATCTGAAAAATCTGATGGATGGCATGGATATACAACACATACATCTAGGTGGGCCCCACTGTCAGAGAAACACCCACTAAAGTGTTACTGGGTAACACCTAATCTGCTCATGTGGATGTCGTGCACACGTTATGGTGGGCTCACACAAAGAATGCTGCATTATTCCGTAGTTCCCTTTTATCTGTTGATCGAGGAATAGGAACTTTGGGTTGGCCTAGGGTTGAGCAGCAACCCGACACAACCGGCCCGACTTTCATTTGGTAGGGCCCCACAGTCAGGGTTCTACGGCTCCCCAAATCCAAAAAATGCGAATCGCGTGAGCATGAGAATGCAGTTTCTATTCCAAGTATTCTCACCCCGTTGGGTCCCACACAGGACAAACATGCTATTATAGTCATTTCCTTTGTACTTTTTGAGAAGGCATTTTATAAACAACCCTTCACTTTTACGTTATTAGACCAGACCTCCTAAAACAACTGACTTTAAAATCTACCATCTATTTATTTTAATACCACCGACCCTTTTAACTATAAGTTAATAAGTAACTTTTTTGGCTTGAAGTTAGCTTGGTAAAAATGTAAATTATGAGATAAAAGTTATTTAACCTCATAAAATTTTATTTTTTCTTTTTCAACTTCTCTGCATATCTCTCTCTACATGTGATGAATGGTCCATATCCAAGAAAGCAACACATGATGGGAGGTCCACGTTAAAGGTGGGCCTCACATTATGGACGATCTATATCAAGGTAAGCCTAGATAATGGATTGTCTACATCAAAAGTAGGCCCCTACTGATGAATAACCCACATCCGAAGTAGGCCCCGCATGATCTGGACAATCCATATCAAAGGCGGGGCCCATACAATGGATGGTCCATATCAAAGGTGGTCTCCACATGAAGGGTAGTGGGTATTGAAGTTCTCCACATGATAGACAATAACATTAAAAGTGAGCCCCACATGATAGGTGGCCCACATTAAGGTCGCCCCACATAATGAATGGCCCACATCAAAAGTCAACCCCTAATGGTGAATGGTGAATGGCCCACATCTAAGGTGGGGCCCACACGACAGACAACCCACAGGCTGATGGTCCACAACGAAGGCGCGCTACACATGATGGGCCATATTGTGAGGGATTACACGTGTCAGGGTTATCTTTCCATCAGGATTGTTTATCTAGTGGGGGGCCCGATCTGGATGGAAATTAATTCAAGATACGCATGGATCTGATGATTCTAGCCATCTAAAAATTGTCCTTCAAATTGAAGGTGGGAGAAAAAAAGTTAATGGACAACATTAAGTGCGGGAAAGTAAGAGTGATGGCTATGGTCTTCTGATAACTATAGTTATTGAAACATCGTCCATCCATAACGAGGCTCACTAATTGGACGGTTCAGATTGATGGGATGAGTAGGCCACGTGGAATGCAATGGCTCCTGGTTATTCTGGCTTTAATGAATCATCTCCAATATTGGGTAGCTGAAACTAATGGACGGCTGTGGATCTGACCCAACATACAGGTTTGGGCCACATGATAAGTGGACCGTCCTGATTGTCAGATCCCTAGAGCAATTTTGCTCACATGCAAATATCCGTGCAGTTAGGACCATGGCTTGATGATCTAAACCACCGAGATGTGGGACCCACCGTGGATGGATTGTCCTAAAAAATGAGCCTAAATATGGGCAGTTAAAAGGAGAAAAGGCACCAATGGCTCACATTAAAAAGAAAAAAAATCAATTGATCAACGGTTCTCATCTCGTAATCTATCCACGTTGAGGCACATCAGATTAACGGTTTGGATCATTAAACCGTCATCACAAACCTACGGAATCCAGCCTCAATAAAAACTGTACGGTTCCTGGAGAGCAGGACCCTCCGGCAGAAGGTTGACCTTTGTTGTAAGAAATACTACGTGGATGTCCTAATAGTCATAACATGAAAACGGAAGGTCATTTTTGTAATTATGAAGCTGAGCGTTGGAAAGACTGTCACGCTCTTCCCATGTATCATAAGAATGGAATGTTCTTGCTACCTCTACAAATACTGTTCGAATACCAACTCAGATTTCTCAGTAACTCCGTTTCCTCTCTTCAGGCTCATTTTCCCTTTCATCAGCTTCCACGTCCGATTTCTCCTTCTCAGTAACTCGATTTTCTCTGATCAGATCAAATGGAGTATTATGGGTGCAAAATATGCAAAACTTTCATAGCCTCATCTGATCAGTTTTTTAATGAAGTATTTCCTCAAATGTTTTCATTTATTTTCAAAATTTATATTTCTTGAATCTTTATTATTAAATTGGATTTTTATTACTTTTGAATCTTTATATGAAACCATTAACTTGATTATGAAACTGTGAATAGTGAATTAAAAGCTAAGGACCTATTTGAATGATGCATAAAAATGAGTTCATCTCACTAAAATGAGATGAACGCTTTTATCTGAATGAAATCTTTTACCGCACGACTATTTAAATCTATTTAAATCTGTTATTCGAGGTTTCTTCTTTTTCTTCTTAAATTTTTTCTTTTTTCACATTTTACAGATCACAGGTTCAATAACACGTACCACCTATACTGCGTAAGATTTCTTCTGTATGCATCTTTTGATTTATCCCGTGTTAGTCCAAAAAGAATCATTAGTTCATTAGCTTGATAGTCTTTCATCTGAACTAAAGGAGTTAATAGTCTTCTCTTTTAATTTTTCTTTCTTTCTCCTTTTTTCAACTGCCCCTTTATGTATAAATGTGGGACCACAGTGTTGATGGGTCCAAAACTAGGCTGGTCAACTCAGCAGGTGACCCGCACATGAGCAGACCAACAGAGTTCAGGAAAACTTGATGAGTTGACCTATCAGATTAGTTGATTGCCCAATTTTTGGGCCAGCTCACATCCATAGTGGGCTCTACCTAATACATGCTTAGTTGAATTTGGGGTAAGCAAACCTGTCTATTACTAAGCTAGCAATCAAAGAAAAGAGCCGATGGTTAAAATAAAATATTGTCAATGTTTGAAAAATGAAAATTTTCAGCAGACGAATGTCCGATTACTCAGATAATACACCCGGGTGTTACTACCCAACTGTTGCCATGGTTCAATATCAGCTTCCTGTAGGAACTGCATTGTTTACTATCTTATTTGAAATATTAAAAAATAAAAATCTTTCTAATAGATGTTTCAGATTTTAGATGATTGTCATTCAAAAGTTACCTACGGTTGTTAATAATTGATCCAGTAAAGTCTGATTATCTAATGGTAGAACACAAAGTGGTCCCAGGTCAATTGACAATAAGATCATCAGATTGCAAATTGAACCCAAATCAGGCCCATCCAAGGGTCCTGCTTGACATCCAACCATCCAGATTGTATTTCTGGACCATGCCAAGTGTCCAGATAGGCAGCCAAGATCAGACCAACAATCCAATTGGAATATGAGACCACAAGCGTAATAAGTTTACTGTTTTACTAGTTATTAGAGTCAAAGCTATCAAGGCTTGTTAAATAAGTTTTCCTCTATATGGTAGGATTAAGAAGTATATGGATGGCTGTGAGTACATTAGAGGAGTTTCTTTTGCTCCGAGGAAAAGCATATAAACATTTAAAGTTATTTTAGTTTGAGTTGCTTCAATTTTCAACATGCTGCTTATATTTCCCTCGAGTATGTGTTGTACGTGTTGCTTTACTTCCTTTCTAGTTGCTTAAGGATAGAAGTATGATTTAGAGAATTAGCCAATGCATGTTTCGGGGATGAAACAAAGTCCCTAAAATCAGTCCTCAGAAAAGAAACAATACGTTTGAAACCATCACACGTTTTTTGTTTTTTTTTTTGTTGTTTTTTTGGGAAGGTTAATGCAGTTAATTTTATTAAGAAGCTAACTGACATCTTACAAGACAGCAAAGAATACAACAAACACAAAAAAGAACAGAATTACAGTCTATTAGAGAATAGGGAACATGAATCTCAATGACACAAGGCCCCCCACTTGTTACGGAAGCACCACGCACTGCGGTCCCCCATATATTCCATAGACTGCAAGCATACTCAAGCACCAAAGGACATGACTATTCTTGCCAAGCTGGACACCTTGCCACATCTGGAACAAATGGTCAACTGAAATAGGCATCACCCAATCTATGTTGAAAATCTTAAGAATATGCAACCACACTTAGAATATAAGTCAAAATAAACTGTGCAAACTATGGGTGCCAGCCGAGATGTATAATGAAGCAAAAACTACTTCTATTTTATCATTTAATTATTAGATTGTTGGACATTTATTGGACAGTGAAAAATGGTCTTCTTTCAACCGAAATAAAATAAAATTGCCACGAATCAGAGGTTAGGATTGTCCAAACAATATGATTTTCTGAATTTAACTTTGCGACAGTGGGTTCCACTTAGTTGAGTTAATATATTCCACGGTGAACCATTTCAAGAGCTTACATATCAAGCGTCATACGCACTAGAGTATCATATAACTCCTTTCTCTAGGCCTGCCCCTCCCTCTTCCCAAGTTCTCTCCTCCATCCTTTCTCCATGTGCATTGCACATGCCACACCTCCCTGTACTTTTAATGTTGGTATGAATTTTAGACATTGTATGCCTCATAATGAAGAAAATGCCAATTAAAAATGCAATAGGAAGTTTGAAATTTTAAACTTGTCTTGGAGTCGATCTAGTAAAAACTTTGTTCATGTCAATTTCTTTATGCAAGTATGAAGATTCTAAAATTGCACAGTACAGTTCGTTAAGTTCTGTCGTTTTTCATTTTCACATCACATACGCCACATATATCTGTACCAGAGAACACAAATTGCACAATACGTTTTGTGCACATGTAGAAGACATGTAGAAGACCCCAACCACTCATCCAGCCAGTCAAAACAAAAGATATGAACCATGGCAAAAAAATCAGGATAGTGGAGCAAGTCCCAGTTTCTCAATCAAACAGGACCGAGGATGGGTGACACCAAGGTTTTCCTCAAATTAAGATCTTGGGATTGTCCACTTGGCCTGAGTTTTTGGGCACGTCCCATATGCGAATGGTCTAGATCTTGTACAATGCCACCATTTGTCTCAGGGGATCTCTATTGCAAAAATGTGTGCGCTTAGCAATCATGTTGTATATAGACTTATGGGCGCATGGATCCAATGATGTATGTACATTGAACTGCTAACAATTGCTTGTCCATGCACTATCCAGCGAGAACGTAACCATAATACCCACTGAAAAGCGGACTTTTGAAGTTTACTGCAACGGGCCCCAATGCAATAACATGTTGGGATATAAGCTTGTAAGACTTATTTTTCTCTCCAAATTATCTAAATTCATTTGCTGTTACTAGAGAGGTTTATATCTCATTTCAGTTCTTACTGTTTCAGATAGCATCAGGGAACAATACTGAGGATGATTTTGTTGGACAATTCATTTTTATGAGGTGAGTATTATCTTAAAAGAGTTTGGTTTGTGTAGGGAGGTATTATTATTATGCAATGCTCTAGGTGAGAGTTTGTACACTAAGATTGGGTCTTCGGTTTGTACAAGTGGTCTTGTGGTTTAGTGATCCAAACCGTTGATATTATAAGCCCCACCATGGACAGCATATGCACCAAAAATATTCAATGCATATGATCTTCCAATCTATGGGATTCTTTGGCATTGTGTACTAGCTCATGTGGGACTAATATTTACTTACCCGCTGCTTATTATCTTCTTCTTCTTTTTCTTCGTGATTTATTTGTGAGCAGTGACTGCCTGGTGACGATTGATCGACCAGTTCAACCTCAACCAGTTCAACCTGGTGGAGTTGCCAGTGCCGCATCCAGCAATGTCAACAGGTGATGTACATTAACAGTTCAATAATGTGGATTCCCTAGAGATGATTTTCTATGTGCATTTTTCTTTTAGATAATGGCAACTCTATGTGAATTCCATTTTTTTTTATGTGGGATGTGTTAAATAGTAAACAGATGCTAAGGGAAATATATTAATAAAACGAATTAAATGATATAGAACTCCACACCTGTTATGTAGATCAAGAAGACAGCAATAGTGCAGAGGTTAACGGAAAGAAACGAATAAAACAAATCAAATGATATGGAACTCCACACCTGTTATGTAGATCGAGAAGACAGAAATAGCGCAGATGATGTTCGAGATTCATCGCTAGGTCAAGGCACGTACTATGTCACTTTCATTAAGATAGTTCCTGCCCCTCAGTGTGATGAACTGGTGCAGACGACATAACACCAGTAATCGGATTCTCAATGTGCACACACTACAGAAATCCCAACACCACCACCCATAGGAAACAACCACCTTCTTCGTGTGCCTAAGGAAAGAGGAAAAAAAAAAAGTTTCATCAATTGAGAGGAAAGTGAAGATGAATATAAAGGAGGGAGTTTCTGCATATCTGTAAAGAAAAACTATAGTGAAGAAACTCTTTTATAAAACATGATTAAGAATAAAACTTGTGGGCAAAAAGAAAGATTGTAAATTTGGGCAAAACCAAGCTGATCAAGAGACCCGCTCAAGCCTACTGAGGCCGGACAAGCCTACTGAGGCCGGATTCAACCACCCCCACCAAACCCGCCCCCCCCCCCCCCCCCAAGGACAGTTTTCCTTTAGGCTGGACTCATGTGTGTACAGGCTGGAGCACAAAGTAGCATATTTAACAAGAAGCTTAGAGCCGTCAGGCATCTCTACAAATAAGAGCTTATTTCTATTATTAAAAAAATGGTCTTATTTCGAAAATAGATTGTCAAGTAAATGTCTAATTTTACAACTTAATTTTTTAGAAATTCACAAATAAGCTCTTAAATATTAAGTAATGGAGAGAGCACTTTTTTAAGAGCTTATTTGCCTTAAGTGGGTCGAGGATCAGAGCTTTAAATATTTTTGAAAAATGGCCTTAAGTGGTTTTTTTGGATTGGATTTCTTGGTAACAGAGGTATGGGGCTGGGAATGGGATGAGTAGGGAACGGGGGGGATGGAATGTAGGGGAATAGGATTGATAGAAACAAAAGTTCCAGGAGCAGGGATACCAGGAGGGGGTGGAGGGTCGAAAAAGGGGGGATGGTTGGAAATATTCTTGATGTTGGAGGGTTGACACTTTTGGGAATGATAGTCTAGCAAGAAAGGGGAGAGATCAATGGAGAGGTTGAAGTCTCTAGAATCAGAATTCCTGTAGGAGGGAATGACAGGCAAAGAAGCTGAAGGCGAGAGGGGGATCTCCTCAGGAGCACCTAAAAAAGGTTGATCTGATGAAAGGGGGCTATGGCAGACTGAGAGGGCCCGCCGATATCTTCTAACATAGAAAAGGTCTGAGTGTGAGGAGGAGGGGGCATGGAGCTGAAGCAGGGGAGAGGAGATATTAGACTTGCAGTAGGCAGGGTGGGCTGAAGGAAGGGAAATGCAGGGGAGCGGGGAATTGGCTATACTGGGGAAATTGGCTAGCCTGGGGGGGTCAGAGTCTGAGAATTGAGTATGGACTGGTTTGATAGAGACAATAGGTCGACAGAAGGTAAGAAAAGATTGAACTTGGGATCCAGGGATTAGTTTATAAGCAGATTGAGAGAGGTTGGAACAAGGGGAAGTAGCTGTAGCTGTTGGGGGTGCTGATGAGGAGGATGCTAGGGGAAAGATAGGGGAAGTATGGGAAATGGCATGGGCATGGATAGCAGCTGGTAGATGGGGAGAAACAGGCCGAGACACTGGGACTATCTGGAGAGTGTTCCCTGCGGCATACTCAGAGGCACCTGCAGCAGACATAGATGGCGCATTCTCTGTAGCATATGAGCAAACAGGTTGTAGTGAAAAGGAAGAGTTACCCTGTAGGGGAACAGAAGGCATGGCAGCGTCTGCTGGAGAGTTCTCCACTGCTTCAGACGGAAGATGGGAGGATTCCGGAGGTCGCACAGGGTGGTGGAACACCTTTTCGACCCACTGTCCTGTTGATCGGGTAGGAGGTGATGAGCGGGGAAGGATCTGGGGTGTCGTGATGTGGATCTTCAGCAACGATATCAAAACTGCTCCAGATAGGGTATTCCGTTCCATCGACGATAAGATTCCTGTGACGATGGAGATTATCATTCCAGGGGGTACAGACATCCGAGATTTTGCCGTATTTGCTGAAGATGCGAAAAAGGTCTTCCTCGCTAGTATCAAAGGTGATGTTGCCGACGAAGAGGCTGAAAGCTCTGGAATCCTTCATAGCTCTCGGACCTCCCATGCTGCCTTCCATTCATCTTGACCAATCACCACAGTATTATGCTGCATTTTGGTTCATGACTGTTTTCAAAGCCGGATACCTCCTCTAAGAAACCGGATGCCTGTAAGTTGGGTAAGTGGGAAGTGACTTACAGGGAAGTCACTTACAGGTAGTGTTTGGGAGAGAAAATTCACCTGTAAGTCACTTACAGGCAAATCTACCAAAAAAACTGCAGGGGGATGGGGTGAGAAGTCACTTCCCTGTAAGTCACTTACAGGCAGAACGGTTGGATTTTTAAAACGAGGGGAAGAGGGAGAAACGCACCAACCCACCAAATTTAGAATTGTGAAGAAGAAGCACTAGCCATTGAAGGAACCCACCAACCACCAAGAGGAGACTGAAGCTTTCGTCTCTCCATACCAATGTCTCTCCCTCTCTGCAATCTTTCTTTCTCCCTCTCTCTCTCTCTCTCTCTCTCTCTCTCTCTCTCCTCCTCCCCAAAACGGTAGGGTTCTCATCGCAGCCTCCCTTTTTCTTCTTTTTTTTGCTTTAAAAACGGGAGTGGTTTAGGTGTCACTAATGTGGAGGCATGCTCGCTACGCACCTGCGCACGTACGCAACTTTATACACGTGTCATGAGACTTTAATCCGAACGGTCCATGTGATGCAGCATAGCATGAAACCTCCCGGGACTAATTTTCAACGTAAACTAAAACTCTGGTGGGACATACAAAAGAGATGTGCAAATCAAGGGAGGAAACTGTAAGTTTTTTCATGGCCGACCAAAGTTTTGGATCAAATTAAAAGTTGGGCCATGGGAGTTTCATGGAGTTTTACATCACGTGGACAGATTGGATAAGCTGCACACATTTACAGTGGGCCTGAATGAGTTGACAGTGGGCCTAAATGAGTTTACTGAGTTTACGCAGTACAATAAAAGTATACCATGGGGCCACCTTGATGATGTGTTATATATCCACTCCGTACATCCGTTTCTCCAACTCATTCTAGGACATGGTACCAAAAATTATGCAGATCCAAATCTCATATGGACCCCACCACAACAAATAGTTGTGAGTAATTAATGGAGCCATTGGCTTTGTTGCCTGTTTCTAATGGTGTGGTCCCCCTGAGATTTGGCTCTGCTCAAGTTTTGGAATTTCATCCTAAACTGAGGTGGAAAAACAGATGATCAGCCTGGATATAAAAAATATTCATATGGTCAGTCAAAGGAATGAATGCTTAGAAAGGATGAATCCCAGTTGACAAATTTTAAATACACTTTTTATTGTTAAAGAAGATAGTGTTAATGTATTTTGATTATTATATTTGCTATTAATATTTTTAAGTTTATTCTCATTGTTTAAATTGACTTATTGCTTCATATTATATATTTTTTGAATTCATGGGCCCACTTTTATGGCCCACATAATAATTAGTTTAGCCTAATAATTAGCTCAAATATTTATTTTGATGGCCTTAATAAAATGATATATTTGATCCTATTCATTGTTATATAATCATAATATTTTAGAACAATTCCCGAATCCAAGCTCTGCTCATTGTGAATATACAGCTTTTTACCTGTAAGTAGTTTACAGGTTACCCAAACAAAAAAACTTACCTACAAGTGACTTACAACTTATATTTAAACAGGTTACCTGTAAGTGACTTACGGCATCCAAACAAGCCCTAAGAAACCAGATACCTCCTCTAACTTCATGCCGGTGAGATGATAGGAAAGGAATGTGTTACCCATTGTAAGGAAGACAACCTCAAAATCAGGATGAAAGGCGACAAAACTGAAGACAGCAATAATATTTTTGGAGAGTGAGTTAGCTAAGATCTGATCATCATTGAGGTTCTTCGCATGCAAACAAAGTGGCAAGTGGCTGCCCTTAGGATGTAGGCCAAAGTACTTTGTGAGGGTTTCTGCAATACCGCTGGTCATTGGAAGGGTCATTGGAATGTGCATATAGGGAAGTAGTGGTTAAATTTACCTTTGAGAAGGTTTCTAGGACTTAGTGGACAGCTGATAAAGCTGCTGTGACAAGGAAATTTGCTTTCATTTTTTGCCAAAATCCATGAATTCTTGTTAAAAGGTGCAATGCTTTAAAAAAAATAATAACAAATAAATAAAATCTTTGACATCTAGAGAAGGCATGGGCATGGCAATCCCTCTATAGGGGAAGAAAGGATGCTGCACCTTTCCTGTACTGAACCCCAAATCAGATTACATCCTTTTTCCCATCCCCAACACCATTTCGCAAGGAAGTTGCTCTAGAGCTGGTTAGATTATTTATCTGTAGACTCATAACTTATGAGTTGCTTTAATAACAGCTGTCATATAAGAATCCCTAGAATGAGAACCTGTAGCTGTTGGACTTTTTATGCTGGCCAATCACTCCGCACATGATATAACCAATTAGACTGTAAACCTGTAATTGGTATTGGGATCCTTTCATCTTCTATACTTCATCTATTTCAACATGATATGCTAATTTTCAGTTCCAATCAGTATTGGTTTCATGGTATTCCTGAGCTGAAAATCAAATTTAAATGATGCTTCTCTTTGACGTGCAGGGAAGACGAGGCCGAGGAGCCAAAGAACTGAAAACCAAATCAAATTTAAATGATGCTTCTCATGTTTTTAGCTCTTCTTTGTTAAAAACAGGAATGGAAAGTTTAGAAACTAAGAACAGAAAAAGCTACTTTCCCTTTTTTCTTTGTTAGTTGATACGATTATGGGATTTGAATCTTGAAATTGGATTATGGGATTTGAATCTTGAAATTGGATCTGTAATCAACGGTGCTGATTTGATTGGTTTGCACCTATGGTTTAGATTTTACAGGTCGCTCTGGTTTTTGAGCCACACCCAGTTTGCAATGGGCCCACCTTTTGGAGGGTTTAGATTGAGCTACCGTTGTACTAGGTGTGGTGCATGGTATTGGAACCATGGGACGGCCTATGGCACTTGGTTCAAAATAGTCAATGGATCAGATGATCCCAGCCATCCAACCATTGATGTGTGAATGGGTTTGGTCTTAAAAACATGTCCCATCTATGCAGGGGCCCACTTGGATGGGCAAGGGTTGGATCTTTAAATAGAAAAAGGCCCAGAAAGTTTTTGATTTGATGATCCTAACCATTCAATTGGTGGCAATCAAGTTGTGGGCCCAGTTGGTTACAATCAGTTGTGCCCAATGATTCTGATGCATTGGCAGGTAGGCCTTTGTTGAAGGTTCTCATTCTATTAGCTGAGTACTTGTCTGGCCCATCTAGAAATCATGATTGTAAATGTATGGTGTAATTTACATTGGTCTTTTCAGATTCTTGTCTGTTGGAGATTGGGTTTTTCATCTACTCTAGAGGAGATGATAGTGTCATAATGCTACGATACATCCGGCCCGATTATCATTCAATCAGGATTGTTCATCTAGTAGGACCCATTACAGATGGATATTGATTCAAGATATGAATTCATTGGGTGATTCTAGCCATCTAAGCAGCGGCCTTCAAATCGATGGTGGGAAAAAAACAGCTAATGATCAACATTAAGCAGTCCAAAGTAAAGATAAGTGAAGGCTATGGCCTTCAGATAATTAAGAATTTTGAAACATGGCAATGGCCCCTTCCCTATAGTGCAGGGCATGTGCCACCAAACTCAGCCCGAGGGCTGGGCTTGGGCCACAGTGACGCAGGGGAGGACGTGAGGTCGAGCACCGTCTTCCTCAAGAGGATAACTATTCCGAATCTACGGAACTTCTCTGGACTCCTCACAGAGACTTCTCAAATCCATGAGAAAAGAGAGCAGAAAATAGAAATAAATTCTAAATAAATTCGAAATAGATTAATGAATAATTGATAATCCTCTAATGCGTCTCCTTACACCATTAATAAAGAAAAAAAATAAATTCGTAATTACTAAAAATAGCAAAATTCGAACTCTAATAAAAATCCTAATTCTAATATAACTCTTCTAAGGCCTAGTTTCTAAAAATAAAAATTGCAAATAAACTTTCTCTAGAAGAGTTCTAGTATAACTAAAAGTTATTTCTAAAAGGAAAGAAAATCTAAAACTCTAAAAATATTAAAAATTCGGAATTACTAAAAATAGTAAAATTTTCCTAAAAATTTGTTTTTGAGCTGAAAGCCCGTGCTTTCTGACGAAACAGACAGATGCGACCCACCTTGTAGGTCGGTTCACCTCGGATGGCCCGTTTCAGTAAAGATTGATAGGTTGTGCGCCCCATAACGATACCCGGATCAAAAGTTATGGTTAATTTACGATCCATCTTCTTTTGGCCCAACCATGCTAGGAACATATCTGTGACACGTTCTACATCAGACTCCTCCACTTGAAAAAAACTCATCCTCGAGTTACGCAAGAGACTTGACACATGAGTCTGAGATAACTTCCGACGTCGATGTTCATTAGCTCTTTTTATATACTTGGCATTAAACTCTTGAGTTGACACAATACATGTACTCATGCTTTCCTTGACTTGACTAATATCGATTAGTTCCTTCACATCTGCCTTCAAGATCTCATATTTTTTCTGATAATGTGGGCAATTAGGCGGATTGCTCCTGAGACGGGATCAACGTGATTTTGTATATCTTGTATGGGAGGTAATTTATTAGAGAGTTCATCGAGCACAACCCTCTTGAACTCTTGCGATACTGGTTCCAAATCCTCTAAGATATTCACAGGCTCCACATATTTTTTCTTTTCAACTAATGGACATATATTTCCCGTTTCCTCATATTGTTTAACAAAGGCCTGTTCAGTGATGAGATATTGTTCCTCCACTTTAGAAGTCTTGGGTTGGTTCTCCATTCCTATAGAGGTCACATGTTCGCCACTAATGAATCCTGTGGTCTGTTGCAACTCCGTTTTGATGAAGTTGTTTCTCGCGGACCAATAATAGGATTTTTCTGCATAACCTTTTACTGATCGACAATCTTTATAATAATTTTGGTTTTGTTGGAATAATACCTGATCGTAATCTCGAGGGAGGAATCGCATGCACAATAACTTCTTTATCGGCGACCACGTGCAAATTGACGCTTTCATCTGTCTCATTCGCTCGAGTTGAAGTTGTTCCCACCAATCTGAAGCTCTGCCCGTTAACTTGTAGGCCACGAGTTTAACTTTCTTTTCTTCTACGATGTTCATGTAGCCGAAGAAACGTTCGACTTCAAGCAACCAATCGAAGAAGTCTTTGAAGTAGAGTTGGTCATTAAAACTAGGAAGATCGACTTTCATTTTAAATTCTTGAATCATCCTTTGGTTCATTGATAGCATCGCCCTATGATCAGTATAATTACGAATTCCAGCAATTGCTGGTGGTGGATTACCACCATGAACATGGAGTTGCCTTAGGTTTTCCGCCAAGAGATCCGCTATGCGGTCGATGGAAGCCTGCAGCCCTTGCATGACTTGTCGATTCTCTCGTTGCGCTACTTCGAAAGTTGTCGCCGTTAAAGGTAAATTCCCTGGAGCATCGCCCATGGGATTGTTGCCCGACCCGTTGTTAGAAGCCATCGACCCAAGGAGAAACCTCGCTCTGATACCAAACTGATGCAAGGGAGGACGTGAGGTCGAGCACCGTCTTCCTCAAGAGGATAACTATTCCGAATCCACGGAACTTCTCTGGACTTCTCACAGAGACTTCTCGAATCCACGAGAAAAGAGAGCAGAAAATAGAAATAAATTCTAAATAAATTCAAAATAGATTAATGAATAATTGATAATCCTCTAATGCGTCTCCTTACACCATTAATAAAGAAAAATAAATAAATTCGTAATTATCAAAAATAGCAAAATTCTAACTCTAATAAAAATCCTAATTCTAATATAACTCTTCTAAGACCTAGTTTCTAAAAATAAAAATTGCAAATAAACTTTTTCTAGAAGAGTCCTAGTATAACTAAAAGTTATTTCTAAAAGGAAAGAAAATCTAAAAATATTAAAAATTCGAAATTACTAAAAATAGTAAAATTTTCCTAAAAATTCATTTTTGAGCTGAAAGCGCGTGCTTTCTGACGAAACGGACAGATGCGACCCACCTTATGGGTCGGTTCACCTCGGATGACCCATTTCAGTAAAGATTGATAGGTTGTGCGCCCCATAACGATACCCGGATCAAAAGTTATGGTTAATTTACGATCCATCTTCTTTTGGCCCAACCATGCTAGGAACGTATCTGTGACACGTTCTACATCACACGGCCAATGATGAATGGCTGGCTCGGATGGTTAATCTGGTCCACTAATCTATTCCATCTGTGGTTAATGATTCAGGTGGACCACATGATTAGAAACAGTGTATAGGGCAATGCTTGCCCTCCAGTGTTTCACTTTATATGGATCACTTGAATCACCGATGGGCCTATTTTAGGCCAAGGCTTAAATTTAGGTGTTGAATTTAGTGATTTGAGTATATTTCATATACTTAATAATTAGGGTGGGCCCTGTAAACATCAACAGTGGACATCTGTCTCCCAACTATTTTCTTTAGTGTAGTCTACCAGAATCACAAGTTAGACTAATTTTTTTATGAGCCTTATATAGTACTACATATCTAATGGTTGAAGTGAATCTTATATAAGTATCATCATCGGCCCTATCAAAATCAACATGTAATTCTTTTTGTTGCAAATCAAGACGTTTTTAAGGCCATAGAAATCGAAAAACGGATCTCCATTCTCTATTAAAGGAGCCATTATTGGAGACGATCTCCAGAGATAGATATGAAAGACTGGTAATGGCTAATCAAAACAAGAAGAAGAAAATAATAATAAGAGTATTCTCAAAAGCAATATTACGAAGCTATCTGTTTATAGGATTTCTTGGAAGCCACTTGCGTGGTGTTAAGCACACGGCCAACTTCCTTAGTATGTTCACGTCACCAAGTTTTACCAATAAAGTCATTGTCCACTCTTTTTTATTGTGTGGCCCACTTTAAGTTTGGATCTGCCTCATTTTATGGTTCGTGCCCTAAAATGATCTCTCGAAATACATGGACGGTGTGGATATGACACATACATCATGGTGGATATGACACATACACAATAGATTACTTTAGCTAATTTTTTTAGCTTTTCTACTTTTCATAAGTTATTAAAGAGAGAATCAAGAGACATCGAAAGAGAGAAGTTGATAAGTATGTTGTTTACTAAACATACTTATCTACAAAATAAGTAGAAACTAAGATAAACTACTTGAGGCATAAGTTACTTATCTTAAGTAAGCATAAGATCCAAACGCCCCATGAACGATCCACTGCCTAATCTCTAGCTCACCCAATAGATGAGTTAACTAGGTTTAGGCCTTGGTAGATATGAGTATGGCAGTAAGAAGATGTGCAAGTGGGCTCAGAGAGCTAAAATTACTACTTATGTGGTATCAGAAAGCTGCATATGTTCTCAATCCATGATTTTGATTCATAAATATGGATTAATGCATTTAAAGGCTCTACATTCTGAAGTTAAAACTCCTAGGCCCCTGAAACCTCAACCTATTACTCAAGTAGTTTTCCAAGGAAGGCTGCCTGGGTAACAATAACAAAGACATTGGACAATCACTTAAACTCTTCCTTTATACTCTCTTTTGTATATATGGCATGCATCCAAAGGAATCTAGATCACTTGATTATTTGGCCACCATGTGATTGGACAGATGAACAAAGGTCATTCTGACTAGATCTTCCTAGTTGACGAATTTGACAAGTTTAAATTGCATTTTAGTTCTCCACACAAACATTTTAGCTATCCTTTAGAAGACCCTATATCAAGCAGTAAGATAGTTTCATAGCCTTGCTTGTTGGGATTTGGATCATCTACACGATGGTGGCCCAAAATTAAAAATCCCAATCACATTGGACATACGAACAGGTGTATGCTAGATAAATAAAGACTTGTTAACAAACCTCTTAATCAAGAATGCCATAACATTGAGTTCAACCTCTCCTCATTTCCATGATGACATCATGGACTAAAAATAAAACAGACTTATAAGCAAACACAATAAAGTAAAAAATTCCTAGTGCTGTTCACAGCTGTAGAAATCTGCCAGACAGGGTGAGAGAGGGTAGACAGTCACTACAAGAAAGTAGGCCTTTAGCCTCAATTTTTTAGCCTCGGTTCAAAAAAAGGAGGCTAAATATGGTTTTTAGCCTCGGTTGTAAAGGAACTGAGGTTAAAAATTCACTTTTTGCCTCGGTTGATGAAAAACTGAGGCCAAAACTCTGCCCTATTGCCTCAGTTGGTAAGAAACTGAGGCCAAAAGTCTATCATTTTGCCTCGGTTGGTGAGCAACTGAGGCCAAAAGTTTGCCCTTTTGTCTCGCTTGGTGAGCAACTGAGGCTAAAAGTCTGCCCTTTTTGCCTCGGTTGTTGAGAACTGAGGCCAAAAGTCTGCCCTTTTGTCTCGGTTGGTGAGCAACTGAGGTCAAAAGTCTGCTTTTTTGCCTCGGTTGGTGAGCAACTGAGGTTAAAAGTCTGCCATTTTGCCTCGGTTGTTAAGAACTGAGGCCAAAAGTCTGCCCTTTTGCCTCGGTTGCTGAGAAATTGAGACCAAAAGTCTGCCCTTTTGCCTTGGTTGGTGAGAAACTAAGGCTAAAAGTCTACCCTTTTGCCTCGGTTGTTGAGAACTGAGGCCAAAAGTCTGCCCTTTTGCCTCAGTTGATGAGCAATTGAGGTTAAAAGTTTACCATTTTGCCTCGGTTGGTGAGAAACTAAGGCTAAAAGTCTACCCTTTTTGCCTCGGTTGGTGAGCAACTGAAGCTAAAAATCTGTCATTTTGCCTCGGTTATTGAAAACTGAGGCAAAAAGCCTGCCTTTTTGCCTCGGTTATTGAAAACTGAGGCCAAAAGTCTACTCTTTTATCTCGGTTGGTGAGCAACTGAGGCCTAAAGTCTATCCTTTTGCCTTGGTTATTGAAAACTGAAGCCAAAAGTCTGCATTTTGCCTTGGTTGGTGAGAAACTGAGGCTAAAAGTTTGCCATTTTGCCTCAATTGGTGAGCAACCAAGGCTAAAAGTCTGCCCTTTACCTCGGTTGGTGAACAACTAAGGCCAAATGTCTACCCTTTTGCCTCAGTTGGTGAGTAACTGAGGCCAAAAGTCTATCATTTTGCCTCAGTTAGTTAGTAACTGAGGCTAAAAGTCTATTCATCATTTTTGGAAACTCATTTATGGAAGTGGGCCGAAAAATTATTTCTTGAAGACGTCTATCATTGAAGCCTTCTTGAGGCTACCGAACTCATCACGATGGGCCATGGTAAGATTTCAAAGGTAAATGGTCCCATTATCACTGATCCATGTATTATGGCCCATTAGAGTGTTGAATTAGCCTACTATTTTGGGTCCCATTCTAAAATAATCTGTCATAAGAGATGGATGGAGCGGATGCCATGTCATGGTGGGCCCTACAAAGCTCATTGCTTCACAGGCTATTACTACAAGGGATGATGTACCCGGCCAGGCCTTTTTGGGACGCGGATTTCCTGCGAAAGCCTTTCGCATGAAGTTCCTGCGCTGGGAACCCGAGTGGGGTCCACTGTGATGATTTTAAGAAATCCTCTTCGTCCATCCGTTTTTTGAATTCATTTTAGAACATGAGAACAAAAATGAACCCTACCTATTTCTCAAGTGGGCCGAAAATGCAAGAATTGAATTTCGACAGTTGAAATATTCATGGGCCACAGTAGTTTTGAATCATTCTAATATTTGTTTTTTCAGTTCATCCTAGTATAAATGACGTTATTAACTGTATGGATGGCTTGTAAACATCAGTGTAGAACCCAGGGAGGTTTGACGGTATGAATTTCCCTAACTACCTTTTCCTTTAGTATGGCCACTTGAGTCGTGGATCCTGGTGGGCCCACCTGGGTTCACAGCGCAGGAACTTCCTTGGCGTGAAAACCCCGTTCGCCTTTTTGCCTCGGTTATTGAAAACTGAGGCCAATATTAGATAGTTGCAAGGGTACTTTCGACCTTCTAAGTTATAGTGACATTTTCGTTATTTCAGTAAAGCTAGCTACAAAAGCAAGCCACCGTTCCTCTCACTCAGAGGCTTTTCGGGCAAAAGGTTTCTCAACTCTGATTTCTGCTCATTTCTCCCGAAACTCTCGTTTCTCTTTATTTCTGCTCGGAAATCGCCATTTCTTTCTTCAGTTCCAACCATTTCGTCGATTGATGGTGAAAGGAGCTTCGAAATTCTCGTTTCTCATACGTGCAGGTCGGTATTGATTTTGTTCCCACATTTTCTCGTTAAATCTCGTCGAAGATCGGATGTTTTAGCTCTCAATTTCATTTTTCTTAATATTCGTTTCGAATTTCTTTGGTGTTTTTTTGTTTTTTCTCGATCGAGAACCCTAGATCGTCTGGTTTTCTTGAAATTATGGACGACGACCAATCGATGCCCAAAACCTAACCCAAACCCAAAAACGAAAGAAAGCATCTCTCTCTCTCTCTCTCTCTCTCTCTCTCTCTCTCTCTCCCCTTAACTGTAAAATACAAAATCCCCAATTTCATTTCATGTGCCGCTTGTCTCCCTCTTTTTCTCCCAATCCAACCTCTCCTGTCCGAAGATTCCAGATCTCATCAGCTCCCATGTTGGATTTCACCTCATACTCGACGCACAGGGGACAAGCTCGAGATTTTCGTACCTTTCATAGTCCGAAATAGCAGGACCGAGATAAGGAGATAGGGTTTGATTGATTCAATACAAGTCATAGATGGATTCTGTAAGGCATGATTTTTCCGAATAAGGACGGAAAGGGAGGGGCGGTGATTAGGCAATGGGGGATCGTCGGTTTAAGCCAGTGCTCGATTTGCTTGGAATGTGTCGTTGATAGAGGGGAGAGATCGATTGCCAAACTGCAATGCGGGCATGAATTCCACTTAGGTCAAACTCTGAGATCGGACGTGGGTTTTGCTTGTTTTGCTAAGAATTTTTTTTCTTTTTTTTTAACCTATGAATTTTCTTCGTTGTTCAATAATGTAGTATATGAATTTGTTGTGCATGTTCACTACTACTACTTCTTCTTTTTCACTCGTAGCTCTTGCTGATTTTCGTGAAGTGTATGCGTGGTGTGGGGTTAATTAATTTTTTTTCTCCTTTTTTTGCATTGTTTCTTTCATTTTTTTTTGCATGAAGTTTTCTGATCAGATCTATCTTTGGTTTGACTATTTCGTTCTGCTACTTATCATCTATTTTCCAGGTGTACATTTCCATTCTGGTTATTTTATTTTATTAAGCATTGTAAATTTTTTTTAAAAAAATTCTTAGATTAAATGAACAGAGTATGCAGTATTTCCAGTGTTAGGCATGGTACAATATTGGCATGCTGTATGTGCCATGTTTGGAATTTCTTTGCTGTTTTTCTGTTTTTTTCTTGATATTTGTTTGAAATTGATATTGTACTCTATGATCATCCTACTTTTCCTGAAATTATGGAACGTTTGTCCTGTATTGATTGCCCTCTTGATTATATTGGTGCAGTCGTTTCGGTAAATTTGTCGAGATCTAATTTGATAAGCATGGAATGATATCGGGTGCAGCCATCAGATAAGGTTAGAGTGCATTTTCTTTTCTTTTCCTTCTGTTCTTTTAATTTTAATTTTATTTTTTTAAAACTTTGGCTCCCCATTTTACTGCTGTTCATATTTTTCTGGAAGGGAATGCATTCATATTTTTCTGGTGATGTTTAGCCTCATGGATCGTTGGCCTCCATTTCATGCTTTCTTGCCCCGAATCTTTAATGCATTAACTGATTTCTCTTTTTCAAGGTCTATTGAAGCTCTGTTTTTCTCACAACAATTTAGATAGCTATCAAGAGCGAAATGAGTGTTCTCTTTTCACTGAGTGAGAGACTGGACCATTTTCGAGATTGTTATTCACCAGTCGTCAAGTACATTTTACAAAAGGCTTTCTTCACCATTCAAAGTGATCGATGCTCTGGTGAATGTGCATTATTTTGTTTATTTGCCTCTTGAACATGCTTTCTTTGTTGAATATTCTCACTTGTGTTCTTATGTAAAGTTACACTTGTTTCTCTTTAATTGGTGTAATTAGAATTGAACGTCCACTGTTGGAATATTATTAGGGCTATAGAAGTTCTAGATCAGGCTAATATTTTTGTGTTTTGAGTTCATCCAAATAAAAATAACTTGACCAATGGCATGGATATATGATAAAAATCATGGTGGACCTAGGAAAGTTTTAACGGTAGGATTTTCATACACACCGTTTGGTGTCTTGTGACTCACTTGAGTTTTGGATATTTTTTATTTTTTTGGCTCATGCCTTAAGATGATCTGGCAAAATGAACAGACAGAGTAGATTTCTTAAAAAACATCACCCGTCCCCTGCATACCTTGCACATGTGACTTGGATAGAGGTACATTTTTGTGGGATATGATAAGGCAAGGAAAACTTAAGAAGGTGTAGCCATCTCTCTGGAGTACAAGTGGCAATATGATGCATTGTTCAGGTCCATCCATTTGCAATATGATACATATCATATTCCTTTGACCCTATCCAAGAAAGGAACTCATCTTATTTCTTTATTGGATAGATTACTAAAATTCCTTCCTTATATATATAATATTAATAGTCAATTACATTCTTTTCAATGGTGAGTAAACCAGGATTGAATCCATCGCTGTGATTTGTATAGTCCATCCAATAGTTAATATTAATAGCCAAAATTTTTTAGATCTTCTCTTGTTGATTGAAAAATAAGAAACATTACTCCCATTAAACCACCTTTTACATTATAATGTTGTTGTAGTACATTCCTAAAAAATGCCGGGGTTATCTGTAGCTGTCAACATTTAGGCATACTTGAGCCCATATTAATGTAACTGCACTCTCCAAATAAATAACCAAGATTCCCTATATTTTGCCATTTAGAAGTTCGCTTTATGTGATGCTACTACTGCTAAGAGATGGTCGAAATCATATGCTGTTTTGCAGCCAGAGATGATTGGGCACTACCTGGCAGAGTTTTCAATCTCATATAAGCCTGTGGAGCATGGAAGGCCTGGTATTGGTGCCACCCACTCCTCCAGGTTTATTCCTCTGAAGTAAACTACACGAATGCCAATGGAACAGTTCCATGTTGGGCTGATCTTTTTGCAGTTTCACCTTTTTTGCAATCAGTTTGAAAGGTGTGATTTAGAAGAAATAGGCCTATTTTACTGCTGCATCTCTATCTCTACATTTCAGTTGTATTCCCCTTTCAAGTTTTGTTTTGCATTTTGCAGTTGTTGGTAATAGTCATCATCATCTAAGCCTTGTACCAATTTGGGGTGGGTTGGTTGTTGGTAACAATCGCACTTGGAATAACTCCTATTGGTTAATATTCTTGACACCTTTTGGCTTATGGAAAGAGCTCGTGGAAGTGGGAATTTTAAAGAGTGGGGAAGAGGAGGTTTCCAACCGAAAGTTCTAAAACAGTTGGAAATTATTATTACTATTTTTTTTTTACAATTTTATTATTTTATAAGAAGATCTCAAACCTCATCAGCTGGACCACAAGTGATGGTCAACTTGCATCTTATCTAAAGTACGTCTGACATCCAACTTTTTCAATAGGTTGGCCCCACCATAGGGGACCACCCTGTGCAAAAATCAGCCTTCTCTACTCATTAGGTTGTGTAGCGATTTGCTGGATTTAGAAGATTATTTTCTTTACAAGCTTGTACTTATTCAATTTGGAAATTCTTAGGCCCTGTTTGGTAGATGCCTAAAAATGACTTCATCTCATCTTAATATGAGTTGATTTCATTTTAGGCATCTAACAAATAGTGCCTTAGTCTTTCATATCAGGTTTAATACGTCTGGAATGTTGATGTCAATGGAGTTGGTTGGATTTCCCATTCTTCAGGCTTTTGACTATAAAATAATATTTGATCCTCGAATTGTTTTTCATGATCTTGCTTCCAAGAAGAAATTTCTATTCTCTAACTATCTCTCCTTGCTTCTTTGAAATCCTGATTCATGACTCCCCATTAATTTCCGCACCATCCACATAGAGGTTTTAATCCCATCGAATCTGTATTTCATCCCATCATTTTTGGAATTGGATTCTCTTAGATTCTAATGGATTTGAACTGGTTCAAATTGGATTCTCTCTCTCTCTCTCTCTCTCTCTCTCTCTCACACACACACACACACTAACTGGTAAAACCACCCTGATGGACGTTTTAGCCGGAAGGAAAATTGGCGGATACATAGAAGGAGACATCAAAATATCTGGCTATCCCAAGAAGCAAGAGACGTTTGCTCGCATATCTGGATACTGTGAACAGAATGATATCCACTCTCTTCATGTCACTGTCTACGAGTCTCTCCTCTACTCTGCATGGCTCCGTTTACCCGACAATGTTGACTTGAATGCAAGAAAGGTAGGTGGACTAAAACAGAATCCACTGTTCCATACATGCTTTGGTCCCTTTGGGCATCAATTGACCGCTAAAACGATGAAATGCAGATGTTTATTGAGGAGGTGATGGAACTTGTGGAGCTGAATTCATTGAGGGGTGCACTTGTTGGGTTGCCTGACGTGAATGGGCTGTTGACCGAGCAGCGGAAGAGGCTTACAATTGTTGTGGAGCTCGTTGCCAATCCATCTATAATATTCATGGACGAGCCTACATCTGGACTGGATGCGAGGGCGGCTGCCATTGTGATGAGAATGGTGAGGAACACCGTCGACACTGGAAGAACTGTGGTGTGCACAATTCATCAGCCCAGTATTGACATATTCGAAGCTTTCGATGAGGTGAGGAAACCCCAATGTGAAAGAACTTGTGTTTCATCTGTTTATGGACTAGAGCTTGATGTCTCTCTGATCCAATTGCAGTTATTCCTTATGAAGAGAGGTGGGGAAGAAATATACAAGTGGCTTACTTCACATGTAATGTTGTACCCACCATCCATGTAATAGATTTCATTGTGTTTCTTTACATCCATGTAATAGATTTCATTATGTTTCTTTTTACCTGTCATTTAATGTACTTTAGTTTTTTAAATGTAACAATCTAATATGTCTTTCAATATTTTTCTACTTGTGATTTTAGAAAGCCCCCAGTTCTGCCCAAAACTTGACTCGATCAAGTTGATTTGTTGTGCTTTTAACTGACTCATGAAGTTTTGCGAGTGTTATACCTTGTTTCCCCTTTTTATCAAATCATACATTTCATTCTTCATATTTTACTATCTAAATCATTAGCTTTGCTTTCTGTATTGTATTGTTTTCCATTTTTAGTTGTTTCCATCTCAAATTTATTATTAAAAAAAAAAAAGGGAAGAAAGAAGAAAAGAGAAGCCATTCTTCTCATGGCAACTAGAATCATATGTATCAGGTTGAGACGGTCCTTCGAGAGCATCCTAATCCGTCTCAAGTGGAGAAGGTGAAACTAATCCTTGGGGTAACTTTCTCCTTTTCAATACTCATCCATACCATAATTCCCTGTTGCTTTATTAATGGTCTCACACATTGGATTTTAAAAAAAAATCGGATATTCAAGATCATATCTTTTGCAATTGATGTGATTTATTTATTTATTATTATTATTAATAATAAATAGGAGCATGAAAAAGAACTTAGCGAAGCACTTGAGAAGGTCGTTGGTGTATTAGACGATGGTGAGTCAGGGATGTTATAATATGCTTATTTCAATTTTCAATCCTTGTTTTTTAATAGGAATTGCATGATCCTTGACTCAATGATAGTCAGTATCCTTTTGTTTTTTAATAGGAATCGCATTGATTTGCAAGGTGATTATAGCTGAAATAGTCATTACGTGGGCCTGTTGGACACTTTGATGTGTAAGTATTTCTGATGTAGATAGGCAACATCCTTTGTTTCCTATGACTGATACAAACTACAGGATGTTTTTATGTTGATAGATGTTAGCTCCTTTTTGTACTACAAATTGTTTGATAGGTCATGTCAAGGATGATTGGGTTTACAGACCCTCATATGTGGTAAGAGCAATTAGAGTCTTATGGAATGGATCAGCTGTACCTTTGTTATGTGGTACGCTCTGGATCTTAAATCATTTATATTGTCTATGGTTTTTATGCTCTTTTCAGTTTCTTGATCATGTAACCTAAAACTATTTGAGAGTTGTTTGTGTTTAGGAGTGTAAGATCATATATCATGTAATGTCAGTGGTGGTCTCTTTATACTTTATATCATATGCATTTGGTCTCAAGATCCTGGTTAACTCTTTCTGTGAGTAGTTTTGGACCTGAGCAATTCTGAACAATACCTCTCGAGTTTTGGACCTGAGCAATTCTGAACAATACCTCACGAAATACACATGTAGGTTATACTAGTTCTATTCCGCCCTGATCTCAAGCATGCAGAGCTAAAACAGATGACTCTTTGCCATTCATAGATAAACTTCATATAATCCATATCCACTGTAAGCAACTTCCCATTGATATAATTATGACTGGAGCAAGGTTCTAAAACATGAACTCGACTCTCTGTGGCCCCAATCCGAGGTCTTCGACTTCAACATGGACAACTGTCTGATTATTTAATTGAGGTTTTCCAGTTTTGAAAATGATTATGCTGTAATTGAGGCCCTGTATGAATATTTTTCAGCTCTTATTGAGCCATGGGATAGACCTGCACTTATATCATGTGAAGTTTGTGCTGGAACTGCTTCACGCTTTAATGATTCTGCATGTGACATGATTATTTTGAACTTATATTTATTGTATAAATGCAGTTACTGATGGCCGCTATCCTGGAGCGACATTGGACCGGAATGGATTGTGCCCCAGTCACTTTTACATCACACATAGTGGACACGTGATCATGGCCAGTGAGGTTGGTGTTGTAGACATCTTGCCAGAAGATGTGGCTAGGAAAGGAAGACATCTGATTGGTCCAAAGGGGACCTTACTGAAACAGTTCATATGGAAGGCTAGGAAAGGAAGACATTTGTAGTTTGATTTTAGAACTTTAAATAGACCATTAATTGTTTTGTTGATGTTGTGCTGATTGTTGTCTTGAGGAATGTTAAATGGGTGAAATATGCACAGGTTCAATCATTTGTTGATTATGATATTGTTAGCTTTGGTTGATAGAGAAATGAGGTCAAAAACTGAATTTAGCCTCGGTTGATGCCAAAATATGCTAAATCCATCTTTAGTCTCGATTTTGCCTCAGTTACATGAACTGAGACTATAACTCCTGTGGCTAAAGGCTTTAGCCTCAGTTGTTGAGAACTGAGGTTAAAAATAGTTTTAGCTTCAATTGGAGGCAACCGAGGCTAAAATTTGGATTTAGCCTTAATTGGAAACAAGGGAGGCTAAAATTTTAATTTAGCATCATTTCGAGAAAACTGAAGCTAAAAGGGTCTTTTAGCCTCACTTGAAGAATCGAGGCTATAAAAGTCATTTTAGCCTCGGTTGCTAAAACTGAGGCTAAAGCCTTTAGCCACGGGGGTTTCAACCTCGGTTTGGATAAATGAGGCAAAACTGAGGTTAAAGGCTTTAGCCTCAGTTTTTTACCTTTTTAGCCTCAATTTTGAAGCGAGGCTAAAGCCCCCTTTTCTTGTAGTGAGTGTCGAAGTAGTCGCGCTTTGAAACCCATACCTCCAACTTCATGCTATTGAAATGATAGGAAAGAATCATGTTACTCGTCTGAAGTAAGATGACCTCAAAATCAGGATGAAAAGCCACTAGACTGAAATGGACATGATAATAAGCTACACCAATATTTATGTTTTCATTCATGTTTTCATTGGATGAGGTTTCCTTCAAATAGCAGCTCTTCGAATACATCCAGAATGGCAAGTGGTCACTCTCAGGCATTTCCATAAGGTTGTTCCCTATAAAGAAATCATGAAAGCTATCATATGCAGATGAAGAACAAATAGCTTGAGGATGTTTCATTACTATGGAATCGAGGGTAGTTTTGTGCTTTAAGACCCATTTTAGCTCATCATAATCCTCAAGCATCCAGATTTACAATTGGAAACCGTCATGGTTCGCATAATAGAGGTAGCCTCCAAAGACAACTAGTATATGCCTTGTAAATTGTTCCATATCTTAACCCCAGGTAATGGAATTGAACGGAAACACTCTCCATCAACATTGAATCCGACGATGAAGTGATGATCAGATAGCATGTGCAGGGTACAGTTAAGGAAAACGGCGGATAGTTGCGTAAATTGTCGAATGACTAGTTCTTGTGGCAACTTAAATTGTACCCACACACCCTTTTTCAATGAGAAAATATCAATCTCAAGAAAGTTGGTACTGGTACAAATGAGAGTGTAGTAAGGGGAAGCACGGGGATCGAAAGCTAGCATGTGCTTCACATGGAGACGTTCCTTGTTAGGAACTGTAATGTCTCGGAAAAATCCGTACAAAGACCCGAGTACCACTTCAGGCAAAAATCACTAAGGACCAAATCCTTTAGGAATTAAACGAGAATTAACAAAGTGTTAAACTAGATTACCTGTGAAATTAGCACTAATCACTTTAAATATGATCTGTAAGACCCAAAACGAGTAGAATCGTTAACACTACATTATCTAAAAACTTAAGATCCATCTCAAAACCCAGTTGCTCTCGGGAGCATCATGAAACTCCGTATCGAACCTGGACCACAAGTCGAAAGTCCGATTACCGCGAAACTATACGGTTATGACCACCTTATTGGGCTTGGCCACCATCTTGAAAATCAAGTCCAGATAATATTCCGAGATGCACAACTTGAGCCCGGAGCGAAGTGTGTGAGGAACACGAATACCTTTAGGAAATGAACTCAGATTTAAGTAATTTGGACCGTTCGCTTGAGGGCCAAATCTAAGATTTCAGACTGTCAGAAGCTAACCAAATTATACCCTCGGATCAGGGAAAATTTCCAGCACAGGTCAGTGTACTTGTGGCCCTGATCAAGTGGCGATGACCGTTGAACTGAAATTGGTTCGCCACAGTCGATCTATAAAGCCGTTCGGACCGAAAACTTAACTTGACTTAGATATAATGTCAGGAGGCTTAAGTTCGACCGCATGCAGAAAAGGGGCCTCCAGATGTGCTCCGTTGGACCGAAACGGCCAATCTTTGGCTAAAACCTAAGTATACCTTGGCCCTGGGGCCATTTCCGTCAGTCCTGGGCTTATATAAAGGCCTAAAACCCTCTCTCACCCTTCACATACGAATTTCTAACCCTAGGTGAGAGAAGAGAAAAAGAAAGAGAAGGAAAGAGAAAGAGAGTGTGTGAGGGAAAGTTAGGGTTTACTGCAGAGATTCTTCCCTGCCGCTCTACGTATCGAATCACAGCTACCGTATCGCCATACCAACGATTCTAGTTCCATTTTCGGGTAAGAAATTCTAACCCTAACCTGTTTTAGGGTTTCAAATAGTGTAAGTGATGAAATATCTAACATATTCCATGCTATAGGTGGCTGTCGTGCCGTAGACAAAGACTTGGTATACAAACTGAGTTTGATACTTGTTTATCGGCAAAAGGTGCAGACTATAAATATTTAGGTTATGATTTTCAAGACTTTCAATGTCAGTAATGATTTATGACTGGCTTGATTGCTCTCACATGTGCTTAGATACGAAGGTTTCTGTGTATTATGTATATATATAAACTATGTTGATTTGTAATGCATTCCATGTGTTTGTTGAAACGTGTAAATGAGTATGGAATTGTGATTTATGCTTGCCATGTTTATTGACTGAGGATTCATGATTGTTGTACGTGTGGTGAACCCAAGGGATTTGCTATAATACCTGTTATAACTACCTTACTACATGTATATGATATGTGTAGCTTAAGTGTTCGATAAAATGCCTAAATGTGAAAATGCGCGTTCAAATGCATGTAATGAGGGTGTTGAAATAGGATTCTCAATTCCCTTAACTATGGTTATAGTATCCTTTATATAACCTATCTTACTACTATGTGCTGTATGGATGAAATATTTATGTATGATAATATGTGTAGTATGTATTTGTTAAATTACTCAAGTAAGATTTATATCTGATTTCAGTGGTCACATGTTGTTTTGGATTACTATATGTGAATGTTATTGTTTGGGATGTGATTGGGGCTACGATGTAGTCCAGGCAATCGGTAATTGTCTGTGAACGATGGTTGAACTGCTTAACCACGACGGACACTCCCAATGATCTAAGTCATACGCTGCTTGTCAGCAGTGGTCAGGCCACGAGGAGCGCTTACGCACTCCATGTCGGTCGGCTCGACGTATGCTCGTACCAGTTGAGCTTGTCAAGCAACCAAGTTGACCCGATGTATGTTCACCATGTATGGACACCATTGTTTGAATCTAAGGTACTTACATACCAGTGCAAAATCTGTTTAACCTTGGTACCTCGATCCGCTAAGACTCATGAGCCAGGCATGGTGGCATGGGACACCGTGGTCATGTTGTCGGCCTACGCTAGGGTGATGAGCCTCCCCGTAGTGTCCAGTGAGCAACCCAACTCGTGAGCCGAATACGGTGGTATGGGATACTGTATTCGAGCTGTCGGTCTATGATTAGGTGACGAGCCATTTGTAGTGACCTCGAGCATACTCTAAGACTGTGCTGAGGCGACAAGCCTTTCCGTAGCAACTAGAGTATAGACTAGACCTGCATTGAGGTGATGAGCCCTTTGTAGCGACCTGGAACCACAACATCGTGTGAGACTAGTTAGGACTGACGACCCTATAATAGATCATTGCTTGGAAAATTATATAAGGGAGGTACCTTTGCTTCCCAATCTTGCTGTTTGAAAAGGTCTAATAAAAACTCGGTAATCACACTTATGCACCGCAATGCATGTGCCTTTGGCATTGGTGTTGAGCACAGAGGAAAGGGTGCATGCCGCGACCGTAAGAGGAAGTGCTTGATATTTTTTGTTTACATTCACGAAATTATTTTGTGAAATAATGAACTAATATGAGTATATATGTATCTCTTCTATTTCAGTCTCAATTCCAACTAATACGCATCAAGTCCCTACCCTAAATGGGTCTAATTATGCTCAATGGAAGAGCGTCATTGAAGTTGTACTGGGCTGCCTTCAATTAGATCTTGCCCTGATAACACCAGAACTGTCAAACCATCTGATAATGCCTCCGTCGATGGGAGGCATGTTTAAATCAAATGATACATGCCTAAAAGTCATTAAGTATTCGATTTCTGAATCGATGAAGGGTGTCATGCCCGAAACAGATAAGGCCAAAGTTTTCCTGACCGAAATGGAAAAACGATTCAAGAAATCTGATAAGTCTGAAGTGGGCATTCTTTTAAATAAATTGACTCGCTCATCCTACGACGGTAAGGAAAATATCCGTGAATACATTATAGAACAGATCGAGGTTGTTTTTAAGATCCGTTCTCTAGGGGTTGTACTCACTGATGATCAACTGGTTCATTTGATCATGAACAACCTTCCTCCTCAATTCGGCACGTTCCTGGTAAACTATATCACTTTGAAGGACGTCTGGACATTGTATGAACTTATCACTCAGTGCGTCCAAGAAGAAGACAAGATCGGGCAGAAGGTCAAAGTTCAAAATGTTAATATGCTGACCTCAGGTCAAGGGCATGGGCAAGGGAATAAAGGAAAAAGGAAAAGGAAACGAGGTTCAATATGGATTATCTGGTCCTCCATCTGGAAACCATGAGAATCAATCTAGAAATGGATTTAAACGCAAATAGATTAAAGGCAAACCGTGCTTCTTTTGTAAAAAGACGGGTCATCTAAAGAAAGACTGCAAAAGGGTTTAAGAATTGGCTCATAAAGAAAGGTAATCATTCTGTTCTTATCTGTTTTTTAATCTAATCTGACCGATGTGTCAGCGAATTTCTAGTGGATAGATTCAGGAACTACTATTCACATATGCACTTCTATGCAAGAATTACTACAGGCCAGGCCACTAACTGATGCAGAGTGCTCAGTATACATAGGCAATGGTGTCAAAGTTGACGTGGATGCAATAGAAGTCTATAGACTTAAGTTGAAGTCTAGTTATTTTTTTGATTTAGTAGATACATTTTGTGTGTCGTCTATAAGACGCAATTTAGTTTCAATTTCCTGTTTGGATAAGTTGGGATATTCATTCTACTTTGGGAATAAAAACTTTAGTATTTACTTTAATTTGATTAAAGTTGGAACCGACTCGATAATAAATAACTTATACCAGTTAAATTTGATTGCCTCTCACGTCTATAATATTAATACCTTGCATGAAAATAAAGTGGGATCCAAGCGAAGGCTAGACTATGAGAATTCCTCCATATTGTGGCACAGGCGGCTATGCCATATATCTCGTGAGAGATTAGACAGGCTTGTGCGAGAATGAATTTTGCATTCTCTAAACTTCTCTGACTATAAAGTGTGCATTGATTGCATAAAAAGAAAACAGACCAGAACTAGAAAAAAAAGTGCAACTAGAAGTGTAGGTCTCTTAGAGGTGATACATACAGACATCCGTGGACTATTCCCTACAGTTTCATGGAGTAGACACAAATATTTTATTACCTTTATAAATGACTACTCTCATTTTGGATACCTCTACCTTATTAATGATAAATCAGATGGCCTAGATGCTTTTAAAATATATAAGGCTGAAATTGAAAATTAACTCAATAAGAGGATTAAAGTTGTCAGATATGACCGTGGTGGTGAATACTATGGCAGATATGACGAATCAGGACGCAATTCATGGTCATTCGCTAGATACCTGCGGGATTGTGGCATTGTCGCTCAGTACACTATGCCTGGTACTCCAGAGCAGAACGATGTGGCTGAGAGACGCAATCGCACCCTTATAGATATGGTGCGAAGCATGGTCAGCAATTCGGCATTGCCAAAATCTCTGTGGGGTGACGCGATCAAAACCGCAGTTCATATACTAAACATGGTTCCCAGCAAAGTGTAAAACTCCTTTTGCGTTGTGGAATGAGAGAAAACCAAGTCTCTGATATCTACATGTTTGTGGTTGTCCTACTGAGGCCAAATTTATAACTCGCATGAAAAGAAGCTTGATCCTAGTACCGTGAGTTGTTTCTTCATTGGATACCTAGAAAGATCAAAATGTTATCGATTATATTGTCCTTCTCACTCTATTAGGATTGTTGAGACTGAGAATGCCAGATTCATTGAGGACACTGAAAATAGTGGGAGCACGAACATAAAAAATTTTGTATTTGAGGAACAAATGACTGAGACTCCAGTCATAGTCAATCCAGATTACGTGGATATTAATGATGTAGTCGATTCTGCAGTCATGCAGAACACCACGTAAAACCTCATATACAAATCACTGATGAGGAAAATCAAGATCAAACCCAACAAGCTGAACCATTGAGAAGATCTGAAAGAGAGAATGCTTGTAAATCGAGACGATTCCATCGTATACTTACAGGAGCACGACTTTGACATAGGGGTGGAAAAGGATCCTGAATCCTTTCTACAAGTCAAACAAAATACTGATCCTTCTCATTGGTTTGATACCATAAAAGATAAGTTGAAATCCATGATGGACAATAAAGTATGAGATCTTGTAGAATTACCCACTGGAATAAGGCCGATTGGTTGTAAATGAATATTTAAAACCAAAAGGGACTTCAAGGGTAATGTCGAAAGATATAAAGCCAGACTTGTTGCCAAGGGTTTTAACCAACGTGAGGGCATTGGCTTTAAGGAGACTTTCTCACCAGTATATAAGAAAGACTTATTCAGGATCATAATGACTCTTATAGCTCATATGGATTTAGAGTTACATCAGATGGATGTAAAGACTGCATTTCTCAATGGAGATCTACATGAGAATATGTACATGTTGCAGCCTGAAGGTTTTGTGTCTAATGACTCAGAATATTTGGTTTGCAAACTAAAGAAATCCATCTATGGGTTGAAACAGGCATCGCAATAGTGGTACCTAAAGTTTCATGAAGTAATTTCCTCATATGACTTTGTAGAAAATACTACAGATGAATGTATCTATATTAAAATCAGTGGGAATAAGTTCATTACGATGATTTTGTATGTCGATGACATTCTGTTGGCTAGCAGTGAAACCAGGATGTTGAGCGACACCAAGAAATTCTTATCTCAAAGATTTGAAATGAAAGATCTTGGTGAAGCTTCTTACGTCATCGACATTGAGACTCGCCCTGACAGAATACTTGGACTGCTCAGCCTATCACAAATGGCCTATATTACTAGGGTGTTTGAAAGGTATGACATGCAAATTTGTGTTTCCAGACAGTCGCCCATTGTGAAGGGCGACAAATTTGGCCTATTTTAGTGTCCAAATAATGATTTGGAAAAGAATCAAATGAAAGAATTTTCATACGCATCAATAGTAGGAAGCATCATGTATGCTCAAGTCTGTACGCAACCGGACATTGCCTTTATCACCGGAATATTGGGAAGATACCTATCTAATCCAGGAATACAACATTGGACAGCTGCAAAGAAAGTATTACGATATCTATAGAGAACGAAGGACTTCAGACTCACATACAGAAGATCTGATTAACTGGAGTTGATTGGATACTCAGACGCAGATTTTGCTTGTTGCATTGACACTAAGAAATCTACCTCAGGGTATATCTTCATGATGGTAGGAGGAGCTGTGTCTTGGAAAAGTGCGAAATAGTCTACCATAGTCTCGTCCACGATGGAAGCTGAATTTATCGCCTACCACGAGGCATCTAATCAGGCACTATAGTTATAGAGTTTCTTCTCAGGTTTGCAGGTACTGGAGCATATCTCGAAACCCTTGAGAATATTTTGCGATAATTCATCTATTATTTCCTTCTCTAGTAACAACAAGCATTCATCAAGGTCGAGGCATATCGATATCAAATATCTTGTTGTAAAGGAAAGAATTCAGAATCATCAAGTGTCCATGGAATTCATTGGCACTAAGCAGATGATTGCAGATCCGCTCACTAAAGGGCTCTGTATCACGTCATTTCAAAAGCATGTGACATTCATGGGATTCATTGATCCTACAGATGTTTTCAGTTAGTTGGAGTTGAGTGTAATTTGATTTTCATAGACATTTAGAGATCTCGTTTTATACAGTTTATTTTTTGGATGATTTTGATATGAAGATTTATTTATGCTTCTCTATATATATGTGCAAATTTTGAGTAAGTAGAATTACAATTGTGTCTCGTTGGAGACATGTAAAAGCTTCAGGACCTCTTAAGGATAGGCACATATCATCACACTAAAGCGTGTAATCCTTACACCACATTTCCTAGTTCCTAATCTATGTCGTTAAGATTGGAAGTACTTGTTCGCGCTTAGCCTCACTTCGCCTAAATTAAATGTTGTGACGACTACCGCATTTCGATACTGACAGTCTTAATGGACCAGATTAAATAACATTACTCATATTGTCCAACTATTTCATTGGTTAACCATTTGGATATTTTCTTAAAAGATCAAAACTTATTTTCAAAATTATTCTATATGAGTATCATTGACGTTGCTCAATGAGGCCCAAGTGGGAGAATGTAGGAACTCTATTTAGTGAGCCTTACTGATCAACGGTCTGGATTGTCATGCAGTTGGACTGGACGATTGAGTGGACCAGTAGACCCTACTTCATTTGATTCGCTGCGCAATTCTGATTGCGTGGCAGTGCGTATTAGGGCTAGAATGCTATGGCTGTTTACAGCAATTTGAGTCGAAATAGGACACAACAATGTGGAGCGTGGGAGAGGGAGTTTTGATGGGTTTCAAACTCCCCCTCCACAGTCTCTATAAAAGAGAGCTGGGTCCCCAATCCTACACCATGACAGAAATTCTAGTCCCATCTTTTGAATTGTAGAAAGGGTGTAAAGGAGAGAAAGATCCTAGATTTATCTTCTCTGATATTCTATATGGAAGATCTGGTATTCTATTCTCAGCAATGGTGTCTCAGTTAGGTAAGTCATCCGCCCCCTTGATCACCATGTCCCATGCACAGACAGATCCGTGGGCCTATTCCTCATATAGATTAAGTCCCACAGTTGGTATCAAAGCCATCTGTGCATAGGTATGGATGATCATATTCAGTCATATCAGATCAGCATCTGAGATTTTCGAATTCCTGGAACAGTTGAAATCAGGGATTTTTCCCTGAATTCAGAAATCAACTATTAGGGATTTTTCCCTGAATTCAGACATGAGTCAAATCAGTAAATTAGGGTTTTTCGATTTGGAATTTCAAAATCATAAACCATTTTGTATTGATCAGTTGGGGATTTTAATACCCAAATCCAGTTGTAATTAGGGATTCCGAAATCGTATCCCACATTAGTATTTAAGGATTTTGAAAACCCAAAATTCATATTAGGAATTTCATATCTGAAACCCCAAATTGTGAAATTAGGGTTTTCAGATTTGGATCCCCAAATCAGATAATTTGGGATTTAAAATCCCAAATCTCATATTGGGGATTTCAAATCTACAACCCCAAAATCAAGTTGAGATTAGGATTTTCGAATCCCTGCATTCAGTAGACTTATTAGGGATTTAGATTCGAATCTCCAAATCCGGATCCAGTAATTAGGGTAATCTGGAAATACGAAACCCACATCCATTTAGGGTTTTTAGATTCCATATTCCAGAGCTCGGATTCGCATACGATAATCCCAAATTGGGGATTTCATATACCCTTACCGATATTTCTGGGTGATGACCATGGAGACTATAGCCGCCATCTCTGTTAGCTAGCTATGCGTCTTCTACTTCATCCTCATCCACACCAGCGTCTCCATCTCTCTCTCTCCTAGCAGATGCTGGCAGCGCAGCTCTCGATCGAGCTCTCTCCCACCGATTCCCTCTTACAGTCGAGAGCGACTGCATTTTTGGGTTTTTTTTTTTTCGGATGTTAGGTTGAAAACCGCTCGACATAAGGACGGGATTTACAAACCCGATTTTCATGTATTTGGGTTTAGATTTAGACTCGATTTGATATGTGCGGGTTTTTAAGCTGGGCCTGATGTTTATTCCGGGGCCCAGTCTCGAGTTTTGGATCCACCTGATATTTATTATGGGCCTGACATCAGTTCGAGGCCCATTAAATCCCACATATTTATGAAATCTCAGGTATTTTGTTTTGGCCCCTGTCAAAACAAATAGGCCCATTGTTGCATTCTTGGCCCACTCTTCTGTATATTTAGGCCATTAGTCTTCTATAAACATTCATGGGCCTAATTTTTTCATAATCTTTACAAGCCTAATATTTCATAAGGTTGTTGGGCCAAACCCGTATGTAGTTGACATTGTAATCATTATGTTTACATTATAAGCATTAATGGTTGATCTAAACCATCCATGATGTATTCCATAAGCATCTCATATAGAATATTCACTAGGTGGGATAAGGGTGTGTATACACTATAACTGAACTAAACAGATTGTTGATTATTACCGTTCATCTTATGATAATTCTAATCTAATTATGAGTGCCTTAAGGATGATGTATAGATCATATAGACAAAATTCTGATGAAGCCCCTATTTAGGCCCATTACCCATCCTTAATAGTCTTACATAAACCATTGGATCATAGAAAGTGAAACATATCTGACAGTTTCTCTTTGTAGTTCATCTATTTTCCAATGATCAAAGCTGACTATTTTATGGGTCGCATCAGAATAATTTAGATATAATCCATAGAAAGGCGGGATTATAATAGCAATCTTAAAATTATATGCGTAGTTTTGGGTTCGGTTATGTTAGCCACCATAGTGACCTCAATCGATGAAAATTATACAAATACAGACTTGTAACATTGGGATTAGAAGGATTGCATACGGTTGCGTTCACGTCTTCATGCATGCGATAACGAAAATACAGACGATTACCGTTTGACTGACGTGTGAACGGGTGAAGTAAATGGCATTGGTAATGTAAAACTGGAAGACTCATCTCACCCACAGGTGTTGAGTGTCTCAGATTTACGTCACTGACATCACTTAGCTTCATATTCAGGAGGATCACTAGCATGTTATTATTACCGCCCATAGGAGGAATGATGATGTAACAGATTCTCACCAAGATGTGATGGTTGGGCCCATCTTCATCTTGTATGATTTAGTTAATGCCTCACTTAGCAACTAAGTTGATTATCTTTGTCTGATATTTGTTTACATTCACGAAATTGTTTTGTGAAATTATGAACTAATGTGAGTATATATGTATCTCTTCTATTTTCAGTCTCAATTCTAACTAATACGCATCAAGTCTCTGCTCTAAATGGGTCTAATTATACTCAATGGAATAACGTCATTGAAGTTGTACTGGGCTGCCTTCAATTAGATCTTGCCCTAATAACACCAGAACCGCCAAAGCCATCTGATAATTTCACTGAAGCAGAATATAATTGATGGGAGGCATGATTTAGATCAAATGATACATGTCTGAAAGTCATTAAGTATTCAATTTCTGAATCGATGAAGGGTGTCATGCCTGAAACAGATAAGGCCAAAGTTTTCCTGGCTGAAATGGGAAAACGATTCAAGAAATCTGATAAATCTGAAGTGGGCATTCTTTTGAATAAAATGACTCGCTCATCCTACGATAGAAAAGGCAACATCCGTGAATGTATTGTAGAGCAGATCGAGGTTGTTTCTAAGATCCGTGCTCTGGGGCTTGTACTCACCGATGATCAACTAGTTCATTTGATCATGAATAACCTACCTCCCCAATTCGGTACATTCCTGGTAAACTATAACACTCTAAAGGACATGTGGACATTGGATGAACTCATCACTTAGTGCATCTAAGAGGAAGATAGGATCAGGCAAATGAACAGAGTTCAAAATGTTAATATGGTGACCTCCGGTCATGGGCATGGGCAAGGAAATAAATGTTAAAAGAAAAGGAAATAATGTTCTAATAATGGATTCTCTGGTCCTCCATCTGGAAATCATGAGAATCAATCTGGAAATGGATCGAAACACAAATGGGTTAAAAGGTAAACTGTGCTTCTTTTGCAAAAAGACGGGTCATCTAAAGAAAGACTGTAAAGGTTTTTAGAATCGACTCATAAAAAAAGGTAATAATTCTGTTATTATCTGTTTTGAATCTAATCTAACCGATGTGTCAGCGGATTCCTAGTGGATAGATTTAGGAACTACTATTCACATATGCACTTCTATGCAGGAATTACTACAGGCCAGGCCACCAACTGATGCAGAGCGCTTAATATATGTAGGCAATGGTGTTAAGGTAGACGTGAAGGCAATAGGAGTCTATAGGCTTAAGTTGAAGTTTGGTTATTTTTTGGATTTAGTAGATACCTTTTGTATGTTGTCTATAAGGCACAATTTAGTTTCAATTTCCTGTTTGGATAAGTTGGGATATTCATTCCACTTTAGAAATAAAAGTTTTATTATTTACTTTAATTCAATTAAAGTTGGAACCGGCTCTATAGTAAATAACTTATACCAGTTAGACTTGATTCCCTCTCACGTTTATAATATTAATACCATGCATGGAAATAAGGTGCGATCCAAGCGAAGACTAGATTATGAGAATTCCTCCATGTTATGACACAGGCGGCTGTGTCATATATCTCGTGAGAGATTAGACAGGCTTGTGTGAGAAGGAATTTTATATTCTCTAGACTTCTCTGACTATAAAGTATGCATTGATTGCATAAAAGGGAAACCGACTAGAATGAGAAAGAAAAGTGCAACCAGGAGTGTAAGTCTATTAGAGGTGATACATACAGACATTCGTGGACCATTCCCTACAGCATCATAGAGTGGACACAAATATTTATTACCTTTATAAATGACTACTCTCGCTTTGAGTACCTATACCTTATTAATGAGAAATTAGATGCCTTGGATGCTTTTAAAATCTATAAAGCTGAAGTTGAAAATCAACTCGATAAGAAAATTAAATTTGTCAGATCTGACCGTGGTGGTGAATATTATGGCAGATATGATGAATCAGGATGCAATCCAGGGTCATTCACTAAATACTTACAGGATTGTAGCATTGTCGCTCAGTACACTATGTCTGGTACTCTAGAACAGAATGGAGTGACTGAGAGACACAATCGCACCCTTATGGATATAGTGCAAAGCATGGTCAGCAATTTAACGTTGCCACAATCTCTGTGGGGTGATACAATCAAAACCGCAGTTCATATACTAAATAGGGTTCTCAGCAAAGCAATAAGCAAAACTCCTTTTGAGTTGTGGAATGAAAGAAAATCAAGTCTCCGATATCTACACGTTTGGGGTTGTCCTGCTGAGGCCAAAATTTTTAACCCGCATGAAAAGAAGCTTGATCGTGGAACCGTAAGTTGTTTCTTCATTGGATACCTAGAAAGATCAAAAGGCTATCGATTCTACTGTCCTTCCCACTCCATCAGGATTGTTGAGACTGTGAATGTTAGATTCATTGAGAACACTGAAAACAGTGGGAGTACAAACATAAGAAATTTTGTATTTGAGAAATAAAGGATTGTGACTTCTGTCATAGTCAATCCGAATCACGTGGATATTAATGATGCAGTCGATTCTGTAGTCACTGCATTGCACTACGTAAAACCTCATATACAAACTACTGATGAGGAAAATCAAGATCAGACCCAACAAAATGAACCATTGAGAAGATCCGAAAGAGAGAGAAGGCCTGTAAATCGAGACGATTACATCGTATACTTAAAGGAGCACGACTTTGACACAGGGGTGGACAAGGATCCTGAATCCTTTACACAAGTCAAAAAAGTGTTGATCCTTCTCATTGGTTGATGCCATGGAAGATGAGTTGAAATCCATGCAGGACAATAAAGTATGAGATCTTGTAGAGTTACCTACTCGAATAAGGCGGATTGGTTTTAAATGGATATTTAAAACCAAAAGGAACTCCAAGGGTAATGTCGAAAGGTATAAAGCCCGACTTGTTACCAAGGGTTTTAACCAACATGAGACCATTGACTTTAAGAAGACTTTCTCACCAATATCTAAGAAAGACTCATTCAGGATCATAATAGCTCTTGTAGCTCATATGGATTTAGAGTTACATCAGATAGATGTAAAGACTGCATTTCTCAATGGGCATCTAAATGAGACTGTATACATGTTGCAGCCTGAAGGTTTTGTAGCTACTGGCTCAGAACATTTGGTTTACAAACTTAAGAAGTCCATCATGGGTTGAAACAGGCATCGCGACAGTGGTACCTTAAGTTTCATGAAGTAATTTTCTCATATGATTTTGTAAAAAATACTGCAGATGAATGCATCTACATTAAAACCAGTGGGAGTAAATTCGTTATGATGATTTTGTATGTTGATGACATTCTGGCTAGCAGTGATACTAGGATGTTGAGTGATACCAAGAAATTCTTATCTCAAAGATTTGAAATGAAAAACCTTGGTGAAGCTTCTTACCTCATCGACATTGAGATTCGTCGTGACAGAACACTTGAACTACTCAGCCTGTCACAGAGGGCTTATATTACTAGGATACTCGAAAGGTATGGCATGTAAATTTGTGCTTCAGGAAAGTCGCTCATTGTGAAGGGCGACAAATTTGGTCTATTTCAGTGTCCAAAGAATGATTTAGAAAAGAATCAAATGAAAGGATTTTCGTATGCATCAGTAGTGGGAGCATCATGTATGCTCAAGTCTATACGTGACCGGACATTGTCTTTGTCACTGGAATGTTGGGAAGATATCTATGTAATCCAGGAATGCAACATTGGATAGCTGCGAAGAAAGTATTTCGGTATCTTCAGAGAACGAAAGACTTCGAACTCACATATAGAAGATCTGATCAGTTGTAGTTGATCGGATATTCAGACGTAGACTTTGCAGGCTACGTTGACACTAAGAAGTCTACTTTAGGATACATCTTCATGATGGTGGGAGGAGTTGCGTCGTGGAAAAGCGTGAAACAATCTAACACAACCTCATCCACTATGAAAGCTAAATTTATTTCTTGTCATGAGGCATCTAATTAGGCACTATGATTACAGAGTTTCTTCTCAGGTTTGCGGGTACTGAAACATATCCCGAAACAATTGAGAATATTTTGTGATAATTTGGCTACTATTTCCTTCTTTAGTAACAATAAGCATTCGTCAAGGTCGAGGCATATCGACATCAAGTACCTTGTTGTAAAGGAAAGGGTTCAGAATCATCAAGTGTCTGTGGAATTCATCGGTACTAAGCAGATGATTGCAGATCCGCTCACTAAAGGGCTTCCTATTACGCCATTTCAGGAGCATGTAACATTCATGAGAGTTATTGATCCCACAGATATTTTCAGTTAGTAGGAGTTGAGTGTATTTTGATTTTCACAGACACTTAGAGATCTTGTTTTATGCAGTTTATTTGGATGACTTTGATATAAAGATTTATTTCTGCTTCTCTATATATATGCGCAAATTTTGAGTAAGTAGAACTACAGTCGTGTCTCGTTGGAGACATGTAAAAGCTTCAGGACCTCTTAAAGATGGCACATATCATCACACTAAAGCATGCAATCCTTATACCACATTTCCTAGTTCGTGATCTATGTTGTTAAGATTGAAAGTACTTGTGATCGCGCTTAGTCTTACTTCGCCTAAATTAAATGTTGTGACGACTTCCGCGTTTCGATACTGACAGTCTTAATGGACCAGATTAAATAGCATTACTCATATTGTCCAACTATTTCATTGGTTAACCATTTGAATATTTTCTTAAAAGATCAAAACTTGTTTTCAAAATTATTCTATATGAGTATCATTGATGTTGCTCAATGAGGCCCAAGTGGGAGAATGTAAGAACTCTATTTAGTGGGCCTTACTGATCAACGGACTGGATTGTCATTCAGTTGGACTAAATGATTGAGTGGACCAGTGAACCCTACTTCAAGTGATTCGCTGCGTAATTCTAATTGTGCAGCAGTGCGTATTAGGGCTGGAATGTTATGACTGTTTACGCAGACAGTAGTTTGAGTCGAACTAGGACACAACAATGTGGAGCATGGGAGAGGGAGTTTTGATGGGTTTCAAACTCCCCCTCCACAGTCTCTATAAAAGAGAGCTGGGTCCCCAATCCTACACCACGGCAGAAATTCTAGTCTCATCTTGTGAATTGCAGAAAGGGTATGAAGGAGAGGAAGATCCTAGCTTTATCTTCTCTGATATTCTATATAAAAGATCTGATATTCTATTCTCAGCAATGACGTCTCAGTTAGGTAAGTCATTCGCCCTCTTGATCACCATGTCCCATGCACAAACAGATTCGTGGGCCTATTCTGCATATAGATCAAGTCTCACAGGTTCGCATAATAGAGGTAGCCTCCAGACACACCTATTATGCCTCTTAAATTGTTCCATATCTTAACCCCAGGTAATGGAATTGAACGGAAACACTCTCCATCAACATCGAATCGGACGATGAAGTAATGATCAGATAGCATGTGCAGGGTACGGTTAAGGACAACGGCAGACAGTCGCGTAAATTGTCGAATGACTAGTTCTTGTGGCTACTTAAATTGTGCCGACATGCCCTTTTTCTATGAGAAAATATCAATCTCAGGAAAGTTGGTACTGGTACAAATGTGAGTGTAGTGAGGGGAAGCACAGGGATCGAAAGCTAGCAAGTGCTTCGCATGGAGACGTTCCTTGTTGGGAACAGGCACCACTACCCATTTCTTTGTAGCCGGGTTTATTACATAGTAAATTAATGTAATGTTAATACCTTGGGTAGCTAGGCCTTGCAGCAACCCATTGCAACAATCGACGATGGAGATTTCATCATGGCGCGGAAAGAAACTGAGATCACCGAAGTCCACTACCACATCGTTGCAGTTTGGCCGACGTCCATCAACGAGGACGAATATGTATCGAGCTATTTCATAGCGTAAAAAGAGGCTGGACATGGGTTTGGGTAGAATTTCTCGAAGAGAATGGTCCGAGATGAAAGACTGCCATTCTTTGGACACACTTGAATCGTACGAGAGATTTTACGGATAATTTAGAAAGTATGTTTACGGATAAATTCTTTGGACACACACTTGTTGTCTCTTCCTCTAATTTAGATGGAAAAAGGAAATCGAAAAACGGATCTCCATTCTCTGTTAAAGAAGTCATTATGAAAGGCTGAAGAAAAATAATAATAAGAGTATTCTCACAAGCAATATTCGAAGCTATCTATCGGTTTATAGGATTTATTGGAAGCGACTTGCGTGGTGTGAAACACACTGCCGACTTCCCTAGTCTGTACACGTCACCAAGTTTCACCGATAGAGTCGTTGTCATACTCTTTTTTTTATTGTGTGGTCCAGTTTAACCTTGGATCTGCCTCATTATATGGTTCGTGCCCTAAATTGATCTCTCGAAATAGATGGACGGTGCTGACACGTACATCATGGTGGGTCCCAGAGAACTTGGTGACGTCAACACACGACGAAAGTCGGTCTTGTAGGTCACATCACGCCGATTTGGATTGCGGCACCGACATCGGTACTGCATATACGTGGAAAATCTCTGTCGCCTCTGCCATGATGTATTTGTTTCATCAAAGCCGTCCATCTATTTTTCTGTATCATTTTTTAGCGTAAAATAAAAAAATTAGTCAAATCCAAAGCTCAAATAGACCACACCATTGTAATAAGTGGGGATTGAAGCAGCTTACCATTGAAAACTTCTCGGGATAAAGATGATGTCTTTTTCCCTTCATTCAGATCTTTGTGAGCGTATGAACAAGTTGGATGTAAAATAAAGATCATGTGGGCCATAGGAAGGCTTCAATGTTGGGCGTCATTAGCTACACAGCTTTGTGGTCCAATTGAGCTTTGGATCCTCTTCATTTTCAGTCTAAGGTGCTAAAATGAATAAACGGTGTAGATAAAACAATTATATCATGATGAGTCCGTTGATCTTTTCCAAATATACATGGTACGGAAGTCTATGCTGTATTTTACACTAAGCAGTCCGAATCACATGCGTTTGATAGAGGAAGCCAATTGCGGACGCGGATTTCCTGCGAAAGCCTTTAGCAGAAATTTCCTGATCTGGAACCAGGTGGGGCCCACTGTGATATTTGTGAAAAATCTCCCCGTCCAATCCTTTTGTGAGTTCATTTTAAAATATATTGCCAAAAATGAACTGTACCCAAAATCAAGTGAGCTGAAAAGTGATAATTAAACGTCCACACTTGAAATATTCGTGGGGCCGAAGAAATTTTTATTCATGCTAATTTTTTTTAACAGTTCATCCCAATAGGAATGCATTATTAATGGTATGGATGACATCTAAACATCACTGTTGAACCTAGGAAGGTTTCAAATGTAGGAATTTCCCTAATCACATTTTCCTTTAGTATGGCTCACTTGAGTTTTAGAAACAGTTCATTTTTTATAAAATGTCTTTAAATGAACTAAAAAAACGGAGGGACGGTAAAGATTTCTCACAAACATCAAAGTAGGCCCCACATAAGATCCCAAGCAGTAACTTCCTGCTAAAGGCGAAATCCGCGTCGGCCAATTGCGTGCTGAGTAACCCAATACGGAAACGGAGAATGCTGACGTCAAGTTCTGTGGGTCCCATCATGAGGCATGTGTTATATCCAAACCGTCCATCTATTTGGTGAGCTCATATTAAGGCTTGAGACGAAAAATAAGACATCAAACTATCAAGTTGGCTACACTGCAAATGGAACGAATGGAATAGATTTCCTACAAACATGGATGTGAGCCCCAAAAAATCAGAGGAACACCTAAGCCACTCACGAGTCCCGAGCGAAATAGATGCAGTAGACTTACTAGGTTAATTCAATCGGGACGGTTCAAAGAAAGGGTTCACTTGAGCTTTAGATATTTTTAAATTTTGGGATCTTGTCCTAAAATGAGCCAACAGTATGGATGGATATATTGGATAAAACACATACATCACGGTGGGCCCAAATAGAGTCTATTTACCAAGGATATTGGTGATGTTGGAATCACCACCCAACCCGGTTCCAGTTTACCCGCAAAGGAGTGCAATCCTCTGCAACACTGGTTTTATGCAGCAAGTAATTAAACACCCAACTGCTGTGGGATGAGATACCGAATATGAGTTTGTGTGTTGGGCCACTGTTGTGTTGTGTATCTTACGTTTGTTAACGGGCCACCATCAAACCCATTAATAACGTGTAACTCACCCAAATGAAGATATACATAAATCAGCTTCATACAAAACTCAAGTAGGTCACACCTTGTCGTATCTACATACCAATTAAAGATTCTCATTCAATGGACGTAAGAGATTCTATATGTAAAACATGGTGGTCCCATAAAGGTCAAGCAGTTTACGCGCTGTTTTGTCATATACGATTCCAATACGTCTGTTATATACTATTCCAGTACGGAAATCGGATCGCGTACGTAGGCTTTTATCGTAATGAGTAAACGATGTTGGGCACACCTCGATTATATATAATGTATCGAGGCCATCCATCCGTTTTTCCACATCATTTCAGGGTTGATCCCAAAATCGAATCATATTCAGAGCTCAGGTGGATCATACCACGAGAAAAAGAAAAAAAAAAGTGATTTCCACCGTTGAAACATTCATAGGGCCTACAGTGATATTTGTTTGTCATCCAACTTGGCCATAAGATCACAAAGACATAAATGAAATGAAAAAACAAATATCAGATTGATAGGATTTTTTAAAAAATAGACATTCAATTCACACTATTTCATGTAGTGTGGTGCATTTGAGTTTTTTATATACTTCATTTTAATCTGATTATCTAAAATTATCTGGTAAAATGTATGGACGGAGTGGATAAATACATAAATGAGGGTGGCCCCACATAGTTTACTCATTCAACACTGTTTTGTGTAATGTGGTCCACTTGAGATTGGGATATATCTCATTTTTGGTCTCGTACCATAAAGTGATCTAGAAAAATAGATGGACGGCATGGATGAAACACGTACTTTATGGTGGGGCCATGGAGCACTGACTACAGCCATTGGCCAATCCGTTTTCGGACGCAGATTACCTATTGATAGGTTGACTAGCAAGTAGCAAGATTCGCTGCGAAGCGAGCGTCACAAAAAACAGTGGGAAGAGTGATGCTTACAGTTGAAACCTTCATAATGCTCAAGGTGTTTTTTATTTGAAATCCAATCCGTTCACAAGTTAACACAGACATTAAAGAAGGGAAAAACCAAATATCAGCTTGATCAAAAACTTTTGTTGCCTATTTAAGTTTTTAATGGTGGACATCCCTCTTCCCACTTTCTGTGGTGAGGTTCATTGGAGCTTTGGATTTGACTCATGATCTTTACCTAAAATTATATTTTCAAATGAATGGACAACCTAGATACAAAATATACATCATGATCGGCCGATATATCTTGGTGGCATTACTTCAAATGCGGAGTCTGGCTAATCAACCTCTAGGTATCCAATCCGCGTACGCGGACAAGATGTCTTTTATCCAATATGATGTATGCATGGCCCCCACTATGATGTATGTCTTTCATCCATGCTGTCCATCTATGTTTCTAGATCATTTTATAGTATGATATCAAAAATGAGGTATATCCCAATCTCAAGTGGACCACATTACAGGAAAATAGTGTTGAATGAACGTCGGCTATTAAAAACTTTTTGGGGGCCATAAAAGTTTTGGATCAGGCTGATCTTTGTTTTTTTCCATTCATCTGGGGCTATATGACCTAATCAACAGAATGGATGTCAAATAAAAAGTGCATTGGGCCTTATGAGAATTTAGTAGTGGATATCCAATCATTATTGTTTTCCTGTGGTGGTCCATCTGAGATTTATATTCCTCCCGTTTTTTTTTTTTATATTAAGCTCTAAAATAATCTTTAAAAATGGATGAAACACATACATCATGTGTTAAAAGTTGGATTAACAAACATCACTAAGCATGAAATATTTTTGAATGCCACGTTAGGTACAAAAATTCAGCGTTAAATAAATATATATCATTGAAATCTATGAGGGCTCCACTTTGATGTTTATATGCCATCTAAACCGTTTATAGGGTCATTACCACGGGGATGAAGTGAAAATACTGAAAAGGTAGCATGAGAGAAAGCTTTTATGGCCATAAAAATATTTCAACGGTTCTCATTGAATCCCCACTGTTTCATCTCGTGTGACACACTTAAGTTTTCCATCCACCTCAATTTTAGTCGAATAGCCTAAACTGAGATAGCAAAATGGATGAATGGGGTAGACGTCTCACAACCATGACGGTGGGCCCCACCCAACATCCTTGTGCAGGAACTTCCTGCTAAAGGTTTTGGCAGGAAATCTGCGTACGAGCGAAGTTTAAGGTGGACCACCCAAGTAATGATTTACCATTAAAAATTTCTCGTGAGCCACTTCATCTATCCAGGCCTGTGTGACTTAATCCACGGGTTGGACACCAAACAAGCAATACAGTAGGTCTTAGAAAGTTTTAATGGCAAGTGTTTAATGAACATTATTTCCTATTGTGTGGTTGAATTAAGGTTTGGATCTGCTTCATTTGGCACAATGGCCTAAAATGATGTGAAAAAGCTGGTGGACAGCATCGATATACAACACATACATCAAAGTTCAATTAGCACGGTTTACCATCCGGTGGTTCCATTGAGATTTGGATGTGCTTCATTTTTTAGACCATGTCAAAAAATAATTAAAAAAAATCTGATGGATGGCATGAATATACAGCACATACATCTAGGTGGGCCCCACTGTCAGAAAAACACCCACTAAAGTATTATTGGGTAACACCTAATCTGCTCCCGTGGATGTCGTGCACACGTTATGGTAGGGCCCACACAAAGAATGCTGCATTACTCTGTTGGAGTTCCCTTTTAGCTGTTGATTCATGGGCCAATGATCAAAAGTTTCTCTCAAATTTTGAAAGGATCCACCTTCATGCATGTATTTCGTTTGATCAACAGCCTAGATAGCCAAATATGACCCCATATCCAATGACTGTAATAGGGCCGAAAGTTGAGCGGGTACAACCTGACCAACCAGTGATCAACACGACATTGGTTTGGGCATGGGCTGGATACATTGGGTTTGGTCTTGAGCTTGGGTAATATAAACACGCCCAATAAAACTTGGATCAGGCTCAGGTTGAGGTCCCGGTTGCCCGACCTGACCGATCCCAATCAATAATATATATATATATATATATATATATATATATATATATATATATATATATATATATATATATATATATATATATATATATATATACACACACTACGCTCTTATTGTACTGAGTAAACTCAGCCCACCGTGAACTCCATTTTCCCGGCTCATTTAACGGGTTAGACTAAAATTAGAGCATATCCAAAGCTGAAGTCGGCCATATAATAGGAAACAATGGGAATAATGATTTTCACTGTTGAAACATTTTTAAGCCCACGATGATGTTTTATTTGTCATCTAACTTTTTCATAAGATCACAAAAACATGGATGAAGGGAAAACATAAATACAAGCTTGATTCAAAACTTTCGTGGCTCTCAAGAAATTTCAATGGTAGATGTTCAATTCACATTGTTCTCAATGGTGTGGTCCATTTGATATTTTTATATGCTTTATTTTTTTGCTCAAGCCCTAAAATTATCTTTTAAAATGGATGGAAGGAGTGGATAACATATATAAATCTTGGTGGACCCCAACGAGTTTACTCACTATGCATAGCGTACTTAGTTACTCACCATGCAATATGCTTCCTTGGGCTCCACCTTGGCTAGGCCATCTATGGTCCTATTTCTCAGCAAAAAGTGATCCTCACCATTTGCAAAAGGAACTGACTATAAACATTAGTTGTCTTCTCTCCATAGATTGGATGGATAGATCACCATGTAGCAACTCTTTTACTTGTGGCCTATTCATGTTGAATATGTTGTACCATATTTCTGACCATTGTTTGAAAAATCAAATGAAAAGTACATGTGAAAAATATTGTAAGCTAAAGATCTTCAAGAATGTTTGGAATGCTTTCTATATAATTACAACAGGCACGATAATAAAGTATGAAGTAGTTGAGATGAATTTAAAAGGAAATTAAGCAGTGATAGTCATCAAAGATAAGTTAAGAGCAAACCAAGCGATGATAGTTATCGATAAATAGTTAAGAAGAATTCAAAAGCAAACCAAAAGAGCTTTACATCCTCTACTGTTAGCAGATGGAGTCCATCGTAGACTAGGGAGAGATGGGCAATGATGCATTGCCGAGTTTGGAGACGGTGCATTACTAGACCTATGTGTTTGAAGAAGCTATTATGTGGGAAAATGCGACAATACACACACACACACATATAATATTAATATAATTTATTTATATATAAATATTTATAAAATATTTATACTAAGTGAACCCTATGCAAGTTGAATCGATTCGAACCAAGTCAAGTTCGAATCAAGTTCCGAGTCGAGCTCGGTCTAACTAGGACTCGGGCTCGAAATTTTTTTGAGCTAAAAAAATCAGCCCGACTTAGCTTGTAGAATTGAGCTTTTCCGAGTCAAGTTGATCGAGTTAATAGAGCTAATTCGGTTTGTGTACAGCCCTATGTTTAACCATAGCGTAAAAACCCAAAAACTCGGCTCATTTTAGGTGTACAGCTGGATCTTGTTGACTCGAAGACTCAATCCAACTCAATTTTTAATTATTATAAATTGAAAATATGGCAAGTGACTCGGTTCTGACCAGTTTCTCCAAGTCCAGTTGGAGTCACGCCCAACACTGAGTTTCCTAGTGACTTGGCTTGAAATCTCACTGAGTTGAGTTGACTCAGCTGAGTTTCGAGTCGAGTTAGCAGCTTTAAAACTATCGTATTAACTTCTTTTTTCGTTAATAATATAAATAAAAGATTCACTTTGTATTTGACTTAGAAGGCTGTTTTAATGGTAGCTTTGTTTTGAATTTGGTAATTCTTTTGAGATAAGGTACTGAATCTTGATGCATTATGGGTTTGGCCCATGGTTTGGTGATCTGAACCGTTCATATTTGCACTCGGCAGATGGAACATGACCCAGAAAAAAGAAAAAGAAAAAAAAAATAGATTTGATGATTCTATCCATCCAAAATTTTGGCAGTTATTTCAGACCGTTTATGCAGGGAAGATTTGTGGGCCACTGATTCATGGTTTAGAATATCCTTTGCTGATTGCCCATCCGGCATTGGTTGCTTCAGATCAACGGTTTGGGATCCTCGAGCTATAGCCACTACATGTACAAACTGATGCGTAGGATTTCTCACTTAACCTGTCGTGACAAAATAACACGGGACTTACCATGACTAGGCCCCACTATTAAAAAATCACACTGATTGGATGATCATAGCCTTCTATCTTCAATTTTTCTTCCTGAATTTCAACCATTGATCGGTTCCATTTTCCAACCATCCATTTCGATGCCACAAATGACATAACTAGGATTTAATAGATACCGTGATATGGCACCCGGTCCATACAGGGTCCCAATCAATTATCTAGAAGCCACGTGTACGGATGGAATAGGAGTTTTGTGATTATACAATTGAGATGTGAAGTGCATGGAATACATATCATTTTGAAAAGATCGCCATAACCATTCCATCAGTGGCTTGGCAAGATCAATGAGTTTTCGGTGGCTCATGAGAAGTGGGCCTACCTGATGGGCCGTTCATATCTTTAATTTCCATCATCAACATATTTAGAAACGCCATGGCACAAGTATATCTTTCTGTCGTCAAACATACTTGAGGAATGATCAAATACATGGGTCACGTGTTTTAGAAATTGAAGTGATGCAAAGGCATTTTCACATCGGGCTTGAGTGGGTAGCCCGTGAGATGCGGGGACACACTGGAGGTGGGTGACCAATGTGATTTGTGGCCCCACGGGGGAGGTATCGTATTTGAGACTTTTTACCGAGGGTGATTATTGTGCATTTCACACCGGGCTCAAGTGGGGTAGCCTGTGGGATGCGGGACACACTCGGGGTAGGTGGCCCATGCAATTTGGGGCTCACAAAGGGGGTTCAGCCGATGTTCTAACCCATGAGATGTGGAGCCTGGACAATGAGATAAATAGATTAATTGACCATATTCTAACAGTTCGAGCTTTTAGAGCAACTGGTTAATTGTCCTGCATCACGAAGCCATGCAGAGGGTGAGCCTAACCATGAAGATCACCTTAAACAAGTTAGGCTAGTTCACTCACAGGGCTGAGGCCCAATAAGCTTTTTGGGCCACCCATTTTGGGCTGGGCTTAGGCTCCCCAATACAGCTCCCGTCTCTGAAGATTAAGCCATATACGAATCAGTATGGGCTAGGGCTGTGTCTAGAAGCTCACAATCATGGGCCGAACGCAACCCGGCAAAAGCCCGTTTCCATTGATACATGGTGGTGGTTTGCACTTTGCAAGGCGTGGGAAAGAGCCAAATCCCGACCTTTTGAACTTTGAAATTATACATATGGTGCATGTGTGTGCGCGTGTCAACGTGTGCATGAGAAATGGTACTGTGAGACATCCACGCTGTGGATCTGGTATGTCCCTAAAAATCAGCCTTATTCGGAACTCAGGTGGGCCCCACCATTAGAAATCATGACAAAAATATCTAAAAAACACTTGGCGGGGCCCACCAATTGTCCAATTAAGTTTTAGAATGGCCTAAAATTTGGTATGATCCTTCATCCAAGTGGGACACAAACAATGGTTGGGCTGGATGCCTAAACCACATCTCATTGGGCTTTATATATACAATCATGAAGGTTTCAATAGGTGAGCATCCAGTCTAAACCGTTGACAATGGTGTGGCCCACCTAAGTAATTTCTAAGTGCCTAGCTAAGTATCATCTATCACAGCCAGCGTATCAATGTTTCTTTTTTTAGCCGTTCTTTTCCCACAGAAGCGGTCCACTTTATGAGTGGACAGAAGGATCCTAAGCTCAGTCTGTATGGCAAACATTTTTTTTGAGAAAATGACCACTGTAGACAAAGCCTTTTACCCAGCGGTTTCTATGAAAGAATACAAACTTTAGTTACCAATCTAGACTAGCACGTGCGGACAGCGACTCTCTGGACGAAACTGCCCCTCCTTTTTACTGCTGTTGCGGAACGGATTGGCTCCTCCCCCTGACAACGGTCCCGTGGCTGGTGTTCGGTGGTTTGTCGGCCCCACCATGATGTATGTGTTTCATCCATTCCGTTCATCCATTTTTAAAGATCATTTTAGGGGTTCAACATAGAAATAAAAGGGATTTAAATCTTAGGTCGACCACACCACAAGAAAACAATAGTGATTGGATATCCATCATTTAAATCCTCCTAAGGCCCAACGTACTGTTTATATGACATCCAATCTGTTGATTAGGCCATAAAGACCCAGATGAAGCGAAAAAAAAGATCAACTTGATCCAATACTTTTATGGCCCCCAAAATTTTTTTAATAGTCGACATTCATTCAACACTCTTTCCTGTAATGTGGTCCACTTGAGATTGTTATATACTCATTTTTTGGGTATTATCATAAAATGATCTATAAAAATAGATGGACGGCATGGATGAAACACATACATCATGGTGGGTCCCACAGACCACCGAACATCAGCCATTGGCTGGTGGCAGGGGGAGTAGCCAATCGGTTTTCCCTTTTCCTCTCCCTTTGACGGAAAACAGATGCGCTTTTTTCAGGACACATCCCTGCGTTCCATTGCAACGAGAAAAACCGACGCAGGGCCATTTTTCTTATCATTTTTCTTCCTAAATTTCAAACTTTATCATCTCCATATTATCATTCTACACTTGGCATTTTCCATCTTGGCGAGGGTGACGTGGAATCCTCCAAAGTGGTTGCACCTCCAATCTTCGAAAAGGTTTAAATTAATCCCTCACTTGAAAGCACCCGTCCTCAACTTGCATTGAGCGAGGGTACGGTTGCTGGAGGTACAGATATTTTTTTTATAAAAAAAACCATAGTGTGGTTTATAGATATATTCGTTTGTAGTATTGGACAACGTTTAACTAAGTACCTGTGGAAATTTAGCTTGTAATTCAGCAAAGGTGCTTGGTTAAACTTAGCCACTGCACACTTGAATTTGAAGAAGAACTCACGGAAATTGAGACGAGCGGAAGTCGACGACAATTGATCGACTACTCGTCAAATTTTATACGAAGTTCTGTGAATTTCATGTTAGGCTCTTACAAGTTCATTTGTTAGGCTTAGTCAATTTTATGCATTGATCGTTCAAATTAATGTGAAAATCGTTCAATTCCATTTGAAGCTCACTCAATTTCATTTTAGGGCTCACTCAATTTCATGCTAGGCTTGCTCAATTCAATGTTTGCCCTAGATGTGTCATGCTAGGCTCGCTCAATTCAATGTTTGCCCACTTAGTTTCAAGCTAAGCTCACTCAATTCAATGTTTGGCCAGCTCAATTTCATGCTTTAGGCTCGCTTAATTTAATGTTTGCCGAGCTCAATTTCATGCTAAGCTCGCTCAATTCAATGTTTTCCCAAGTCAATTTCATGCTAGGCTCGCTCAATTCAATGTTCACCCAACTCAATTTCATGGTAGGATTGCTCAATTTAATGTTTACCCAGCTCAATCTCACTCTAGGCTCACTCAATTTAATGTTTGCATTAATAAATTTCATGTTTGCCTCGATGAATTTCATTATTGTCTCACTCAATTTCATGTTTGCGTTGCTAAATTTCTAGTTTGCCATGCTCAATTTTCAATTTACCATGCTCAATTTCACTTTCCTCGCTCAATTGTCAGTTGTCTCGCTCAATATATACTTTACCTCGCTCAATTTTCCTCTTCCTTGCTTTGAATTTCTAGTTTGCCTCGTTCAATTTATAGGTTGCGTTGGTAAATTTCCACACTTCCTCGCTCAATTATTTCTTGTGTGCCGCTTTCGATTTGAAGTTCCTCGATCGATTTCATTTTTCCTCGTTCAATTTCTAGTTTGCCTCGCCCAATTTCTAGCCTTGTCTCGCTAAACTTTGGCTTTTCCCTCATTGAATTTCTAGTTTATCTCATTCAATTTCTAGGTTGCGTTGCTGACTTACTAATTTGCCTCGTTCAATTTATAGGTTGCGTCGCTGAATTTTCATGTTTCCCTCGCTTGATTATTTGTTTTCCTTTGTTCAAATTCGAACTTCCCTCGCTCGATTTCATGTTTCCCTTGCTTAATTTCTACTCCGCCTTGTTGAATCAGATGTTTGCCTTAATCATTTTCATGTTTGCTGCGGTTAATTTTACTTGAGGTTTATTCCATTTTATCCGAAGCTCGCTCAAATTATCAAGTGCTTGATATTTAGTATTAATGTATGATATAATGCTTAAATTCCTATTAGTCTAATTCTATATGGATTAACCATGTGTAGAGAAGTTAGCCTTGTATCCCCTTATGGTATATTTGTGATTGCTTGACCTCCAATGAACTTTGGAATTATGGGAGAACAAATAAACTGGTATGATGTGTATTAGATTAAACTAGAATGTTCTTTGAGCTTGACCTCCAATGAACTTTTTAGCAACTGAGGATTTGAATTTTCTCATAATTTTCCTTAGTTGAAATGACATTGTTAAGACACTCAGTAGACAGTAGTGAAATGAGTTTTTGCATTGTAAGCAGTTCCTTACGCATTATATTGTACATTAGATCAAATTTAAGCACCCCCTAAACTTAAAACCCGCACTAGGAATTAAAAATGAAAATTCATTAAGAAATCTCATTAGTTAGAGATGATATTTCGCATAACTTTTGGCAATTGGCACTAAGTAGAAGTGAATTTATAAAGGTTTGAGAAATAAATTTTAGCTCTAAATGGAGCATATTGAGGCTAGGATTTTGTAATTTGAATCGCCAAATACATCTCGTTGATCAGAAACAACATCTCTTATATGTTCCAACAATTAGAAATATTCAATAGTGAAATTTTAGGTGAAATTTCAACCCTAACTCTGCTTGTTGAGACTAGCTTTGAAAATTGATGTAAGTTTAACATATTTTAAACCCAAATCCTCATGTAGAAATGTTAGGTTCGTATATATTTATTTAAAGTGTACTAGGCCATCATAGAATCGTCTTGTTAAAATAGAAGACTATATGGATATTCCATGATAGATAGCGTCGCTGAATTTAACAAGCACCACATGAAATCATTTGTATCTCTGAATCTGTAATCCATGTAAGCTCTTATTGTTTATTTAAAAATTTAACGCATTGCTTACTCTTTATTTCCTTAAGCTCTGTACCATCCTCATCTATTATGGAACGTGAGTACTCAGTCCTCTATTATTTAATCGAGTTTTGTCTTATGGTAAGCTTCCATTGCTTAATGATTCACTAATATAATGTCATTGTATTGGTTTTCAGATAATGTCTACGAGAATCATCTGCTGTTATGGCGGGGAGATTGAATTTGAAAACAAGCGATACTTGTACACTGGTGGGGAAACGAAAACTTTTTCGCTACGTGTCGAGACTACGTATGAGGAGCTTCTGTCTAGAATTTACAGGATTATTAAGAGACAACCAATAGATTGTGATATTAGGATGAAAGTAATGTATCCTTGCACAAATGAATCAATCCCTCCAACCGTAATCGCAGACGACGATGACGTGCGAGAGTTCTTGGCTACACAGTTGGAGCATTCGGATAAATTCATTCCCTTAGTCATCGAGACAATGCAACACATTAATAGGACAACACACATAGACAGTTTTCCTGAGGAGCATGGCGTGGAATTTGAATACAAGGCATCTCCATTACAAGTGGTAGTGAGCAACGATCAACTGCCCGAGCCGCCTCAAACATCAAACTTTGTGAGTAGCCAAGTCAGCTGGGCACGTGACCTTAACCTCACTTATGAGTACATGCCACCGCCTTTAGCAATAATAGCAGATCTGCCATCATCATCCACCACCCAAGCTGTACGTGTAAGCAACATTCCGCTTCCAGACCTTGCTGAAAGTGGAAACTTCATCACTCGTCAAGTTCCCGTGCCATTTGATGATGTTTATTCACCAATGCAAAGACTGCTGGAATATATAGATTCGTTGCTTGAACCGATCGATATAGCTGTTGATCAAACATTTAAGGACAAGAGTCGATGTCAGTATGTTCTAAGCCAATTTGCAATTCGCAATAAATTTCAGTATAAGGTACTATACTCAAGTTCTAGCAGATTTAGCGTGGTGTGCTTAGAAGATAAATGCGACTGGAGGGTTTGCGCAACTCAGGTGAATGATACCGGGATATTCAAGATACGGAGGTATACGTCGGAACACACGTGCGGCATGTCGTGGATGAAGAGTGATCACCAACAAGCAAGCAGTAAGTTAGCGTGTGATTTGGTTGTTAGCGCATTGAGCAATGGCTAGGTTTGAGGCCACGTGATATTATCTTCGCTATGCAAGAGAAATATAATATTGTTATCGCTATAGGAAGGCATGGAAAGCGAGGGAGCTTGCAATTAATCGTGTGATGGGGTCTTACGAAGACTCTTACAATCAACTCCCCATGTATTTGCATGAGTTGAGGATGGTCAATCCAGGGACGGTGGATCATTGTGCTTGTTAACCAAGAGACTTTGAGGTTTGAGAGGTGTTTTGTAGCGCTCGGACAATGCGTTCGAAGTTTTCAGAATTCTATGCGGAGGGTATTAGCCATTGACGGGACACACTTAAAGGGTAAATACAAGGGTGTTCTATTCATCGCCATGGCCTTAGATGGGGACAATCATATATTTCCAATTGCGTTTGGTATCGGAGAATCGGAGAACAGCATGAGTTGGAATTAGTTCCTTACCTACCTTAACGATGCGTTAGGGTATCTGGAGGGTCTTATGATTATTTTCGATTGACATAAAGGTTTTCTGAAAGAGGTTCCCCAAGTATTCCCACATGCAATTCATGGGTACTGTGCGTACCATATTTATAGAAACTTGGTGGACACCTTTAAAGACAAGTCGCTGGAGATATACTATTGGCGGGCAGTTAAGACTTGCAAGAGGGCTGAATTTGAAAAATTAATGCATGATATTGAAATGGCCAACCCCCCAGTACATGCATGGCTGACAGAAATCGGCTATGAAAGGTGGGCATCTTCGCACTTTCCAGGTAAAAGATTCAACTTGGTCACCACGAACATATCTGAGTGTGTTAACGCCCTCTTCAAGGAAGCATGGGAATATCCTGTTACTAAATTGATAGAGGCCGTAAGATGTAAGATATAGGAATTGTTTTACAAGAGAAGAGAATCTGCAGCCTCATTTGTAGGTCCGTTGATACCATGGGCGGAGCAACAGTTAAAGGATCTTATACAGAAGGCGCGAGATGTTCGCTGTCATCCGATTTCTCAAGATGAGTACTATGTCGTGGGAGATTATAATGATACAGTCAAGCTCAACTCGCTTTCATGTACATGTCGTGAGTTTGACATGAAGGGTTACCCTTGTATGCATGTCCTGTCCGCTTGTATAAACTACAATCTTCCTCATTACTCGTATTACTCCCCATTCTACACAGCGCAAAATTACTTGAGCACATATAACGAATCAAGTACCCAATACGTGACATGAGCGAATGGGAGATTACGAAGGCTTCAAGGAGTATTGTGCAAAAATTAAACCCCAGACGAAGAGGCCATCTGGAAGACCAAAGAAGTTAAGAATTCCCTCGCGTGGAGAAGAATCGAAAACATCAAAGTGCGGTCAAGTGCAAACAAACCGGGCATAATCGCCGGACGTGCAAGTTTCCTATACCTGATGTATAGCATACTTTGTAATTTATTTAGTGTTTTGTATGATATATGTTGTAATATATTTCCTCTCATGCAATAATCTTTTGGTTGTCTTGCTCAATTTCCAAGTTGTCTCTCAAATTTTCAGTTTGTTGTACTGAATTTCTTATGCTACCTCACGTAATTTCTACTTTGTCTCGCTCAATTCCTCGGTTCCCTCGCTCAATTTATAGGTTGCCTCGCTCTATTCCTAGGTTTCCTCGTTGAATTTTTTACGTTCCCTCACATAATTCCTAAGTTTCCTCCCTCATTTTCTAGGTTCCTCGCTTAATTTCTAGGTTCCTCGCTCAATTTATAGGTTGCCTTGCTTCAATTCTTCGGTTCCTCACTCAATTCCCAGTGTTCCTCGCTGAATTTCTAGGTTCCTTTGCTCAATTCCTCGGTTTCCTCGCTCAATTACTAGGTTTACTCGCTCGATTTCTAGGTTGCCTCTCTTTATTTCTAGGTTCCCTCGATCAACATGTTCCTCAACAACTACATGTAGTGCTGCATCCAACAATATTGGCACTGATATGATGGTCTGAGTCGTCGACACAAGCATAAGGAGCGTGTTCACAATGAAGTGTGTAAAACCATGTTCCAGCAGCACCTGAGCATAAAACTCAGGTTGGAGAATTACACGATGATACAAAGATCACAATGGAACAAAGGAAATTAAGAGTAATGTTTTAAAAAATAGATAAAGAACAGAAAGGAAAAGAAACACACATGAAAAGGTACATTTGGTTAAGAAAGTCAACTAAGTGAAGCCCACATATCGGAAAATGGCAAAAGAACATTCCAATAAACTATGTGACAACCGGGGAAAAGTTTCAAAAGATTAAGGCATGATCAGTTTGAGTTATGCATGAGAACCATTACGCTCATACTATAGTATGATCATTTTTCTCATAAAACAAGCACAATTAACAAATAACATTCATATTTTGTCAAATTTCTATGACCAGCTACCTGCCTAAAATTGACCTTCTTTTGTCAAATTTATTTACAAAAATTAAAACTAAAATGGAATGAACATAAGGTAAATATTTTCAGTGGCTAACAGTTCTAGCTACTTGCATAATTTTACATATACCATTCTGCAAGATAAGATAGAGCATCAAAACTGGTAGAATACTATGTAAACCTTTTCATGTTTATATCCAAATTCGTTGAGATATGTAGCAGTGGCAATGCATTCACATAAACAGAGGAAATTTGAATAATTACCATTGAATAGTTGGAAGATAAAAATACATTCAAGATATACTCCATTTATCATGAATTTTTACTTTTATTTTTAAAAAGGACTTGATGGGCTACATGCCATGGCTTTTTACAGCTGAATTGTAATTGTTAGAGAAAAGCCAGATTTTATTATTCAAACTAGATTCTTGCAATTGCAACCAGGTATTTCATCACATCATGGATGGACTATGGATGGAAAACATCTTCTCTTTTCTCTAGAACCACCGGATTTAGGCTAATTCATCAAAGCTCCTGGTTTTCTTCTTGGAGAAACTTCCGCAATTACAAGAAACATGGCATCCATTATCCAGAAATGCAGTCCAAGCATTAGCGGAACAAACAACATCAACAAACCATTTTAGTTTTCAATATACCAGTCCCCTTTTTTCCGTCACTTCACGAAATCATCAATGAAGTCAAATACAACTACTGATCTACCAAATCTTTTGTAATTTGATGTGCTCCCACAAAATATCTCCCTTTCGGATACACAATAATAACACCCTCAAATCCCATAATTCTCCCGATGAGCGTAAACACACGACACACATAAGCTCTATTGATTAGTCACTTGGATGCACAACGCACATGTTGGCATTGAGCGTAAAACACATGACACACATAAGCATCGCCCTCCGTGCAATTGAAAGGCCTGTTCAACCGCCTCCATCCATTCGAAAGAATTCTTTTAAGAAGAGAGATGAGTCATGATGCAATCTTGCCAAAGTCTTTTATGAACTTTCTATAGTATTCGGTGAGGCCCAAAAAGCCTCACAGGGGCCTTTGGAGTAGTGGGGCAAGGCAAATGGAGCATGCAAGCAACTTTATCACGGTCAACAACTATTCCCTTTTGTGATATTATGCGGCCCAAATATTCGACTTCCTCCTTCCCAAACCTCGCATTCGTTATCTTGGCATAAAGTTGGTGATTACGTAGGATCTCCAAATCAGTCCCAAGATAGGCTAAATGATCTCCCAAGTTCATTGTATATTAATATATCATTAGAAGAAAAAAAAGACCAAATAAACTTGTGGAGATATGGTCTAAAGACTCGTTCATTAGACTTTGAAATGTAGATGGGGCATTTGTAAGCCCGAAGGGCATAACAAGGAACTCATAATGCCCCTCATGGGTTCGAAAGGCAGTTTTGGAAATGAACTCGGATCTGGTGGTATCATAACCAAAGGTCCAACTTGGTAAGGTATGTAGCCCCATATAGCTCATTAATAACAGAAATCGAAAACTTATCTTTGATGGTTTCCTTGTTGAGAGCGTAGTAATCCACACAAAGACACCAATTGCCTGGATAGGGGATGAGTAAGGGTTGGAGCTCGGTCAGATGATCCTCGAATCAAGCATTTCATGAACTATCTTCTCAATTTCTTTTTTGTGGTAGTGTGGGTACTGATACAGTCTCACACTAACATGTTGGCTTCCCTTAGGTAAGGGAATCCGATGGTCCTATGGGCGTGGTGGCAACAACCCACATGGTTCCACGAACACATCTTTTAAGTTATCGAGCACATACTTCAGTTGATCGTTTGAGGCAGGTGATTCTGGTTGGTCGGTCAAATTGTTGATGTGCAACATTGCCCCCTCACCCTGCTTCCAAATCAACTTCACGATGCTTTTACACACAACCACCTCGGTCCCACTTCGCAAGTATCCCTTGAGCTCGTGCTCCCTTCCTTTTATGGAAAATTGCATAAGCATCTTTGAACCCAATTGCTACTATAAGTGACTTAGGATTGAACATCTAAATGTCCAACTTGACTTCATCCTTAAGTCCACAAACAAAGCAACTCACTAGGAAGGACTCACTCAAGCCTTAAGTGTGGTCAACCAACCTTTCGAACTAAGCTTGATAATCCCACAATGATTTGGTCAGTTGTAGCTTGGTTAGAGCTCTGACATAATCCTCGAACTTGGTGGGTTTAAACCTTGCATTCAACGCCTTAACAAATTCATCCCAAGACATGGGGCCTTGGGCCTTCTCCAACCATCAAAACTACTGGAGCACTTCCCCTTCCATGTGGAAGGATGCAATGCCCTGTAAATCCAACTAAATGGGTCTTCCCCACTATAGCGAGGAAAATTCAATTTTAGCAACATTATTTAAATGATCCTAGTTGAACGAGATTGTGAGCAATCCCCTCTGACTTTGGCTCGTGAAATCTGAACATAGGAACCAATGTTGTTAAATGGCATAAGCGATCCTGTGCAATCGGGTGGCGGATCGCACATTTTTTTTTTTTTTGAAAAAAATTAAAATGAAATTAAAAAAATCAAGAAAATTGGAAAGTATGCGATCGCATATGCCATTATGTGATCGTATCATCGCATATGTGATATGCGATCGATCGCATACCATCCATATGGCATATGCAATCATCGCATATGCCATATGGATGCCAATATGTGATTATGCAATCACTTTTGACAACATTGATAGGAACGCCCTTCAGGCCTCTTACTCCTATCTTTCTAGAGTTGCAAGATGATAGTAGTTGATATCTATGGCCGTCAACTTCCGTAGAATGTCAACTAGCAATAACTCTTGTTTGCTTGATGATTCCTATAGAGGCCCAATCTCAGCCTTATGCTCATCAACTCAAGGGTCAGCCATTGCCGAAGGTGGCTCTAATACCACTTTAGTATGACCTTTCTTCCTTTTTAGGTGGAATTGTGAAAAATAAAGAAAAAAACACAAGTTGGTTTAATTGAAGGAGAATCGGCCTCCAATAATTTCATAGAAGGGATCAAAGGGATTCAGTTATTTTTCTTCACTGCTCAATCATAAATAAATAACTCAACCACACAACAACTTAGTTACATGATATGTGACCCACACCTACAAAACTACCTAGACATGAATGACTCTTTACATGACATCCCTCCCATACCTACGTAACTAAGGGGTCATTTGCACCATGGATTTTTTTTTTTTAAATTTTGTGTTGCTGGGGGGGGGGAATTTCAAATCCCCTAGTATGTTAGGCACCATAAAGTAGTTGGGGGTTTCAAATCCTGGGGGATTTCAAATCCCCTAGTATGTTAGGCACCATAAAGTAGTTGGGGGTTTCAAATCCTCTCAAAGAGGGGGTTTGAAAGCTTGGATTACATCTAAAATCCTGCCAAGAGTTGCACTTGCATGTATCACTAGGCTATTAATCTATTGGGCACATGGCCCATTGATGATATCCCAAAACAATCATATTATCAATTGCATCACTATAATTAGTTTAATACGATGATTTGCGTCGTCCAAACATTGTCCATGTAAATCAACGGTTAAAAAACGTCAGTTAGTGACTCGGATGTGATCTTGTGTTTGTGGCCCATCCGAGACTTGGAATTTCATCATTTTCGGCAAAGTATATATTTCAACAGCTTATTACAACCATTGTGTCAAACATTACTTACGTACACCAATTAGAGATATTAAAGTTGATTTAGTAATTAAATTCAAACCCCAGAAATATACTATGCATAGCTACTTTTGGATTACAAGGATTCTCAATCCAAATGCCAAACACAATAAGAGGATTTCAAATCCAGGGGTTTCGTAAGGCATCAACAAAAAGAGAACCAAATGTATTATTTCGTAAGGCATCAACAACAAAAGAATTCTAAGGCTACTCAACAACTATTCAGAAAATAGACAAAATCAACATAAAAAAATAAAATAAAGTAAATCAAGTGAGAAGTGTGAATGCATAATGGTTCCGTTCCACCAACAAGTATAGAAACAAGATGTCTTGCCAGCAAAAGAATAGTGAATTGTACCATACAAATACAAAAGAAGAAAAAAGATGAATTAGAAACTTGGATATAAAATTAAAGAAAAATACAAGTTTTGCTAGCTTTTCTCAATATAAAACAGCTTCTAATATTACCATCATGTGTGGGTAGGAAACCAATCCAATAAGATGAGCTATAATGGTATCTACATTCTCTAAAATAGCCTCTTACCCTGTTTGTACATGTGGACAACAGAAACTTCATATGAAACTTTGCATAACAAAACATGGAATCTGATATCGCCTGGACTCGACAAAAGATGGAATAAGAATCTTCTCAAAAAATCAAAACCAAACATCTCACCTTTTCCCTATACATGTTCCTCAACCTCCCAGCCTGTTCACTCCCCAAGTATAGGGTTGTGATGTAGTAATAAACTCGGTAAGATCGAGGTCGAATCCCACGAGGACTGGTTGTCACAACTCAAATCTAAGACTCTCCTTAACTAATCCAACAAATAATGGTATGAACTACTAAGCACAATTCTAAAAAAAAATAAAACAATTAAGAACAGGGAAGAAAATTCAATCAGAGAGAGAGCACTAGGACTTTTGAATCCACCCCTAATTATCCTAACCCTTGTTTTGTCTGTTGATTCACCTTGATCTAGATTGATACCACTTAAATAGAGAAAGCACAATCTGTGTCCTAAATCGGGCATACAGACTGTCTAATTCCTTTAAGCAATGCCATGAATAACAAATTCCATGTCCTTGGTCGGGCACATGGAATGTACATTCATTAAAGCATCCTGTTTCTTCCTCTATAGAAACCCGTTCTTGATCGACACAAGCACTGTAATAAGCATCCAACAACATCCATCTATATACTTTGATCAAGTTCATAGATGGAGAAGTATGGAATTTAAACCCATAAAGCCCACTTAGAGAAAAAAATAAATTAATTAAAATTCAAAGTAAATCAACTAATACAAGAGCTGATCAAATTAGGGCTTCATCTCACCCTAGCTGAGAGATTAGTTACCCATAAAATCTATAAAAAGATATTAAATAAAATTCATAAATAAACACCAAACCGAACAATCTCTCTCTCTTCTTCCTTCTCTTTCTTCTCTTTCTCCTCTCCTGGCTCTGATCTCAAATTCCCGGATCTCAATGCCTTCCCACGTCCAAAACTTCCCTTTTATAGCTGCACGGATGGTGGAATCGGTGGTGGCGTAGTCGTGACGGACTCAAGTGTAGTTTTTCGCAACCGTGATCGGTGGGCCCCACAGAGGTGTTTTCTGAAAATCCACCCCATCCATTGGATTCGGACGAAATTTCACCAATAATGGGTGGTTTTGAAGGTCCATTGGCGGCCCACGAAGAAGAATCTCGAAAAGATCGGTTTGAACGTCGTCGAAACGTTTGTTTGTGGCCTCTCAGTGCACACACGTGTGTACGCATGGGAGTAGAATATCAGCATGGGTTTGTAGTGTTCGCGGCCCTCTACAAGATGGACGGCTCGGATTGGCCATACAAGTGACAGGTGGGGCCCACGGGCTTAGAAAAAACGGAAAACGGCCGGCCGTGCGTTACGCGTGACGCGAACGACGCGGATCTCCTTCCGCTGCGAAGATGGTGGGGTCCACTGTGATGTTATGTTGAGAAATCCACTCCGTCCATTAGATGGAGGACGAAAATCCGGTCGGGGGTACACATTTTTGGTTGATTTAGGTGTGGTCCACCAGAGATTTGAACTTACTGTCCATCGCATGTTTGAACGGTTAGATTTCCATACTCGCTCTCATTTGAGATTCGGCCACCTAGGCGAGGGTTATTGCTACCCCAGGAGGTTGATGGACGGTCCGGATCCCTCATTTGGGCGATGTGTGGGCCCCACAACCGACGACCGGCGGTCGTTCTCGCTGGCGCTGGAGAAGGAGCTCGGGTCAGCGTCCTGTTTGACCGAGGCAACGTGCGGTGCACGGGCGGCGCTTGTGTACTCGGTGTACACACGTCATACACAGGGTCCACCGTGATGTTTACGAGAAATCTGCACCGTCCATCCTTTCCTTCATATAATACCAACCGCCAAAACCAAGTTTGAGGCAGTTCCAAATATCAGGTGGGCCCCAAAGTGAAGATTAATGGGCTGATCTGTCCATTGGACCACTTGCCAAGATCTGCAAGGGCTGAAATTTAATATGTACGGTTAATTTATGGCCCCCATCACATGTATGAAGTTTTGAGTTGATCGGATGGCGGAAAATACGTGATCTTGCATTCTGGACCCTTTTCGGGTCCCTTTGGCGTGCTTTCCTCCGATCCCAGGCGTGTAAAATCGTCACCATTGATTCTTTGGAGTTCATCCCGTGCTCTGGTGAATTTGGAGCGCTAAATTCATGTTTTTAACATCAATTTCTAATTCACACTCCTGATTTCATCCTGTAATAAAAACACGAGTAATATACTCCATTAATCCTTATCATGTACGTAAAATTAGGCAATTGCTGGGGTCTAATATGCAACATTTGACACTCATCACAACCCCCAACCAGCATTTTGCTAGTCCCGAGCAAAACATGCGAAAAATAATTTCAGTAATAAAAGACAATTCCTGTAAACTCAAGTGACTTGTGAACAGATAGCTGAGATCTGAAAATTCTAAGATTCATGATCGGTGTGTAGAGTTTTTCTCTTGGAATCAAGCTTACAGTAAACTTCATAATCAAGTTTAAAATGTTAATCCCTTAATTTGAACAATTCCAAACATTGAGTTCCATGAATGTAATGTATAATCTCGACTTACAATCAGTAAGAGATCCAATTGTCAATTTCATGATATCATTAGTAATTCGTGATAATCAAAACTTGAAACCAACACTCGTCTCACAGATTAACTTTTCATGTTACCATCTTTTGATTTTCTTTACGAGCAGTAACGCAACTGAGGGGAATCAAATTTTCACCTATAGGGAGCAAACCTATGGCGAAAACTTGTCGCTTAACTTTTTTTTTTTTTTTCATATGTCAACTATGGAGAATCAAATCCACACCCATAGGGAGCAAACCTATGATGAAGATTTAGCCTTTTAATTCTTCTTTTTACTAAGTTAATCATTCAGTTATCGAACCAACACTTAATGTGTAAGCGAGATGTGATATGTGGAATCATGGCTCAATCAATGTTTACAATTTCTAATCATGGATTAACAAGTCAAAATTGACTGTGAAATCAAGCAGATGGCCGAATCCAAGAGTCATAAATTACCCATCACGTATCTTATAATGTTAAAATCACAACTATCCTTCGAAATCACTTTGAATTCAATAGAAATTCCAGGAAAAATTTTAAAATTTTCACAAATTTTGCTCAAGACCAAGAAAATACTGATTAGGTAACCTAATCTCCCACCCCCAACCTAAAATCTACATTGTCCTCAATGTAAAAGAAATAAGCATGCAATGCACATGGGACAATGAGAATAAAAGATAAGTAGGGAAAGATAGTACCTGGATGGAGAATCAAGAAGCTTTCTCAAAAAAATTGCAACGTAAAAGCGAGTTAGCACAAGAGAGAGATCAACAGAAGTAAAAATAACAAAAAGAAAAATCAAAGAAGATCCTACCTATACCACTTTCGCAGGTACTCTCGATTGCATTTAGCGCATGCAACAAGCCTTTAAACCCCTAGGTTACCCCTAGTGGACGAGTTGTAGTCTCGTGAGGGTTTGCAGTAATGTTACCCACAAACATTGAACTAACTAACTAGAAAAATGAAAAGGAATGAAATAAAATAAAAGGCTGGGTTGCCTCCCAGGAGCGCTAAGTTTAACGTCTAACCTAAAATAGCATAAAGGAAACTACCCTAGTCCTAAGAAAGCAGGGAAAAACTACTCAGTCATGCTGCAAGGTTTCTCTTCCGGCCAGTATCTTGATAAGTTTCTCAGTAGATTTCTCAACAAGATCATCCAAAAGCCATTTTTGCAATAGGCTTGGACGCCCTGGAGCTTGACCTTCCAAAGAAACTCATGTACCTCGTCAAAAATTTTTCGTTGATTCGCCTGAGGTATCCAGAGTATATATGATTCACCGCTGACGAGAAGAAGTTTTGAAGTTAGTATCCCATGGTGAATCGGAGACTACACATAGATGAAAGTCAGAAAAATTCTCAGAAAGTGACGTAGTCTCAACACATTCCGAAGTAGCAGACTTCGGTTCAATTTTTAGCTCCTCCTCCCTTAATAGTAAATATTCAGGATTTGTGGAAGGCGGGGCTTCAGAGTATGGGTTCTCTCGGTCAGTGATGACTACCGAGATATTGTTTTGCAAGGCATTCACTATGTCTCTTATCATGGGATCGTTTGAATCGCAAAGTGTGCCAAGCAATCATCCAAAGCGGTGGGACATTCAGCTGAGAGTGACTCATTTTCCACATTAGAGCTCGTGATGATCTGCCCAAGGAATCCTTCGTTTTTTAAGGTAAACGGAGGTGTGCTCTCTTGCTCCAGCCCTGCACAAACAGATTGAAGATCAGCATACGAAGCATTGATGTATGGACTCTGTTCATCGATACTAATCAGAAGAGGCGATGAATCGTCATTAATTAACATTCGGATGGTGGCCTCAACTGGGTGATTTCAAATTCAAGAGTCATATCGAGTAGCTCGTCCATCTCCCGAATCATATCATCATGTAATTCAGAGGAGTGGTCCAAATACGTTTCACAAGAGTTAGAAGAGTCGGTTGTAAGGGGCCCGTCCTCTACCTTTAAATCAGACATGTTAGGTGAGGGGAGTGGCTCCTTATGACCAACCACTTCCTGTACATCTTGATCATTGATTTGGACCAAACTTAAGATTGATTCCAAGGGAATTGGGGCTGAACATCCATGATCATCATCCCAATACGCATCATTGTCTAATTCTGTGTAGTGCGCACTTGGGATGGGATCGCTTTCCTCACATTCTAAATTTGGTTGAGGTTCGAATAAACTAACCTCTACCTCATCATTGAGATCCTGTGTGTCATGTAAGGAAAGTGTGTCATCATCACTGTATTTGAAAGACACCCAAGTATCTCCATCATTCTTTTGAACAGTCATTGAGATCGACTCATCGGGGAATTGAACCGTGTGCTCATTAATGGAATCCAACTCCTCATTCCAAATTCCAGATTTCATCAAAAGCAAGTGAGGATCACTTTCCTCGCATTGTATTTCTGGATTGGATTGTAGTTGGGATGAGCGAGCTTCCTCTATCCTTTCAATGCGCGAATTGAGTGCTTCTAATGATTTCATCAATTTCGCAACATGCTGGTTTACTTGTTCTGGATCAAAACATGAATCCTCTTGGATCGTTTCTGGTTGGAGCTCAAAGGTATGGGATCCAAGAGAATAATTATTACAATATGTTGTTGGTTCATATTCCCAGTTTTGATGGTTCCACTGGTTATAGTCATACTGATCATACATGGGAGAATATGATGGTTGATAATAGTCCTCATTCCCATAATTATGATCGTATACGGCCTTACTAACCTATGGAACATAACGTTCTAGTCGGTTCTCAATGTCTGTTCTCGATGGAGGAAAATCTTGAGGTATACGTTGGATTCCACAACCTTCAGGCATTTCCCAATAAAACCTATCCAACTCAGCATATGCATCTACCCACGATTCCATGGTAGAACCTTCACTCAGAGTCTAATCCTAGAATAAATCAAAATCCTACAGCAATACATAAAGTAAAGGAGAAGTTAGAAAGATGTTACCAGAGTAGAAGTTCCTATGTTAAAAACCTGCAAAACAAAACAAAACAAGTTAGTTTTTAAGAATAGTAAGTCTAAGGTTAGAAAAAAAATAAAACCCTAATTCTAAAAATAAATAAATAAAAATAAAGAAATTAGGAAGATATTACCAAATTAGAAGTTTCTATCTCAGAATCCTACACAACAAGAAATAGGTTAGTTTCTAAAAATAAAATAAAAACTTTAACCTAAAGTTAGTAAAATCCTAAGACTATGAATTATGATAAGAGAGAATCCTAAATTCAATTTGAAACGAATCAATCCCCGGCAACGGCGCCAAAAACTTGTTCACTCCCCAAGTATAGGGTTGTGATGTAGTAATAAACTCGGTAAGATCGAGGTCGAATCCCACGAGGACTGGTTGTCACAACTCAAATCTAAGACTCTCCTTAACTAATCCAACAAATAATGGTATGAACTACTAAGCACAATTCTAAAAAAAAATAAAACAATTAAGAACAGGAAGAAAATTCAATCGAGAGAGCACTAGGACTTTTGAATCCACCCCTAATTATCCTAACCCTTGTTTTGTCTGTTGATTCACCTTGATCTAGATTGATACCACTTAAATAGAGAAAGCACAATGTGTCCTAAATCGGGCATACAGACTGCCTAATTCCTTTAAGCAATGCCATGAATAACAAATTCCATGTCCTTGGTCGGGCACATGGAATGTACATTCATTAAAGTATCCTGTTTCTTCCTCTATAGGAAACCTGTTCTTGATCGAACACAAGCACTGTAATAAGCATCCAACAACATCCATCTATATACTTTGATCAAGTTCATAGATGGAGAAGTATGGAATTTAAACCCATAAAGCCCACTTAGAGAAAAAAAATAAATTAATTAAAATTCAAAGTAAATCAACTAATACAAGAGTGATCAAATTAGGGCTTCATCTCACTTTCCTAGTGAGAGATTAGTTACCCATAAAATCCATAAAAAGATATTAAATAAAATTCATAAAATAAACACCAAACCGAACAATCTCTCTCTCTTTCTTCCTTCTCTTTCTTCTCTTTCTCCTCTCCTGGCTCTGGATCTCAAATTCCCTGGATCTCAATGCCTTCCCACGTCCAAAACTTCCTTTTATAGGCTGCTGGATGGTGGAATCGGTGGCAGAGTCGTAGACGGACTCGAAGTGTAGTTTTTCGCAACCGTGATCGGTGGGCCCCACAGAGGTGTTTTCTGAAAAATCCACCCCGTCCATTGGATTCAGAATGAAATTTCAGTCAAGAATGGGTGGTTTTGAAGGTCCATTGGCGCGGCCCATAGAAGAAATCTCGAAAAGATCAGTTTTGAACGTCGCCGAGCAGCCTGTTTGTGGCCTCTGTATCACACACGTGTGTACGCATGGGAGTAGAATATCAGCATGGGTTTGTAGTGTTCGCGGCCCTCTACAAGATGGACGGCTCGGATTGGCCGTACAAGTGACAGGTGGGGCCCACAGTCTTCCGAAAAAACGGCCAGCGGCCGTGCGTTACGCGGGTGAACGACGCGGATCTCCTTCCGCTGCGAAGATGGTGGGGTCCACTGTGATGTTATGTTGAGAAATCCACTCCGTCCATTGGATGGAGGACGAAAATCCGGTCGGGGGTACACATTTTTGGTTGATTTAGGTGTGGTCCACCAGAGATTTGAACTTACCGTCCATCGCATGTTTGAACGGTTAGATTTCCATACTCGCTCTCATTTGAGATTCGGCCACCTAGCCGAGGGTTATTGCTACCCCAAGAGGTTGATGGACGGTCCGGATCCCTCATTTGGGCGATGTGTGGGCCCCACAACCGACGACCGGCGTCGTTCTCGCTGGCGCTGGAGAAGGAGCTCGGGTCAGCGTCCTGTTTGACCGAGGCAACGTGCGGTGCACGGGCGGCACTTGTGTACTCGGTGTACACACGTCATACACAGGGTCCACCGTGATGTTTACGAGAAATCTGCGCCGTCCATCCTTTCCTTCATATAATACCAACCGCCAAAACCAAGTTTGAGGCAGTTCCAAATATCAGGTGGGCCCCAAAGTGAAGATTAATGGGCTGATCTGTCCATTGGACCACTTGCCAAGATCTGCAAGGGCTGAAATTTAATATGTACGGTTAATTTATGGCCCCCATCACATGTATGAAGTTTTGAGTTGATCGGATGGCGGAAAATACGTGATCTTGCATTCTGGACCCTTTTCGGGTCCCTTTGGCGTGCTTTCCTCCGATCCCAGGCGTGTAAAATCGTCACCATTGATTCTTTGGAGTTCATCCCGTGCTCTGGTGAATTTGGAGCGCTAAATTCATGTTTTTAACATCAATTTCTAATTCACACTCCTGATTTCATCCTGTAATAAAAACACGAGTAATATACTCCATTAATCCTTATCATGTACGTAAAATTAGGCAATTGCTGGGGTCTAATATGCAACATTTGACACTCATCACAGCCTCCTCAATAACACTCTTAGTTCACACCACAACATAATGTGGCGCCAGTCTCAGCCCATTGAATCTCTTCAGCGCTCCATACAATTGGTAAAACAATAGAGATCTCAACAGCCTTGGTTATCTTTCACATATGCATTTCAAATAGAGAAATTTGTGAGTATACGACCCATTTATGGCCCATTTGCGAGAATAAGCCCACCTCGTTTTTCCTTATGAGAATACGCCCCAGCTGTACGGACGCCTTTCCAAAGCAAATAACTTTAGAATACGAGTCACGATAGGCAGTTTTACAGTTTTCAGGTAGCTTTCCACTTGCAACTCTACAAGTACATTGTAATTTGATCTCAAGTGAAGCAGCAAAGGTGATTTGTCTTGAATTTTCTTCTTTAAATCTTCAGTAATAGCCTTGGGAATGGCAAAATCATTCAAGCCAACATTCTATCCTTCTAAAAAGGGAATCTGCATCAGCACGGCTGTAACATGTTAAAGAACCTAACACCCTCTTCTGTTCCCTTCTTGTCAAGAACAGAAGTAACAATCTCTATTGAAATCAATCCTCACCATTTCACATTTACTGATCAAATGCCTCTCCCCAAAACAGTACACAGAGCACCTATATGGTGAGCCTTAACTAGTGCATGGTGCATGGTTCTGGTAAAACTGGTGAAACCCACATAGCTAATTGTGGCTGCGGTCGCTTTGTTCAAGAAAAAAGTCCTAAACATAAGTTTTAGTGACAATAAAGAATCATGCACCAGTTGTAAATTCAAACTACCACCATGAGAACTACGGATTTGCTTTTCAACACTAAACAGCTCCAAAACTTCTGACCACGCTGCAAGAGACCCGATAAAGTATATGAACACGATCCCCATCAAAATACGCCTATTTATGATTTGACCAACTTTCAAATATGTATGACCTTTTGAACCTTCCCTAATTGCATAAGTGGCTGAACCATCTCTGTATTTTAGGAAAGAAAAAGAAAGCTTATATTCTAAAATGTTGGAAGCTACCATCATGGGCAAGGCTCCAAATGTGTGTCGAGTAGTGTGCCATTACGAGGCAGTTTCCAAATGTGCGGAAGTGACCGTGGAGTGAAGATGCGGGACCGAGAAATGCGTGATATTCTGTTTATGCATTTCGCGGTCCCGCGTCTTCACTTCACTTGGCCGCTCAGCCATGCATTCAGATCAATCGCTTCATGGAACCCCATTTACCATGCATATCATGACGATTCCCGCCTATTCCGTGTTGATTCACGGTGATTTCGACGCATTTCGCGGTCCCACGTCTTCCGCTTCTGCTACCTCAAAATCATATATGACATGTCTCGGGGGTCAGAATATCTTGGTGCAAAACGGACCATCAATTGATGCGATAATGTTGTTCTTATCATAGTCCATAGCCAAGAAGACACAAATGGCATAAGAGGAGAAGACCAGTAATACACAGATTATTTACATAAACTGGATGGGAAAGAGATTGCTCACAACAACAATTATCTTTGGAAGAATCACACAAAAGGAAATCGTGACGCGGCCAATATATCCACACCAAGTCGGTGAAGATCCATAGCAGAGTTTAACCGATAAATGGACTCGTGTTCAAATGGTATGGAAGTATATAGCACCCTTAAGGTTAGCATAAATAAAGACTAGGGAGTTTAGTTTTTAAGAATCGCTCAAAGCTCAGCCTAAACTTAACGTGGTTCGGCTCAGCTCAAGTTATGTGTGTGTGTGTGTATGTGTCTGAAAAGTAAATAGAAAATGCTCAGCTTGAAAGCTTGAGCTCAAACTCGGCATTAAAGGGAAATCACCGCGAAATGACCGTGAAGTGAAGGGAAATGATACTTGCTGAAGTGTGCAACATTCGCAGTAAGACAAATAAAACTTCTTAAAAAAAGGTGAAAGAGCGTGACAAGAGTGCAGGATCTCATCCATGCTCTGGTCGAGTCCTTTCAGCGCATCTTATCAAGTTTGAATGTGGCCAACAAGGCTGTAGAGTCGCTTCGATCTTTCACGTATTTGTCGATGCCTTTGGTATTCAATGGGGAAGTCGAAAGCAACAGGATTTAAAGTGATTTTCCAAAGGATTTTGAAATAAATATACTGCATTCTCCTTGCAATGCATTTTCTCGCAGAAGCACTCATTCAAACATAGAATAACTCTACGATCAATAATATCATTCTTGAAGTTAACTTTGCACAAAAGTATTTCCTTCATCGATTCCCATGAAGAGTTGTTGCTCTAAAAAGAGTCAAGAACTGCTTTATATGCCGGTTTTGATACTGCAGTAGTTTCGGCCATATTATCAACTGGAGCAGACGAGGAACCTGGTGTGTCAAACAATTTCATTTTTTTTATGTTTATTATCGTAAATTTGCTCGGCTGTCGGGGACGGTCAGTGGTGGGAAGCAATCCCACATGTCGAGATAATAGACAGATAAGATGAGGGAATGGAAGGCACACATCTCTAGAGGCTTAGATTGCCATGGCCAGCTGATGCAACATGAGAGTAGGCAGACACAGTTTCACTTTTTGGCTGACGGCGTAGAGAATCCCCAACATGAATGGGGTAAGATCAAACCTGTTGGTGCTCCTGGGATAGACGTTTGTACAAAAAATTGCATGAAGTATGCGGAATTGTGTAGACATGTGCTTTGCTTGCAGAGAGTACCCCTGTACCAAGGCATGTCTTCGCCATTGCATACATGTCTTGTAATTTTTTCACGAACTTCAAGTTCGCTAAGGTCGTAGTCTGCAAAGCCTTGAGATTTACATGGAATTCCAATTAACTGACTGATAATGGGAGGAGTGATGTGAGTTGTGGTTTGGCCAATGGTGACATCTATGGCCGGGGGGTCAGATACGGGGGAATGACAGTAAGCTAAAAACCTGTATACTTGTTCATTCCGTGTCACTCCACCAAAGTCAAGCATACGAGACCAGTCAATGGCCTCGAGCATTGGTACAATCCCATATGGAGCTAGACAAGACTTATCAACTTGTCTTTCATAGTCCATCTTCCTTCCCCTAAACTTTTGATATTGATCCTCAGGAGGCGGTGTTCACTCCCCAAGTATAAGGTTGTGATGTAGTAATAAACTCGGTAAGATCGAGGTCGAATCCCACGAGGACTGGTCGTCACAAATCAAATCTGTGATTCCCCTTAACTAATCCAACGATTAATGTAGCGAATTGCTAACACAAATTTATGGAAAATAACTATTGAGAATAAGGAAGAAAATTCAATCAGAGAGAGCACTAGGACTTTCGAATCCACCCCTAATTATCCTAACCCTTGTTTTGTCTGTTGATTCACTTTAATTTAGATTGATCTAACTTATCTAGAAAAAGCACAATCTGTGTCCTGAATCGGGCATACAGATTGTCTAATTCCTTCAAGCAATGCCATGAATAACATATCTCATGTCCTTTGTTGGGCACATGGAATATACCGTTCATTAAAGCACCCTGTCTCTTCCTCTATAGGAACCTGTTCATAATCAGACACAAGTACCTAGCATAAGCATCCAGACCACATCCATGCATAGACTCTGATCAAAGTTGATAGATGGAGAAGTATGGAATTTAAAACAATCAAGCACACTAGGGAAAGAAACAAATCAATCTAATTAAAGTAAAATTAACATAGAACAAAGGATGTTCAAATTAGGGTTTCATCTCAGCCCTAGCTGAGAGATTAGTTACCCATAAAATTCATTAAACATATGGATAAATAAAAATTCATAAAAAACATCAAACCAATTTCTCTCTTTCTTCTTTCTTCTTTTTCTTCTCTCCTTTGCTCTAGATCCGAATTCTCCACTTTTTCCAATTTCTGAATGCCCTTCCTCATGTTTTGCAACTCTTTTTATAGTGATGGAGTGGCTGGAGTGGTGAAATTCGGATTTGGGAGGTCAATTTGCACGCCAAAGAAAATTCCTTTTCGCAGCCAAGTTCGGGACCTCAAAACACCATACTTTCCTCGTTCAAATTCCAAAAACACCGTCCCTTAGGACTTTCTTGGGTCCTCTACATGATAGACGGTTCGGATCGCCATATGATCAAAGATGGTGGCCCACAACCGCCTGGAAAACCGGATTTCCAAATTTGTGCAAAACTTTCGCACCCTTTCGCTGTCGTGATCGGTGGGCCCCATGGAAGTGTTTTACGGGAAATCCACCCCGTCCATTGGATTCAGGATGAAATTTCAGTCAAGAATAGGTAGTTTTGAACGTCCAATGATACAAATCTGACCCAGGAAGAAAACACAAAAAGATCGATTTGGACGTTGCGGACGCCCTTTTGTGGCCTCTGTCACCAGGACACGTGTGCATGCATGGACGTAATATATTAACATGGTTTTGCAGTGCTCGAGCCCATCTTCAAGATGGACGGATTGGATCATCCGGACGGGACACGTGTGGGGCCCATCAAACCGTAAAAATGGACAATGGCCCGTTAAATCATGCCGCAAAACAGGAACGCGGACGGCTCTGCAAGAATAAAATGGTGGGGCCCACGTTGTAGTTTTTCTTGGAAATCCACCGTCCATAATTCCTCCCGAAAACCGTTCGGAAAGGATAGTTCGTGTCCATTGATGCGTCCATCCGATTTCCTGTTCCACCGTCCAATATGTGTTTGAACAGTTAAAAACCAACATTCGTTGTCTTCTGAAATACTGCCACCTAGGCGTGGGTGAGAGGTACCCAGGGACTCTGATGGACGGTCTCGATCTTCCATTTGATGTACGGTGTGGTCCCACTACGCAAATCAGCGTCCGTTGCTTGCGTAAACGAAAACGGCAGTTGCCGTTTCGAGAAGGAGACGCGGTCAAAGCGCTGACCGCTGGCGGGTCCCATGCACGGCGGACGTAACTGTGTGCTATGTACACACGCTTTCACACGAAGTCCAATGTGATTTTTTCGAGAAATCCAAGCCGTCCATCCTGTTTCCCATATTATATAAACCGTCCAGGTAAATTTTGAAGAAGTTCCAGAAATCAGGTGGTCCTGAAATCAACGGTTTGTGGCTGATTTGTTAGTTGGAGCACTTCCCGAGATATCTGATGGCTGAAATTTTATATGTACGGTTTATTTATGGCCCCATCACATGTATGAAGTTTTGAACCGATTGGATGATTGGAACCATGTGATCTTGCATCTTAGACCAATTTCGGGCCTCTTTAACGTGAACGAGCTTGATTTCCTGGATCCCTGGCTTGTAAATTCTTCAATATTGGTCCTCTGGAGTCCATCCCTCACCTTGGTAACTTCAGAACGTCAAATCCATGCTTTTAATATCATTTTTCAATACACGCTCCTAATTTTATCCTGTAATAAAAACACAATCAAAATATGGCATTAAGCATTATCATGTACATAAAATTAGGTACTAATTAGGGTCTAATCTGCAATATCCGACCCTCAACACAACCCCCAACCAGCATTTTGCTAGTCCCGAGCAAAACATGCGAAAAATAATTTCAAAAATAAAAGACAATTCCTGTAAACTCAAGTGACGACCTGAACAGATAATTGAGATGTGAAAATTCTAGGATTCATGCATGGTGAGTGGAATTTTTCTCCTGAATGAAGTTCATCAAATTTCATAATCAAGTTCAAAATATTAAGACATGAATTAGAATAATCCTAAAACATTGAATTTCATGAGTGTATAGTGTCATCTCAGCTTTCAACCATTAAGAGATTCAATTGTCAATTTCATGATATCATTGGTAATTAACAACGGAGCTCATGTCACCCAAAACTGGAACCACACTTGCCTTACAGATTAACCTTTCATTCTACCATTTTTTGATTTTCTTTATGAATAGTATGCCAAGGAGGAGAATCAAATCTGCACCTATAGGGAGCAAACCTATGGTGAAAACTTGTCGCCTAACTCTTTTCTCATATCAACTATGGGGAATCGAATCTTCATCTATAGGGAGCAAACCTATGATGAAGATTATGTGACTTAGCCTTTCAATTCTTCTTTATAGACTGATGCTTTTTTTTTTTTTTTTTTTTTTTTCAGGCTGGTTCCTTTCATGCTTAGTGATTACCATGTTATCAATTAATATCGAACTGAAAACTTAATGTGTAAGTGAGATCTGAAATGTGCAATCCTGGCTCAATCAATGTTTACAACTTCTAATCATGGATTAACCATTCAAACTTCAGTGTGAAATCTGCCAGACAACCAAATCCAAGAGTCATAAATTTACTCACATTCTGTATCTTGTAATTTCAAAATCACAACTATCCTTCAAAATCACTTTGAAGTCAACAGAAATTCCAGAAAAATGTTAAAAATTTTCACAATTTTTGCTCAAGACCAAGAACTGATTAGGTAACCTAATTTTCCACCCCCAACCTAAAATCTACATTGTCCTCAATGTAAAAAAAATAAACATGCAATGCATATGAGACAACGAAAATAAAAGAGGAGTGATGGAAAGATAGTACCTGAATGAAGAATCAAGAAGCTTTCTCAAGAATATCAACATAAAAGCGAGTTAGCACAGGAGAGATATCAACAAAAACAAAACAAAAAATAAAAATAAATAAAATCCGAAAAAGAAAATCCTACCTATACCACTTTCGCAGGTGCTCTCGATTGCATTTAGCGTATGCAACAAGCCTTTAAACCCCTAGGTTACCCCTAGTGGACGAGTTGTAGTCTCGTGAGGGTTTGCAGTAATGTTACCCACAAACATTCAAGTAACTAAAAAAAATAATAATAATATAATCAAACAAAAGGCTGGGTTGCCTCCCAGGAGCGCTAAGTTTAACGTCTTCAGCCAGACAAGAACGGACCATGAATTCATTAATCTTTAAGACCAGGGTCCGCCAAAGAACTTACCTCAATACTGTGATTAACCAATCCCAGATAAGTGATGCGAGTTCCCATAAACTGTGCTATCTGAAATGAGGTAATTGACACTATCATCAAACAATTTAAGGACTTCCGCTCGAACAACTTCTTCCATGTTAAGATCATGCTTCCTTTGTATTTTACGTGACATTTCCACAGCATGATCCTTACATACAGTGGGGCACACTCCTTGTATTTCTGCTATCTTCCGTTCAATTCTTTGCCTTATATGTTCGAAGAACATTAAGCAACCTTTGTTCTCTTTTGTCTTCTCGAGTTCGAAACCGTGTCTTGTCGGGCGTCTCGTGAGAGATGAAGAGGTTCCACTTTCGCTCTCCATTTTTCGGTCTCTAAGATAGGAGTAGAGTCGAGCAAAGTGCATTGACTTCATGGATGGGACTATCGATGTCAAAGTCCATGCCGACTTGAGCTAAGCGTGTCTCAAGTGGATCTTCAAAAGATGTACGGAAGGAGTCCTGCGCACAAGGCTCTCGATCATGTCCACTTCAAAAATGTCGTCCAAATCATGGGTTGTTGTCCTGCATTAAAAACATTGAGTTTAATATTCATGTTACCAAAGGACAACTTCATAACTCCATTCCTAAATTTATAATAGCATTAGATGTAGCCAAAAATGGACGACCCAAGATGACTGGATCCGACTATGAGGATTCGGACAAAGCCGAGTATCTATAACTATGAAATCCACTTTGAAAATAGAATTTATCAACCTGGATTAGCACATCTTCAATAATACCCCGGGAACCTTGACAGATCTATCGGCCAGGTTGTAATGTTACCTTAGTCGGTTTCAACTCACCAAGTCCTAGTTTGCTCATAAACCGAATAAGGTAACAAATTAACACTCGCCCTAAATCGAGTAATGCCTTCCCGATCTTATGATCTCCTATGCCGCAAGAAATGGTGGGAGCTCCTGGATCCCTAAATTTAGGAGGAGTGTTATGTTGAATCATGGTCTTTGAGCAAGCTCTGCCAGGAAGACTTTCTTATGAACATTCTGCTTACGCTTTTGAGTGCATAAATCTTTAAGAAACTTAGCGTAAGGAGGGACTTGCTTGATGGCATCAAGTAACTAATGTTGACTTGCACTTTTTAAACACATCCAGATTTCATCAAAGTTATTTCTTTTCTTCATTGGTGCCAGACGTTGAGGAAATGGTGCTTTGGGCACGTAGGGTGGCACATTAGTGGTTCCTGGAGAGTCGAGAGCTTTTGAATTTTGGATGCATTGGTGTGTCTCTCTCGCTTCATCTTGATCTTCCGCTTTAGAATTTGATTCATCCCTAGGCATCTCTATTCATTTATCAATCTGTTTGCCGACCTAAGGGTAGTGATCGATTTGGCTTGCTCATGATATTGTCCTTGGTTAGAATTAGAGCCAATCTCATCTTTGTCCCTTTGGATTAGCCACAGGTTGACTAGGAACTTGCCTTTCTCTCTCTCACTCAATGTGGCGACTAGTTGACCCATTTGTACTTCCACTTGGCAATGGATTAGCGCATTTGCATGTAAGCTTTCTTGGTTGGCTAGTAAAGTTTGTTGGGTGTCTTTTTGGAATTGGAGAGAACTCGCATAAAAAGATGGAGTGTATCCTCAAGAGATGGTTTCCGTGATTGTGAAGGGACTTGTTGATATTGCAGCTGTTGGAGTTGTTGATTGCCGACTTGAGGGTAAGGTTGCATGGGAGGATTTCCGGATGGTCCTCCTTGTTGTGGCCCTTTGCCCAAGAAAAATTTGGATGCCTAGCCCAACTGGGTTGTAAGTGTTTGAGTAAGGATCATTCCCAGGTTTCGAAAGGTGTTCAAAGCATGAACTTGTTCAGAGAGGAATTCAAAATGTCACCGGACTGGATGGGCAAGATTGCGTAGGATGGGTAGAACTAAAACATATGGCACAAGCCTCGGCTTGAGTTGTTTGTGGAGGTCCATTATGTAACATCAGAGCATCAACCTTCTTTGTCAGGCCATCAATCTTGGCATGAAGATCTGGTGTGACTCCTATCTCATATATGCCACCTCTCTTTTGTGGTTGGGAACTTCTTTCACCTCTATCTGAATAGTCCCATTGCTGGGAATTTTCACACAAGGTTTCAAAGAATTTCCATGCTTCGGTATCGCTTTTGGTCATGAAGGACCCTCCACTGGTGGCATCAACCATGCGACGGTTCTGGGGTGTCAAATCGTCATAAAAGTATTGCACTTGTTGCCACTTCTCAAAACCGTGGTGTGGACATTTAAGAAGTAAGTCCTTCCATCTTTTCCAACATTCATGAAAGTGCTCTCCCTCTTTTTGTGTGAAATTAGTGATTTCTCTACGGAGAGCATTAGTTTTGTGAACAGGGAAGAACTTGTTTAAGAACTTTCTAGACAATTGGTCCCATGTAGTGATAGACCCAACTTCTAGAGAATTCAACCATGCTTTCGCCTTATCCTTCAAAGAAAAAGGAAACAGGCGTAGGCGGATGGAATCGTCTGAGAAGTTTTGGAATTTAAAGGTGGAGCAAATGTCTAGAATTCTTTCACATGATGATATGGGTCCTCCTTGTCCAACCCATAAAAGGAAGGCAACAACTGTATGACCCAGTCTTGAGTTCAAAGTGTGTCTTTAGTGGTGGTGGGCAACACTATGCATGAAGGCGCATTTAATTGGACAGAGCCGAATAATCTCTAAGAGTTTTAGTTCCATTCTCTTCGCCATTTCAACTGGGATGTCTTTCAATCTTCTATGGAATGTTCTTTCTATTTCAGATCAAAAGGTGCTAGTTCTTTATCTAGAGATCTACGTCCTAGCATAAACTAAGTAACAACCTAAGAGAAAGAAAACTAGAACTAGAAATTATGCTATTAAAAAAAAAAAAAAAAGTTAAAACTATGTGAATAAGAATGGGAAGAAAGAACCAGAAAAGGAGATGATTGATGGCGAAGATTTAAGAAGCTCCTCCTTCACTTAGTAGCTTCCTTCCTCAATTCCTGTAAATAAAAACAAAAACAAATCAAGTTTCCTAAAATAATGATAGAAAAATCCTAAGCAACGGTTAATTTCTAAAAAAAGAAAGTTTCTAAAACTAGAAAATAGAAAGTTACCAAATCCAAAGTTAGAAAGTAGAAAGTTCCTAAAAATTGAAAACCTAAATCTCAAAAATAGAAAGTAGAGAGGACTGGAGAATTTAGAAAGATGTTACAAATTGGAGATCTATGTTAAAATCCTGCAAAAGAAAACAAAACAAGTTAGTTTCTAAAACAGAAAATCTAAAATTAGAAATTTTCTAAAGAACAAAAAGTCAATTTCTAAATAGGAAGGAATTCCTAGAATTGGAAAGTTACTAAAAATAAAAAGCTAAGTTAGTTTCTAAAAAGGAAAAATTTTTTCTAAAACTAGAAAATAGAAAGTTACTTAAAAGAAAAATCTAAATCTAAAATTAGAAACTAAAAATTTCTAAAAAAAAATAAAATCCTAATTCTAAAAATAGAAATTAGAAAAAGTAAGAAACTTAGAAGGGATTACCAAATTAGCAGTTTATTTCAGGACCCTAGAAAACAGGAAATAGGTTAGTTTCTAAAATTAAAAAAAAAATATTCTAAGTTAGTAAAATCCTAAGCTATGAATTATGATAAGAGAGAATCTTAAATTCAATTTGGATCAAATGAACACTTCAAACAATCCGCGCTAAAAACTTGTTCACTCCCCAAGTATAAGGTTGTGATGTAGTAATAAACTTCGGTAAGATCGAGGTCGAATCCCACGAGGACCGTCGTCACAAATCAAATCATGTGATTCCCTTAACTAATCCAACGATTAATGTAGCAATTGCTAACACAAATTTATGGAAAATAACTATTGAGAATAAGGAAGAAAATTCAATCAGAGAGAGCACTAGGACTTTCGAATCCACCCCTAATTATCCTAACCCTTGTTTTGTCTGTTGATTCACTTTAATTTAGATTGATCTAACTTATCTAGAAAAAGCACAATCTGTGTCCTGAATCGGGCATACAGATTGTCTAATTCCTTCAAGCAATGCCATGAATAACATATCTCATGTCCTTTGTTGGGCACATGGAATATACCGTTCATTAAAGCACCCTGTCTCTTCCTCTATAGGAACCTGTTCATAATCAGACACAAGTACCTAGCATAAGCATCCAGACCACATCCATGCATAGACTCTGATCAAAGTTGATAGATGGAGAAGTATGGAATTTAAAACAATCAAGCACACTAGGGAAAGAAACAAATCAATCTAATTAAAGTAAAATTAACATAGAACAAAGGGTGTTCAAATTAGGGGTTTCATCTCAGCCCTAGCTGAGAGATTAGTTACCCATAAAATTCATTAAACATATGGATAAATAAAAATTCATAAAAAAACATCAAACCAATTTCTCTCTTTCTTCTTTCTTCTTTTTTCTTCTCTCCTTTGCTCTAGATCTGGAATTCTCCACTTTTTCCAATTTCGAATGCCCTTCCTCATGTTTTGCAACTCTTTTTATAGCTGATGGAGTGGTGAGTGGTGAAATTCGGTTTGGGAGGTCAAGCGCCGCCTTGACAAAATTTCTTTTCGCACCAAGTTCGGACCTCAAAACACCATACTTTCCTCGTTCAAATTCCAAAAACACCGTCCCTTAGGACTTTCTTGGGTCCTCTACATGATAGACGGTTCGATCGCCATATGATCAAAGATGGTGGCCCACAACCGCCTGGAAAACCGGATTTCCAAATTTGTGCAAAACTTTCGCACCCTTTTCGTCGTCGTGATCGGTGGGCCCCATGGAAGTGTTTTCTGGGAAATCCACCCCGTCCATTGGATTCGGATGAAATTTCATCAAGAATTGGTAGTTTTGAACGTCCAATGATACGGCCCGGGAAGAAAACACAAAAGATCGATTGGACGTTGTAGGACACCCTTTGTGGCCTCATGCATTTCGGACACGTGTGCACGCATGGACGTAATATATTAACATGGTTTTGCAGTGCTCGAGCCCATCTTCAAGATGGACGGATTGGATCATTCGGACGGGACACGTGTGGGGCCCATCGCCAATCGTAAAACGGACGGGCGGTCCGTTCGTTGCCGCCGCGTAGAACAGAACGACGGACGCTGCAAGAAAAAATGGTGGGGCCCACGTTGTAGTTTTTCTTGGAAATCCAGCCCGTCCACCGAATTCCTCCCGAAAAACCGTTCGGAAAGGATAGTTCTGGTGTCCATTGATGCGGTCCATCCGATTTCCTGTTCCACCGTCCAATATGTGTTTGAACAGTTAAAAACCAACATTCGTTGTCTTCTGAAATACTGCCACCTAGGCGTGGGTGAGAGGTACCCAGGGACTCTGATGGACGGTCTCGATCTTCCATTTGATGTACGGTGTGGTCCCACTACGCAAATCAGCGTCCGTTGCTTGCGTACAGAACGAACGGCAGCGATTCCGTTTTCGAGAGGAGACGCGGCATGATCGAATGCGCCGACCGCCGTGGCGTCCCATGCACGGCGGACGTAATTGTGTGCTATGTACACACGCTGTTCACACGAAGTCCAATGTGATTTTTTCGAGAAATCCAAGCCATCCATCCTGTTTCCCATATTATATAAACCGTCCAGGTAAATTTTGAAGAAGTTCCAGAAATCAGGTGGTCCTGAAATCAACGGTTTGTGGCTAATTTGTTAGTTGGAGCACTTCCCGAGATATCGATGGTGAAATTTTATATGTACGGTTTATTTATGGCCCCCATCACATGTATGAAGTTTTGAACCGATTGGATGATTGGAACCATGTGATCTTGCATCTTAGACCAATTTCGGGCCTCTTTAACGTGAACGGCTTGATTTCCTCGGATCCCTGGCTTGTAAATTCTTCAATATTGGTCCTCTGGAGTCCATCCCTCACCTTGGTAACTTCGGAACGTCAAATCCATGCTTTTAATATCATTTTTCAATACACGCTCCTAATTTCATCCTGTAATAAAAACACAATTAAAATATGGCATTAAGCATTATCATGTACATAAAATTAGGTACTAATCAGGGTCTAATCTGCAATATCCGACCCTCAACAGGCGGTGGCACATTAGGGATTAGAAGTTAGGGTGGCGGAATGTTTGTAGGTGGTGGAGAGACATTTTGGGTTGCCGGCTGAGCATTTTTCCTGTGGGCAACTTTTTTAACACGTTTTGGCCTAGGGTTGGATGATTCTCCCTGATGAATCGATTTACTCCGCTCTTTTCCCATGTAGATGAAAACTTGAAGAGGATATCCTGATAAAAGAATGGGAAATCAAGGAGATTGAAGAAGTGGATGGCAAATAGGGATGAACAACATAAGGAAAAGGGGCGAAAATTCTAGGGTTTTGAATGATGTGAAGTACCAACCTTAAAAGCTCGGAAAATGGTCGTCCTTCACCGCCACCGACTTCTTGGAGAGGTCATTTCTTGCAGTGCGAAGGAAGAAAAAAGTGAGGGAATGAAATGGAATCGTCGAACATTTAAACTTAAATACATCCAACATTTCGATATATCGACATTAATCGATATATCGAACACGACCAACTTGATCGGACACGGGAACTTCTCTTTTTAAATCATCTATTCTCCTTCGATATATCGAAACCTTGTCGATATATCGATAATTGCATTTAAAAGAGGACTGCGTCTCTGGACAGTTTCAGACCATTTTCGATATATTGACAATTAGTCGATATATTGACACATTATCTGCTTCGATATATCGATAAAGTGTCGATATATCGATAATTCAGTTAAAAAGAGACCTCGTCACTGGACAATTTCGGAGCATTTTCGATATATCGTCACTTAGTCGATATATCGACATCTTCTAAATTCGATATATCGAAGTTGCGTCGATATATCGATAATTCCTTTTAAAAGAGGAGTTTGTCACTGGAGAGTTTCAGAGCATTTTCGATATATCGCCAATTAGTCGATATATCGACAACTTTACTCCTTCGATACATCGTCAAATAGTCGATATATCGATAATTCCTTTTAAAAGAGGATTCGTCGCTGGACAGATTCTGACCATTTTTGATATATCGCTAAGTAGTCGATATATCGAAGTGTTCGTATCTTGACTTATTTCGATAACATGGATTAGTGTTCGATCCTATCGACAACTTGACCCTGCTGTCATCGATTAATATTCGATAACATCGATGTTGTAACCCTTCGATATATCGACTAATTGTCGATATATCGATAATTTCTATTAAAAGTGGAATTCGCCACTAGACAGATTCAGCCCATCTTCGATATATTGACAACTTGTCGATATATCGACACGTACTCTTCTTCGATATATCGATAATTCGTCGATATATCGATAATTGCTTTGAAGAGCGGATTTCGCCACTGGACAGTTTCAGACCAATTTCGATATATCGACAATTAGTCGATATATCGACACGTATGATATATCGATAATTAGTCGATATATCGATAATTGCTTTGAAAAGCGGATTTCGCCACTGGACAATTTCAGACCAGTTTCGATATATCGACAATTAGTCGATATATCGGTACATACTCTACTTCGATATATCGAAATCAGATCTATATGTCTTCCTTTGACTACGGATTATAACCGTAGCTAGATCCGCAGTCTAATAACTTTTTTGTTATTTGTATTATTCCGTGTTATTTTTTTACATGGAGAAAAGTCATTTAGAGAATCTAACAAAAAGCTTGTTAATTAATATCATATTCAATTCACAATACAATGAAAAATTTACAGTAATTATTAAGGTGGTTTGTTCGGTTTTAATTCTCCAACTTGCAATTTCTGACAGATCACAAGCAGCTCCTATCATTTCCGGAGTGAGTAGCTAATCTTGCCCGCACAATGGATATAGGAATTCACATCAGTTTGAATATCAAGCAGCCTTTGATCATTCGTAAATCTAAAATTTGTCGAACATTTTGAAGTTTATTTGGGATGGTGGACTGCAACGATGGAGTGCCACAACAGAAATATGTATTCCTGTAATCTAAGTCACTCGGACATTCCAAAAGCAATGGGCTTTTAATATTCTTCAAAAATAGCTTTTATTCTTCTAAGCTTTCTCAACAAGTAATGGTTCCCTTCCTTCCCTTTCTAATCTTCTTTTCTTTCCTCATTCCCTCTTTCCTTCCCTATACAACAACAACTTCTTAGTAATCATTGACTTACATGGATGCAATGCTCTTTGTATTTGGGAAACGAGCGAGGAAGCTAGAAATTCAGTGAGGCAACCTAAAAATTGAGTGACGGAAACATTTACACGTTTTGAAATTTAATTCATAATAAAATTTCCGTAAGTACAAATTGTGCGGGTACATACAACACTATATATAATACAACATTCCACAAAATTATCCTTTTCATCTCATGCCTATAACAAGTATCATTTACAAGTTACAGACAAACAATCATATGCTATCGACTTCCTCCAATGTATAGTAAATTTTTGCATGTCCGTTCCCTCTAAGGTGCGACCGACAAGATATCGATGAATTTCATTACAAATATGCCACAATCAAAACCATTGCATTGCTTCGGCACAGATTTCATGGATTTGGTTGTCCAAGTCTTCCCTTCAAGCGCGGTGACGTCTCCGGTGGCATAGAAAAGAATCGGGAGTGCCTCCGTCATCAAATTGATCGTCTGCTTATACTTTAGGAGAGCATTTGACACTAAGCTATCGATAATAATGATCTCCCGTTATCTTGGATATAGGACCATCAAGAACCAATGACAGCTATCATGGTTGACGGGTACATAAACCTGTCCATGTTTAAGAAGTAGGCTATCAGTTAAAAAACATGTTCAAAGAACACATTATGACATTTTTTGATGTTATGTGATGAATAAATTACCCGTTCACTATTCCAAATCTCCTTGGCGTGTGATTTACCCCGCTGCTTGGCAATTGTGATGACATTGTTCATCATGCCTACCAACTTTGCACGTTAAAGCGGACTTGAGTCCCGATACGCTCAGAGTCGGCATACTAGTTTTAAGGCATTCACAGAATAAACGTAATCAAAGATCAATACAAGTAGAAAAACACAAATTAATTAAAAAAAAGCTGGTTAGCGATACTCCCAAGAAAATATTTACCATAAAATAGGTGGGATGTAACTTGCAATCTTGGGGATATGCAATTGCACAATCACCGCTTTCCTCTAGGAAGTCAACATATTTGTCAATAGCCTACTCCACAAGATAATATGATTCAAGCAATAATTGATTAAAAAATATAACTATATCAAAGTCAATGTATATAGACACTCTCATACGAATGCTTACTATGCTATCAACCCACGCGTCATCTACCCATATAGACTTGAACCATGAAGCCTCTCCTGTATCCGTATTTGTTTCATAGTAGTTTTCTACCTCATTGAGTTCATCCGTCGATAGCATCCTGAATGGATCCATCTGTAAATGAAATGGTATCGGAGATGTAGGAAAGTTTATAGCTTCCTCAGGTCGCGCCTCACTACGTTCGGGGTTGTATTGATCGAAGACAGGGACAAGAATGGAGAAACCATATAATAGGATGGCTTAAGTACCCTTTTAGTTCTCCTTACATAAACAGCTGGAGAAACGGGTGCTTCATCAAATAGATTACGCTCCGTCATACCATACGATTGCACCTCCATATCTACATTTCCTTGTTCTTTTTCTTCCATATGCTCAACTTCCACTTTCTTCTTCAACTCCCCGTCCTCATCCCTCATAGATTGTCCTCTCTGTATATAGAAATATTCCTTCTCCTTCTTCAAGGCCTCCCTCTCTTTCGCTAAGTTTTCAGTTTCTCTCAACAACTCATACATCCGCCTATTCAACTCCTCGTTAATGGTGAAAAACAATTCCTTCTCTTTCTTCAATTGCGCTCTCTCGTTCAGATCTACTCTCTCCATCTTCAACAATTCTTTCTCTTTCAACAACGCCTCCCTCTCATCGAGCCTCTCTTCTCTCTTTCTCAACTCTTCCTTCTCTTTCCTCAGGTCATCCCTCTCCTTCTTCAACTCCTCTCTCTCCTTCTTCAACTCATCTATCCCAACCCTAAATTCGTCCATCAAAAGAGAAGGTTTCACGATATTCTGCCCTGATCTCTCTCCCTGTACGCCTTTTTCATCACTTTCCGCTGATCTTCCCTCACCCTCGTCATCATTCTCGTTACCCTCATCGCTCAATTCCTGGGTTTCGATGACCTACAAAATGTATCAATGCACATATAAGAGTCGGAAAACTTTTAACGATGAATTAAACAACATTTCATTTTAACTAAACGCTCATGATATCTCACCTTGAAAACTATCACGGAGCAAGCGTGCATCGGCGTCCGTTTCCCATTCTCGTAAGGTGGGTTCCAAGTTCTTTATTAAGATAGTCTCAAAAGAACCCCAGATTGATGTTAATATACGGAGTGTAAGTGTCAAATCAAGCAAAGTGAACGGCGGAGAAATACAAATACTTACAAACTTCACTCTCAAAATTGCATTTATTTTGTTGTATCTCCAACCCTTCCACTCGATATTGAATGAAGCGTGGAATTTACGAGGAACAAATGAAATAACACACTCTCAGTAGGTAGGTAATCTCTCTACAAATTTCATATCTATTTTAAAGAAATTGCATGAGGATAAAAATCCACAATTGAATATAATCATGTAGAATAAATAAAGAGTTTTTACCAAGAGGAAAGACGCAACCATATACATTGTAGCGAACCGCACTTTTTGATGCCATCATGCGTAGTGCGACCCCTTGCAACATTGTATTGTAGGCCAAACTACCCCAAGGATAGCTATAAAAATCCTCTATGGAGTCTCTTAGGTACATATAATCTATGTTACACATAGTTTTCGATTCGGTTCCCCTAACAAAATACTCTACACACATAAGTAGAGCAACCTTCACGACATCCTCGTGCTTATTGGTATCAACTAATTTATTAAACACATCTAATAAATGCTTCTTATAAACTGGATATTCTCTGAAGTATTTGTCCATTAATGTACTACTGATGGGACGCTTTTCTGGTATTGTAAGCTCCCCAGTCTTAAACCCTGTTATGAGGGCGAAGTCTATCTCGGTGAATTGCAACCGTGTCCCCCGTATCTCAAATATAAGATCACCTTTATATCTTACAAGAAGAAGGTGAAATAAAGCCCCTATAAATCGAAAGGATGAGAGGTGCAATAAGAACGAAAATGGGGATTGCTTGAATAGGCTTAGCCGAGTATCATGCTTCTCTAATCCACCTTTCACCGTGACCATCTCAATGAACACTTAGAGGATGGGTCTGGGAATTGGGAACAAGAATCGTCACCTACAAACATGTAATTGAAAATATATTAAAAGCAAATTTCACTACTTAAAGAATCATAATGCAAAAAATTAAACATAGTTGAAATCGAGCGAAGCAAACTAAAAATTGAGGGAGACAAATTACAAAATGAGTGCTTCGTGAATGCAAACATTAAATTTAGCAAGGCAACGTACAAACCAGGCTAGGCAACCTAAAAAATTGAGCGGAAAACCTATAAATTAAGTGAGCCAACCAAGAAATTCAGCGACGGAACTGAGACAATGAGCGAGGGAACCCTAGAAGTTGAGCGAGGCAACGTAGGAATTCAGCGAGGTAACCTAGGAATTGAGCGAGCGAAGGTAGAAGGATCCTAGAAATTGAGCAAGGCAACGTAGCATTTGAGCGAGGCAACGTAGCATTTGAGCGAGGCAACGTAGCATTTGAGCGAGGGCAACCTAGGAGTTGAGCGAGAGAACCTAGAAATTAAGCGAGGGAAGCTAGAAATTGAGCGAGGCAACGTAGGAATTGAGCGAGGGAAGGTAGAAATTGAGCGAGGGAAGCTCGAAATTGAGCGAGGGAAGGTAGAAATTGAGCGAGGCAACTTAGAAATTGAGCGAGGGAAGCTAGAAATTGAGCAAGGGAAGGTAGAAATTGAGCGAGGGAAGGTAGAAATTGAGTGAGGCAACCTAGAAATTGAGCGAGGGAAGCTAGAAATTGAGCGAGGGAAGGTAGAAATTGAGCGAGGCAACCTAGAAATTGAGCGAGGGAAGCTAGAAATTGAGCGAGGGAAGCTAGAAATTGAGCGAGGGAAGCTCGAAATTGAGCGAAGGAAGGTAGAAATTGAGCGAGGAAGTTAGAAATTGAGCGAGGAAGGTAGAAATTGAGCGAGGAAGGTAGAAATTGAGCAAGGAAGCTCGAAATCGAGCGAGGAAGCTAGAAATTGAGGAGGAAGGTAAAAATTGAGCGAGGCAACCTAGAAATTGAGCGAGGGAAGGTAGAAATTGAGCGAGGGAAGCTAGAAATTGAGCGAGGCAACGTAGGAATTGAGTGAGGGAAGGTAGAAATTGAGCGAGGGAAGGTAGAAATTGAGCGAGGGCAACCTAAGAGTTGAGCTAGAGAATCTAGAAATTAAGCGAGGGAAGGTAGAAATTGAGCGAGGCAATGTAGGAATTGAGCGAGGGAAGGTAGAAATTGAGCGAGGGAAGGTAGAAATTGAGCGAGGCAACCTAGGAGTTGAGCGAGGGAAGCTAGAAATTGAGCGAGGCAACCTAGGAGTTGAGCGAGGCAACCTAGAAATTGAGCGAGGGAAGGTAGAAATTGAGCAAGGGAAGCTAGAAATTGAGCGAGGGCAACCTAGGAGTTGAACGAGAGAACCTAGAAATTGAGCGAGGGAAGGTAGAAATTGAGCGAGGGAAGCTAGAAATTGAGCGAGGGCAACCTAGGAGTTGAGCGAGAGAACCTAGAAATTAAGCGAGGGAAGGTAGAAATTGAGCGAGGCAAAGAAATTGAGCGAGGGAAGCTAGAAATTGAGCGAGGGAAGCTAGAAATTGAGCGAGGCAACCTAGGAGTTGAGCGAGGGAAGGTAGAAATTGAGTGAGGGAAGGTAGAAATTGAGCGAGGTAACCTGGAGTTGAGCGAGGAACCTAGAAATTGAGCGAGGCAACATAGGAAATTAAGCGAGGTAACGTAAAAATTCAGCGAGGTGACCTAGGAATTGAGCGAAGGAACTTAGAAATTGAGCGAGGCAACGTAGGAATTGAGCGAGGGCAACCTATGAGTTGAGCGAGATAACCTAGAAATTAAGCGAGGGAAGGTAGAAATTGAGCGAGGCAACGTAGGAATTGAGCGAGGGAAGCTAGAAATTGAGCGAGGGAAGATAGAAATGAGCGAGGGAAGGTAGAAATTGAGCGAGGGAAGCTAGAAATTGAGCGAGGGAACGTAGGAATTGAGCGAGGGAAGGTAGAAATTGAGCGAGGGAACCTAGGAGTTGAGCGAGGGAAGGTAAAAATTGAGCGAGGGAAGTTAGAAATTGAGCGAGGCAACCTAGGAGTTGAGCGAGGGAACCTAGAAATTGAACGAGGCAACATAGGAAATTAAGCGAGGTAACGTAGGAATTCAGCGAGGTGATCTAGGAATTGAGCGAAGGAACTTAGAAATTGAGCGAGGCAACGTAGGAAATTGAGCGAGGCAATGTAGGAATTGAGCGAGGGCAACCTATGAGTTGAGCGAGATAACCTAGAAATTAAGCGAGGGAAGGTAGAAATTGAGCGAGGCAACGTAGGAATTGAGCGAGGGAAGCTAGAAATTGAGCGAGGGAAGATAGAAATTGAGTGAGGGAAGGTAGAAATTGAGCGAGGGAAGCTAGAAATTGAGCGAGGGAACCTAGGAGTTGAGCAAGGGAACCTAGAAATTGAACGAGGCAACATAGGAAATTAAGCGAGGTAACGTAGGAATTCAGCGAGGTGACCTAGGAATTGAGCGAAGGAACTTAGAAATTGAGCGAGGCAACGTAGGAAATTGAGCGAGGCAACGTAGGAATTGAGTGAGGGAAGGTATAAATTGAGCGAGGGCAACCTAGGAGTTGAGCGAGAGAACCTAGAAATTAAGCAAGGGAAGGTAGAAATTGAGCGAGGCAATGTAGGAATTGAGCGAGGGAAGCTAGAAATTGAGCGAGGGAAGATAGAAATTGAGCAAGGGAAGCTAGAAATTGAGCGAGGCAACGTAGGAATTGAGCGAGGGAAGGTAGAAATTTAACGAGGGCAGCTAGAAATTGAGCGAGGGAAGCTAGAAATTGAGCGAGGGAACCTAGAAATTGAACGAGGCAACATAGGAAATTAAGTGAGGTAACGTAGGAATTCAGCGAGGTGACCTAGGAATTGAGCGAAGGAACTTAGAAATTGAGCGAGGCAACGTAGGAAATTGAGCGAGGCAACGTAGGAAATTGAGCGAGGGCAACCTATGAGTTGAGCGAGATAACCTAGAAATTAAGCGAGGGAAGGTAGAAATTGAGCGATGCAACGTAGGAATTGAGCGAGGGAAGCTAGAAATTGAGCGAGGGAAGATAGAAATTGAGCGAGGGAACCTAGGAGTTGAGCAGGGAACCTAGAAATTGAACGAGGCAACATAGGAAATTAAGCGAGGTAACGTAGGAATTCAGTGAGGTGACCTAGGAATTGAGCGAAGGAACTTAGAAATTGAGCGAGGCAACGTAGGAAATTGAGCGAGGCAACGTAGGAATTGAGCGAGGGAAGGTATAAATTGAGTGAGGGCAACCTAGGAGTTGAGCGAGAGAACCTAGAAATTAAGCAAGGGAAGGTAGAAATTGAGCGAGGCAACGTAGGAATTGAGCGAGGGAAGCTAGAAATTGAGCGAGGGAAGATAGAAATTGAGCGAGGCAATGTAGGAATTGAGCGAGGGAAGGTAGAAATTTAGCGATGTGATCAGGGTCAAATATTGCATATTAGACCCCGAGTATTGCCCTATTTTATATACATGATAAGGCCTAATATCGGATTTTAATTATATTTTTGTTACAGGAGGAAATTAGGAGCGTGTATTGAAAATTAATGTTAAAAGCATGGAATTGACGTTTTGAAGTCACCAGAGCACGGGATGGACTCCAGAAAACCAATGGTGACGATTTTACACGCTTGGGATCGGAGGAAAGCAAGCAAAAGGGGCCCGAAAAGGGTCCAGAATGCAAGATCACATGTTTCCCGCCATCCGATCAGTTCGAAACTTCATACATGGGATGAGGGCCGCAAATTAACCGTACATATTAAATTTCAACCTCTGGATATTTCGGAAAGTGCCCCAACGGACAAATCAGCCCACAAACCATCGATTCTGGGCCCACCTGATATTTGGAACTGCTTTAAACTTGGTGTCGGCGGTTAAAATAATATGAAGAAAAGGTTGGACGGTGCCGATTTCCCACAAGCATTACATTGGGCCCCACATGCGTGAGCACGTGCATAGACTGCACATGCAGGGGCGGTGCACCGACGGCAGCCGTCGGCCGAGGAGCGCCGACCGACTCTCTCCTTCTCAAACCGAAACCGAAAGTGCGCAAACAGCGTCTTCGCCGATTTTCCCCCAGGGTTTCGGTTGTGGGTCCACACCGTCGCCTGTACGGCCAATCTGGACCGTCCATCAGGTCCAAATGAAGGTCCTCTTCAATGCCTAGGTTTTGAATTGGCGAGTTCGGTTTTGAATTGGCGAGTTCAAAACTCTGTCGGCCACCACAAATATCACTCGAAAATATGCATTCCCGACCGGTTTTCCGTTCCCATCTCAGTGGACGGAGTGGATTTTCCATTTGATCAAAGAAGTGGGACGCACCATCACGTCAGCGCCGGTTTGGCGTTCGCGTAACCCGGCTGCTGGCCGTTTTTGCGAAGATCAGTGGGCCCCACCCGTTACCTGTACGGCCAATCCGATCCGTCCATCGCGTAGAGGGCCATGAATCCTATAAAACCATGCTGATAGTTCACTCTCATGCGTACACACGTGCGTGATACAGAGGCTACAAAAGGGCTACCCTGACGTTCAATCGATCTTTTGAGATTTCTTACAGGCCACGCCAATGGACCTTCAAAACCACCCATTCTTGATCGAAATTTCGTCCGAACGCAATGGACGGGGTGGATTTTCCAGAAAAAACACCTCTGTGGGGCCCACCGATCACGGTTGCGAAAGTTTGTACTCCGAGTTAAATCTATGACTCTGCCACCGATTCCACCATCCAGCAGCTATAAAAGGGAAGTTTTGGACGTGGGGAAGGCATTCAGAACTAGGGAATTCGAGATCCAGAGCCAGGGAGAGAAGAAAGAGAAGAAAGAAGAGAGAGAGAGATTGTTTGGTTTGACGTTCTTTTCTGAATTTTATTTAATATTTTTTTATGAATTTTATGGGTCACTAATCTCTCAGCTAGGGCTGAGATGACGCCTCTAATTTGATCAGCTCTTGTATTGGTTGATTTACTTTGAATTTTAATTAATTTGTTTCTTTCTCTGAGTGGGCTTTATGGGTTTAAATTCCATACTTCTCCATCTATGAACTTGACCAAAGTATAGATGGATGTTGTTTGGATGCTTATTACAGGTGCTTGGGTCTGATCAAGAACAGGTTTCCTATAGAGGAAGAAACAGGGTGCTTTAATGAATGTACATTCCATGTGCCCGACCAAGGACATGGAATATGTTGTTCATGGCATTGCTTAAAGGAATTAGACAGTCTGTATGCCCGATTTAGGACACAGATTGTGCTTTCTCTGGATAAGTGGTATCAATCAAGATCAAGGTGAATCAACAGACAAAACAAGGGTTAGGATAATTAGGGGTGGATTCGAAAGTCCTAGTGCTCTCTCTCTGATTGAATGTTCTTCCCTGTTCTTAATTATTTTTTTTTTTTAGAATTGTGCTTAGTAGTTCATTCCATTATTTGTTGGATTAGTTAAGGAGAGTCATAGATTTGAATTGTGACGATCAGTCCTCGTGGGATTCGACCTCGATCTTACCGAGTTTATTACTACATCACAACCCTATACTTGGGGAGTGAACAAGTTTTCAAAGCGCTTACAGATTCTTGGGACCTGTTTTCGTTCCAAATTGAATTTAGGATTCTCTCTTATCATAATTCATAGTCTTAGGATTTTACTAACTTTAGGTTAAAGTTTTTATTTTATTTTTAGAAACTAACCTATTTCTTGTTTTGTAGGATTCTAAGATAGAAGCTTCTAATTTGGTGATATCTTCCTAATTTTTTTTATTTCTATTTTTAGAATTAGGGTTTTATTTTTAGAAATTTTCTAACCTTAGATTTACTATTCTTAAAAACTAACTTGTTTTGTTTTGTTTTGCAGGTTTTTTACATAGGAACTTCTACTCTGGTAACATCTTTCTAACTTCTCCTTTACTTTCTGTATTGCTGTAGGATTTTGCTTTCTTTTAGGATTAGACTCAGAGTTAAGGTTCTACCATGGAATCGTGGGTACATGCATATGCTGAGTTGGATAGGTTTTATTGGGAAATGCCTAAAGGTTGTGGAATTCAACGTATACCTCAAGATTTTCCTCCATCGAGAACAGACATTGAGAACCGACTAGAACGCTATGTTCCATCGGTTAATAGGGCAGTATACGATCGTAATTATGGGAATGAGGATTATTATCAACCATCATATTCTCCCATGTATGATCAGTATGACTATAACCAGTGGAACCATCAAAATTGGGAAGATGAACCAACAACATATTGTAATAATTATTCTCTTGGATCCCATACCTTTGAGATCCAACCGAAACGATCCAAGAGGATTCATGTTTTAATCCGAACAATTCAACCAAAGATGTTGCGAAATTGATGAAATCATTAGAAGCACTCAATTCGCGCATTGAAAGGATAGAGGAAGCTCGCTCATCCCAACTACAATCCAATCCAGAAATACAATGCGAGGAAAGCGATCCTCACTCGCTTTTAACAAAATCTGGAATTTGGAATGAGGAGTTGGATTCCATTAATGAGCATACGGTTCAATTCCCCGATGAGTCGATCTCAATGACTGTTCAAAAGAATGGGGAAGAAACATGGGTGTCTTTCAAATACAGTGATGATGACTCACTTTCCTTACATGACACACAGGATCTCAATGATGAGGTTGAGGTTAGTTTATTCGAACCTCAACCAAATTTAGAATGTGAGGAAAGCGATCCCATCCCAAGTGCGCACTACACAGAATTAGACAATGATGCGTATTGGGATGATGATCATGGATGTTCAAATTTCCAATTCCTTGGAATCAATCTCAAGTTTGGTCCAAGTCAATGATCAAGACGTACACGAAGTGGTCGGTTATAATGAGCCACTTCCCTCACCTAACATGTCTGATTTTAAGGTAGAGGACGGGCCCCTTACAACCGACCCTTCTAACTCTTGTGAAACGTATTTGGACCACTCCTCTGAATTACATGATGATATGATTCGGGAGATGGACGAGCTACTCGATATGACTCTTGAATTTGAAACCACCCAGTTGAGGCCACCGTCTGAACTGTTGAATAATGATGATTCATTGCCTCTTCTGAGTAGTATCGATGAACAGAGTCCACACATCAATGCTACGTATACTGATCCTCAATCTGTCTGTGCAGGGCTGGAGCAAGAGAGCACACCTCCGTTTACCTTCGAAAACAATGGATTCCTTGGGCAGATCATCATGAGCTCTAATGTGGAAAATGAGTCACTCTCAGCTGAATGTCTCACCTCTTTGGATGATTGCTTGGCACACTTTGCAGATTCAAACGATCCCATGATAAGAGACATAATGAATGCCTTGCAAAACAATATCTCGATAGTCATCACTGACCGAGAGGACCCTTACTCTGAAGACCCTCCCTCCCCAGATCCTCACTATTTACCATTAAGGGAGGAGGAGCTAAAAATTGAATCGAAGTCTGCTACTTCAGAATGTGTTGAGACTACGTCACTTTCCGAAGATTTTTCTGAAATTCATTTATGTGTAGTCACTGATTCACCATGGGATACTAACATCGAAACTTCTTCATCACAGAATCGTATATACTCGGATACCTCAAGCACTTCAACGAAAAATTTCTTATGAGGTACATAAATTTCTTTGGAAAGTCAAGCTCCAGGGTGTCCAAGCCTATTGCAAAAATGGCTTTTGGATGATCCTGTTGAGAAATCTACTGAGAAACTTATCAAGATACTGGCCGGAAGAGGAACCTTGCAGCATGACTGAGTAGTTTTTCCCTGCTTTCTTAGGATTAGGGTAGTTTCCTTTATGCTATTTTAGGATAGACGTTAAACTTAGCGCTCCTGGGAGGCAACCCAGCTTTTCATTCCATTTACTTTTCTTAGTTAGTTACTTCAATGTTTGTGGGTAACATTACTGCAAACCCTCACGAGACTACAACTCGTCCACTAGGGGTAACCTAGGGGTTTAAAGGCTTGTTGCATGCGCTAAATGCAATCGAGAGCACCTGCGAAAGTGGTATAGGTAGGATTTTCTCTTGTTTTTCGTTTTTGTTATTTTTTTTTGCTTATGTTAATTTCTCTCTTGTGCTAACTCGCTTTTACGTTGAAATTTTTTTTTGAGAAAGCCTCTTGCTTCTCCGTCCAGGTACTATCTTTCCCTCATTCCTCTTTTACTTTCATTGTCCTATGAGCATTGCTTGCTTATTTCTTTTACATTGAGGACAATGTAGATTTTAGGTTGGGGGTGGGAGATTAGGTCACCTAATCTGTATTTTCTTGGTCCTGAGCAAAAATTGTGAAAATTTTAAAATTTTTTCTGAAATTTCTATTGAATTCAAAGTGATTTTGAAGTATAGTTGTGATTTTAACATTATAAGATACGTGATGTTGGTAACTTATGACTCTTGGATTCGGCCATCTGCTTGATTTCACAGTCAATTTTGAATTGTTAATCCATGATTAGAAGTTGTAAACATTGATTGAGCCATGATTTCTCATATTACATCTCGCTTACACATTAAGTTTTCGGTTCGATAACTGAATGATTAATTTGGTAAAAGAAGAATTGAAAGAGTTAGTCACATAATCTTCACCATAGGTTTGCTCCCTATAGATGAAGATTCGATTCCTCATAGTTGACATGAAAAAAAAAAAAAAAACACAAAAAGTTAAGCGACAAGTTTTCGCCATAGGTTTGCTCCCTATAGGTGAGAATTTGATTCCCCAGCGATTGCGAATATCGTCAGAAGAAAATCAAAAGATGGTAACATGAAAAGTTAATCTGTGAGATAAGTGTTGGTTTCAAGTTTTGATTGTCACGAATTATCATGAAATTGACAATTGGATCTCTTAATGTTTGTAAGTCGAGATCACACTTTATATTCATGGAGCTCAATGTTTAGGAATGTTCTAATTGATGGATTAATATTTTGAACTTGATTATGAAGTTTACTGTAAGCTTGATTCCAAGAGAAAAACTCCACACACCATTCATGAATCTTAGAATTTTCACATCTCAACTATCTGTTCACAAGTCACTTGAGTTTACAGAATGGTCTTTTATTTTTGAAATTATTTTTCAAGCGTGTTTTGCTCTCAGACTAGCAAAATGTCAAGGTTGGGGTTAGATCGGGGTCAAATATTGCATCTCGGACCCGACTATTACCTGATTTTACATACATGATAATGTTTAATGCAGATTTTAATCGTGTTTTATTACAGGATGAAATCGGGAGCGTTAATTGGAAATTGATGTTAAAGGCATGGATCGACGCTCCAAAGTCTCCAGAGTATGGGATGGACTCCAGAGAACCAATAGTGAAGATTTTACACGCACAGGGATCCGAGGAAAGCACGATAAAGGGGCTAGAAAAAGGGTCAGTATGCAATGCAAGATCACAAGGTTTCAAGCTATCCATCAGATTCAAAACTTCATACATGTGATGAGGTCGAATTAATGCAGTACGCTTTCAAATTTCACGTCAGGATCACAATGGAAGTGTCCCAATGACAAATCAGCCCATAAACCGTTGATTTCAGGCCCACCTGATATCTGAATCGCCTCAAACTTGGTTTTGGCGATTGAAATAATACGAAGAAAAGGATGGACGATGCAGATTTCGCATGAACATTACATTGGGCCCCATATGTAGTGAGTGTACACCATGCACGTGTGGGCAAGCCGACGGCCGACGGTGACGATCGGCGCTTGCGGCCGACGACTCCGATCATTTTTAAAACTCAATAGCGTCTCATGTGCGTTAACGCCGTCCATTGATCATCATTGCTTAATGGGTCCCATCGATCATCCAAAGAGCAAATCCGGACCGTCTTATCGTCTAAATGGCCTACATTACCATTGCCAGGTGTCAAAAATCCAAATGAAAGCATAGATCAAATCACCCTTTCAAGCGCAGGTCGGACGGCCGAGTTCAAAACTCGTTGGCCACCACAAATATCACTGAAAATATGCATTCTTCGACCAGGTTTTTAGTTCCCATCTCGAAGGACGGAGTGGATTTTCCATTTGATCAAAGAAGTGGGACGCACCATCACGTCGGCCCGGTTTAGCGTTACGTAACCCTACTGGCCGGCCGTTTTGCGTCCCCACTTTTGATCAAATGGAAAATCCACTCCGTCCCATCGAGATGAACGGAAACCTGGCCATTCAGAATGCATATTTTCGAGTGATATTTGTGGTGGCCAACGAGTTTTGAATCGCCATCCGACTCGCATTTGAAAGGTCGAGCCCCATCTATGCTTTCATTTGGATTTTTTACACCTGTAATGGTAATGTAGCCATTTGACACTGATATACGGTCCTGATTTGCTTTCGATGATCTATGGGACCCACATCCGTGATCACCGCCTGATCGGCGTTAACGCCGAGACGCTCATGAGTTTTAAAAGATACGAGTCTGGTCGCAAGCACCGATCGTCGTCACTGGCCGGCACGGCTTGCCCACACGTGCATGGTGTACACTCACTACATATGGGGCCCAATGTAATGTTCATGCGAAATCCGACGTCCATCCTTTCTTCGTATTATTTCAATCGCCAAAACCAAGTTTGAGGCGATTCCGTGATATCGTGGGCCCGAAATCAACGGTTTATGGGCTGATTTGTCACAGGACACTTCCATTGTGATCCGACGGCCGAAATTTGAAACGCACGTGCTAATTTACTACCCTCATCACATGTATGAAGTTTTGAACGACGGATAGCTGAAACCTTGATTCGCATTCTCACCCTTTTCAGCCCCCTTTATCGTGCTTTCCTCGGATCCCGTGCGTGTAAAATCTTCACTATTGGTTCTCTCGGAGTCCATCCCGTACTGAGACTTTGGAGCATCGATCCATGCCTTTAACATCAATTTCCAATTAACGCTCCTGATTTCATCCTGTAATAAAAACACGATTAAAATCTGGCATTAAACATTATCATGTATGTAAAATCAGGTAATAGTCGGGGTCTGAGATGCAATATTTGACCCTGATCAAGGGCAGCTAGAAATTGAGCGAGGGAAGGTAGAAATTGAGCGAGGGAAGCTAGAAATTGAGCGAGGCAACCTGGGAGTTGAGCGAGGGAACCTAGAAATTGAACGAGGCAATACAGGAAATTAAGCGAGGTAACGTAGGAATTCAGTGAGGTGACCTAGGAATTGAGCGAAGGAACTTAGAAATTGAGCGAGGCAACGTAGGAAATTGAGCGAGGCAACATAGGAATTGAGAGAGGGAAGGTATAAATTGAGCGAGGGCAACCTAGGAGTTGAGCGAGAGAACCTAGTAATTAAGCGAGGGAAGGTAGAAATTGAGCGAGGCAACGTAGGAATTGAGTGAGGGAAGGTAGAAATTGAGCGAGGGAAGTTAGAAATTGAGCGAGGCAACCTAGGAGTTGAGCGAGGGAACCTAGAAATTGAGCGAGGCAACATAGGAAATTGAGCGAGGTAATGTAGGAATTCAGTAGGGGTGGCTAACATGGAGTGTGTGTACTGACATGGGTGTGTACTGACAAGCTAACCCAATTTTTAAAAAAAATTTATAATAAATTTTTTTTATAAAAATTACAAAAACTGAGTTCGGCCCGCCTTGAATGTATGTGAACTATCCATGACGTTCATCCATTTTTCCATCTAAAGTAAGGGTTTTAGCCCAAAATAGTGGCATATCGAAATATCAAGTGAATCAAAGCACAGGAAACAGTGGTTCCACCGTAGAAACCTTGTTATGCCCCACAATGATGTTTTACTTGTAATCCATTATGTTCATTGGATGATTTTTGCATGGATGAACCGAAAACCAAGATTCGAGCTTCATCTAGCGGTTCAATGGCCCACAAAAAATTTACACCGTTTAGGTAAATGTACTACATTATACCTGTAGTGCGTACTTTTTTCCGTGGAGGGACCATTTTCAAAGAAAACGAGATAACGCTGATGAATAGAGAGGGTGGGATCCACCTAGATCGTGGTGGGATCTAAGCAGCAGATGTAGTGCGGTGGTTTTCGTCCTTCGTTTTTCGAAAATGGAACGAGGGAAGGAGGGAGAGGAAAACAACGGCAGAAAAGAGGGGTAGTTTCGTCCTCAAAGTCATTGTCACACGCAGTAAAGGAGGGTAGTTTCATCCTCAAAGTGTTGTCCACGTGCTTAATCTAGATTGGTAACTAAAGTTTGTAGTCTTTCATAAAACCCATTTGGGTAAAAGGTTTTGTCTACAAGGGTCATTTTCTCATAGTGATATTTCTTTCCGCTCGGATACCAAACGAGAAAATGACCACTTGTAGACAAAACCTTTACCCAAATGGTTTCTATGAAAGAATACAAACTTTAGTTACCAATCTAGACTATCACGTGCGGACAAATGACATCGAGGATGAAACTACCCTCCTTTCATGGAAACGGATTGGGTACTCCCCGCCACCACCCAATGGCGATGGTCGGTGGTCTCAGGGCCCCACCATGATGTATGCTATTCATCCATGCCGTCCATATATTTTTCCATATCATTTTATGGTATACGACCAAAAATGAGGTATATGCAAATCTCAAGTGTACCACATTACAGAAACAAAGGTTGAATGAGCGTCGACCATTAAAAACTTTTTGGGGGCCCACTGTGATGTTCGTGAGAAATCCTCCCCGTCTGTCACAAATACCTGGATGAAGAAGAAAAACAAATTTCATAATGATCCAAAACTTCTATAACCCCTAAAAGGGTTTCAATGGTAGACGTTCAATTCCCCATTGCCTTTTACAAGGTGGTCTACTTGATAGTTAGATCTATCTTATTTTTAGTCTCAAGCTTTGAATATGAGCTCGCCAAATAGATGGACGGTTTGGATATAATACATACCTCATAATAGGACCCACAAAAGCGGTGGGATTACAACAAAGAAAAAAAAAAAAAAGCGATATATCGACAGACAGACCGATATATCGAAAATGGTCCAACTATCCAAAGGAGTTTTCCTCAAAAATCTTACAATTTTTCGATATATCGACTGTGTCTGTCGATATATCGAAAAAGGTGTTTTACCTTTAGCTACGGATTATAACCGCAACCATAACTCGTAGTCTCAGTGCTACTATGAAATTTTTATTTTTTTTATTTTTTACATGGAGAAATTTATTCTACCTACAATTTTCTTTAATACATATTTATATAAATAGGTATATATAAGCATATAAAAAATTTTTCCCTCTTTTTTTTCATTTATTTCTTTAATCATTTAACAAGAATATCTTCTAAACCAAAATTAGTTACTTGATGTACCACATATGATTTTGGGGTAAGAGAAGCTACTTTAGCCAACCAACCTAGTTATTTTCCAAGATTCCATCAGGTCGATGGTTGAAAATACATTTCATTCACTTTTGTCAATTTCACCACTTCATGCAATCAAACTAGAAATTGAGCGGGACAAATATGAAATTGAGTAGGCAAATTGAAAATTGAGTGAGGCAAGGTAGGAATTGAGCGAGGAACCTAGAAATTGAGAGAGGCAAGGTAGGAGTTCAAATGAGGAATCTAGAAATTGAACGAGGTAAGCTAGAAATTGAGCGAGGCAACGTAAAAAATGAGCGAGGGAACCTACGATTTGAGTTAGGCAACCTAGGAATTGAACGAGGGAAGCTAGAAATTGAGCGAGGGAAGCTAGAAATTGAGCGAGGCAAACATAGGAATTGAGCGAGGGAAGCTAGAAATTGAGCGAGGCAACGCAGGGATTCAGCGAGGGAAGCTAGAAATTGAGTGAGGCAACGTAGGAATTGAGCGAAGCAACGTAGGAATTGAGCGAGGGAAGCTAGAAATTGAGCGAGGCAACGTAGGAATTGAGTGAGGGAAGCTAGAAATTGAGCGAGGCAAGCTAGAAATTTAGCGAGGCAACGTAGGAATTGAGCGAGGGAAGCTAGAAATTGAGCGAGGCAACGTAGGAATTGAGCGAGGTAAGCTAGAAATTGAGCGAGGCAAGCTAGAAATTGAGCGAGGTAAGCTAGAAATTGAGCGAGGCAACGTAGGAATTGAGCGAGGGAAGCTAGAAATTGAGCGAGGCAACGTAGGAATTGAGCGAGGCAACGTAGGAATTGAGAGAGGGAAGCTAGAAATTGAGCGAGGCAATGTAGGAATTGAGCGAGGGAAGCTAGAAATTGAGCGAGGGAAGCTAGAAATTGAGCGAGGCAACGTAGGAATTGAGCGAGGGAAGCAAGAAATTGAGCGAGGCAACGTAGGAATTGAGCGAGGGAAGCTAAAAATTGAGCGAGGGAAGCTAGAAATTGATCGAGGCAACGTAGGAATTGAGCGAGGGAAGCTAGAAATTGAGCGAGGGAACGTAGAAATTGAGCGAGGAAGCTAGAAATTGAGCGAGGAACGTAGGAATTGAGCGAGGAAGCTAGAAATCGAGCGAGGCAACGTAGGAATTGAGCGAGGAAGCTAGAAATTGAGCGAGGCAACGTAGGAATTGAGCGAGGAAGCTAGAAATTGAGCGAGGGAACGTAGAAATTGAGCGAGGGAAGCTAGAAATTGAGCGAGGTAACGTAGAAATTGAGCGAGGGAAGCCAGAAATTGAGCGAGGGAAGCTAGAAATTGAGCGAGGCAACGAGGAATTGAGCGAGGAAGCCAGAAATTGAGCTAGGAAGCTTGAGAAATCGAGCGAGAACGTAGAAATCGAGCAAGGAAGCCAGAAATTGAGTGACTAAATGTAGAATTGAGCGAGGAAGCTAGAAATTGAGCGAGGCAACGTAAGAATTGAGCGAGTGAGCTAGAAATTGAGCGAGGGAAGCTAAATCGAGCGAGGCAACGAGGAATTGAGCGAGGCAAGCTAGAAATTGAGCGAGGCAAGCCAGAAATTGAGCGAGGCAAGCAGAAATCGAGCGAGGCAACGTAGGAATTGAGCGAGGCAACGTAGGAATTGAGCGAGGAAGCCAGAAATCAGGTGAGGCAACGTAGGAATTGAGCGAGGAAGCCAGAAATCGAGCAAGGAAAGCGGAAATTGAGCGAGGCAACGTAGGAATTGAGCGAGGAAGCTGAAATTGAGCGGGAAGCTAGAAATTGAGCGAGGCAACATAGGTTCCCTCGCTCAATTCCTACGTTCCCTCGCTCAAATCCTAAGTTGCCTCGCTCAATTTCTAGCTTCCCTCACACAATTTCTAGCTTCCCTCGCTCAATTTCTAGCTTCCCTCACTCAATTCCTATGTTGCCTCGCTCAATTTCTAGCTTCCCTCGCTCAATTCCTAGGTTGCCTCGCTCAAATTCTTAGTTTCCTCGCTGAATTTTTACCTTGCCTCACTCAATTTCTAGGTTCCCTCGCTCAATTTCTAGCTTCCCTCGATCAATTCCTAAGTTGTCTCGCTGAATTTCTAGGTTCCCTCGCTTAATTTCTATCTTCCCTCGCTTAATTCCTAGGATTCTTCGCTGAATTTCTACGTTGCCTCGCTCATTTCCTAGGTTCCCTTGCTCAATTCCTATGTTGCCTCGCTCAAATCCTACGTTGCGTCGCTCAATTTCTAGATTCCCTCGCACAATTTGTAGCTTCCCTCGCTCAAATCCTAGTTGTCTCGCTGAATTTCTAGGTTCCCTCGCTCAAATTCTAGCTTCCCTCGCTCAATTTCTAACTTCCCTCGCTCAATTCCTAGGTTACTTCGTTGAATCCCTATGTTGCCTCGCTCAATTTTTAGCTTCCCTCGCTCAATTCCTATGTTGCCTCACTCAATTTCTAGCTTCCCTCGCTCAATTCCTACGTTGCCTCGCTCAATTCCTAGGTTCCCTCTTTCAATTTCTAGCTTCCCTCGCTAACGCTCCTCGAACTTCGAGTTGTACGAACGGTTCAAAAGTGATCAACGTTACATGGGCCCCACAGTTATGTATTTATTATATCCACAACGTTCATCCATATTTCGAGATCATTTCGGACCATTATCTATAAAAAAAAAAATCATATCCAAAGATCAACTGGACCACACCACAAAGAACAGTAGAAAATTGATTTTCACCGTTAAAAATTTTATAGGGCCCACCGTAACATTTATTTTCCATCCAACCTATTCATAAGGTCACAAAGACCAGGATGAAGAGGAAAAACAAGTTTCATAATGATCCAAAACTTCTGTGACCCCTAAAAGGGTTTCAATGGTAGATGTTCAATCATCCTGTAACGCCCCGAACTTTTCGATGCTCGAGCATCGAAAGTCCTCGAGCGTTACCATAAGATTCAACGTGACATATACATGTATACGATACCAATCCAACTATTCTAGCCTTACATCATTTCTCTAACACTAGCTTAACCGTTGAAGATGATCTTCATTCATAAATCAAGCTATCTGATCATTGAATTTCAAGACAAGCCCATCCATTAAGTAATTTGACATAAGTTCTTTCCCTTAGAAGACGTGGCGAATAACTTCCTATCCATAATGATTTAGATATACGTTCTTTTATAAGAATTGCCTAGAAACATGTCTATAACCGTGTGGAGCCATTAGATTTCCCAAAACTCATAGATCGACAGTAATTACGAAATTGCCACTAACCTAGACCCGTGAACACTAGATCACATGATTCCCATGGTCCGTCTCATATGAAATTTTATATCATGCCTAATTATCACAAATTAACCGCACACCTCGAATTTCAGCTCTTAGATCATAGTAAATCAACTACTTGACCTCTACATCCGTTCGTACACTTATCATATCAAGCTTCTGATCCATCCATCTTACTCACACCATATGAATATGCTTAGCCCACTATTAGAATCAGAATCTGACAAACCTTCATGAGTAACGAAAGTCGCTCGAATCTAACGTTATATAAGCCCTACCCCTAATCACTCCAAAAATCCACGTTATGTCCATCCATTTACTAAACTGACCATACATTCACCTACATACAAGGATAAAGTTCTAATCATCAAGTCCTCTTATTTTTAGAAGCTCGTCTGACCATCCATCGTATTTGGATCTGCCAAATGGGCCACCCGAATATCAGGATGAATCGATCATTTTGAAGATCTTAGAACACGAGTCCAAACTACCGGATAATACTACAAATAGACATATATAAACATGACATTGAAACCCCAGCGTAGTATAGTCCATTGAAGTGGTATCTTAGTCATCCTTGAGAGGTCATAGTTCAAATTTGGGCGACGAAAAGAGCGTGAAAAATAAAGATCACCTGTCAAATTTCATCACATTTAGACGGTAGACTTATGAGTTACAAACGGCAGAAGTTTTGAAAAGAAAATGGGTAAAATTGTAAATATGGTAACACTACATGCATAGCACTGTTGACGTGAGTTACCATTATAGTTCTAACGGTGTAAATTCTCACTACTCGACAGGATCGTGCGGCCCACCTGAATCTCAGATCTACTTCAAATTTGGGACCATAGGTTAGCACGGCGTGCCAAAGACGGTGAATGGAATGGATCCCCATATGTCATCACAAGCGGGCCCCACCTAAATTTTCTCCAACCGTTCATGAAAGTTGTGAAATCAAATGCACGTAAAAGAAGTCCTGTTTCAACGTGAATTCAATCAATCCACGTTAATTCACGTATAACCCACCTAGTACTTAGATATGTTTCATATTTTGGCTCCTTGGCCCTTTCCAACCGTTGACGCTCAATCCAGGGATGATCTGACCTTTAGATTAGCAGAAACCCACCGTTGGGAGTAGAAGTTTAAGTGTATGGCCCACCAAAAGCTTAGATATGCCTGATCTTCAGTCTTATGTCCTAATGGGACTATTAAAAATTAAATGGATGGACTGGATTAAACCAGGTAACCTTGTGGACCCCATTTTTGGGTGGCATGTGTGTGCAATGCACGTGCACCAGCTGTGTACTGAGCCAAAGGCACTCGGTCAGACATCTCTGACCCGCAATTGCCTTAAAAGGGCAAAGGATTTCTCTCTCATCCCTCTTTCCCGCAGTTTGAAATTTTAAAACGGACCGAGCCATTTTTGGTCACGTGATGGCCCACCATCGGGTTCTTGATCGATGATCTGACCCGTCCATCTCGTGCATAGCTAGGGACTGACCAAAACCCTGGCCATTTCACACAAAAATGTGCACGTGTGGGCACACGAGGATCGGCACAAGAAGGACCCAAAAACACATAACTTTCGAAAATGGAAACACCAACTGTTACAATCCGTGTGAGGATCTCTCCTCCAATCAGAAACCTCTATTTCAGACGGTTCCTGACCATCCACACGCGACTCACGTGCTAGGGCCTTCTATGCAAAACCGACGCTCAAAACCGCGACCGGTCTCCTTTCTACCCACCGTTTTGGAGGCAGTTTCGGCCAGAGGAGATCTGGACCTCTTGCTGTTCATCCGACGGTCTAAAAACATCAGAGAAATGCTATAATAGAGGCTGGGATCGAGCTCAAACAAACCCACCACCTTTCCTGCAGCAAACCACAAAAAAAAACTGCCATGTTCTCCTCCAGCGAACCCACCACCCAAGCCCTATTAGAGCTTCGAAATAGCCCCTCCATAAGCCTTCTAGGACCCATACAGACCTTCTGAAAGGAGCCGATCGGAGTAGGAAGTGCTCGTTTGAGATCTGCCATTAACGGCAGCTTCTTCTTCCTCGTTTGGAGCTGCTCCAGGTCGTCTCGAGTTGGGGCGGAACCAGGTCCGTAGAACAGCAAAGAAACAGAAAAGAGAGGAAGGGAATAGAAGAGAGAGGAGAGAGTAGAGAGGAACCAGAGCCGCTGCCGCTCACTGCGGCCGCCAGCACCACTTCACTCCACTCGGCCGGAGCAAGTGGTCATCGTTTCAAATTTGGTCTCGCTTAGGTGAGTGAAGGTAGAGGGGAGATGAGATAGGGAAAGAAGAAAAGAGAAAGAAATGGAGGAAGAGGAAATGGAGGAAAGAAGAGAAAACAAGGGAGGGAGTGCGGCTCCGCTGTTGTCGCACCGAACCAAGCTGAGTTGGGTCGACTCGTTGCCAGTCTTTGGGCTTGAGTCGGGCTGTGTCCAGGGCCAGTTGGGTGTGATCCTGGCCCAGTCCAGTAGGAGAAGAAATGAAGGGAAGAAGAAGGTTGAGAGAGTGTTGGAGCGGTGCAGCTGCACCATGCACCGTTCAGCCACCGTGCTTGCTGACTCGGGCCGGTCTAAGGCGAGTTCCCAACGAGTCAGGCCGGGCTCCCAGCCTTGCTGGGTGTTCCCAGTAGCAGAAAGGAAGAAGAAAGGAAGAAGAAAAACAGAAAGAAGAAGAGAGAGAGAGAGAGAGAGAGAGAGAGAGAGAGTGTGTGTTGCGAGTCAACTCGCTGCTGAGTTGAGTCTGAGTTGGGTTTGGGCTGATCTGGTGTGGCTGGTCCTTCCAGCAAATAAAGAGAAAAAGAAAGGGAGGTAAGAAAAGATGGAAGAAAGAAGGAGGAGGTGAGGCCGTGAGGGTTGAGCCGAGTCAACTTGGACGCCGGGCCGAGTCGGTTCTAGTCGAACCAACTATAGGTGCGTTTCCTCTCATACATTGCATTGGGATTTCCATTTAGAACATTAGTAGGTTATTTGTGCTATAACTGTCTATTATAAACGAATTACAATTATTAAATAGTAGTATCCTGTTTATTAGTCTTAAATATTCATTTGGATAGTAGTTGGTGTCACCATAATAATTATTTTGCTACATTAACTAATGTTAATTGTAACACTACAATTATTTTCTAATTATTAAATTAACATTGTCACCATTTCCACTATTAATAGGGTTGTTAAATATTAGGATGCATGACCATTAGTAAATTATCTATTCTAATGACAGTTATTATATACAAGAAATTTAAGATGATATCATTATTAAATGCTAATGCGTTGTCTTATCATAAATAGTATATCATAATATTAATTATCATTATAATGATTATTAACTAATATTAAGTATAACACTAATGTTAGTAAATATTTTATAATTATTGAATTAACATTATAAATAATTACACACCACTGGGGTTCAACCTTAAAGATTTGGCCTAGACCTAAACTCCAGGATGAAATCTTAATTATACATCAAATCCTAAAAATAAGCAATTCAAGCCTTAGGCCATGAGTGCATGGAACTCGAATTTAATTGTACAATTTCATAACTCGTGGTAGGGTCGAATTCTAAGGGCCCTAAGTAGCATGCACTTCTTAGCGATGACGTAGACGGTTCAGAATATCAGGTGATGATTCTTCCCCTTGAGCTTTCCATCTTCTCATTAGCTTAAGTTATAGTTTTTATTTAAATTCATAATTGATATCTCTCTTTATAATCACATGTGTTAGCTGGTGGAAATTGAATTACTGTCTTACATGCTTTATGATTATCCTGTATAATTGTTCATGCTTGTGAATTATTTGTGGAATTGCTTACGGAACTTAAACTGGTACATTAGTGAGAAATTCCCACATATGAATGTACACCCATACTTGGGATGTAACTTGACTAGTTGTGATCATAATGGACCTTCGACTTGGTGGTTATTGAGCAGTGGTCTAGATGGATCATTGATGTGGGCCTACCATCCAGGGTTGTTGTGCCTAATGGTTTTTAAGGATGGTCTTTATCGTATGATTTTGATATTCGCCCTATGTGGCATATTTTGATACTCGCCCTACGTGGTTTTATTTGATACTTTCCCTACATGGGTTCGATGTTTTATACTGTGCAACCATGCGATGGTAAGCCTCACATATTGTAATATGATTGGCCACTAGTCGATGGGTTTCCATTAAACATCCTAAGGTGGTAGCCTCATGAGCCGGGGATGGTGGAATGGGACACTATGCTCGAGCATTTCGGCCTCGCTGGGCCTTGTGCTCCCGTAGTGACCTTTGAGCTTATTAAACCTGCTGGTTGTAATTGAATTAATAACGGATTGGCTAATCATGCATACATGGCATATTTCGATGACTTGGATCACTTTGCCCTGCGATTACGCTGAATGTTGCGCTTATGACCAGTCATTCGATTATGATGATGATATGGATCTTCATGCCCCGCAATTACGCTGAATGTTGCGCTGATGACCAGTCACATCGCCTGTCTGGATGTTTTACCCGGCACCGACCGTCCGGATGTTTTACCCGGGTCGACGATTGCATGGGGACCCGACTGGATGATGTTTCCCGAGGTTCGATGATCGCACGGATGAGCATCCCCGGGGCGATGATTGCATACTTCACGCATCCATGCACATAATAAGATTTGCATCATGTATTGTTTTGTGTGCTTTATTTTATAACTATGCTTACCTAATGCGGCGGTGTGTAATCTTGAGGGGAGTTCACACTGAGTTGGCCACTCATCCATCAAATATATAACCGTACAGGTAGCATAGGTGACTTAAGTGACTTTCAGGTTCAGGCTGATGTGGAGCCAAGTACAAGTGCTAGGGTTCCATGGTCGTATCTACCTCGAGGAGCTGCGCGATCTTGCGGCTTATGTTTACATTCTTATGTTATTTTTCATGTACTAAATCATGTGGATTCTTGTATTTGTTATATCGAGACATTGGTTTGTATAAGTCATTATGGGCACTCTTTTGTATATTCTAAATGATAATGGAACTTTCCTTTATACTTACTTGTCCATTCTACGCTCATCTGCTTACTCTGATAAAAGAAAAAAAAAAATATTTGACCATCCTTTAAGGTTAACACTCGGGTTTTTGGGAAACGGGTCGTGTACTCGGGTCCTGAAGACTCGGGTTGTTACACATCCACAGCCTTTAACAGTGTGGTCCACTTGATAGCTAGATCTATCTTATTTTTCGTATTAAGGTTTGAGACTAAAAATGAGCGAGGCAACGTAGAAATTGAGCGAGGCAACGTAGGAATTGAGCGAGGGAAGCTAGAAATTGAGCGAGGAAAGCTAGACATTGAGTGAGGCAACGTAGGAATTGAGCGAGGGAAGCTAGAAATTGAGCGAGGCAACGTAGGAATTGAGCGAGGGAAGCTAGAAATTGAGCGAGGGAAGCTAGAAATTGAGCGAGACAACGTAAGAATTGAGCAAGGGAAGCTAGAAATTGAGCGAGGCAATGTAGGAATTGAGCGAGGGAAGCTAGAAATTGAGCGAGGGAAGCTAGAAATTGAGCGAGACAACGTAGGAATTGAGCGAGGGAAGCTAGAAATTGAGCGAGGAAGCTAGAATTTGAGCGAGGCAACGTAGGAATTGAGCGAGGAAGCTAGAAATTGAGAGAGGCAACGTAGGAATTGAGCGAGGAAGCCAGGAATCGAGCGAGGAAGCTAGAAATCGAGCGAGGGCAACGTAGGAATTGAGCGAGGAAGCTAGAAATCGAGCGAGGCAACGTAAGAATTGAGCGAAGGAAGAGAAATTGAGCGAGGCAACGTAGGAATTGAGCGAGGAAGCCAGAAATGAGCGAGGCAACGTGAAATTGAGTGAGAAAGCTAGAAATGAGCGAGAAGGCCAGAAATGAGCCGGCAACGTAGGAATTGAGCGAGGGAAGCTAGAAATTGAGCAAGGGAAGCTACAAATTGTGCGAGGGAAGCTAGAAATTGAACAAGGTAACTTAAGATTTGAGCGAGGGAACGTAGGAATTGAGCGAGGGAACCTATGTTGCCTCGCTCAATTTCTAGCTTCCCTCGCTCAATTTCTAGCTTCCCTCACTCAATTCCTACGTTGCCTCGCTCAAATTCTAGCTTCCTCGCTCACTTCTGCTTCCTCGCTCAATTCCTACGTTGTCTCGCTCACCTTCAGCTTCCTAGCTCAATTTCTAGCTTCCTCGCTCAATTCTACGTTGCCTCGCTCAATTTCTAGCTTCCCTCGCTCAATTCCTATGTTCCCTCGCTCAATTCCTATGTTGCCCCGCTCAATTTCTAGCTTCCCTCGCTCAATTTCTAGCTTCCCTCGCTCAATTCCTACGTTGCCTTGCTCACCCCTAGCTTCCTCGCTCAATTCCTACATTGCCTCGCTCACCCTAGCTTCCTCGCTCAATTTCTAGCTTCCCTCGCTCAATTTCTAGCTTCCCTCGCTCAATTCCTAGGTTGCCTAGCTCAAATCGTAGGTTCCCTCGCTCATTTTCTACGTTGCCTCGCTCAATTTCTAGCTTACCTCGTTCAATTTCTAGATTCCCTTGCTGATCTCCTACCTTGCCTCTCTCAATTTCTAGGTTCCCTCGCTCAATTCCTACCTTGCCTCACTCAATTTTCAATTTGCCTACTCAATTTCATATTTGTCCCGCTCAATTTCTAGTTTGACCGCGAAGTGACTGAAATTGACAGCGAAGTGAATGAAATGTATTTTCAACCATCGACCTGATGGAATCTTGGAAAATAACTAGGTTGGTTGGCTAAAGTAGCTTCTCTTACCCCAAAATCATATGTGGTACATCAAGTAACTAATTTTGGTTTAGAAGATATTCTTGTTAAATGATTAAAGAAATAAATGAAAAAAAGAGGGAAAATTTTTTTATATGCTTATATATACCTATTTATATAAATATGTATTAAAGAAAATTGTAGGTAGAATAAATTTCTCCATGTAAAAAAAAAAAAAAAAAAAAAAAAATTTCATAGATCAGCACGTACTATAGCTTATGGCTACTGTTATAATCCGTAGCTAAAGGTAAACACCTTTTTCGATATATCGACAGACAACGATGTATCGAAAATTGTAAGATTTTTTTAGGAAAACTCACTGACAGCTTCTGGACCATTTTCGATATATCGATCATCTGTCGATATATCGACGGTTTTTTTTTTTTTTTTTTTTTTTTTTGTCGTTGTAATCCCACCGCTTTTTGTGGGTCCTATTATGAGGTATGTGTTATATCCAAACCATCCATCTATTTGGCGTGAGCTCATATTCGGCTTGAGACTAAAAATAAGATAGATCTAACTATCAAGTAGACCACACTGTAAAAGGCAATGGGGAATTGAACGTCTACCATTGAAACCCTTTTAGGGGTTATAGAAGTTTTGGATTATTATGAAATTTGTTTTTCTTCTTCATCCAGGTCTTTGTGATAGACGGGGAGGATTTCTCACGAACATCACAGTGGGCCCCCAAAAAGTTTTTAATGGTCGACGCTCATTCAACACTGTTTCCTGTAATGTGGTACACTTGAGATTTGCATATACCTCATTTTTGGTCGTATACCATAAAATGATATGGAAAAATATATGGACGGCATGTATGAATAGCATACATCATGGTGGGGCCCACAGACCACCGACCATCCGCCATTGGCTGGTGGCAGGGGAGTACCCAATCCGTTTCCGTGAAAGGAGGGGTAGTTTCGTCCTCAATGCCGCTGTCCGCACGTGATAGTCTAGATTGGTAACTAAAGTTTGTATTCTTTCATAGAAACCGCTGGGTAAAAGGTTTTGTCTACAGTGGTCATTTTCTCTTTTTTTTTTTTGTCATCCTTCAAACAAGCACAACACGCGTCAGATCTAATTCGCCCATTGTTGGGTCCCATTTTGCAGATAACCCGCCAAAAAATCAGGCTGATTTGATAATTGGGTGGGCCACATGCTGGGCATTTGTCAATATATCTAAACCATCTGTCATTTTATTTTGGGACCCACCTAATATGTGGATTGGATCGGGAAGAGCGTGCCTGCCACCCTGGGGTGTAGTAGTGCACTGGCCATGCATCGATTTGGTGTGGCGACCTGGCTTGTGGGCCACGTTAGCTCCAAGCACCACTCAGATGAATCCCCCACACGTGCCAGCGTATCCTGCGTATGAAGGTACGTTAGGAGCTACCAAACATCGTTCGTGTGCACTTGTACATAAATCAAGTTAAAACGTCCAAATTGTAAGTCCCACTTCAGATGGATCCTAAATCAGCAGTTACATTCCATCGGTGGACGGTCAAAAAAAAAAAAAAAAACCAAACCAACGGTACAGTCAGGATTGTTTAGGTACGACGATCAACACTCTTTAAGTGGGTCCCACGATGTGGACGATCTCATTTGAGTTACATCTCATGTGTACAGTATCAAAGAGGCACAACATCATCTACTATACCTGTTGTCCAAAAAGGGTGCAAAAATAGAGCTATAGTGGTCTGGTGCTCTATGGGCTCCAACCATGATGTGTGTGTTTTATCCATTCCGTCTACTCATTCTTCTGGATCATTTTATGGTATGACCCCAAAAATGAGGTTGATCCAAATCTCAAGTGGGCCGCATGGTGTTGATTGAACGCCTACCATTAAAAACTTCTTGGGGGCCACGGAAGTTTTGGATCAAGATGATATACTTTTTTTCCTTCATCCTAGTCTATATGACATAATCAACAGGTAGGATGTCAAATAACCATTACATGGGCCCTAGGAAGTTTTTAATGGTGTACATTCAATCAGTACTGTTTTCCCATGGTGTGGTCCACCTTGGATTTAGATTTACTTTATTTTGGGGATCAAGCAATAAAATTATCTTTTAAAATGGATGAACGGCGTGGATAAAACAAATACATCATGGTGGGTACACATACACCGACCACTAGCCAAGCTGATGGTAGCGTCATTAGCCAAACCGCGCCCAAGACTTGGTGTTGAACGCACTTCTGCAGCAAGCGACTCGGATTGCCTGTGCCCCAACAAGAAGCTCTGTAGAACTAACAGAGATGCCTATGAGAAAATTCACTCTCTCCATCAGTTTGGCAAGCTTGTTGTAGGACAGAAACCAAAAAAAATTAGAATGATACAAGATTCAAGAGGATCAGACCACAGCAAGAAGTGAGGCTTCATCGCCCACCATTGAAACCTTCTTGGGGCCACAAAAGTTTTGGACCAGGCTAATATTTGTCTTTTCAGTTCATTCCAATGGTAGTAATCTCGTGAAGACTTTGGATGACACAGACATCATAAAGGAAGTGCTCCGGAAAGGATTCAAGCATTTCTATTTTCACCGTTTCCTGTTCTATGGCACACATGAGTTTTGAATCTATCTTATTTTAGAGATCCAATCCTACTGTTAGTTTGGAAATATGATAGACGGAGCAGATTTCTCATCAACATCGTGATGGCCCCCACATAGCTTCCGCTACAGTAATTCATGTTGGTGGGGTTCGAGTATAATCGTCGGCGTGAGATTCGCATTCGCGACACATCTATCTTATCGCGATCTCAGGGGAATATCGTCGGTACTAAGAACATGCGCAGATACTCGGGCTTTCATTTTATGAAAGTGGGCACATTTTTTAGTCATCTACACCGTTGATCTATTGGATCCTATTTTGTAGGCTCTATTTTATTAAAAATCGCTTTCTCTCTCAATCATTGGATCGTACGTGTACGGTTAAAAAAGAGTCTCGTCAATGGCCCATATTTAATCATCCAGTATCTTCCAAACTATGAGAAATTTAACCCATCGTCTATCTCCGGTTTAGAACAATAGATAAATGGTCTGGATCAGTGATCCATAGGTCCCACTCGCTTGAATTGAAAGCCAAGTATGTAGTGTGTATCCTTGAGTCATGGATGATGTGATTGCTCCTTGTCGGGATTGGATAGCGATAGTGATGGCCAGCAGGCTCTTCTCTTAAAGTTTTCATAAATGATTAGATCAGATGGGACCAACTTCCGGGCTCCGTAAGATCTTCAATGGACGCGATAAAATTAACCCAGGAGTGACATTTCAATCGCAGCTATGCGTCCAGTGCCACTAACGAAGGGGTGCGGATTAGGTATTACCCGGGTAACAGATTAGTGGGCAGGGTTGTACACAAACCAATCTAGTTCAGTTAGCTCACTCGATTCGACTCGACCCGACTAAAAAAAACTCGATTAGACTCGGTTTGAAGCTGAGTTCGAGCTGGGTTGAGTTGATTTTTTGAACTCAAAAATGAGTTCGAGCAGCCCCAGCTCGACTCGACTCAGATCGAATCCAACTCGAATTGAACCGGTTCGACTCGGATATTAAAAGCTTGCTAGTTTGGGTGAAATGTTTTTCTTGTGGTTGATATTCCAAATAGTTGCTACCTCAACTTGCACGGTTGCACCTTTATGCTTGCCACCTTGGAAGTGTGCATAACCAACTTGCATGATGCTTGAACACACAAGAAGCTTGCTGCATTGGCATGTGTGCTGCATGTGGAGAGGTGTGTAGGGCTAGCAAACCTATAATACGAGGGGATTTGAAGAGTTTTCATCCAATTTTTGAAGATGATTGATGAGCTAATCTTTGTTCTTCCAAAACATTTCACATATAGAGGAATTTTGAAGGTGCAGTCAAGGTGTTTGTGGAAATGCCTCAATGGCGAACTCGGCTCGATCTTGGCTCAAACTCGGCTCGAGCTGGTCCGAGCCGAGCCGAGCTGGCCAGTCAGGCTCGAGGACCGAGCCGAGCCGAGTTCGAGCTGAGGTTAGCCAGTGGCCGAGCTGAGGTCAATTGTAACACCCTGAAAATCGGTACCCGAGTACAAAGACCTCAATCCCGAGTTCCGTGGTGTCAACCAAATGAGAATGCACATGTGACCTCATTCAGATTCACATTCATTCTGCACGCGGATAATCAGAATAACGCAATTCACTTAGCGGATCTAAAGCGAAGTAGATATAACGAAAGATTCAGAAATATAGGGCAAGAGTCAAAAATATAATTCCAGTAGTGATGATCGCCCAAAATGGGATTATACAAGCCACAATATACATACCCAAAATGATTAAAGTATAAAGCTTTCAGTTTACGCCTAATTCTCTAAAATATAATAGCGTTGGCACAACCCGATATAAGCCTACCAGTCTGAGGTCTCACTAGTATCTGTATCAATGATACTCCTAGTTGGTGTTTTAAAACACCGTCTTAGGTGGGAGTGAGTAGCTAACTCAGTGGTTCCATTAGTTCTAAGTTATACATGCTATCGACACAATCAACAAAATTAATGATAAACAAGCAATCAAACAATTCCTAAATATTCTTGTTAAATGTGCATATGAAGATATGACATGATGCATGCCCTTTCCAAATAACACTCCCTCACACGCGACTCTGACCACCTGGTTCGCAAATGACAACACTTCTTCAACATGCGACTTCAACGTCTGTTTCGTTACATACTAAACTAATGTGATACGATAAATGATCATGTTAGCCGAATAACTATTAAATTCAATTCATCCAGCATATTGGCAAAGGTAAGATACCGACGTTATATCACGAGTCTTTATCCGGATCGCGTGGCTCGTTGGTGCATGTAGCGACTCTTTACCAGTGTCCATTGATTCAAATTTAGGTGTCAAACCGCTTATCTCACAAATTAACAATTTCAAGGGTATGGTATGATACTTAAATGTATGAGGATTAACCCGGTATGGGTCGTCACCTAAACCAAATATGATTACTCAGTTCCAAGGTTGTAACAGCCCACAACACGCTGTCCCGACTGACTGAAGCGCTATTTTTGAAGGGGGTCATGTAAGACCCGTAGCCTAGACCGTTGATGTTTTATTTAAACCAACATGATTTAAATAATTTTTAAACTCGCAAGTATACGAATCAGATGCAGATATGGTACGTATTACGAGATCATTCCCACGAGGACTAATCGTCACAATTCAAATCTATGACTCTCCTTAACTAATCCAACAAATAATGGAGCGAATTACTAAGCACAATTCTAGAAAAAAAAACAATTAAAAATAGGGAAGAAAATTCAATCAGAGAAAGAGCACTAGGACTTTCGAATCCACCCATAATTATCCTAACCCTTGTTTTGTCTGTTGATTCACCTTAATCTAAATTGATACCACTTATTCAGAGAAAGCACAATCTGTGTCCTTAATCGGGCATACAAAATGTCTAATTCCTTTAAGCAATGCCATGAATAACACATCCCATGTCCTTGGTCGGGCACATGGAATGTATAATTCATTAAAGCACCATATTTCTTCCTCTATAGGAAACCTGTTCTTGATCAGACCCAAGCACCTATAATAAGCATCCAAACAACATCCATATATATACTTTGGTCAAGTTCATAGATGGAGAAGTATGGAATTTAAACCAATCAAACCCACTTAGAGGAAGAACAAATTAATTAATATTCAAAGTAAATCAACCAATACAAGAGCTAATCAAATTAGGGGCTTCATCTCAGCCCTAGCTGAGAGATTAGTGACCCATAAAATCCATAAAAAAGATTAAATAAAATTCATAAAAATAAAACACCAAACCAATCGATCTCTCTCTCTTCTTTCTTCTCTTTCTTCTTTTTCTTCTCTCCCTTGCTCTAGATCTGGATTTCTCTGGTTCTGAATGAATTTCCTACGTCCATAATTCCTCTTTTATAGCTGTTAAAGGGCTGGAGTCGGTGACAGAGTCGTAGCAGGACATGAAGTACAATTTTCGCAGCCATGATCGGTGGGCCCCACAGAGGTATTTTCTGAAAAATCCACCTCGTCCATTGGATTCAGGACGAAATTTCAGTCAAGAATGGGTGGTTTTGAACATCCATTGACGCGCCTAGAGAAGAAAACACAAAAAGATCAGTTTTTAACGTCCCGGGGCAGTCCACTTTTGGCCTCTGTACCGCACACGTGTGCACGCATGGGTGTAAAGTATTAGCATGGTTTTGTAGTGCTCGAACCCATCTACAAGATGGACGGCTTGGATCAGCCGTACGGGTGACGGGTGGGGCCCACTGTCTTTCGCAAAAACGGCCAGCGGCCTGGTTACGTGGATGCGGATCGCGCAGCAGAAGCTTCCGCTGTGACAATGGTGGGGCCCATTCCTTCGATTAAATGAGAAATCCACTTCATCCATTGCATAGAAGAGGAAATTCCGGTTGGGAATGCAGATTTTCACCTTCCGTTGATGAGGTCCACCTGACTTCCTGCGCCACCGTCCGTCTGACGTTTGAACGGTTAAAAATCCCACGACGTGAGGTCTTCGAATTCCGTCGGCTAGGCGTGGGGTATGTCCTCCCCAGGAAGCAGATGGACGGTTTGGATTGTCCATTTGGATAATGTGTGGGCCCCACAACCGACGACCACAGGTCGGCAGTGTTAACGCTGGAAACAGCGGCTGCTGTTTCGGAGAAGAGGAGAGAGAGCGCGGGTCAAAGTCGGTTTGACCCGACTTTGCATTCGGTGCACTCCCAGTGCACATGTGCTGTGCACACTAATGCCATGTAAACGGGTCCCATCGTGATGTTTCGAGAAATCTGCTCCGTCCATCCTTTTCCTCATATACTTTCAATCGCCAAAACCAAGTTTGAGGCAGTTCCAAATATCAGGTGGGCCCCAAAGTGAAGATTAATGGGCTAATCTGTCCGTTGGACTACTTTCCGAGATCTTCAATGGCTGAAATTTAATATGTACGGTTAATTTACGGCCCCCATCACATGTATGAAGTTTTGAACTGATCGGATGGCGGGAACCATGCGATTTTTCATTCTGCACCAATTTCAGGCCTCTTTATCGTACTTTCCTCAGATCCCAGGCATGTACATTCTTCACCATTGGTTCTCTGGAGTCCATCCCGTGCTCTGGAGACTTTGGAGCGTCAAATCCATGTTTTTAACATCATCTTTTAATACACACTCCTGATTTCATCCTGTAATAAAAACACGAGTAAAACACTCCATTAAGCCTTATCATGTACGTAAATTTTGGCAATTACTGGGGTCTGATATGCAATATTTGACCCTGATCACAACCCCCAACCAGCATTTTGCTAGTCCCGAGCAAAACATGCGAAAAATAATTTCAGAAATAAAAGATAATTCCTGTAAATTCAAGTGACAAGTGAACAGATAGCTGAGATGTGGAAATTCTAAGATTCATGATTGGTGTGTGGAGTTTTTCTCTTGGAATCAAGCTCTCGGCAGATTTCATAATCAAGTTTACAATATTAATCCATTAATTTGAACAATTTTAAACATTGAGTTCCATGAGTGTAAAGTATAATCTCAACCTACAATCATTAAAAGATCCAATTGTCAATTTCATGATATCATTAGTAATTCGTGACAACCAAACTTGAACCCAACACTTATCTCACAGATTAACTTTTCATTTTACCAGCCTTTGGTTTTCTTTATGAGCAGTAACGCAAATGAGGGGAATCAAATTCTCACCTATAAGGAGCAAACCTATGGCGAAAACTTGTCGCCTAACTTTTTTTTTTTTTTTTTTTTTTTTTATGTCAACTATGGAGAATCAAATCTACACCTATAGGGAGCAAACCTATGGTGAAGATTATGCGACTTACCCCTTCAATTCTTCTTTATAAACTTGATACTAAAAATTTTGTTTTTTCAGGCTGGTTCCTTTAATTATTCAATTTTCGAATCGAAACCTTAATGTGTAAGCGAGATCTGATATGTGAAATCATGGCTCAATCAATGTTTAAAACTTCTAATCATGGGTTAACAATTCAAAATTGACTGCGAGATCAAGCAAATGGTCGAATCCAAGAGTCATAAGTTACCAACATCACGTATCTTATAATGTTAAAATCACAACTATCCTTCAAAATCACTTTGAATTCAATAGAAAGTCTAGAAAAAATTTTTAAATTTTCACAAATTTTGCTCAAGACCAAGAAAATACTGATTAGGTAACCTAATCTCCCACTCCCAACCTAAAATCTACATTGTCCTCAATGTAAAAGAAATAAACAAGCAATGCACATGGGACAACGAGAATAAAAGAAGAGTGATGGAAAGATAATACCTGGATGAAGAATCAAGAAGCTTTCTCAAAAAAATTTCAACGTAAAAGTGAGTTAGCACAAGAGAGAAATCAACAGAAGCAAAAATAACAAAAAGAAAAATAAAAGAAGACCCTACCTATACCACTTTCGCAGGTGCTCTCGATTGCATTTAGCGTATGCAACAAGCCTTTAAACCCCTAGGTTTCCCCTAGTGGACGAGTTGTAGTCTCGTGAGGGTTTGCAGTAATGTTACCCACAAACATTGAAGTAACTAACTAGGAAAAAATATAAAATAAGAGACTGGGTTGCCTCCCAGGAGCGCTAAGTTTACTGTCTATCCTAAAATAGCATAAAGGAAACTACCCTAGTCCGAAGAAAGCAGGGAAAAACTACTCAGTCATGCTGCAAGGTTCCTCTTCCGGCCAGTATCTTGATAAGTTTCTCAGTAGATTTCTCAACAGGATCATCCAAAAGCCATTATTGCAATAGGCTTGGACGCCCTGGAGCTTGACATTCCAGAGAAACTTACGTACCTCATCAAAAATTTGTCGTTGATTCGCCTGAGGTATCCAGAGTATATACGATTCACCTGCGACAGAAGAAGTTTCGATGTTAGTATCCCATGGTGAATCAGAGACTACACATAAATGAAAGTCAGAAAAATTCTCAGAAAGTGACGTAGTCTCAACACATTCCGAAGTAGTAGACTTCGGTTCAATTTTTAGCTCCTCCTCCCTTAATGGTAAATAGTGAGGATCTGGGGAGGGAGGGGCTTCAGAGTAAGGGTTCTCTCGGTCAGTAATGACTACCGAGATGTCGTCTTGTAAGGCATTCACTATGTCTCTTATCATGGGATCGTCTGAATCTGCAAAGTGTGCCAAGCAATCATCCAAAGAGTTGGGACATTTAGCTGAGAGTGACTCATTTTCCACATTAGAGCTCGTGATGATCTGCCCAAGGAATCCATAGTTTTTTAAGGTAAACGGAGGTGTGCTCTCTTGCTCCAGCCCTGCACAGATAGATTGAAGATCAGTATACGAAGCATTGATGTATGGACTCTTTTCATCGATACTACTCAGAAGAGGTGATGAATCGTCATTATTTAACAGTTCAGATGGTAGCCTTAACTGGGTGGTTTCAAATTCAAGAGTCATATCGAGTAGCTCGTCCATCTCCTGAATCATATCATCATGTAATTCAGAGGAGTGGTCCAAATACGTTTCACAAGAGTTAGAAGGGTCGGTTGTAAGGGGCCCGTCCTCTACCTTTAAATCAGACATGTTAGGTGAGGGGAGTGGCTCATTATGACCGACCACTTCGTGTACGTCTTGATCATTGACTTGGACCAAATTTGAGATTGATTCGAAGGGAATTTGGGTTGCACATTCATAATCATCTTCCCAATATGCATCATCGTCTACTTCCATGCAGTGCACACTTGGGATGGGATCGCTTTCCTCACATTCTATTTCCAGATTGGGTTGAGGTTCGTATAAACTAACCTCTTCCTCTTTATTGAACTCAAGTGTGTCATGTGAGTGGGGTGTGTCATCATCATTATATTTGAAAGACAACCATGTTTCTTCCCCATTCTTTTGAACAGTCATTGAGATCGACTCATCGGGGAATTGAACCGTATGCTCATTAATGGAATCCAACTCCTCATTCCAAATTCCAGATTTCGTCAAAAGCGAGTGAGGATCACTTTCCTCGCATTGTATTTCTGGATTGGATTGTAGTTGGGATGAGCGAGCTTCCTCTATCCTTTCAAGGTGCGAATTGAGTGCTTCTAATGATTTCATCACTTTCGCAACATGCTGGTTGAATTGTTCTAGATTAAAACATGAATCCTCTTGGATCGTTTCTGGTTGGATCTCAAAGGTATGGGATCCAAGAGAATAATTATTACAATATGTTGTTGGTTCATATTCCCAGTTTTGATGGTTCCACCAGGTTATAGTCATACTTGATCATACATGGGAGAATATGATGGTTGATAATAATCCTCATTCCCATAATTACGATCGTATACGGCCCTATTAACTGATGGAACATAACGTTCTAGTCGGTTCTCAATGTCTGTTCTCGATGGAGAGAAATCTTGATGTATACGTTGAATTCCACAACCCTCAGACATTCCCCAATATCTCCTATCCATCTCAGCGTATGCACATACCCACGATTCCATGGTCAAACCCTAACTCTTACTCTAATCCTAGAAGAAAGGAAAAGAAAAAAAATCCTACAGCAATATGGAAAGTAAGAGGAGAAGTTAGAAAGGTGTTACCAAATAAGAAGTTTCTATGTTAAGATCCTGCAAAACAAAACAACCCAAGTCAGTATCTAGGGGATAAGACCCAATCTAAAAAATAAAGAAAGTAAAAAAATTAGGACGAAGTTACCAAGTTAGAAGATCTATCAACGACCCTACAAGACAGGAAAATTGGTTCTAAAAATCAAATAAATAAATAAATAAATAATTTAAGACTAAAGTTAGTAAAATCTTAAGCTATGAATTATGATAAGAGAGAATCTTAAATTCAATTTGGAACGAAACAGTCCCCGGCAACGGCGCCAAAAACTTGATGTTTTATTTAAACCAACATGATTTAAATGATTTTTAAACTCGCAAGTATACGAATCACATGCAGATATGGTACGTATTACGAGATCGTTCCCACAAGGACTAATCGTCACAATTCAAATCTACGACTCTCCTTAACTAATCCAACAAATAATGGAGCGAATTACTAAGCACATTTCTAGAAAAAAAAACAATTAAGAATAGGGAAGAAAATTCAATCAGAGAAAGAGCACTAGGACTTTCGAATCCACCCCTAATTATCCTAACCCTTATTTTGTCTGTTGATTCACCTTAATATAAATTGATACCACTTATTCAGAGAAAGCACAATCTGTGTCCTTAATCGGGCATACAAAATGTCTAATTCCTTTAAGCAATGCCATGAATAACACATCCCATGTCCTTGGTCAGGCACATGGAATGTATAATTCATTAAAGCACCCTGTTTCTTCCTCTATAGGAAACCTGTTCTTGATCAGACCCAAGCACCTATAATAAGCATCCAAACAACATCCATATATATACTTTGGTCAAGTTCATAGACGGAGAAGTATGGAATTTAAACCAATCAAACCCACTTAGAGGAAGAACAAATTAATTAATATTCAAAGTAAATCAACAAATACAAGAGCTAATCAAATTAGGGGCTTCATCTTAGCCCTAGCTGAGAGATTAGTGACCCATAAAATCCATAAAAAAGATTAAATAAAATTCATAAAAATAAAACACCAAACCAATCGATCTCTCTCTCTTCTTTCTTCTCTTTCTTCTTTTTCTTCTCTCCCTTACTCTAGATCTGGATTTCTCTGGTTCTGAATGAATTTCCTACGTCCATAATTCCTCTTTTATAGCTGTTGAAGGGCTGGAGTCGGTGGCAGAGTCGTAGCAAGACATGAAGTGTAATTTTCACAGCCATGATCGGTGGGCCCCACAGAGGTATTTTCTGAAAAATTCACCCCGTCCATTGGATTCAGGATAAAATTTCAGTCAAGAATGGGTGGTTTTGAACGTCCATTGACGCGGCTCAGAGAAGAAAACACAAAAAGATCAGTTTTTAACGTCCCGGGGCAGTCCACTTTTGGCCTCTGCACTGCACACGTGTGCACGCATGGGTGTAAAGTATTAGCATGGTTTTGTAGTGCTCGAACCCATCTACAAGATGGACACTTGATCACCAGACGGGTGACGGGTGGGGCCCACCTTGTCTTCGCAAAAACGGCCACGGCTGTTACGCTGACGCGATCGCGCAATGGCTTTCCGCGTCGTGACAATGGTGGGGCCCATTCCTTCGATTAAATGAGAAATCCACTCCATCCATTGCATGGAAGAGGAAATTCCGGTTGGGAATGCAGATTTTCACCTTCCGTTGATGAGGTCCACCTGACTTCCTGTACCACCGTTCGTCCGACGTTTGAACGGTTAAAAATCCCACGACGTGAGGTCTTCGAATTTCGTCGGCTAGGCGTGGGGTATGGCCGCCCCAGGAAGCGGATGGACGGTTTGGATTGTCCATTTGAATAATGTGTGGGCCCCACAACCGACGACCGTAGGTCGGCAGCGTTAACGCTGGAAACAGCGGCTGCTGTTTCGGAGAAGAGGAGAGAGAGTGCGGGTCAAAGTCGGTTTGACCCGACTTTGCATTCGGTGCACTCCCAGTGCACGTGTGCTGTGCACACTCATGCCATGTAAACGGGTCCCACCGTGATGTTTCGAGAAATCTGCTCCGTCCATCCTTTTCCTCATATACTTTCAATCGCCAAAACCAAGTTTGAGGCAGTTCCAAATATCAGGTGGGCCCCAAAGTGAAGATTAATGGGCTGATCTATCCGTTGGACCACTTCCCGAGATCTTCAATGGTTGAAATTTAATATGTACGATTAATTTACGGCCCCCATCACATGTATGAAGTTTTGAACTGATCGGATGGCGAGAACCATGCGATCTTTCATTCTGCACCAATTTCAGGCCTCTTTATCGTGCTTTCCTCAGATCCCAGGCATGTACATTCTTCACCATTGGTTCTCTGGAGTCCATCCCGTGCTTTGGAGACTTTGGAGCGTCAAATCCATGTTTTTAACATCATCTTTCAATACACACTCCTGATTTCATCCTTTAATAAAAACACGAGTAAAACACTCCATTAAGCCTTATCATGTACGTAAATTTTGGCAATTACTGGGGTCTGATATGCAATATTTGACCCTGATTAACCGTATCGTTCCGTAGACTTCCACGATCCTACCGGTCGAATTCTGGCAATCCTCGACTCATTTCTGATATTGCGTGCGATCCTAAGTCGAGTCCTGTATACCGAAGTCGGCTCGACTCGAGACTTATACCTTGCCGATCACGCCGTCGCCGCGGTTCTAATGTCGTGACTCGCGCACCGACCCGATACCCGGGGTAGAAGATGTAGGCCCACATTCAGTTCGAAGAAAACACCGTGCGTTACAAATTACGAGGGAATCTCTACGAGATGTCCCATCAATCAATCAATCACTCATGTCAATCAACGTCAAGTACACCACCTTACCTTAATGTCACCTCACCCAACAACAAGTACTCATGGCCATTCCCTCTTTTCTCATAAGTCAACTCTTCTCTCCCTTCACCATACCTCTTTTCACAAATTTCAAACCTAACCTCACCTCCCCATTACCTCTTCATTAAACCACCACATCACCTCATTCCTTTTACTATTACTCCTCTCTCTCATTCCATTTCTCATCTCCCAAAACACCCACACGTCCAACCTCCTCTCCCTCCCAAACACCAAGTGTGGCCTACTTTCCCCTACTCTCACATCTCCCATCTCAACCGTTGGATCATCATCAACCACCATTGAAAGAGGAGGCTAGGAGCTAAGGAGGCTAAGGGAGCAAGGAGGAGTACAAGAGGTGGGTGATCCACCGTTGATTTCTATTAAAGGGGCCCACAAATAATGGGATCCACCTTAATGTATGTATTTATGATTAGAGAGGGGCCCATAGTGGCGGGGTCCTCCATTGATCTCTCTCTATTTCTCTCTCTCTTTCTCATCCTTAGAATGAAGTGGGCCCCACCGATATGTTAAATCTACTCCATCCATCAAATGGGGTGGCCCACCTCATTTTAGGAGAGATCCACCACCTATTTAGATTATATGACATATTATAATATTTTATTAATATTTATATGCATAGTGGGCCACAAACATGCGGGACCCACCTTGATGAACGTAGGCCACCCACGTGTGGGACCCCAGCCACGATGCCTGTGTTATATCCATGCCGTCCAGCGTTTCTGGACGCTGGACATGCTGCTAACATGGAAAGAAGGGAAGGAAATGGTGGGCCACTCATTAAGCCCCACCTTGATGTAAGAACTCAATCCACACCGTCTATCCTCTCCCTCAGATCATTTTAAGCGTTGAACAGGAATTTGAACCCCATCCGACTTCCTGGTGGGCCATAGCGGGAAGAATAGTATCTTTTACCCTTGATTTACACCCCGACACTTCTGTATGCCAAAAACCTGGCCAATATTGGACTCGTTGGGTTTGTATCGAGCGTTAGAAACTAATGGATGGGTCAGATTTGTTTAAAGTGGGCCCCACCTACCAAAAACCACATAAATAGTGGTTTTCAAAAAAAAAAGGAAGAAGAAGAGGGAGCAACAGCTACTGCTGCTCTGACAGGCGCAGGCAGCGCCTGCGCTGCACGGGCGGTGGGCGGACGAGCCAGCCCCACAGCTCCAGCCGTGGGCCCCACGTGATGCGTTTCGAACATCAACACCATACATTTGATGGGTCCCCTTTATCTGTAGGGCGTTCCCAAAATTCAGCCGCAAACGGAACTCAGGTGGGCCATACCATCTAAATCATGTGAAGACATGCCTAAACCATATAAAAACACTTGGTGGGGCCTACCTGAATTTTGATGTGGCTGAAACTTGGTCTGGACCCTCAGACAGGTGGGACACACATAATGTATGGGTTGGATTTGTGAACCACCTCGCGGTGGGACCCCTGACAATGTGACCTTATCAACAGGTCGGTCGGCAAATAAACATTACGTTGGGCCCTAGCCGCGTGACCCACTGAACAGTTTGGGTGGCCAATAAACATTACGGTGGGCTCCCTGACCATGGGCCCAGGTCACGTATGACCTTATGAACTGGTTGGGTGGCAAGCAAATATTACAGTGGGTCCTGGCCCACGTGATCTCATGAACAACTTGGACGTCAAATAAACATCCCAGTGGGCCCTACCCTTGGTCCACATGACCGTATGAACAGATTGGAGGTAAATAAACATTGTAGAGGGCCCTAGGCCCATGAGACCTTATGAAAAGGTTGGATTGAAAATAAACGTTTTGGTGGGCCCCCTATTCATGTGGCCTTATCAACAGATTGGATAGTAAAATAAACATTATGGTAGGCTTCACATGAGGCCCACTTGGATGCGTATGGGCCCATATATTTAGGCCCATCTTGATGTATTTTTTAGGCCCAATGTTGAGGCTTACTTTGGTATATATATGGGCCCATGTATGTAGGCCATCTTGATGTGTTTATGGGCCCGTTGTTGGGGCCTACCATGTTATATATAGGCCTACGTTATGAGGCCCGTTTGATGTATTTGTAGCCTATTGTTGAGGCCCACTTTGATATGTATATGGCCTATGTGATTAGGCCCATTTGATTCACATAAAGCTTATGTGATCGGGCTCATTTTAATGCAGTCTCAGGCCCATGGGTGATGACCCATTGCAATGTACCTAAGGCCCATTGATGATGCTCATTGAGGTGGCCAACTTGATGAATATAAGGCCTATGAGATATGGCCCATTTGATGTATTTAGGACCCCATGGGATGTACCTGAGGCACATTGCAATGTGTGATTCCACCAGGATTTATTTAATGGTATTTGAGGTGAGCCGAGCCTTGGGGACAATGTTGGTTTGACGTCCACATTGTACGAGTAATGTTGGTTAGATGTCCACATTATAACTCTCCCTGAGGCCACTGATAGGCCCGTATCTGTTTCATGTAGGTCATCTAGGCCCATCTTCATTGAGAGGATAGTTTATTGCTTTATAACATGTTTAGCATAGCCCCATGATTCATGATCATACGCATCATATGTATGCTTGAGATGAGGAGTGTCTGATCATAGCATATGCCTTCGGGCAGACTGTTTACGGGCTCCCCGATAGGCAGAGTTGCCATACATGAGTATATGATATACGCATGACTGTTGCATGACTGGTAGTGTGACTCATGTACTTGCATTGTGTGATTGTAGTTATTGTAAGCCCTATTGACATCAGGGCTATAGCCTCCACAGATGCACCATAGGTGGTTGGATTGGATACCAAAAATGTTTGGTTCTAGCATATAGGCGCCATAGATGTTCCTGGGTGAAAATCTTTAAACCCGATGGTACCAAAGGATGACTCCAACGTCGAGACCGAGTGGATATATGAGCGCACGAGGGCCGAATACCATGAGGCCGCATCTCCCACTGTGTCGTGGTCGATTGGAAAGGGGTGTGGCCTTACTTGCCTGAGGGTAGGAGGCAATACTAGGCTGAGTTTGACCAGCTCGTGAATAGGTCCGTTATTGTCATGCTGGATAAGTATTGGCAGACTATTGGATAGGCGGATAGTGAGGTTTCTTACGCTCGCTTGGACTATGCGGCTAGGAGAGCGACAGTGCCATTTGGAGCGTATTAAACCCCGGTGATTATCCAGACTGGGAACCGTACTGACTTGATGCTCTAGTGAGGAGCTGCATTGACATGTGGAGGTGGATTGGCATGCTTGACTTGCATTATGCATCGCATGGCCTTGACATGGCCGATAGTATTCATATCTTGCACCGCATAGCCTTGGTGCGACTGACTGCCTTCATGTATTAGCATGTTGTCACTCTGACCTTGAATTCTGAGCACGCTCATATTGCGCACACATTTACACCGCCCTCTAAGCTTTCTATAAGCTTATGCACGATTGATGCGTGCAGGTGACGCCAGGACGCAGCCGTAGTCTCGCCGTAGTTGGAGCGTGCAGCCGAGCTTTTGGAGTTTTGTTATTATCACTATCTTGTATTTCCCTTCATACGCCTTGTACTTAAAGTTTTTATCATAGTGGATTTTGTGATGGTGTTCTTGTGGTTATTGTTTGTGGGTTATGCTAGTAGTTATGCTCATTACGAATCAAATTAATTATTAGAAATCCTTCTTGTAGCATCCCAGGATCGGAACCTGGTATATGGGTGCCGAGATCCGAGAATGGGGTACTATGGAGGCTGTCGGCGCTGGATTCGTCGATCAGGAATTTTGTGAGCCTGGTCTCCGAGTTCAGGGCGTGACAGGTCCGAATCAGACGCTCACCCCAACCTATGCTCAGACCACAGCCCGGATGAATAGTGGTTAGGGCATTACAGAGGTGTGATCTTATCACATTAAACCAAATTACCACAAGGAAATGACTTGTCACCCAATTCCATTCACACCCGTGTTGTTCGAACAGTACTTTAGTACGCAACCATCGGCCGGGTAATTTAATGGAGGCTGTTCGAACAATGGTCTATCACCTCCATCAGTGCTCACTGGTCACTATGGGGAGGCTCGTCACCCCAGCATAGGACGACGACTCGAACACGGTGTCCCATACCACCATGCTCGGTTCATGAGTCTTAGTGGGATGATATCGCATTAACGGTTATGAATGGACACATCCATTGGGAACGGGGTATCCTAGATTCCATTTAGTCGTGTCATACATTTTGAACATACATGATCAGTCGGCTAGTGGACTAATTTGATTGACCTGGTAGAACCACGACACAACCAGCATTAGGTGCAAGCAGCCCATGTAGTCCAGCTACTGTCAGTCATCCGTGTTCAACCCGGATCGATCGAACAAGCCTAGGGTGACCGCCTTAACTTGGGTCACCCCTTAATTAGGGTGATTTACCGACTGACCCAACATTTTAACAATCTTAAGTGTTTCTATGAACTAAACTTTATATAAATAATTATAACATAAATTTCACTACGCAACCACTTAGGCATTTTATCGAACACATGAGCATCCATAGGGTATTACATTCACTAAAGCACTACCAAAAAACTGAGAAAAGGCTACGGATAAAAGCCGTAGCTAAAGGCCTATAGCTACGGTTATAGTCCGTAGTATGACCGTAGCCATTGGTACCGTAGCCATAGGTCTTAAAGATATGGCTACGGTTTTAATCCGTAGCCATAAAGACAATAGCTACAGATTAAAGCCGTAGCAATACTTTTCGTAGCCTTAAAGTATATACAGCTACGGATAATACCTGTAGCTAAAAGTGGAGCAAGATCTGTAGCGATAGGATGAAAATAGAAACGCTACGGTTTCTAGATAAAGGGCTACTGACTAATAATAGCCGTAACAAACTGCCTATTTTTTTAAAAAATAATTTAAGAAAATATGATAATGGCATCTCTTACCATTGTAGTACATGACCGATAGATCAACTCATATCAGCTAATATAGATAAATACTTCATGGCTAAATCATTTATTTATTCAATCAAATACAATCATTCATTCATTCAATCAAATACAATCATTCATTTTAATCCATTGACAAAAGTACAATACCAACATAATAGTTATATGTCTATTTAAAGTTCTCATTGAGAGCAAGATCCAATGCCTTCTCGTAGCCAGATAGCTTCTCAACAATCGCAAGCGACAACTCCATGGATGTGCCTCTACTGGTTATCAATTTTCCATCAATTAACACCCTATTCTCAGCTTTGCTTTGATCTGAAAGTTTACTACACATGGTTGACCACCTCACGAACCGCGCATTGCTTTCATACTACAAAACAAAACTTCATCAACATACAGCAAGTGTGCAACAGTTATGCTAAAATGCAAAATGTCAAAGACAATCCATATGTCAACAATATATACCTTCAGGTTGCTCAACATTTTCACAGTAGCAGGATTAAAATATAACTGCATAGAAGGAAATTTAGGTAATTAGATAGCAGGCAAAAAAGAAAAAGAAATAGGTAAGAAGCAGGACTAGGAGCCAGAGTCCAATGCACAGTATACTCTGGTAGGTAGCGATGTTTTTCTTTCACCCGGACTGGGAATTAGAAAGCAGGTGGTTCTAAATTTACCTGATTGGGAACTAGAGAGCTAGGTTGGACATTCCTCAGATGGTAATTCTCTTGCAGGGACAACCGGCAACTCACATTTCACAACTTGTAGCAAAAACTATAATTAACAAAGATAAAATTGGAGCAGTTAAAATAATTCTACAGCAAGATTTATGCATTCTCGTTTCTAATGAGACTCTGTTCCTAGATATCCAACCATCCATTAGTGGTGGATGGGAATCATGTACACAACCAAGTTTCAACTTAGGTCACATGTACGATAGGCGGCTAAGATGTTCCAAACTAGGAGATTTTCCTATGCCAAACATGCTGTAGTTGATGGTTTTCTGTCCATTTTCCTATGCCAAACATGCTGTAGTTGGTGGTTTTCTGTCCATTAATTTTTCTATGCCAAACATGCTGTAGCTGGTGGTTTTCTGTCCATTAATTTTCCTATGCAAAACATGCTGTAGTTGGTGGTTTTTTGTCCATTTTCCTAGCACAAGCATGGCTCGCCAGATGATTGAGTCGGCTCATGTGGCATGGGTATACACATGCTGTGATTCACATTTTTTTCCCCCTCACAAATTGCTTTAGCAATAATATGAAAAGTTCTAAAAAGAGCTTGAAAGGTGTTTAAATGTCAGGGTGCATTTGGAAGCTTCGCTTTTGGAATAGAGAATGGGCAATGGGCAAACCCAATTGCAATTTGGGGCAGCAATAGAGTGTAAAAGAAATCTGACTTAACGCAGTTTGCATTTTCCTGTGCCAACCCAAACCAAGTGAGATAATAATGTTCTAGAATTACAAACCCATTCTTTTCTCATTTGTGATTTGAGTCGAACCCGTTTTATTGACAAAAGTGGAAACTTCCGAACACATCCTTAGTTCTTAAATTTCCGTTTCTTTTTTATTTCAGATCAAACACAAAAAGGTACCTTATGAACGGGCCTAAATCCTCCCTCTCCCAACTTATTTGCCGGACTGAAGTCCTCTGTTGCAGCCCTTAGTTCAGAATAACTGAAACTGTTTGCTTTGGCAGCCATGATTAGACACTCTGCAAATTCAAATACAAAGGAAGATTTGGATCATATTATCTACTTAATCAATGCATGCATGCATAATCTCTATTTTTGAACATCAGCTTCACTAAAATCAAAATTGTATGGCTGTGTTTGCATGTACAACCAATTGAATTGTGAGCATTCAGTTGAGTCCTGATGAAATAACCAGACCGTAACGACAATCAGTTGCTCTCCTTTCAAGTCCAACCTCAAAATTAATGTATTGCAATTTCAATAATATTCCATTAATATGAATATTTTATCATTTTTCAATTTCCCGTCCACTGAACTAATCATTGCAATATGATTCAATTGTGCGTCCAAGCACATCCTAAGGGTGTGTTTGGATGTACCCTAAATCACAATCACAATGGATATTTTAGCAAACCAGATGTTCATCAATTCCGTTGAGTGTTCGAGACAACAGAGAAAATGGAAACTCCAGTATAAAGAGTAGCAATTGTCCACTTTTTTGCCCCAATTCAATATCTAGGATGTTTCAGGTCATGTTTGAAATGTTGCGGATATCGACCTGGGTGGAATGGAATCCTGCCCTCCTGGACGTCTGAACATGGCCTAAGAATGCCAATCTTGAGACGGAAGACTATATTCCGCCAATTGAGTTACAAGTGTCTGAGTTGGAGTTTCAATGCATATCGATTAGGTTGTGTTTGGATGCTCAGTTGAATTGAATCGTAATAATCCATTTCAATAAAACAGAAAGTGACCAAGTATGGTTAGTGTCAAGATTGCAATTGCGACCATTTCAAGTTGGTATACATGAAATTGCAATTATGGCATCACCCCCAACTTTGGTCATTCCTCTGCAATGATTTGAATGAATTGCAATCCACTTCAGTTGAGCATCCAAATGCACCCTATTTTAGCAATATTGGCATTACTTTCATCTTCATCAATACCCCTTCTCCTCCATCTCCAGATAAAAACTGCGAAAATGGATATAAAGCTCAGAGCGCCAACACCAACTACAATCCCAATGATCAAACCAGTCTTACTTTTCTTTCCCCAACCTGGCAGACTTCTAACAGTCGGTATGAAATCTAAATAAATAATTTTTTTTAAAAAAAAAGGATATGGATATTCATCTGTTAGTATCAAACAGTTAGAAATTTGTAGAATTTAATTCTAATATTCAGTCCTGGATATATTACCTGGAGTGACATTGATGGCCGAAATGGATGGACCAAAAGTACCTTGATTAGGTATACAGCAAGTCCCTTTCCCGGCCCAAAAGAGATGGATTTTAAGGAATTTTTTGGTTACAATAGTCTGGAAAGTCCTCTGAACGGCTCTCCTAGAGACCCCACCTCGCTTTTTTTTATATTAAAATCTTTCAATTGAAGATTTCCCTAAAGAAGCAATTAATAGAATTTCAAAACTAGTGGAGACTATTCTTACATAAAATTCACAAACTACACTATCAGAAATGCATGTCCGCACACATGATCGAAAATGAATGTCGGCCCAAAGATCAAGTACAGGTATTATTTTTTTTAGCATTTCAAGATTCGTGGGAACCAATTTCAAGTTCAAGATGACCCTTATCATGATTGTCCTATCAATGTTCTATGGAATTGTCAGTTTCTTTAGACCACTTAACTATCCCAAGCCTAAATTTTAGTAATATGTTTTATGGTGATATACTTAAATAGCATTTGGATGCACTATTATACGGAATTGGCAATTATTGGTCTAAGTAGAAAAACTAAGTTCTATTTATGATGGATTAGGCTCCAAATTGCAAGTCCACTAGATCTAAGTTGGACTAAAAAGAGACTGACTGCAATTTAAGGGCCACTCTCTTCATTACAGGAACTAGAAATCGTTATTATTATTTTTTCATGCTTACTTGGCTAAACAAATCAATCACTTGTGATCATAGTTGATTTACAACTTATGATTTGAGCTGAACTTAAGCAGAATGATTTGAATTCCATCTTGAATCTCTTTTATCTAGATGAATCCTACAATTCTATGATTTGAATACTATGATTTAGATTCAAATCCGGATTTATAATTGTTCTCTTTTCTTTTCAGAAACTAGGATTCCTAGCAGCTGTACTACATGAAAAATATTTTTCAGTAAAGCAGAAAAGTCAAAATCATCCATTTCTCAAACTTTATGCATAGCTTCAAAAACCTAAACCAATTGCTAAAAATTGATTATAGATGTTGATGATGATGATGATTCATTTCCAGAAGCTGGGGAATGAGTACCTTATGCATCATGGGCACCCATGCATGGTCTTAGCAAAACCTTTGAGAAAAGGCTAGATAACAACTTGTATTGCCACAACTCAATAAGTTGGGACAATTATTCCACCACACACATGGCACATATGCGAGTTTAAAGGTGGATGGATCTCAACAACATAAAAATACCAGGTCATTTTCAACAGACAACATCTCCCTTAAGAAAATGACTTCAAACTTGTAAGAGATGCTTCCATGATAAGATCTCCTTCTTCATCACCATTTTAATCATCTACAACAATCACATACTAGAGAATAAAAGACAGGTTAACTATAGTTTGAGAGCTACTGGGGCCTGCTTTATCTTGGTCGCAATTGGGGCCTGCCTAGACAGTTCAACTGCCTAGACATCGCAATTGGGGCCTGCTTTAGCTTGGTCACATAGTCAGATTTGTGGAGGATTGCTCATAGATGGGCCAGTATGTTGTATGTACTTAGGATTGAGTAGCATTCTAGATAAAGAACATTTTGGCACCTTGTGTTGCTGATCCTCATGGCACTTGGCATGACTGCAAGCTTGATATAAAACAGAATTTCTAGATAAAGAACATTTTGGCACCTGGTGTTGTTGATCCTCATGGCACTTGGCATGACTGCAAGCTTGAGATAAAGCAGAATTTCTAGATAAAGAACATTTTGGCACCTGCTGTTGCTAATCATCATGGCACTTGGCATGACTGCAAGCTTGATATAAAGCAGTGTTTTTTCAGTCAACTTGAAACAATGAAAGGTCTACTCTATACACTTTAAGGAATTGCTATCTAACTGTGAATGCTTCCATACATGGGCAAATTTTCAACTAATTAAGAAGATTTTTTTTTCCTGATTTTTTATGCAAAAATGGGATTTGAAATCGTAGCATTTGCAAAATGATGCAAAAATGAATCATGGTCTAAAGAACAAGAAATGAACCATGTTGTTCTCTTTCTTCATGGGAGGTAGACTTCTTTAGATGCAGTTTTATTGCTGATTGTATTTTCCTTCTGACACCCTAATTAAATTCAAAACCATAATTTTTGAAATTTTAACAACTAAAGTTCAATAGAGCGGAAATAATGGAAACTGAAATTAACTTCCCTATCATTGGTATAAAGAGATGAGCTCCAAACTTCAATTACTTCGGAAATTAACTTCCGACTACCACCATGATGTTTTTTTTAGCCATCCAATCTGTTCATAAGGTCACACAAACCAGGATGAAGGGAAAACACAAATATCAGCTTGATCCAAAACTTTGGTGGCCCCAAGATCTAATAAGTACAATTACAAACTACTCTAATCAAACAGCAATAAAGAATAGCAAAAGTTACTAAAAAAATATCCACATCAAATTCAAATAAGAGAGTAATAAACAAAGTTGAATAAAGAAGAAAATGATGAGAAAAGTTAAGAAGCAGCAGTTTATGTTATTTGTTTATTTAAACAAAAAAAAAAGGATGAGACTTCTCTCTCTCTCTCTCTATATATATATATATATATGTATATATATATATATATATATATATATATATATAAAGGCAACACATTTGCATTGAATTAATATGGTGACCTAAACAAAAAACAAAAAATCCAACATTTTTAGATGCATATAAAACCAAAATTAATCCCATCTAGAAAATGAATAAAAATGAGAAAGCAACAAATCAAATCTTTATAAAATTTATAAAATTACCGCCAAACCCATCTCTAAGAAAAAAATCATTTCAAACTCACCAACATGGATGTAGCCATGCTCATTATGAATAAAATGCTCATAACATCATGGACTCCTATGCTTTCCATTATATTAAATTACATTAGGTGTGTGATTTACCACAGACAACCTCCCAACAGTTTCATCTTCTCATTACCAGAAAATCATTTAGTAGAAATTAAAAAAGCACATATAAGCCAACTTGAAGTCTATATTAAGGTTGCATTTGAACAGGTTTTGGGAGGATAGGTAGATTGTTCAGCAGCCTTTACAACTTATATATCAGTTCAGAAAGATTAACAGCTATGAGACAGTCAGTAACCAAATTGTTTGGACTCTTATTTCAAAAGAAACATGATAGGTTATGAGAAGGAGCTCATTACTCTGTTGAGGGTTAGACAGGACAAAATGATATAGAAATGGTTGTCTTCTGGGAATTTTTCATAAAATCCATCTATGAGAAATTGGACGGAAGGGGCCCTGCATTAAAAAGGCATCATGTTTGGAAATGCAAGGAAAGCAAATTCAACAATAAAGAGGACTATTCCTTTTCCTTCAAAGGAACCAAAATCGCAATTCCACTTGTTGATGTGAATGTGATAGAAATTTCTGGATGAAATCAATTCCACCGATCGATTTCAAGACTCCCAAACACATACAATATTGGTGCAGCCAAACGGGTATTAAAAAATTAAAACAAATAAAAAAAGAGGGCAAAACAAATAAATAGAAGAAATTAAACAGGTTGCATCATACTCATAGTCATATCCATCATGTCATATGCAATATGGGTATGCCAGTGGACTTGAAGAATCTAGGGTATTTGTTAATTGTTAGTTTCTCTACCCCTATGGTTTTTTATTTTTTTATTTTTTATTGGGTGAATCAGATTTTGTTGCCCTATAGTTGATACTTCTTGATTCATCCTCTTTACCGGTTAGTTGTAAATCAACATTTTCTCTCTTTAGAAGCATATTAGAGTTTGTTGAGGAGAGTTTAGTTGTTGTTTTGAATAAGAAAAGTTAGAAGGCAGTTATAAACAGAATTTGGTTTATTTTCTGCAACTTTTTGATTCAGATCCTGTATTTTTCTTGTATGAGGTTTTGAGCTGCACCAATGTTGCAAGTGAGGTTTAAAATCAGTGGTATCGTATTGTTCACCATCACCTATTCACTGAATTAGAAAACTTTCACTTATTGAAGCCTGGATTGTTTGCAATGTAGATTTCCAATTGTCTGGAATAGTCAAAGTTCACCACTGTTAGCATGTACTACATGGGGCCTGATAACATCTATAGGTGATATTTAGTCTTGGCTATATCTGCAGTAGGACCAGAAATTTAAACAGTTGGATTGAAATATGTGCGTGCATGAGCAGATTTATCAAACTTGAGCAGAGTACCATACAATTCATGAAGGGAAGATGGTAAGACAGTGATAACAGACAGTAAAATTCATATGTAAGAAGAAACTTGAAGAACCAAAGAGACCGAGTACAACACCAGCAGGCAGCAAACCTTCAGCCTTGTACTAGAGTCAACAGAATAATCCCATCTCCAATACTCCTACCATGAAAAAAACAAAGCTACAAAAACTTCATTCTAATTAGTGTGTTACTACGAGCCATATTTATGGAGGTGACTACACTTTCCAGGGGCAACAAATAAAGCCTTCTAATACAGCTGGACTTTCTAAGATACTATAGTAATCAAATAAGGAAATATTCATAATAGAGTTTCTAAAATAAAATCATGCATATAAAAACTACTTAGATAGGAATTCTTGCCACATGTGATTAAGTGGACCCCATTTGGTCATTTTCTTGTCCATACATATGAAACATGGGTGTCTGGGTGAGGTGCGGTTGCATCACACACCATTCCACTGTTTTTGGGGCAACACGGAAAAATGGAAAGTGCATTAACCGGTCCCCTTTCCTTCCCAAAATCAATATTCAAAACAGTTCAACTTGAGGAATTATTCAAATAAATGTTTGGAATCCTTCTATACATTTGCACCTAATTGAATATGAAATTTTTTTTTTTTTAAAAAGAAAAAAAAAAGAGACAGAAACAAATTTCTTGATCGAATTCAAACCTCTTAGAAATGAACTCCAACGCATGCAAAACCAAAGAATATAGATATTCCACTTTTCAACTATACACCGAATCGAACCTTGAATAAGCAGAGCAACTACAATACGAGGAAACAAAAATTTTCAAAAGAACCCCCTTGACGGAATGAGAAATCATGGAAAAAGCAATAAGAACAAAGGGGATCCGAATAAGAACGGGACCTTCGGCAAAATTCACGGAGGGGTGGCTGCCTTCATCTTCAGCCGTGATTTCTCTGGAACAGATCTTGAGAAGATAGTCTTCGAGGTTCTTGGCGAGATTAATGGCTCGAGATTGGGTTGCAGGATGCGAAAATTAGCACCGCTGGCGCTGCCGTGCTCTTCTTTTTCTGTCGTCTTTGGTGGGACGGCTGCCGATGCGATTCCATGGACTGTTAGTTGAATGCCATTTTTGAAAGAAACCCTAGATACGGAATGGAGTGGGAGAAATGAGAGAGCTGGAATTGGGCAATCGGGGTTTTGAAAATGGAACCCTAGAAAAAAATGTGGGAGAGAGACGGAGATATGGTTGAAATGGGACTGGAAGAGAGAGAGAGAGAGAGAGAGAGAGAGAGAGAGAGAGAGAGAGAGAAGAGGCGCGGGAGATCGAGAGTGAGAGAGAAAGGGTCGGACGTGAGAGGGTTTGGGGTTTTTCCCCAAGGAGGGGGGAAAGAATGAAATGAGGAGCGGAGGGAAAGTGAAACATTTCATGAGGGGGAAATGAAAAAGGAGAGCGTGATTTCCGCTTTTGTACTTGCTACGGCCCTGCTACGGTTTAAAACCGTAGCTAAAATCCCCTTGGCCGTAGCCATTATGTCATTCGGTGTAGCCCCTCCACATTCATGCGTCTAGCGGGATCTTGATGAACAGATTTTTCAAGGGTTTTGTGGGGTCCATCTTGATGCATTTGATATATCCACTCCGTCCATTAATTTTGTAATTTTTTTTATAGGAAATGACCCTAGCATCTAGGCAAATCAAATGTCCAATTGAACCACACCAACAATCAATGGTAGGTATTAATCTCCACTGTTTCCTAACGTGTGGTCCACTTGAGCGTTCAATCTACTTCCTTTTTTTAGCTCCTGCCCTAACATTCTCTTTCAAAACGGATAGACGTATCAAATGGAGCACACAAATTTTAATGGGCCTCGTAGAGTCCCTTATAGGCTATCCCACGCTGGATGAAAGTGTGAAGGTGATTACTTTTAGCTATGGTTTAGGCTTTTTTAGCTACGGTTTTAAGCCGTAGCAATATAGCTACGGTTTATATCCGTAGCTAAAAGCTAGTCTGGTCCGTAGCCTTTGGTCATTTTTTTGGTAGTGAAGCATTAAATCAAATATGTGGGCATGCATAAAGTAATACAATCACTTAGGCAATAAATCAAGTATGTAAACATTAACAAATCAATACATTCTACCACTTAGACATTTCATTGAACATGTGAGCATCCATATCCAACCAATAACATATAATACAATCAAACATGAAATATGAACATGCTACCTATTACAACCCATTCAACACAAGACATCATTAACTCAGACCCTCAAGGGTCGATAAATGAAAACCTAGAAATAATGGTCCGTACATTTGCAATGATTTGTCTGACTCAAAGTGCTCCTAGGATTAGGGTTATAAAGAAAATCTACCAAAGCCTAAACAATCACACAAACCATTGTAAGGACTAGAAAACCTAACCCAAAAGACTATATTAGAGAGTAGTGATGAGGGTCGAATATTGCATATCAGACCCCGACTATTACCTAATTTTACATATATGATAATGCTTAATGCCATATTTTAATTGTGTTTTTATTACAGGATGAAATCAGGAGCGTGTATTGAAAAATGATGTTAAAAGGATGGATTTGACGCTCCAAAATTACCAGAGCATGGGATGAACCTCAGAGGACTGATATTGAAGAATTTACATGCCTGGGACCCGAGGAAATCAGGCCGTTCACGTTTAAAGAGGCCCGAAACTGGTCCAGAATGAAAGATCACATGGTTCCCTCCATCCAATTGGCTTGAAACTTTATACATGGGATTAGAGACATAAATTAACCGCACATTTAAAATTTCAGCCCTCGGATCACTAGGGAAGTACCCCAACTGACAGATCAGTCCATAAACCGTTGATTCTGGGCCCACCTGATAACAGAATATACTTCAAATTTTGTCTCAACTGTTAAAATTGGATGGGAAAACAGATGGCCGGAGTGGATTTATGAAATATATTATAGGGAGCACGTATGTACAACGTGTGTACATGGTGTACACACGTACTCGAGCCGCACCGAACCGAGTCGGGCGGTCAGCAGCGCTGACCGCGACTTTCCAATTCAAAAACGGCAATTGCCGTTACAGGGGTTCTCCAGCCGTCCGTCGGTTGGCAGTTGTGGGCCCCACCCTTTGAGCATTCAAAAGATCTGGACCGTCCATCATGTTTGAAGGGGCCCAATCTTCAATGCCTAGGTGGCCGAATTTGAAACGAGAGCGATTATGGAGATCTAAACCGTCCAAACGCAGGACTGACGGTAGAGAAAAAAGTAAAGTGGACCGCATCAAAATCAATCCAAAAGTAGTCTTTCCCACCTAAAATTTCGTCCTCTGTCCAATGGACGGAGTGGATTTATTGAAGCGTCGATGGAGTGGGCCCCACCAGTACGGACAGCGTCCGCAGTTCCGTTTTCTGCGTCAGCGAACGGACGGACCGCTGTCCGTTTTGCGGCCGGTTGTGAGCCCCACACGTGTCCCATCTGGCCAATCCGCACCGTCCACCGTGTAGACAGCTGCGAGCACTTCAAAACCATGTTTCTACTTTATACCCATGCGTGCACACGTGTCCGGTACAGAGGCCACAAAAGGGCTGCTCTGCAACGTCCAAATCTGATCTTTTTGTGTTTTCTTCTCTGGGACGCGTCAATGGATGTTCAAAACCACTTATTCTTGACTGAAATTTTGTTCTGAATCCAATGGACGGGGTAGATTTCCCAGAAAATACTTCTATGGGGCCCACCGATCACGACAGCGAAAGGATGCGAAAGTTTCACACAAATTTGGAAATCCGGTTTTCCAGGCGGTTGTGGGCCACCATCTTTGATCATATGGCAGATCTGAACCGTCTATCATGTAGAGGACCCAAGAAAGTCTTAAGGGACGGTGTTTGTTGGAATTTGAACGAGGAAAGTATGGTGTTTTGAGGTCCTGAACTTGGCTGCGAAAAGGAATTTTCTTTGCGCGTGCAAGGTATGGACTTCCCAAATCCGAATTTCACCACTCCACCACTCCATCGGCTATAAAAAGAGTTGCAAAACATGAGGAAGGGCATTCGAAATTGGAAAAAGTGGAGAATTCGGATCTAGAGCAAAGGAGAGAAGAAAGAGAAGAAAGAAGAAAGAGAGAAATTGGTTTGATGTTTGTTATTGAATTTTATTTATCCATATGTTTAATGGATTTTATGGGTAACTAATCTCTCGGCTAGAAGTGAGATGAAACCCTAATTTGAACACCTCTTTTTCTATGTTGATTTTATTTTAATTAGATTGGTTTGTTTCTTTCCCTAGTGTGCTTGATTGCTTTAAATTCTATACTTCTCCATCTATGAACTTGATCGAGTCTCATGGATGGATGTGGTCTGGATGCTTATTCTAGGTGCTTGTATCGATCATGAACAGGTTCCTGTAGAGGAAGAAACAGGGTGCTTTACTGAATTGCATATTCCATATGCCCGATTTGGACATGGGATATGTTATTCATGGCATTGCTTGAAGGAATTAGACAATCTGTATGCCCGTTTAAGGACACAGATTGTGCTTTCTCTAGATAAGTTGGATCAATCTAAATTAAAGTGAATTAACAGACAAAACAAGGGTTGGGATAATTAGGGGTGGATTCGAAAGTCCTAGTGCTCTTTCTCTTATTGAATTTTCTTCCCTATCCTCAATAGTTATTTTCCATAAATTTGTGTTAGTAATGTGCTCCATTATTTGTTGAATTAGTTAAGGAGGATCACAGATTTGAATTGTGACGATCAGTCCTCGTGGGATTCGACCTCGATCTTACCGAGTTATTACTACATCACAACCCTATACTTGGGGAGTGAACAAGTAGATTCTATTTCTTACCTCCAATCACCGCCGAGAGAACTCCATAAAGGATATAAGAGTGACAATGTGGATATATAGAGATGAGAGAGTGAATGTGCACATACCCTTACTCTTTCAAGCTTCCTCTCTCTCTCTCTCTCTCTCTCTCTCTCTCTCTCTCTCTCTCTCTCTCTCTCTCTTTCTCCTCCTTCTCTTCTCCCTCACCTAAGCTAGGGTATGAAATTCGTAGGGGAGAAGGGGATGCCCAAATGAGGCCCTTATATAGTGCCAGAAGTAGTGCAAATAGCCCTATTGGCCCTTTATCCATTATATTAACCTTAAGGGAGGTTGTTTCCCACTTATAGGGTCTTTTCGGGGGCCCACTGGCTCATTTACGTCAGGAGAAAGGTGCCCCACTATAGGATCTGTAGTTTGTTAGAATCGGACGATAATCGGACTCTTCGATCAACCGTGGGGGCCCCACTTATGATGGACAGTCGTTGGTGATCAATCGGGGCCACGACTATACAGATATGAGCATGAAAATATCCTTAACTCATATATCGAGTTTGATTGCAATACAACAGTCCGAAAGCCACAACTTCGTGAAAGAGCGGAAAGTCTATTTCACTTAAGTTTCAGGATTCGGCCTAGGGTATTTACATATTTCAAGCACTCGGCCTTTGCCCCAAGTTGCACAGTTCTGGATACTATCTTGATTCTCCACCTACGATGAATGTTAAGCCTGGTAAGATGAACATTATTTTATAATTTCAGATTTAGTGTGCCACTAACGAGCGGTATAGAGCTTGTTTGGATAATTAAGGCATTTCTGGAATGAATTGGGCATCGAGATTTCTCGTGCACAATCATAAGGGTTTGGATTAGCTAACTTCATAATATGGCTTATTTATAATTAGTGAAAATGGCGATTCAGTTTTAATAACCCTAAACTTAGGGCTGTATATCGAGCCGAGTCAAGTTGAGGTGGGTCAAGCTTGGCTTGGCTTGTCCATGCTCTCCTCGAGTTCGAGCTCGAGCTCGAGCTTGGCCTCGAACTTAACATTGGAGCTTGACTTGTTTGCTAAATGTCATGCCCAAACCTCGAAAATCAGACTTACAGGAATTCGGATCGCCAAATCCAGTGCCGACAGCCTCCGTACTACCCCATTCTCAGCTCCTAGCGCCCATACGCCAGGTTCCGATTCTAGGATCCTACAAAAAAGATTTTTCAACATACATTTGTCTTATAAGAAGCATAACCACAAGTTTGCCCAAATCACAAAGTTAACATCATCATCACATATCTACTAATATAAACAGTTGAATACAATGCTGAAAGAGAAATATATATATATTGAAATCAAAGCTCCAAAAGTCCAATGCACGCTCTAAGCTCAACGCTGCTGCGACCTAACGCCACCTGCACGCATCTACCGTGCATAAGCTTATAAAAAGCTTAGAGGGTGGTGAAAGTGTGTGCACTAGATAAGTGTCAAGCACACAAATATAATGCCAGAAATCGTACAACATCGGAAATACTAGTAAGGTCATGAATCATACGATATCAGAGTAAACGGAAACATACTGGCAAGTCCAGGAATGCCATCAGCTGTACCAAGGCTATGTGATGCAAGGCATGAATGCTAACGACCATATCAAGGGTATGCGATGTAAAAACATAATAAGCCAATATCATATCCTGAGGAAGTAATGTAGATCAGCTATGTAATGTGGAGACAGTGAGCTAAATATTAGATGTCGAGGATGCAATGCAATATACGGTGCGGATGAAATGACCAAGCTAGAGTGAAGTCAGGATGATAGTATGTAGTATTGTAGGCTATGGAGTCCATCACAAGAGACTTCTTTCGAAACCAGTCCCATACCTAAATTTGGATAACCAAACTCAATGTGGTAGACTCCTAATCTCAGCTTAGTCGCGCGCCCAACCAAAACCTGGCCACGCGAAGGTACACAACAATTAGTTGCGCACCACCAGCCCGAGTGGATAATGAGTGAATGAATGAGTATACAACTCCTGCTAAATAAGTCCACGTATCAGTACTGTACATCTCTGGGATCATCACCGGGGTCTAGTACACTCCAAACCAGATTGCCGCCCCATCGCGCGCAACCAGGTGAGTAGAAGAGACCTCACTATCTGCCTGGCCAGTAGTCAACCAATACCTACCCGATACGTCGATAGCGGACCCAATTATGAGCTAGTCAAACTCAACCTAGTTTTGTCATTGCTTAAGCATTTTGTTCCAATAATGAATCTAGGCAAGCTTCTTAGAAAATGAAAAAAAGAAAGAAAGTGGGCTGCCTGATTTTTTAGCTAGCTAGGGTCATTTGCACTGTGGGACCACTTGATGAATGGTTGAGATTGGTACCATGTGCCTTGTTGGAACTTGTGGCTTGGTGTAGATGGGCTGCCTAGCCAACCTTTATATTTGTATGTATGTGTAGTCAACTTACCATATGAACATGTGGTCCATGTAATGTTACAGGTGGTGCATCAGTTTCTCTCACATATATTGCTACTAAAAGGATCATTCCTGGGTAACTTGATTTACACACCCTGTGATTTTAGCAGGCCATGTAAACCAGAACTATTAAAGAAAGGATTCTTATTGTTGTGTTGTTCTTTATATATTAATGCATACAGATATGGTGGGGGCATGAGTTCAGCTAAAGCTGGTCTAGAGAGTGATACCAGGGTGAGATTTTTGTAGTTGGCCGGTCTACTACCTTCAATGCAAAATATATATTTTCCTGAAGCAAATGGGGTTGTATTTATAATATTTTTTGATCTGGCAGGTGCTTGCATTTGAAGCAGGAAGGCGCCACAAGATTCGAGTTAATACAATATCTGCTGGTATGACTATTATCTTCATACTTTTATTTTTTGAGACATGGTAGTTGCTAGAGTATCTCCCTGTTGTGACATTTTTCACATTGATGAAAACTCTCAGGTCCATCAAGAAGCCGTGCAACCAAGGCCATTGGATTCATCGACATGATGATTGACTACTCATCAGCCAATGCAGGATTATATCATGGTGATTTCCTGGCAACTGCTGAAACTCCATTAGCTTTTAACAGACAATTAAATTGCATTCCCCAACTGGTGAATTTATTTTATTTTATTTTATTGCAGTGAGATGATAGGAGTTGGCCATGAATACATGGAAGAGTTCTTCGGTTGTTGCAAATCCGTTTTGGCTGAAGATGGTTTGTTTGTCCTAAAGGTTACATATTGTCTATTATAATTTTTCTTAATTATGGTTTGATTTGAATTATCTGAAAAGAAAGGTGTACCTGTAGTAGTCCATTCAAATGGTCCCACTTAGAAAAAAAAAAAGAAAAAGAATCTGACTACTTTTTAGAAATTTATAGATATTTTAGCGACGGACCAAACCCGTCGCTAATTTCTCAACAAGTAGCATATGAATGACGGATTTGATCCTTCTATTAGCGATGGATCTTATCCGTTGTTAATATACGACGGACCTTATCCGTCGCTTATTCAACGATGGATTTTATCCGTCAGAAGGAAAAAGACCCAGTAAACAGTGACGGATGAAATCCGTCTTTTTTGGTTTTACGACGGATTTGGTCCGTCGCAAATCCACAATTTGGGCATAGTGAGAAAAGAGAATAATTATCTTTTGTATCTTGTGACTGAAAATGACTTTTACCACTAATTTCAATACAAACGCATTTAGATGATTGGTGCACTCTTCAAATTGAGGGGATTATATGTGGTTACAAGACTCGGGCTTTGGTATGACCTTATCGAGTTCAATACCATGGGTTGGGCTAATTGGGTTCAGTTACAACTAGACTAATGGGCAAGGGCTTGAACCAGTGAGTCTTTTAATCACAGAATGGATTCTCCCCTACCAGTCATAATTTTGAAACTCTCCCTCTTGGATAGTGTTGGGCATGAGTCTAGTTGGACTGAGTTAGGGGTGACTTGACTCGATCGAGTTTTGAAATAGGCCTGACCCAAACTCGACCTGACTCAGTCATGAGTCCAGAATGTTTGAGTCCATTTGAGTTTGGGTTTAGCATGGACTAATCCGGACTCAGTCCGATTTGATTCCAAGTACCTAGTTAGGTCAAATGTTGCGGGTATCCATAGGCTGAAATCATAACTCAAAGAACTGAAAATCAAATCAAATTTAAATGATGCTTCTCATGTTTTTAGCTCTTCTTTGTTGAAAACAGGAATGGAAAGTTTAGAAACTAAGAACGGAAAAAACTACTTTCCCTTTTTTCTTTGTTAGTTGATACAATTATGGGATTTGAATCTTGAAATTGGATTTGTAATCAATGGTGCTAATTCGATTGGTTTGCTCCTACGGTTTAGATTTTACAGGTTGCTCTGGTTTTTTAGCCACACCCAGTTTGCAATGGGCCCACCTTTTGGAGGGTTTGGATTGAGCTACCGTTGTACCAGGTGTGGTGCATGGTATTGGAACGATGGGACGGCCTATGGCACTTGGTTCAAAATAGTCAATGGATCAGATGATCCCAGCCATCCAACCATTGATGTGTGAATGGGTTTGGTCTTAAAAACATGTCCCATCTATGCAGGGGCCCCCACTTGGATGGGCAAGGGTTGGATCTTTTAAATAGAAAAAGGCCCAGAAAGTTTTTGATTTGATGATCCTAACCACTCAATTGGTGGCAATCAAGTTGTGGGCCCAGTTGGTTACAATCGTGCCCAATGAGTCTGATGCATTGGCAGGTGGGCCTTTGTTGAAGGTTTTTATTCTATTAGCTGAGTACTTGTCTGGCCCATCTAGAAATCATGATTGTAAATGTATGGTCTAATTTACATTGGTCTTTTCAGATTCTTGTCTGGTGGAGATTGGGTTTTTCATCTAATCTAGAGGAGATGATAGTGCCATAATGGTCCGATACATTTGGCCCGATTATCATTCAATCAGGATTGTTCATCTAGTAGGACCCATTACAGATGGATATTGATTCAAGATATGAATTCATTGAGTGATTCTAGCCATCTAAGCAATGGCCTTCAAATCGGCTATGGCCTTCTGATAAGTCAGAATTTTGAAACATAGCAATGGCCACTACCCTATAGTGCAGGGCATGGGCCCCCAAACTCAGCCCGAGGGCTGGGCTTGGGCCATAGCCAACGATGAATGGCTGGCTCGGATGGTTAATCCGGTCCAGTAATCTATTCCATATGTGATTAATGATTCAGGTGGACCAGATGATTAGAAACAGTGTACGGGGCAATGCTCGCTCTCCATTGTTTCACTTTATATGGACCACTTGAATCACGGATGGGCCTATATTTAGGCCCAGGCTTAAATTTAGTGTTGAATTTAGTGATTTGAGTATATTTCGTATAATTAATTATTATGGTGGGCCCTGTAAAAATCAACGGTGGACATCTGTCTCCCAACTATTTTCTTTAGTGTAGTCAGACTAATTTTTTTATGAGCCTTATATAGTACTAAATATCTAATGGTTGAAGTGAATCTTATATAAGTATCATCATCAGCCCTATCAAAATCAACATGTAATTCTTTTTGTTCCATATCAAGATGTTTTTAAGGCCACAGAAATGAAAAAAACGGATCTCCATTCTCTATTAAAGGAGCCATTATTGGAGACGATCTCCAGAGATGGATATGAAAGACTGACAATGGCTAATCAAAACAAGAAGAAAATAATAATAAGAGTATTCTCACAAACAATATTACGAAGCTATCTATTTATAGGATTTATTGGAAGCCACTTGCGTGGTGTTATCACACGGCCAACTTCCCTAGTATGTTCAATCTATCCATTTGTACCGCAGGAAGTTACTACACAAGGATGTTGTGTGGGGCCCACTGCTATGTTAGTGTGAAATCTACTCTGTTCATCCGTTTAGAGAGCTCATTTTAGAAAAATCGAGAAAAAATGAGGTGGATCCAAAACTCAAGTGGGCCGCATGAGAGGGAAAGTTAGGGAAAGAAATACCTACCATTGAAATCTTAGCCTGACACCAAGCTTTTATGGCCACAAAAATGCTTCAACGGTTCTCACTAATTAAATCGCCACTGTTTCCTCTCGTGTGGTCCAATTAAGATTTGAATTTGCTTCATTTTTGGGACCATGGCCTAAAATGATGTGAAAAAGATGATGGACGGCATGGATATACAACACACACATCAAGGTTCAATGAGGCCATCTTTATTTATACAACCATCATGTGCCCATCTCTATTTATACATACACATTGATACACCTGAAATATATAGGAATATACATTGATACACCATCTCTTTTTATCCATTTAATATGAGTCAAAAAATTCAAATAATAACATGCAAAAGTCATCCGTGGTGTGGTCCATATGAGCATTGGATCTTACTAGTTTTTAGGCTCATGCCTCAAAATAATCTAAGAAAAGGGATGAATAATGGCATGGATAAACAAATGCATCATGGTGGACCCCCACAGATATGCGGGTTTCTGTCAAGTAGGACGCAATCCACTTCCCAGCCAAGCCAACTGGTGCATGTCATGCCTCTATGTATAATTCAGCCACACCAAAGTGAAGAAGATCATGTAAGTTGACACCCAATCCTCATTGAATATAATTTCACATAGTTATTTATATGCCATCCAACCTATTATATTAATCTGGCATGCCGTATATGGTGAAGGGAAGTGAAGACAGGGAACACTTTAAAACTAGGTATGTGATGCCATCTGATTATTTTATTAGGGTGAGTCTTGATTTGGATGGTGTTAGAAATGTTAAGAGTATCTTGTACACAACGGAGGATAGAAGAAAACGATAACGAAACGATCAGATCTATCAGGTTCAAGGCTTGACTTGAATAGTCAATTTCTCAAGACAGATTTGCTGTCCTTTTCTGAAAATTTCAGTAAGTGCAAATGAAGGAAATCTGTAAATTGTCTTCAGGATACAATGAACTCTCAATCTGTTTTTCAACACGAAAATTTGCACATTTAAGTGTTGAACAGATCTCTAATTTTGACACCGATATGCCTTAGGACGTTCAGAAAAACTCAGCAAGAGATTAGATCGAGAGTAATTGCACGGAAGAAGATATAATCTCAAGGATTAAGAGTCGATAATTTCTGGATTATAGTATCCAGGATTTATATCAATTGAAGGGTTATGGATTTCTTCCTGAAGAGGTGCTAAAGAGCCTCTTCAAGAAATCCATACCCATTCATAGCAAATAATTGCCTTTTCATGAAAGGACATGACTTTTTGTCCTATGGCAGTTATTTCTGTACCCAGTCAGACAAGAGCAGTTATCCAACAGAAAAAACTGTATCCACATAAGCGACACATGGCATAGGTACCACATGTACAATCATGTCACAATTACTCTTAATCAACAAAGGTCATAAATCATCAGGATAAACCCTCGTTCAATTTCAGTTGAACCATGGCCAAAAAAGTTTGAACCATGTGCCAAAAAGACTAAAGCACTTTTTGCTCCTTGCGACGATGCGAACGTGCGAAGTGCTAAGTGCGCCTAATAAAGCGCTAAAAAGGGCCCAAGCAGCCCTACAGCCCACGCCACGCACGCGCATGCGTGGACGGTGTTTCGCACCGTCTTCGAGGAGATTTGAACATTGGTTGCATAAGTAAAAACCCTTTCTCTTACCGACTGGCTATACACACTATTTATGGAAAGTTTAAATAATTAATATATTTATTTACTTTCTAAAAATAACGTTTATTTTTGAAATTTATTTTTTTATTCTAAAAAACACAACAATCCCCCACAATTTCAAAAATAAATTTAGATTCTGGAACGAATGGCATATCAGTATAAATAGCTACATAAGTGAAGGTATCTTTTGGATTTGAACCTTTACTTTAATGTATATGTATCAAAGTTATGCTAGGTACTTAGTGACCCATTAGTCTTGAACTAAGGACCTTATATGAATCACCGGACACATAACACATATCTATTCATATATAACTGGAGATATTTAAGTTCGCACATTTTTAGCCTTGTGCGTATCCTTATTTCATGAGTATTCTAAAGACGATCCCAATCTCTTCAAAAGCGGCCTCATTTCTCTACTCATATAGGTAGATCTATCAAAGATGATTCTGCTTCATCTCAGCAAAGTCTGCTTATAGATCTATTAAGAGTTAGTACTCAGCCTCTTATGAAATGCAGAAACCAAACACTAGACTTTTAGGAATGAGACTCAAATTTTCTTTTTCTAGTGTATATTTCAGTCACATACTTGACTTGTTTGTCCCTTTGAACCTAGCCTATATTTCAAAACATAGGTAGGGTTGCCATCAAGAGTGAAAGTTACATCTTTATGGATCTTAGTCTCATTCCTTTAGTGGTTTTTCTTATTTGATCTCTTGATAAACCTTTTGTCAAGGGATCTGCTAAGTTCAGGATGGATCTAACATATTCCACTGTGATTACTCCATCTCTGAGCAATCCTTTAACAAAGTTATGCCTTAGACCTACATTTTTAGACTTACCATTATAAGTCTTACTCATACCACGACAAAGAGTAGCCTGACTATCACAAAAGATAGATATGGCAGGAGTAGGTTTTGACCAATACAGGATTTCCAACAGTAGGTATCTTAGTCATTCACCTTCTTTACAAGCAGCACCAAGTGCTATAAACTTACTTTCCATTGTAGAGTGAGATATGCACGTTTGTTTCTTAGATGCCCATGATATTGCTCCTCCTCCAAGAGTGAATATCCAGCCACTTGTAGATTTTGATTCTATACTATCTGCATTCTAGCTTGCATCGCTGTACCCTTCAAGTACAGCGGGATATGATTTATAATGCAGTCCATAGTCTATGGTTCCTCTTAGATACTTAAAAACTCTCGAAATCGCATTCCAATGTACTTGTCCTGGATTATTGGTATACCTGCTTAGTATTCCTACTGTGAATGCTATATCAAGTCTAGTGCAATTCATTGCATACATTAAACTCCTAATAGTACTCGCATATTCTTGTTGTGCTTTACATCTACAGTATTTTTAACCAATTTAATACTTGGATCAAATGGGGCTGAAACCGGTTTACTATCATAATGATTAAACTTCTTTAACACTTTCTCTAGGTAATGAGATTGTGTTAAGGCTATTCCATCATTAAGATTATAAATCTTAATGCCTAATATTACATCGGCTTTGCCCATATCCTTCATGTCGAAGTTGGTACTTAGAAACTTTTTAGTTTCTTTCAGACAGTCCTTATTTGGTCCAAATATTAGCATATCATCTACGTATAGGCAGATAATGATTTGACCTTTAATATATATGCACTTATCTGCTTGGTTTATTCTAAAACCATTAGATTGTACTACTTGATCAAACTTCTCATGCCATTGCTTAGGAGCTTGCTTGAGCCCATAGAGAGATTTGACCAGTTTACACACTTTCTTCTCTTGCTCGGGTTGAACAAACCCTTCAGGTTGTTTCATATAGACTTCTTCATCTAGATCACCATTTAAGAATGTTGTTTTGATATCCATTTGATAGATTACTAGGTGGCGAATTGCTGCAAGAGCAATTAAAGTCCTAATGGTAGATATTCGAGCAACAGGAGCATATTTATCGAGAAAATCGACCAAACACCATGTGTTATTGGAGACTATTTATGGTTCCATCAGGATTAAACTTTCTTTTAAAAATCCACTTACATCCTATAGGCTTTGAACCTGGTGGAAGATCGACCAAACACCATGTGTTATTGGAGACTATGGAATCCATTTCATCGTCAGTGGCTTCCCTCCAAAACTGTACATCAGGAGATAAGAAAGCTTCAGTAAGTGTTGATGGATCACTTTCAATACTTAGTGGTAGAGTAATCTCCTTTCTTATTTCATTTCTACCCCCTTCTATAAGAAACATATAGAAATCTAGGCCAAAAGATGTTTCTTTTCTTACCCTTTTCGATCTCCTTGGTTCATTTCCTTCTAGATGAGCATTAGATTTACCATGAAAGTTGTTAGGCTGTTCGTTCATTGGTTCTATTATATTTTCATCAACCTGTCTTTTTGTATGATTATTCATATAGTTTTTGTATACTGTATTTTCAAAAAATATAGCATCTCTAGACTCTATAATCATGTTTTTGTCAGCAAAAGAAGTTTGTTCTAGAATCAGGTATCTATATACAGGACTATGAGTCGCATAACCCACAAAAGCACACTTGATTCCTCTAGAACCTAACTTTACTCTCTTAGAATCAATAATCCTGACTTCTGCTATACTTTCCCACACTTTGAAGTAATGAAGATATGGTTTCTTCTTTTTCCATAATTCATATGGGGAGATATCCAATTTTTTTTTTTGTGGAATAACATTTAGGATACGGTTTGCTGTTAACAATGCTTCCCCCCATAAATTCAGTGGTAATCCAGAATTTAATATCATATAGTTGATCATCTCAACTAATGTCCTATTTTTGCGTTCCGCTAGGCCATTTTGCTGAAGTGCGTAAGGTGTCGTAAATTCATGGATTATACCATTTGATTCACAGAAGTCGTTGAATTCATTAGAAGAGTACTCACCCCTTCTATCACTTCTGAGGGCTTTAATCCTAACATTTAACTGATTTTCCACTTCGGCCTTATAAAGCTTAAACTTTTCAAATGCTTCATCTTTAGATTTTATCAAGTATACATAGGAAAATCTAATAAAGTCATCGATAAATGTGATAAAATACCTTTTTCCTCCACGAGTTAAGGTATTATTTAAATCACAAATATCGGAATGAATTAACTCCAAGGGTTGTGATTTTCTCATGCCAGTCCTAAATGGTTTTCTGGTTATTTTAGAATGGACACACACATCACATTTCCCTTCTTGTTGAATTTCATATTTTGGTATAAGTCCCAGGATCATCATTCTTTTCATTGAATGATAATTAACATGACCTAGTCTAGCATGCCATAAAGATACGGAATCCACTATATAAACGGAAACATCATTATTATTATTAATATTTAGTTTAATCATACCATTACATGAATATCCTTTGCCGACAAACATACCATTCTTGGTGATAACCAACTTATCAGACTCAATCACTATTTTGAATCCTCTTTTATTGAGAAGATCTCCTGACACTAGATTTTTAGACATGTCAGGTACATGCAATACATTTGATAGTGTCAGTCTTTTGCCTGATGTAAACTGAAGCTCTACTGTTCCTTTTCCAACAACGTTCGCACGAATGTTATTACCCATCTTCACTTCTTGTCCAGTTGTTATACCTTCATAGGTCTTGAAGATGTTTCGGTCCTTCGATATATGAATGGTTACACCAGTATCTAGCCACCATCCACCATCAGATATTACTGTATTAGCTTCAGTAACCATTGCTACGAGTTGGTTTTCTGCCATGTTAGCCTGAGCTTTCAGTTGTTTCTTCCTGTGTCGACATTCTTTTATATAGTGTCCAGGCTTATTGCAGAAATGACACTTGCCCTTTTTCTTTCCTTTTTTCTTAAACTCTGTATCTTTCTTTAGGGGAATAGATTTTGAGTTATGAGATTTTGGCTTGTCATCTTCTACTATATTTGCTTTGGAATGATTTTTCGAAGCACTTTCTTTCTTGTCTCGGTTTCTGGACTCTTCTTCTATACGAAGATGTCGCTGAAGCCCTTCAAGAGTGTACTTCCTTTCATCATGTTTCAGTTTCTTTTTATAATCAAACCATAATGAGGGTAATTTTACAATTACTACACCAACTAGGAATTCTTCAGGAAGATCTATCCCACCAATCTTCAATTCATCAACCAAGTTCTGTAGTTCGGTTACTTGGGAGAGAATTGGCTGATCATTTTTAAACTTGAAGTGGACATAATTGTCAATCAGAAATTTCTGAGTACTGATCTCTTCAGTTTTATATTTTTTATCTAATTTTGTCCACAGATCTTTAGCAGAGGATATTTTATGATATGAGTTATAGATAGAATTAGAGAGGGCATTTAGAATATGACCTTTGCATAGAAAATCATCCTCCTTCCTTTTCTTCCGTTCTGCCTTCACTTGTTCTGAATCATCGTCTTTTGGTTCGGTCAGAGAAGGTAGATTATCATCTAGGATGTAAGATAACTTCAGAGTCGTAAAAAAAAAGTATATTCTACTGCCATCTTGAAAAGAATTGACCGTCGAAACGATCCAGTCGTACAAAGTCTTGGTTCATAACTTGAATGGAATGAATTGCCTCCATTGTGACTAGATTATAAATCTATCTTGAATGTTAGAAATGTTAAGAGTATCTTGTACACAACGGAGGATAAAAGAAAATGATAACAAAACGATCAGATCTATCAGGTTCAAGGCTTGACTTGAATAGTCAATTTCTCAAGACAGATTTGCTGTCCTTTTCTGGAAATTTCAGCAAGTGCAAATGAAGGAATGCAAATTGTCTTCAGGATACAATGAACTCTCAATCCGATTTTCAACACGAAAATTTGCACATTTAAGTGTTGAACAGATCTCTAGTTTTGACACCGATATACCTTAGGACGTTCAGAAAAACTCAGCAAGAGATTAGATCGAGAGTAATTACACGGAAGAAGATATAATCTCAAGGATTAAGAGTCGATAATTTCTACATTATAGTATCCAGGATTTATATCAATTGAAGGGTTATGGATTTCTTCCTGAAGAGGTGCTAAAGAGTCTCTTCAAGAAATTCATACCCATTCACAGCAAATAATTGCCTTTTCATGAAAGGACATAACTTTTGGTCCTACGGCAGTTATTTTTATAAGCCCGATTCCATGGATCTTATAACTCTTAAGGCTCACCTTAATTATATACGTTTTATATCTTCATCGTTCATATGGGCATCAGCCCAAAATTTAAGCAGATGCCCCAAGTGTACTACACCTGAGGAAACAATGGGATTGAATGCCCACCATTAAAAACTTATAAGGCCCACCATAATCTTTATTTTCCATCCAACCTGTTGGTAAGGTCATACAGATGAAAATGAAGTGAAAATACAAATATTAGTTTAATCCAAAACTTGTATGGCCTACAAGAAGTTTTTAATGGTGGTCGTTCAATTACAACTCTTTCCTGTTACCTGAGACTGAATTGGGATCCTCTTGTCATGAGTAAGAAAATCCTTTTTCTTGGATAGTGATTGGTCCACCTCATTATTGACCTTGTCAGCACTGTTGCGTTAAATGCAGTGTGTGATGACGTGGTCCAATCAGGCCCATCCAAGGGTCCTGCTTGACCTCCAACCATCCAGATTGTATTTCTGGACCATGCCAAGTGTCCAAATAGGCAGCCAAGATCAGAGTCATATCAGACCAACAATCCAATTGGAATATGGGATCACAAGCGTAATAAGTCTACTGTTTAACTAGTTATTAGAGTCCAATCTATCAAGGATGGAAGTATGATTTAGAGAATTAGCCAATGCATGTTTCAGGGATGAAACAAAGTCCCTAAAATCAGTCCTCAGAAAAGAAACAATACATTTGAAACCATCACACGTTTTTCGTTATGTTTTGTTTTTTGTTTTGAAAAGGTAATGCAATTAATTTTATTAAGAAGCTACTTGACATCTTACAAGACAGAAAAGAATACAACAAACACAAAAAATAGCAAAATCACAGCCTTTTAAAGAATAGGGAACATGAATATCCATGACACAAGGCCCCCCACTTGTTACTGAAGCACCATGCACTACGGTCCCCCCATATATTCCATAGACTGCAAGCATACTCAAGCGCCAAAGGATACAACTATTCTTGCCAAGCTGGACACCTTGCCACATCTGGAACAAATGGTCAACTGAAATAGGCATCACCCAATCTATGTTGAAAATCTTAAGAATATGCAACCACACTTAGAATATAAGTCAAAATAAATTGTCCAAACTATGGGTGCCAACCTAGATGTATAATGAAGCAAAAACTACTTTTATTTTATCATTTAATTATTAGATTGTTTGACATTTATTGGACAGAGAAAAATGGTCTTCTTTCAACCAAAAAATAAAATAAAATTGAGTTAATATATTCCATGGTGAACCATTTCAAGAGCTTACGTATCAAGCGCCATACGCACTAGAGTATCATATATAACTCCTTTCTCTAGGCCTGACCCTCCCTCTTCCCAAGTTCTCTACTCCATCCTTTCTCCATGTGCATTGCACATGCCACACTTCCCTGTACTTTTAATGTTGGTATGAATTTTAGACATTGTATGCCTCATAATGAAGAAAATTCCAATTAAAATGCAATAGGAAGTTTGAAATTTTAAACTTGTCTTGGAGTCAATCTAGTAAAAACTTTGTTCATGTCGATTTCTTTATGCAAGTATGAAGATTCTAAAATTGCACAGTACGGTTCGTTAAGTTCTGCCGTTTTTCATTTTTACATCATATACGCCACATATATCTATATCAGAGAACACAAATTGCACTACACATGTAGAAGACCCCGACCACTCATCCAGCTAGTCAAAACAAAAGATATGAACTGTGGCACAAAAATCGGGATAGTGGAACGGGTCGCAGTTTCCACTGCAAGAAAACTGGCATTTACCGGCGGTCAAAACTGCCGCCAAAAGCCCAGAAAACTGCCAGTAAAGCCTTTGCCCACGATTAGATAACAGCCGGTAAAGCCTCGGTCGGTAAAGGCTTTAATTACCGGTGGTTAGTACCTTTACTGATGGTTGTGTTGGACACCGCTAAATCGTCAGCTTTTTATTGAAGTGCTATCAAAGGCTATGGGTAAAATCCGTAGCTAAATATAGCTATAGAACTCATGGCTACGAATTAAATCCGTAGTTATAGAACTCATGGCTACTGATAATCCGTAGTCATAGAGCAAATCTTTTACATCAGCAAGAAAAAGAAAAAAAAGAGAGAAGAAAAGAAAAGGTGACACTCATGTATCCTAGTTTTTATTTTTTACACTGCGAATGTTATCATTCTTGCTCAGGCCTTCTCTTTCACTGGAGATGTTATCAAATGATGCAATGTGGTCGCTTGGACAACTATGCTTGGACCTGAATCTCAAGAGTGGATCGAACCGGTGCGCTTGATGCTGAAATTCCTCTCATTGCCCTTGTGTAGAAAATGTCGCAGTGGCCATAGAAGGACCACCACCAGGCGTGATGAATAAGGCTGGTCATGGGCCCGATGAGCATTGAATCCGTTGAAGCCCTAGCAAACCTGCCTGACCTGCAGCCCACAAAATGAGAGAAGACCATAACCTATTCTCAAATCCCTAAACTTAAATCTACACCTATTCCTAATATAAACTCCCTAACCTAAACCTAAACCTAAACTTGAAAACCCAAACCTAAACCCAATCCCGAATTCCTAAACCTAAACCTTAACCTATTTTCAAATCCCTAAACCTAAACCTACACCTAATCCTAATCTCAACTCCCTAACCTAAACCTAAACCTAAACTTGAAAACCTAAACCTAAACCCGATCCCGAACCCGAACCCGATTTCCTAAACCTAAACCTTAACATATTCTCAATTCCCTAAACCTATAGCTTATAAGACCTAAAACCTTAACCTTAACCTAAACGTATAACCTTAAAACCAAAATCTATGACCTAGAACCTTAACCTATAACCTATAACCTAAAATTATGACCTATAACCTAAACCTAAAACCTAAACCTTAACCAATAACCTACAACCTAAACCTAAACCTAAAACCTAATTGTATTCTCAAATCCCTAAACTTAAACCTACACCTAATCCTAATCTCAACTCCCTAACCTAAACCTAAACCTAAACTTGAAAACACAAACCTAAACCCGATCCCGAACTCGAGTTCCCGATTCTCAAACCTATAGCTTATAACCTAAACCTAAACCTTAACCTAAACTTAAATCTAAACCTTAACCTAAACCTATAACCTTAACCTAAACCAAAACCTATGACCTAAAACCTCGAATGTATTCTCAAATCTCTAAACCTAAACCTACACCTAATCCTAATCTCAACTCCCTAACATAAACCTAAACCTAAACTTGAAAACCCAAACCTCAAACCCGATCCCGAACCCGAACCCGATTTCCTAGACCTAAACCTTAACCTATTCTCAAATCCCTAAACTTAAACCTACACCTAATCCTAATCTAAACTCCTAACCTAAACCTAAACTAAACTTGAAAACCCAAACCTAAACCCAATCCCGAACCCGAACCCGAATTCCTAAACCTAAACCTTAACCTATTTTCAAATCCCTAAACCTAAACCTACACCTAATCTTAATCTCAACTCCCTAACCTAAACCTAAACCTAAACTTGAAAACCCAAACCTAAACTCCGATCCCGAACCCGAACCCGATTTCTAAACCTAAACCTTAACATATTCTCAATTCCCTAAACCTATAGCTTATAAGACCTAAAACCTTAACCTTAACCTAAACCTATAACCTTAAAACCAAAACCTATGACCTAAAACCTTAACCTATAACCTATAACCTAATCTTAACCTTAACCTAAAACCTAAACCTTGACTAATAACCTAAAACCTAAACCTAAACCTAAAACCTAAATGTATTATCAAATCCCTAAACCTAAACCTACACCTAATACTAATCTCAACTCCTAACCTAAACCTAAACCTAAACTTGAAAACCTAAACCTAAACCCGATCCTCCGAACCCGAACCCGATTCCTAAACCTAAACCTTAACCTATTCCCAATTCCCTAAACCTATAAATTATAACCTAAACCTAAACCTTAACCTCAACCTAAACCTAAACCTTAACCTAAACCTATAACCTTAACCTAAACCAAAACTTATGACCTAAAACCTAAATGTATTCTCAAATCTCTAAACCTAAACCTACACCTAATCCTAATCTCAACTCCCTAACCTAAACCTAAACCTAAATTTGAAAACCTAAACCTAAAACCCGATCCCGAACCCGAACTCGATTTCCTAAACCTAAACCTTAACCTATTCTCAAATCCCTAAACTTAAACCTACACCTAATCCTAATCTAAACTCCCTAACCTAAACCTAAACCTAAACTTGAAAACCCAAACCTAAACCCAATCCCGAACCCGAACCCGACTCCTAAACCTAAACCTTAACCTATTTTCAAATCCCTAAACCTAAACCTACACCTAATCCTAATCTCAACTCCCTAACCTAAACCTAAACCTAAACTTGAAAACTCAAACTTAAACCCGATCCCGAACCCCAACCTGATTTCCTAAACCTATAACCTTAAAACCAAAACCTATGACCTAAAACCTTAACCTATAACCTATAACCTAAACTTATAACCTATAACCTAACCTTAACCTAAACCTAAAACCTAAACCTTAACCAATAACCTAAAACCTAAAACTAAACCTAAAACCTAAATGTATTATCAAATCCCTAAACCTAAACCTACACCTAATCCTAATCTCAACTCCCCAACCTAAACCTAAACCTAAACTTGAAAACCCAAACCTAAACCCGATCCCGAACCCGAACCCAATTTCTTAAACCTAAACCTTAACCTATTCTCAATTCCCTAAACCTAAACCTTAACCTAAACCTAAACCTTAACCTAAACTTAAAACCTAAACCTATAACCTATAACCTAAACCTAAAACCTGAATGTATTCTCAAATCCTTAAACTTAGACCTACACCTAATCCTAAACCTAAACTTGAAAACCCAAACCTAAACCCGATACCAAACCCGAACTCGATTGCTGTAATAATGTAGCCCAATCATAAGGCAACAAACAAGAATGTATCCCTTTTAACACATGCCCCTTTTTACAAAGCTTTAATTTTTGTTGTTGTTTCTATTAATTGAAACACTTTTTTGCATTATTTGCTCATATTAGGTTTATTTTAATGATCAGTTTTATTTTAAAAAGTTTCTGCAATTCTTCATGATTCTGAATTATAATGTTTTGTTGGTTGAATATTTTTTTATTAGATGAAAGACACAAAAAGAAAATTGTTGCTGATTTTTTTCCTTTTTTTTACTTATGAAGTTAAACTTTATATGTATTATGCGTGGATGAATAATGTATTGTGGATAGGATTATTTTTGTTTGGATGGATGTAGTTTATGTTTGGATGGATTTACGTAGTTTGGGTTTAGATGGATGTGAATGTGAATGTGAATGTGATGAAATATATTTTATAACAGGTGTATATCAGGAAGAATACTGTAACAGGTCAAATTTGAAAGTGTCCTTTAAGGGTAATAAGAGACGGCCCATAGCAGTCCTTTTAAAGGACGGTCCATGACCGTCCTTTTAAAGGATGGTCCATGACCGTCATTTTAAAGGACGGTCCATAACCGTCATTTTAAAGGACGGAGGCTCATAAGAGACGGTCCATGACAATCCTTTTTACGGACGGTCCATGACAATCCTTTTTACGGACGGTCTATGACCGGCCGTTTAAAGGACGGTCCATGGCCGTCCTTTGAAGGCTCATAAGAGATGGTCCATAACAGTCCTTTTTAAGGATGGTCTATGACCGTCCGTTTAAAGGACAGTCCATGGCCGTCCTTTGAAGGCTCATAAAAGACGGTCCATGACAGTCCTTTTTAAGGACAGTCCATAAGAGTCCTTTTAAAGGACGGTCCATGGCCGTCCTTTTTAGGCTCATAAGAGACGGTCCATGACAATCCATTTTAAGGACGGTCCATGACCATCTTTTTTTTGTCAATAGGAATTACGGTTTTCAACCGTCCTTTAAAAAATAAGACATGTCAAAATTTGATGGCCTATGCGACGGTCCATGACCGTCCTTTTTGGTCATTTGAGACGGTTTTGGACCATCCTTTTTTCGCTGTTTTGGCGTAGTGCCTGTACTGCACCCCAAATCAGATTACATCCTTTTTCCCATCCCCAACACCATTTCACAAGGAAGTTGCTCTAGAGCTCTAGAGCTAGGTAGATTATTTATCGGTAAACTCATAACTTATGAGTTTCTTTAATAACAACTATCATATAAGAATCCCTAGAATGAGATGTTGAAATGTATAAAGAGAGTGGCCCACTTATGACCATAACCTTTGTATTAAAAATAACTTTTCATATTCTACTCTTCATTTTTTAAGGGGTGTCTCTCCACATTCCAAGAATGACTTTTCACATTCTTAGGAGTGACTTTTCTCATTCCATCTCTTGGAATTATGTAATGGCATTGAATATTCTGATTAATTGGAGAAGATAAAGAGTCATGTAATTACTTGGTTCCTTTGATGGGTTGGAACCAAATCATCTATAAATTTAAGGCTCTTAGTCCCTCTCTCCAACTCAACATTTGCAATTGATTTCCCATCTCCATTCACGCATCACAGAGAGTTGAGGAGAGAGAAGATCAGAGTTAGTTGATCTTAGTCGTTGTGCAAAGTTAAGAAGACCTAAACCGTTGAAATCGATGGCTCATCAACATCAAGCTTCTTGATCGTTTAATTCAATGGTGCAAGGTACACTCTCTAATTTGTACAACTCTTTAGTCTTCATTTTGTCAAATGCATCAAGTCAAGATCCTGTGGATTTTATGTTATTGTTAAACCGTATATAAATGTTAACATGTGGTATCAGAGCTTAGGTTCAGACTGATGTATTTGGCAAACAATCTTTATTAGATATCCATGTAATGATTTGATTTTCATCTAATATTAGATTGCCTTCTTGCATATCAATTGCATATTTTCTTGAATCATAATGATAGATAGCCAATTTTCAAGATTAATGCAATTGTGCGGTTTATTGGTAGAATCATGCCATCTGGGATTCACCAATCGACAACGCAAGATATTCAAATGGCTTAAATATGATGGTTCACCAGTTAAAAAGAATCGATGGGCTCACATTTAATGACTTAATCTTGCACTCTTGATATGCATATGCATGTATATGATAGTCATCATATTATCACATGGAATCGTGCTTTTGGCCTTATTCATATTATGAGTGTCATCTTATTAGGCCCATCATGTATGTTTTTGGCTCACGAGCTAACATATAGTAGTTTACTCAAATCATTGTTATTTGGCCAAAACAGATACAATGGGCCTTTAATGGCACTATAATCCAACAATCACCTAAGTTTCTCTTAGGCCACTTATGTAGATGCTATTGACTCTAATTAGAAATCCATAACTTGGAATAGTTTGGTAGTCACCAAAGTGATCCAACTAGAAAGATTTATGGATATCCAATTGGAATTACCGATCTTTGAAATCATAATTTCAAGAATAATAGCATTGCAATCGCGGTTTTGCTATTTGGATATCATGGATCGGTAGCCCAAAGGTACGATCATCTTTAAGTAATTGTAAAACCGGTATAGGGTAATGAAATAAATCATTCTGATTGGATTTGGATTGGAATATCCAAAGGTATAAGCCCATCTCCATTGTAGCATGATTGATTAGTTAGCCCTATGGGTGATGGTCTTGACCTAAAGGAGAGATTATGACGATGCAATGAGTCGCTCTTCAGTGTAAGTCTACAAACGCTTTTTAGAATTACTCTGAATTACTGAATTAGCGTGAATCTCAAAACATTTTAAGTAATAAGTGAGCATGTTAATCTTTTCAAACATGTCTCACCTCAACTTCAATTCCTTATAACGTTCCTATGCTTACTGGACCTAATTACTCGGATTGGCATGAGCAAATTTTATTTGCATTAGGCTCTATGGATTTGGACTTGGCCTTGTGCATTGATGAGCCAACTCAACCCACAACTGAAAGTTCTCTTAAAGCTAAAATTTTATATGAAAAGTGGGAGCGATCGAACCAATTGAGACTTATGTACATAAAAATGTCGATCGTTAAACATATCCGTGGATCCATACCATTGTCCATAAAGGCACAAGAATATCTTACATATGTGGAAAAACGTTTTGTGTCGATAGACAAATCGTTGGCTGGAACACTCATGGCAAAGCTAACAACTATAAAGTACGATGGGCTGAGTGGTGTGCAAGAGCACATTCTTGAAATGGCGCACATATCAGCGCAACTTGAAGTCTTAGATATGAAAGTTAATTAATGAGTCTTTCCTCTTATACAATTTATTATAAGTTTGCTTCCTCAGCAGTTTGGACCGTTTAAGATTCATTATAACACTAATAAAGATAAATGGAATCTTAATTAACTGCAAAGCATGTGTGTGCAACAGGAATCGCGACTTAGACAAGAGGGAGGACATATCGTCTACTTTGTATTACAGGAGAATAAAGTAAAAAGAGAAAATTTTAAAAAGGGCAAGAGGTGTCCACCAAAGAAGAAGAATAACCCCACACCTGATGCAGCCAAGGATAATAACGATCTTGACAAAGTGAGATGTTTCTTTTGTAAAAAGAAGGGACACCTCTAGAAAGACCGTCAAAAGCGAAAGAATTGGTTTGAATCAAGAGGTAATAATTTAACCTCCGTATGTTTTCAAACCAATCTTATCGATGTTCCTTTAAATAGTTGGTGGATTGACTCAGGTGCATCTATCCATGTTTCAAATTCAATGCAGGGATTCCTTTCAAGCCAGAATCCAAGTGATGGATGTTCACTCCCCAAGTATAGAGTTGTGATGTAGTAATAAACTCGGTAAGACCGAAGTCGAATCCACAGGGACTGAAACCTATACGTAATCTGAAAATAACCAGAACTAGAACTAGAATAAGATGAAATCTAAATCAAGTGAATATGAGGGTATAATGGTGAAATACTAATCGAAAACTTAAGAAATTCAGAGGTAGGAAACTAGGGTGCCAAGGATCCACTTGTAAAGATCAGGGAGATCTACGCTTGATTCATGAACTCAACTGGACTTCAAGTCCCATCTTCATCCAGTTGGAAGATATAACTTGTAAATCAATTATGAACTTCATTTAATCTAGTTTTCAAGAGATCAAACAGGTGTAAATTAGAATGGATTCCATCACAAAATCATACCCATGAGACAAAGTAAACAACAGAATTAACTAATTCACAGCCAATCTGAGTGATTTATGAATGTCAGGAAGAGTTCCGTCATTCCACCATGTCTAAGGGGCGATGGTGAACAATAGGGCGTCCTGGCTTCATAATCACAAGAAAGGAAAAGAGAATACTCAAGCCATCGCAGATCTATTGTAATGTAAGTCACAATAAACCATTAAAAACTAGAAATATTCCTATTATTTAAAGCTAGAATCAACATAGTTCAGGACATGAATCAAAGTCGTAGTATCAACCCCATCATGCCACAAGCTTCACCTCTTAGCCCTAGCTAAGAGATTTAGCCCAACATGAATGTGCTGGATCCCTTAAACAAATACAAAATAAAAAGAAAAAGAAAAGAAAAACAAACACTACTCTCTCTCTCTCTCTTGTACATTCTTCACGTCCAAACAGAGATTGGCCTCCTCCCTCTCTCACGTCTCTTTCTTTTCTAGTTGATGGAAGTCGGTGGCTGTGTGTAAAACAAGAGTTGGTGGAGAATTTTCGCATTGCATAGACAGCTAGAGTCAGTGCGCAGCTGGAGTCCTTCACGCAGTCAGAATCGGAGCCTGCCAACTCCCCTTTTCCTTGCATCTCGTCCAAAAGATAAATGTCCCTTAGGACGTTTTGGACAGGCCTACATGATGGACGGTCCAAATCGGCCGTCCGATCATCATCAAGGTCGTACAATTTTCCCAAAACAGGTTAGCACCGAACATGGAAATAGGGCTGCGCAAAACAGTTTACGCTGTGATGATGGTGGGGTCCATGATGGGCTTCAACGGATAAATCCACTCCGTCCATTACGTTCTCCTCAAAAAACCATTCGGGAATGACTGTTTGGACTAGGCTTCAGTGTGGTCCACTGGTTGTTTCTCTCTACCGTCTGACTTGCTTTTAGACGATCAAAAACGTATCTCCAATATCTTTTGAAATTTCTCCACCTAGGCCTGAGTTATAAAGGCCTAGTGATTCTCATGGACGGTTTGGATTGTCTATATGGACAATGGATGGGGCCCACAATGTGAATCAGCGGGTGCAGATGCTGTTGCAATTTGGAATTTTAAGGAAACAGGTCGGTCAGCGTGCGCTGACTGACCTTGAGTGTACTGGTGCATGGCCGGTTGACGTGCACACTGTGCACACACAATGTACATGTGGGGCCCACTATGATGTTTCATGAAATCTGATCTATCCAGTCGTTTTGTCATATAAATTAAAGGGTTGAGACCAAAATTGAAGCATTTCCAGATACCAGGCGGGCCCCAAATCACAAATTCATGGGCTGTTCTATCCGTTGAGCCACTTCCACATGGATCCGAGGGATGGAATTCTACGTGTGTGGTTAATTTACGGTCCTCAGGTCACATATAAAGTCTCAAGCCGAACGGATGGTGGGAACCTTGTGATCTTGCATTCTGGACAACTTTCAGGCCCCTTTGGACCCAATCACTTGATTTTCTCGGATATCTGGCATGTATATTCTTCGATCTTGGTCCCCTAGGCTCCGTCCCTTGCCTTGGTGTCTTCAAAACATCAAATCCACACTTTTAGTACCTGTTTTCAGTCCAAGCTTGTAATTACACCTTGCATCACAAACACGATTAAAATGGGTCATTAGACAGTATCATGTTCGTAAATGTAGGTAGTAACTGGGGTCTCATATGTAATATTTGACCCTCAACAATGGAGAGAAGAATGTTTATATGGGAAACCGATTGGAATCTGAAGTACGAGCAATCGACACCTGCAGACTCATTTTGAAAACTGGCTTTCAATTGAACATAAAAAATATTTTATTCGTACCATCTATATCAAGAAATCTTATCTCTTTATCTAGATTGGACAAAGAAGGCTTTAACTTTCATTTTACAAATAATCATCTTAGTTTATATAAGGATAATATTTTATTTGGTATTGGATTTTTGAATGGTGGTCTTTATCAATTAAACTTAGATTCCATATTTGAGCAATCTCTCCTTACTCTACATGTGAATATTGGATCAAAATGTGGCCCACCTAATAATACTTCCTCGTTGTTGTGGCACCGACATTTGGGTCACATATCTAAAGACAGAATTATGACGTTAGTGAGAGAAGGGGTGCTGGCCACTCTTGACTTCACGGACTTCGGCATCTGTATAGATTGTATAAAAGGAAAGCAACCTAAAATTAACAAGAAAGGTGTCACATGCAGTAAAGAACTCCTTAAATTGATACTTACTGATATTTGTGGATAATTTCCACCTTCTATTACTGGAGATAAATATTTTATTACCTTTATCGATGACTATGCACGATACAGTTATGTCTATTTACTAAAAGAAAAGTCAGAGGCCATAAACGTTTTCACAAATTTTTGAGTCGAAGTGACAAATCAACTAGACAGAAACATTAAAGTTGTGAGGTCAAATAGAGGTGGTGAGTATTATGGTAGAAACACTGACTTGGGTCAAAGTGAAGGCCCATTTTCCAGTTTCCTCAAATCGAAAGGAATAGTTCCTCAATATACGACACCGGGTATGCCTCAACAAAATGGTGTTGCTGAGAGGCGTAATCAGACACTCATGGATATGGTGCATATTATGATTAGTAATTCCTCTTTGCCTGAATCCATGTGGAGTGAAGCTCTAAAAACAGCAGTGTATATCTTAAATTGGGTTCTTAGTATGTCCCTAAGACTCCTTTCGAGTTATGGATAGGAAGGAGACCTAGTTTGAGACACCTACATATTTGAGGTTATCCTGAAGAGGCTAAATTGTACAATCCAAAAGAAAAGAAACTTGATCTCAAAATCGTGAGTTATTTTTTCATCGGATATGGTGAGAGATCAAAAGGCTACATGTTTTACTGTCCTAACCATAGCACTAGGATCGTTGAAACTCGAACTGCTAGATTCTTGGAAGATGGTGATGATAGTGGGAGTGATAAACCACGCAATGTGGTATTAGAAGAAAAACGGGTATTAATTTTATTACCCGTACCTTATAACAATATTGTTATTCCCCAGGACATTGTTCATAACAATGAGGAACAACAACTCGAGAATGGACCACTCCATGAAGAAAATGTCGAAGAACTCGTAAATGAAATGTCCCAATCGGAAGTATGGAGAAGATCTCATAGAGTAAGGAGATCGACAATTCCGAATGATTATATTGTTTACCTTTAGGAATCTGAATTTGATATAGGAGTTGCAAATGATCCACTAACATTTTCATAAGCCATAAATGATAAGGATTTTGATAAGTGGCTAGATGCAATGAAAGATGAGTTGAAATTCATGAACGACAACAAAGTTTGGGAACTCGTTCAATTATCCACAGGTTTTAAGGCAATTAGTTGTAAATGGATATATAAAACCAAGCGCAACTCAAAGGGTAAGTTGAACGATATAAAGCCAGATTAGTTGCCAGGGATTCACTCAAAGAGGAGGTATCGATTATCACGAAACCTTCTCTCTAGTATCTAAAAAGTATTCACTCAGAATCATTTTGGCACTAGTAGCTCATTATGATCTCGAGTTACATCAGATGGATGTGAAAATGACATTTTAAAATGGGAACCTAGATGAGGAAGTCTACATGAATTAGCCAGAGGGATTTATTGATCAAGGTAATAAACAACTAGTATACAAATTAAAGAAATCCATATATAGACTTAAACAAGCTTCTAGACAGTGGTATGTCAAGTTTAACCACATAATAGTTGCTTTCGGTTTTGAAGAAAATACTGCAGATCAATGCATATATCTGAAGGTCAATGGGAGTACGTTTATCTTTCTGGTCCTATATGTGGATGATATTTTGCTTGCTAGTAATGATCTAAGCATATTACGTGAAACTAAAAATTTTCTCTCCGAGAATTTCGAAATGAAAGATACGGGTGCGGCTACTTTCGTAATCGACATTGAGATATATCGAGATAGATTACATCGACCGCTTGGACTATCTCAGAGAGCCTACATTGATAGGATTCTCGAAAGATACAGTATGAAGAACTGTAGAGCTGGTGATGCACCTATTGTTAAAGGAGACAAATTCAGTCAAGACCAATGCCCAAAGAACAATTTAGAGCGAGCACAGATGAAAGATATACCCTATGCTTTTGCTGTAAGGAGCCTTATGTATACGCAAACATGCACTCGACTCGATATCAGCTTTGGTGTTGGAATGTTAGGTAAATATCAAAGTGACCCTGGAATGGATCACTAGAAAGCTGCAAAGAAAGTCATGCGCTACTTACAGGGAACTAAGGATTATATGCTCACATATAAAGGATCCGATCAGTTAGAAGTGATTGGATATTCTGACTCTGATTATGCCGGATGCATTGATAGCAGAAAGTCCACATTTGGTTATGTCTTTCTGCTTGTTAATGGGGCTATTTCGTGGAAACGTGTTAAGCAGACTTGTGTATCTACTTCTACAATGGAAGCGAAGTTTGGTGTGCTTTGAGGCCACTACCCAAGCAATTTGGTTGCGGAACTTCATCTTATGGCTACGGGTTGTCGACACCATTTCGAAGCCATTGAGAATTTATTGCGATAATACAGTAGCAGTTTGTTACTCCAAAAATGATAAGCATTCTAGTCGAGCAAAGCATATTGGAGTTAAATATAGTTTTGTTAAAGAAAATATGCAAAATCATTTAGTGTCCATTGAACATGTAAGGACAAACCAGATGATTGTGGATCCAATGACCAAAGGATTATTGCTAAATACCTATAAGGGTCATGTAGCTGAAATGGGCCTAGTTAGGATATGATGTACCTTGGTCATTAACTTGATGTAATAAATACTATCTATGTGAAATTACATTTTCATGCATTCTTATTTATCCTTATGTATATACATTTATGGTGGATGTAAGTAAGATTATGTTTAACCGGCCTTATGCTTAGCCTGTTAATCTTCTCATTTAGCACCGGATTACATGTGAATTGCTAGTGGTGTAATACATGGAAGGGAGTATGTCGCTAAATGATATATGACCGCCATGATTCACATTAGTAGTTTCATTTAACCGAGGTATTATGTCCTTTCTAGTGTGGCACCATTGGAAGTATCTTTTCAAATGTCAAGAGAAGTCAATTTTTATAAAATTAATATATATATATATATATATATAATTCGAATCTTGGGAAAAGTCCTCATGATGTGGTCATATAGGCCAAGTGGGAGATGTTGAAATGTATAAAGAGAGTGGCCCACTTATGACCATAACCTTTGTATTAAAAATAACTTTTTATATTCCACTCCTTTTCATTTTTTTAAGGGGCGTCTCTCCACATTCCAAGAATGACTTTTCACATTCTTAGGAGTGACTTTTCCCATTCCATCTCTTGGAATTATGTAATGGCATTGAATATTCTGATTAATTGGAGAAGATAAAGAGTCATGTAATTACTTGGTTCCTTTGATAGGTTGGAACCAAATCATCTATAAATTCAAGGCTGCTGGTCCCTCTCTCCAACTCAACATTTGTAGTTGATCTCCCATCTCCATTCACGCATCAAAGAGAGTTAAGGAGAGAGAAGATCAGAGTTAGTTGATCTTAGTCGTTGTGCAAAGTTGAGAAGACCTAAACCGTTGAAATCGATGGCTCATCAACATCAAGCTTCTTTATCGTCTAATTTAATGGTGCAAGGTACACTCTCTAATTTGTACGACTCTTTGGTCTTCATTTTGTCAAATGCATCAAGTCAAGATCCTGTGGATTTTATGTTATTGTTAAACTATATATATATATATATATATATATATATATATATATATATATATGTTAACATGAGAACCTTTTATGCTGGCCAATCACTCCACACATTATATAACCAATTAGACTGTAAACCTGTAATTGGTATTGGGATCCTTTTATCTTCTATACTTCATCTATTTCAACATGATATGCTAATTTTCGGTTCCAATCAGTTGTGGTTGCTTGGTATTCTTGAGCTGAAAATCAAATTTAAATGATGCTTCTCTTTGACGTGCAGGGAAGAGAACTAGGCCAAGGACCCCAAAGAGGTGAAATGAACTCATTTAAGACCACCATAGTTGTGGAATTTCTAAACATATCACTTTCGCCTGTTGAAGTGGACCTTTTATTTCAATTCTTTTTTCTTTGGTGCATCAATACCAATTTGTAGACAACAAACTGTTTGGTTATGTGAATTTTGAGCTGTGCCCTGTATGATCTGACCATTGACTTGCAAAACATGGACCATCAACTTTGTAGTGTATACGTTGCTTGGGAATTCATTTTGAGCGGACCTATCTCTGTATGGATGGTTGAAAATACTTAACATTGGCGACTATCTCTCATCTAATAAATATTTCAACATGATATGCTAATTTTTTCTTCCAATCAGTAGTGGTTTCATGGTATTCTTGAGATGAAAATCAAATTTAAATGATGCTTCTCTTTGAAGTGCAAGGAAGACAAGGCCGAGGACCCAAAAGAGCTGAAAATTAAATTTAAATGATGCTTCTCTTTGCACACAGATATTTTCACATTCATACATGTGTGGCCTGATGAGTGGAACATAATTCCCTATTATTTTACTACTGTACCATAAATGATGGCATTGCATACCACACAGTTATAAACACTAACGACATATGTAGCTAACTAGTGTTAATAGACATATATTAGCATATGAGTTGTATCTAGATGATAGGATTAAGTCCATCAGTATGTGGATGTGATCAGTTGCTTAAAAGTTGTTCTAGATGAACATGGAACATCAGAGCCATCCATCAAGTTGCAGCATGCATGTTAATGACTGGAACGATTGTTAGGATGTTGCACTCATTGGGCAGGTTCACGCTGTACATTGAATGGAAGTGTTGAGGGTTAAATATTGCATATTAGACCCCAGTTATTACCTGATTTTACGAACATGATACTGTTTAACAGTCTATTTTAATCGTGTTTGTGTTGTAAGGTGAATTTAGGAGCCTGGACTGAAAAAGGATACTAAAAGCATGGATTTAACCCTCCAAAGTTACCAAGGCAAGGGACGGACCCCAGGGGACCAAGATCGAGGAATTTACATGCCAAAGATCCGAGAAAATCAAGTAATTGAAGTCCAAGAAGCCTGAAAATTGTCTAGAATGCAATATCACAGGGTTTTCACCATCCGTTCGGCCCGAAACTTTTTATCTGGCCTTAGAACCATAAATTAACCGTACTCGTCGAATTTCAGCTATTAGATCCTTGTGGAAGTGGCCCAACAGACCTATCAATCCATAATACTATGATTTAGGGCCCACCTGATATCTTTATATACTTCAATTTTAGTCTTAACCCTTTAAATGGGGTGACGGAACGGATTCCTAATAAACATCAAAGTGGACACCACCTTGAAGGGTGTGTGCAAAGTGCACTGGCTGTGCATCAAAAGCCGAGAACAGGTCAGTGTTGTCTCCTTCCGTCTCTCTCTGCACAACGGTGCTTAGTGGGCCCCACCGATCTCCCATATGGATGATCTGGACCGTCCATTGCATCCAGAGGGGGGGCACGACTCTCGCCATGGTGGCCTTTTAGCCCATGCACATGTACACATGTGGATCGCCAAAAAACGCAGGATGGATGGCGAGTTGATTTGATACAGTGGACCGCACCAAAACTCGACCAAAATCACTCTTTCTCGACTGGTTTTTTGCCAGGAATCTAATGAGCGGGGTGGATTTCCCCGAAAACATCACTATGGGGCCCATCGAACATGTCAGCGTAAGAAATTCTCCAAAATAAGCACATTGGACATTGTTTCCTCTGTGGGCCATTCTGTGATCACAACAATTGTCAGATGTAAGATCCAGACCGTTCAAAAGCTTGGGTAGGGGGTCTTTACCCTAACCATGGATCCAGAATGGGTTTCTTGAACGTCCATCTGCCGCAAATGCACTTCAAACATAGGTCTCTTATGTTGTTACGTGGAGGGCTGTGTCCTTGCTATGTAAACATGAATTCCACCGACTTCCAGCCCTTTAAACTGCCTCTGGTGCCTATATGAAGGAGAGGAGAAGAGAGAGCATCATCTGGGACATGAGAGCAAAGGAGAGGACCGTAGGGCTGGCCATCTGCTAGAGTTCTTTTCTTCCCTTTATTTTCTATTTCTCAGTTTATGATTTTTTTGTTTAAGAGATTTTAGTTTAATCATGATTATGATTACCTAAACCTCTTAGCTAAGGCTAAGAGGTGAAGCTTGTAGCGTGATAGGTAGTTTTCTATGGCTTTGATTCATGTTTTATGAACTCTCTTTGATTATAGTTTAATTATATGGAATATTCATAGTTTTTAATGGTTTGTTGTGACTTAAATTACAATGGATCTACGATAGCTTTGGATATTTTTTTATACGTGTATAGAAGTTATGTAGGACCCCTATTGTTTACCATCGTCTCATGGGCATGGTTGGATGATGGAATCCTCCCCTACATTCATAACTCTCCCAGATTGGATATGGATTGGTTAAATTTTGTTGTTTGCTTTGTCTCATGGGCATGGTTTTGTGATAGAATCAAATCTAATTCTCATACCTCTCATCTCTTGAGAACTAGATCAAAAGAAGTTCAGATGTGATTTTTAATGATTTATCCTCCAATTAGATGAAGATAGGACTCTGATTCCAGTTGAGTTCGTGAATCAAGCGTAGATCTCCTTGATCTCTACAAGTGGATCCTTGGAAACACTAGTTTCCCACCTTTAAATTCTACAAATTTTAGTTCTTAAATTCACAATTATTCCCTTAATTTCCCTAGTTTAGATTGTATCTTCGTTTAGTTCTAATTAGAGTTACTTTTAGATTACATATAAGGTTCAGTCCCTGTGGATTCGACCTCGGTCTTACCGAGATTATTACTACATCGCAACCCTATGCCTGATACCAAAAACTTATTCACACCCCCAAGTATAGGGCTGCGATGTAGTAATAATCTCGATAAGACCGAGGTCGAATCCACAGGGACTGAACCTTGTACATAATCTGAAAGTAACTTGAACTATAACTAGGCAAAGATGTAATCTAAAAGAAGGAATTAAGAGAAGAATTGTGATGTATTTAAACTAAAAGATGTAAAATTCAAAGGTGGAAAAGTAGGGTGCCAAGGATCCACTTGTAGAGATCAGGGAGATCTATGCTCGATTCATAAACACAACTGGAATCGAAGTCCCATCTTCATCAAATTGGAAGATAATTCATTAAACTCTAAATCTGAATTTCCTTTGATATAGTTTTCAATAGAAGATAGGTATGAGAATTAGAATTGATTCCATCACAAAACAATGCCCATGAGACAAAGTAAACAACAGAATTTAACTAATCCACATCCAATCTGAGAGAGTTATGAACGTTAAGAAGGATTTCATCATCCAACCATGCCCAGGAGACGATGGTGAATAACAAGGTTTCCAGATTCACAAACCCTATAATGAAAAGAACATACTCAAAGTTATTGCAGATCTATTGTAATGAAAGTCACAACAAACCATTAAAGACTAAAGACATTCCTTATAATCAAACTAGAATCAAAATTATGAATTAAAAGGCATAAATAAAAAGTCTCCCATCACACTACGAGCTTCACCTCTTAGCCCTAGGTAAGAGGTTTAGCCCATTATGGACATGGTGAGGTAAAATCTCTGAAAAATAACATTAAAAGGAAAGAAATAAAGAAAACAATGAAGGAAAAGGAAGAAGCAATCTGAGCCGTCCCACGTTATCTCTCTCTCTCTTACTCCCGCCTTTACTCCATGTCCTAGATGATGGGTGGTTTCAAATTCCAGAGTCATATCGAGCAAATCATTCATATCCCGAATCATATCATCATTCAATTCAGGGGAGTGATCTATACATACCTCATAAAGATTGGAAGGGTTAGTTGAAAGTGGTTCATCCTCCACATTTAAATCTGTCATGTCAGGCAGGTGGAGTAAATCACTATGGACGACAACTTCGCGGACCTCTTAATCATTAATATGGGCCAAACTTGAGATTGAATCCCATGAATCTTGAACTGTGCTCTCATGAATCTCATTCTGATACTTATCATCATCTAATTCAGTGCAGTACACACTTAGGATAAGATCGCTTTCCTCACATTTTATTCCTAGATTGGGTTGAGGTTCACGTAAACTAACCTCTTCCTCATCATTGAAATCAGGCGTATCATGTGAGTAAAGTGTGTCATAATCATTATATTTGAAAGATAACAACGTTTCTCGATCATTCCTTTGGACATGGTGCAACAATCGTCACCGCCCATGTGTGGGTGAGACTGGACTGTGCGCTCCTTAATTCTAGCTAGGTGAATACATTCCCTCTATTTCGCGTCAAACATCTGCCCAGGTTAAACTTCGATCATGCTCCGCTGCGGCTCGCCTTCCCCTCCTATCAGCAATCTCAGGTTAGACCATTTAAATTTCTGAGGATGTGGACCCTGCATGATTCATTTCGACAGCTAATTCATAAGGCGTGGGATGGTTCCTGTTCCTTGCAACCGCTGATTAACGTTAAGCTAAAGCTAAAGAAAACCAAATAATTGCTCAAAATGTGGAACAAGGAAATTTCGGCAATATCTTCTATCAAATCCAGAAAACAGAAGAAGAGCTAGAAGGGATCGATTTCAGCATGCAATCAACTCCCTCGAATGACCTTTCCTATCAATTTATGGAAGTAAAAAACAAGTTAAATCAGCTCCACCTCATGGAGGAGGTGTTCTGGAAACAAAAATCTAGAAATTCGTGGCTGTAAGAGGGAGATAGAAATACCAATTTCTTTCACTCCTCAGTCAATGAAAGAGTTAGAAGGGCTGCCATCACCTCTATCACAACTGTGGCTGGGGTTATGACCTCATCTATCCAAGACATAAAGACCAAAGCTGTAGCATTCTTTGAAGATCTATTTAAATCAAAGCCCATCACCGAGCATTCTGATTTTCTCCAAGCTATTCCCCACATCATTACTCAGCTTGATAATGACGCTTTGACGGCCACCCCTTCCATGGAGGAGGGTAAAGCGGCTGCCTTTTCTCTGCCCAAAGATGGGGCTGCGGGTCCTGATGGTTTCTCCGCGGCCTTCTACGCGACATGTTAGGACATTGTTGGAGACGATATCCTTAAAGCTGCGTCGGATTTCATGGAAGGGACCATTCTCCCTAGAGCATTTACCTCAAATCTTATCTGTCTTATTCCCAAATCTCCGTCAGCGACTTCCTTTGCTGACGTCCGGCCTATTAGTTTGTGTAATGTTATTTACAAAATCTTTGTCAAACTGCTAGCTAATTGCTTATGCTCTTTATTGTCAAAGATGATATCGCGGGTAGGGGTGCACATTTAACCGGTAGAACCGTGGAACCGGACCGGAACCGACCAAACCGTCCAGTTTGGTTCGGTTCTAGAGTGCACCGGTTCCGGTTCCAAAAATCAAAGAACCAGTGATATCGGTTCGGTTCTCGGTTTGGGGGTATGTAGAACCGAACCGAACAGTGAACCGATCCGTAGAACCAAACCGTGGATCCGATCCGTAGAACCGAACCGTGGAACTGAACCTCGAACCGAACCGATGTATTTTTGCGCACCTTATAATTATTTTCTCTAGAACAATTATTTTCGTAAAAGTATTTTTGCACACCATATACAATATCTAAACCATTCATCAAATGGAACACAACATGGATGGACATGGGCTTGCAATTGGGCTGGATTATAAAAAGCCCAAAACAGTGGAACCGATCCGGAACTAAACTGGTTTTAACGGTTCGGTTCTGGTTCCGAATTTCCTAGAACCGTTAGGAACGGTTCGGTTCTGGTTTCACCCCAGAACCGGACCAAACCGAACCATGCGCACCCCTAATCGCAGGAACAAGGTGCTTTCGTCCAGGGGAGAACGATATCCAAAAACATTGCGTTCACTCAGGAAGTTATTAAGGATATCAAAAAAAAAGTGAGGGGGGGGGGGGGGCGCCTCATCCTCAAACTAGACCTTGAAAAAGCTTACGACCAGGTGAGCTGGGACTACCTGAAGCATGTTCTCTTCAAATTTGGCTTCAATTAGCGGTGGGTTCGTCTCTCGGAAAGCTGCTGGGGAAATAACTGGTTCTCCATTCTTATCAACGGCGAACTGGCGAGCTTTTTCAAATCATACCGAGGTCTGAGACAAGGGGACCCGCTATCCCCAGCCTTGTTTATCATTGTGATGGAGCCGTTTTCAGTCAATCTTAACCTCATGATCGCGAGTGGCAGATGTTGGCCTTTTGTTATGCGTCAGGGCATCCCCATCACCTCTCATCTTCTTTATGCTGATGACATTCTGCTATTCACCAACGACATGAAAGAAAATCTCCTCCACATAAATCAGTTCCTGACTTTATTTTAGGAAACTTCAGGCCTAAAAATCAGTACTAGGAAGAGTAGTTTCATATGCGCTAAAGCGCTCTTTCCAGCTAGGATTCAAGCCACTGAGCGCATTCTTGGTTTTAGGAGAGTCACTGATGGAATCAGCTATTTAGGTGCTCCGCTTTGCATTGGCAAAATAAGAGCCTCAACGTTACATTTCTTGGTGGAAAAGGTGGACAAACGGATTTCTGGCTAGGCCGGTAGACAGATCACCCAAGCAGGTAGGGTCATTTTAATTCGACATGTTTTGGGAAGTTACCCCATTCATATCATGACAGGGATGCACATCCGGAGTCAGGTGATCGTGAAGATGGAAAAAAGCTTCTCAAACTCCTTTTGGGGCTGGGTTGATGGGAAAAGAAAACATCACTGGGTCGCATGGAAAAAGATCACCAAACCCACCGAAGAAGGAGGTCTGGGAGTAAGAAGATTGCAAGAAGTCATGGACGCTCACCGTCTAAAGTTAGTGTGGTCAGTCAAATGTGGGGATCAGTCGGGTCCGTGGGGAAAACTCATGCGGAGTAAACACAGCAGAGACATCCTCTCCAATGTCATTCCGTCGCCCTCCTCAAACCCGTCTCTGCTGTGCAAAAGAGTCAGATTGCTGCTGCCTCTTCTGACGGACATTGTCCAGTGGAGTGTTGGGCGAAGGGACCTGAATTTCTGGATCGAAAACTGGATGGGCTGGGGCCCCCTCCCGATAGCCCAATTCCCCTTGAGCTGCAAAACCTTCAAGTGAAAGAAGTTCTTGGTAACGTAGGGCCTTTTCCCCCCTCCCGGGCTTTCTCTTTTCTTCCCCAGCACCTCATTAACGAGATCTTCAATGGTGGATTTTCAACATCTGCAGCAAACTTGGATTGCATTTGGCCCCTTGAAAATTCAGGTCAATTCTCCCTACGATCAGCCTGGTTTCTACTGAGAACCCCGTCCTCCTCTAGCCAATGGGCTACTTGGATCTGGCACGCTCTTCTCCCTCCTAAGTTTTCCATCTTCATGTGGAGACTTCTTCAAAACGCCATCCCGGTTGATACCCGGGTTCAATCCAAAGGGGTAGCCCTCGCATCCAGGTGTTCTTGTTGCTTTGATGATGAGAACGCAAGTCCGCAATTAGAGCCTGTGGCCTATATTTTTCTGTTTGGTCAGCAGGCAAGAGCCCTTTGGAACACTTTCGGAAGGCTATGTGGAGTCCCACCGCTGATTCAAAATTCGTCGGTTGCAGGAAAACTAGCCCTCTGGAGATCTACTGCTGTACTAAAAGCAGCGCCCGAGTGTATCAAATCTCTGCTCCCAATTCTCATTCTTTGGGAGCTCTGGAGCTCGAGAAATGAGGCAATTTTCGACAGTGTGCCAATGTCCATCAGGAAATCTGTGGCCCGTGTCAGATGGTGGGCTAAGTTGATCTTTGGTGCAGACAAAATGAACAGGCTAGAATGGCCTCGCCGACCTCCTTCCCTCAAGCCGGTTTCCTCTCAGTCATGTGCTGCTTCGATCCTGGTGAAATGGAGAGTGTCGTCCCCTAGTTATGTTAAATTAAATGTTGACGGTTCGGCCTTATCTAACCCTGGCCCGTCTGGTGGGGACGGGGTGTGCAAAAATGATTCCAGAGCCTTCTTATTTGCATTTTCAGCGGCCTACAGGGTTGGCTCAAATAATTTGGCAGAGCTTCGTGCTCTTCATGATGGCATGTTGCTCTATTTGGAAAATAGTCTGGATAATATTATAGTTGAGTCTGACTCAAATATGGTGATTGCAAGCCTCACGACCCCCACCACGACGCCTTGGAAGTGGAAACCTTGGATTTCCAGAATCAATTGTTTACGGTGGCTTGGTCAATTTTCCTTTTCCCACTCTTAGAGAAGGAAATGGCCATGCGGATGGGATGGCTCGCCTTGGGAGTTTGCACCAAAAATCTGCGATTAACCAGGAGTTGAGGTCGCTTTCGATTCAAGTCCGTGGGATGCTCTTCTTGGACAAGGTTGGGCTAGGGGCAATCAAAACCCCCACAAAGATCTTTTAACTTTTCTCCCTCTCCTTTTCATGGTTTTCTAGTGTATATAGGTGGACGTATTGCGTCCCCTTATGATAGGCCCCCTCAACTATATTTACTGTCGAGGGGACCTAAAATCCTTTTGTATAGTGCTCTGTAACCTTTACCTCTCCATGAAACGAATCAATATTGCTTTGAAAAAAAAAGAGATCATTCCTTTGGACAATCATCGAGATTGACTCATCAGGAAAGTGAACCATATGCTCATTAACACAATCCAACTCTTCATTTCACATTCCAGAGTTCTCCAAAAGCAAGTTAGAATCACTTTCCTCGCATTGTATTTCTAGACTGGTTTGAGGCTGAGGTGAACTAGCCTCCACTATCTTATCCATGCGCAAATTAAGCGCTTTCAATGTTTTTCTAATTTCCACAAGACAGTTCATGTTACGCTGAAATGAATCCTCTTGGATCGTTTCTGGTTAGATCTCAAAGGTAGGGTATCTAAGAGAATAATCATTATAACATGTTGTTGGTTCATCTTCCCAATTTTGATGTTTTCACTGGTTATAGATATACGGACCATATGTGGGAGAATATGATGGTCGATAATAGTCGTCATTCCTATAATTATGATCGCGTAAGGACTTCTTAACCGATGAAGCATAAGATTTTAGTCAGTTCTCGATGATGGTTTCAGAAAAATCTTAAGATATAGGTTGAATTTCTTCATAATCATTATACATCCTCCCCAATATCTCTTATCTATCTCAGCATATTGACGTACCCACTCTTCCATGGTGAAACCCTAACTCTAAATCTAATCCTAAGAAAAATAAAAGAAGAGATCTTACAGCAGTATGAAAAGCAAGAGGAGGAGAAGTTAGAAAGAAGTTACCAAATTAAAAGTTCCTATGTTAAGATCATGCAAAAGAAAACAAAAGAAATTAGTTTCTAAAAATAAAAATTCTAAAGTTAGAAAGTTCTTACAACCTAAAAATAGAAAGTAAGTTAGTTTAAAAAATAGGAAAAAAACCTAGAATTAGAAAATTTCTAAAAAGAGAAAATAAAACCTAAAATTAAAGAGTTTCTAAAAAGAAACTGGTTCTTAAAAAGGAAAGTTTCTAAACCCTAAAATTAGAAAGTAATGTTAGGTTCTAAAATTAAAAGAAATCCTAGAATTAAAATTAGAAAAATAAAACCTAATCCTAAAGTTAGAAAACCTTAATCTTAACCTAATTTTAAAACTAGTTAATCACAGAAAACGTAACCGTCAGTCCCCGGCAACGACGCCAAAAACTTGTTCACACCCTAAGGTTCAGTCCCTATGGATTCGACCTCAGTCTTACCGAGATTATGACTACATCGCAGCCCTATACTTGGGGTGTGAACAAGTTTTTAGCCATTGTCAGTCCTTAAGGGCCCGTTTGGATACCACCAAATAAGTTACTTTTTCTACTTACAGAAGAAGATAATTAACTTATTTCAGATTTTTAGATAAGCAAGTTTGGTTTAAGATTAGCATAAGTAACTTTTTTACTTCAAGTTACTTAATACTTTAGCTAATTTTTTTAGCTTTTCTACTTTTCATAAGTTATTAAAGAGAGAATCAAGAGACACGAAAGAGAGGAGGTTGACAAGTATGTTGTTTACCAAACATACTTATTTACAAAATAAGTAGAAACTAAGATAAGCTACTTGAGGCAAAAGTTACTTATCTTAAGTAAGCATAAGATCCAAACGCCCCCTAAACGATCCACCACCTATCACTAGCTCATCCAACAGATGAGTTAACTAGTTTAGGCCTTGGTAGATATGAGTATGGCAGTAAGAAGATGTGCAAGTGGGCTCAGAGAGCTAAAATTACTGCTTATGTGGTATCAGAAAGCTGCATATGTTCTCAAACGATGATTTTGATTCATAAATCTGGATTAATGCATTTTCAGGCTCTACATTCTGAAGTTAAAACTCCAGGCCCTGAAACCTCAATCTATTACTCGAGCAGTTTTCTGAGGAAGGCTGCCTTGGGTAACAATAACATAGACATTGGAAAATCACTTAAACTCTTCCTTTATACTTTCTCTTTTGTATATATGGCATGCATCCAAAGTAATCTACATCACTTGATTATTTGGCCACCGTGTGAATGGACAGATGAGCAAAGGTCACTCTGACTAGATCGTCCTAGCAACCCATTGGACGAATTTCACAAGTTGAAATTGCATTTTAGTTCTCCACACAAACATTTTAGCTGTCCTTTAGAAGACCCTAAATCAAGCAGTAAGATAGTTTCATAGCCTTGCTTGTTGGGATTTGGATCATCTGCACGATGGTGGCCCAAAATTAAAAATCCCAATCACATTGGACATACGAACAGGCTTATGCTAGATAAATAAAGACTTGTTAACAAACCTCTTAGTCAAGAATGCCATAACATTGAGTTCAACCTCCCTCATTTCCATGATGACATCATGGACTAAAAATAAGCTTAAAAGTAAAGCACAATAAAGTAGAAAATTCCTAGCGCTGTTCACAGCTGTAGAAATCTGCCGAACAGGGTGAGAAAGGGTAGGCAGTGTCGAAGTAGTCGCTCTTTGAAACCCATACCTCCACCTCCATGCTGTTGAAATGATAGGAAAGAATCACGTTACTCGTCTGAAGTAAGATGACCTCAAAATCAGGATGAAAAGCCACTAGACTGAAATGGACCTGATAATAAGGTACGCCAATATTCATGTTTTCATTCATGTTTTCATTGGATGAGGTTTCCTTCAAATAGCAGCTCTTCCAATACATCCAGAATGGCAAGTGGTCACTCTCAGGCATTTCCACGAGGTTGTTCCTTATAAAGAAATTACGAAACCTAGTATATGCAGATGAAGAACAGATAACTTGAGGATGTTTCTTTACTATGGAATCGAGTGTAGTTTTGTGCTTCAAGACCCATTTTAGCTCATCATAATCCTCAAGCATCCAGATTTGCAATTGGAAACCGTCATGGTTCCCATAATAGAGGTAGCCTCCAGACACACCTATTTTGCCTCTTAAATTGTTCCATATCTTAACCCCAGGTAATGGAATTGAATGGAAACACTCTCCATCAACATCGAATCCGACGATGAAGTGATGATCAGATAACATGTGCAGGGTACGGTTAAGGAAAATGGGGGAGAGTCGCGTAAATCGTCCGATGACTAGTTCTTGTGGCAACTTAAATTGTACCCACACGCCCTTTTTTGATGAGAAAATATCAATCTCAGGAAAATTGGAACTGGTACAAATGAGAGTGTAGTGAGGGGAAGAACGGGGATCGAAAGCTAGCAAGTGCTTGGCATGGAGACGTTCCTTGTTGGGAAGAGGCACCGCTGCCCATTTCTTTGTAGCTGGGTTTATTACATAGTAAATTAATGTAGTGTTAATACCTTGGGTAGCTAGACCTAGCACCAACCCGTTGCAACAATCGACGACGGAGATTTCATCATGGCGCGGAAAGAAACTGAGATCACCGAAGTCTACCACCGTATCGTTGCAGTTTGGTCGACGTCCATCAGCGAGGACAAATGTATATCGAGATAGAGATATTTGGAATACATTCGACATGTAATAGCGTAAAAAGAAACCGGACATGGGTTTGGGTAGAATTTCTTGGAGAGAAGGGTTGGAGATGAAAGACTGCCATTCTTTGGACACACATTTGAATCGTACGAGAGATTTTATGGGCAATTTAGAAAGGATGTTGATCAACACATCGTTTATGATAAGCCGCCCAGGAATCTCTTCATCCAATTTGGATGGAAAAAGGAAATCGAAAAACGAATCTCCATTCCCCGTTAAAAGAGCCATTATTGGAGACGATCTCCAGAGATGGATATGAAAGACAACAATGGCTAATCAAAATAAGAAGAAGAAAAATAATAATAAGAGTATTCTCGCAAGCAATATTAAGAAGCTATCTATCTGTTTATAGGAATTCTTGGAAGCGACTTGCGTGGTGTGAAACACACGGCCGACTTCCCTAGTATGTTCACATCACCAAGTTTCACCAATGGAGTCATTGTCTCACTCTTTTTTTTTTTTTTTTTAAATTGTGTGGCCCACTTTAACCTTGGATCTGCCTCATTTTCTGGTTCGTGCCCTAAAATGATATCTCGAAATAGATGGACGATGTAAATATGACATATACATCATGTGGGTCGTACATAACTTGGTGATGTGAACACACCACGAAGGTCGGTCGTGTGTGGCACATCACGCGGATTTGGATTGCGTAATGTATTATAACACGGCACCAACCTCAGTACCGCACGTCGTGGAAAATCTCGGACGCGGATTGGCTACTCCCCCTGACACCAGCCAATGGCTGATGGTCGGTGCCCTGTGGGACCCACCATGATGTATGTGTTTCATCCATTCCGTCCATCTATTTTTATGGATCATTTTACAGTATGAGACCAAAAATGAGGTATATCCCAATCTTAAGTGGACCACATTACATGAAACAGTGTTGAATGAGCGTCGACCATTTAAAAACATTTTGTGGCCATAAAAGTTTTGGATCAAGATGATTTTTATTTTTTTACCTTCATCTGGGCCTGTATGACCTAATCAACATATTAGATGTCAAATAAACAGTATAGTGGGCCTTAGGAGGATTTTAACATGGATATCCAACCACTATTGTTTTCATGTGTTGTGATCCACCTGAGATATATATACCTCTAATTTTTGGTATCAATCCATAAAATGATCCGTAAAAATGGATGAACAATCCATAAAATGATCCGTAAAAATGGATGAACGGAATGAATGAAACAAATACATCATCGTGGGGCCCATAGAGCACCGACCACCAGCCCCGGGGCTGTTGTCAGGGGGAGTAGCCAATCCGTTTCCGAAAATCTCTTTTTCTCTACGTACGGAAGTTATGCTGTATTCTAAACTACGCAGTCCGAATCACATGAGGAAGCCAATTGCGTACTGAGTTAACCCAATACGGTAAACGGATTCGCTACTCCCCTGCCACCAATGGCTGTGGGTGGTGCTCTGTGGGTCCATCATGATGTATGTGTTTCATCCATGCCTTCCATCTATTTTTTCAGATCATTTTATGATATGAGACCAAAAGAGGCATATACCAATCTCATTAAGTGGACCACATTACAGGAAACAGTGTTGAATGAGTAAACTATGTGGGGCCACCATCATTTATATATTTATCAACTCTGTCGGTACATTTTACCAGATAATTTTAGATCATTAGCAAAAAACGAAGCATATAAAAAACTCAAGTGGACCACACTACAGGAAATAGTGTGAATTGAACGTCAACTGTTGAAAATTTTTTTTGGGGCCACAAAAGTTTTGGATCAATCTGATATTTGTTTTTTTACTTTCATTTGTGTCTTTGGATCTTATGAAGAAGAACAAACATTATTCGAAAAAAATAATAATAAATAAATAAGTTATTGTAGGCCCTAGGAATGCTTCATCCGTGGAAATCATTATTTGTCACTTTTTCCTGTGGTATGGTCCACCTGAGCTTTGGATATGATTAAATTTTGATATCAACCCTAAAATGATCAGGCAAAATGGATGGACAGCATGGATAAATTATATATAATCCCAGTAGGCTCAACAGAGTTTACTCAATGAGATAAGAGCCTACCGAGTAAGTACGCAATCAGGATTTCCGTAATGGAATCGTGTATATAACATCTGTTTTATGCAGCGGCGTAAACCACCTGATATTTACTGGACCACGATGTTGTACACATAAAATCTAGTCCATCCATTGAATGAGAATCTTTAATTGGAATGTAGGCAAAACAAAACCGTTAAAATCTAATAGGGCGACTAATGGAAACTAATCCAAAACCTCTGGGTCACATGGTGTGGCCCACTTGAGTTTTGTATGAAGCTGATTTCTGTAAATCTTCACTTGGATGAGTTACACCTGATTAATGGGTTTCAAGGTGGCCCATTAACAAACGTAAGATACACAACACAACTGTGGTCCCACACAAAGCCTTTCGCAGGAAGTGAATGCAGGTGGGGCTCACTATCATATTTGTGAGAAATCCTCTCTGTCTATCCATTTTTTTAGTTCATTTTAGGATATCCAAGTGGTCTATCACTTCCGCAGTTGAAATATTCGTGGGGCCAAAAAAGTTTTGAATCATGCTATTATTTGTGTTTTCAGTTCATACCAGTACAACTGATCGGTAATAATGGTATGGATGGCATGTAAACATCACTGTAGAACCTAAGGAGGTTTCAACAGTAGAAATTTCCCTAACCACCTTTTCCTTTAGCACGATCACCTTGAGTCTTGTATCCTTCTCAAATTTAGTTTCGTCTCCTAAAATGAGCTCACAAAATGGATGGATGGAATGGATTTCTGAAAAACATCACGGTGGACCCCACCTGAGTTTCAAGCGCCGGAACTTCATGCAAATTGGCAGGAAGTTCCCGCCCAAAGGATGTTGGGTGGGCCCACCGCCATATTTTTGAGAAATCTATCCCGTTCATGTTCTTTTACAGTCTATTAGCTATTGAACTAAGAATAAAGTGGTTCAGAAACTCAAATGGACCACACAAGAGGAAACCGTGGGGATTCAGTGAGAACCGTTGAAACATTCCTGTGGCCATAAAAGCTTTGTTTTAGGCTACTTATTTTGTATTTTCACTTCATCCTGGTAGTAATGATATTATAAACGGTTTGGATAGCATATAAACATCAAGGTTGGGCCCAGGAAGATTTCAACTGTAAGTGTTTCTTTCCCCAAATTTTCCTCTAGTGTGGCCCACTTGAGTTTTGGATCCACCTAATTTTTGATCTTTTGTCGTAAAATGAGCTTGAAAAATGGATGAACAGAATAGATTTGACACAAACATGGCGGTGGCCCCCGCCCAATATCCTTATCCTTGTGCAGTAACTGAATGGGAACGGCTTTCTTAAGAAATCCGCGTCCTATATTCGGTATCCCATCCCCCATTGTCACATACGGCGGATAGAATAGTCGGGTGTTTCACTTGCTGCATAAAACAAGTGTTGCAGAGAGGGTTGGGTGGTGATCCGGACGCCACCAATATCGTTGGTGACCAGACTCTGTTGGGCCCACCGCGATGTATGTGTTTTATTCAATCTATCCCTCTGTACCGCAGGAAGTTACTGCACAAGGATGCTGTGTGGGGTCCACCGATATGTTTGTATGAAATCTACTCCGTTCATCCGTTTGGAGAGCTCATTGAAATCTTAGCCTGACAACAAGATTTTATGGCCACAAAAATGCTTCAACGGTTCTCACTAAATCCCCACTGTTTCCTCTCGTGTGGTACAATTAAGATTTGAATTTGCTTCATTTTTGGGATCATGGCCTAAAATGATGTGAAAAAGATGATGGACAGCATGGATATACAACACACACATCAAGGTTCAATGAGCCCATCTTTATTTATACCACCATCAAGTGCCCATCTCTATTTATACATACACATTGATACACCTGAAATATATAGAAATATACATTGATACACCTTCTCTTTTTATCCATTTACATTTACATTGATACACCATCATATGAGTCAAAAAATTCAAATAATAACTTGCAAAAGTCATCCATGGTGTGGTCCATATGAGAGTTGGATCTTACTAGTTTTTAGGCTCATGCCTCAAAATAATATAAGAAAAGGGATGAATAATGGCATGCATAAACAAATGCATCATGGTGGGCCCCCACAGATATGCTGGTTTCTAGTCTAAGTAAGACGCAATCCGCTTCCCTACCAACTTGTGCATGTCATGCCTATGTGTATACTTAAGCCACACCAAAGTGAAGAAGATCATGTAAGTTGACACCCAATCCTCATTGAATATAATTTCACATAGTTATTTATATGCCATCCAGCTTATTATATTAATCTGGCATGCCTTACATGGTGAAGGGAAGTGAAGACAGGGAACACTTTAAAACTAGGTATGCGATGCCACCTGATTGTTTTATTAGGGTGAGTCTTGATTTGGATGGAATCCCGATTCCATGGATCTTATAACTCTTAAGGCTCACCTTAATTATATATGTTTTATATCTTCACCGTTCATATGGGCATCAGCCCAAAATTTAAGGAGATGCCCCAAGTGTACTATACCTGAGGAAACAATGGTGATTGAATGCCCACCATTAAAAACTTATTATGCCCACCATAATCTTTATTTTCCATCCAACCTGTTGGTAAGGTCATACAGATTAAGATGAAGTGAAAATACAAATATTAGTTTAATCCAAAACTTGTATGGCCTACAAGAAGTTTTTAATGGTGGTCGTTCAATTACTACTCTTACCTGAGACTGAATTGGGATCCTCTTGCCATAAGTAAGAAAATCCTTTTTCTTGGATAGTGATTGGTCCACCTCATTATTGACCTTGTCAGCAGTGTCGCATTAAATGCAATGTGTGATGACATGGTCCAATCAGGCCCATCCAAAGGTCCTGCTTGACCTCCAACCATTCAGATTGTATTTCTGGACCATGCCAAGTGTCCAGATAGGCAGCCACGATCAGAGTCATCAGACCAACAATCCAATTGAAATATGGGACCACAAGCGTAGTAAGTTTACTGTTTAACTAGTTATTAGAGTCTAGCTATCAATGATAGAAGTATGATTTAGAGAATTAGCCAATGCATGTTTCAGGGATGAAACAAAGTCCCTAAAATCAGTCCTCAGAAAAGAAACAATACATTTGAAATCATCACACGTTTTTTTGTTTTGTTTTATTTTTTGTTTTGAAAGGGTAATGCAGTTAATTTTATTAAGAAGCTACTTGACATCTAACAAGACAGCAAAGAATACAAAAAACACAAAAAAGAACAAAATTACAGTCGATTAGAGAATAGGGAACGTAAATATCCATGACACAAGGCCCCCCCACTTGTTACGGAAGCACCATGCACACACGACTATTCTTGCCAAGCTGGACACCTTGCCACATCTGGAACAAATGGTCAGCTGAAATAGGCATCACCCCAATCTATGTTGAAAATCTTAAGAATATGCAACCACACTTATAATATAAGTCAAAATAAACTGTCCAAACTATGGCTGCCAGTCTAGACGTATAATGAAGCAAAAACTACTTTTATTTTATCATTTAATTATTTGATTGTTGGACATTTATTGGACAGTGAAAAATGGTCTTCTTTCAACCAAAAAAAAAAAATTGCCACAAATCAGAGATTAGGATTGTCCAAACAATATGATTTTCTGAATCGAACTTTGCGACAGTGGGTTCCGCTTAGTCGAGTTAATATATTCCACAATGAACCATTTCAAGCACCTACGTATCAAGCGTCATATGCACTAGAGTATCATATAACTCCTTTCTCTAGGACTGACGCTCCCTCTTCCCAAGTTCTCTCCTCCTTTCTTTCTCCATATGCATTGCACATGCCACACCTCCATGTACTCTTAATGTTGGTGTGAATTTTAGACATTGTATGCCTCATAATGAAGAAAATGCCAATTAAAAATGAAATAGGAAGTTTGAAATTTTGAACTTGTCTTGGATTCAATCTAGTAAAAACTTTGTTCATGTCGATTTCTTTATGCAAGTATGAAGATTCTAAAATTGCACAGTACTGTTTGTAAGTTCTGCCATTTTTCATTTTCACATCATATACGCCACATATTTCTGTCAGTGAACACAAATTGCACAATACCTTTTGTGCACATGTAGAAGACCCCGACCACTCATCCAGCCAGTCAAAACAAAAGATATGAACCATGGCACAAAAATCAGGATAGTGGAATGAGTCCCAGTTTCTCAATCAAACAGGACCAAGGATGGGCGACACCAAGGTTTTCCTCAAATTAAGATCTTGGGATTGTCCTCTTGGCCTGATTTTTTGGGCATGGTCCATATGCGAATGGTCTAGATCTTGTACAATGCCACCATTTGTCTCAGGGGATCTCAATTGCAAAAATGTGTGCGCTTAGTAATTCCGCTATATATAGACTTATGGGTGCCTGGATCCAATGATGTATGTACATCTAACTGATAACAATTGCTTGTCCATGCACTATCCAGAGAGAACGTGACCACAATACCCACAGATGAGCAGTAAGCTGACGATTTCTGCAATGGCCCCCAATGCAATATGTTGTTGGGCTATACGCTAGTAAGACTTATTTTTCTCTCCAAATTATCTAAATTCCTTTGCTGTTACTAGAGAGCATTATATCTCATTTCAGTTTTTACTGTTTCAGATCAAAGGACAAAAGTTTCCAGCATTATATCTCATTTCAGTTTCCACTAAAACATTTTCGCGGACCCTAAATCAATGACTAAGATGGTTTGATACTCTTTCTTGTTAGGCTTCAAATCATTATCTACACTGTGACCAACTTGATTAACAATCCCGATCACATTGTATAAGTGATCAGGCATATGGTGAATAAAGAAAGACTTTTTGAATAACCTGTTAATCAATAAGGCCATATCGTTCAGTTCAATCACTCTCCATTTCAATGATCACATCATTTTTTTTTTTTTGAAAGGTTAAAATTCAGTGATCACATCATTTTTTATTTTTTTTTTGAAAGGTTACAATTCAGTGATCACATCATTAACTCAGAAAATAAAACAAACTTAAAAGCAAATACAACAAGAGTAAGGAATTCCTACTACCATTCACAGTCATAGAAATCAGACAGACAGGGTAAGAAAGGGTAGACACTGTGTTCTAATGTGCGTCAGGTTTAAACCGGATACATCCTCTAACTTCATGCTGTTGAGATGGTAGAAATCAATGTGTCTCCCATCATAAGGAAGACAACCTCAAAATCTGGATGAAAAGCAACAAACTGAAGTCATATCAATAATATCTTTTGGAGAGTCAGTTAGCTAAGATCTGATCATTGAAGTACTTCATATGTACACAGAATGGCAAATGGCTGCCCTTAGGTGGTAGGCCAAGGTACTTTGCGAGGGTTTCTGCAATACCGCTGGCCATTGGAATGTGCCTATAGGGGAGTAGTGGTTAAATTTATCTTTGAGAAGGTCTTTACAACTTAGTGGGCAACTGATAAAGCTGCTGTGACAAGGAAATTTGCTTTCATTTTTTGCCAAAATCCCTGAATTCTTGTTAAAAAGTGCAATGTTTTTTATAAAAAGAAAAAATCTTTAACATCTAGATAAGGCATGGGCATAGCAATCCCTCTATAGGTGAAGAAAGGATGCTGCACCCTTTCCTGTACTGCACCCCAAATCAGATTACATCTTTTTTCCCATCTCCAACACCATTTCACAAGGAAGTTGCTCTAGAGTTGGGTAGATTATTTATCTGTAAACTCATAACTTATGAGTTGCTTTAATAACAGCTGTCATATAAGAATCCCTGGAATGAGAACTTGTAGCTGTTGGACTTTTTATGCTGGCCAATCACTCCACACATGATATAACCAATTAGACTGTGAACCTGTAATTGGTATTGGGATGCTTTTATCTTCTATACTTCACCTATTTCAACATGATATGCTAATTTTCGGTTCCAATCAGTTGTGGTTTCATGGTATTCTTGAGCTGAAAATCAAATTTAAATGATACTTCTCTTTGACGTGCAGGGAAGACAATCAGGCTGAGGACCCCGAAGAGGTGAAATGAACTCATTCAAGACCGCCATTGTCATGGAATTTCTGAACAGATCACTTTAGCCTGTTGAATGGAACTTTTGTTTCAATTTTTTCGGTGCATCACTACCAATTTGTAGGTAGCAGACTGTCTGGCCATGTGAATTTTGAGCTGTTCCCTGTATGATGACCATCGAACTTGCAAAACATGGACCATCAACTTTGCAGTGTACAGTTTGCTTGGGAATTCATTTTGAGCAGGTAGACCTATCTCTATATGGATGGTTGAAAATACTTAACATTGGTGACTATCTCTCATCTAATCAATCCATCAAGCTAGCAATCTTTGTACATGTTTTTCCCAATTAGCATGCAAACCCAATATTGGTAGCAGGTGGATGGACTAGAAAATGTAAGCCAGTACATTTGTTTTGCAACCTGATTCTTGCTCTACAGTCGTCAATGTAATGGTGCTGTAGATAGAGATTTAAGTCTTTTTGCCAAATTCGTAACTTAGCATTTACAAGTGATCTCAAACAACTAAGAAAGCCCTTTGTATTTGTTCTTAAACATATATATAGGAGAAACAAGTTCAATATGATTATTTTTTTTTACACAATATCGCCATTTTCATAACTTAATCAATTACAACTAACATTCATTTCCTCGCATTCACACTGATGTTAACGTTATCTGTTGCAATAGATAAGCTATTTAAACGCTGCATTTCTTCAGAATTACAAATCAAGGAAATTCCCTTTGTCATTTCATTTTTTTTTTTCACATTCTCTAACTATCCTTTCAATAAATCATGCTCCTCCTCCTCAAGCTTCCTGGTCAGTTTTTTAAGCTCCCTCCCATCCTCATGCCCGATAATTGCTATTTTGTCTGATTCATACTTATTACAACAACAAAAAATTGGCAATCTTTTGCCTCTTACAATGATATAACATATTAAAAAACCAAGATAAAAGTAATATAATTAATTGATTATTAATTATGCTTAAACTAAGGCTTAAAATACAAAACCTTCATGAGACATCTGCAGAACCATCTCTCTGTGTTTGTTGATGCGTTTGATTTTAAGATCAAACATCTCTCTCAGTTGCAAATGCAATTTAATTAGCTGACCTCTACAGTCCACACTGTACCTTATTCAAATAAATTTTGATTAGCTAAGTAGATAGTTCTGTTGATTCTACATGTGAACTACAAATGGTCATTTAAAAACCAAAAAATCTAAACCTTGCAAAAAATGGAAATTTTGGATCAAAGCACAGCTAATCTATAAATCCCCAAATCCCCAATCTGTAAATCCTAGTGAATTTATTCTCTTATTTACAAACTTATAGTTATGGAAACACAACTGCATTGGTTTCATAAGCAAGAATGACTTTTTTTTTTTTTTAAATGCTAATTCATTAACCAATCAACAAGTCCTCAAAATACCTTTCTTTTAATCTACTGACCTTAAAAATCAAGAATATGCTCTTCTCAAACTGAAACCTAAAGAAGCACACTCACAATAGAAAAATCTCCACTCTTACAAACTGGGAAGAAAAAAATAATAATAATAATAATAATATATATATATATATTATACATATATATATATATATATATATATATATATATATATATATATATATATATATTATGGTCCATGCAGCACCAAAGGGGCCTCACTCCTGCAAACTCTGTGTGTGTGTGTGTGTGGGGGGGAGTATGTGTCTGTGTTTTATGATTCTTGCACCAAAAATTTGAGAAAGGTGTTAAGTGGGTGGATGTCAGACGTCTCCAAGTAGGAAACATCTTCCATCTCTCCTCCCGGTGTGCATACATAGGGTAAAGCCTATTTTCCTTGGAACTCTTGGCTAGGCTCTCTCACGTGGTCTATATATAGAGGGACATAATTACGAAGATGTATTTCGTTGTATTCATTTTCTAGAGTATTTCTCAGTGTGGGGGAGAAGTAAACCTTGTATTTTTGTTTCTCTTGTTTTTTTATGAAAAAGAAAGTCATATGTTACTGACCCGTGGAGTAGGCATTTTGCCTAACTCTTTTGTTTTGGTTTAGCCATTTGCTTTTGTTTGACCATTCTCTTTTGTGTTTTGGCCTTGCTTACATTGATCACATGCAAGTGTTTATTTGCAACAAATGGGACCCTCTCATACAAACCGAAAAAAGGAATTTTCCATCCACCCGTGCCTAATTTATACAAGTTACTTATGTGTCAAGTAGCGTATCCTGGTTTTTTACTCATGCGACAGGTAAATGCATTTAGTAAACAAAGTACTCATCAGCTAAAAAGTAAAAAAGTATATTCAATTTCCAAAATCACATAAAGTACTTGTTCCACAAGTTTGTTTGATCCACCATTAATCATGTGGACCTAGCCTTTAATGTGGACCGCTTATTATGTTAGGCCCACCTTGCCCCTATCTTCAATGTAAACAATCCATAGTGTGGAGCCTTCCTTCAATATGGAAAATCAATTGCCTCCTAAGTACAGTGCATTTAGGGCGCTTTCTGTCTTCTATATACCATCCTATCTGTTCACAAGATTGGCCCCATCAGGATATGGACTCCATGAAATCAGGTCACATTAAAACTCGGGTGGGCCATATCACATGATATTAGAGGTTTTAGCACAAATTTCTAGAGGTTTTAGCACGAATTTCTACTCCCTAGGCTGGACATGATTTTCAGAGCCCTGGAATTCGAACACAAGATCTTTCACTCTGATACCATGCCAAACAACCACTTGATCTAAAAGCTTGAGCCGTTAGAGAATGGAGTATCAATGTATCCTGAGGGACACAACCAGTGGGCCACATTGTTTAGATTTTTTGCTTAAAATTCAAGTTCGTTTTCACTTGTTAACAAACCTCCTAATCAATAAGGCCATGACATTCCACTTGATTAAAAATACCAATCACAGGTAAATTCGATATATATAAAGACATGTTAACAAATCTCTTAATTAATAAGGTCAAAACATTCAGTTCAATATCTCTTCATTGTTTTTTTTTTAAAGGTTACCATTCATCATAAACTAAGAAAATAAAACTAAACTTAAAAAATCAAACACTATAAGAGTAGAGACTTCCTAACACCATTTGCGGTCGTAGAAATTTTCCAGACACGGTGAAAAAGGGTAGATACTCTGCCAGTAGATACTCTGCTGGTAGTGTGTTCCATTGTACATTGGGTTTAAACCCCATACCTTTTCCAACTTTGTGTTGTTGAGATGATAGGAAAATAATGTGCCACCCATCTCAAGGAAGAGAACCTCAAAATCAGGATGAAAAGCAAATAAACGGAAGTTATTACGATAATACTCCGAGTATCCACTGCATTCGTGGTGAAAACATAAAAAATGAATTAATTGACGTTTCTGTACTAAGGAATTAATGGTAGTTTGGTGCTTCAAGACCCATTTGTGCTCATCATATTCCTCAAGCATCCATATTTGCAATTGGGAACTGTCATGATTCGCATAATAAAGGTAACCTCCAGACACGCCTAAACATTTCTGTAGATTTCTTTGCGTGGGCCCAGGCAATGGAATCAACCTGAAACACTCTTCATCAAGATCAAATCCCACAATCGAATCGTGTACGGATAGCATATGCAAGGTACGATTAAGCAAAACAGCTGGAAATGCTGACAATAGCCGTTGGGGTTGAGTGACTAGTTCTAGCGGCACCTTAAAATGGACCCACATGCCTGTTTTTGATGAGAAAATATCAACCCCCAACAAAAGTCGGCCCCAACAAATGAGAGTGTGGTGAGGGGAGACATGGGGATCAAATGCTAGCATGAAATTTGTATGGATATGTTCCTTTGGGCCATGAGGCAGGGCTGCCCATTTCTTTGTAGCTGGATTTATTACATAGTAAGCTCGTATATTACTAGTAATAGATTCGAGAGCTTGGACTAGCAGCAGCCCATTGCAACAATTGAGAATGCAGAATTCATGATGATGGTGTGGAAAAAAACTAAGATCATCCACGTCTTTTATTGAAACATTGTTGGTGTTTGGCAGACTTCTGTTGGGGATGAATTTGTATTTACAAATTCCCACATTACGCTCGAAGAAAGTGTAAAAGAGTCCGGACATGATTGTGGGTAAAATTCTTTGAAGATAAGGGTCGGAGATCAAAGACTGCCATGTTTTGGACACGCACTTGAATCGTAAAATAGATTTTACTGGCAATCGAGAAAGGATGTTGATGAATAATCCACCAACCTAGAGTCGAAGAATACCTGTGCAAATCCACCAATCTACGAGTCGAAGAATACCTATCTAGAGTCGAAGAATACCAAAACAGACGATTTATGTGATTATGTCATGGCATGGCACTACGTACTATATATACATGTAAGAGCTCTGTACGCGGATTTCCTGATAGAGGAATTTCGCAGGAAGTTCTGGAATGTAACTGGGGCATATCTTGATGTTTTCAAGAAATCCACACCGTTCATCCGTTTTTCGAGCACATTTTAGGAAGAAAAAGAAAAAAGGAGTTGGATCCAAGACTTAAGTGGGTCATACCAGAGGGAAAACTGAGGAACGAAATGCCTACCGTTGAAACCTTTCTGGGATCCACGTTGATTTTTATTGCCATCCAAACCGTTTATAATGCCATTTCCACTGAGATGAATTGAAAAGATAAAAATAAAAAAATCTTACCCTGTTAAAAAACTTATATGGCAAAGAAAATATTTCAACGGTGGACCATTGTTTCATCTCGTGTGGCCACTTCAGTCTTGGATCCAGCTCTTTTTCTCTTTTTCCTTGTTTTGGTAATGTGCTAAAATGAAATCTCAAAGGGGATGGATGGGGTCGATTACTCAAAAACATCATGATGGACCCACGTAGATTCCCGCCGCAGGAACTTCATGCGGCAGGAAACCGCGTCCAATAGTTCTCAGGAAGTTCCTGCGCTGGAAACCTATGTGGGCCCACCATGATATTTTTGCGAAATCCACTCTGTCCATCCGTTTTGTGAGATCATTTTACGACATGAGACAAAAAAAAAGAGCCGGATCCAATACTCAAGTAAGCCGAAAACGTGAGGATTGAATGTCCACAGTTGAAATATTCGTGGGGCCACAGAAGTTTTGAATCAGGCTATTGTTTGTGTTTTCAGTTCATCTCAGTATGAACGGCATGGATAGCATGTAAACATCACTCTCAACCCAGGAAGGTTTCAACCGTAAGAATCTGCCTACCCACCTTTTACTTTAGTGCGGCCCACTTCTCATTTTTTGTTTAAAGTCCTAAAATGATCTCAAAAAACGGATGTACGGGTTAGATTTCGCACAGGCCCCATCTAGGTTTCCAGCGCAGGAACTTCCTGCTAAAGGCTTTTGCAGGAAATCCGCGTCCCCTCAGTATAAGACACATACATCACGGTGGGCCCGGCAGTCAAGGATCCACAGCGTCCATCTCATGCTGTTATACGATTACCCTGTAACCAAAGCTCTGTGTGGCCCACCTCAATGGCTGTGTCACACCCAGTTTGTCCATCCGTTTTAGGTAGATCCGAACATCGAGTGGGCCACACCGCAGGAAGTAGGGGATTGAATGATCACCACCGTGATTTTTATATTCCATCCAAACCGTTCATAAGGTTATTATTACAACTTAAGATGAATGGGAGACCAACTTGAGATTTTGATATGCCTCATTTTTGAGATCTTGTCCTAACATGATCCCGGGAAACTGATGGATGGATTGGATGTCACACGGACACCGCAGTGGGTCCCACAGAGCTTCTGTGACTCCCTGTTGGCGAGTTAAAGTGGCGTGCGTATGTTTACGAGTTTAATAATTCCTCGGGAGTCGTCGGATACGTTGGTGACCGAACCCGTTCGATGGATGAGGATAATCAGTAATGAAAATCTCAAATTTTCACTTTAGCCGTTGATTTGTGGGCCGTTAATCAAAATTTTCTATCATTCTTCCATTAGCTGTTGAATTGTGTGATACTGATCAAAAGTTTAGGATCATCAAGGTGTAACAATATCCAGAGTCTCTGTTAAAAGAGCCATCATTGGATGGTCCACCAATTTATAGCAAGGAGATGGCTATCCATGTTATGTGACCGGTGTTTGTGGGAGGAGGATTGCCTAGAGCCTGTGTGCCCGCCTTTTTATGGGTTGTTAACGCAAATTGCATATTTATAATTTCTGTAAAATAATAAAAGAAAATGATATGTTAAGGACAGCTTTATTAGCTCTTTCTCAGATTGATTGAGCCGGCTGATAGCTTGCAGGCAAATAACTTCTAAGATATAAGGAACCTGTGTGTGGTTTTGTGTTCAGCAAGCACGAATAACTACTAATAGAACTTTTTATACATAATTTTTTGGCAGATAAAATTAAAAGAAAATCCAGATCAAAGAGAAGATTAGAAAAAAAATATATATATAACTAATTTAGACCAATGCTTTGGTTTATTTCTTGAGGACTTGTGGGCTAAAGTTCGTATTGAATCTTGTTGACTTGAATAGAAATTGAGCTTTTCTTGTTGGGTCGTATGCAAGACTGATTTCGAGTGGCTGGTGATGGTCTAATGAACCACCAAAGCACTATTTATATACGCAAGGATTGTTGGACGTTTTGGTCCAGGGTCAACTCCGTATGATCATTTATGGGTGTTGGTGAGAAACTAGCCATTATTTGGCTATTTCTGACCGTTATGCATGGGGGACAACCTGCTGCATGTTAGCCATTTAGACTCATTATCTAGCCATTTTATGACTATTGGGCTAGCCACATGCAGTAGTTTCTGCATCGTCTAGTTTAATATTACATGATTAATTACATCACGCTTAAACAACTAATTTCTAGTCTCTATAAAAGACAAGCTAGTCTCAGTCAGACCACTTGCCTACAACACTCTAACAACCTAACCCATTACCTTTATTGCACCGCGACTCACACCGGTTTGCGAGGGAGCGGCCTGTCGTAGCGTACGACACCAGTGCCTCTACAACCATACTACCTCACATGCCCACGCCCTCGCACCGAACCCGAGATCATGACCGAGCTCGAGCCAGAGCCTGTGCCCGTGCGCGCGCGTGTTGCAGTGTGAAGTCTTGGTACTCCACATATCCACCAAGCAAATAATAAGGTACTCCACACCCTATATATAAACGCAATATTTTCTTATCTCCTTTCCGATATGGGATTATTCTTAAAACACCAAAAATTCAAGTTTTTAACAAACACTTTATATATATATATATATATATATATATATAAATATATATATATATATAAAATATTTTTTAATCAAATATTTTCACAACAATCCCTCACTTAATCAATATACATATTCATTAATGTTATTAGAGTTCCCACAAATCTTGCTCAACACAATTAATGGTCATATGCATATCTTATTTCATTAATGATCCCAAAAGAAACTCCAACTTTCATGAGAGACGACACCATATCTACTTTCACATATGTGAAATTCTTTCAGTATCTCCATTACTATTAAGACACTTGTCCTATTAGACTGGATTTCATTAAGAGTTCAAAGACTCAACCCTCTATCTGTAATGCACGACACTATCTATTATGGATGATGTTCTATATAATTTTAGTGCTGAAACTATCCACCTATCAGTAACTTATTTTTACTTATTAAACCCAAACTTAAAGAGTTTCGATTACTGGTGGAAATTGGTTGAAGAGTTTTAAATCCATCCCTCTAGATGTTATCTTTAGTACCTCTCTTGTTAGAGGTTTAATAAAAGGGTCAGCTAAGTTATTGCTAAATTTCACATAAGAAATCACAACGATTCTATCTTGAATCAATTGTCTCACATAATCACGTCGTAAACTTATATGTCTAGACTTTCCATTATAAGTGTCGTTGTAAGCTTTGGCTAATATGACTATACTATTACAATATAGTGACACAACCAATATAGGCTTCACACAAAAGGGAGTTCTAATAACAGATCCCTAAGCCACTCAACATATTTGCCTATTGCAACCAAGGCTATAAAATCAGACTCTATAGTCGAGTGAGTTATGCGGATTTATTTCTTAGATCCTCAAGAAACAACTACACCTCCTAGGGCGAATACCCACCCTATAGTGGATTTGTTGTCCCCTACACTCGATATCCAACTCACTTTGATATATCCTTCAAATACGGTGAGAAACTCTAAGTAAAATAACCATAAGTCTTTAGTTACTTTTAAGTAACCAGAAACTCTACTAATAGCATTCTAGTGTGGACCTACTGAGTTTACTCACAACATATACAATGTATGGTCTAGCACATTGCATAGCATACATTAGACTACCTATAACACTTGCATATTTAAGTTGTGCAATTGCTCTTTTGTTATTTTCATTCAACTTAATACTTAGATTAAATGAGGTTTTTACTTCTTTTATTTTTATATGGTTAAACTTCTTTAGTATCTTTTCGATATAAGGAGACTGACACATCACATAACCCCAACTATGTTTTTTTAAATTTGATATCTAAGATTGTATCCACATGTAAAAGATCATTTATTTAGAATACGAAAGATAGAAACTTATGCCACTACACCAAAATCATGGATTTGGAACTATAACGTCCTGGATTTTCACTGTTTTGGATTTCCAAAAATCTTTAATTTTTTTAATGTAATTAACTTATATTATCACTTACTGACCATTAACATTCAATGTTACTTTATACCCGGGTAGAACCAGTAAAGAACCGCACAAGTCCGACTAATCAACTGTAGGAAGCCAACGAATCCGCCCGATCACTTGAACATCAAGTTTAGCCCCATGATTTACTCATAGAGCCCAAAATCTAACCGACCCATCGCTAACTAATCAAGACAATCATAACTAAATTAAAGATCTAACCGAGGCCGAGTCAGATAAGGCCCGGATCTTGACTAATAGACTAAATCTACCCCGTTACTCTTTTAGCTTAAAACAGTTTATAGTAATCATGACCAAATCTTCACTTTCACTAGTTATAAATAGGCCACACTATGAACATAATTAACCCAAACCCTAATTATTGCCCACGAGAAATCTTAATACCTAATTCATTCAAAAAATGCCTCAGTTTTTCGAACAAGCTCTACACCGCTCGTTAGTGGGCCGCTAGTTCCAAAACTATAGAATAATGTCTGTCTTACTAGGCTCGACGTCCATCGCAAGAGTCGGACCTGAGTAGTGTACAAAACCACTCAACTTGAGTCAAAGGACAAGTGTATAAGAAGTGCAAACACCCTAAAGGAAGAAGTTAAAATTTAAGTGAATTGGGTTGTCCACTCTTATGCAAAGTTGATGATTTTGGACCGTCGGTTTACGACTAAACTTTACATGTGGAGTAAGGATATTTCCCTGCTCATATCCGTATAGCCGCGGCCCCGATCGACCATCAGTGACCATTGAACAGACTTTTAATCATATACGTCGATCGACGCATCCAAATGGTGAGCCGAACATGTCTATACGTAGATCATCATTAGGGCTAACTATCCTACGGTGTATATTAATATGTACACCTCGTAGTGGGCCCTAGAGGCTAGAAAAACTCTCTCAAAGGGCTAGTATAGTAAAAATCTAACCCTTGGGGCCATTTACACCAAATCTGGCATTATAAAAGGGCTTCAATTGGGCACCCCCTCTCTCCATACGAATTTGCCCTAGAAGAAAGGAAGAGAGAAAGAGAGAAAGAGGAGAAAAGAAGAGAAAGAGAGAGGGAGAGCTTGGAAGCATGAGGGTTTGTGCACCTTCACCCTCTCATCTCCTCTATAGCAACATCGTCCTTCATTGGTGTCGATTCCGCAACGATTGAAGGTAAGTATGGAGTTATATTTGTAGGTTTAGATCTTAGGTTAAATTCTTTCCAATTTTTACAAGCTTGTATGCTTATTTAGACATTTCAACAATGATTTCTTAATACCATAACTCTACGGGCGCCGTGGATCGAACGGTTCGTCACAATGTGTGGACTATTATCCTTAGGTGGTCTAGCACCAATTTTACTATGAGTTTAATAATTATGAGTGTTAGAATGATGTGCTTGAGTAACCTATAGAGAGAACCTAGCTAAGACCCTACATGATAGGTCCCCCTAAATTCTATGAAATGATTAAATGTTGTTTATTTGTTCTTCAACATGATTAGGTTTAATTTTTGAGTGGCATGTTCATCCCATATATGATTTTAGTATAACCTTCCTTGTGGCATGTATGATTGCACAAAATCTTTATTGTATGTTGGTGCTTGCATAAATCCTTGTTGTATGTTGGTGTTTGCATAAATCCTTGTTGTATGTTTGTGCTAGCATTAATCCTTATTGTATGTTTGTGCCATGAATGATGTATAACTCTTGATCTTTTCAATAACCCATCACAACAAACATGCACATTAATTTCGTATTTTGTTAGTAGATGCATCGTAAAAAAATCTGGATTTTATGTTTAATGTATGAGAGCATGACTTCCCTTGTGTAGAGGATGAATCCTGAATTGTTGGAATATTATTGAATGTCATCAAACCCCTAGGTTGGTTAAGGAGCTAAGGTGGGAGGAGGTGGTCCCGTTGGTAGGACCATTCTGCGGCTAAACCAGCGGGTTTGGACGAATGTGAATGGCCGACAGTAGTTGGACTACATGAGTCGTTTGTACTCGATGTCGTCCATCACGTACTCGCCTGAATTCGTATGGTCTAGTTCACTTACTGACCAATCATGTTTGTTAACCATGTCTGCTCACGCCTGTATGGAACATGGAACACCCTTCAACCATTGAAGCCTATTGATAACCATTTGAAACCAATCCACTGACTCGAGAGCTGGGCATGGTGGAATGGGACACTGTGTCCGAGCAGTCGGCATATGTTGGGGTGACGAGCCTCCCTATAGTGACCGCGAGCTACCTATAGTGACCGCGAGCTATCCCCCTTCTTAGCACTCCCTATGTGCTTGAAATTGGGGATGAGGAACTTGATGGGATCAAGTGTAAGACCCGTATCCTAGTCCTTACTGTTCCGTCGACTCCCGCGATCATTTCCGTCGAATTCCGGCAACCTGCGACCTATAATTAACGTTTGCGCGCGACCTTAAGTCGTATCCTGTAGATTTAAGTCAACTTAATCCGAGACTTGTATCATTGTGACTGCATCGTTGCCGCAGTTCCAACGCCGCGTATTACATACCGATCCAATACCTAGGTCCGAAGATGCGGGCCCGTATTTATTTTGAGAAAACACCGCACGTTTATAATCCCAAGAGAATCTACAACATGTCTCATCAATCAATCACTCAAATTAATCAATCAATCACCTCATGTCAAGTACAAGAGCAACTCATGCTTTCTTTCTCCACAAGTAAAGCAACCACCAAAAGTCAACAAATCTCTCACCTCACCCATCACTCACCTCACATCCATCACCCATCACTCTCTCTCCTTACAACCACCCATTCTCTCTCTTTCTCTTCACAATTTTCCAAGCTAAGGAAGTGGTGGACGTCCAAGCCATTCTAAGAGAGAAAAGTGAGTTTGTGTGGCCCACCTTCTTATCCCAAAATCCTTCATCCTAGCCATTCAACTCTCATCACCCTCCATCAAAGTGAAGCACAAGGAGACCGACATTCCATTGGACCGAGAAGATTGAACGGTGGGTGCTCTATTAGGCCTAGATTTTCTTTTTTTGATGAAGGGCCAAGTGAGGCCTACCGATTGTTGGTATGGATCTCACTTTAGACCTTAGATGTGGCCGATGACCCACCTTGATCCACATGATCATTCCATGATGGGGCTATTCCCCATGGACCCCATCATGATGTTTATTTTCTTTACATGGCTAGAGGTTATCTAGACCTTCCATTTTGGTGGAGAAGGAATCTCCACTGTTGATCTTTAATTTGATAGGCCCACGTGTAATGGGACCCACTTGATGTATGATTGATTGCAAAGGAGGGCCCATAGTGTCGGGGTCCCTCCATCACACGTCTCTCTCTCTCTCTCTCTCTCTCTCTCTCTCTCTCCCCCTCTCTTTCATTTTTTTTCTTGTTATATGTGATGATGTGGCTGTGTGGCCCACCCGGATGGACCCCACCATAAGGCATGTATTTTATCCAAGTCATCCATAGGTGGGGCCCACTTTATAAGTGTTGTATCCACCCCATCCCTCATTTGGTAGCCCACATGGGCAGCCCACTTGAAATGCACAACCGTCCAGCGTCCCTGGACGCTGGACGTTGAATGGAAAACACAAATATTAGCCTTAGTTCAAGGCTATTTGGGTGAGCCACTTGTATAGGCCCCACATTGACGTATGAATTCAATCCAAGCCGTCCATCCTTTTCCCCAACTCATTTTAGGCGTTGATCCGAAAAATGAAGCTGATCCGACTAACCAGTGGGCCATACCTTAGCAAACAGTGATTTTCATTGTTTAAACTCACTTAAATTTTTCTACACGCCGAAACATGCCCAATGTTGGACTTGATGGATTTGTTATGGACTGTAGAAACCAGTGGGCGGGGTGGATTCTTCCGATGCGGGCCTAACGCATGAAAAACCTCAGAAAAACTAGATTTAAAAATATATATATATGTATATATATGCAGTAGACGCTGTTGCTGCCAGAGGCGCGCAGGCAGAGCCTGCGGCGTTCAGGCGGACGGATAGCAGGGACCACAGGTCCCAGTCGTGGGCCCCACCGTGATGTGTGAGAAAAATCCACACTGTGCATTTGTTGGGTCCCCTTTGGGACAGTGAGCCCCCTAAAACTCAGCCACATACCAAGCTTAGGTGGCCCACATCATAGGAAACAGTGTGATGGAATGCCTACCGATGGAACCGTTTTCGGTGTCACAGAAGTTTTAGATTATTACTAAATTTTATTTTTTTTCTGTTCATCCACGTCCGTGTGACCTTATCAACGGTTGGATGACAAATAAATGTTATGGTGGGCCCCACGTGGGACCCACAATGATGTATGTGTTTTATTCGCACCGTCCACGGTAGTGGACGGTGGAAACCACCATGTATGTGTTTTATCAATGTCGTCCAGGCATTTGCTGGACGCCCAGTAGGCCCCACCATGTATGTGTTATATCCAACCGTCCTTCCATCTGGTGGGCCACACATGTGGACCCTACTATGAGGTATGTGACCCACCATGATGCATGCGTTGCATTCTAACTGTCCAACCATTTCGACAGATAATTTTAAGGCTTGAGATCAAAATTAAGACAGATATAGGATTGGGTGGGCCACACTATCGAATCAGTGGGTTTGAACGTTCACCATTAAAACCCCTTTCAGGACAGTGTGACCTTATGATCAGATTGGATGGAAAATAAATGTTATTGTGGGCCTTGAGAATTTTAATGGTGGAAATCACTATCACCACTTATCTTTGAGTATGGCCCATTTGGTATGCATGGAGCCCAATTGATGTGGCCCATTTGATATACATGTGGCCCATGTGATGTGGTCCACTTGCCGTATGAGGGCCCATTGTGATGTATTCTAAGGCCCATGTGATTAGGCCCATTGTGATGTATTAGGGGCCATGGGTTGAACCCATTGTGATGTATAAGGGCCCGTGGGTTGAGACCCGTTGTGCTATATTTAGAACCCATGTGATTAGGCCCATTGTGATGTATTAGGGCCCATGGGTTGAGGCCCATTGTGATGTATAAGGGCCCGTGGGTTGAGGGCCATTGTGCTGTATTTGGAGCCCATGGGTTAAGGCCCATTGTGATGTATTAGGGCCCGTGAGTTGAGGCCCATTTGATGTATTTGAAGCCCATGGGTCGAGGCCCAATGAGATGTATACAAGGTCTATTGCATTGTGTGATTCCACCATGGGTTATGTAATGACATTTATGGCGGGTCATGCCTTGGGAGCAATGTTGGTTTGACGTCCACATTGTAAGAATAATGTTGGTTAAATGTCCACATTATAACTCTCCCTAGGGCCCATTGATAGACCCATACTTGTTGTGTGTAGGCCATCAAGGCTCATCTTCTTTGTGAGGATAGTTCATTACCATATAAAATGCTTAGTATAACTCCATGACTCATGCCCATACGCATCATATATATACCTGATATGAGGAATGTTTGATCATAACATACGCCATTCGACAGACTATTTACGGAACTCCTTATGAGACGGAGTGCTCACATTATTACGCCGTACACGCAGGATTGCTGCATGACTGGATAGTGTGACTCATGCATCTCGCATACATGTGACTTAATCATTGTACGCTCTAGCGACATCAGGGTCGTAGTCTCCACAAGCACATCGTGAATGGTTAAATGGGATACTAGAAATACTTGGTTCTAGCACTGTGGGCACTTAGGATGTCCTTGGGTGAAAATCTTAGAATCTCCGAGGTCAGGAGGTGCCCCAACGTCTAGACCGAGTGGAACATGAGCGCCCGATTGCCGAATACCAGTAGGCCACATCTCCCACTCTGTCGTAGTCGGTTGGGATGGAGTGTGGCCTTATCCGCCCGAGTGAGGGGGCTATAAGCTAAGCTGAGTATGACCAGCTCGTAAATGGGTCCGCTATCGACGAGCCGAGTAGGTATTGGCAGACTGCTAGCTAGGCAGATAGTGAGGTCTCTTCCACTCGTTGGGCTGTGCAGCTAGGGAGGAGGCAGTCGGTGTGGAGTGTAATAGACCCCGGTGGTTTTTTCAAAGAGCAACCGTATTGATATGTGGACTTATTGAGCAGGAATTGCATATCCATTCATTTATTCATTCATTATCCACTCGGGCTGGTGGTGCGTAACTATTTGTTACGTGTACCTTCGCATGGCCAGGATTTCAGTTGGGCGTGCAACTAACCTAAGATCAGGAGTTTACCACATTGAGTCGGACTATCCAAATTTAGGTATGGGACTTGGATAGAAGTCCCTTGTGGTGGACCCCGTAGCCTGCGATACTACGTACTATCATCCCAACTTCACATTCCAGCATGGTCATTTCATTCGCACCGCATATTATATTGCATTCGCAGTACTAAGCATTTTGGGTTACTATATTTTTGCACTTATATGGCTTAGATGAGGTTGATGGTATTCGTGGCTCGTCAGGATTTACATATTGCATTGCATCCTCAACATCTATTATTGTCTTATTATGTTTTGCATCGCATAGCCTTTGTACGGCTGATAGCACTCATGGACTTACAGTATCTTTCCGCTTACTCTGATATCGTATGATTTATGATCTTGTCAGTATTTCTGCTTATCCCGATGATGTATGATTTGTGAGTTTTATTATATACTTGGCACTTACCTTGCACACACTTTCACCACCCTCTAAGCTTTCTATAAGCTTATGCACGATAGATGCGTACATGTGACATTAGCTTGCAACAGCAGCATTGAGCTTGAAGTATGCAGCAGTCTTTTGAAGCTTTGATTTTCGATTTATGTATTTTCCTTCCAGCATTGTACTCAAATGATTATATTAGTAGATATGTGATGATGATGTTGCCTTTGTGATTTGGGTAAACTTGTGGTTATGCTTATTATGAGATAAATATACGTTGAAAAATCCTCCTTGTAGGATCCCAGGATCGAAATCTGGTGTATGTAGCTGGGAGCCGAAAATGGGGTACTATGAAGGCCGTCGGCACCGGATTCGGCGATTGGGATTCCTATGAGTTCGATCTCCGGGTTTGAGGCGTGACATCAAGGATCGCGGGGTCCTGGCCTACCACGTTGAAGGGCCTTGGTCTCACAACTAGTTGAGGGCAATGATATGTGGGGTGTACCAGTTTTCCCAATCTGCTGGATGAATGGAATTAATTAAATACTCGGCCAACATCATTTATGCATCGCATTAACTAAGATTTTGTGACTCGGCAGTTGAGGTCGCAATGAGGGAGTGTTGGTCATGCGCGACTTTTAGATGAAGTCGCTCAAGGGAGTGTTGTTGCGAGGTCATGCATCATATCATAATACATGCATATACATTAACAAGACTAGTTAGAGATCTGTGAATGTATGCCTTTCATTAAATTTACCATATAATTGATGCTTGTTGTAACTTAAGGCTAATAGTAACCACTGAGTTAGCTACTCACTCCCACTCTGGGATAGTGTTTTAAAACACCAACTAGACCCTTTACTAGATGCAGGTGAGACGGAGCTCGATGAGTCGAACGAGGTGGGCATGGATGAGGAAGAGGAGCTTCCTACTTCCAACTCGTGGGCAGTTCACCGTAGACTGTGTGGGTTGATTATGGGTTGTTGAGTTGTGGATCTAGTGCACCATTTCTTTTGGATATTATTTTATGAAAATTTTGTCGGACGACGCCTTGTGCGACTCGTTTGATATTCTTATAGACTTGTATTTCTTAGTCGTATTTGTTTCAGTAGATTAGTTGTGGTTGTGGTTTATGTTCCAACCGATTCCTTTATTGCTTATTTAAACTGATTTATGTACAAATTACCATAATTAGAATAATAAGCGACACCCGGGAATTCGGAGGCCAAGTTCATATATGGCCCCTGAAAACCCGGGGTGTTACAGGAACAGGTAAGGGTTTAGTTTAAAATCGGTTTTAAGCTTTTCTTAATTTGGAACGGTTTTAAACCATTTAAAAAATTCTAACCAATACAATGATTTTAACCGCCGAAGTTGCTGTTTACATTGTCTTGATGGTGTGTAATATTGAATCTTCTTGATTTTAGGATCCCATTTTATTATTTTATTTTAAATGAAATGGATGGAGTGCATTTAATCAAGGTAATCCTTGTGGACCCCATACTAGAGTTGGGCATGGAGTTAAGTGGTGGGGTCCACTTGAGCTTTGGATCTGCTTCATTCTCTGTCTTATGTCATAAAATAATCTCTCCAACTGGATAGATGGTGTGGATACAACACATATATCATGGTGGGGCCCACTGAATGTAGTGACATCACTTCAGTAGCCCACCTGAGTTTTGAATCGGCCTGATTTCTGGGTAGTAGTCCAAAAACAGTCTAGCACGCGTGATGGACGGGGTAGATCTCACCTGCATAAAATCCACCGTCCACATCAGCGAATAGTCACACCTTAACATACCCCAGTACGTTACCGGTAGTTTTAGTATAGCTGTATAACAATTCAGATTTTTCAAATTGGTTATCAAATTGCCAACAGAGCAAACCCAAAAATTAACCATTTGATTTTTTTTCCTTGTAGTTTAGGCCATTCATTGTTTTAATTTTGATAGAAATAAATTGTAGGGTTAGGATTGGTTGATTGATGTGATTTTAAATGTATTGCTCCACAATTTGGAAGATGTATATATAATTTGTAAAAGAATACTGTGGAGGATGGGTGACTTAAACGCTGAACTACCTTGATCGTTCAACCAAGGGCTTAGATTGGGTACTTTCCCCACCCCACTGGGACCTAGCTGGAGAAGGACTATCTTGTCAGGGGCTCTGTGGGGCGACCATGGTATAAGTATTTTATTCAAGCTGTCTATCTATTTTGAAATATCATTTTAAGGCATGAGCGCAGAAAGGAGGCAGATTGACGGCTTGAGTAGACCACACTATAAGAAGCAGTGGTGAGAATAACCTCACTGTAGAAACCTTCCTAGGTGGGCTAGGGCCCACCGTGATGTTTATTTGTCATCCATATATGAAGGAAAACATAAATACTATCTTCATCCAAAACCTCCCCGCCGGCTCCCAGAAGATTTTCGGCCATAGGCATTCAATCTTCACTTGTTCTAATGCAGTTAACTAAAATTACTGAAATGATATATATATATATATATATATATATATATATAATATATATATATATATATATATATATAGGGAAAAGGTTCTATACGCTTGACCCTATTATAACTTCCATAAGGTCGAGTGCTGGCATCACATGATTCGTTGGATGGTGAAAATTTTAAACAAATTGAGAAATTTTATCGGAAAATTGGATAAACATAACTAGTGCAACCGGTTATTAAAATATCCCTCCACCTTTATCTCTTTCACGCTTATTTTTTGCCAAAAACCTTGCACTAAAAACTTATGTGGGGCCTAAGTAGTTTTTGTTTTTTTTTTTTTTTTTTTTTTTTTTTTTTTTTTTTTTGAGAAATCCACCCCATCCATCCATTTTCCCATATCATTTTAGCACAAGAGGCCAAAAATGAGCCGGATCCAAGACTCAAGTGGGCCGAAAACGTGAGGATTGAACATCCACGGTTGAAATATTCTTGGGGCAATAGAAGTTTTTAATTAGGATAATATTTTTGTTTTCAGTTCATCTCAGTAGGAATATTGTTATGAACGGTATGGATGCAATTGAAACATCACTTTTGACCTAGGGAGATTTCAATGGTAGAAAATTTTCTACCGACCTTTTCCTTTAGTGCGACCCACTTGAGTCTTGGATCCGTCTCATTTTTGTCCCCGTCGCCTAAAATGATCTCCAAAATTTGATGGATGGGATGGATTTCTCACAAACACTGGTTGCCCGTGACGAAAAACAGTGCAACCCTGACACGCCGTGAATTTCTCAACTATAGAAGTTCAATTCCCACTGATTCTATCCGCTTCAAGTGCAATCGCGGATTTGAAGCGGATTGCGTAATGAATAACTCAGTACCATTAGCGCGTACTGAATAAACTCTATGGGTCCACCGTTATTTATTTAGTTTATCCACTCCATTCATCTGTGTTAACAGATAAGTTTAGGTCTTGAGAACAAAAAGAAAGCATATAAAAAGCTCAAGTGGAGCACACCATAGTAAATAGTGTGATTAAACCTCTACAATTGAAAAATTCTTGGAGGCCATGGAAGTTTTGGATCAAGCTGATGTTTGTGTTTTATCTTCATCCATGTCTTTTTGATATTATTATTAGGTTGGATGGCAAAAAAACATTAATGTGGGCCCTAGGAAGGTTTCAATGGTGGAAATCATTATTCCACACTGTTTCATGTGGCATGGTCCACTTAGCTTTGGATTTACTGTAATTTTGGGATCAACCCTTAAAATTAACAGGAAAAATGGATGGACGGTGATAATAAACCATATACATTCACAGTGGGCCCAACTGAGTTTACTCTACAATAAAAGCGCACCTGAGTAACTCAGTACGCAATCCGATTTCTGTGGATTAGCCATGACAGGTTGAGTAGCGAGACACGCTGCTGAAGTGATGTTACTGTAGGCCCCACCATGGTGTATATTTTGTATCTACACCTTCCATCCATTTGAAGAGATCATTTTAGGGCAATATCCAAAGAATGAGTTAAATCCAAAGCTCCAGTGGACCCCAGCACAGAAAAGAGTGGGGACAGCGACCCCCACCATTAAAAACTTCTAAATGCCACGAAAGTTTTACATCAAGCCGATATTTGTGTTTTCTCTTATTTCATGTCTTCTTTAACTTTTGAACAAGTTGGATTTCAAATAAACATTATGGTGACCTTGGGATAGTTTCAATCGTGGGAATCACTCTCCCTGCTATTTTCTGTAGTGGGGTCCACTACAGATTTTTATCTTCCTCATTCTGTCTCATGCCCTAAAATTATATCTCAAAATAGATGGACGGTGTAGATACAACACATACATCATAGTCGCGCCCCACAGAACTTGTTGACGTAACTTCAGTAGCCGACTTGCTACTCAACCTATCAGGGATGCGGATTGCGTCCTACTCCTGCTCGTCTCTGGCCCGGAACAGGCAGTTTTATAGGCGGGCCCACCGTGATGCATCCGTTTATCCAAGCCATTCAACCCTTTTCTAAGATCATTCTAATACATCAATACAAAAATGAGTCAGATCCAACGCTCAAATGGACCACACCACATAAGACTCTTGCATTTAATGCCATTAGCCTTTAATGTATTGTGCATTTAATGCAACCAAGCTTATTATTGGTGTGGTCCACTTGAGCGTTGGATCTGTTTCATTTTTGTGATAATGCTTTAATATGATCTTAGAAAAGGGATGAATGGTTTGGATAAACGGATACATCACAGTGGGCCCACCTACAGAACTGCCTGTACTGGGCTAGAGATGAGTTGGGGTAGGATGCAATCCGCATCCACCTCTCAGTATCTAATCCGCCTACATCCACTTCCTTTAGGAACGCGCGTCCTACTCCGTCAAGGTGGGGCTATTTGAGGCCCAAGCAGGGCTACGTGGGGCCCAACATGATGTAAGTGTTTTATCTACTCCGTTCAAAGATTTTCTCAAATCATTTTAATATATGAACCAAAAACTGATGTAGGTCAAGGCTTAAGTGGACTACAAGGTGGGAATTGAACGTCCACCATTAAAAACTTCTTGTGACCTACAGAAGTTTCGAATCAAGTTGATATTTGTGTTTTCAATTCATCCATGTCTAAATGACCTTATGAATAGGTTGGATGGTAAAACAACATAATGCTAGCACTTGGAAAGGTTTCAACGATGAATATCATTATCAGCACAACCTCCTTTATTATGGTCCACTGGAGCTATAGACCTGCCTTATTTTTAGGGCAATAACTCAAAACGATATGAGAAAATCTTTTAATGGCGTGGATAAAACACTTACCTCATGGTGGGCTCCACAGAGCCCTGCGCATTTGGACGACCCAATTAACGTCCTATTAAAAGTTGCAATGGACTCCAACGCTATCTAGACGCAAATTAGCTCCGACAGGTTACATCACTAGACCCACCATGATGATGTATGTGTTATATCCATACTGTCCATTCACTCAGAGATATCAATTTAAGGCATGACACAAAGAATGAGTCAGATCCAAAGTTAGAATGTACCCACCACAGAAAACAATGGATAAAGTGATGCCCACCATTAAAATTTTCTAAGGGGCACAAAAGTTTTCGATCAAGCTGAAATTTGTGTTTTCCATTCTTTCATGCATGTCTTAACTTATGAATAAGTTGGATCTCAGATAAACATCATAGTGGGCCTTAGGAAGGTTTCAACAGTGGGCGCAAGACTTTCGCACAAAATACGCATGAGAGAGAGGTGGATGAATATTTTAATAACTTATTTCACCGATTTTGTTTCTCCAGTTTCCCTATAAAATCTCCACATTTGTTTAAAATTTTCACCATCCAAACCAATAACGTGCCACCAACACTCGACCTTATGGAAGGTATAATACGGTCGAGCGTATAGTACCTTTTCCCATATATATATATATATGCATTATGGTGGGGGGTTCATGTAGCCCCTTACACGACCGTCCGTCTCTAGCTAGGTCTTAGTAGGAGGTAAAGCCTAATCCCCACCAATTAATAAATGATAAATGATAATGATATCATATTAGGGCCTGATCTAGGTAGATCCACGCCATCCATCTATTTTTACATATCATCTCAGGGCATGATTTCAAAAATAAAGCATATCCAAATCTCAGGTGGACCATCATACCTAAGATAATGATAATTGACCATTATAAACTTACTGTGGGCCACAAAAGTTTTGGATTAAGCTGATGTTTATGTGGTCTCTTCATCCAACTCTTTGTGACCTTATCAATATGTTGGATGGAAAATATACATTCCAGTGACCCTTATGAATTATTTCCTGTATTATAGTCCACCCAAGATTTAGATCTACTTCATTTTTTTGGATCATACCTTAAAATGTGTTTTCAAAACGGATGTACAGAGTGGATATAAGCATCATACATCAGGATAGGCCCACGGACCGGGATCTCCCATCGACTGAGATGAGGAAACAATGGTTTAAAAACTTCTTTGGGGTGACCGGAATGTTTATAATCGATTCTTAGCCTTTTTGAGAGAATTCTAATTAAGTTAGATTCTTAGCTTTTTTGAAAGAACTTTAATTCAAGTTATTTCATTGCATTCCATTATACATTTGTGATGAGAACCAATGTAAGATTCTTCTTTTCCCATCTGCATCCATTAACCATCCTATCTATGTCTTAAAAAAGGAATGTGTAAAAAAAAAAAAAAAAAAAAAGTTCAAATGAGAATAGATTGGCTCATCTATAATACAATTATTGCATAATAACCATCAAAGTATTCTAGATCTAATGGATAATTGACTGTACAAATGACTTAATGCAACTAGGAGCACTATAGCTTATGTTCTTAGAGTATTACTATTTAAAATAAACTTATCATGTTTTTAGAATATTTTTTTAAAAAAATAATTTAGTTAAATTTAAAAACAATATGCATAGATATAGCATGTATTTAAGGTCATTCTTATTAGATAGTTCTAGCATTTCTGTTTTCACTAAAACAGTTCACCTATTCTTTGACAACCCTAGATCAATGTGAAACCTCTACTTGTTAGGCTCATCCTCTACACGCACACTTGATTAAAAATAAACATCTAATTGGCTCATCCTCTACACCGTGGCCCACTTGATTAAAAATAAACCTCTAATTGTTAGGCTCATCCTCTACACTATGACCCAATTGATTAAAAATCCAAATCGGATAAGTGATTTGTTAACGGAATCTCTTAATTAATAAGGTCATACCATTCTTTTCAATCTCTCCCCATTTCAATGATCACATTATAAACTAAGAAAATAAGTGTAAAATGGAGATATTTTCAAGTAAGTTATCCTCTAACTAAGAAAATAAGTGCAAAATGGAGATGTTTAAACTAAGAAAATAAAATAAGTCTAAAAATAAACTAAGAAAATAAAACAAGTCTTGCGAGTAATTAATGTGATGTTTTACACATTAATGTGAAAACATTATAAACTAATAAAATGGAGACTAAGAAAAATAAACATCTCCATTTTGCACTTCTTTTCTTAATTAATGTGAAAACATTATAAACTAAGAAAATAAGTGCAAAATGGAGATGTTTATTTTTCTTAAGACATTAAAATAAGTGCACAATGGAGATATTTATTTTGCACAATGGAGACAAACATGTTTCTAATATTTATAATGTTTATAAACATTAAAATAAACCTGTTTATAATGTTTAATTTGTTTATAAACATGTTTGTCTCCATTGTAAAACATGTTTATAAACATGTTTGCAAACATTAAAATAAATAATATTTATTTTATTTATTTTGCACAATAAACAAAATAAAACAGGTTAGGTTTATAATGTTTGTAAACGGGTTAGGTTTATTTTTCTGACCTGACCTAACCTAACCTAACATGTTTATAAACCTAACCTAACCTAACCTGTTTAGGTTTATAATGTTTATTTTAATGTTTATAAACATTATAAACATTATAACCTAACCTGTTTGCAAACATTATAAACATTTTAATGTTTATAAACAGGTTAGGTTAGGTTATAATGTGAAACATTATAAACATTCCTTTTAGGTTTACAAACATTATAAACCTGTTTACATTTAATAATGTGTTTATAATGTTTATAAACATTATAAACAGGTAAATACATTATTATAATGTAAACATGTTTATAAACATTATAAACACATTACAAACCTAAAATGCATTATAAACTGATACAAACATGTAAACAGGTTAGGTTTATAATGTGTTTATAAACCTGTTTATAATATTTATAAACATTATAAACACATTATAATGTTTATAAACATTGTAAACCTGTTTATAATGTTTATAAACATTATAAACTAAACACATTATAATATTTATAAATACATTATAAACACATTATAGGTTTATAAACAATTATGGGAAATTCAATTAGTTTATAACATGGTTATAAACATGTTTATAAACATTATAAACATATTATACAAACATCTGATACAAACATGTAAACATGTTTATAAATATTATAATATTTATAAACCTGTTTATAATGTTTATAAACCTGTTTACATTATAAACATTATAAATACATTATTAGATGTTTATAATGTTTATAAACCTATTTACATCTAATAATGTTTGTAAACAGGTTTATAAACATTACAAACAGGTTAGGTTTATAATGTTTATAAACCTGTTTATAAACCTAACCTATTTATAAACATTATAACATTATAAACATTATAATGTGTATATAGTAATGTTTATAATGTTTGTAAACATTATAATGTTTATAAACATGTTATAACCTGTTAGGTTTGCAAACATTATAAACATTTTAATGTTTATAAACATTATAAACATTATAACCTAACCTGTTTATAATGTTTTTAATGTTTTCTGACTTATTTTAATGTTTATAAACCTGTTTATAATGTTTATAAACATTAAAATAAGTCAAAAAATAAGTGTACAATGGAGACAAACATGTTTATTTTATATGTGCAAAATGGAGATGTTTATAATGTTTATTTTGCACATCTCCATTTTACACTTATTTTCTTAGTTTATAACTTGAAAACATCTCCATTTTGCACATCTTCATTTTGCACTTATTTTCTTAAAATAAACTAAGAAAATAAAACAAGTCTAAAAAGAAACATCACATTATTTTATTAAGGTTACAATTCAACAATCACATCATAAACTAAGAAAAAAAAAATCTAAAAAGCCAAACAAAATAAGATCAGATAATTCCTACTGTAATTCATGGCCGTCATAGAAATCTCCCAGACAGGGCGAGAAAGGGTATGCATTCTGCAAGTGGAAAGGGTATACATTCTGCAAGTGATATATTCTAATATGGATTGGGTCTAAACCCTGTACCTCCTTCAACTTCATGCTGCTGAGATGATAGGAAAACAATATGCCAGCCATTCCAAGGAAGACAACCTCAAGATCAGGATGAAAAGCAAAGAAACTGAAGTTCCTCCGGTAATAATCAAACCAACGGCATTTGTCTTTAAAAGATAAAAGACGAATGAATGTCAACCATTAAAAACTTTTTGGGCATAAAATTTTTGGATTAAGCTGATCTTGTTTTTTTCTCTGTATGACATAATCAACAGATTGGATGTCAAATAAACAGTACAATGGGCCTTAGGAGGATTTTAATGGTGGATATACAATCACTATTGTTTTCCTGTGGTGTGGTCCACCTAAGATTTATATCCCTCTGATTTTTGGGATCAATCCTTAAAATGATCTGTAAAAATGGATGAACGGCATGGATGAAACACATAAATCATGGTGGGGCTCACAGAGCGGGGGAGTAGCCAATCCGTTTCCCTCGGATTGTGAAACGGATTCCCTTCGAAAACCCTTCGCATGATCTTTCTGCGATGGGAAGTTAGGTGGGACCGACCGTGATGCTTATGGGAAATCCAAAATGTCCATTAGTTTTGCAAGATCATTTTGAAAGATGGGCCCAAAAAATGATCTAAATCTAAAATTCAAGTGAGCTATACATGAGGTAAACGTGTGTAGGTAAATTCCTACTATTGGAACTTTCCTAGGTCCACTATGTTTTTTAATATACCATCTATACCATTTATCAAGTAAATTCTACTAGGATTAACTAAAAACATAAAATTTATCCTGGTTCAAATTTTCTGTGGCCCCACGTGTGTTTCAATGGTGGATATTCAATCCTTTATTGTGTGGCCCATATAAGATTTGGATTTCCTTATTTTCTTGGTCTATAAGCTAACATGATCTTTCAAAACTGATGACTAGGTGGATTTCCCATAAACATCACAGTGGGCTCTACCTAACTTCCCGTGGAAGGAAAAAATCTGAGGGAATCCGCATCTAGAGGTGGGCATTTCATACCCGAACCGCTGGATCCGACCCGATCAGACCCGATTTGACCCAATTCGAACAGAACTGACAGTCAGGATCGGGTAGCAGAAACCAGATCCGAAATATTTTCGGGTCGGTTCCGGATAGACCATGTTCCGATCCGACCCGAAATCCGATCCGATAGGATCCGACTCGAACAGACCCGACCTGACCCATATATATATATATATATAATTTTTTTACTTTTTACCCGACCGCTTTTTCACCCTACCCTAACCGCATCTCCCTTCTCGCCGCCCGAATCCTAAGAATCCCCAAATCTTCTCTACCCTACTTGCAGTCCCGCACCCGAAGATCTCTAATCCCTACCCGAATGACGAGTGATGACTATCTTCTTCTCCACCGACCATCAGCCCGGGCTGGTTGCGGGGCATTAAGCCAATCCGTTTCCCTCGGATTGGGACGCGGATTCCCTTCGAAAGCCTTTCGCATTATCTTCTTGCGATGGGAAGTTAGGTGGGACCCACCGTGATGTTTATGGGAAATCCACAACGTCCATCAGTTTTGCAAGATCATTTTGGAAGAAGGGACCAAAAATGATCTAAATCCAAAATTCAAGTGAGCCGTACATCAGGTAAAAGTGTGTAGGTAAATTCCTACTGTTGAAACCTTTCTGGGGTCCACCGTGTTTTTTTATATTCCATCCATACCATTCATAAAGTAAATTCTACTAGGATTAACTGAAAACATAAAATTTATCCTGATTCAAATTTTCTTAGCCCCACGTGTGTTTCAACGGTGGACATTCAATCCTTTATTGTGTGGCCCATATAAGATTTGGATTTCCGTTATTTTTTAGCCCATAAGCTAACATGATCTTTAAAAACTGATGAACGGGGTGGATTTCTCATGAACATCACGGTGGGCCCTACCTAACTTCCCGTAGCAGGAAGTTGCCTTTTCCAGGAAATCCGCATCCCTCGGATTGTAGCACACATCACGGATCGTCGTTATTGATCGATGCTTGAAAAGCTCTCTAACCCCACCATGAGGTATTTGTTTTATCCACGTCGTCCATCTATTTTCCAATTAATTATAGGACACGATCCCAAAAATAAGTCCGATCCAAATCTCAGGAAACAGTGATTATAAAACGCCCACCGTTAAAAACTTTTTAGGCCCACTGCAATGTTTATTTGTTATACAACCTGTTGATTAGGTCACATGGACCTGGATGAAGGGAAAAAACAAATGTGATATTCATCTGAAACTTTTGTAGCCCTCAAGAATTTTTTTAACGGTTTTGTGATCAACCCTAAAATGAGATGAGCGGCGTTGATAGAACACGGACGCGGATTGTGTCCTACCCCCGCCCGGACGGTAATCCGTCCGGGCAGGGTTCTCTGGGCCCACTATGATGTAAGTTCTTTATCCACGCCGTTAATCTTTTCTCTCATATCATTTTAAGGTATGAGGTAAAAAATGAAGTAGGTTTACAGCTCCAGTGGACCACACCAAAGGAAGCTGTAGTGATATGACACTTACCATTGAAACATTTCTAAGGGCCACCATGATATTTTTTTACTATACAACTTATTCATAAGGTCACGTAGACGTGGATGAAGCGAAAACATAAATATCAGCTTGATCCGAAGTTTCTCCAGCTCCTAAGAAGTTTTTAATGGTGAACGTTTAATCTCTAATTTGTGGTCCATTTAAATCTTTTGCGTGGCTATTTTTTTGTGTCATAGCTTAAAATGATTTGAGAGAAAATCTCAACAGCGTGGATAAAATTATTACATCACGGTGGGTCCCAGGGGTAGGACGCAATCCACGTCCGATAGAACACATACATCATGGTGGGTCGACGGAGCTTTTAAGTGCCGTTGTGTGAAATTACGCAATTCGACTTCGTCGCTTCTCACTTTCCTGCTGTTATCGGATTACCCTCTAACCCAAATCTCTGCGGGACCCACCGTGATGTTTGTGTTATAACTTATACGTAGTCCGTTCATCGGTTTTAAACCTATTCAAAAATCGAGAGAGCCGCACCACATGAAACAGTGAGGATTGAATGACTACCGCCGTGATTTTAATATTCCATCCAAACCGTACATAAGGTTATTAATACAACCCAGATGAATGGGAGACATAATAATCACTATGATGCAAAACTTGTATGGCCCACGAAGTTTTCAATGGTGAGCATCCAATCACCACCCTTTCATGTGGCGTGGCCCTTTTAAGTTTTGGATCTGTCTCATTTTTGGGCTCTTGTCAAAAAACGATCTAGAAAAACTGATGGACGGAGTGGATGTCAAACAAGACTGCAGTAGTTTCCACAGAGCTTCTGCGACTCCCTGCAGTAAAAGTGGATTTTGTTGACTAGTTTAATAATTCTATGCTTATCCCATGGGATAACGTCGGTGGTAGAACCCGTTATGTGGGAAGCGGATTTGTTGGGAATGGCTTTAGCATCAAGTTACTGTGCTAGGAACCTAGGTGGGCTTGTGAAAAATCCACCCCGTTAATTCGTTTCATGAGCTCATTTTAGGAAACGAGGCCAGATATTAGCGGTGGTCTTTGTGACCTTATCAATAGGTTGGATGAAAAATATACATTCTGGTGGCCCTTATGAACTGTTTCCTGTATTATGGTCCACCTGAGATTTAGATCTACTTTATTTTTTGGATTATAACTTAAAATGTGTTTTCAAAATGGATGTACAGAGTGGATATAAGCATCATACATCAGGATAGGCCCACGGACCGAGATCTCCCATCGACTGAGATGAGGAAACAATGGTTTAAAAACTTCTTTGGGGTGACCGGAATGTTTATAATCGATTCTTAGCCTTTTTGAGAGAATTCTAATTAAGTTAGATTCTTAGCCTTTTTGAAAGAACTCTAATTCAAGTTATTTCATTGCATTCCATTATACATTGGTGATGAGAACCAATGTAAGATTCTTCTTTTCCCAACTGCATCCATTAACCATCCTATCCATGTCTTAAAAAAGGAATGTGTAAAAAAAAAAAAAAAAAGTTTAAATGAGAATAGATTGGCTCATCTATAATACAATTATTGCATGATAACCATCAAAGTATTCTAGATCTAATGGATAATTGACTGTACAAATGACTTAATGCAACTAGGAGCACTATAGCTTATGTTCTTAGAGTATTACTGTTTAAAATAAACTTATCATGTTCTTAGAATATTTTTTTTTTAAAATAATTTAGTTAAATTTAAAAACAATATGCATAGATATAGCATGTATTTAAGGTCATTCTTATTAGATAGTCCTAAAATCCTAGCATTTCTGTTTTCACTAAAACATTTCACATATTCTTTGACAACCCTAAATCAATGTGAAACCTCTACTTGTTAGGCTCATCCTCTACACGCACACTTGATTAAAAATAAATATCTAATTGGCTCATCCTCTACACCGTGGCCCACTTGATTAAAAATAAACCTCTAATTATTAGGCTCATCCTCTACACTGTGGCCCAATTGATTAAAAATCCAAATCGGATAAGTGATTTGTTAACGGAACCTCTTAATTAATAAGGTTATACCATTCTTTTCAATCTCTCTCCATTTCAATGATCACATTATAAACTAAGAAAATAAGTGCAAAATGGAGATGTTTTCAAGTAAGTTACCCTCTAACTAAGAAAATAAGTGCAAAATGGGGATGTTTAAACTATGAAAATAAACTAAGAAAATAAAACAAGTCTAAAAATAAACTAAGAAAATAAAACAAGTCTTGTGAGTAATTAATGTGATGTTTTGCACATTAATGTGAAAACATTATAAACTAAGAAAATGGAGACTAAGAAAAATAAACATCTCCATTTTGCACTTATTTTCTTAATTAATGTGAAAACATTATAAACTAAGAAAATAAGTGTAAAATGGAGATGTTTATTTTTCTTAAGACATTAAAATAAGTGCACAATGAAAATGTTTATTTTGTTTATTTTGCATAATAGAGACAAACATGTTTATAATGTTTATAATGTTTATAAACATTAAAATAAACCTGTTTATAATGTTTATTTTGTTTATAAACATGTTTGTCTCCATTGTAAAACATGTTTGCAAACATTAAAATAAACCTGTTTATAATGTTTATTTTGTTTATTTTGCACAATAAACAAAATAAAACAGGTTAGGTTTATAATGTTTGCAAACAGGTTAGGTTTATTTTTCTAACCTAACCTAACCTAACCTGTTTATAAACTTAACTTAACCTAACCTGTTTAGGTTTATAATGTTTATTTTAATGTTTATAAACATTATAAACATTATAACCTAACCTATTTGCAAACATTATAAACATTTTAATGTTTATAAACAGATTATGTTAGGTTATAATGTGAAACATTATAAACATTCCTTTTAGGTTTACAAACATTATAAACATGTTTACATCTAATAATGTGTTTATAATGTCTATAAACTTGTTTACATCTAATAATGTGTTTATAATGTTTATATAAACAGGTTTATAAACATTATAAACAGGTTTATAAACATGTTTATAAACATTATAAACAGGTAAACACATTATTATAATGTAAACATGTTTATAAACATTATAAACTTAAAATGCATTATAAACTGATACAAACATGTAAACAAGTTAGGTTTATAATATGTTTATAAACCTGTTTATAATGTTTATAAACATTATAAACCCGTTTATAATGTTTATAAACACATTATAAACACATTATAAACATATTATAAGTTTATAAACAATGGTGGTGAATTCAATTAGTTTATAACATGGTTATAAACATGTTTATAAACATTATAAACAGGTTTATAAATATTATAAACACATTATTATAAACATGTTTATAAACATTATAAACAGGTTTATAAACATTATAAACACATTATACAAACATCTGATACAAACATGTAAACATGTTTATAAACATTAAACTTATTTATAATGTTTATAAATCTGTTTACATTATAAACATTATAAACACATTATTAGATGTTTATAATGTTTATGAACCTGTTTACATTATAAACATTATAAACATATTATTAGATGTTTATAATGTTTATAAACCTATTTACATCTAATAATGTTTGTAAACAGGTTTACAAACATTACAAACAGGTTAGGTTTATAATGTTTATAAACCTGTTTATAAACTTAACCTGTTTATAAACATTATAACATTATAAACATTATAATGTGTATATAGTAATGTTTATAACGTTTGTAAACATTATAATGTTTATAAACAGGTTATAACCTGTTAGGTTTGCAAACATTATAAATATTTTAATGTTTATAAACATTATAAACATTATAAACCTATTTATAAACATTATAACCTAACCTGTTTTTAATGTTTTTTGACTTATTTTAATGTTTATAAACCTGTTTATAATGTTTATAAACATTAAAATAAGTCAGAAAATAATTGCACAATGGAGACAAACATTTAATTTTATAAGTGCAAAATAGAGATGTTTATAATGTTTATTTTGCACATCTCTATTTTGCACTTATTTTCTTAGTTTATAACTTACTTGAAAACATCTCCATTTTGCACCTATTTTCTTAGTCTAAAAATAAACTAAGAAAATAAAACAAGTCTAAAAAGAAACATCACATTATTTTATTAAGGTTACAATTCAACAATCACATCATAAACTAAGAAAAAAAAAATCTAAAAAGCCAAACAAAATAAGATTAGATAATTCCTACTGTAATTCACAGCCGTCATAGAAATCTCCCATACAGGGCGAGAAAAGGGTATGCATTCTACAAGTGGAAAGGGTATACATTCTGTAAGTGGTATATTTCAATATGGGTTGGGTCTAAACCCTGTACCTCCTTCAACTTCATGCTGCTGAGATGATAGGAAAATAATATGCCAGCCATTCTAAGGAAGACAACCTCAAGATCAGGATGAAAAGCAAAGAAACTGATGTTCCTCCGGTAATAATCAAACCAACGACATTTGTCTTTAAAAGATAAAAGACGAATTGCTCGAGGATGTTTCTTTATTAAGGAATCGATGTTAGTTTGGTACTTCAACACCCACTTGTACTCGTCATAATCCTCAAGCATCCAGATTTGCAATTGAGAATGATCATAGTTCGCAAAATGGAGATAGCCTCCAGAGACACCTAAATATTTTTGTGGATGACGTGGAAGAGGAGGCAATGGAATCAACCGAAAACACTCACCATCAAGATCAAATCCCACAATGTAATCACGTTCAGATAGCATATGCAAGGTACGATTAAGTAAAACAGCTGGCGGAGCTGGTGATTGATGATGCGTGGCTAGTTCTTGTGGTAACTTATAAGCGACCCACATACCCTTTTTTGATGAGAAAATATGGACTCACTGAAAAATGCCCCAACGAATGAGAGTGTAGTGTGGGGAGACAAGGGGATCGAAGGCTAGCATGCAGTTCGTGTAGGTATTGTACACGGGAGGCAGTGCTGCCCATTTCTTTGTAGCTGGATTTATTACGTAGTAAGCCAGTGTAGACTTAGTTATACATTGGAAAGCTTGACCTAACAACAGCCCATTGCAGTAATCGACAATGCAGAACTTATGAAGATGATTGTGTGGAAAGAAACTAAGATCACCCATGTTGTTGAATGAAACATTGTTTGTGTTTGGGAAACTTCTGTCGGTAATGAATGTGAATATGAATTCACAACTCCCAATAGCACTCCTGAAGAAACTGAAAAAGAGGTAGGATATGGTTGTGGGTAAAATTCCTTGGAGAGAAGGGTCAGAAATCAAAGACTTCCATGCTTTGGACACGCACTTGAATCGTATGAGAGATTTTACTGGCAATCGAGAGAATATGTTGATCAAGAGATCATCAGTCAGATAAGGCATTGATTTACGTTGAGGAATGTTGTCGATTATATCATTTATGTGTGGAGCCATTCTGATCAAAACAGGTTAAAAAAAGAAAGAGAAAAAAAGAGCTCTTCAGATTTCTCACCAGCAATACGACAATCTCCCTCTCTCTCGGATTTCCAAAAGAGTTCGTAATGGGCTTTCTCTCCTCCTGTTATAGTTCCTAATGGGAAACGGATTGACTACTCCCCTGCAACCTGCCAATGGCTGATGGTCGGTGATCTGTGGCCCCACTATGATGTATGTGTTTCATCCATGCCGTCCATCTATTTTTCTAAATCATTTTATGATATCATACCAAAAATAAGATATATCCAAATCTCAATTGGACCACATAACAGGAGAGGAAAAAGTGTTGAATGAATGTCAACCATTAAAAACTTTTTGGGCATAAAATTTTTGGATTAAGCTGATCTTGTTTTTTTCTCTGTATGACATAATCAACAGATTGGATGTCAAATAAACAGTATAATGGGCCTTAGGAGGATTTTAATGGTGGATATACAATCACTATTGTTTTCCTATGGTGTGGTCCACCTGAGATTTATATCCCTCTAATTTTTGGGATCAATCCTTAAAATGATCTGTAAAAATGGATGAACGGCATGGATGAAACACATAAATCATGGTGGGGCTCACAGAGCAGGGGAGTAGCCAATCCGTTTCCCTCGGATTGTGAAGCGGATTCCCTTCGAAAGCCCTTCGCATGATCTTTCTGCGAAGGGAAGTTAGGTGGGACCGACCGTGATGTTTATGGGAAATTCAAAACGTCCATTAGTTTTGCAAGATCATTTTGGAAGATGGGCCCAAAAAATGATCTAAATCCAAAATTCAAGTGAGCTGTACATGAGGTAAACGTGTGTAGGTAAATTCCTACTGTTGGAACTTTCCTGGGTCCACTGTGTTTTTTAATATACCATCTATACCATTTATCAAGTAAATTCTACTAGGATTAACTAAAAACATAAAATTTATCCTGGTTCAAATTTTCTGTGGCCCCACGTGTGTTTCAATGGTGGATATTCAATCCTTTATTGTGTGGCCCATATAAGATTTGGATTTTCTTATTTTCTTGGTCTATAAGCTAACATGATCTTTCAAAAATGATGACTAGGTGGATTTCCCATAAACATCACAGTGGGCTCTACCTAACTTCCCGTGGAAGGAAAAAATCTGAGGGAATCCGCATCTAGAGGTGGGCATTTCATACCCGAACCGCTGGATCCGACCCGATCAGACCCGATCCAACCCGATTCGAACAGAACCGACGGTCAAGATCGGGCAGGATCGGGTAGCAGAAACCAGATCCGAAATATTTTCGGGTCGGTTCCGGATAGACCATGTTCCGACCCGACCCGACCCGAAATCCGATCCGATAGGAACCTACTCGAACAGACCCGACCCGTATATATATATATATATATATATATATATATATATATATATATATATATATATATATATATATTTTTTTTACTTTTACACGACCACTTTTTCACCCTACCCTAATCAGTATCTCCTTCTCCGCTTTGAATCCTAAGAATCCCCAAATCTTCTCTACCCTACCTGAAGTCCCGCACCCGAAGATCTCTAATCCCTACCCGACTGACGAGTGATGACTATCTTCTTCTCCACCCTACCTGCTTGAGTGCTTGTCTTCGGTGTAAATGCAGCTTTCTGTTGAAATTTAACTGGTTTATATATTTTTATATATATATTTGAGTTCACGGATTTGTTGAAATTTTCTTGGATCCTTTCTTGGTGGGATTTTGTCCACTAGAAGTTTAGATTTGGGGGTTTTTTATTTTGGTTTTAGTAGAAGGAATTTTGGGGGAAAACTGAAATTTTCAGATACATTTTTATTTTTTATTTTCCATGAATTGGGTTTTTTTAAGGGCTTATTGGTCAATGATATTTTGTTGAAATTTCATGCTTTTGCTTTTAAAAATAAATGGGGAGTCTAGTGTTCTGGGGACATTTCTTCTGGCATTTGATTACAAGTGTAGAACATCAGTGGCTTTTGTTCATTTTATTGGTGAAAATGATTTCTAGGGTAGTGTGTTGAGATTTTCTTTAGATTTCTTGTTTTGTGCATGCTTTTGCCAGTAGAATTGTAAGATTTTTTTATTTGTTAAATATTTTGTTTTTTTGAAGTGAAGTTGAAGTAAAAGGAGGGGGGGTTAATGGGATAAAGATTTTTATCTCTAACACCAGAGATGGTTGTGAATGATTTTTTTTCAGTTGTTATGGTTCATGGTCACATGGAAAGTTTTTCCATTGTACATTCTTCTGATTGAAATGGAGATCAAGGGAGTGTTTGGATTTCTGCCCATGTCGAGCAGAGTGGATGCTTTTGTGCTAAATCACGAGTAGCATCGTTCCAAGCATCAAACTATGCTGCTCACAATTTGGGTAGCAGGGCACAGTTTTTTTTTTTTTTTTTTCATTTCAAATTGTAAAAAGGTGCATGGCTGGGACATCTAGCTGGTCCAAAGAATCCAATTCAACAGGTTTTTGATCCATCGAAATTGGGATTTTGGGGCAGAGGTCCAAATGCCCTCTTAGGGCTCCTCCATGTTTTACAAAAGGAAAATGGAAAAGTGTATATTTTAGTTTTGGATTTTTACCTATGGAATTATTATTATTATTATTTATATAGTTTTGTTAAGAGGGGAACCTATTTTCTACTAAGTTGGTTTTCTTTCTTTTCACTGATTTATGTATTTCTTCTGCTTTAGATCATATTGCTTTTGATACACATCGAAGCAGCTCATGTCAAATCACAAGAAAACCAGATACATTGGCAACGTCGCAGAAAGAAAAGATGTTCTCTCGCATTCCTACATCCATGATCAGATACTAGATCAGAGACGGCGTCCAGGCCACAAGGAATACTCGGTCACCCCTCAAGTCTATGTGGAGGCTGACTACTTGAGAACCCATTATCGCAAAGGACGGGCATTGCTCGGAGTTTCCCAATCATCGGAGCTGAAGGAGGATGTGAGGCAGCCCATCAGGATATATTTGAATTATGATGTTGTTAGGCACTCTCATGATAGAGATTGTCGACGTGTTGGCGATGTTGTGAAGGTGGGTGATGGATTGAATGGTTATTCTGCTGCTGGAATGTGGCTGTCGTACTGGATATATGTGGATGTTTCATTTATTGATTATTGCTTTTCAGCTTTGTATATACACATATTGTTCTCCAAAGTCGCTTCAACTGCTCCCAGAACTTCAGATGCTCGGCCGAGTTCTTCTCCATGTTGGTCCTCGTGCATTTGCTGATAGCTTTGTCGTCAACAATGAAGATCAGGTTGTTATCCAGGTTAGTGAGTAAATTTGATGTTTCATATTTGCCAGGCATAAGAAAAATTCTTGATCTTGTTTTTCCTTTCCTTCTCTGTGGGAAACCCGATCCGAACCTGGGCCAATCCGATTCGACTCGGTTTTCCTGACCGAGTCTGACTCGGATCGGTCTACGTCAGCAGGGTTTAGGATCGGATTGGGTCAGAGGACCCAAACTCGGTCTCGGTTCTGACCGAGTTCGGGTCAGGCCATGCAGAACTCGGACATGGTCGAGTTGGGCCGAATCCTCTTGTCAATGCAAATTTTGTCAATGCAAATTAATTAGTGACTGGTAAAAGCAGATGATTACTATCCTCTTGTCAATGCAAATTTTGGGTTATGTTCCATCCAATTAGGTCGCATACAAGTAAGTTGTATCTCGTATGTGTGGAGCCACCGCCCCTTAACATATATATATATATATATATATATATATATATATATATATATATATATATATATATATATATATATATATATATATATATATAAAGAGAGAGAGAGAGAGAGAGAGAGAGAGAGAGAGACCGTTGCAGGCAGGAAGGCAGTTAGAAAGTATTTGAAGGAAGGCAATTAGAAAGTACATGTGTGCTGAGGTCGATCAGACCTTGGTACTTTTTTTTCCGCACAAGAGCCTTCTTGTAACATACAAGGGTATAAAATAATAGGCCGAAAGAAAGGATGTGATTCTTCACCGATTGAGATATGGCTTTTTTTGTTTTAGAATGTTTGCATGGACAAGACAGCCTTTAGTAATACATTTACGGCACCAACTAATTAACCTAATGCCCTGCCTATACACTTTTCAACTCATTTACATACCAGGCACCAACTAATTAACCTAATGCCCTGCCTATACACTTTTCAACTCATTTACATACCAGGAATTTGCTAGTGACACAATCGAGTAGGCATACAAATGGCGTCCCTTGTGATAATTAAGCTCCTTCATTGCTGCCATATTTCACCCTAAATCCTAAAATTTACATACCCCCTATTCCCGTTTACACTTATATATATAGCTTATAGGAGAATCACAATTGAAATAGAAAGTAAATCCCACACTTAAGTAACTCTGCGTAACTTTACGCGATTGTTCGATGATATCAAACAACCTTTGATGGCATTGAACCTCTTCAATGTCATTGAATTAAACATCAAAATGTTCTAGTGACTAAATATATATTTTTTAAGTTTTCTCGATGGCACTTTGATGAGACTTCGATGTCATCGAACCTCATTTGATGGCATCGAACAGAACACCTAAAGTGTCCAATAACCAATCGTGAGATTTTCAAATTTTTCTGATGGCATCAAGCAGGACACCTAAATTGTCCAGCAACTAATCATGAGATTTTCGAATTTTTTTAATGGATCGAATACTTGTTGATGGCATCGACATACGATATTGCCGAAAGATTTAAGACATCAATAACATGCCACACCATAAAAAATTGTACAAAGTTACGACTAGAATCTTTATAAATTCACACGCACCGGCTCACACAAGTACAACTACTTCATAAGACCACATGCGCACTCAAATCAAGAAAAAGATGCCCCATGCTGATTCATAACTAGGGGTGTACATCGGGCTGGCCACTCATCATGTTGCCCACCATCAGATATTCAAATTACGAAACAAGCGTAATTTTGGTTTATGATGCATCCAAAATCGGACCAATAATTTTTATTACTTTTATGACGTATGCAATTTCTAAATTTTAATTGTCCGTGAATCAGCTATCACATCTTGCCGTAGTATTGAAGTTCCTGCAATGGCGGGTGTATTTTATTTTATTTTTAATATGGCCGTGATCCATCATGCTCGTGAACCTTGCCTAGATTCTTCCAGGGGATTGACGATCCATGAGCACCTGAACAGCCCATGGTCAGGTGATTTTCGTGTATGTCAATCAAAGCCCCACAAGCATCAGCCTCGCTGTATATCGATTGAATGATCATGGCTTCTGGTGCTGAAATGGTCCTTTAACATTTGATAATGATGATTGACCCGTGATGGGGCACATGGGACGTGAAGGGCCTCATTTATTTTATTTATTCTCGCCCAGATCATGGTTCTCCACTAAGTGGGCCACACAAGCAAGCTCATTGTATACCGATGGTTTTGCTTAGCTAGGTCTAGGCCCGGCCCATTTCTAGCCTTATCCGAATGATCCATCTGTGGTGGAGATTCTTCAACCGTGCAATGTGGTTGAACGGTAGAAAGTATGGCTATCCGTTATCTTGTATGCTCCATCTCACGTGACATGCATGTTCATTAGTCAAGAAAAAAAACAAAAAAACAAGAAGAAGGGCCACTTATATAGGAAGTGCGGAAGTGTGAGCCCTTAAGATCTGACGGTCTACACGATATGGAACCTTTACGAAGTCGAAGATTAATGCACTAGATCCAGCGGCCCGCCTATTTACTACTGGAGCAGATGGGTCTATTCACCCCTCTGATTCAACGGTATAGATGCCCCGGATTACAATCTATGGTTTAGATCGTCCAAGGACAAGCTGAATGGACAAAATTCAATACACCACTTTTCCTATTCTTTTAGAAGAGGCCTAAAGTCATGAGACCCACCCACTCGTGATTGCTCACCAATGGGCCCCACTGGGCTATGTCCAACAGCTTCATGTAGCCCTGATATCAACTCCTGTCACGCCCCAGACTCGGTAACCGGAATCACAAGGAACCCGATGGCCGGTTCTGGCTGTAACAGCCTCCGTAGTACTCCATTCTCGGCTCCTGAGGCAGGTTCCGATCCTGGGATCCTACAAGGAGGATTTTTCATAATAATATAATCATTACCAATACGAGCATACCCAAGATCACGGCAAGTACATCTGAGAATAACAAAGGCACACATCGCAAAATCCACTATAAATTTAAACTTTTACAATCATCCATAAGGTCCAAAAGGACATACATGAGATAAAAGGAAAAGAGAGAAATGTCAACAACACTGGAGTCCTCAAATGCTCAGCTCTACTCCATGCTCTGCTGCTATGTCGCCTGCCTAGGGTATCCTGCACGCATCAATCGTGCATAAGCTTATAGAAGCTTAGAGGGTGGTGTAGGTGTGTGATAATAGTGCACAGAAGAGTAGTAGGAGATACAAGGAGAGAAGCATGATCAATGAGAATATCACTAGCCTTATCCAGACTTATCATGAATAAGATGCAATGAAAACTGGGTGTCATGCCAAGGCAATGCATGAAGGGGTTTGTACAATCAATGTTAATGTAGTGCAAGTAATGTCAGTACTCATATCCAAATCACAAGTCATGTACATTTCCGATCATAAGGAAATCACCGGGGTCCGTTACACTGCTGAATGACTGCCGCTCTACAGACCCCGCACAGTCAAGCGAGCGTAAGAGACCTCACTACCCGCCTGCGGACAGCCAATCACCAACAAGGCCTTAAGGTAGTGGACCCATTTACGAGCTGGTCAGACTCAGCCTAGCAATGCCTCCTCACATCAGGCAGGTAAGGCCACACCCCTATCCAACCGACTACACGACAGTGGGAGTCGCGGCCTAATGGTATAAGGCCCTCATGTGCTCATATATTCCACCCGGTCACGGCGTTGGAGCAAATCCTTGGTACCATGGAAGTTTTGAGAATTTCACCCATGCTACAAGAAAAGTGGCCTTTACCGGCAGTCAAAACCGCCGGTAAAGGCAAAAACCGCCGGCAAAGCCTTTGCCCGCAGTCAGGTAACAGCCGGTAAAGCCTCAGTCGGTAAAGGCTTTACCGACGGTCGGGACCTTTACTGACGGTTGTACTGGCTGCCGCTAAATCGTCGGTTTTTTATTAAAAGCTGAATGTGTTAATATTTAGCCATCTAACATTAAGCTATTAACCGAGGGTTTTGTATCTTTATGTTCCTCTTGGATGGTCAAATGCAGGATTAAGTATTTCAATGGCTGTCTATTCCACACAGTTCAAAAGGATTTCACTGCACAAACTGGTGACCCTATTGGAAAGGGCACTGGCGGAGATTCAGTGTACAAGTAAATATCCCCACATTTGTCTGTGGACGGCATATATAGTTTATCCACTAATGTTGAATGACATTTATATTTTTCATTTGTCCTTAAATCATCAGTTACGATGTATGGGCGGTAGAGTCATCAGAAATGAGATTGTAGGTCACAAGGGCTTGTAGCAGCTCCTAGATTATTTGGGCTGCTGCTACAGCCTACTTGGTTACTGCTAAAGCAGCTGGATGCTCAACCAGCTGTTCCATCCTTTTCTCAAAGCTTTGGCTACCTATTCTGTTTTATTGGGTGTATGTGCAGGTGCTCCCAAGCAACATCCCACACCAAACAGTGCAAATTGGCTCTGGTTGCTAACTGCGTGTGCTAGCTGTAGGACTTCATGCTGCAACCATGCAAAGGGCTCTTCCAAAGCAAAAAAAAAAAAAAAAACTGTTGAGCATCTGCAAACATTGCATGGCCTTCTGCTGAACCGCGTGCATTGATCCTACATATGCATATGTTTTTTTTTTAAAACGTTGATAACAAAATTTATTTAAAGAAATGCCAAAGGCCAAAGAATACAAAAAAGACAAAGCAAAAATTAAAAAAAAAAAAACAGAATGACAGAATTTTACAACTCTAGCCATCCTACATATGCATATGTTATGAACCATGTGATATGCAAAGCCTATCACGCATGACTATTATGAATTGCAATTGTATAATTTCAACGTGCATCGGGTTCCTCTAGTAGAAATAACCAGTTCCTTGGGCAAAGGAACGCATTCCATCACTGGAGAAAAGGAAGCCCTACAAGTGGTATGGCTTCACCTACGAGTTAATATGGGTACTGCCCAAGGAGCTTGAAGAATGCATGGGCTACTTAAGTCCATTCACATCATCTAAAGAATGGTTCTAAGAATCCAGCATTAATCATGGCAGAACTATATTCAGAAAATTTTCTGCGCTAGATGAGTTCAAAAGAAACTAAATAGGCACAGATTAATGCAAACCTACAGAGCTTCCTTCCTAGGGGTGAACAGGAAATACATTACCTCTGCATGAAAACCTGAGCCAGTAATATACAATCTAACATCATCAGAAAAAGTACATTCTGGATTCAGTCCAAAAAAGTCAAAGAAGGAGCTTGAGGGAAAGTTATCTGCAACCATTTTATCCAACAAAGAAGCCCTTGAAAAAGTTATGCCTAGGAGCTGCTACAAACCTGGTTGCAGAAGCGCCGGATAACTGAACAGTAGCCATGGAAATCCTGAAATGAGATTGGAAATGCGAAGGAGATTGAACTGGACAAGTGAAAGAGAAGTTGGCCCTTAAGCAGCAGCCACATTTTCACTTTCAAAGAGATTCCAAGCCAGGTTTCACAGAAACTCATTGGCCAGCATGACTCAGTCATGACTTGATGAGTCGTGTCAATTCGGCTAAAAAACTCAACCGACTCTGTACAATTCAGCATGACTCAACCAGGCACTAGCCCAGTCAACCTGTTTTTGCAGTCCAACATCCACAACTTCAGGTCCAACTCATGAACATACCACCCTCACTTCATTTAGAAATTAGAACACAAACAGCTCACCAAAGCTACTTATTTCTCGTCCTTCAAATACACGAAAGAATATAATATACACCAGGTAATCCCCTGATTCGCCTTTACTCGAATGAAACTAACATTTGACATGCATTTCATGAGCCTGGGATAAGTTGACTCAGAACATATCTCAACTCATTGTGTACTAAAGATTTTAACACATATATTAGGGCCTTTATGCATCTCCCTTCCACATCAACTTGTACAAGGACCATAATCCACAAAATAAGTGAACAGTGAATTAACTAAACAAATTTATGAATCTGTTACCATTATAAAATCACAACTGCATGATGTCAAGAAGCATGAATTTCACCTGTCCAGCAAGTTTAAAACTGTGTCCGCATGTATTCCATTCCAATATATAAATTTGGTAAATGGCACCTGGAACAAGAAAATGTCAAGATTCAATCAATAAAGAGACCACACTCTCAAGAGAAATTTCAGTTGCTGATAATTCCCATAGCAACAAATTAAACAACAGTACGATCATTTGAATATAGTGCCACTACCAAATCAATGATAAAGTTGTGGAAAAAGTTTCACGCTAGCTGCCAACCTGATGCAACCCTTCTCCTTTATCAGGGCCTAGGACTGGCAATGTGAGCACAAAACTCCCACAGCTGCTATGTAATAATCAATTACATAGGCTGAGTAAAATCAACAAGCCAATGACAAAAGTATTCACTAGAAATCAGGGCTAAAAAAATAAAAAGATAAAAATTGGGTCTAACCAGGTATGCATTTTGGTTTCATGGCAGGCACTGTAATAAGGAGCCAATGAAGCTAGTTGTAACAGAGATGGCTTCAAAAAGAATGTTTGGACAACACATTTTTTAAAGACTAATATGTTCTCCAAATGCACTCTTCCTGTGCTTCCATATTTGATGATGGGTGTTTGTTGCACATATGCAACTAAATCAGCAATATTTAATCCTCACCAGCATGCATTAGCATCAGTAGTTCTACAGTGGTAATATATCAACTTAATTTCCATTCTTGGAAAGTCCAAAAAAGGTAGATTTAACGGAAAATTTCAGGCCAATAAATTAATGAACCTTGGTAGCTCATTTTAAGTTGTTTTTAAATGAACCGACAAGAACTTGGCAATCTGCGTATAGTTCCCAAACTTTGCAGATCATGATCATGCGGTTTGCTTCATCCTTCATAAGCAGTTCTAATCTCACAACCATACCATGCACAAGACCGTGGCAGCTGCATTCTCGCATACTAGTGGCTGAGTTGACAATATTAATTGAGCTGTCAACAAGAAAGTCCAGGCTAGACCCAGAGTAAAATGTCTTCTCCACTAGTAACAATAAACAGGCACTTTTCTAAGCCCACATGCAGTCCTACAAGGGGTCATATACACCTTGTCAACTATGAAATCCGAACCATACATAAGTTGTCTCCACCATGTAGATGGAGGGCATCCTAGTCATATGTTGACCCTGTTTGGCAGAGAAAAAATCAGAACAAATCATAATATAAATATGTGTACCTTCTGTTATGCATAAGAAGATGAAAAGCTGAAACAAATCACAACATAAATCTCTGTAGATTAGTCAAGCAAAACTATTAAATAATTCAAGAACATAGCAATGGAATCCCACTACAAATATGTAAAGAGATGTATTTTTAGGATTCTCAGCAGATTCCTCACAGAGCTCTTATAAGTACCTGTATATACAAAAAAGGCAATACATAATCATTTAGGCATGAGCTGAAAAATGTCAGAAACCGAGAGCTCTTATGAGATATTTGCAGCTGATGTCTTTTTAGCATTTTTTATTGTGGTTTCTGGCATCACATGAGCTACTTTCTAAAAGTAAAGTGGAGAAAATTATGGGTCTGCTAATCAAGTAAGCCATTATCAGTACCATCAGGCAATTGATGTGTGTGCGCGTGTGTTACGTATGTGTGTATATGGAAAATAAAAACAGCATAGCTTCTCTAATCAATTATTTTTGTCTTCAGAAATAACAAAGAGAGAGAGAGAGAGAGAGAGAGAGAGAGAGAGAGAGATTTAAGGTCTAAGTCAGAAAATAGACAAAAAACAAAACAAAAATATAACTTGTTTCTAGAGTAATACTATGACCATTGATTTTGGAGAAGTGGGGTCCATGTAGATAATCCAAACTGCTGATCTAATGGACCAATAGTGGATGGGACTGGACCAAACTCACTTTTTGTTATTTTAGGGAAAAATAAACTAGGTTACCTTTAAAACATCCATTGTCAATCCTTATAGATGCCTAAAGCCAAGAACACGAACTCGAACATGACTCCCTTCCTTGAACTTTTCATCCAGCTTGCAGACTTCCTCATCAACCGCATCAAATATTTGTGACCCACAAAAGAAGAATCTTTACATTTTCAGCCTGGGTTGTAACAACAACACCAGAAGGATCTTTAAATATGAACCAATCACAATAAAAGAAGGCAATGCCTTCATCAGTATATTAAGAAAAGCTAGAGAGGAAAGAATTCAAAATTAATGCATGAATTGGTATGTAAATGTTATATCTACTTTTGCAATTGATGCAATATTTGAATGTGGCCCATCATTTATATGATCTGGAATACACGAAGGGTGCAGCAGTCAAATAGTAATGACGGTTGTAGAGTGAATATGGGTGCAGAAATCTTGAGTTTTATCTAGTGACTTAAAAGAGCAAACCTGGCATTATTGATGATGAGATGAAGCCTCAAATCACAGAAGGTGCCCCTATTTACAACCAGATAAAATGTCACTAAGAAGTCTAAGATTGGTCTGTATTTTCCCAATTCCTTATAAGATTCTATGCATGTTTAAAAAGCAAAAGACAAACAAAATTTTAGAAAATGAAAATGAAGACATCCAGCTTCCTTCAGCTGTCCGTCCATTTCAATCATATTAAAATTTCATTGGTCTAAAATATTTCTGCAAAATGATAATAACCTGGAAACAAATGTAATTGTATCAGCAACTTGATGAAGACCTAAATCATGCTATTTAATATACTTCATCAACAGAAAAATAAAAATAAAAAATCAGCAACTTACCTCAGTAATCAAGTAAAGGTTTTCTTCTTGCAACACATCCTCAAAATTTGAAGACATCTATCCCATGAATTAGATATACCCTTTCATGGTGAGCCATGGGCTTAAAAATGAGGCCAATCCACAACTTAGGTGAGTAACAACATAAATAATGGTTAAGGGTAGATGCACATCCATTGAAACCTTTCTTTTTTTTTTGTACAGCGGACCCAACGAGATGTGGTTTATACATCTAGGCCATTCATTGTGACTTGAATAAACAACCAGCTAAATAAAAGTAGGGTTGTTTTGAATGTATATGCTATTGCCCCAACATTAAGGTTGTTTTGAATCCAACAGTAGGCCACAGACAAATCCATCACTAGCAGTTAGGCCTAAGAATGGGAATTCTAGAATTAAGAAGCTGTAGAGTTAAAACAAACAAGTTCACTTGCTGCACAAAAAGAAAGGAAAAAATAAAAGAAAAAAGAAAAAGAAAAAAACAAGAAGACAATACAATGATAATTTTAAAGACAAACATTAATTTATTCTTCAAGAGCTAATACGGGATTAGTTACAATCGAAGTGGTCAAGCAGATAAATTGGGAGATACATGGTAGAAAAGTCATCAGTAATACAGGCAATTACTGTGGCTATAGACAATAACCAAAAGAAGAGCTGAAAGAAAGCATTGACAACCATGCCTACCTTCTCCTTTTGTAGGATTTACTGACGGTTGTTCCAGCCGCCACTTCAATGCGGGATTTACTGACGGTTGTGTTGGCCTGCCTGCCCAGCGTTGGCACTAAGATCTGTCCTAGCTAGGGATCAAACAATTCGCTTAGATTCAGTAAAAAATGACTATACACCATAACTGAGATGTTTGTCTCAGATGAAAAACAGACGAGAGTTGCAACTGCTACCGTCCAAACCACCGCCTGCAATAGAACCTGAGTCCAGGTTGTAAATCTCCGTTTTTTTATGAATCCGGGTTTCCCAAAGAGTTGGGCAACCCCCTTATGAGGGAAAAAAATAAAAAACTTGATTCTGAAATCGCTGCAAGATATCCATTCCGGGATGTCTCTAATAGAGGTTTACATTTAGAAAATAAGAAATAAGAAAAATCAGGATTCACAGTAGTTTTCAGAAAACAAAATCCAGTGTCAGCTACCATTCAAAACAGGGCATCACCAAGTTTTAGGAAGTCAAAATCTATGCTGAGATTCATCTATCCTGTCAAGGAACAAAGAAATAGATATTTTTGTTGAACTTGAACTGGCACTCCGGGAATAAAACCTTTTGTCTACATTTACATCTGATGATGACAAAATGTTCTCACATCTTATGAGATAAGAGCTGCAAAATGAATAAGGACATCATAGCACCAATAAAAAAATATATATTTTTTAGTCGACCATTAAAAGTAGCTACAATACAAGCAGATATATGGATATACACAGCCAATGAAAAGAATAATTCTTTCAAGCATTTGTTTGCATGTGCAAGGAAATTACAACAATGGAAGTATCCAGAAAACAAGTAACTACGAACTACACAGATGAAACATTCCTATTTAAGTTGATATTCAGTTTCAAAAACATACAACCCAATTTCATTATGCTGTGAAGGAATAGGCACTACACAACTGCGTTTTTCAAGCAAGTCATTGGAAACATGATATACATCACACAAGATGCAGATGGCTAAATATCGAATGTGAAACAGTTCGAAACCTTGTCATGGTTTTTTACCTGTTCTGAGGGTCCTTCCATTTCAATCTACCATGGAAGCTTCTGATGGTGAAAGATAGTACTTTGATGAAGTTATAGAGTCCATCTCCAAGGATGAGAGCTATGGAGATAAAGACATGCAAACCCAATCAGCAATTCATGGTAGAATGAGAGAATTCCATATTTTTCTAAGGTAAAAGTATTTAAATAGACTAGTTTGCAACATCAGGTTGGTGATCAGCTGTTGGTTAGTTACCTAAACGGTTCTGCAGCAACTATTATACTACCAACCATTTAAAGTTGTCAGGAAAAAGAAAAAAGAAAAAGAAAGAAAGAAAGAAGAAACCAGCAAGGTGGAAAACCAGAGGGTAATAAAAGCAAACCATTATAGTCCATTTTCAGACATTAGTTTCTCGCATTTTCCAGAAAGCCTTTAATCTCATTCTTTAGGGCCTGGTTCTCTTCACTCAAAATATGCACCTTGGCTACTAGCTCTTCACTCTTGGCCTGGCACAAGCAAGAAGAAAAATATAAAAATCAGATTTTATCCATGGAAGCTGGCATGAACGTGATCTCAATTTTTGACAAGGCTCATTAGAAAGGGAACCAGCTAAATAAAAGATATGATGTGTGTAAATGTTACTGAGGAAGATGATTCAAATATTTGTTGAAATCTTACTTGAATAAATAACCAGCTAAATAAAAGGTATGACGTGTATAAATTACAAAAAGAAAAACACCCTTAAATGACATAGGAAAGGAACTTTCATATAAGAAAACATGTGAGATCATTTACAAATTATTCATGTACGGCTCTCAAGGCATTATATGATCCTCAACCTTAGGCTTTGCACAGAATTCCCAGGTTTTCAATTCTCAAGGACAAATTTTGACACAGGCCCTCACGTATCTAGCTTCTCTAGCATTGATAACTAAATCCTCAGTTGGCCATAGTTAAAGATGAACTGTATAGTACAAAGCCTCAACAAATGTACATAGTTAAAGATCCTCACCATTTAATTTAGTTTTCTTTCAGTTGGATTTGGGCTGTTGACACAATTTTATCTTAACCGCCTATTTTTATGCACCCAATCATATGGGGTTTTTGGACATATCCAATCCACGGGGGCCACATCAATCAACAGTCTGGATCACCAAACCACAGGCACCACATGTATGAAGTTGAGAGCCTCAGCAAACTGTAGATTTGTTAAGACTCATAAATTAGTACTTTCTTGAGAAGAGCTCATCAATTAATACTCAATGGTTACTTTGTTTGAGTAGTGAGGGAATCAATTACAATCTGATCATGCCTTGAGGGAAGCAATTGCAAAACAACATGAAAGCCAAATAAACTTGAAATTGTCTCATGAAAGGTTACTTTCTTTGGATGAAAACAGAGCCAAATACTTGAAAAAAGCAGTCATACAACCTCCCTCCCAAGAACTGAGCAACCTTGGGATGCTTCACCTGTCCAATATGAAAGAAGAAAAACACAGTCATACAGTAAAAAATTACCCGTTTGAATTGGGACCGAAATTCATGAACAGATAAGCCACGCAAGGGAGAGTTGAGATGGAAGTCCCACTATTAAAACCGCGTGGAGTGCAGAATGTTGCGTGTATATGCTATCCAATTCATACATTTGCATTTGACATGCCACACTAAAATAAATAGATTCCTTTAAAATAAAGACATTCCAAGACACACGTGGCCACATCACATGAGTTTAAATGATTTTTAAAATGATTTTGCATTGGTTCGATGATGGAAATGAAGTGACAATATCTGTTACTATCTTAGTATGACTTGGCTGTACCTTGAAACCAGTGATGTGGGTGGGACCCTATAGTACCCATCATAAAAGAAAAAACTTCCTAAAGTCCAACATTGGGTTTTTTGACCATCCAACCAATTAATAAGGCCACGCAAATCTAGATGAAAGAGTAAGAAAAAAATAACTTATTCAAAACTTTGTCGGCTTTAATACTGACAAAGTTGGGCAAAGAAATGTATTGAAAACCAGATTTTTGCTCTCTTGTTTCTCCTCTCAAATGCCTTAGAGCTTCCAATCCCTTCCATTGATCAAGGCGAGAGCTCTGCCTTCCCATGAGAGATGTGCTCATCCATGCAGAGCTTTCTTTTTTTGGATGATGTCTCACTTAGCTCATTCCCACTCACTGAAAATTCCACAAAGACATGCCATGGTTTGCAAACTATACACAAGCACCTAGAAAGAAACAAAAATATAATATAATGCTCACTGCAAGAAAATACACACACACAAAAAAAAATAATAATAAATAAATTTAATGGCTCACTACCTCCAAAATTGAACCTCTAATGGCTCACTACCTCCAAAAACCTAGTTTCCCACATATTTGCAAGAAAAAAATAATAATAATAACTGATTTGTAGATAAAAGAAGGCCGCAAAAGAAACAGGAGTACAGACCTGCATATCCCGTCTTTTATCGAAATTCCTTTCAAGACACCTGAAAAATGAGTTGATCTCATTTTGGTTAACAGAAACTATGCATTAATCTTGATCTCTAATAGATGAATTCAATAAATAAAAAATACTTAGATGCGGGCCATTCTGGGTAATTATTGAAATGTTTCTCTTAAGAAACTGAGTGTGGTTTGATCTGAATTTTTGTCATTTCCATGCAAGGACACATGAAAGAAGATGCCAGGAGTATGCATTAGTAATCTCAATAGTCAAGCTTCATGGTAGAGTAAAGACCTATTTTACTTCCCATGTTGTGAATATGGGTTGTATTTACTTCGTCTAGAACACATGGATTTCTTCGATGTCAAGAATCCTAAACTGGTAAGGTTACAATACCCATGTTTCCATGAAGAGCAGAAACAAGTACAACTACACAGGCATGATGCAGCTGTCCTGAAGAAAAAGGAAATTAAAATGGAATTATAGGTGCCTCGACAAGGTCTTCATTTCATAGAAGTGGGGCCCATGGTCAGTTAGGCACCTTCAAAGGTGGGCCATAACCCAAAAAAAAAAAAATCCCTCAATAGACCAATCTGACCATTTGATTTGAGTCCCAGAAATAGCTGGTTAAGAAGAAATGCATCGAAGGTCCACATTCAACAGAAAAGGCCGAAAATTGGTTGCAGTGATAGGAGACTATTGAGGCCCCATTCATGCAAGATGCCTGTGGGCTCCAACAGACCATTGGTTTGGATCCAAAAATCATAGACCCCACAACTACAAACTGAACCAAAGGAAAAACCATTTGCATCTAATAATCCACAGACTAATTGGCACAAGCAGAGGCAATCAAGCTGATTCAACTAGAAACTAAAATGATCCTAGCAAATCAGACATGTCAACAGAATTATTGTACCTCAGCAATTGAAATTCAATGTGAATTCCTTCAAAGGTCTCTCATCTTTAAAACAAGCCTTGGATTCTATAAGAAGAAAAACCGATAGAATTTTGAGTGGACCTTAATTACCAATTCGAGCAGAGTCAATTGACGTCACTGAGCCCATAAAAGAACCAAACTCAAATCAAAGTTTTTAAAAAAATAGTGGCTGAAACCTATTTTCAATGGACAGTAACCTAAATTACCTTCAAACGGGCACCAAACCATAATATAACATATCATATTTATAAAATTATTATTATTTTTTTTTTTTTTTTTTTTAAAAGGTCCTATGATTTGGCATCCCAAACACTTATTTTGCATGTCCCAGTTCGAGAACAGTGAAAAATGAAATTATAAAATTGTGATGGCCATTAAAAATCCAATATTCAAAAGAATATTATCTCTTCTCCAAAAATATAATAATAAAAAATCTTCAGACCCATCTATCCAGAAAATCCAAAAGGATAATTAAAATGGAAAAGAAGAAGGAAAAAAAAAAACCAACAATGAATGTAATTCAACTAAACCGCCCCATCAGAGAATCAAACCATTACACCATTTAACCACAATTCAGTTAGAACTGTGTCAAAATGAATTGGGTCAACCGCCAAGTCAAGCTCTACAAAACTTGAGAAAATGGGTATATTTTAAAACAGCAAATCAAAGCAGCATACGATAATCAAAAACCACTTTTAAGTTCCTGATTGGTGTTCTCCAAATCAAAGAATGACTGCAAAGGCAACAAAATCAGAGGAGAAAATAAAGCCAAAAGCTTGCAAGTGTTAAGTCAAGAATATTTAAACCTGTGCAACCGACTCCTCAAACTCAGTAGGTTCAACATCCTTATCTTTATGAATTTTCCTCCTCACAGTATACATTTTGACTGATCTGCCTCTGAACAAAATAAAGAACAAAGGGAAAAACTCACGAGTTGTCCATAAATGCAAACAAAATATAAAACAAAATAAAATAACATGTGATTTCTTATGTTTGAGTAAAAAATAGAAGCTTTCAAACATTTCCACTGAAAAAATTATCATGGATTTTACAAACCAATTCAGCGCTCACAGCCTCACACAGATTTCGAATGAATGGTAAATGAATTTATATCAGTTCCTGAACATGTGATTGTGAGAGAATTTCAAAGGTAGAGAAAGCAAAAAGGGTAACACATCTCCCGCAAATATGAACCAGAAACAAGTTCCTACATTTTGCATAACCAATCCATAGAAATAAAGAGGTAATCTGAAATTTGAAAGTTCTCGAGACATACCTCTGAAATTCAAAATTGCAACCAAGGCCACATGCTCGGCAATCTCGTTCAATATAGTAAAACCTGTTTCAAGGTTAGACTAAGACAAAACTTAAAAAAGAAAAAATAAGACTTAATCATGATTTCCTTCTTTTTATCAATTTAAACATGAAACACACAAATAAATGATTGGACACTACCATCTGTTTTGATAGCTCATTTTAGGGCATGATCTCAAAATGAAGTAGATCCAAATCTCAGGTGGACCACAACACAGAAATAGAAGTCTTGCATAAAAGCTCACCTTTGAATAATGGATACTCCACACAACTTCTTGTAAAAGTCTACTCCAGTGTACACGGACCCTGGATAGAGAAAAAGGAAGTCTACTCTGATGCATCTCTCATGTTAATGATGCATTGTGATCGACTGCAAGCAAACAACATGCCCCAATATTAAGATAATCAAATGCAAACATTATCAGTTAGAGGAATAACAAACTACTCAAATGCAAACGTTGTGACCCACCTGAAGAGTCAAATTGTCTGATTTTTTAGGCAGAAGTGATTTCTTTTCCATCCGCAGAGTTGCTAAATCTTTTATGTACAACATTTGATTGATCAATATATCCAAAATTTATACATTTATAATCTACAGGAGTAATCAGTTAATGAGTTGAGCACTTTACCAGGCGTGCATGGACATTCCCTCAACTAGAAAATGCACATTCCCTCAGCTAGAAAATATGAAGAGAAACATTAGAAAATCAAACAATTGCAATCGTGAAGAACATTCATAAGGCATTGCAAGGCCCAATGAAAGTAAGGAGCGAGGTTCTTCTTCAAAATTTCAAAGTGTTTTTGGATATTCAATCCGTACTACCATAGCACAAACCAAAAACACAATCCATAGTTACCAAAATTTTAAAAATAAATAAATAAGCAATTTGAAAATTAGAACAAACAGGTGGAACATAAAACCTGGAAAAAAAAAGGGCAGAAATTTCACCTGAAGTTCTCATTGACATGAATTGCCTTCCTGTGCTCATAAAGAACAAAAGGGTTTCAGGACAAATAGCAATTAGAGTAAGTCAGCTAAAACAGAAAGGGAAAAAAATAAAAATCATAAAAACAGAAAGGAACAGATTGACCAGTTTAAAGTATATTTCAAGTTCCTCATGAACCTTTTTCGCAGAATAAGACTGGGAGAATTGCATCAAATAAATAAAAACGCAAAGTTCAATTCTAATAAAGGAACAGATTGACCAGTTTAAAGTATATTTCAAAAATTGGTATACACAGAAAGATATTTCAATTAGTAATCATAAAAGAGAAAAATAAAAAATAAAAAATCATTACTGGTAGGAAAAAAAATATATCGTTGAACCTTACCCTCATATAGCATGCCAGTAATCCAGGTTTTCTTTGACCACTACCTGCATTTTTAAGATAGATTTCCTAATCCAATCAGAGGTCACATGAGTCATGAAATAAAAATAAACAAAAAAGGTTGGCCATCCAATGAACATGTGTTCGATGCTGCTCAAGAATCATACACAAGAAACCCATGCAACCAATGCCATGTTTATTTTGAGTTCCATGTTTTAGTTTTCTACAACATACATCTTCTTCAGCAGTGCTGTTTATCTTGCATTCTGACTAGTGGACTGTGAGATTCTCATCTAGTCTTAAACAAGGTTGATGCAGACATAACAGTGTCTACTGGATTCCACCATGATGTCTGCTGAAATCTACTCCATTCATCAGTTTTGCTGAATCAAGTTAGTACCAAAAATAAAAAATAAGACATTCAATGCTTAAATGGGCCACAAAATAGGAAACAGTGTGAAACACGGGCATGGTTTAACTACTAGTACTGTTTCCGTAGTGAGATTTATGTGTTGTATCCGTTGGGTCCATTTATTTGGTGAGATCATTCTAGTGGATGAGCACAAAAATAAAACAAATCCAAAGCTCGAGTGAACTCCATTGCAAAAAACAGGAGGGACAGTGACACCCACTGCTGAAACTTTCCTAGGGCCCACCATGATGTTTATCTGAGATCTAACCTGTTCATAAGTTAGTATATGGAAGCCATTGATTTGACAGCCCTCCTCACATTTACTGTCTTCCCATAAAAACTCTCCCAAATCACTGATGCAAGCCATTGAATCTTTGGTCTTTTCTCTATTGAATCTAAAAGGTTAGAATTAGGTGAAGGTTTGGAAAGAGAGGGATTTGAACCCTGACTTTAAAAGTCTGCGTAGTAGTTCCAATGCCACGCCTTGAACCATTCAGCTATCAAAAAAAAAAAAAGTCTATCATTTCTGAATATCCTAGCTTAGTGTTATTAACAGTTGGCTAAACAGTTATTATCTGGCTGTTTAACCAGTTTTAACTGGCAGTTTATAAATTGAATTATATGTAAGATTACAAAGATTGCAACGGTCAAAACCAGTTTGAATTGGTTGTGATCACTTACATCCCCTGTTTGTTGTTTGGTCCAGTTTTTAAGACAGCAAACTTTTTTTTATAAAAGTCAACATCAGTCTCAATCAACATGAATTGGAAGAAAAAGCAATCTGGATCAGGGATATGATTGCTATACATATACAGATAAAACTACTACTCAAATGTACCCAAAACAGGGGCAAGTATCAACTATCCTCCACCTACAAACATGAAAGGACCTATTACCATCCACCATTTTCCTAACAAGGCTATATTGGAAGTTTGAAACTGATAGCTCCAGGCAGAAAGGGTCCTTGACTCTTAGAGATTCCATAAAAACATCCCAAGAAACAACACAAGTTGCCATTTTATGCAATCTGAGTCATTAATATAACACTAACGAGTCTTAATAGAAAGAATACAAGGACATCTTCTCAAGCAATTAAGTTGTTGAGCATGAGATTTCCGAATAGTAACAAATTAGTTGCAGGTGAAAAATACTTGGAAAGTACATGCAGTAAAAACAACATTTTACAAAAAAAAAAATAAAAAAAAAAAAAGAAACAAACATTATTTCCTCAATTTTTCCTCAAAGTCAAGTAGGAATAAAAGGTAAGTAATCCAAAGTATTTTGATGTTTGAAATGCTTATACTTCTTGAATCACAATTATTTCTTTAATTTTAAGAGCTTCTTATATCTAGTGCATTAAAATATATGAAAAGCATTCTAATATGGAAGGAATTACCTCTCAAAAAAGAATAATTGGAAGGAATACAGAACTGGAATCTCTGGATATTGGAGTACTTGAGTAAAAGTAGTATGTGTACATATTCAAACAAACTAACCTCACAAATTTCTCCTCTTGATGATACATAACTCTAGCTTGTTTGCCTTATAGGGTCCAATATGGTGAGTCAACCTTGGAACTATCAAAGACAATAAAGGTATTCCAAGCAATAGATGTATTCAGTGATCATTCAAAAGTTCAACTGCCAGCACTTGAGAAAGATTAACCTCAAATGTACTACTTCCCACCTTCCTCCAGTTTAGAATGTGGTAAAGGGCTGTCTGGCAAAAAAATGACTCAAGCTGTAAAATGAGGCAGATAGAGCAAGTCTTAATTAATAATTAACAACACTAGATACAGTCAGTTTGACAGAAAATAAATGAAATGGCTGTCTAGATTAGTGTGATATTTAGGGACAGCTCCATCAACAATAGGGCCAACCACCCAAGATTTGGACAATCTCTAGATTGCCAAATATGACTGTCATATGTATAGTCAATGAGTGATGACACTTAAAACAAGTGAGCTTGTTACTGTGTAGGGATTTTTGAAGAACTGTTTGACCTCTGTCATTTAGGAGTCTTTCAGTCATAGTCCTGTGTTTTTGCTTGATTCCTAAATTGAGAAGAGCCAGAAATCGCAATTTAAAAATATAGGGAAATGACCAAACACACCCCCCAACATATATATATTATATTGAATGATCCTTCCCTTATCCATATACCAACAGCAACATGCCAATAAAAATTAGATAATTGAATTTTGGCAGCTCAGCCACCATACACATGGTAAACATGCAATCTTAATCTAGCCCACTTAGTAGATGGGCCATGTCCTGAAAGTCCAACGGATTGGATGATCTTAACCATCTGATTTCTCCTGCTGAGTTTGTATGCATGGTTGTTCTTTTATTTGTATCTTAAAATGGCCATTGTATCATGAAAGTTTATTCTTTTATTTGTTAGTATTTTACAAGGAGGTTTGCTAATCCCACATGCAATTATCACCCTCTTGGTTGTTTCATACACAGGCTCACCTGATGAGTGGACCAACTTGATTTTATACCTGCTAGTGGGCCCCACATTGCTCATTTAATAAATCAGAACACAGGTCCAATGGAAATGATCCTCTAATGGTTTGGAATTTCTCTTTTTACCTTTTCATTTTCTAAGATTCTTTTATGCAGTTAGCACATTAGGAAGTTGTAATCAGCTGAGGAACTACCATTGTTTGTACAGGAACACTACTGGTGTACTGGCTTCCCCATGATCATTCATCCTCATCCATTGATCATAGTTGGGTTATAACGCAGGGATGGACGTGATGAGGTTGATCACCGTCTTCCTAAAAGAATAATTACTCATAGAGATTACTCGAATCCACGAAGAAAACTATAAATAAATTCTAATAAATTCAAAAGATAAATATAAGCTCTCAAAACAATCTAATTCTTCAAGAAAGTTTAAACTACAAACATGGATCTTGTAAATTAATTTTAATGCCTACACAGCTTCCCATAAAGCAATATGAAAACCCAAGGATAACAAACATACTGGGAATTCACGAATCTTGTATTACTGGATTGTCCTTCCATCTGCATTCATAATGCCAATCCAATAACCAAAATGAGAAATGGTATCCAAGATACAACATCCAACTTTGAAAAAGGAAAAGGAAAAAGAATATCTAAAACACTGCAATGCAAGCATAGTTTTATTCAAAGCAAAACTACAATAAGGTTGGACATACAAACTTCAACTAAGATAATAAGATGCAACAGAGTGGAAATAAACAATCGCAACAATTTTCTGATTATAGATGCAGTTTTCTCTCAACATTGCTACAATTGTCTTTGTTTCAAGTCCAACTTAAAATAAATGCAATTGCAACTTGGAACATATCACTCACTAAATAAAGTGGGAGTAATCCAATTTTGGATATCTTACTTGTTGGAATTTAATTTAAATCTACTGCACATACGAATGTAGCTTAAGTTAAAAGCATGGTTGTAGAAACTGCTATAGCGGCCATTTCTTCAAAAACACCCATCTTATTAATGGTCATTAATGGAAGAAATTGGAATGGTTGATGTAAAACAGATATTGTAGATTTTGCCGACTTTTCTATGTTTTATTTTCTTCAAATTTAACTGTTATAACAGCCATAACTATCATGTAATGGTAAAGGCTTTTAAATTGGATGTCCAAAGAGATAATAAACAAATGAAGAAAAATGAACTCCAAAAAGGAAAATAATGCAATCGAGGCTTTGTTCCCATCGACATAAAATTCCTAAGACTTCTTTTGTTTAGTTATCTACAACTTCGTCTGAAACTGGGAAATATTCTAACTGATTTTAGGGTAGCATATGGTATTCTGGTTGGAATTCTGCTGATGGAACAAGCTTTTGAAACATAACCCCAACAAATTCAACTAAGACCATTTATCTACAAGTAACGGTTCACAGGAAAAAGGAAAACTGACAATTTATAACTACAAAAGATAGAAAGGCAGTGATTTACTTACAAGAATCCAACATCAATTTGGTTCTCATAGTTCGAACCATCAGACATTCCTAGATCTCCAAGGCGATCACCAAGAACTAACACATTAGTTCTCTACTTCACTGAGGCATTGCCATCGTTTGGCTCGTTAGTATCTCCTAATTGGTGATGAAGTGTTGCAGCCATATCAAGAGCATGCTCATTTTTGTTCAGGACATGGATCGTCTTCCCTATCACCAAAATCAAATTGCAGAAAATACTTTATTTAGAAATAAATGGAACAAGGTACCTTTAAAATAATAATAATAATAATAATAATAATAATAACAAGGGAACATGGTTACCTCAAACGTTATCCTGTCTAATGCCATTGCATTGCTCACTTCTTCAACATTTCTCATATCCACAAAAGCAAACTTCTTCTCATGCTTGATGTACACATTAACCACAGCATTGCCTATAAAATCAAATGCCTTAAATCAGTTCCCTCCTATATTGCATGACAAAAAGGTATGATCTATATGAACAGAAGAAAGAAACTGCAATGCTAATACATTATTCCGACCAGGACCAGCACTGTTTCCTCCAATAGCAGACATAACACAGCTAAAAAATGTTGCAATTGTCTGTTACAAAATCAAAAGAAGAAAATGAATAGTTAGAGCATTTTAAAAACTTGGACTAGTTGTTGAAAGTTTGCTGATATCAGAAGTCAACATAATAACCATCAAGAGCACATCCTGTCACCCTTGAGAACCTAACATCCAAATGTATCCTAAAGCAAGGCATGTGGTATGGTATCTTGCAAGAGTTCTTGATGAGGTTTTTACTCTTCTGATCATCTCATTTTTGTTTCACTTGCTAGATATATAAGATTCCCTCTAGAAAACTGCAAGTTTCACCAGTTTCCAATTTTAAAAAAAGTACACAATGCCCGATTGAGCAACAGAATGAAAATAAATTCAAACATGAAACTATTTGAATTTTCAAAACAGAAATAACAGAAGAGCTTCACAATAGATAGAATCTTTGGCAACATTCCTAGGGCCCATTTAAATACCCAAATGATAAATAAAAATGCTCTTGAAGGACCATAAAAATAAGAGAAGCCTGAACCTCAGCAGTCAACTGAAGCATACCTCAACTGGGTCATGTCCCTCGTATGGTAATTCACTTGCAGGGACCACTAGCAACTCACATTCCACAACCTGCAACACAAACTATAGTTAACGAAGATAAAATTGGAGTAGTTTAAATAATTCCTACACTTCCCACACTTGGGGATGATATAGCAAACTTCTCCCATGATGGATGAGTCCAAGCCATATGTTGTCTGCACAGGATAATGGTTTTATTAGCAATAGCATGTCGAGAGGCAAGCAACTACTCTGGAGCAGAAAAATCAAGAAAACAGGAGCCTGCCCAATGTGTTTCCTGTTTTGTGACCCAATCCAAATGATAAGGTGGATTTGTATCATTGATTCCTCTGAAAAAATCCAAACAAATCCTAATTTCTTTCGAGAGATGTCTAAACAGACCCTTGTTAAAGAGATCGAAACAGATTTGACCAACCCAAGTTGTAAATCCAACAGAGAAAGCACGAATTAGTTGAAGCTTCAAAATAAACAAGCATTTTCTGGCTTGTAATGTATAAATAGAAGTTAAAAAGAACTGTTAATTAGAATAGAAGTTCTAATTAAGCCTTCAAAATCAAGCCTCTGTGAGAATCAAACCTTTAATAACCTTTGGCTGAGAATCCATCTTGAAATAGAAGTAACAATCAACAAATTAACTTTCAAATCTATCAGGTGAAATTCATCATTCCATTCCACTTACATCACAAAACATTGAACAATAAAGCTTCGTTTATTATAGGCAAAAATGTAATAACATGATGAAACTACTACAGAAGAAAAAACTGAAGCTTCACCATCTAAGAACAGTACAATTCAACAAAGAAGGCTAGTTCCAATAAGAGCTACAAAATAGATCTCTATGAAAACGATTCATTCACTTCGCACGAGTGAGAGAAGGAACAAATACTAGGGTGGGAATAGGCAAGTGGTGGTTTGCAAAATAGATGAGAAACAGGATTGCTGATGAGGGAATGAAAAGAAGTTTAAGCGTTCAGACAAGTCCATACAAAAATTGATACATACACCAAGCTATTTGTATGAGTTATCAGTTTGAAACTCACCTTGTAAGATGTATAGAAAGAAACAAAGTATGACATAATAACATCATTTGCAATAAACACCAACAGCGAAAATGTATGCTTAAATTTATAATACAAAGGACAGATGTTCAATAATACATGAGGGTATTTTACATTATGCACGCAAACATATCAAGATCCCTAAAGGCAAGCCTATAATTATAAAGTGCTGTCAATATCCAATTCTCAATGATTTTCCACAGGATAACAGGGATCACTAACTATTCAATTAATTGAAAGCTCTATGCACCCAGACCTACAGTTAAAGAGCAGAATATTGCAAAAAAAAAAAGGAATTCTGAAAGGAATATGGAAAAAAATTTGGAATATGATATAAACTTGGTATTTCAGTCCCCAAATCAAAATGTTCGATTTTGGCCATAATCAAAATGGAAACCCCAAATAAATGGTCGTTATCTAAATTACCGAAAATGTTTAGTTAAAATTTCTTGGACTTTCCAATTCAATCATTGTCATGGGGGGTGCATCAGTGCCAAAAGCGCAAGACAGAAAAGGGGAAAAAGGTTGGCGCACTATGAAACTACGAAATCATGATAATATCAATCACTATTTTTTTAGAAATATAAGACATATTGTTCAATGCCTGCCATTGCATATCATTTCAAGGTCATTTGGAATGAATTCCAATAACAAGGTTTCAAAACATAAGCATATTCTTCATGGTAGATGCCAATTCCTCATACTAGGATAAGTATCAAAGACGGTATTATACAATGCTTAGGCCGAGAGTTCTGACAATAAGCTCGAGTTTTCAGCTCCTACAAGGGGAGCCCCTGTTTCAGTGACCCAAACCATTAACAATGACATTGCAAAATGCACTACTAAGCAACTGTCACAGTATTTATGGAACAATGACATTGCAAAACCACATCACAATTCAAAATCACTATCAAAGCTCAAGCACCCGAGATCAGAATAGTAACCAAAACCAGGATCAGAGTAGGAAATACAATATATTCAACAGCAACAAAGATTGGAAACAGCAACCCGGAATGCATTTCTACCTTGTTTTAAGAATTCACATGTTTTACCAAATCTACAGTGAAAAACATTCCTTAAAATTGAGGGGAAAAACAATGCGATTCAACAATTGCTCAAAAAATGACAGCAATGCAATAATGAAAGTTCCTCAGAAAAAATAAATCGAAACGCAACATCACAAAAACAAAATCCTAAAAAAAAAGGCAAATAAACTATGATTTCCCAATCGGCTGAAAAAAAAAATGCAGTAAGTACAACCATTTCCCTAAGAAGAGGTTTCGGAAAGAAAGCAAAAAATCGAAATAAATAAGCAATACTCAGATTATGTTTATTTTCCAAAAAGCCACTGCAATTCGATGAAACCCTAACCTTACAATGCGGGAAGACGAGATCCAAAAGATTGCATTTGCTCTTACCTTAAAGCGATAAAACGGGAAGCGAGAAAGTAAAAGAAACCCTAGATCCGATGCAAACGCGATAACCAAACGGGTCCGCCTTTGAAAACGTGAGCTCGTTGAGATCTGCGAATCCAAAGGAGAGCTCTCTCCTCTAGCATTTAAAGTGTGAGAGAGAGAGAGATAGAGATGGAAAATCGGTAGTAGGGTTTTCTGAGAGAATCGAGGGAGCGGGTCGGAGAAAAATTCCAGAGCTTTTACCTTTATCGCTGCTGCCGGATTGGGAAAGGGAGAGGCTGAGTGCGAGAGAGAGAGAGAGAGGGAGGGTGAGGGAGCGTGGGAGATCGAGAGAGGCAGAGGGAAAGGGAGAGGCTTTTGGGTTTTGGGAGATGGGCCCGCGAGAGAGGGATTTATGTTTTTTTTTTTTTTTTAAATAGGAAGGGACCATTTGCCTGCAGCCGTTAAAACGGGCTGCGGGCAAAGGGTAAGCCCATCAGTCGGCTAAGCCCTAATTTGTTGTAGTGACAGGACTCTGTCTCTATAGCGAGGTCTTAGTGGGGGTAGAACCCAATCGCGGTCGTCCACCAACTAACAAATGATAAATGATAACGATATCATATTAGGGTGTGATCTGGGTAGATCCCAGCCATCCATCTATTTTTAGATATCATCTCAAGGCATGATTTCAAAATAAAGCAGATCCAAATCTCAGGTGGAGCATAATCCCTAAAATAACGATAATTGACCATTATAAACTTACCATGGGCCACAAAAGTTTTGGATCAAGCTGATGTTTGTGTGGTCGCTTCATCCAGGTCTTTGTGACCTTATCAATAGGTTGGATGAAAAATATACATTCCGGTGGCCCTTATGAACTGTTTCCTGTATTATGGTCCACCTGAGATTTAGATCTACTTTATTTTTTGGATCATAACTTAAAATGTGTTTTCAAAATGGATGGACATAGTGGATATAAGCATCATACATCAGGATAGGCCCATGGACCCGGACCTCCCATCACCGAGATGAGGAAACAATGGTTTAAAAACTTCTCTGGGGTCACTGGAATGTTTATAACCGATTCTTAGCATTTTTGAGAGAATTCTAATTCAAGTTATTTCATTGCATTCCATTTTACATTGGTGATGAGAACCAATGTAAGATTCTGCTTTTCCCATCTGCATCCATGTACCAGTGCAATCATCTATAATACAATTATTGCATGATAACCATCAAAGTATTATAGACCTAATGGATAATTGACTGTACAAATGACTTAATACAACTAGGAGCACTATAACTTATGTTCTTTTTAGAGTATTATTTTTTAAAATAAACTTATGTTCTTAGAATATTATTTTTTAAATAATTTAATTAAATTTAAAAGCAATATGCACAGATATAGCATGTATTTAAGGTCATTCTTATTAGATAGTCCTAATATCCAACAAATTGAAATATCATTTCTTTTTTCACTAAAACATTTCACCTATCCTTTGACGGACCCTAAATCAATGTGAAACCTCTACTTGTTAGGCTCATCCTTAATACTGTGGCCCACTTGATTAAAAATAAACCTCTAATTGTTAGGCTCATCCTCTACATTGTGGCCCACTTGATTAAAAATCCAAATCAGATGAGTGATTTGTTAGCAGAACCTCTTAATTAATAAGGCCATACCATTCTTTTCAATCTCTCCCCATTTCAATGATCACATCATAAACTAAGAAAATAAAACAAGTCTAAAAAGCAAAACATTATTTTATTAAGGTTCCAATTCAACAATCACATCATAAACTAAGAAAAAAAAAACAAAAACAAAAAAAAAAAAAAAAAAAATCTAAAAAGCAAAACAAAATAAGATCAGATAATTCCTACTGTAATTCACGGCCGTCATAGAAATCTCCCAGACAGGGCGAGAAAGGGTATACATTCCGCAAGTGGTATATTCCAATATGGGCTGGGTCTAAACCCTGTACCTCCTTCAACTTCATGCTGGTGAGATGAAAGGAAAACAATATGCCAGCAATTCCAAGGAAAACAACCTCAAGATCAGGACGAAAAGCAAAGAAACTGATGTTGCTCTGGTAATAATCGAACCATAGACAGCGTTTGTTGTTAACAGATAAAAGACGAATTGCTTGAGGATGTTTCTCTATTAAGGAATCGATGTTAGTTTGGTACGTCAACACCCACTTGTGCTCGTCATAATCCTCAAGCATCCAGATTTGCAATTGAAAGTGATGATAGTTCGCAACATGGAGATTGCCTCCAGAGACGCCTAAGCATTTTTGTGAATGACGTGGAAGAAGACTAGGCAATGGAATCAACCGAAAACACTCACCATCAAGATCAAATCCCACAATGTAATCACGTTCAAATAGCATATGCAAGGTACGATTAAGTAAAACAGCTGGCGGAGCTGGTGATTGATGATGAGCGGCTAGTTCTTGTGGCACCTTGTAATGGACCCACATGCCCTTTTTTGATGAGAAAATATCAACCCCCTGAGAAATGCCCCAGCGAATGAGAGTGTAGTGAGGGGAGACAAGGGGATCGAAGGCTAGCATGCAGTTCGTGTGGGCCTTGTTCACGGGAGATTGAGGCAGTGCTGCCCATTTCTTTGTAGCTGGATTTATTACGTAGTAAGCCATTGTAGACTTAGTTATACATTGGAGAGCTTGACCTAACAACAGCCCATTGCAGCAATCGACAATGCGAAGACGATTGTGTGGAAAGAAACTAAGATCACCCATGTCGTTGAATGAAACATTGTTTGTGTTTGGGAAACTTCTGTCGGCAATGAATGTGAATATGAATTCACAACTCCCAATAGCACTCCCGGAGAAACTGCAAAAGAGGCCGGATATGGTTGTAGGTAAAATTCCATGGAGAGAAGGGTCAGAAATCAAAGACTTCCATGCTTTGGACACGCACTTGAATCGTATGAGAGATTTTACTGGCAATCGAGAGAATATGTTGATCAAGAGATCATCAGTCAGATAAGCAATGATCGGCTGCCCACGCATTGATTTACGTCGAGGAATGTTGTAGATTATATCATTTATGTGTGGAGCCATTCTGATCAAAACAGGTTAAAAAAAGAAAGAGAAAAAAAGAGCTCTTCAGATTTCTCACCGGCAATACGACAATCTCTCTCTCTCTCGGATTCCCGAAAGAGTTCGTAATGGGCTTTCTCTCCTCCTGTTATAGTTCCTAATGGGAACCGGATTGACTACGCCCCTGCTACCTGCCGATGGCTGATGGTCGGTGCTCTGTGGCCCCACCATGATGTATATGTTTCATCCATGCCGTCCATCTATTTTTCTAGTTCATTTTATGATATGATACCAAAAATGAGATATATCCAAATCTCAATTGGACCACATAACAGGACAGGAAAAACTGTTGAATGAATGTCAACCATTAAAAACTTTTTGGGCATAAATTTTTTGGATTAAGCCGATCTTGTTTTCTTCCCTTCATCTAGGTCTGTATGACATAATCAACAGATTTGATGTCAAATAAACAATACAATGGTCCTTTGGATATTTTAATGGTGGATATACAATCACTATTGTTTTCCTGTGGTATGGTCCGCTCAGATTTATATCCCTCTAATTTTTGGGTGCATACCCTAAAATGATCTCTAAAAATAGATGAACCGCATGGATGAAATATATAAATCATGGTGGGGCTCACAGAGCACCGACCACCAGCCCGGGCTGGTTGCGGGGCAGTAGCCAATCCGTTTCCCTCGGATTGGGACGCGGTTTCCCTTCGAAAACCTTTCGCATGATCTTCTTGCGATGGGAAGTTAGGTGGGACCCACCGTGATATTTATGGGAAATCCACAACGTCCATCAGTTTTGCAAGATCATTTTGGAAAATGGGACCAAAAATGATCTAAATCTAAAATTCAAGTGAGCCGTACATCAGGTGAACATGTGTAGGTAAATTCCTATTGTTGAAACCTTCCTGGTTCTACCGTGATTGTTTATATATACCATCCATACCATTTATAAAGTAAATTATATTAGGATTAACTGAAAACATAAGATTTATCCTGATTCAAATTTTCTTGGCTCCACGTGTGTGTCAACGGTGGACATTCAGTCCTTTATTGTGTGGCCCATATAAGATTTGGATTTCCGTTATTTTCTCAATTTATAAGCTAACATGATCTTTCAAAACTAATGAACGTGGTGGATTTCTCATAAACATCACGGTGGGCCCTACCTAACTTCCCATAGCAGGAAGTTGCCTTTTCCAGGAAATCCGCATCCCTCGGATTGTAGCACACATCACGGATCGTCGTTATTGGAAGCGGATTGGCAGGTGTACCTCACACCTGCTGTATTGACGTCAGGTGTGATCATGAGGTATGTGTTATATCCAAACCGTCCATCTATTTGACGAGCTAGTCTTAAGGCTTGTGTAAAAAAATAATAAAGATCTAACTATCAAGTGGACCACACTGCAAAAAGCAGTGGAGAATTGAACTTCTACCATTGAAACCTTTTTTGGGGTCACAGAAGTTTTGGATCAATATAAAATTTGTTTTTCCTCTTCATTCAGATCTTTATGACTTTATGAATAAATTGGATGGAAAATAAATGTTATGGGGGCCCAACAAATTTTTTAATGGTGAAAATAATGCGCTGCTATTTGTGGTGTGGTCTAGATGGTCTTCGGATATTATTCATTTTTTTTTATGATGCTTGAAAAGCTCTTTACCCACCCTGATGTATTTGTTTTATCCACACCGTTCATCTATTTTTCAGTTAATTTTATAACATGAGCCCAAAAATAAGTAATAACCAAATCTCACCAAACAGTGGTTCTAAAACGCCACCGTTAAAAACTTCATGTCACACGGACCTGGGGAAAACACAAATGTCAGATTCATCTCATACTTTTGTAGCCCTCAAGAACTTTTTAACCGTGGACGTTCAATCACCACTAATTCCTATAGTATGGTCCACATGAGATTTGGATCTACCTCATTTTTGTGATAAGCCCTAAAATGAGCTGAAAAATAAAATAAAATTTGAGGGTGTTGATAAAACACATACATCATGGTGGGCCATGGAGCTTTTAAGTGCCGTTGTGTGAAAATTACGCAATCCGACTTCGTCGTTTCTCACTTTCCTGCTGTTATCGGATTACCATCTAACCCAAATCTCTGCGGGGCCCACAGTGATGTTTGTGTTATAACTCATACGTACTCCGTTCATCGGTTTTAAATATATTAAAAAATGGAGAGAGCCGCACCACATGAAACAGTGAGGATTGAATGACTACTGCCATGATTTTTATATTCCATCCAAACCGTACATAAGGTTATTAATACAACCCAGATGAATGGGAGACACAATAATCACTATGATGCAAAACTTGTATGGCCCACGAAGTTTTCAATGGTGAGCTTCCAATCACCACCCTTTCATGTGGCGTGGCCCTTTTAAGTTTTGGATCTGTCTCATTTTTGGGCTCTTGTCAAAAAACGATCTAGAAAAACTGATGGACCGAGTGGATGTCAAACAAGACATTGCAGTAGTTGCCACAGAGCTTCTGCGACTGCCTGTAGTAAAAGTGGATTTTGTTGACTAGTTTAATAATTCTACGCTTATCCCATGGGATAACGTCGGTGGTAGAACCCGTTATGTGGGAAGCGGATTTGTTGGGAATGGCTTTAGCATCAAGTTACTGTGCTAGGAACCTAGGTGGGCTTGTGAAAAATCCACCCCGTTAATTCGTTTCATGAGCTCATTTTAGGAAACGAGGCTAGATATTAGCTGGATCCAATACTCAAGTGAGCCGAAAACGTGTGGATTGAACGTACACAGTTAAAATATTCTGAGGCCCACATAAGTATTTTCAGTTCATGTAATGCTATGAAGTATATGAATGGCATGTAAACATTACTGTCAAACCTAGGGCGGTTTTCCTACCCAATTTTTCCTTAAGTGCGGCCCACTTGAGTCTTGGATCTTGCTCAAATTTGGCCTCAAGTGCTAAAATTATCTCAAGAAACGGATGGACAGATAGATTTCTTACAAAACACCAAGGTGGGCTCCACCTAAGTTACCAGTGCAGGAACTTCGGCTTTCGCAGGAAACCCGCCTCCCGTTCTGTTGACGAGGATAATCAATATTAGAAATCTTATATTTCCCTTTAGCCGTTGATTTGTGGGCCATTAATCAAAAGTCTCGCTCACACTTCCTTTAGCTGTTGATTCGTGTGATATTGATAAAAAGTTTAGGATTATCATTCAGACAAATTGGGCGTTGGGTATAATCGGGTTAGGCCCCATCAGGTCCGGGTACAATTTTTTGGTCCCAGTCCCAGCTTCCCATCGGGTACCCATTTCTTTCATTATTAGACCCATTGGTTTAACTGTCCGATTCACCAATCAACATCCCGTCGTAGCTGCATCCATCTCGGTTCTTCCATTCTTGCTCTCAGTGTCTGTGCATCATCCTAGCCGTTCATAAGATTGGCCCCTCCAGGATATGGTCTCCCTAAAATCAGGCCCCTCTAAAATTCAGGTGGGCCACATCACTTGAAATCAGAAATTTGAGCATGATTTTATATGGGATGTCCACCTGCCTTTTGGATTGGCCTTATTTTCAGACTCCAAGGAAAACATGAGAGAGCTCATATGATGGGCACAGCAAGCATCATGGTGGGCCACATTGTTTAGATCACTCATAATTTTTTGGCAAAATATTAAAAAATTAATTGCTAGATATTTTTTTAAGCCATGCTCAACTTTGTTGTGGTCCACCTAATGAGTGAAATGACCTGATTTTGTTTATCCAAGAGTAAGATGGAAAGCTCGATGTCAAACACGGGTTTTATAAAAGCACGCGTGCTTAGGTGTATGTAGTCGGGTTACACAGGTATGGTCTTTGCAAAATCCTCTCTCATTTGAAGGTGATTAGATACTTGGCTGCTATGAGAGTTTTCTACAGTTTTAATTGCCATGTTGCATTTAAATGATGATTTAACCCTTCATGCCCTAGATTCTATGCTACCTAACTTATGGTTAGAAACATTTCTCTGAACTTGATTTTGTATGATAACCGATGAAGTGGTATTGAGAAGATGAATGGTTCAAATTAATCTAAGATGTAAGTTAGAGGTGTAAACCCGCCACCATACTATACTAATATTTTTTAGAATATCTTCTTTGAATATACAAGTTCTTGTATAACAATTATATTTTTCAATTCTCAAAATATCATTATCATTTTTAAAATGTCTTTTTTAATCTTTTAACCATTCAAAGTTCTCTCCTCTAATGAAATTAAATGGCGAGGCAATAAAGTACATCTACTCCCGCATTATATATAATAAAGTCTAGGGGAATGGCACATACAATTCATGTGGAAAGAGGAAAACAGAGAAATAACTCGTACTTACTATTTCTACTTTTATAGCCACCAAGACTTACCTCATAGGCTATGCACAAAAAGGTAAAGTCCTAGAGAGGGCTATTTGTAGTAAGAAATGAGAAAGGATAAAAATATCCTCCAGAAACAGCTCATCTTTCATGAATTGTAGAGGTAAAAATGTAAATTGTCCAAACTGCTTGAATCTAAGCCACTCTTTAGTTTTTCATGGGTGAAATCCCAATTCGTATGATGGTCAACAGTCATATATTTTATGGCTTCAGAATATTCTTAAAATATTCAAAGTTATCTACAGTTGGAAACTTAAAAGTTCTCCATGTTAGAAAGCCAAAAAAAAAAGCTACTTGCAATATACATAGTATAAAGAGATATAGATCACTTAGCTTAGCAAATCATCTCTTATCTCAAAATTTCAAAACAATTCCTAATAAATCTCTATTAGATCTCCTCACAAGATAACGAAACCACATTGTTTTATTTAAATTTATAGTACGCATGATAATTCGGTATACGATACCCGACACAACCGGACCGGTTTCTAGATGGAGATAAAGAGCAGGAGCCAAACCCGAGAAAGAGTTCAGAAGCGGGCCCAGGCCCACCAGATCACTTGGGTGACCACTGGTCCGTGTATAGGGCTCTCGACAGGCTGGGCCTCGTGTTGGTCTTGGCCCTGATTTTGAACTGTGTCGGGCTAGTCCTATTCAAAATTCTAATTTTGCAGACCCGAGCCCGGCCCATTGACACCCTTAATCGTGTATCATTGATAGCCCAACTAGGGACTAGACTGGCGTAATAGGTCACCAAATTTTGAAAGTGGTTAGACCATCCGAATTGTGAGACACATTGTTGATAGAGTATATCTCCAAATCTCATTGATCAACCAATCCTAACCATCCACTTGATGGCTATAAAAATAGATGGTTAAAATTAATTAGTGACCGGTAAAAGCAGATGATTACTATCCTCTTGTCAATGCAAATTTTGGGTTATATATGCTCCATCCAATTAGGTCGGCAATTTATATAGTCCAAAATTCTTCGCATACGAGTAACTGTTGTATCTCGTGTGGAGCCACCGCCCCTTACCCTATATATATATATATATATATATATATATATATATATATATATATATATATATATATATATAGGGAGATGGTCACCTGCGCACCTTTTCACGTGAGCACCAATGAGCACCTTTGCACACGTGTCATATGCACATAATCTGAACAGTCCAAGTGATGCCGCACCCCTTGAAATGGTTTAGGTCCAATTTTCAGCCTGATCCAGGACTCTGGTGAGCCATAGCAAAGAGAAATGCAAATCAATGGAGGAAACTGTTTCCTTTTGCCATGGCCCACCAGTGTTTCTTATCAGGCTGAAAATTGGGCCTATAGTATTTTAAGGGGTGCGGCATCACTTGGACCGTTCAGATTCTGTGCACATGACACGTGTGCAAAGGTGCTCATTGGTGCTCACGTAAAAAGGTGCGCAGGGGACCATCTCCCTATATATATATATATATATATATATATATATATATATATATATATGTGGGAAAAGGTACTATGCGCTCGAGCGTAAACGGTCGTCCATGAGGTCGAGCTGGGGTGGGCCCCACCGTGATTCCTTTCGAAGATCCACACCGTCCACCAGATGTACTGCTCCATGTGGGACCCACACGACTAGAAATCGACCGTCCACGGAACTCAGGTGGGCCATACCTTCTGAAAACATAAGTATACACGTGAAAACATGTAAAATCACTTGGTGGGGTCCACTAAGATTTGGATACCATCTGAAAAGTGGTATAAAATTACATCAAAATGGGACACACATGATGGACGGTGTTGATCATCAAAAAACGTCTTGAAAGGGGGCCACAAGTGGTTTTGAATGTTTAAATGGTGCACGACCCCTCTCCACTTCTGGACGTGGTGTGGCCCACAAAAGTCTCAGATGGACGTCATTTTTAGCCGTGTGGGCCCGTCCAGGGATGGTGCATCTGACTGAGGGGGTAGATGTTCGAACGGCATCACGGTGGGGCCCACCCCAGCTCGACCTCATGGAGACCGCTTTACGCTCGAGCACATAGTACCTTTTCCCTATATATATATAGAGAGAGAGAGAGTTGCAGGTAGGAAGGCTATTACTTTCCTTTCCATACAAGAGCCTTCTTGTAACATACAAGGGTATAAAATAATAGGCCGAAAGAAAGGATGTGATTCTTCGCGGATTAATAACATAGACCTTGCTGCTTGAGCGTACCCGTCTTGTCCCCGAAAAATTCTACACTCGGCATGGTAAAATCTTTTACTTCTGTACTTATGTATAAATGAGATATGGCTTTATTGTTTTAGAACTTTTGCATGGACAAGACAGCCTTTAGAATACATTTAGGGCACCAACTAATTAACTTAATGCCCACATTTGAACTCATTTACATACTGGGAATTTGCTAGGGACACAATTGAGTAGGCATACAAATGGCATCCCTTGTGATAATTAAGCTCCGTAGAAGGAGCATTCATCAAATTGCTGCCATATTTCACCCTAAATCCTAAAATTCAGTCTAATCTTAGAGGTAAGTGGGCCATGTTGGGGGATCACGGAAGGACACCGAGATGAATCAAGCAAAGTATTCCAATAGTACAATTAAGCCCAATCACAAAGACTATTTATTTAACGTGGAAATACCTATGTGGAAAAAAAACTACGGCATAAAGTGACATATATACACTATGAAAGCAAAAAATCACAAGAGATAAAGATCACTCAATTCGAACAAGCCTTGAATCACCTAAGCTACACCCTTGAAACCTATGAGCAAATTAGAAAGCTCTTGGATACCCCATATCCCGATTACACTCATATATATAGCTTCTAGGAGAATCACAATTGAAATAAAAAATAAATTACGTACTTAAGCAATGCGTAACTCTACGTGATCGTTCGATGATATCGAACAGCCTTTAATGGCATTGAACCTCTTCAATGTCATTAAATTAAACATTAAAATGTTCTAGCGACTAAATATATATTTTTTAAGTTTTCTCGATGGCACTTTGATGAGACTTCGATGTTATCGAACCCCATTCGATCATCAAGCAGGACACCTAAAATGTCAGCCGATAACCAATCGTGAGATTTTTAAAAATTTTCAATGGCATCAAGCAGGACACCTAAATTGTCCAACAACTAATCATGAGATTTCTGAATTTTTCGGATGGATCGAGTAGTTGTTGATGGCATTGAATGATTTGTCAATGACATCAACATACGCTATTGCCGAAAGATTTGAGACATCAACAACATGCCACACCATAAAAAATTGTATAAAGTTACAACTAGAATCTCTATAAACTCACATACTAGACCACACTGAGTCTTGAAATTCTAATGAACTAACCGTCTTGAAATTCTGATGAACTAACCTTACTACAGAACAAGCTCGATCTAAACGTTACAAGGAGCTAACCTTAATACGAAGGCATTTATTAGTATCGTGGCAACCTTCCGGATGAACTGTCCGAGTCTATCTCCGTTGGAAGTAGTTTCAAATAAACAGAACTGTATAACCAAATCTTTCAGTGCAATGTACATTGACTAGCAACCATATTTACTAGTCTATTGACTACATGGATGGTAAATCCATTATAGCAAAGATACGGCCATATAATGCAAAAGTCAGGAATAAGAGTAATTACCATTCTAAGAACATCTCACTGGGCTAGATTGCATCGTGGAGACCATTTGACCTTCACATGCTTCTCTTGATGGATGGCCCCAGTTCATATCCCACCGCCACATGTATGAGTGGAAAGGAGGTGCTAGGTTCGACAATCTCGATCATTGCTTACATGAGAATGTTTTGAGATGAAATTTATAGAATGATATCTATATCTCACTTATTTAAGGACACCCCAATCTCTTTCTACGATCTTATTAACATTTGATAGATATTTTGTTGAGAAAATTTTGAAGCATGATAAAATTTAATAGTTTTCAAAAGTCAAGATATAATGAAGCCCTAATTTAGTGATCCTCGTCTAGATATTATTAACTTAATTTCTAATTATTATTATTATTATTTTTTAATCATATTCTAAGATTACCTCTCAACAACGTAGCCGAGAAATTAAGTGAATTGTCGATGCTGATCCTCTAAACCAAGAGATTTATCTCCAATTTATTTCAAATAAAAGCTAAGTGAGATGTCACGTGCATACTTCTACAATAGGGCCAGAGGCATGCACACGAGAACAATCTAGACAACTAGACCGCCCATGTGTGGGCATATGGATGTGGAAGGAGGAGAGAAAAGTCTCTATTTTTCTCCTTCTTTTACACACTCTCTCTAGATGACCCTCAAGTGGTAAGGGACATACAAAGCCCCTCTTAACTGCTATGAAGTATAATTTATATATAAGGAGTTTTGGAAATGTACTGACTATGATATATACTTCATCCTTATAGACTTTTGTATACCCTATTGTATCAAAATTCTATAGTCTTGCTTATTAATATATTCAAATTGACCAAACCACTTCATTAACCATTGAACTAAACTTTAGTCCAATGCCCATGCAAATTAATAAGTAGATCACAAGATTTTACTAGTTGAATTATCATTAAGTGTGATTAAAATATACGAAATCATGTCAAGCTTAACTAAAAAACTAATTGATGGATAGTTCGAGATCTAATATATAAAAGTGTTTTTAGGAAACTAGTATATCCACTTTTTTATCATATGGATTTTCCATGTTCTAATGTTGATGGGGACATCACGTGCACACGCGCACTCACACCACCACCCCAATGCACGTACATACGCAGAAGAAGGACCCCACCATCGATCTAGCTCGATGACGACGTCAAGAGATGGCCTCCTAGCTAGAAGATAAGTTTTAATTCAAAAAAAAAAGTGAGCCCGATAGTCAAGAAAAGGCCATCATAGAATCTCATGATTATGGTCCACTCATCGGATTGATTTCATATTTTAAGTTTTGCTTATTGTTATTATTTAGAACATCGTGAACGCTTTAGATTTCTCTGTTTGATTTTTATTTTAGTTTACTTCATCGCCAAGTAATAGGTAGCACACATAGTGCGAGTTTTTTGGAATATAGGGTTTTCTTATAAATAAGCACCCCTTGTAGTTTTTTCATTGATTGAAGATTAATAAAAATTCTGCATTTTTCTACTCTCTGAGTTGTGAAGCCTAATTAGGTGCGAAACCCTCCCTTCATCAAAGGGTTAACTATCGTGGTGCGAAGCCACATCTATCTCGATTCGCCCCCATCTATCGTCATCTCTACTACCCATCTTCTACTATCCTTTCTTCTTATCTCACCCCATCATCTACACTTCGAATCAATCATCTATTGTAGCAATTCTCCTCCACACAGTAGAATTTCAAAATCTGGCCTTACAGGAGGGCTGAAACTTTAGCGGAGCACCACGTACAAACCGTACATCGGATCGAGTTAAGATTTGAGGTTTTTGGAGTCCATCCCTGGTAGATCAGGGCCAAGGTGGCCTTTTTCTAAATAGTAGGCCCCACACATGTGCGGCCGAAATCACACGCATGTGTGTATGGGCCATTGTTGTTGTCCACGGGTGCGGCACTTCTCTGGTTCGTCTCTCTCCTCTCTTTCACTCCGCTTTTACCCAAAATTCCTAAACCTAACTCTAAATTACTCAAATCTTCAATTTTATGCCCCTTTTCTTACCCTAGGATTCCTTGATTTGAAATTGGTGAATCTCTTAAATTAGGGACTGATTACTACACATGTGTGGATGATTATTTCTTATCTTTGGATATCGTTTCATTCATAATTTTTATTGATCCAACTCTATCATATGTAGGCCTAGACCCGCATAGATTCCCCTTAATTGAATGTTTGAACTTTCATATGAATATGGAATTTATGTAATTGTTTCTGAACTAACATGATCTTAAGCCTGAAATCTCGCATGTCATATTTAATTTTCATGTCCTGCATCAAATGCATATACCTAACTACACTTATACATGAAGCTATCAAAGTAACCTCATGAAGAGGTTCCCAAACGATTTTATACTAGAAATTTGAACTCCTCATATGTCCTTTGAGCTGGAATTAGTCAAAGCTAATATATAAGCAAGTTCATTCAATTGAACATGACATGTCTCCTTATTTAAAAGCTTGAAGCAATCATTTAATGTAAATATCCAAAAAGAATAATAACAAGATTTGATATTCATGAACAGTCACTCTCCAATATGGAGTAGGGAAAAGGCACTAAACTCATCATTAGGCTCGATTGTTGGGACTTTCTATCCTACTCGTTTTCTATACTGACACTAGATGATTGCCTATAGATATAGGTTACACTGTTAAATGGTCATGAACACTCGAGGCATGAGATTCATAGCCTATAAGTACTCTCCCTTGGCTGATAACCATTTTATCCAATCTCAACTATCCAAGCACAACCAAAGAAAACTCTATATTTTAATAAGTGTGTAGTATAGCATTCATTCCTCTGAAACATATATATGTGCTTATTGTACCAATATCATTAAATTTCATGATATTTTGCACTAAATTAGATTGACTAATAATAAAGTTTCATTATATCTAGTGTAACCGAACACAATCTAAAATAATAATAATAAATAGAGTAAAGATTAAACATACAAATTAAGAAAGAGCAACAAAAATTAGTTTAGTATTGTCGATTTTATTATTTTACTAAAATCACAAAAAAATAAATTAATTTTTATTAAAAATAAATAATATAACAAAACATTAATTGATTTTTGTTCTAGTAAACAAATATTTATCATGTAGTACATGCTATGTAGTGCACAGCATATGTAAATTAGCATGTAGTATAGGCTACATGGGACCCAAGTTATTTTCATGAGTTTCGTAATGTAAACTACATGCTAAATAATATAAGCTATTTAAAACACTGATTTTAATCTATGAATACATGCCTCATTGAGGTAAACCATATCTTAATTGTAGCATTAATAGTATGTTCATGGTCATCATGATCAACGGCAAAGATCAAGATTAACCTTTTAGGGTACTAAATTAACATACAACCTTTAAATTAATGGACGGTTGTAAAGACTAAAGAGTAGTTCCTTTGTGAGGATCTTTAAAATAAATAAATAAATAAAGGGTAGAACATGACCTTCTACCTGAAGTCCCATTTTTTTCCCTCAACGAGTAACACATGTGGGATATATCCGAGCCATTCAAAGCATGGGTCATGATACAAATCTAAGGGTGCGTACGTTTATTGCATTTGGTTGCACCAAAATATCATGATATCATGATATTTGGTGCAACCAAACCACCCCAATTCACCTTTTTATCATAAATAAAATTTTATCAGGAATAAAGAAACAACAAGATCCACCTAGTCAATGGATACTGATCACAAAGAGAGGACATAAGACCCATCTTAGCCAAGGAATCAATGATCCAATTAGACCCACGATGGCTTTGGTAGGGGTCCGTTTGGTTACACCAAATGATAAATCATGAAATATCAAGAAATTTCATGATATCTAGTGCAACCAAACGCACCCTTAAAGACAATATATATCTCCCTCAAATGAGATAATTAATAAGCTTCTTAGTATGGCAAAAAATTTCTATGTTTAAGATGTTCTACACAAGCAAAACGTTAGCAAAATAGAAATAGTTGTATGTGAAACTTCACATACCACAAGTGGTGTGGCCCACCTTTCGCACGGTTCGATTTTCTGCAATAACTTCATCAACTACTCAACACATCGTAGCCTTGTATATAAATAAAAGTCCATAAAAAATACAAAGAACGCAATTAATTAATATCAACCACATCAAAATATAGAAATGAAAGATGGTTTTGAGAGAGGTCCACTGAATCAATGGACCACATTAATCTTCCCAACGAATGCTGACTCAAGATCATTTTCCAAAGGAGTTAAATTCAAATCGAATCGAACACCAGCTGACGTGTTCAATCTCTTTACCACAGGCGCTTCAGTATAGCCGTCGATCATATTCCTATGCCGTCTCATGTGACCGCCCAAAGCCTGACCTATTGCGAATTCCAGACCGCAGATGGAGCACTCATGGGTCCGAGGCTTTAGCCGTGAACGGTCAGGATGGTCTTCGATGGATCTCGGCTTCTTGTGGCTAGCACGGTGGCCACCGAGAGCCTGGAATGATGGGAACCGTCGGTTGCACGTCTTGCACTCGAAGATGCGGGCTACCTTCTGGTGGGCCATGTGATCATCATGGTCTGCTGTAGTGGTGGACCCATGTGCTAGTAACATGAGCCAGGTTGCAACGCTTGTGCTTTCCATGTCTACTCCCATCTCCTCCCTAAAACGCTTCATGACTTCAGAAAATTTAGATGAAAGAATGGAGGACGGTGAGTTGCAGTTGTTCTCTATTTATAAAGGTTAGCTACCAATAATAAAATCGTCCTTTTCTACTAAGCTAGTTTTCAACTGATCAAAATCGACGGCTCTAATTTGATTCGGGGATTGACCAAAAGGATCCTACTCTCCGGAAGCGGATTGGCTGGTGTACCACACACCACCAACCTGGCTGGTGTGTTGACGTCACCAAGTTCTGTCACCGACCTGGCGGGTGTGTTGACGTCACTAAGTTATGTGGGTCCCATCTTGAGGTATGAGTTATATCTAAACCGTTCGTCCACTTAGAGAGCTCGGCATAAGGCTTGATCAGAAAAATAAGACAGATCCAAGAATCAAGTGGACCACACTATAAAAAGAAGTGAGAAATTGAATGTATACCATTGAAACCCTTTCGGGGGTCACACACATTTTGGATCAATATGATATTTTTTTTCCTCTTCATCCATATTTTTGTGACCTTGTAAACAGATTGGATGTAAAATAAACATTATGTGGGCCCTACGACTGTTTTAACCGTTAGAATCATTGTCCCAATGCTATTTATGGTGTGGTCTAATTGAAATTTATATATGACTGATTTTTTGGATCAAGATCTATAATGATCTCTCTAAATGGATGAACGGTGTGGATATGATAAATACATCATTGTGGGGCCTACGTAACTTTTATCTCCTTTGAACCGTTCGTACAACTCGGAGCTCGAGGAGCGTCCGCGCTTGTCTTCGCACGACACGTACCCACACTAGCTAGGTTGGTGGTGTGTGGTACACCAGCGAATCCGCTACCCTACTCTCCGGAGATCATGGGAAGTTCATTATGTGGGCCCCACTTTGTACGTTCTTTGGCTCCAAAATAAGGTCTACACGGTCAACAGGTGTGCCACATGCGTGTGTTGAATGGGGACTGGTGATGGCTGGACGATACCGATTCTTGGGCAACCAAAAATAAATGATGGGGGTCATCAGATGAACGGCCCAGATCTTGCAAATACGTGCAACACTGGCACGTGTGAGGAGGGAAGGATTAAAAACTTTGATACTCCGGCAGTGGGATGAATGATACACACGTACGTAGAAATTCATACTTAGCATAGAATGATTTCGAATAAACGGTCCAAATTATGGGAATCAGTATACGTATGTCACCAACCAAAAAATTAAGATTATTTGATTACCTGACCATCAGATTGATGGACATTTATTGGACGGTTCAAATGAATAATATCCAATGGTCCAATTTCAACAAGTAATTGTTCAATCAATTATATTTTCTGCTTATGAATTGGAGAAAGTAGTTGACACAATTTAATGTATGTCACGAGTACCTGTTCTGAATGCCTGAGTATCAAACGTCATACACTACCAGAGTATCGAACAACTTAGATAACTACTTTTACTTTCTGTCGGAGCTACCGGAGTCCTGCATATACGTCAGCAATGATCACCTCCAGAAAACGGTGCAACTGTACCGTAACTTGTAGTACATACCATATTTTCTAACAAGATGCCATTTATGTAGGAAATCGGTATCATGAAAAAAATAGGGTCCACTATGAGAATTATGATTCATAAAAATTATGCTGATCTGGATACTATATAGTCCACACAACTATGTTGATTCAGAGCATTGATTTTAAGCTGATTTCCAGGATATGGGTCATTTAATAATCGGAAGGCTTGATTTTTCTTTCAAGTGATTTTAATGGTACGACCCACCATTCTCATGGCACTGATTTCTTACAAGAGGTACATGTTAGTGCAAAAGACGGTAGCGTACCATAAGTTGCAGTTCCTTGCCTGTTGGCCGGTTGTTTTCGTGCGTCAGCGTCTACGATGGGCCAGGAGAGTTTCCTCGAACGAGTCAAAACTTCACAGGACTGCACCTCGCGGGACGAGCGCTAACGCTCTCCGAACGAGTTGTATGAACAGTTGAAAGGAGATCAACGTTATATGTGCCTGATAATGATGTATTTATTATATCCACACCGATCATCTATTTAGAGAGATAATTTTAGAGTATGTTTGAAAATATGATTTTATATGAATATCTCAAGTGGATCACACCACAAATAGCAGTGAGACAATGATTCTCACCATTACAATATTCATAGGGCCCACCTTAACGTTTATTTTCCATCCAATATGTTCATAAGATTACACATACTTGTTTGAAGAAGAGGAAAAACAAATATCATATTGATCCAAATATGATACAAAACATCTGTGACCCAAAAAAATGTTTCAACGGTATACGTTCAATCATTCACTTCTTTTCTCAGTGTGGTCCACTTGATATTTGGATCTGTCTTATTTTTTCGTTCAAGTATTATATGAGTTCTCAAAATGGATGGACGGTTTGGATATAACATATACCTCGTGATAAGACCTACAGAAATTGGTGACGTCAACGCACCGGCCACGTCAGTGGTTGCGGTAAACCAGCCAATCAGCTTCCCGTGGGATCTACATCTAGAAGGACGTGCAATCTGCAAATGAGAAAGGAGTGAAACGACTCATCAAGTCAGCAGCACGTGTGAGCCGCAACGGAGGAAACGTACGTCGCACGTTCTTGTGTTGGACACGGCTTGGTAGTTCACAGGAAATTTCGATACTGTGGAAGGGGATGTCGGTTGATAAGAAACTGCACTCCTAGCTAGCGTACAAGTCAGTCAAATTCAACCGTCTAAATCATGGGTCCATTCCAGATGCCTTACAAGCCACTAATGGCGTGTTTGGCAGGGCAAATCCCATGGGGATTAGGAGGGATGGAATGGATTTTAAGATAATGATGGTGGTGTCAGGGGATTGGTTTAAGATCCATGGATTGCTATATCCCAAGACAGAGGGTCTGTTTGGCACGCCCGGCATATCCCGGGATTTTACCTGCCAATCTGTCCAACCAAGGGATGGGATTAATTTTAAGGTAATGATTGATGTTAGGGCCCGTTTGGACGGGTGTATTGGAAGGGATTGAATGGTATTAGGGTGGATGACATGGATTTTAAGGTAATGATAGTGTTGTCAGTGAATTGAGATTCGTGGGATTGCTATATACCCATATTGCTATATCGAGTCTGTTTGGCATGCCCGGCCAATCCCAAGATTAAACCTTCCCATCCCTTCCAATCCCTCGTACCAAACACGTCCTAGGCAAATTTGAACGGATTAGGGTGGATTGGATGAGATTTAAGGGTCAATTTGGGCAGTGGGATTAGAAGGGATTAGGTGGGGATGGGATTCATCTGGTCCCGTGCCAATTCCACTCCATGTTTGGGAAGAATGGAAATGCTTGGAATTACATTAAATGAAATTGCATTAGGTCCTGTGCCAATTTCACTCAATGTTTGGAAAGTTGTGTAGGTCCCAACATGATGTGTGGGCTATATCCACACCATCCACCCATTTATCGAGATTATTTTCGAGCATGGGCCAAAAAATCAGGTAAATCTAATGCTCAAGTGGACCCCACCATAGAAAGCGACAGGGATTGAATACTTACCGTTGAAAACTTCTTTGGTGCTACATAAGTTTTAGATCTATCTCATTTTTAGGTCCATGCCATAAAATGAGGTTATGAAACAAATGAACAGTTTAGATATAACACATGCGTGTTATTCTCAATAATTTCAAATGATGGTGAGTATATTATTTCAATGTACCACCATATTATCAACAAAGTAGGGGGCATTAATTTTATCCTATGGTAATAGGGGGACAACCCCTGCCATGAGCGATAATTATGTTTTTTTTGAATCCCATCCCACCTAATCCCTTCTAATCCCACCGCCGAAACTGACCCTAAAGGTAATGATGGTGTTGTTAGTGGATTGTCTTAAGATCCATGGGATTGATATATTTCGGGATCAGATCACCCAGTCTATTTGGCATGCCCGGCCAATCCCGGGATTTAACTTCCAATCCCTTCCAATCCACCTGTCTAAATCATGGGTCCATTTCAGATGCCTTACAAACCACTAAGGACCTGTTTGGTCAAGTGAATCCCATGGGATTAGGAGGGATGGGATGGATTTTAAGGTAATGATGGTGGTGTCAGTGGATTGGTTTAAGACCCATGGGATTGCTATATCCCGAGATAGAGGGTCTGTTTGGCACGCCCGGCATATCCTGGGATTTTACCTTATAATATGTCCAACCAAGGGATGGGATCAAATTTAAGGTAATGATGGTGATGTTAGGGCCCGTTTGGCCGGTCGGATTGGATGGGATTGGAAGTTAAATCCCAGAATTGGCCGGATGTGCCAAAGAGAGTCGGTGATATGATCCCAATCCCGTGGATATTAAGACAATCCACTAACAACACCATCATTACCTTTAAATCCCATCCAATCCACCCTAATCCGTTCAAATTTACCTGGGATGTGTTTGGTACGAGGGATTGGAAAGGATGAGAAGGTTTAATCCTGGGATTTGCCAAGCGTGCCAAACAGACTGGATATCACAATCTAAGGATATAGCAATCCCATGGATCTCAAGATGATCCACTAACAACACCATAATTACCTAGAAATCCATGCCATCCACCCTAATACCATTCAATCCCTTCCAATCCACCTGGCCAAATGGGCCCTTAGGCCCTGTTTGGGCAAAGGATTTAGTGGATGTGTTTTAAATTAGATCGGATGGAATTACATTGGGTCCCATGCCAATTTCACTCAATGCTTAGGTTGTGTAAGTTCACACCGTCCACCCATTTTTGAGATTATTTTAGAGCATGGGCCAAAAATCGGGTAATTCTGGCTCATGGACCCACCACTGATACAATCAATACTACCGTTGAAAACTTCTTTGGGATAAGTTTTGGATCCCTCATCCCTCCATAATAAAATGAGGTTACAAAACAAATGAATCAGTTTTAGATATAATAGATATGTGTTATTAGCAATTTCAAATGATGGTGGGTATATCCATTCAATGTACCAGTATTATTACAAAGCGAGCACGGCTAATCCCATGGAATCAGGGACAGTCCCTGCCATGGGTAATAATGATGTTTTTTTGAATACAATCCCACCTAATCCCTTCTAATCCAGTTGCCCAAACAGGGCCTTAGTGGATTGTTTTAAGATCCATGGGATTGCTTATATCCTGGAGAAGTTCACCGGGTCTATTTGGCTCGTCATGCATATCTGGGATATCGCGATCCCATCCCTCCTAATATCGTGGGATTGGTCCAGCCAAACAGGCTCTAACTTCACTAACTAGCTGGTTGGTGGGCATTTAGTGGATGGTCCAAAATGAAAAATCACCAGTGGTACTGTGGAGGATCCAAGGAAGCGGATTTTATGCTAAGCCTTTGGAAGGAACTATTTCCTTGGGAAGCCAGGTGGGGCCTACCGTGATGTTTATGAGAAATCTACCCCTTCGATCCGTTTTATAACCTCATTTTAAGACACGTCCAAGAGGAAGGTGGAACCAAAACTCAACAAGTAGGCAACACGAGGAAACAATAGGGATTGAACGATCACTAGTAAAATATTCATATAACTACAAAAGTTTTATGTCAAGTGTTTTGTGTTTCCAATTCATCCCAACAAGATTGACCTTATAAAGGGTGTAATGTCATAAAACATTAAGGTAGAGTTAGAGCTTTTGCGTGAAATTCATGCACCGCGAAGCTAAGTAGGTTCATTGTAATGTTTGATCCGGAGAATAGTTTATATACGCATCAGAGAGTGGACTGTTGCTAGGTGGTCATCAGTGGTTTAAAACGTTTAAAAAATATTTCTCACTGTTGATCATTAATTTCAATCGTTTCTGGTTGTCAAATCGAAAGATCTGGCCGTTGGATAATCATGGCCCGTCCGTTTTTGGACCATTGTGTCTTTCGAGTGCAAAGTTGGCCAACTAGCGCCACTACAACTACACTGTTTGTGTCCGAGCACACATGCGTGTGTTCCAGTGTGCTGCCCGAGCGTCTCAATCTCTAAAGATCTAAGTAAGAATATTACACACATTCACATATAAACCTCAAAACTCCTCTTATCATTTCCAATATGAGATAAAAGCACACACCGGACTTTTCCTATTTGAAATTCCTGAAAATTATTTTGACAATAAAATCCTAAAATTTTAAAATTTTGAATACTTTTTCAGAAACCATAAACTTCAACATTTATTCCATCGTACAATTTTTCGAACTCATTTTAGAACATGCAACAAAAAATCAGGTGGATCTAAAACTCAAGTAAGCCATGTGAGAAGTAAAACAAGGGAAAGAAATGCCTACTTTTGAAGCCTTTTTTAGGTCTAACCTAATATTTATACACAATCCAAACCGTTTATAAGGTCACTCCTACTAGAAAAACAAATAACTTAGCCCGATATAAAACTTTTTTGGCCATGGAAATATACATCAACCATCCCACATTTTCTCTTACGTGGCCCACTCAAGTTTCAGATTCTCAAAATCTTAGATTGTTAAGTCCTGGAATGAATTCTCGATACAGATGGATCCGTCTCTTTTTGTCGCATGTTAAAATGAGCTGGCAAAAGGATGAACGGGAGAAATTTCTAACTTCCAAACGGAGGAACTTTCGTAGAAAGGCCTCTGCAGGAAATCCACTTCCGATATCCAAAACAAATCTTCAGGACTTTCAATCTTCGAGGTGGGCCTCATTAGCTATACATTTAACGACGTCATCATGTAGGAAATCATATGCATCACTAGAACAGGACCCAAGAAGTCGTCGAAACTGTTATGTGGTGATTTCCACAGGGGAATGTGTTTGGTACATGCACAAGACAGGTGGCATGCATACAAGTCAATCAGCTTATCCAAAATCGTGGGTCCCATTCCAGATGGTACATATCCCAAAATCCACGTCAATTGAACAATCTAAACCAGCTTCTACACGCTACTGACTTTCGATCACTGACCACTTTCTCTTTAGCCGTCCATTTTATGGCCATCATTTGGATGGTAAGGATTTTCTAATGAGTATGATTTTCAGTATAGATTCCTTACACAATGCCTCCAAAGATTTGGGCGGTCTGGATTGACATCTATAAACGCAAGTGTACAGTGGACGAATCAGTCCCACATCAGAAATGGTTGCAAACGCACATGGTAGCGTAGCGTATCACGGAAGTTGGATTAACCTGACCGGTACACTAGGACGAGTCAACTGACGTTTGGCGTTTGGACGTTTGGAATTTGGATAAGGGTCGTTGATTCAATGAGGATCATCATTGAGGGGGTGGATGCATACGTTTGGGAGATCCTGGCCGTTCTTTACACTGTGAAAATGCTGTGGACAAAACTAATGGTGGGCCTGAATCAGGTAGGTCAAACTCTCCTGAGAGATGGGCGGTCACAGATAACACAAAACAAAAGTCTAACGGTCCGAATTCAAGCGTACATTACTTGATGAATGTACTACTGTAATTAGGACATTGCACTTTGCAATTCTCACTACCTGATGAATGGCCGGGATCTCTGATTCGTGTGACATCCGCACAGATATCTCATGCGTGTTCCCCACGTTAGAGAGACGGCCTAGTGTTTTAAACGTGGGATTTGTATAGAGCCGACGTACTACCAACGTTTTTTCATTTACCGGAAAAAAAACCTCAAGCATCGAAGTAGACCTGTATTTGTAATGATAAATCTAAAAAGATGAAAATAATCTTAGTTTTTTCGGTTGCTTTATCCTAATAGACAATGTTGTTTTTGTCAAAAAATCAATATCCGTGCCCTAAAAAATATATTTAGTAAGATAAATTTTTGGATAAAAAATAATAATAATAAGGCATTATACGGACTCATATGCAATGCTAATTTTTTCCTTTTATTTTTTATTTTTAGTGTGAAAAAGGTAGCGGAATCAGGGCTCGTTACACTTCATTGTCAACATAGTTGAGTGGTTGGCTAGTCTGGACCGAACATCTAATGGACCCCATGTGGATAGGCGACGTTAAGATAAACATACTGGAGAAGCAATCCTTGCCATTGATTTGTGAGCCTTGGCGTGAAAGCAAAAGGTCTACCCTCTATATATTCCGAAGGAAGAAGTCTGATCAGACTCCTGTTTTACTCCATTATAAAGTTTTTGGCACTATTTGTCATTTATGTAGGGTGTCAATGGCCAGGCTAGGGCCTAAAAAATCAGATTTTTAAATAGGACTGGCCCGATGGCCCCGCCAAAATAGTTTAAAATCCGGGCTAAGACTTTTTCTTTTTGGGGAGCAAGGAAGAAAAAACAAAAGGCTCCGCATCTAAAGGAGGAAAATAACATTAAGAAAGGCCCACATTCTGCATCAGGAAGAAAATCAAAATCAAAACACTGGATTTGAAAGGAAGCTCACAACAACGGCACCTCGATCATAGCTCAAGTGGTATGAGGATGAGTATTGGATAACAAGACTAAATTTTGGTATGGCGTCTAATTATTGGAGTGGATTCCCTGGTGTTTTAAATGTGGAATTTTTATGTTTATTTATTTTATTTTATATATATATATATATATATATATATATATATATATATATATATATATATATATATATATATTGAGTAGTGTGAAAAAGGTGGTGGAATCATGGTTCGTTGCACTTCACTGTCAACATAGTTGAGTGGTTGGTTACTCTGGACCGTCCATCTAATGGACCCGGTGTGGATAAGCAACGTTAGGATAAACATACCGGACAAGCAATCTTTGCCATTGATTTGTGAGCCTTAGCGTGAAAGCAAAAGGCCTACCGTCTCTATATTCCGAAGGAAAAAGGCTGATCAGACGCCTGTTTTACATTGCACCATTTGTCATCTATGTAGGTGTACTAACAGTGAAGTGTGAACTGACAGTGGTGTACTAACACGCTAAAAAAAAAAATAATAATAATAATGGGTCGGCTTTGGCTTTAAAAATCAGAATTTTGAATATGGCGGGCCGGGCCCGGCCACTTGACAGCCCTATAAGGCCCAGTTTTGACGGTATGGATTTGCTCACCATAGATTAATCACAAACATAGTTGGATGCCCAGTTGTGCACCAGTTCCCCACTGAACTCATGCAAACTTTTTTAATCTTACGGTCCACGTGAAGCAGCACCTCATGAAACCCCCGGCCCTAATTTTCCTTTGATCTAAAACTTTGGTAAGCCAAAATGAACATTTTCCTTCTTTGATTTGCATTTCTCTTTATTACAACCCACCGGAATGTTAGATCAGGCTTAAACTGTCCCTTGAGTTTCATGTGTGTAGAGAGAGAGAGAGAGTCCTGCACACTTACGCACGTGCACACCTTTGTACATGTGTCATGGGTATCTAATATGAATGGTCCATGTTATGCAGAATCCCACGAAACATCAAGAGATAAATTTTCATCTTGACCTAAAATTCTAATGGATCATAGCAAAGAGAAATACAAATTAAGAGAGGAAAGTGTTTTTATTTTTCATGTCCATCAAAGTAAAAATTGAGCTCAAGGGTTTCATGAGGTGCTGCTTCATATGTACCGTTGACATTTTGGAGTCACGTTCTCAAAAAAGTGCTCTTGATGCATGTATGCACCTTTGCACACGTGTCATAAGTGTCTAATCCAAATGGTCTATGTGATGCGGCATCCCATTAAACCTTAAAGGATCAATTTTCACCCTGATCTAAAACTTTGGTGGGTCATAGTAAATAGAGATGTAAATTAATGGAAGAAACTATTTTCTTTTTCCATGGCCTAACAAATGTTTGGATGAAAGTAAAAGTTGAGCCTTGGGGTTTCAAGATTGCTGCATCATGTGGATCGTTCAAATTTTAGACTCAAACCACATACGATGAGTTCTCAAAAAGTTTGCACCAGTAGTGCGCAGCCGAGCATTTCGATATATATATATATATATATATATATATATATATATATATATAGAGAGAGAGAGAGAGAGAGAGAGAGAGAGAGAGAGAGAGAGAGAGAGAGAGAGGTCGTTATTTTAGTTCTGAGAATTAAAAAAAGAGAGAGATACAAATCTACCCACTTATTATAAAATTCACATTCCGTTGCATTTTTAAAAACGGTTTTAATAAGCTATCATGTTAAAGTAATTATCACGGGAGTACCTACCCTTACATTTCCCAACATCCGACTGGAATTGGCCACGCCACCAAAGTGTCTATCGCTTAAGTGAAACCCACTGCGACGTTTATATGCAATCCACCCTGACCATCTGGTGAGTCACATATATTAGGCTCAAGAACTAAAAATCATGCCCATCCTTAATTTAGGTGGACCACACAATTGAAATGGTATATGGGGTAACACTCACCCTTCAAAATGTTTCCCTCGATGTGGCCTACCTAAATTAAGTATGAAGCTTACTTTTGGTTAGCATGACTTAATTTTGGTATGGCATCTAATCATTGGAGTGGATTTTATATATTCACCATGATGGGACCTGTAAAAATCAAAGTTGGACAACGTAGGATTACACGTTTAATGCGATAGTTTATTGAAATCTTTCTGATGTAAGTACATAGGTTGTTGTAAAATTCCGTGTTTTTTAATATTTGATTTAAGGAGGAAGAAAAACAGGTGTCCCACCGAATGGTGATTGAAAGCCTATCATTAAAGACTTTCTAAGGCCCCATTCAACCTGTTGAAAAGGTCAAACATACTTAGATAAAGGGAAAATATATACAAATTTCATCATATCCAAAACTTCTGCAGCCTATAAGCAGAAGTTTTTAATGGTCATTCACCACTGTTTCCTATGGTGTAGTTCATCTAAGATTTGGATCTGCTTTTAATTTTGAACCCACTTCCTAAAATGAACTGGAAAATAAATGGATGGTATGGATATACAACACATACATCAAGGTGGGCCCCACAGTCACAGCCTGACCAAACTCGGTAAGATCCCGACCCGACTGAATCCACACCCCAGTTTGGCAGCCTTGTTGTTGCTGTTGTTAGGTTGTGAATTTTGTATATGTGTAAAGCCTAATAGGCTTACTATTCTTAATAATCTGGATTGTTCACTTGATGGGCCATAATAAGTGCACCTAACAATCAGAACCGTTCAATTGTCTAGCCATAATCGTTTGATCACAGAGAATGAATGGCCAATCTGGACGGCTTAGATCGGAAGTGTTCCTGTGCATTTACTTACTGTTGATATTATATAATACAGTGAATAATGGAATATATTTGGTAGTTGGTATATTTAGATCATTAATCTCTTTTTGTTTAATTAGGTAACCAGTGGAGATCTGATAGACTATATTGCAAGTATGATCATTCACCACACTCTTCCAGAGTATGAAAGTTCGTCATGATTTTATAAAAGCTTTCATACTCTGGAAGAGTGTGGTGAATGATACGCAGGGACTTTGAAACTGCATGTGTAATATACAAGTCAAGATGAACTTTCTAAATCATGATTCCCAGTTTAAATGTATCAATAAAAGCTTATTTTATATCTGTTTGTTAGACTGGTAGGCATTCATTGGACGGTTAGATATGAAAACATCCAGTGATCCTATTTCCACAAATCAAGGGTTGGGAAGGTTCAAATAATCTGATTTTGGGATTGTTGCTTAGAGTAGTGGGTCCCACAATTTAGTGGGTTTAATCTATATATGTATGTCCCATGTACAATCTCAGGGTACCAGCGTATCAACTGTACCAAAATGCATGAGTATAAAATAACTCTTATCTGTATCGAACTTTCTTTAATACGCTTGAAGACTTTATATATTGACTAATGAGAAATGATCACTTCCATCTCATGCGAAGAAAAGTTAAAAGTCCATTGAGTTGTATACAACATCCGAACAGCTGAATGGATCGGCCCCACATTGAAGATCATCAGCTGCAAAAGTGAGGCTGATCCTTTCATCAAGCAAGCCACACTGCCGTAAACCATTGAAGATATTGGATGGCCAATGGAATGAGTCAATGTACAAGCGTGGCCCACCTTTCGAACGAACTGATTAGAATGACTTTTCGCATTGAATGATCTTCAAGGCAGATTCAACCATTTCAAAGGCTCGGATGCAATATAAACTACCAGGAGTTCTGTGGATAAGTCGATGGACGGAAACCTTTCAGTCCATTGAGATGTGCATGCACATTATTTTGATTGGTTTTACTGACGTGTCATGGATATGTCAACAAAGAGTTCGTTTTTTATTTACCGTTGAAGTCTTTGGAAAGATAGGTTCCGACAAATGAGGTGTGTTGAATCCCACACGCGTGAATAAACGTACCATCCACACAACACACGTGTGCTAGTTGGAATACACTTCAGAGATACTAGACGTCCATCAGACTGCCAAAAATAGAACGGTCCACTCTACAGAGCAGGCCATAGTGGGAAACGGATTGGCTACTCCCCCTGCCACCAGCCAATGGCTGATGGTCAGTGCTCTGTGGGACCCACCATGATGTATTTGTTTCATCCATTCCGTCCATATATTTTTATAGATCATATTATGGTATGAGACCAAAAATTAGGTATATCCCTATCTCAAGTGAACCACATTACAGGAAACAGTGTTGAGTGAGAGTCACCATTAAAAACTTTTTGGGGGCCATAGAAGTTTTGGATCAAGCTGATATTTGTTTTTTTTTATTCACCTAGGTCTGTATGACCTAATCAACAGATTGGATGTCAAATAAACAGTACATTGGGCCTTAGGAGGATTTTAATGGTGTATATCCAAATGACTATTGTTTTCCTCTGGTGTGGTCCACCTGAGATTTATATCCCTACTTTTTTTTTTGTAAAACTATAGAAGGATCTGTAAAAATGGATGAATGGCATGGATGAAACACATACATCATGGTGGGGCCCACAGAGCACCGACCACCAGTCGCCCGGCTAGAGTAGTCACAGGGGGAGTAGCCAATCCATTTACGCCATAGTGTAGGAAAAACAAAGCTGGGCATGTGCTTTCATCAGTGGTCCATTAGATTGATCAAACAATCCCAACCTTTGATCTGTGGGCACTTGTTTTTTGAAATAACAATATTCAATATTTTTCATTTTTAACGGTCCAACAAATATCCAGCTATCTACCAGCCAAATAACCATACCAGATAATATTTTATTCATTATACATCTAAACTGATACCATACTTTGGATAATTTAGATTAAATTACTTGTGTGCCACGTAAGCAATTTCTCAGTAACTTCTGATTACCTGCACATCATCCATGACACATGCCAGAGTATCAAAGTATATATTTATCTTAAACATGATTCTAGCAACAGTATCCCTTACCTTGCGTAACAAGATATAGATAGCGTATTTCTTTTGATTTGACTAAGTATGGAAGAACATGTTCAACAACCATCAGTCCCCAAATAACAAATTCTCAGTACTTAGCTGCAAAGAAAGACCAAGACTCCTCTAGCAAGTCGTTCTAGAAGAGAAGAATGGTATGATACACGTCCCATGATAATCGAAATGCCGACAGGTTTTCAGCGTAAAGCGAAGCCCACGTGTCTGTTACATGAAGCGTTGATTTAGTGGGCTTCATCATAGATGGTCCATTTGCCAGAGTCTCCTTGATTTGAGAATTCTATCCCTTCAATCGGTGGCCTGTAAATAGACGGTTGAGAAAACAGTTTAGAATACATTAGATCTTATGCTATCACCTAAGTTCCGATAAGACGCATTAAAATAATGCTAGTCCTGTCTTTTCCTTTCCTTTAAAAGGGGTAGGTGCATTAAGATCCAACGGTAGATGAGGTGTGCTATTTTATTTTTCATAATTCACGTCATGCGGCCACGTCATGCGACGTGAGTTTTGGTATGCCAAGATTTCTTAGGTGTCCCTTCGTTCTAGTGGGACATGTAAGATGAAAGAACTAGACGGAATGTACAAACCATCGCAGACCCCACATACAATTTGAAATATTTTAATTGTGGGCTTCCCATTCCAATTTTTTTCCGAAGATTGATCTTCCGGTCGTAAGCTAGGTGGGGTCCACCCTGATGTTTGCGAGAACTTCTACCGTGATATCATAAGATCATTACCACTATGATGAAGTGAAATCATAAAAACATTAGCCTGATACAAAACTTTTGTGGCCCTACAAGTGCTTCAACGGTGGACTCACTTGAGTTTTAGATCTCCTTCATTTTTGGCCACATGTTCTAAAATGTGATGGTAAAATATATAGATCTCACTAACATTACAGTGAGGCCCCACCTAGCTTCCAACCATAATGGACGGTCACAAGCAATCCGTGTCCAATTTTTTTCTATGCTTTAGCTAGCTCACCTGATTTTTAGATTAACCTGATTTTTGAGACATGACAAAAGGATGATAAATATAATAGGAGTGTAGATTGTCTGTGGTGAAGGCACATCGAAATTATGGACATAAATTGAGTGGTACACACATAACATTTATTATGTAGAACTTCTCTAGCCCCACCATGATTTATGTAATTAGATCCACACCATCCATCAAAATTTCCAAAATTTTCCAAATCATTTTAGAGTATTAAGCCAAAAATGAGACCATCAAAGCTCAAGTGAACCACACAACAGAAAGCAGTGGGGAGACAACCATTGACACCTACAAGGGTCTACCGTGAGGTTTATTCGTCGTCTAACCTCTTCATAAGGTCACACAGACCTCCATACTGGGAAAATATAAATATCAGCTTGATAAAAGCCTTCTTTGGCCCCCAAAAGTTCTCAACGTAGGCGTTCAATTCTTAGTCTCTTGTAGTGTGGCCCACTTGAGTCCTGGATCTTCCTCATTTTCTTGTCTCATATCTTAAAATGATATGAAAATTTTGACGGATGGTGTTGACCTGACACAAATATCATGATGGGCTCAAAAAAGTTACAGGTCAGCACTTCCTATTTTCTTCTATCCAGAATGTGCTGCACCAACCAGGAAGCAACATAATTTCTTTACATTTGAAATTTGTGAGGCTGATGATGATATATTTTCTAGATCCACGCCATCCATCCGGATAATGATGTATTTCTTAGATCTACACCATCCATCCATTTTTCTTTAGTAGAATGTGGTGCCTACCGTTGCAAACTTTTTGTGCCCACAAAAGGATCTGATCAACCTCATGTTTGTGTTTTCCATTCATTTAGGTTTGTGTAACTTATGGACATATTAGATGGCAAATAAACCTAATGGTTGGCCACATAAAGGTTTTAACATGTGCCTCATTTTTAGGCTCATACCTTAGAATGATCTAGAAAAATTGATAGACAGTCTATATCTAACACATAAATCATGATAGGCCCAGAGAAGTTTCACATGTTAAAAGTTGTACCGTGTTCTGCAGAGTCTGTCAGGGAAAGAAAACCTGTGGATTTTTTGAAGTGTCAACAGCAATGATATGTACAACTAGAACCGACGGCACAAGAAGTTTCCTGTGACTTCTGTTGAGAAAAGTCTTAAATCTAAGGTTTTGAGGTCGTTCGACCGGTCGTGGGAAGCTTCGACTGGTCGTGGGAGACGCTCGACCGGTCGTAGGTTCGAGCCCTTGTACGACTCAAAGTCCAGAAAGTTTTGCTGTTTTTTACTGTAGCTAGGACTGGTCGTGGGTGGTCTACGACCAGTCGTAGGTGAGCTACGACCAGTCGTAGGAGAGCCAGGACTAGTCGTAGGTTACGCAGTTTGTTCCGCGATTTTGCGCGAAACTGCGGATTTGAGTCCTTTCGCAACTGGGATGCGGAAGGGAAGTTTCCTAAACTATAAATAGGTATTCCTAGGGCTTTTCTAAGGAATGGTGATGAATGCTAAGGCTTTCTAAAAGGGTTCCAGGGTTTCTAAAGGGTGTAGCAAGGGTGAGATTCGAGGTTGTTCGAATCGTGTAAGTCCTTTCTCTTTGTAATTCATGCTTTCATAGTGGTGATCTGTCGCTTTGTGCCGTGGTTTTTTCCCGCAAGGGTTTTCCACGTTAAATCTGTGTTCTCTTTTCTTGTGTGTGCTTGGTGCCATTGGATTACCATCCTAGATCTAGATCTGTGTGATTCCGCAGGCCAAAAATCCCAACAACTTCAACACAGAGGATCCGCACACCCATTAGATGGGTTTCTCGGTTACATAAAGTCATTCCCTTCTAGATAGCACAAGTCACGCCCCTTTTAAAGCACATGGCAGCACTTTCCTTCAAAACACGGTAGCTGGATTATAAGTGTGACTAAATTCTGCCATGTGCTTGGAGAGCGAAAGTCACACCTTTGGCATTCCCACTCAAGTCGATCGCACCACCGGATCCATCATAACATGGGTTCACTGAGGTCGCCGACCATCCAAGCCAATGGACCATGGGTTTGGAAGGCTAGGCCATTAGGTCAACCGATACAAACTAAAAACTAAGGATATCAATAGGAAGTTTGCTTTATACGTCCTAACTTGCAATGCGATGACTTGGGACTTTAGTTATTGAATTTGGGTTATCGTACAACGGTCCAAACAGTTTTTTATGTGATGAGTTTCACTTTTGATAGTGCAAAGTTAACAAAAAAATAGATATTGGTTGGGTTATTTCAACCCTTCGTAGTTGGCCCTTTTGCATTGAACATAATTGTAACCTTTTGTGTATTCAGACAGTTTTTAGGGCATCGCCCATCTGATGGTAGCCCTATCAAACAAACCATTTGGGTCATTGGAAGAGACCCAAATCCAGGGGCTAGAGTCCCAACGTATCTATTTTATTGTAATGTGTTGTGGTGTATTTGAGCAGACCTCAGTGAATATTCACATCAAGGTGGTGGATTCTTCAAGTTTTTTACATTACTTGGTGGAATAAGGATAAGAGAAATGATCATATAAGTTGGTAATGTGGGCTATATCGTGTGTGTGTGGCATTCAATTTGTTAAAAGGTCTGACCCACCATGAAGATAGAATTCCCCAAAAATCAGACCAATCCAATTTTCAAGTGGGCCAATAAAATTGCCTAAACCTTATTTTCATGTTGTTGGATCCTAAGGTGGGCTACATGTCCCTTGAAGTGGTTCTCCTAGAACATCTGTTATGAGAGCTCATCTCACAGTAAGCTTTGTGGGGGCCACTATGATGTCTGTGTGACATTCGCTTAGTTCATCCATCGTGCAAGCTAATGTTAGGATGTGAGATAAAACATCATGCAGATTGCAAAAATCAAGTGGGTAACACCATTGGAAACCTTGGTATGGGATGCCTACCACAAACCTTCAAGGGTCACTTACGTTTTTAATTAGGCTAATATTTGTGTTTTCCCTTCGTCCTAGTGGTTCTTACTATTAATGCACTTATTTACACACATTTTTGTTAATCACGTGAATCTGTGTGTCAATGAGTTGGTTGAACCATTGGAAGCTAAAAACTGAAGACACGAGAGGATATGAAGCATCAATAAGTAAAGAACGGATAAATTGAGGTGACTTGATTACCTTAACCTTAGACCCCGAACAATCTGGCCTTCAAATGATCCATTTTCAAATAGGTAAATCATTAGTTGAGCATTACATAACTTTAGGAGTTCAATTGAATTATGATAAGATAGGCTAAAAGAGGTGCAAAGTTATTGTAAATCAAACAGCACAAAACAACAGTTTTCGAATGATTCTCGATCCTATTGACAGGTTGTCGATGAAACCCAATGGAATCAAAAGACTTTTCAACACATTCAAAGAAACAATCCAACAACTAAACAAAAATTTCTGGAGTTTCTCGATATGATCGAGGGATAGGTCAATCTTATTGATGATATTTAATTTCGATTCTACAGAAAAAGCCATTAAAACTAGCCGTTTTATAATTGTTACAAAATGATTTTTATAAAATGGACATTCATTTTTTGGACAAAATGATGGGTTTTAGTGTAATAGAAGCTTAGGTGATTCTCCACTCATCATATCCCTCATCCTATGCCTCTAAACTAATGAGATCTAAGTTATCTTCTTAAACTTTATCACTCTAATGAAAATTTCAATCTCCATGATGAAGATGAACTTGATCTCCATCATTTTATAGAGATTAGACGTTAAGTCTCTCTCTCTCTCTCTCTCTCTCTCTCTCTCTCTCTCTCTCTCTCTCTCTCTCTCTCTCTCTCTCTCTCTCTATATATATATATATATATATATATATATCATTGTCTAAATTCTTAAGAAGACCTATTTAGGTGAATCTCTACTAAAAACCAACTAAACCATTAGTTGTAGGATATTCAACCATCTTCCCATCACCTTGGTTACCTTATTGGTACATTACATGCAAGGTGTTTGTTCGTGGAGCTGAACCAGTGGCATAGATGAACGTGAGGGCAATTGAGAAGCTAATTCAAGCACGGGAGAGTATTGAAGAAATATCTCAAAAAGGTACTACAAAAAGGGGCTCAATCTGAAAAGTAAGTTGTCATTATAGAGTTATTCATACTCTTTTCTTGTATAGGATTGACTGTAGAGTTTGTGATCCAAACTTGAATAGGATCTGTTCATCATGAGGGGGCCATTGTAGATGGGCCGCCATGTAAAAATAACATCATACAATTCTTGTTAGAGATGTACACGAGTCAAGTTAGCTCGTTAACTCGCTCGGATTGACTCGAAAAAGCTCGACTCGACTCGGATCGAAACTGTGTTTGAGCCGAGTCGAGCCAGTATTAATGAGCTCGAAACATTTCGAGTCGAGTTTGAGCTACCTAGCTCAACTCAACTCGACTCGGTATTGAGCTCGACTCGACTCGGTTAGGCTCAGATCGACTTGAATCGATTTTTGAGTCAAGTATATATAGGTTTGTAAATAAAAAATAAAAAATCTTACCCGTTCGTCCAACCCTAACCTCAGCAGCTAGTGCCCAAATCCTAACCCGTTCGCCCAACCCTAACCCGTTTGCCCATATCCAAACCAACTGTTTAGTGAAATGACCCAACCAAGTGTCGGTTGGTGGCAAGGAAGGTATGTATGTGAAACATATACCCTTTTTTCTTGATTTTCATGTTGCTTACAAGGTGTTTGATGAAATATCTGTAAAAACCGTTGCCGCTATTTTACAAACAGTGAGAATTTGAGATGCAGTCCATGTGTTTGTGAAAATGCCGCAGAGGCGAACTCAGCTTGAACTTGGCTCGAACTTGGCTCGAACTGGCCAGAGCTACTGACCAAATCGAGCCGAGCTCGCCAGTCAAGCTTGAGGACTGAGCCGAGCCAAGTTCAAGCTAGGGTCGGCAAGTGGTCGAGCCGAGTCGAGTTGTGCCAAGCTCGACTCAGTTCAACTCGTTACGCCTCTATTTCTTGTTGCTTTTAGATAAGGGCCATCTCATCTTTCATCTAGTTCTCATTGTTTCTCTCAATCTCATGCAAATAGTCACTTCTGCTCATTTCTATGCCTTGTTAGGGTTTTCACTCACAACAACGGTGGCTGAGATGGATTTTGCACTTGTGTTGGCGGTGTCACATCTAAATCTATGGTACATTGAGACCTGATAAGGCCATTTACCAGGTGCCTCTACCCATGTAGTGTCTTGGTGCTAAAATATAGGGTGGATGAAACATGTATGTTGAATGTCGGCCAGCAGTATGCTCATCTTTTCATACACTCGGACCCTACTTACGGTGTGTTTGGATCATAGGTTACTTATGCTCCAAGTTAATAATCTTGGTTTATACTTATTTAGCAGATAAGCATGTTTAGTAAATAATGTATTTATCAATGAAAAAGGAGAAAACTACGTTTGGTTTCCAACATCACATAAATATCCTTCCAGTTTTGGGTCCACCCTTAATATCCTCCATCCATCATATGGGCCTAGCCTTTGGTGTGGACCACCATTCATTATATTGGGCTCACCTTAGAGCTCTCTTCAATGTGAACCACCATCATGTGGGGCCTACCTTCAATATAGACAATCACCTTGCGAGGCCCACCTTCAATGTAGGCTATCCATCATGCGGGCTCACCTTGGATGTGGGTTAAGTACATCATTTGGGCCTACCTTTAATGTGGACCATTCATCATACATGCCCTGAATTCAAAGTGGGCCTCGCCATCAAGCGGGGCTCTAGATAATTCATCTTGTGTGGGATGGCCAATTGCGATAGAATTTGAACTATGTATAACTTGTGAAAGGCTATCCATAACAAGCCCAAATGCTATTACAAAAGATCAAGCCGATAAAGATTGTGATAGGTCACACAAATGGGAACAATATAAAATTGCTCCTAAAATCTTTCAGTCCACACAATGTGGCCCACCTGATGTTGACTTAGGCTGATTTTTGTATTTTAACTTCATCTAGGTGAGTTAGACCTAATTAATAGGTCTTACGAAAGATACACTCAATGGTGCCCAAACACACAACCCTATGGTTGGCATCCATCCTTGTCGTTCCTTGTTATGTGTAACACTTGAGTCTTGGGTCTCATTCATTTTTTGTCTCCAAGTTCCAAAATCGAGGATATAACTTGATGGATGGATGGGATTCTACACATATAGCATGTTGGCCCACACATGGTCATTACAAATAAAAGTTAGCAGAAAGGATCACATATATAGTCCCAGCCGATGAGGCAGATCTGATGGTCCATATGAAAGCTCTCATTTAAGCTCCATACAACCTGGTGCGCAGGAGACCGGGACTATATATATATATATATATATATATATATATATATATATATATATATATATATATATATATATATAGGAAAACGCTCACCTGCGAACCAGTTCGTACGTAGTACGTACGAACTTTTTTGAGAACCCATCATACGTGATGAATCTCGCAAATCTGAACCGTCCACATGAAGCAGAACCTCATGAAACCCTATAGTATGAATTTTTACTATGATCCGAAACTTTGGTGGACCGTGAAAAATGTAAACAGCTTCTTTCCTTGATTTGAATTTCTCTTTGCTATAGACGGTATGGATACAAGTTTTAAATAAAAGTAAAACTTGGTCCTGGGGGGTTTCACTAGGTGCTGCTTCACATGAACAGTTCAGATTTGCGAGATTCATCACGTATGATGGGTTCTCAAAAAAGTTCGTACGTACTACATACGAACTGGTTTGCAGGTGAGCGCATCTCTCTCTCTCTCTCTCTCTCTCTCTCTCTCTCTCTCTCTCTCTCTCTATATATATATATATATATATATATATATATATATAGAGGTTAAAGGGTTTTAATAATTTTTTAATATTTAAATGATTTTTAGATTAAAATTTTAAATAATAGTGTTGATAATATATATAATAAAAAAATCCAAAAACCCTAAGCCCCACGTGCCCTCTCCATCTCTCTCAATCTCCATTTCTATCTCCACTCTCAATTCCTCACTCTCCCTCCTTCCAAAAGAGAGAGAGAGGATAGGTTTGAATTTTTAGGAAAATAGTAAGATTGTCAATGAGTCAAGTTGGCCCGTCTCCCTCAGGCAAAAGTTGGAATATTAAGCTAAAGAACTGAGTAAGGTTAGACTATTTTGAGCCTATGTTGAACCATAAGTGCCGGGCTTTGATAGAGCTTGGCTTAGCCTTGACCTGGCCTGGTGACAGCCCTAGCAAGTAGTGCCAGACTAAGAGAGATGTAAATTTACTTGGATATCATTTCAGTCAAGCCAGTGTAAAGTTGACATGAGCACGGTGAAAGAAAATACCTTGCACCTTTTTGTCTTGTGAGATAAATTACGAAGTAAAGTCTTCTTTTTTTACTTTCTTTTTTTTTTTTTTTTTTTTTCTTCTTCTGTTGTTTAGATTTCAATTTAAAATAATAAAAAATCTTTTATCCCTCTAATTTTTCAATGAAAAAGTCATATGAAAGAGAAACTTTTTTCCCACCATATGATTTATTAAAAATAAATAAATTTTGACTCCCTTATTAATGAAAGAAATTGATTTCTTTCCCCATGTCTTTTATTAAAATAGAGACATTTCTTTCCCCATGTCTTTTGTTTTTCTTAAGGTTAGTTTGGATTTATAAAAGCTCAAGAAATGAAATAATGTTTCTTGAGATACTTTATTTCTAAGAAACCATGGGAAATGAAATATTATTTTTCTTGTTTATTTTTTATCAAAATTTTATAAAAATTTAGATTTTCTTTTTTTTAAAAAAAATTGTTGTCTAGCAAAATAAAACTTTTATTAAAAAGATTTAAGTAGTATGTGCTAGATTTGCACAACGCATGTAGCACATGTGGGATGCTTAGAGATGAATAGTGGCACATTTGGCATACACGATGTATGTGGGCACTTAAAGTTGAGTTGTGGCATGGGTGGTATATGTGAGATGTTTGAATTTGTGTGGTGACACATGTGACATATGACATGCATTGGCACATATGAGATGTGGGCACTGAGGTTAGATGATGACACTTGTGCGCATTGGTAGCATTGGCATGTCACGTATTAAGAGAATTGAAGAAGTACAATGGCACGTGAGGTACACGGGTGCATGTGGGGTGCTTTACACACGTGGAGCACAAGAAAGATGAATAGTGATACATGTGGTATGATAAGGTATGCGGGGTATAAGAGAAGATTGATGGTGACATATATGGCATATTAGCAAATTGGAGGCTTTTTATACCCATGGGACATAAGATAAGATAGATGGTGGCAAGTGTGGGGTATGACTGAAGATAGACAATGTCTCATTTGACACATGTGACACATGCGAGGTAATCGAACATTGATAATTGTGTGTTTGGGCTTTAACTCATGAGAAACTCATTTTTCAGCTATCAGAAAATGCATTTTTTAGGGGTAGAGATAAAAAAATAAATTCATTTATTTTTCTACAAAGATAGAAAGCAAAAAATGATATTTCCCACAATTTTTCACGAAAAGGGCTTACCAAATAATGAAAACTGAGTTTAATGAGAAAAACTATTTCATTTCTTATACTTTCCATGAATCCAAACAGGCACTTAACTTTCTTTCATTTTCCCTCAATCCAATCACACTAGGAAAATAGTCTTACCTTTGCACTTTTCAAACTCAGTTGCAGGCCTAATGTTTGTAGTAGCTATGCACATATGTCTACACTTCTGCATTACCCTTGCATGAAAGGGTAGAGATGGGCTGGATTTGAGCTTGTTACGCCTAATAAGGCCTTAGGTCCAACACCAACATGGGCTTGTATTAAATCCGAATTAGTGAGTTTTTGGTTGGTCCCATGCCCAACCCAATTAATCTAATTGCCCACCATGGGAAGGGGAGAGAGAGACAGATGGAGGATGGGTTTGAATTTTTATGAAAGAGGTCAACATAGAGAATAGTGGGACTGTCAATGGGCTGAGCTGGCCTGTCAGGTTTTCGGGCCTGGCATGCCATCCCTGGGCATGGGATGGTGTATCAGGTCTGAAAGCAGGGCTAGGGTGAACTTGACTCTGCTCCGCTTGCATGTTGCAGTTAAAAACATGACAATATGCTGGCCAGGCTCTTTCTTTCACTGCTAACTTGAAGAAGCTGAACTCAAGTTGGACTATTTTAGCTTATGTTGAACAATGAAAGTTGAGCTTGAAGTGAGCTTGGCCCAGCCCTTGGACAACCTTTGAAAGCAGTGCTAGACTAAGAGCAATGTAAATTACTTAAATATTCTTCCAAATAGCCAATAGTAAGGTTTTTTTAAAATGTTTATTAGCCATCTAACCTGTTGATAATGTCTAGAAGATCTAGATGAAGGAAAAATACAAAAATTTGCATGAAGACCTATGCGCATGTGCCATTCTCATTTCCAGACTCAGCTGACACCCATGGCGGATGCTAGAAAACCAAGTAGGAGTGTCAATGGGCCAGGCTCTGAAAAAGAAGAAACAGAATTTTGAATAGAGCCGGTCCGAAACAGTTTAAAAACCAGGTGAGGAGATATATATTGACCAAAATTCAGGCATATCTAAAACTCCAGTGAACCTCACAATAATAATATATATATATATATATATACACGGAAACGCTCACCTGCGAACTGGTTCGTACGTACATAGTATGAACTTTTTTGAGAACCCATCAAACGTGATGGGGATCCAAAATCTGAACCGTTCATGTGAAGCAGCACCTCGTGAAACCTCCCGAGCCGAAGTTTTACTTTGATGGGCCATGGAAAATGAAAACATTTTCCACCCTTGATTTGCATTTCTCTTTGCTATGGCCCACCAGAATTTTTAATCGAGGTGAAAACTTGTCACACGAGGTTTCATGGGATTCCGCATTACATGGATGTTCAAATTAGACACCCATGGCACGTGTGCAAAGGTGCGCACAGGTGCACAGGGGAGCATGACTCTATATATATATATATATATATATATATATATATATATATATATATATATATATATATATATATATATATATATATATATGCGCAAATTCTCTTGAAAAATTATTGGGTGTTACAAAAGTTTCAGATTAACTTGATATTTCTCATTTTCTTTTATCTACGTCTGTGCCACTTTATGAACATTTTGGATGACAAATAAACATTCATGTGGGCCCATGAAGGTTTCAGCCATGGACTTGGATGTTCCTGCTTTTTCCTCTGGTGTGGTCCACAAGAGCTTTGGATATGATTCAATTTTGAATTTATACACTAAAATGATCTGAAAAAGTGAATGGACGGCGTGGATTAAAACACATACACCCATGTTGGGCCCCACAGGTTTACTCCGCTGCCCGCTTCCCCCAACTCTACATATGAAGTCCATTTGACGGTTGGGATTGTTTTTATAAACTCAGGGTGTTGGTGTTGGTGATCCACTCAAGAGTGCAATTAGTCTTTTTCTCTTTTATTTCTCTTGTGATCTCCGAAGTTCGAACTACATGCTTTGTAAACTCCGCTATCTTACGCCTGTGCTAACAATAAATTCAAACCCGAGCGGTCTCCTCACGTCCTTCCGTTATCCTGCGCACCTTCTTCTTCACTCCAAATTCCCAATGTCTTCTTTTTCCCTTCTAGTTCCATCACCCCTCTCCTTCCGTACAAAAAGATCTTTTTCATTTTCTTCTTCTTCTTCTTCTTTCAATGCAGCAGCATCAGATTCTTTCAATCTCCATTTCAAACCATCCCGGAATGGAATCCGGACCTTGTTTCGCAAGAATCTCGACAGATCGAGGGTTTTCATGAGCATCTCCGTCGGAGCTCGTGCCCTAGAAAACGACGCCTTGTTTGCCGATTACAAGCCGACATGCGCTTTCTTGTTTCCTGGTCAGGTAATCTGAAGAAAGGAAGTTCTAAGCTTTTCCTGATTTTTGGTGAATTTTCCAATGCCTTTTTTGGTTGGGTTTTCTTTTTTGAGCGATGATTGGTGGATTTTGTATGTGTGAAAAAAGAAGAGCGAAATGTTCAATTACAATGGTGTGTGGAAACTTCAACATACAGCATTTTATTTTCTACAATGTGTCACTTGTTTATAACATCAGAGCCGTGCAAATAGTGGGACTCATCATGAAGATAATCCAGGATGGTCCATTCATCACACAGGCTATGCTGTGAAAATTGATGGACAGAAGATAAAACAAAGAATTAGTTAAGATTGCTGACTGGGGAGTTCTCAAAATGACCACTTTCGATTCCTTGGGTCAATAATTCATGAGAGTGGAGGGATTGAATATGATGTTGCCCATTAGAATTCAAGCTGGGTGGAAGAAATGGAGATGTGCTTTAGGAGTTTTATGTGATCGTCATGTACCACTCAAATTGAAAGGGGAATTTTATAGGATAGCTATTAGACTAGTCATGCTTTACAGGATACAATGTTGGGCAGTTAAAGAACAACATGTTCATAGGATGAATTTAGTTGAAATGAGGATGTTGAGATGGATGAGTGGCAAGACGAGGAAGAACAAAATTATAAATGAATGCATTCGAAGGGACTTAGGAGTAGTACCAATAGGTAATAAGATGAGGGAAAGTAGATTTAGATGGTTTGGTCATGTGCAACAGAGACAAAGAATTGCTAGTTAGAAGGAGAGAGTTGGTACAAGTTGAAGGCTCTAGAAAGGCAAGGAGAAGGTAACAATGGGTGTATCCATCCCCATTGTTTCTTATCATGTGAATCACTTGAGTTTTGGATCTACCTCATTTTTTGCTCATGTCCTAACATGAGTTGGAGCCAGCACTGATGGATAGAGTGAATTTCTCATGAACACTGTGGTGGGCCCGATTGAAAAGTTGGTTCCAGATAAAAACTGATACATACTCCTTTAATTGATTTTTAAATTAGTTCCATCAGCTATATACTCTTCCTACCAGAGATACACATCAAAACTTTCTCCAAACTTCTAAAAACCCACGAATTCTTTTCTTTACAAGAACCTTTCATTCTCATTTTCTTATTCCTCACTCCTCTTCATCACATTCTGCTATTTTTTCACAATACCATATTCTCATCGATTACTTTCTACATATTTTATGAAGCATTTGATCCAATATCAGTTTGGGTCCGATTGAATTTGACCACAAATGTGGTACCTTTTTCCGTCGTCGAAATTGATGGGTCATTTTACAGATGCAAAACTTGCAAGATGTCTATTGCTTCAAAAATTGAAACTTTCAATGTATTTTCTCCTTTTGATGCTAAGGGCCTGTTTGTTTTACCAATTAAGTTTCTAAAGTACTGCAGATAGGTTATGATTACTATTTATGTTACTTGTCTCCTCTTGTCAGAGTACCTTGACCTTATTCTTGCAGTGTTAGGTTAATTGAGTAGATACATAAGATGCTACTGTGACGTGACTAATGCATTGTTTGTATCTGAATGGCAAACATCCCATCAGTCCCAAAAACCTCTTCAGGTGCTCTGCACTTGATGAATTTGTAATTGCAATTAGTCGTTTTGGATGTCTAATCTAATACACCTAATCGGGATTGAACTCAAGCACCCAAGCTTGAACCCATGAACCTACATGGGTGGATCACAAATCATATTCAATTGCAACATAGAGGAATGTGAGGAATGAAACTAGTGTGACCCCTGCAACCGTAGGAAGATCACTGATTCAACGTGTAGACATCCATTGCACGTACAAACAAAGTTTAAGAAAGCAATTAGTCATTCCAATAACTACAACAGGAGGATGTAAGATATTGCATTTGGACGAGGATATGTTCATTTCGTCATTTAAGAATAGCTTATACTGACAGTAACAACTCAGTAACAAACTCACTATGGGCTTAAGTGCCACTTTCATATATTTAAACAAGCCCATAGGTGCACCTGGGAATAATTGCCGACTATGGAAAAAGCTTGAACTCGTACACACAACGCTAATGGTCAAAAGGAGATGCATAACATAAATAGTAATCTGAATAGGAGAGGTATGTAGCATAAATAGTATCATAGCTTATTTGCATTACTTTACCAATGTAATTGGTAAAACAAATAGGTCTTTAAGGCCAAAAGGAGAAAATACATTGAGAATTCACTTTCTGAAATAATTGACATCTTGCAGGTTTTGCATCTGTAGGATAGCTAGCTGATTTCGACAACAAAAAGCCTTCCCGTTCGTGTTCAAATTCAGTCCGACTCAAATTAATTTCAAATTAAATGCTTCAAAAAAGGTGTAGAGAGCAATCGAAGTGAAGATGGTGTTGCGAGAAAATGATGTGATGTATCATGTATGTAAGAGGAGGGGAAAAGGAGAAAATGAGAATGGGATGTTCTTGTAACTCGAAAGAAGGAATTCGTGGATTTTCAAAGTTTGGAGAAGGTTCCGATGTGTATCTCTTGCCAGAAGAGTATATAGTTAATGAAACTAATTTGAAAATTCATTGAAGGTGTATCTCTCAATTTATATTTGAACCTGACTTTCCTGTGAGGCCCACCACGATTTTCATGAGAAATCCACTCTATCCATTAGTGCTGGCTCATGTTAGGACATAAGCGAAAAATGGGGCAAATCCAAAACTCCAGTGGTCCTCACGGCAAGAAATAGTAGGGATAGAAACGCCTACCTTTAAAACCTTCTTGTGCCCAGGGCTGTGTGTGGTAAAGTAAAGCGTTCAAATCGTCATGGAAGACCTCTTCTTGTGAGCCCTCGCTGATGGTAGCAGGTGATACATCCTCTGTCATGGGTTCCCAATTGGCTGACTCTGACAGTGTGCCCTGGGAGTTGTGAGCACAAATTAACACTTGGCTTTTGTGTACTGCATATTGGCCATTAAACCTCCACCTATTCATGGCATGAATCCCAGTTGTCATATATGCTGGGATTCCTCCCCATGAAGATAATATAAAATCGGCCCATCGCACACTATATGCACAACGGTAAAACGATTTCATCCATAGGCCGAGTTATTCATGTAGGTCAATAGTATGAAAGTAAATTTTAATGGATATACAGGTCAAGAATTCAATTACCTTTTCACAAATTCAAGAGGAAGATAGATTACCTGCACGAGGACGTATCGGATCATACAATATTGAAATTAGTGCCATACCAAGTATATTTGTGTTGCATCACAGACTCAATATATCAATGAACTAGTTGTTATAAAAGCACCACTACAGGTGGCCTGAAACATTATACAGAAATAGTCCAAAAACATAACACTTCCACAAATTAAGACGTGATAATCTGTCCACGGTTAATACATGCAGGGTGGTGTATCATGTAGGTCACAGTTTCCCATTGCAACCAAAAGGCAGGAAATGCCTACCCACTTGCGTGGGTCAATCATCAGAACCTGGATCGTACATGAAACAATAAGCAAAAATCGCAAAAAAATAAAAATAAAAAGAAGAAGAAGAAGTAAAGTTCTATCAGATGAAGTAATGCATCTAGCAGGTTGCAGAAAAAACCATTCAAAAATGTAGGATGAATGTGTACAGAAAGCAGCCTGCTATAATCAATTCACAATCACATTCAAGATGCGACACACGAAGAGGAGGAATATACTGTCAGTCACCCTAGCTCTGAAACACAAAACACAATATTTGATGTTGGTGGCAGTGTGAATGTCATAAGGCTACAACAGTCATAGTGAATAAGCAGCATGGGCCCAAACCGACATCTCCAACCACTTAAGCCTCCTATTGTCAGCCAAATTCAAGAAAAGGGCTGCATATTGCTCATCTTTTGAGAGGATGTTGCTCACACTAAAGAAATTGTTGTTGCTCAGGCCCTACGCTTTTTCCAAAGCGGTCATAACCTTACACATTCCAGCCATGTCCCCATGCTCGGACATCGTTAATGCGGGGCTCTTCATAGCATCAACCACACTGTCAATTGAACTTCCAAGAATGTCCTAACCTAGATTTTCTTAGAACTGAGAGTGCTATGTGTTTTCAGAGTTTGGTTTGGACAGAGGCACCTATATGACTCGTGTAACCTATTGTGGGTGTCATACGATTAACAGCAGACATCCTGCTCGCTATCTGCATTGTCGTCCGAAGAAAGTTGCATCATCACTTCATATTGTGGTGGAGAATCTGACATCGAGTCCTCTCCATCCCAGTGCCACTTCGAGCAGGCAAAGTGCTGCTCCGCTGCTTGTTTGCACATGTCATCCCGTTGCCTGGTCATTGCCTATCATGTAGGCCAATCATCATATCTTTTGACTCTTCCTGTGGATGTGCTCAACAGAAGGGTGCGACTTTATATTACATGTCATTGGAGAATAAAATTGTCAAATGCATTATAAATTTATCAAAGAAGCAAGTGAGGTGGCATCCATGTATAGAGGGGGAAATGTACCTTGATATATGCATCCTGACCTCGTTTGGGGCGGTGACAACCTTCAAATCATCATCCCATCTGAAACCACTTGCATTGAGCATATCCTTAAAGTGAAATAGATTTTCTTTAGTGTCCTTATATGGTTTGATACATTGATGGTAGTGAGGGATATCCCAACATTCTTTTGAATTTCGTCCACTGCAGCCTTGTATGCATCCTGGTTAAAACCATCACTGCATGTCTGAACCAAGTTGATTTGCTCCATCAACTTGTCAATAATTACATTATCCATCACGTTGTCCCACTGGATGATGGAGCGTCTGGCTAAGATATCACTCGCAGATCTTGTCCTCATATTCTGTGGCAACTTTCTTATCCCCTTGGTCAGAGTCTTGGCAGGGGATTTTGTAGGTCTGGATTGCGAGTTTCACTTGGATGGAGACATTGTACCTAGATTTAATCATTTATCTAAATCATCACAATCAAAGTAGAAAGTAGCAACCAAAGGCATCATTTTCAAATCTGGTGATCACTAAGCAATATTAAGTTGGAAGAGATGAAATATGAGCAGCAAACAGTCTTCATGTTAATAGTTCTCAACATGTGAATGAAAATAAAGTTCATCAAAGTATGATTACTCAGAAAATTACAGCAGCCAATGAGAATCATCATAGTAACAACATGTTTTTGTTGTTCCCCATTGGCATAAGGCATGCTTTTTGCCTCCTTACCGATTTATTAACCCTGTTTGTATCCTTGATGGTCCATTTTGTTGGATGGTTGCATTGTTTGCATGGACGAGATGACAGCTGAGCCAGTCACATTCCGTGCTCGAAGTTTGTTAGGGAAGACAACATCAATTGCATCAATCTGCTTGCAAGAAGGATATGCTTCAAAAAAAGTTTCCTTTTGAATAAAAGTTTTCAGATTATCTGTCAGAAAAAAAGAAGGATTTGCTTCACATATATTAGATAACTGAAATTGTAATTAGTTGAAAGTAGATCAATATATTATTAACATGCATCAGAATAGGCAAGAGAAGCATTTCAAGCTAACTGAATTTGTGGCTTGGACTAGACTACTGGCAATAGAAGAAACAACCAAAATTTTTATGATGTCAAAAGGTTGGTAAGGTTAGCAAAATACCGAGTAATTTCTGAGGGGATGAGGTGTGCCGTATTTACTATGTTAACAGTTCTTATATGATTTGGGGAAATCCAGCCTTCCCGAGTGGACTTTATGGTTGGAATGTTCAGTATGTTCATAGTTATTGTGCGTGAAACATTCTTTTTTCTCAAAAAGTGTAGACAAATTCACACCTTCACTTAGGAAATGTTGACATAAAAGTTTCCTTTATTTACTGATTCTTTTGGTCAAAGCTCTGTGACATATTTAGCATTAACGCTTCATTGTGTGGCATGCTATGTCGTATCTTGTTATCATGTATCAGGGTGCACAAGCTGTGGGAATGGGTAAGGATGCTCGGAATGTGCAAGCTGCTGCTGCCATATTCCAAAAGGCAAATGAAATACTTGGGTAGGATGAAAATAAAATATTCTTATATATATATATATAAAATTTTCTGTTTTACTTTTAATGCAAACTTCAAGCATAACATTTTATTTGAAGGGTTTTTCTAACTTACCACCTTCATGGGGATGTTAGCAGTGCCCCCTAATCTTTTAAATAACGCATGGGATGACCTATGTCGATTTGAATTGTTCATTCATTCATGCAACTAGGAGCAAGCTATGGTGCAAAAATCACGCCAATTGGATGATTCTAAACATCCGATCAATAGCATGGAAAATGGGCAGTCAAGATTGAGCAGAGAAACAAATAGGTCCAATCATCATCTTGAAACATCTATTCGATAGATCCCACCTTGTATTGCTTATGATTCCAAAGTAGCATTTTGGTATGATGATTCTGACCATATGTATCTATGGCTTATTTACAATGGGTGGTGATAACAAATTGGCCCCATTCGAAGGATTAGGATCATCCGATTGGCATGATTCTTGCACCATGGTTCCCAATGGTACTATTGAATGAACTGTCCTGATTGATGATTGGGAGTCCCACCTGTCATTCAAAAGGTTTGGGGATGTTACATAAGTCCCATAAAGGTGGGGAAATTAGCAAAACCCTTGCTTGAAATAGTAATGGCTTCTATGTGAAATATATTCTTCAAGAGTTCCATGTGAATATTTGCACATTCTTCTTGGTTTCAGTTTTGATCTTTTGGATGTGTGCACCAACGGACCAAAGGAAAAGTTGGATTCAACAGTTATAAGTCAGGTAGTTTGCTTCTACCTGTTGATACAAATTTCCTTTATTGTTCGTTCCAAATTTTGATGGTTTGTTATCGTTACATGTCTACAATTTATACGTTACGTTGAAAGATGACAACAACACATCATCGTTGTCATCATCCTCATCCCCATAATCATCTAACCCTTAACCCAACTAACTGGGTTAGGCTGCATATATCCTTTTCTGCCATTCCACTCTATCAAGGGCCAAAACTTTAGTTAGACCATAGATCATCAAGTCTTTTCTTAGTACCTCCACAGTCCACCCACGTTCTTTTGGGGCTTCCCATTGCCCTTTTAAAGCCTTCAACTTGTACCAACTCCTTCTAACCAGTGCATTCTTGGTCTCTATTGCACATGATCAAAACAATCTAAGTCTACTTTCCCTCATCTTATTACCTATTGGTGTTACTTCTAAGTTCCTTGGAATGCATCCATTTCTAATTTTGTTTTTCATTGTCTTGCCACATCCGTCTTAACATCTTCATTTCAGCGGCACATCCTGTGAACATGTTCAATAACTGCCCAACATTCTGCCCCATAAATCATGGCTGGTCTTATGGCTAATCCTATAGAATTTCCCTTTAAGTTTGATTGGTACACGACAATCACATAAAACTCCAGACGCACAGCTTCATTTCTTCCACCCCGCTTGAATTCCATGGGCACCATCCTTCTCAATCTCTCCACTCTCATCAATTATCAACCCAAGATATTGGAAGTGGTCATTTTGGGAAACTTCTTGTACAGCAATCTTAACCAATCCCTTTTTCCCACTCTTATTGTTACTAAATTAAGCTTCATATACAATGTTTTAGTCTGACTAATTTTAAATTCTTTAGATTCTAAAGTACCTCTCTTAATATACTATTGTGTCTACATGTGAATTGCCATCAATCTTGTGAGCAAGAAATATATTAGCTTTAAATAAAAAAAGGTTCAAAGGCACATCAAGCCAATGGTTTGTGCATCGATGAATATAAAACATCCATCAAGTAGACTTAACGATTGCCCATTGTATGAGACATGACATTGGACATGACATTGGATAGAGAATCCCTGCTATACTTATTTGGCTCAGCACCTGGCCCATGTTCCAGACCATACATTCATTAGGAGGGCCACACAACGGATTAATCATTGTCCATTAGTTGCAGGGATGAATGAAATATTGTTCGATTGGTGAGAGTGGCAATCCATCCAATCTCGGATCATTTAGATACTGTTGGCTCCTATCTTTTGTTGATAGGGCCCGTCTGTCCGGCCTTCATTCATAAAGTACTTGCTATGAAAAGAAAACCCTTTAAAATGACATACCTTTATTTATATTAGAAAACCATTTGATGTGAACCGCTATAAAAAAGGCACCTACAAGAGCAGTCATGTTCCATTTGATTATGCTGTGTTTCTGAAAGAATAATCCTTTTGCAGCCAGCTATCTATGTCACAAGTCTAGCTGCTGTTGAGGTACTTCGTGCTCGTGATGGAGGTCAGCAGATAATTCATTCTGTAGATGTCACATGTGGTCTTAGCTTGGGAGAATATACTGCTCTTGCATTTGCTGGTGCTTTCAGGTATATAAAAGTAACATATGAATCAATACAGTCAAATTAATTGACCAATAAACTTTCATGCTTTTGTATCAAAGGTGTATACTGAAGGAGCGAAACATTGAAAATATGTTCTCTGATGTACATAGTGTTATAACCTTTGTTAATTTTTTGTCTATGGATTCCATCTATAAGCTTCGAGGATGGACTCAGGCTGGTCAAGCTCAGAGGAGAAGCCATGCAGGTAGGCATCTAAACTGTCTCAAGGGGTAGTTTCTCTTTGCATTCCTTAGGTAGAGGATCAGTAGTTTCTCTTTGCAATACCTGGTGTTGATAGATTCAAGACATTTTGCTAGTCAATAATACTTCTTCAATTTCTTCAGGAAGCTGCAGATGCTGCTAACAGTGCTATGGTTAGTGTAATAGGACTGGATTCAGAAAAGGTCCAGCTACTATGTGATTCAGCTAATGAAGAAGTAGATGAGAAAAATAAAGTTCAGATTGCAAACTTCCTTTGTCCGGTAAGATTATCATTGAGTATTTTCTTTTAACCAATTTAGGCAGCCTTTCTTTATTTCTCAACATTTGACACTAAACTCATTCCATGATGGTAGGGTAACTATGCTGTTTCTGGAGGTGTGAAAGGTGTGGAAGCAGTAGAAGCTAAGGCAAAGTCATTCAAGGCTCGAATGACGGTTAGTTCCTCCTAGATTATTAATTGCCATTTTTCCATAATTTGATAAAAGCTTCACACATTATTATGCTTCACTGTATTTTTGCAAACTTAGCTTGTATTTCTCGTAAAAGAATTATGTTTGTGGTAGAGAAATCGAAATTATGGAAAAACTTGTATTTCCTTTGATTTTAATAAATTCAAAAAAAAAAATTATGCGGAGAATGAACAAGGTATGCATCCAAACCTATGTAAAGAACAAGGGATGCAGCCAAACCTATGTAACAGAGACATGACACTTCATTTGAAATTATGCCGTGTCAAGTGTTGACGCATGTCTCTGTCTGTCTGTCCAGCACTCCTGGGTAAAACTCAGAGATTTTTTTTTTTTTAAGTTTAGTAATTCTTATGTTTAATTTTCTAGTCTAATTAGGACGACTTTTCTCATTTCGCGTAAAATTTACACATGGCTTGGAAATTTTGGATACATTGTCCATGCTCTCAATGTGATTTAATTTAATTTTTTATTATCAGGGATTGGCCTTGTAACTCTCTCTTATGGGTTTATATAGAATAAGATGGGATGCCTTTTAATTGTTTGGAGTATCATATGATATTCTAGCTTTCCCCCCTTCTTCCACATGGGAAGTGATATTTTGCTTAGTTTAGTTACTATAAGTTCTGTTTAGGTTTTGTAACCTACAATGATTTTAAAGTCCATTGACCTAATGATGCAGGACAATTAACCACTTGCTCTAAAAGCTTGAACTGATAGAGTTTGGTGAATTAATCTCTCATAGCCCGGTGTGAAATTGCCCTTGCATTAAGGGTTGAGGGTTGAGACTTGAGACAGGGGAGGCAGCTGATCATCAAAATTCTGCCAAGTTATCATGAAAAAGAATCATATTTAACGTGGTTTTTATAGGACTGGAGAAAGCATACAGTAGACTACCAAGGAAGGTTGTGTAGTGTGTGATGGGAAGGAAATGAGTTCCTCCTTCCTAGGAGGATATATCGACATCATTAAAGACATGCATGGGGGTGACCTTCCAAGAGTGATAACAGCTTGGTGAAACTAATGAGCTGGGCTCCATCTGTCTTTTATTTGACTTAATTAATGAGCATCATCATAGCATTCTATTATTTCTCGACTTTATTAAACAATGTATTGTTTTTAATCTTTTTGGGAAGCTTAAGTTTAATGGAAGTATCGGTATTTAAAGAGTTTCTCCAGTAAGAGACTGGGATATGAAAAAGGACAAACCTAATAAGCATGGTTCTATCAGAACATATCCTACAAGTACTCTATGGTATCTCTTACCAGTACTGTTACCATGTTTTATTGCAACATGTAGGCTACCCTAGGTATCATAGGTCCTATTGCACCTATGCCCCCAATTACCGCCATCTTGATACCCCCATGGCTATATTTAGCTCTTAGTAGTTTTTGTCAACTATAAACCTAACTGCTTTAAGTTTCTATAAATGCAACTAAGTTAATTTTTGTATTTTAGTGAATATAAATTGATATTTTAAATTCTTTAGTACTATTTTATCTTAATGCTTCCTATTTCCTGCATTTGAAGTTTTGAAAGCCTCCTTGACCCTAACTCTAAACCTGTTTTTTCTCCATGCATGCAAGGTTCGATTCCAACAAAGAAGAGCACTATAATTTTTAAGATTGTTTGCCCACAGGTTTACTTCCTGATGGATATGAGAACATAGACCCAATTAGGAAAATTCGAGACAATACTTTTAGAGAACCACTACCAAAGTGGGGGAGTGGGTCCCTCAGATAATGGTACATGGAGTAGTGATCTGATGCAATTTAAAAAAAAAAATAAAGGAAAAGAAAAAAAAAAAAAAAAAAAGAAAAAAAGAAAAAAAAGAAAGAGAGAATAACATGCAACCCAGTCTTACCTGCTAACATGATGACCAAAATGGTAGGCCCACCTGATGCATGGATCAGATGACCAATGCATGCCAGATTGTGAAGTGTGGCCACATGTAGATGTGCATGTGGGATTAGAGTACTTCAACGATTGTTTGCAAACTGAAGGTTTTTTTTTTTTTTTTTTTTTTTTTTTTTTTTTTTTTTTACGCAAGATAATCCGAATCCCAAGTAAGCTGATTTCAGATATGCCTTCTTTGTTTCTCAGGTACGCCTTGCTGTTGCCGGTGCATTCCATACCAGCTTCATGGAACCAGCTGTTTCGAGATTGGAAGCTGCCTTAGCTGCAACAGAAATCAGAACCCCGAGAATACCTGTCATATCCAATGTGGATGCACAGCCACATGCAGATCCTGACACGATTAAGAAGATACTGGCACGCCAGGTGAACCTCTTAATGTCTCAAATTTTCCAACTCACTCCTCCCAATTACTGTATGAGGAGACTAACTAGAATATCTCAGGTGACATCCCCTGTTCAATGGGAAACAACAGTGAAGACTCTCTTAGGGAAAGGGCTCACGAAAAGCTATGAGTTGGGACCTGGAAAGGTAAAATCTGCTCTAGTAAGAAGCACCCAATGCTTCTGTTCTCTGTCCATGACCATGGCCAACCATGATTTTAAATATCTGATAAAATACAACCATATCAGCCCACCCCGATATGTGATATGGGGGCTGATATGGACCAGTATTGGCCGATATGAACTGATATGGGGCCATATCGGCACATATTTTATCACTAATGCGGGGCCAATGCCATTATTTAAAACCTCGTGGCCAATGGATTCACCCCTAAGCAAGGTCTCATAATCAGTTCTGTACAAATATAACAACCCTAGGGTGTAGCTGTGTTGTGACAGTGACTGTTAAAACAGTTGCCTCTAAAAGCTAAAAGGAGGAAGAAACTGAGTGAAAAAAAAAAGAGCCCTTTTTTAGGATGTTTATAGTATTTTAACAGTTGACCTGATGGTTTTTCATTCAAACAACTTTTATATTTAAAATCAAATGCAACTTGGACTGACACGTGTGCCAGTGATGAGCACAGACGAGTTGTCTCACACATGAGAAGACCTTAGAAGACCCCCGACATGTCTCTATAGATGTGTAATTATATTACAAATGTATTTTAGTTCATATAAAATATATATATATATATATATATATATATATATATATATATATATATATATATATATATATATACTGTGATAGCTGACCCAGCTTAGATGATGATGATATAATTTCTGTGAGGATACAAGAACCAAGGATAAATCAGTCTTTTTTTTCATTGATGTGCAGACAGATGCCTGAACCTTTTTTACTTTCTTTCTTTTGGGTATGAATTCGAGTTTCCTTGTTAAATAAAGAAAAATGCTTCCTGTTGATGTTACATAGATAACACTGTTGTGGCATCACCATTATAATAGCTGAGATGCTGACCGCTGTTGTCTTCTAAAACCATGATAATGGTCAAGTTGGCATGACCATGTGTAATAGTAATGGCCATTTTAATGGTTGTTTAGGAAATGTAGGAAATTTGCAAACTACCCCTAACTACAGTCCTTACAACGCTTCAACACCCGATATAACTTTTCTGTTCTACAATCTTCATTCAAAAATGTTGTTTGTTAAGAGTTTAAAAGAATTAAAAAAAAAATTTAGACAAAAAAAAAAAAAAAAAAAAAAAGGTCATGTATCCTGTCAATGCTGTATTTGTTTCAGGTTGTTATCACTATAGATGGGCCATTTTGACATTTTTCTAAAACCACAGTTGTAGAGTTTTGAAGTTAAAACCGTAAACGTAGCTTGGTTTGGATCATGTCTCAGGTTATAGCTGGAATCGTGAAGAGGATCAACAAGGGTGCCGACATTGAGAATATCGGTGCTTGAAGGATTTTAGAAGTCAGCCCTTCAACAAAGATTTTGTAGACTCCTCCATGGGACCTGTGTTTTCACTGCCATAGCCTAGCATAATACAACATGTCCATCGGATTTCGAGTTCAACTCCCAGCTTGCTTACACAAACCAGGAAGGAATTTACAATAAGTGTTGTGCTTGAGCTAGAGACATGAGGAGATGTCATTCCTCGGCAGTGCCGTTGATTCGGTCTATCAGATGTATTGTATTTGTATTGCCATTATTTTTACCTTCTGTCAGATATTGGTACCATATTCCAATATGGATGTAGTTGGAAGGATATTGATTAATGATCTTGGCCATGCAATTTCGGGTTCGGGGCATGTGCATGGTGTACACTACCTGATGAATGGTCTGGATCACTGAAATGCCTGCATTCAATGGTGGGAATTAGCTGTGTGCAAGCTGCCATCCATCAAAACCATGCAGTTGCATCTCGACATGTATGGTGTGTGTGTGTGGCGTGACATGGAAGCTTGGAAGATTTTCGTAAGGTGTAAGAAATTTTCTCACGTGATTCTGTCAAATCCAACCGTTCCTGGTAAATCATACGGTTTGGATTTGAAATCACAGGTGCCATTTAGATATACCAAGATGAAAATTTGTCCAAAAAACAGCTTGTGTACACATTGAGAGTCAAAAGACACATTGCATCTCCTGCCATCCCACCAAGCTGGTGGGAATCTCAACATGCATTTCTTAACAGAAGTTTCAATAATTCAATTTTGAAATGCTTGTATGGTACCATGTTGGATGGACTGCAGCGTTGCGACATGTATGGTACCGTGTTTGATGTGCAGCTCTGCAACTATTCAATTGTTGAATTTTTTTATTTTTTATAATTGAGCTTAGCTGTCTAAAATCTGATGGATTAGGATAAAGATTGAAGTGTTCGGATCTTCCAATCTGGGAGCCTTTTGGGGGTATCCCCAAACAAATCTTGACCCATCAGATCAATGGTCTGGATTGCAGACCTGTTGGTATGACATGGCCGAATAGATCTCTCAGAACCAAGAGGAATATGTATTAGGTTGTGAATGGGCACGCTGGCCCCCAGTTTTCTTACGGTCAGATAAGGTTCGTGCTCCTTCAGCTAACAGAGGCCCGTCGTTTATAAGCCTGGCGGGCTTGGGGCTGAAAACCCAATGGACTGGGCCTAGGCCTGCTTTCCAGCTCGATTCATGAATGGGTTGGGCTACCCGGCTTATTGGATACATAGAAGATCTTTGGCCTTTATTTGGAACAACTGTTGGTTTTTTCTTTCTTCTCGTAACTGGTAAGTGGTCCACTGCTAGATTCTTCCAATTGATGGGTACCGGAAGGACGGTTCAAAGTAAAATAGCGAGTGGTTCAAATACGAAGGGAATAATCAGATGGTTATTGCCATCTTCCCATTGAGATCTTTGGGTATGCTACATCAATAAGTGGGTCAGCGATTTGGACGTTCTTGATTGTGATACAACTGCAATCCGTACGGTTAAAGAAAGTTATCGTCTACACTGCTTCCTCTGCAGGTGCGCGGGGCCAATGTCTGAATGGGAGAGATCCAAACAGTTTGTCGGACAGGCCCCACTGCCCAGATATCCCGTCCCCAAAATAAGGCCGGTACACTCATTAGGTAGGCCACTCATGTGATTAAACACTGCATTTATTGAAAATGCCAATTTTCACGTGTGCTCCATCTGATGAGTGGACCAGAACATTTTAATGGGCGACGAAGGCATCTACGCTGCGGGCCCGGCATATGAGCGTCGTGGACCGGCGCGAATTCAGTCATATCAGGACCTGACCGAATTCGGCCAGGTCCCGACCATGGGTCCACTTTGATGCACGTGTTGTATATCCACGTCGTCCATCCGTTTTTTCAGCGTGAAAAAGATCCAATTACCAGGTGGACCACACCACAGGAAACGGTAGAAACGATGATGTCCACCATTGAAACCTTTCTATGGCCCCACCGTGATGTTTATTTACCACAGTAGAAACCTTTCTATGGGAAAATACAAATATCATCATGATCCAAAATTTCTTTGGCCCACAAGAAATTTTTAATGGTCAATAATCCATGTTTCTTGTGGTGTGGTCCACCTGAGATTTTTTGTGCTTTTTTTTTAAATCTAAGCCATAAAATGATCTGAGAAAACGGATGGACGGATTGGATATACAAAAATACATCAAGATGGGCCCAAGTTCACCTGTCTGAAGCCACGCCCGCTGTTGGACCAGGTCTGCGATTCTCGAGTACTCACGGCGTGAGAGAAAAGCTTTGCTACTCTGGCAGCGTACGATGGATGATACGCAGGCCCTGGCAAATTACTTATAAATTGCAACGTAGTGTACAAATGAGTCAAAATAAACTGTTCGTATTATGGGTACCAGTTTAGATGTATCATGAACAAAAAATTACACTTATACGATCATCTGACTATCAGATTGGTGGACCCTTTTTTGAAATATCCAATGGACCTAATTCAATGAAAAAGTGTCCACCCATCATAATATAGAGTTAGTCAACTAATATAAATTTTCGAATGAAAATCATCGACAATGGGCTCCAATATTTAGTCGGTTTAATTATATTTATATTATTACACGTGTGATATTTCTGAGCGGCTGCATATCAAGGGTCATACTGCCAGAGTATCAAATCAAATAACTCCGCTTTTGGTAAGTGCCGCTCTCTGCAACTATTACCTCGCTAAGTCCGTCTCTTGTGATTTCTCCTCCGACGGGGAAGAGATCGCTGTGAAAAACCCTAACCCTAGAAGAAGTTATTTTCTCTACAAATCCAAAAGAAACTAACCGTCATTTCAAATCCTGCAATTCGATTTCTCATTTCTTGATAGCTTGATCTGATCACGTCTTTAATGGCTTTTGCAGGCGGCATCTGAATCAGCTCCTTTCATCGGTTTCTGCACCGTAGAAAGAAGCCTCGATGGTGATTCTTAAGATATTTTTATTTCTAAAATACTTTTTTCTTAGATCTCATATGTTTATATCTTACAAAGTAGAAATTCTCGTCTCTCTCTCTCTCTCTCTCTCTCTCTCTCTCTATATATATATATATATATATATATATATATGGAAATGGTACTATGAGGTCGACCTCATGGGAACTTCCCATGAGGTCGAGCTGTGTGGGCCCCACTGTGATGTGTGTCGAGCATCAACACCGTGAGTTTGATGGTTCCCCTTTAGGTTATGGGATATCCCATGAGGTCGAGCTGTGTGGGCCCCACCGTGATGTGTGTCGAACATCAACACCGTGAGGTTATGGGATATCCCAAAAATCAGCCGTATACGGAACTCAGGTGAGCCATACCATCTAGAGCCATACCATCTAAAACCATGTGAAGACATGCCTAAAATATATAAAAGCACTTGGTGGGGCCCACCTGAGTTTTGGATGCAGCTGAAACTTGGTCTGACCCCTCATCCAAATGGGGCACACCCAATGAATGGGCTGGATTTGTGAATCACATCTCGGTGGGCCCAATAAATGATTATGAATGTTTTAATGGGAGAATAACCCCTCTCAACTGTTGTATGTGGTGTGGCCCACCCAAGTCATGGATTGACTTGCTTTTTAAGCCCGTTACTCACCATGGAATGGTGCATCTGACTGATGGGATAGATGTTCACGGTGGAGCCCACACAGCTCGACCTCATGGGAAGTTCCCATGAGGTCGACCTCATAGTACCATTATATATATAGGCATGCTCACTTGCGCACCTTTGCACACGTGTCATGGACGTCTAATCCGAACGGTCCATGTGATGCGGCATCCCATGAAACCCTAAGGGATCAATTTTCACCTTGATCTAAAACTCGAATAGGCCATAGCAAAGAGATGCAAATTAAGGGAGGAAACTGTTTTCTTTTTTCATGCCCCACCAAAGGTTTGGATCAAAGTAAAAGTTGGGCCCTGGGGGTTTTATGGGGTGCTGCATCATGTGGACTGTTCAGATTTTGTACTTACATCACGTATGATGAGTTCTCAAAAAGTTCGCACGAGTTCCATGAGAACTGGCATGCGGCTGAGCATTCGGCTATATATATTGAATTTTGGGTTTTTGATGAATGAGAATGTGGAAATTGAATTATGTTTAATACAGAATGCCAAAACATTGGGCTGGGAATCTGCAACGGTCACTGTTATGTGCTTGTTCCGAAACATTAACTTGGCACACCTGGATGAGATCCAGACCATTCATCAGGTTGGTCCTACTGTTAAGTGTCTGTGTCTGGAAAAAACACACACTAATCAACCGATCTTAACCATCTGAGAATGCGAGTTCTGGCCTGTTTTATGTTGAGCATCACTCGTTTTCTTTTGTTGTTATTTTGTAACCTTGGCTGCCGGTTAGGAATGTCCAATAGGTGTATTTTTGAAGTATGGGCCCTCCATGTTAGAGCCCATCTGATGAATGGTCCAGACATTGTGTAAGTTCGCCACGTGTATTGTTCTGCTCAGAGGACAGTTTCCCATGCCTCTTGTAAGATAGTTGGAAAGAACGTGAGGAATGGTGTAAAGATGATGAGGTTTGGCTTTGAGCTGCTTATGTGTTTTCTCATTGTTGTTATGACATCAAAGTTTGATGCTGGCATGGTTCTCTATTAAACCACTTGTTTGGAAGGTGGGCGTCCCACACGACAAGTTAGAAGGATAGCACCATGGGGCTGTCCCTGTTGTTCATTACATGAAGCTTAAGTGTCATATATCCCAGGTTCAGGCATTAGCCTCAACATGCATGCCTCATGTATTTGCACAACGGCAGCCTTTTCAATTCTTCTTCTTCTTCATTTTTCAATCCGACGTGTTCGGCTATGGGTGATCCATGCTAATTGTGAACCTCACCACAAGGCATGTACATGTGTGTCCCATGTTTATTTTGGCTCCCAATTTTTATTTTTATTTTTATTTTTTAAATTTATGATGCTGTGAGTTGCATTTAGAAGCAAATAAATCAATTTGGACCATACTTCATGGTCCATTAAGCAAAAATTGCACTGATCAGATTATTCTAAACCAATCAATGGCGTCTAAAATGGATCGCCAAGATCATTAACAAAAATAACTATCATCATCAATCAAGGGGGGGTGGGGGGCCTATTGGGATCATAGAACCACCTAGATAAAATGATCCTAACCACCCCACCCAAAGTCAGTATATTTCTTCCTTCAGAGTCGGAACATCTTTTGTGTTTTTGCAATTTATGTCTTAATTTTCTGCAATATTCTGATGTTTTGCAGGAAACTTGTCCTTCAATAAAAAACATTCTTCTTCTGGATTCTGAAGGGAAACGTGTAGCTGTCAAGTACTATTCTGATGACTGGCCAACACTTGGTGCAAAATTAGCTTTTGAGAAATCTGTGTTTACTAAAACCCAGAAGACAAATGCACGGTCAGAAGGTGACATGCGTATGTTGTTAATTTTTAATTTTACATGAGTTTTTTTTTTTTTTCCCCTGTTTTGATCCATGTAAAATACTCTGTCAAACCTCTTTGCATTCATTATGGCATTGCTTATTTGTTTGAGTCATGCTAATCTTGGCTGCCAGATATCAAACGTATGGAATTGCTCATACTGGACTGAATTGGTGTAAGTAAACGGGGAACTGAACTGAACATAGATAAACAAAGGAAAATTACATAAAAAGACCAGGAACAACTTCAAATAGTAGGAGGCTCGTGAAAGTGGAGAAGCTGAAGGCAAATTAAACTCCCTTGAAAGGTCTTCCAGTGGTGTAATGTGGGACCATTAGATTTGCCAAAAAGGTCCGAAAATGGACTCCACTTCTGGCTATTGAAGATCAGTGCAATTAGATTGTGGGGTCCACAGATCCAATCTCATGGGAAAAAAGACGAACCTATTGGACTGTGGGGCCAACAAGTCTAATTGAAGGTCCTTTCTAGAGTTTATATACAATCCTAAACATTGAGTTTTATACCACAGTATGGTCATATAAAGTGCAATATGGTTGTGCATAGAGAATTTGAGTAACATTTGAAGACATTTCCAGATTATTATTATTTTTCCTTCTTTTATCACAATGTTAATGAAGTTAGTTTGAGTTAAATGAGGGATTACGTGGAATAAATATGCATTTGGGTTTTTTAATTGTGATTGTCGAAAAAAAAAAAGAAGGGGAATTTCGTTTACAAATAGATATCAATAGCCATATGTATTGAATTATATAGGAAGGTACATTAGATTGAGTGAAAAGCTATCACTTTACTGTGATTGGAAGAAAATCCTCTGGAACTGATGATTTTCTATATGTGGCATTCCTTTAGGTTATTCTTCTTGTGGTGAGACTCCACAAAACCATCCTCCCTTTCCTGTCTCAAAAAACTATCCTCCCTTTAATTAGGTTATTCTTCCTATCTTTCTCTTAAGCCTTTCTCTTACTTGCTATTGTTCTCTCTATCTTTCTCTTAAACCCTTCTTACATCATTCATATGTGCAATTTGACTAGATATGAGGAGCTTAACTTGAGGATTGAAGCTCTATTCTTCTCCCTATCTTTCTCTTAAACCCTTCTTACACCATTCATTCATAGGTGCAATTTTGGTATGTAGGATTTTACAGACGTTTGCATTCAATTTTCCCCTCTTTGTTCCATCATGGTGCTCTCCATTGGTCAAAAAATAAAATTAAAAATACCCCAAAGAAAGCCAGAAATAAGATTTTCTGATGTAACTTAAGAGTCAGAACCATTCAAAAGCTCAGATTAAGAATGTGCATCCTACACAGTATTTTCCAAGCAGTAAAACCGGCTTTGATCAAAATTTCTGTCACACTAGCATCTTGCTTTCTCACGACCCACCTGCAAAGTAAAAACACAATTCAATGTCTTCTATGCAACCAAGCGGGAAACATAGGCTCTAAGGAACACAGGAGCCCTGCTTCATATGATCGAGCCCCTTCATTGGCAGCACTTTTGATATGGTAAGGTTCCATACCTCCATGTCGTTGCTACACGTGTCATACATGAACGAGGTCATAACTGCTCATTCAGTTGGTCCTATGGTGAATTGCCATAGACCAGAAATCACACTGGTTATTGTCCAATAAATGGTGGATCCCACAGGGTTTACAGTTCTGATCACCATACATGTGCCACATGCACGTTACAGGAAATGGTGGCATGGAAATGCCATGCCTCTAGAGGCACAGCGTGGCCGTCCTTGAAGGACTTTCATTTGTTCTCTTTCCTGTGTGGAAAGTTGCTATAGTTTCATTGCTGCCTTGTAAAATGTGATGCCTTGTTGTCATTTACAGCAGAGATAGCAATGTTCGAAAGCTACATTGTCATCTATAAGTTCATCCAGGATCTGCACTTCTTCGTTACTGGTGGTGATGACGAAAATGAGCTCATCTTAGCAACAGTTCTTCAGGGATTTTTCGATGCTGTTGGCCATCTCCTCAGGTCTTGTTGGTTATACATGGCCCTTTTCACATTCTTTCACCAAGGCTTCTTAATTTTCTAATCTCACGTATCCGAATTATTGATCCATGATAATTTACTTCTATGCATGCTATGTCCAGGAGTAATGTAGACAAGAGGTCAGCGCTGGAGAATTTGGATCTCATCCTTTTATGCCTTGATGAAATTGTTGATGGAGGGTATATACTTGATACTTTTCACATACTTCTAGTGCATAACTACATCTTGATTGATGTTTTTAACACAATTCTTTTACTCGATATGTGGGGGTCCTACCATCTACTGCTTGATGGCGATCCTTTTCAGCTGTGGCTAAGGTATTTCTAGATCTTTCTGATGACATCGGGTTTTCATCAAAAGTATGGAGCCCTTGCAGTCTATCCAAGGTTGGGAATGGGCCTGATCAGCTTGTCAGGCTTTGGGGCTGAGCCCAGGTTCAGGCTAATTAATTCATTTCATGGGCTGGGCCTGGTCTTGGATGATAGGCTCCTATCATCAGCTTGTCAGATGAGCAAAAGTAGACTCAGATGATTTGGTCATGTGGTGGAGGTAGTAAGAAAAGACTTGGTGTCCTAGGGTCTAGCCGAAGTTATGGCCCTTGATAGAGTGGAATGGTGGAACAGGATTCATGTAGCCGACCTCATTTAGTTGGGATAAGGCGTCGACAACGTAATCATGGGGTTTCTGAATCTCATCTGGAACATGTTGAGATTCCAGCTCTCTTTGAGGTGTGGGATGTGTCATATTAGTGGCACAAATACTGCACACAATCTTTCCTGTTATGTTATGGCTTTCTCATTCTTGCGTTACCATCGTTGATATGTTTATCCATTCAGGAAACTATCTGAGTTTGTGTTTTTCGGTTGTCCAGGATTATTCTTGAAACTGATGCGAACGTGATTGCTGCAAAGGTCGCAACTCATGGTCTGGATGGTGGAGCACCCTTTTCTGAGCAGGTGATTTATTTACCCGTCCATCTTGAAGCTGAAGGAATATCATGACCCTTTTGCACACAAGTTCCCAAGGGAACATTTGGCAGACAGCAACAGCATCCAGACTCATCCAACAGCCCCATGATAACAGGTGTTGGCCTAGAAATCTCTCACCAATCAGACAAATCGAATATGCCCATTGACGATAGAAAAGAAAACCAGTGGTGATTTTAAGACTTGTTATGATCTAGTGATCTATATTGTCCTGTAACACTGATTAGTGCCATGGATGGTGTATATGTGAAGCCCACTAGGTGAGTGGTTTAGATCTTGTCTGCATCAGCATGCATCCCCATGTGAACTTGTGTGCAATTAGCATTCCTTCAACCCGCTATAACATGATTTATGAAACTCACCAACCTGCATCCATCCTATCAGACCATAACTCAAGCGCTTGCCACAGCTCGGGAACATTTCACAAGATCTCTTCTCAAATGATCTCATCTTCAGAGAGGTGTTTGTTATTCTTCTTTTCTGGTTATTTCTTTTGATTGTAGAACTAATTTTGAATCCATGTACTATATTTTCTTAAATTTGATTGATTATGGTATTTATCTCGACTAAAGTCTCCACTTGCTGGAAGAAGCTTGGGAAAAATAAAAAAAAATAAAATATAATGTTATTAGCACCAGTAGAAGGATGGTTCGATGCAGATGATATACCACAATTGGTGGTTCATGCCATATCCATTCTTACATGCATTACATTTGCCAACACTGCTCAAATGGGAAAAATGACTCTTGATAAGGTGAACCTCAAGTGCATGTACAATAGTGAAGTTGCCGAGGCACACAAATGGGATATATGATCTTTCATAAGGCAGACAGGTGCAGATGACCTGGTGCAAAAGCGAGGCCATTGCATTCATTAGGTGTCCCACCACTGTCTGGAAACAATGGATGGCTTGAAGGAGTTGCCAACAGTCGTCAATCATGTATGTGTCTATCCTGTCCAATGATGGGAGTGGCCTGATTTTGTGCTAGATAGTCTTCACCAAGGCTCAAATTATTCACAGATACAATGTCCCATGAGTTCTACATTGGCACATGCATGGCATGTAAAAGTTGCATGGGAGAAGTGTGTAGAGTTGGCAAAACTCAACAAAGAACTAAGATTTTTGGTGGAGCCAGTGTGATGGTCTCACAGTGTCATAGTTAGTGACCTAAATGCCCTGATTGCATCTTGAAATCCTCACATTCAATGGTTTAGGGGGGCTTTTGTAATATTGGATGGATCACTGACCCCAAGCTTGCCCCTGAGGACTGGGTCCTTAGCTTCAATACATGTTAGATTTGGGGTCATATTTCAATGCTCCAAATCCTTTATGTGATTGGGACCTGTTATTGCTAGTGGCACCCATTATTTCTACTTGTGGTATACTAGAGCTGAATTAGAATGGATTGATACTGCTACGAGTATTAACGGATTATCTGAACTAGAAAGAATGTGCACTGCTATTAATCTTGCTGAGTATAAATAATGGCACCATTTTCGTTTGTATTCTTTTATTTTTCATTCTTATGGGCAGTGTATCATGCAGGAGCTTAATTCAGTACGGTTGCATGAGTGCTACAGGTCATATGGAGGTCCACAGTGCCAATCATGTTGTAGGATTTTCTTGGAGAAATGCTGAGGCGATCTGCTAGATTGAAGAGATGATTCGCAGCAGAGGTGGCGCACCTGCAGAAATGAAGACACTTGCCTGGTAGATTGTAAGATGACTGTAACCTGTCACTCCTTTTGTGATGGTCTATTTTATCATACATTGCTGGCCCACTTAAGGTGAGTACCAGCCTGATTTCTGGGTCAGGCCATGTTCAATGGGCAGCCCTCGCCTGGTGACTGCCCCTGATCTCACAGGTGGCAGCTAACCACAATTCTCCTCTCCAATCTCTCCTGGCATGGATTGCCTATTGACTAGAATAATGTTTGTTTGGTTGCAAGATGGTGAAAGAAATAATCACGTCTTCATAGCAAACCTTGCTCTAGCTATTTGGGTCTGGCTCACTGTAAATCTTCCACCATAGGGGTTACTGTGGGCAGCAATCTTAACATGGAAATTGGCATTTGAAAATTTGCATTTTGAAATGATTGCTAGATTTCTGCCATTTGAGGCACTGTGGAGGCCCATTTACCATGCCTAAGGTTGATGATCATCCAAGCTTAGCACAGTCAACTCGTTTCGTTGGTAACCACGTGCCCCACTTATGGTCCACTCCCAATGGATTTTGGCCATCCAAAGGGTCCCATCTGGAGCCCCTTATGGTCAATTCCAATGGATTTTGGCCATCCCAAGGGTACATTTGCATGCACTTCTGCACAAGGGGGTTTTGGTCCTGTTTTTCTGGTTGACACTCCAAACACCCAATGCAAACTAAGAGTTTGAATTGTTACTATGGGATTTGTAAAAGTGCATCCAAACACCTAATGCAAACTAAGAGTTTGAATTGTTACTATGGGATTTGTAAAAGTGCATCCAAACACCCAATGCAAACTAAGAGTTTGAATTGTTACAATGGGATTTGTAAAAGTGCATCCAAACACCCAATGCAAACTAGAGTTTAGATTGAAATGTTTAGCAGTTAAATGCCTCTTATTGAGGTTGTCTATGAAACATTGGCATGCATTAGCTAAGTTCCACATGCACCTGGGCTTAGTGAAGCTCAAATGTATTTAATTCTAAGTTTGAACATGAGAGATCATGATTGGTTTCTCCAACCAATTCATATGACGGGCCCATTATGGATGTATAATGCCCCCAAAATCTATGAAATTGGAGCATCCTAGCTGTAGATGGAATCTTTGGTCTTTCCTCTATTGTGGCCTGTTTGTACATTTTTATTTTTACCTTGATTTTTTATTATTATAATAGGTTTTTCTTAACCATGTACTTGTAGGGTGCGACTTGGGCAAGTCGGGTCAGGTTGAAGGTCGACCCTTGCCCGACCCAGCTTCCTCTGTGCTCAACCCTAAAACCAATCCAACTTAACTGGTCCGACCCAAAAACATGTGGTTTTCTTCCCAACCCAACTTAAGCCGAGTATTTTGCTCAACCTGAATCCAGCCTGATTTGAAATCAGGTGGGAGTTTTCCAATCCAACCCAGACTAAAGGTTGGGTCTGTCGGATTCGGGATGACCCAAACCCAAGTTGAAGACCTGTGTTTTTTCATGGCAACAGTAAAAAGGATGAAGTTGATCAATTGAGGGATTCTTTTTGGCATGCTCTTGGGTAAAAATAACCAACCATGGGCCTTAAATGTACAAACTCGGTGGACCACCTCAGCTGGACATAAGAGATTTTGGGTTTTTGAATTCGAAAATGGACAACCTCACAATGCATCTTCACAGACCAAGAACTACAAAATCACCCCTTTTTCCTTTAAAATTATTGTGGGATGATGCTTCAATGTGATTTTTTTTCAGAAGGATCTCGTGGGGCAATGAAAAGTTATTAGTTGCACATGGTTGTATGCAGGTGATCAGGCCCCAGAAATGGCGTTGAAATCCAGCCATGGGCCATAAGCTTTTTCCAAAAGAAGGCTGGGTTTCAGTTCAGGCCATATCTGGCCATTTTCACCACCGCTCTCCCGGTGACATGTAGTTCTGAGATGTGGGAGTGCCATTAGAGAGCATGGGAAAATGAGGATGGCGATGAGCGGTGTGGCCTGACTCTGTAGGGCCAGGTCCATGCTTGAAAACCATACATCCCGTCTGTGCCGGGCCAGGTCTATGCCAATGATGGATGACCTGGCTTGGCCCATTGGCCAGACCCATGCTTGAAGACTATCCATAGCGTCTGGGCTGGGCTGGGGGTCTGTGCCAATGATAAATGGCCTGGCTTGGCCCATTTGCCTGGTCCAGTGTTTTTAAGTGGACCTATCAAAAAATAAAAAGAAAAGAATGGTTGGTATAAAGATGCCTGATTGGTTCCCCATCCAAACTAGATTTGTAGTTTAAAGATGCTCAGTTGGATATGGAGTCATGTTTCAGTGTCCATGGCGGATGCTTCCATAAAGATTGCACTTGTGGGGCCCATAGCGGGTGATGAAATAATTTAAGGCAAGCCTTGAAGAGGAATTACAGTAGCGGATGGGCAGGATTCCATACGCATGGGGCCATGGTTCATGATCTGAACCGTTGATGTGGTGAGCCCCATCATGGATAGAGGATGCCTCATGGACCCTTCTATGTTTCCTTACTCTCCTGTGGAAGGTGTATATCATATTTATTGTTTGGTTCAACAATAACAATATCCTGCAGTTATTATCGTCCAACCAGAGGTTTGCTCACATACATCCTGATGTATTGGGATATGATATGTTGTGGACTTTAGCCACTGGAATTTGGTTCTTTTAGATGGCCCAAACCGTTCATGTGATTGGGATTCTCTTGGATGAGGGACGCCCGAAAAAATCTCTTAGATTGGATGTTTTAACCGACGGATTATGCAAAGGTAGGGTAACCGCCCATTTTTAAAGCAAAAGAGCCACATTCCAAATGAATGTCCAATTTTGAGATTTTTTATTTGTTGCCTATCTACCATTCAAGGAGAGACTAATCGTGTAAACGGTTCAGATCATTGGAACACAGCCCGTATATCAGATGGATCTGAACTTTAAGCGCATACCATTAGGTGGCCCTAAAATTTCGGGACCAAAGGTGGCCCAGCACAACAGGCCCCTTTGGTTAGTCCTAAGAGGAATTAGGTATCCAACTCATTAGCAATGCATGGTTTGCAGACCGCAATAATTGAACATTCTTGGGGCATGTGAGCAGTGATCCAAACCGTTGATCGGATGTGATATACGGCCCATGGGGGCTGCCTCAGAAGTCTTCAAGCTGGGAAGATCGTAACCTATCAATCAATGGGCCCATAGGATATTCAAGGAGGTGGTCCATACTCAAACGAAAATAGTTAAATGATCAAACGGTTGAAATATTCCAATGCGAGAGATTTTTTAATTGTCCACTATCTATTGTTAGTCCCATTTAATAACGGGTTTGGATGTAGATTCATGCACGTCTGGACCTCTGGAATCGGCTCATGAGTTGTACCTAGTCATCTTGTCTCTAGTCATGGTCAGAGTCAGACCTGGATTTGGTCCATTTTAGTGAACGATTTGGGTCCGGTGGCGCCCACAATATCTAAACACAAATACGCTTGTTCATTCATTCCGTACAGGTGGGCCCTTGATTCGGTAATCCAGATTAGAAGATACTTATCCTTTTAATCGATGGTCTAAAAATAGATTATTATAGGAAAAATACAGTAATGGACCTGCAAAAGGACCAAATAATGGACGGCTTAAAACACCCCCAATCTGGAATACTCTTGAAGCCTCCCCCATCCAAGTGGGGTGTATCAAATTGACGGTCTAGATCAATGAATCGTGTGTGATTCACTCATGTGGAATCGGCCATCACAATACTAATTGTGTCCTCATGGAATTGGGCCCGAAAAGCTAAATCGTGCATTACTTGATTGGTTTTATTTCCCCTGAGAAATGATCACAGCCATGGATCATGTGTAGATTGACTGCAGGAAGAACCTGCGGTCGGAAACTAGGTGAGGCCCACATGGATGTTTGTGAGAAATCCACCCCTTGCATCCGTTTTACCACCTCATGTTAGGATATGGTACAAAAAATAGGCAGATCCAAAACTCAAGTGGGCCACAACATAGGAACTCCCACCGTTTAAGACTTTTTTCAGGCCACAAAAGTTTTGGATCAGGCTAATATTTGTGTTTTCACTTCATCCCAGTGAGAAAGACCTTATGAACGGTTTAGATGACATATAAACATCACAGTCGACCCCAAGAAGATTTCAACGGTAGATATTTCCCTCCCCACTTATTCCTGTCATGTGGCCCACTTGAGTTTCGTATCTTCCTCATTTTTGGGCTGAGGTCCTAACATGAGCTGGAAAAACGGATGGACGTGGAAGATTTCTCACAAACAACACCATGGGGCCCACCTAGGTTGCGAGCAATCTGCCTCCAAAATCACGCTGACCCTTCATTATGTGGGCCACACCCGTACGGTGGGTCCGACCATTTGAAAGTGTGTCCTGCCGATGAGTATACCATCCTAATTTTTCATCAGGCAATCTGCATGATGTGGCCCACCTTTTGCACAGCTCGGACGTCTGAAAATGCATGACACGTGGTCTAAAATACGGCCTGTATGCGAAAGCTCCCGTACATGTGCTTGTACGTGACCGTTTCTCATTTTCCCCAAGAGAACTGCTGACCAGCCGTAGAATCTTTCCCACCAAAATGCCACATGTGGAGGATATCTGCGCCGTGGAATCTGTAGACCTTAACATGAAGATCATCTGATACAAAAATAAGACCACTCCGTTCATCAGGTGGGCCATTGCATTGGAATGTACATCCAACGGTTAAACTCCACTCACAGGTGTAGCCCTCCTAGTGAGTAGATTAGCCTAATCTTAACGCAGGTGATCTTCATTTTGCAGCCAACCGTTTTCATGCATGGCACGTGAAATCTCGTTTTCAAAGTTATATATATATATATATATATATATATATATATATATATATATATATATATATATATATATATATATATATATATATATAAGAACGCTCAGCTACGCACCGGTTCGCACGTCATTGCGTGCGAACCTTCCTATCAACCGTAGGATAAGGTAGACGGTTTGGATGAAGGCGCTCTTAGCGCGAGCCTAAAAAAGCGAGTTTCCTTCTCTCGCACGCCTCTTCACCCCCTCTCCGAAGATGCGGCAAAAGCCTTTTTCACATAAAATTCGTTCGCTGGAATGCTAAGTGGGTCCCACCAAGATATTAATGATAAATCCACGCTGTCCATACATTTTAAAAAATAATTTCATGATATAAACCCAAAACTAAGGTAGATCAAATTCTCAAGTGGGCCACATAGTATTGATTGAACTCTCACTAATAAAAACTTCTTAGGACTACCAAATTTTTGGATCAAGCTGATATATGCTTTTTTTCCATCATCCAGGTCTATATGACCTAATGTACAGGTTGGATGTCAAATAAATATCATGGTGGGCCCTAAAAAATATTTAACGGTGAGAATCATTATCACCGCTGCTTCCTATGGTGTGGTCCACTTGAGATTTGGATCTGCCACAGTTTTGGGTTTATGCCCTGAAATGATAAGGAAAAATGGATGGACGGGGTAGATTTCTCAAAAACATCATGGTTGGCCCCACCTAGATTTTCAATGAACTTTGCAAATTGCGAGCGTAATTAGAGGGCAAATTTGATTTCACGTGAAAGCCTTTCGCAAGAAGTCCCTGTGCGAGGATGCTGGGTGGGGCCCACCACTATGTTTTTGGGAAATATACTCCGTTCATCTGTTTGTCAAGCTCATTTTAGGAAAATCGACCAAAAATGAGGTGGATCCAAAACTAAAGTGGGCCACACTAGAGGAAAAATTGGAGAAAGAAATACCTACCGTTGAAACGTTGCAAAGTTTTGTAGGCCCCACAATGATGCATGTGTTGTATCCACACCGTCCATACATTTGGAGAAATCATTTTAGGGCATGATACAAAGAATAAGTCAGATCCAAGGCTAGAGTGGACCCCCACCACAAAAAACACTGGGGAGCATGATGCCTACCGTTGAAACCTTCCAAAGGTCCACTATGATGTTTATTTGAGATCCAACCTGTTCATGTATTAACTCAGACATAAAAGAAAGGAAAACACAAATTACAGCTTGATCATAAGCTTTTGTTGCCCTTAGAACTTTTTAATGATGGGCGTGGCTCTCTCCACTATTTTGTATGGTGGGGTCCACTCGACATTTGGATCTAACTCATTGTTTGTACCATGCCCAAATATGATCTCTCCAAATGAATGGATGGTGTGGATACAAAACATGTATCATGGTGGTGCCCACAGAACTGGGTTACGTCACTTCATAGCGAGTATGGCGGCTCAATCCGCGCACCAAATAGATAACGTGCATTACAAGAAACCCAAATACAATTACGAAATCGGACTGCGTACTCAGTACGCTCTTATTGTTTTGAGTAAACTCTGTTAGGCCCATTATGAATTCATGTGTTTTATCCACACCGTCCATCTGATTTTTCAGATCATTTTAGGGGTTCAACCCAAATTTGAAGTATATCTAAAACTTAAATAGACCATGAAACAGTGGAATTATTTATTTCCATCGTTGAAACCTTTCTAAGGTCCAGTGATGTTTATTTGTACCCAAACGGTTCATAAGATCACAATGACAGGGATGAAGGGAAAACACGAATATCAGCTTGATCTAAAACTTGTGTTGCCTCCTAAGAAAATTTCAACAGTAGACTTCAATTCTAACTGTTTCCAGAGGTGTGGTCCACTCGAGATTTGGATATACTCAATATTTGGGTCAAAGCCCTAAATTTACACGATAAAACGGATGGATGAAGTTTATACAATCCATGAACGACAGTGGACTCATAGAGTTTACTCAGTACTGTTAGCGTACGTTACTCAGTAGGCAATCCGCTTCCTGCAATTACCTTGATGGGATTCGCGAATTAGCTCCTAGCAGGTGAGTAGCGAAACCGGCTACCAAAGTGACTTCACCAACTTCTATGGGCCCACCATGATGTATGTTTTGTATCCACACTGTTCATACATTTCGAGAGATCATTTGAGGGCATGATAAAAAGAATGATGCAGATCCAAGGCTGTAGTGGACCCCACCACAGAAAACAGTGGAGAGAGTGACACCCACAGTTGAAACCTTCTGAAGGTCCACCATGATGTTTATTTCAGATCCAACCTGTTCATGTGCTAAAGTACACATGAAAGAAGGAAAACATAAATATCAGCTTCATCGAAAACTTTCATAGCCCTTAGAAGTTTTTAATGGTGGGTGTCAATTTCTCCACTGTTTTCTATAGTGGGGTCCACTAGAGCTTTGGATCTAACTAATACTTTGTATTAAGCCCTAATATTATCTCTCCAAATGAATGGACGGTGTGGATACAAAACATACATTATGGTGGGGTCCACATAAGTTGATGACATCACTTCAGTTAAAGACGGAAAAAAAAAAAAAGAAGAAAAACATTTAGAGTTTTTTGTTTTTGGAAAACTCCGTTCCATCCATTCCATTTGCTGAAGTGTCCTTTGTCATCTGACGTAACCACTCTCCACTAATAAATGGGCAATGGATGGACATATATCACTATGGCCCACTTGAGATTTTTATCTACCTCAATTTTGGATTCATATCATAAAATTATTTTTAAAAATATATGGACAGCGTAGATTTATCATTAACACCTTGATGGGACCCACCTAGCATCCTAAACAAATTTTATGTGAAAAGGCTTTCACCGCATCCTTCAGAGAGGGGGTGAAGAGGCGTGCGAGAGAAGGAAACTCGTTTTTTTAGGCTCGCGCTAAGAGCGCCTTCATCCAAACCGTCTACTTTATCCTACGGTTGATAGGAAGGTTCGCACGTAATGACGTGCAAACCGGTGCGCAGCTGAGCGTTCCTCCATATATATATATATATATATATATATATATATATATATATATATATATATATATATATATATATATATCGATTTTTAAAAATTGATGAATCTGAACCGTTAAATAAAATAAGCATTAAAATCACAATAAAATTGAGTAAATGTGCTGAAATGTTAAAAACTAGGGGTGTACACGAACCGAGCTAGCTCGGTTAGCTGGCTCGACTCGACTCGAAAAAGCTCGATTCAACTCGGTTCGAAGCTGAGTTTGACCTGAGTCAAGCTGATTTTTTTAGCTCGAAAGTGATCGAATCCAGCTCAAATCGAACTCGGATCAAACCAGTTTGGTGACTCAATTACTTTGCCATTGATGTTGCTCACCAATAAAATGACTCAACGAGATGTGGCCGGTAGCAAGGAAGGTTTGTACATTAAACAAATACCTTCTCTCTCTTTGTTTTTTTTTTTTTTTTTTTAAATGTTACTTAGAAGGTTTTTGATAAAACACTTGTAAAACCCTTGCCTTTGTTTCTAAAATAGTGGGTTTTTAAAGTTGCAGTTCAGGTGTTTGTGAAAATGTATCAATGGCGAACTCGGCCCGAGCTGGCCCGAGCTGTTGACCGAACCGAGCTGAGCTGGCTAGTCAAGCTCGAGGACCGAGCCGAACCGAGTTCGAGCTGAGGTCAACCAGTGTTCGAGCCGAGTCGAGCTGAGGCCAGCAGCTCGACTCGGATCAACTCAATGTACACCCCTATTGAAAACACTTGCGATATTACCACGATATACCGTTTGATTTTCGTGATAATATCACGAGATATTCATAATCTACGTAATATTTATTTGTCACAGGTATCAATGGGCCGGGCTCGGTCTCGAGCTCAGGCCTAAAAAATCAGAATTTTAAATATAACTGAGCAGACAACCTGGCCCGAAATAGTTCAAAATTTGAGCAAAGACATACCCTAAGCCCGGCCCGTAACAGCACGAGTCAAAATAGGCCATGTCCCACAGAAGCTGAATGTTAGTGGGAAAGATGGTACGGTACCACATTTCCTTTTCTCTGACAAAGAGTGGGTGGCCGGACCCTATGAGCCAGTGCACGGGTCCTTGGCTAGTGGTCCGGACCCTATGAGCCAGGGCACGGATCCTTGGCTTGAGTTCTGGACCCATGCTTACGTTTAGGTCTAAGTTTCCAGTTTCCCATAATCGTATCTGAGACTCTTTACAAGATAATTTAATATTTTAAGATCTATTTTTAAATTTATTGCTTGGCAAATAAAACTTTACTTTGAAAAAAATAACTCTAGGTAGTTACTCACATGTGCCACATGTGGCGTATGTGAGATATGTGAGCATTTGAAGCTTAATCCTGGCAAGTATGGTACATGTGAGGGGTTTTAAGTTGTATAATTGCAAATGTGGTACACGACCAGCATTGGTTCGTTTGTAACATGGGCATTGAAGTTAATTAGATAGTAGCATTTAGGTGCATTGGTACTATTCGCCTGTGGCATATTTGAAGTGATTGGAGAGAGATGATAACATGTCGCACATGTGGCATATTGGTGCATGTGGAGTAATTTGCACGTGTGATGAGCAAGATAAGATAGATTGTGGTAGATGTGGCAGGTTAACACACGTGGGGTGCAAGAGAAGATGGATGATGATACATGTGGTAGGTTAGTATTATATGAAATGCTTTACATACGTGAAGAGTAAGATAGATAGTAGCACGTTTGGCATAGTAGCACAGGTGATGCATGATCAAATATGGACAATGGCTCACTTGGCACGTATGGACATATATAGCTTATGTAAGGCAACTGAATATGGATGGTAGCACATTAAGATTGAACCATTAAAATACTAATTTTCCTTCCATTGTGAAAAAGAAAAAAAACCTTTATTAAAAAAAATAAATTTATATATTTTTCAACAAAAGAAAAGCAATAAATAAAATTTCTCATGTGTTCTTACCAATAAAGGCTTAACAAACAACGAAATCTAATTTCATGAGAAATAATATTTCCTTTTCTTTTCATAAATCCAAATAAGCTCTAAAAAACAAGCCATAATTAGCTAAGTTTCATAAGCTATGATTGGAGCTAGGGCTTAAGGGGCCAAGACTGAGCTATAGTTAGAGATGTACATGAATTGAACTAAGTCGGGCTTGGCACAAATCTACTCGGCTTGGCTTGGTCCTCAAGCTTGACTGGCTAGCTCGGCTCGGTTAGCAACTCGGGCTAGTTTAAGCTGAGTTCAAGCCTATGCGACATTTTTTCAAACACATAAAGTGCATCTTCAATTTCTCATAAAATGTAAAACAATTATAGCAGTTTACAAGTATTTTATCAAATACTTGGCGGGCAACATCAAAATCAAGATATGAAGGCAATTTTATAATGCAAAGTTTTTTTTTTTGTAGTGATTTGTTTTGTATCCATTCCTTCCTTGCTACCAGCCAATCCTATGGAGAATGTATGCATCCGAAACAAGACTTTGCTCCCTCATTTCATCAAACACCCAGCGAGCGACAACAATATCAAAATAACCGAGTCACCGAGCTGATTCAATTCGAGTCCATTCGAGTTGAGGTTTGATCTGGGTCAAGTCGAGTGCAGACAAGCTTGAACTCGGCTCGAAATTTTTTCGAGCTCTAAAAACCAGCTCGACCCAATCTTAATCCAATTTCGAGCTGAGACAAGTTGGCTTTTCCAAGTCAAGTAGGTCAAATATTTGACCAAGCTAACTCAACAGGTGTACAGCTCTAGGTACGGCGGCAAAGTCATACCTAACCAAACCTACATTTACATTCAAATAATATTTTAAGGCATTTGCATGCATCACATTCATGTTTACCATGCAAGGCAGCGTGTGGATTAACATCGTGTCTTGGAATAATTGTATAATAACAACATTTATTAGTGATTTGTCGTTGGTGCCGATGTGGCCGCCACACAATCAAATGGCGATAAATCTTCTACATCAGCCAAGATATCGAAGATTCCGATGGCTGGAAAATGTCTATCATTGGACCGGCCATAGCCAGATTTCCATTCTTGGATATTCTAATAAACATTATTTTACTAAAGAATTATGCCCGTCTAGATAGTTGGTCAAAATTGGATTATTGCTCTAAGGGAGACATTAGAACTAATCCAATGCTCTCATATCACTTACAAATTATAGTGCTCCTAGTTGCATTGAGATACTTGGACAGTCTGATAGCTAAATCCCAGCTGTTTATTAGGTCCATCACACATTTCATCGGCTACGATTTGAAAAGTACACATCGGATAATCTGATCCATCCATAAGTTGGCCTTCTTTTTATAGCTATATATCCATTTTCCAAACATGGATCAGACGGTTAGGATTCCCCATAGAGTTGATTCTTTATGGCCCAAACAATTAAATGTCTTAAATCCTTGATTAGGCCCTTTTTTCACAAATTAACGATCTTAACCGTCTATTTTGGAGGCAAGGTTAGAATCATCCGATAGGTACGAGTTTTACATGGTAACCCAAAAAATAAGCGCTGGACCTAATGGACAGCTCAGATCGATCGATTTGACTGTCCCAAATGTCCCATCACAACTAGGAACATGGTAACTTATGATGCTCTAAGAGAACTTAACCACTTCTCATTGTAAAATGAAAACCTTCTTTAAAAATCCAATAAAAACAATAGAAGTTGCAACTTTAATGAATAAAGGGTTGTTTATTGGAATGATTAAGACACCAAATCATATATATTAAGCTATTAAGGCCTTTTTGGTCTCACAAGAGGAGAGAATGGTATAAATATCAAGATGGCCCACCACTGAAGTCCAAAAGCGACTCTCGCCGATTAAAAAAATCCGACGGTCATGCCACTCCAATCACGACGGGGTTACCTGTCGTAATTTGAACCGTTCCCGTTCATCTCTATCCGTTAATCGAGTCAATTGCTACTGGGTTAGGTTTTATTTTGCAATTAGGCACGATTTATAGAATCTTATGGCGTAATTGGATCAGGCCACACGTCGTTCACCGGAAGGATATGATGGTAGCAGTTTATATAATTATAGAGACAATTACAAATGAAGTTCTTGTTTATCCTATAGCACATGATCAGGGCCCACCTAGCTCTACTCACCACTAATGCATATCCAATCATGATTTGATTTTGGATGGTCCAAGATCTTCCATAATCTAATTCATTTCCAATGCTAATATGGCCCACCTAATGCTTAAAAAGAGAGAGAGAGCATGCGTTTGATTCCCTTTCCTATTATTGATTAATTAGAGTATTAATCTTAGTTAAGCTCTACTCCTTGTTGGGTTATGAGTGGGAATGTGATTGGAGGGGTTGGGTTTGGTAGATATGGAAAAGCAGGAATATGGTAGAGCCATCTTTCCAGAGTACACATGGTAAGGTGATGTATCAATTGTGTCCATCCATCTACTGGGACATAGCATGGATGGAGTATATTTAAAAAATCATAGATATTAGATGATTTATCCATCTGATTTGTGGCCCTAAAAGAGACTTTAATGATTAATGGTCAAATATTCAGTGGAGAAAATTAAAGAAAAGTAATGGATAGGATTGTCCAATAAGTTATATTTTTTGAGACATAAGCCATCTAAGGTATGGCCCAGTAGATGGATGGACCTGATTGATGCATCAATTTGGAAGCTGTGCTATGGAGAGATGGGTCTACCATACCATCTCTCTGGTTGTGGTGGGTTTCCCTACGCCGCTACAGAGACCCACGAGCTTGAAAAATAAAGTCCTTTTTCCCAAACGCTAATATTTTTCATGTTCTTGGTATTAGGGTTGGACGGTGTGATAGTTTACCACCATCTACCAAATGCATGGCACGTGTGTACAGCATTCCAGACAATCCAAGTCCTAGGCCTCCTTGTGGATAGAGTATAGCCCGGATATCATAGTGTTCCAATAATCATATCCGTCCAAATTTCCTTGGTGAACTTGGACTGTCGAATAGGAAAGTCTGACCGTCCATCTTATAGTGATAAATTGGATGCTTACGCTGGTTGGATTCATGTAATTTTCAAGCTGTCTTCAATCTGAATAAGGCCCATTATTTGGACGATCTTGATTACTTTATATGTATTCCACGTGTACAGTAGATGAGTCACCACAATTTTGAAGAATGATGATGAACTATCACCATAAGTCTATCAAATAGAATACCCCATGGGACAAGGCCCGTACGTTCATCTCATCATGCGAAGTTGCGTTTTCTTTTGTGCATCGAGAACGGTTGCGTGACTACGCGAAGTCATGTAGAGGAGTGAATATTCGTTGACCAATCCATACCGTCCATCAGCTGCGTCACACTTTCTTAGATTGGATCCCAAAAATACTTTTATAAAAAATATAGGTGGGGTACACCGCAGGGAACAGTTGATATGGGAAGTGCCACCGTTAAAATCGTTCAAATTGAGTGTGGGGTCTACTCTGGTATGTACTTTCCATCCAATCCACTCATCCGACTTACAACACCACGATGAATGGATTAGATGAAAATCAGGACATCCCAATACTCATTTCTGCCACACCACGTGAATTTAAAGTTCTTAGGCATGACTTTACACAGTTCCATATGGTGTGGCCCACCAAAGTATTTGTAGGTTATTTTTTAAGTTTTAATGGTGAAAATATGATGTAGAAACTGATGGACGGAGTGGATCGGATGTACATTCTCTTGCAGATGGTGCTCTGCTACTTGTAAGTACACCCTTCATATGCATACGCGTATCAGGCTGGCGCGGTCGTTTTATATCTCTATGTATGATGGTATCATTTTCCATAGCCTCTATGAGCTGGTATGGTGGGGCCCACCACCTTTTGGCAACGAAAGGGAAGGCCTCCAAATGTGCGGTTGTGATTGGCCCGCGTAACAAATCACATCACCCATTACATTTATTTCGTTGGAGTGACTTTCCAATCAACTTTTTGGATTTTATAATGTGGACGACTTTCATATTCCATGTGTTTTGACCAGAAGCGGATTATTTTAGGGTTAGGTAAGACATGTAATCGTTTGTGGAAGCCATTTCCTAAATGCAAGCAAGCATATGGAATGTCTTGCCACTGGGGGTTAGAGAAGGGAGATGATACTGTAGAGTAAAGAGAATAGGAATATGGTAGACCCATATTGCTAAAATTTTACTTGGCAGGGTTATCATTCAATCACGACTGTCCATTTAGTGGAACCCATATGGATGGGAGTTAATTCAAGTTATGGATGGATTTGATGATCTTAGCCATCTACATGGAGGCTTCAAAACTATGGTGATAGAGAAAAATAGAGCTATATTGCTACGTTATACATGGTAGGGTTACCATTTTATCAGGACTGTCCATCTGGTGGGACCCATTATGGATGGGAGTTAATTCAAGATATGCATAGATTTGATGATCCTATCCATTTATATGGTGGTTTCTAATCGATGGTAAAATAAAAATAAAAATAGAGTCATATTGCTAAGGGTTATCATTCAATCAGGACAGTCCATCTACTGGAAGTGAATTCAAGATACGCATAGATTTGATGATCCTAGCCATCTACACGATGGCTTCAAATCAATGGTGAGAAATTAAGACAAAAAAAAAAAAAAAAAAAAAAGATCCATATTGTTACATGATACGTGGCAGGGTTATCATTCAATCAGGACTGTCCATCTTGTGAGACCCATCATGGATATGATTTCAGTCAAGATACGTATAGATTTGATTATCCTAGCCATCTAAATGGTGGCTTCAAATCAACGGTGAGACAGAAAAAAATAGAGCCATATTGCTACATTATACATGGCAGGGTTATCATTCAATCACTACTGTCCATTTTGTGGGTCCCATCATGGATATGAGTTAATTCAAGATACGTATAGATTTGATTATCCTAGTCATCTACACGGTGGCTTCAAATCAATGGAGAGAAAGAAAAAAAAAATAAAGCCATATTGCAACATTATACATGGCAGGGTTATCATTCAATCAGGACTATTCACAAGTGAGACCCATCATGGATGGGAGTTAAATCAAGATACACATAGATTTGATGATCCTAGCCGTTGGAAGTTAATTCAAGATAGGCACAGATTAGATGATCCTAGCCGTCTACACGGTGGCTTCAAATCCACGGTGAGAAAGAAAAAATATTCAATGATGAACATCAAGCACTTAAGCGATTGCTATTGGTTTCCTGATGAGTATGATTTTTGAAACATCGTCTATCCATTACTAGCCCAATAATTTGGACGGTTCAAACTAATAGATCGTAGAGAGATGTCTCTGCTATACGGTATCATCTCCATGGAGAGAGAGAGAGAGAGAGAGAGAGAGAGAGAGAGAGAGCTCAATCATGAGGTTGAAGTTATCAATGGGCAGCAGTTGGACCGGATTGGTCATGGGATAATGATGAACGGTTCAATTCAATCATCAAGTGGGTCAACATTAGTACAAAAAGAGTAGATAGTTTTAAACACAAGTGTTAGTGGTCTGCATCCATCGTACGTCTGTTTTAAACGCGTTGGATCTGAGTTAGGTTTACTTAATTAATGCTATTTATGTGTGGGACCATCAAGGATGAAGAATACCTGTAAAACAAATTCTTATATTAGATTATTTCAATCCTTTGATTATTCTCGGAGCATTTGGACATTAAGTTGCTTAAATAAACTATTTATACTACAAGTAACTTATCTTAGTTTCTACTTATTAAGAAGATAAATATATTCAGCAAATAACATACTTATCATCTTTTCCTTTCTCTAATTTCTTATCTCCTTATGTCTTTTTTAGGAACTAATAAAAAGTAAAAAAGCTAAAAACTTGTGAAAGTAAAAAAGTAAAAATAATAATAATAATAATAACCAAAGTAATTAAGAACATTTAAATAAAAAAAGTTACTTATAACTAATCATAACTCAAACTTATTTATACGAAACAAGTCTCTTATCTACTGCTATGAGTACAAAAAGTAATTTTTTGGTAGTATCGAAACAAGCCCTTGGCTATTTTCCTCACAGGCTATAAGCTGGCCCGTAAGGATTATAGCTATGGCACGACTGAATGAGCCATCCTTATGCAGGCTAGACTAATGTAATAGTTTTGCTTATGCGATTAAAGAATGATAGTGACCGTCCAAATCACTCAACCATGAATATTGGAGTATAACCGTGAAATCACACTGAGAGGGAAAATATCAACCATCTAATTTTCTCATTCGAATTTAGACTACTCACTATCTTAGTTAAGGATTGCTTGATTGGTATGATTTTATAAATATGTTCTATCCATTTCAGTGGCTTATAATTTGGTGTCACCACATTTTAAAAACGTTTCTTATGGGCCTGTTTGGCCAGCTGGATTGAACGGGATTAGGAGGGATGGGATCAATTTTAAGGTAACGATGGTGAAGTCAGTCCCTTCCAATCTCTTCCAATCCATCCGTCCAAACATGCCGATGCCCAATTGAACGGGATTAGGAGGGATGGGATCAATTTTAAGGTGATGATGGTGATGCCAGTGGATTGGTTTAAAATCTATGGGTTTGCTATATCCCAGAATAAGTTTACCGGGTCTGTTTGGCACGTTTGACATATCCTAGGATTTTATCATTTTATCATATCCCAGGATTTTATCATTTTTTCTCTTCCAATCCCTTCCAATCTATCCGTCCAAACATGCCCTAAATGGATAGTAAAAATCATCACACATTAGGGTGATTGGCTGGTGTACCGCACACTAGCAATATAGCTAGTGTGGGTACGTGTCGTTCAAAGACGAGCGCTGAAGCTCTTAGAAGCTCGAGTTGTATCGAACGGTTCAAAGGAGATCAAAGTTACATGGGCCCAAAATAATGTATTTATTTTATCCACACTGTTCATCCATTTTTCGAGATCATTTTAGATCACGATCCAAAAATATGAATCATATCCAAAGCTCAACTGGACCACACCACAAATATAAGCAGGGAGAATGATTTTCACTGTTAAAACATTCTTTGGGCCCACCATAACATTTATTTTCCATCCAATCTTTTCATAAGGTCACAAAGACCCAGATGAAGAGGAAAACCAAATATCATATTGATCCAAAATTTTCGTGACCCCTATAAGGGTTTCAATGGTAGACGTTCAATCCCCCACTTCCTTTTGCAGTGTAGTCTACTTGATCTTTAAATCTATCTCATTTTTTGCCTAAAGCCTTATGACGAGTTCTCCAAATGGATGGACGGTTTGGATATAACACATACCTCATAATGGGATCCACAGAACTTGCTGGCGTCAATACATCAGCTAGATAGCTGGTGTGTGGTACACCAGCAAATCCACTTCCGGGTGATTGGCCCACATCTGACTGTTGTACTCGTACGAGGATCCGTCCCTGAAAGCTGTCCAACCAATATCCAACGGTTGTGATGTAAACTTATACCAAACTGCGCCAACGGTCCACTCATACTTAGATAATATGCCGCTGACCCAAGTTCCTTGTTGTGGGCGCTTGTTATTAGTGCAAAATCTGAAAGTGAAATGAGAGGGGGGAAGCCGAACGCTTTGACATTATGGTGTGGCTTTCTTTTTCGTACGACTGGGGGCCATGTCTTTAGTTGTTTGAGCCATTGATATGATGGGCCGTACCTTCATGACATGTGCCCATAAATACTGAAAGATTTTGAAAATTTCCAATATTTCAATCGGTGAAGGCTAAACTTTCAAAGGTTAAAATGTTTTGATCTGTAAAACTCTTTTGTCCATGGGCAATCCATAGTAACATCAACCATACCAGTGATTTGGATCATTGAATGCAGGCCCCACTTGTACAGATCGAATCACTTTGGTAATGGACGCTAAGATATGTGGGGACCGACTGTGATGTGTGAGTTGAGCAAATTCAAAACTAAGGTGTGTTGCATCGTATTCTGACAATTCTTAGAATGGCCATTTGAAAAAGGATAGAGTCATTGCATGAGAAATGTACAGTGTGTGAAATTTTTTATAAAGATATTTAGAGCACTTTGTATGGAATTACAAGTGATGTTAATCGTGATGATACACATCATCAGTTGACAGAGCATAACCAAAAATCCTAGAGGCAGAACATGATTGATATATATATATATATATATATATATATATATATATATATATATATATATATATATATATATATATATATATGTTAGAATGACACTTGTCAAGAAGAGAATGATTGGCCAAAAACATTAATGCGGAGGCGAATCAGCTGCTATAACCATCAAATGTAGAAATAAATGCATGTATAATAGTTGTTAGAAAAATCTTTAAATAAGAAGGAATCAAACAAAATAAGTCATCTCACACCAATCCAATCAAATAAATTAAATTTATCTTTACTTAGTACAACCAGTAACATAGCTTTATCTTGGATGTAATTCAAGTTTATGCTTATATGCCGGATTATTCTCGTTTTCAATACAAATAGTTTTTCTTTCATAAAGATTGTTTGTTTGTTTCTGCATATAAAAATCCTTTCATGAGAAAGACAATTTACAAACCGATTTTCAAAAGAAAAACTGATCTATTTTTGATAATCGCATAATTATCTTATAACAATCTTGAGAACGACTAAATAGGAAACCAATCTCAATCATATATAATTACCCTCAGGTATCTACTTATTTTAATGTTTTGGGTTGAGTTATTTAGCTTGAATCAAGCCATATAATCAATTCTAGCAGGCAGTCACACATCACCATCACATCTTTGGTGTGTCCCACCTAAGATTTTGACAGAAATTATTCCTCTAAAGCTCTAACTGATTGCAATTATCATTCGTCGTGGGACCATTTGGAAATGCTGAGTGGCCCGGAGATTGTAGATGAAAGAGTCAACTCGTGGCAAACAAACGTGCCAGCATGAGTCATATATGCAGGACCTCGTCTACTCGTCAGGTGAGAGACACCATTTAGATGTCCCACACGTACAATGAATATCGACCGTTGATCCTCCCTCTCTCTCTCTAATCATCCATTTTTCTCATACATGTTTGATCCACCTGGTGGGTGGACATGGATCGTTCATGGTGCGTCCAACCTGATGCATGCCTTAATCTCTCACATGTGAGCCATGTTGGTATGTCAGCCGCAAATTGCTTGATTCACCACCATTGAAAGGAGGCTCCTGCACTCATGTTTTCGAATGATGGGTGGGAATCTCAACGCATTCTAAAATGGTCTTTCGAAAATTTAAATTTCCTATGGTATTAGATTCCCACCAAACATGGCACCCTTAATGAGCTGTGCATGTGGTCCACTGGATGAAAAGCTTGGATCTTAACACCTCACATTAGTAGTTGTGCATGCGGATAGATAGACAGGAGTCCACACGAATTATCAATTTCTTTCTTAGAAAGGGTATCCGGCTGGTTGAAGCCTGGACCAATATAGATACTGAGGGAGCTGATTAGGTGAGACCCAGATCCACTATGTGGGTGGGACCCCTGACTGTGGGGCTCATAGGTATGTATGTGCCTTAAATCCACACCATCCAACCGTTTTGAAAGCTCATTTTAGGGCATGGTCCAAAAAAATGAAGCATATCCAAAACTTACAACAGCCATACCATAAGAAACAGTAGTGAATGAATCCTGATGTAGAGCGGATCACAGACACTTTCATGTCCAAGATGGACCAGAAAAGGCCTGATAGAAAGCAAAGTCATCAAGACTGTCAGAACATTAAAATAGACATATCTCGCCAACTCCATACCAAATTTACAAGATTCCAATCAGATCGATGGTCGAATTCCATTTTTATTTCCATTTTTACTATTTTTAATAAGTTTTAGTTTGATTATAACTCTTCATCCGTTAGGTTTTACGAGTTGTCTAACATGAAAAGTGTTTAGAAAAATTAGCTAGAAGAATAATATGGTTAAGCCACATAGGACACTTACTATAAATAAAAAATTTACTATTTATAATAAGTTATGAATTTTAAGAGTTTTAGTTGTAGTTTAATTCCAAAATTTCTACAAAAGTTTGGTATCCCTATTTAAAAGGTTGTCAACTCATTTATTTCATCGATCAATCAAATTACGAATTTTATAAAATTTATTTTTATTTTTCTTGCTTTTTCCTCATGGATTCGAGAAGTCTCTGTGTAGAGTCCAAAGAAGCTCCGTGGATTTGGAGTAGTTATCCTTGAGGAAGACAGTGATCGACATCATCACGTTCATCCTTGCGTCAAATCCCCACCATTAAAAACTTCATGAAGGCCCTGCGTCAAATCCACACTTAAAAACTTCATGAGGGCTATAGGAATATTTATTTGTCATCCAACCTGTTAATAAGGTCATAAAGATATGGATGATAAGACCACATAAATATGAGCTTGATCAAAACTTTTCGTCGCTCACAAAAAGTTTATAATGGTGGATTACCACTATTTCTCGTATTATAGTCCACTTGAGACTTGGATCTACTTCATTTTTTGGGATCATGACCTAAAATAAGCATTACAAACTGTTGGACTATATAGATTTAAGGCACATACATAACTGTGGGCCCCACAGTCACGGGTCTCACCCACCTCAGTGGATCCGGGGTTTCACCTAGTCTGCTCCTAGATATGGAGACCAACATTGACAAAAAATAGTAAGACTAGGACTAATGATCATCAACCATAAATAAGGCTGAGGGAATTCATATTAGATTAGGCTTAGATCATAATAATCACAAGTATTTTAGTTGGGTTGGTCAAGTCAAATTGGTAGCTCTGGTTAGAAATTGGGTTGGGTCATCTTTAGGTTAGGTTTGGGTCTGGTTAACCTTCAACCCGACCCAACTTGACCAAGTTGCACCACTACCCACAAGTAGAGCTGGGCATCGGACCGAGTCAGATCGGATTGGGTCCAACTCGACCAGATCCGAAATCTCGATAACCTGACCCGAACTCGATCTGATCCGGGGCCGAGTCCGGGTCACCTGACTCGAATAGATCCGGAATGTGTATGAGCTTATCCGATCTGAGTCCAACTAAAATCCTATCTCAAAACCCTAAAATCACAAACAGAGAGAAGAAGAAGTAGAAAAGAAGAAAAGAAAGCTTTAAATTCGTGGCCCTAAATTCTATCTCAAAACCCTAAATCTGTGGCCCTAAAATCACTATCTCAAAACCCTAATATCACTATTGAATGATGGATTTCATAACCATAAAAACCCTAAATCTGTGGCCCTAAAACTCCCAAAATTGGAAGCTCTAACTCTCTAATTTTTACACTTGAGAGAATGAGAGATAGAGAGAGAATGGGAGAGAGATACCTGATGCCTGATGGTGCGTGAGAGCTTTGAATGGTGTGAATTTAAAAATACATCATGGAGGGCCACAGAGCTTTGACGCCAGGTAGCTGGCCCGTGCGGGGTCACCTTCCAAACAACCTTACACCTTACACACATCGACATAGGAGGCAGGGGTTGAAGCTTAGAGAGAGAGAGAGAGAGAGAGAGAGAGAGAGAGAGAGAGAGAGAGAGAGAGAGTAGGCGGGGTTGGAGTGTGAGGGTTTGGGAGAGGGAATCAAGTGGACGGCGGGGGTTGAAGCGTTGAGAGAGAGAGAGAGAGAGAGAGAGAGAGAGAGAGAGAGACGACGATTTTAGGTTAGGGTAAAAAAAAATGCTTTTATATATACCCGATTCCGGATCGGGTCGGGTCATCGGTCCAGATCCAGCAAGATCCGAATTTGATCCGAAATTTGTTCGGATCTGAATTACCCAACCCGATCCTGACCGATCCACACCATCGGATCGGGGTTGATCGGGTTGGATCCACCGGATCGAATCTATTTTGCCCACCTCTACCCACAAGTGAGGACTCGGGCTTAGGTATGCACCAGGTTTGCCTGTCTAAAATGGGGGATCACCTTATATTTATTGGATCCATCCCGTCCATCATGTAGAACAGCCCATTTATAGTCTTGTCACCAGAACTCAAGCTCATCAGAAACTCAGGGAGGCAACAGCACAGGCAACATAGTAAAATCATGCCTAAAACCGTTAAACCCATGCGTTGTGGCCCACCTGAGTTTGGAATTGAGTAAGTTTTTCGGAGTCCATCAATCCTAGGGATGAAAGTCAGATGAATGGATTGGTTAGCGTATAAACACTAACGTGTGCCTCCAAACAACTAATGGTCTGCATCTCTATCCCAACTTTTCACTATGTTGTGGCCCATCTAAGTCTTGAATCAGCATGAATTTTGGGTTTTACAGTGAAAATGAGGAACATCACCCGATGGACGGAGTGGATTGAATGCATGTTTTCCCCATGTGGCACTGTTAACGAAGGCAGGAATCTGTGTGCCTTAGTCAAATGGTTTTAAGAATCAGACGATTTCACACGTGAGCTGAGGTGTTTGTAGAATTCTCATGCAACCTAGTTTGGAAGCGATCTTTCCAAGATATATGAATGCAACGCCGTAGACACCCATCTTACTGAATTTAATAAATGGTTGTGACTCATCGTCTTCATATGCGGCATTGATGTACAGTTATAATGACCACCTAAAATGTGGGTCCCTTTGTGGATGGAGTATACATTTAAAATCACACTAATTTAACAATCCTAACCGTACAATTTATGACTGTCAAATGGATGGTTGAAATTAAAACTGACTGGTCCAAAATCAAATGGAAATATAAGATGGTTAATATTTTCTTCTCAGTGCAATTTTTCAGTTATGTACTGTCCAAAGTTGGGTAGCCAATTTGGATGGTCAGGATTGAAGAGTCACCATCATTTTCTAAACTGTGCAAAACTAACATTGAAGTCTTCAACTTTTAAAGCGAATGGTCACAGACAACTACAGTACCTAAGCTACCATCCTACACCGATTTTCCAGTACACGTGTCATGTGTGCAGGAGATCTGAACCGTGAAAAAGGTGACAAACACCAGGAAGATTACCTGACCTGAAAAACAGGCAGACCCACTTATCAGATGGGAAATACTTGTGCCTTGATTCAAACCATCCTCCATCCATTAATTCTACGGTGTGGCCCACCCAACGGGTAAATTAGTTGATTTTATGCTATTTGGTCCACATGATGAGGGCTACCTTTTCAACGGCTTGCATGTCTGACATGCTTTGCGGTGTCATACAATGGTCTCTGGCTGTATGCGATCATCCTTCCCTTTTAAAATGTTCCAAGAAAAAGATCGTGCAAGCGACAGGTACTATAGGGGCACGGACCGGGTCTGGCCCCGATACTGGGGCGAATGTCAATCAGGCATGGACCATTTAGTGGCAGGCCTTTGATTTTGGGCCAATGGGGCATCAGGGCGTCTCATGAGCCTGTTCGTGGGTCTGGTTCTTCAAAAGCGGGCCCATATTCGAACCATCCACCGAACTCTTTACGAACCCAAGCCCAACCCGTTTCGACCACGACCCGAGACCCGACATGCTATCCGTGTCAGTTGTCCCCTGCCATGGATGCCACTTCGAGCAGAAAATAAAAATAAAAATACTCAAGAATATAAAAATAGATCGGATCAATCAAAATTATATTATTAGTATTTAATGGTGAAGAAATTGCAAGGAAACTCTCGTGGCCGTTGACAATTGATGAGTTGTAAGATCCTGCTCATCAGCGAATTGTCCCATGATACATACAGAAAGTACACATCCATGTAATATCAGGTGATCAAAACCGTTGATCTGATGGTCCACACCATGGATTAGGGATGTATCAATAACCTTCCAAACTAGAAAGATCTAAACCTTTGATAAGTGGCCCACAAATAGATTATTAAGGGAAAAAAATACATCAATGGTGTACATTGAAAGAGAATATAGTTCAATGAGGAATACATCGGAGACATTTCTTACTGATAGTGAGCCTATAAGATCAATGGTCCGGATCACTACACTTGGCCCCACGTGCAATAAATCATGCATGTAACCAATTTATACTTTTGGTGCAGGGTCATAGTTCATCTCAACCGTAGAACTTTCTATCAGTGAATGATTTAGCTATAGCATACAAATCCCAACTTGACTGCAAATAGTCAAGAGTTCCTAGCATAGTACCTAAGAGGAAACATACATTGTTATTATTATTATTATTAAACAATACCCAGATCTAGCGCAATGTTAGCTAGATCTTCCCCTCTGGCCCACCACATTTTTCATTCTAAACCACACGATCCGGATCATGGGTCATTTGCCTATCTCTTCTTATAGACCATTGAATAATAATGCAAATTTATGTTTAGACCGTAGCATTTTATGAAATGATTTATTTAGGCAATAGCGCGTATGCATGCACGGTCCACGGTAGCATTCATCGATTTCATTTCATGTATAACTTAGAATAGATGTATATGGAAGCTATGTGGCACCCACAGAAATGTCTGTGAGAAATCCACTCCGTCCATCAGTTTCTTAAGATCATGATATGACAGGAATTTGAAAATCAGATAGATCTAAAACTCAGGTGGGTCACACGACATGACAATTAACAATGAGAATGGAAACATCCACTATTGAAACCTAGCTGGAGCGACCATGATTTTTGTATGCCATCAAAACCGTTCATGAGATTATTACCACTGGGATAAAATGTGGACACAAATATCATCATGATACAAAGCTTTTGTGACTCCCGCAAAGTTTTCAAATGTGTGCATTCAATCACCGCTGTTTGGTATGGTGTGGTCCACTTGTGTTTTGGGTCTGCTTGATTTCTGGATTACTCTCCTATTGTGAGCTTGAGAAACTGATGGACGGAGTGGATTTCTCACTCGCATCCCTTTGAGTCCCACGTAGCTTCCAACCACAGAAACTTCCGGGGCCACGCACAAGCAATTCACGTCCCACGTGCTTATTGACTAACTATTTAGAGTCCAGCAGATAATTTCCATCTTATCATGTGCTTGTGACATCCAACCCGTTAAAAAGCCTCACCTTGAGGATCAAGTCATGCAAAAGCCAGTCTGTTCCACTCAACAGGTCGGCCTACACTTGCATCTGTTATAACATCAACGGCCATCCCTTGTTTTCCATGTAGTGGCCCACTTAGTGGACTGGCCTGATTTTTCCACTATCGTCTCATTGTGGTAGGTTAGATGCCGCACGCTTGTGACATGTCGTAATTTACATCCATCTCATTGGATTGTGAACTTAATTATCATCCAACTGACTGCATTTGAGCATCTCCATCAAATAATAATAGAGATCTAGAGAGAAGATGGTTTGCTAGCTGTGGGAAATAGTGGAGTAGTGGTTATAAAAAGTGAGGCCTTGTGAGTGTGACAGAGCACGACATAGCTTAGACCTAAATTACATATAATGCTATTTCAATTATTGCTTTATATATATATATATATATATATATATATATATATATATATATATATATATATTCTTGTTGTATTATGCTTAAAACTGCTAGCTGTACACTTGCATACAATTTATTTATTTTTCTCCTTGGTTATTATACTTGGGCACATGATGACTCGACTCATCTGACTTGATCCAAATTGAGTGGGTGAGTCAATCCAAATCATGTTGACTTTGTACAAATCGAGTTTAATCTGAGTCAAGTTCAAGTCACCTAGCAACTCGGCTAGATCTAACCTGAAATTCAACCTTGTACATATAATTTAAAAAACTCAGATCTCGGATGTGACATTTCAGATATGAACTGTCGTGTAGTTAATTGAATGGTTGCAATTCTGGCAAGTAAATCTAGGTTTTGAGTTGTGATTTCGGCTCATGGTTACCTGTTGCACTCGATCCGATTTGACCCGACTCAGTAATTGTGACCAGGTTGGAATCAGTCCAGATTAGTCCAAGTTAGACTCGGATTCAAATCGGGTTAGACATGCTAGACTTGGTACCAAGATAGGTAAAATTTGAGTCAGGCCTATTTCAAAATTAGATTGAGTTAGGTCAGCCCTATAACTCAGTCCAACTCAAATCTATGTCCAGCTCTATTGGATCACGAAATTGGAAATTATAACTTAGTAGTGTAAGATGCAAGGTGGTGGGTTGTAAGATGAGTTGACTCAGTTTCAATAGCGTCCTATCCATTAGATAGGATTGGTCATCCTTACTTGAGCGAGTCGAGCTGATTCAACCATGGACTAGGTGAGTCCTTACTCAACTTAGGACCAAAAGAATCGGTTAGAGCCATGCATATACAGACGTGAGTTTGCAGTTGTCACATTGTGAAACATCTATGAAACTTGAGTTTTATATAAGGTGAGCTGCAGTATTTAGTTCTTCTGGCATAAGAATCAGGACATTTCACACCTCATATGAGCCATAACATGTGAAAACAACATCTATGAATTTTGAGTTTTCTATAAGATGAGTTGCACTATTTAATTATTCAAACATAAGAATCAGGTCATTTCACACCTCAGGTGAGTCATAACTTGTGAAAACAAATGAACAATTAAAAGAAAATAATAATAATAATAATTATCACTTATTTTTGTGCAACTCATTAATTGTAATTTACTTTCATGAAAGACTATGAAATAGAAGTTGATTATATTAGTTTAACTTTATAAATAATTACACTTAGATTATAATTACAAAAACATACGATGACGACCTCATTGCATTATTCTCAGACAGAGATTTGATCATTATCTCCAACCTTATGAAAATTCCTATGTTAATTACAAGTGTTTCACATTTGCTTATGTGTCCGCTCGTGGATGTATGCTCCTTTGCACGTGTTGAATAAGCAAACCTGGCGTGTAAGTATACTTCATTTTATTATAAGTACATTTTAAGCATTTAAAAAGACAAAAAACTTTAATTTGGAGTCCATTCTAGATGGAGAATTGTATTAGGACAGATCACCTACATCTAGTTGTATGCTAGCTTACAATGCATCTGCATCATCCCTCCAACATGGCATTTTTGTTGGACATTTGTACCATGCAAGCACTAGGATCCTCCATGAAGATCACCTAGTTCACAAATCATGCTGGTCTGCTTATCAGGTTGGCCACACCTTTGGAATCAATGAACAAGCAACGAGCCTGATTCAACATACAGATGTGGCCCACCTAATGAGTGGATCGGCCTGATTTTCAAGTGGGGTGTTCTCGATGATGGGTCCATGTTTTTTACACGGATCAGATGTCCTACATATGTGATCTGTTATGCGGTTGTGTACTGCCATATCATGCAGCTGACTGTAGGTGATCAGTCTCGTATCATGCATTAATGTATAGGCTTCATCAGTTCTCACAAGGCAAAAGGAGAAAGGAGCAACATGTCCAGTTGGTTCTCATGGTAGGCCCCACAGAAAGTGACTGAAAGGGTGGATATCATGTGGGTGGGCCATTGTACTGGCCAATCAGATACGACCATAAAGTTTAGATGATGTGATCTAAATAGATATAGACGTTACAGAAAGAGTATGCAAGCGCTCTCTCTCTAGATGAGGAATTGAGCAAAGGAAGAGCTCCAGCGAACAAGTACCACCATTAAGCTACGGTGGTTTTGGGAGGATGTGTGGCCCACATGACGTGTTAGATAAATCCAGACCGTCCATCAGATGATTCACTTCAAATTTCAATAGGAGTGCAAAAATCGGATCGATAAAACACTCACGTCACCCATAGCACATGGAACAAGTTGATAGTGGATTTCCACCATTGATTTTAGTGGGGGGATCATTATGTTGTTTATATATAATCTAGACCTTTTAAACTCCTCATCTGGATTGGATGAAGGGTCAGGAAGAAAAGTAGATGGTTTCACAAATCAGGTGAGCCCAGGTAAGGGTAGATGTTCCCACCTATATTGTTTCCATTTCTGTGGCCCACCTACGGTCCTGATCGGGTTATCTATGGGTTTTTTTGCCAACATGAGGTGACGCATCTGATGGACGCGTTGGATGGTGTCCAGACTTTAAGTGGGCCTCGAATCTGCCGGGTACCACAAGGGATTATAGCATGCAAAAGTCATTATACGCGGGTTTCGAGTGCTGACTAATGGGGTCCATGCTTCACTAATCCAGACCACTGGTATGTTGCATACCACCGTGGATGGATCATGCCATAGGATAACGGTCTCGATTAATGAAGCATGGGTTTGTTGTCAGAACAGAAAAACCTGCATATGAAGTGTGGTTCTTCTAAATGAATGGTCCAGATCAATGATTAGAAGGTCCACGCGTGCAATACAGCTCAATTGCATATAATTCGGTGCATTGAGTTGCATAGGAGCTTTTTCGTATTTTTATTCACATGTTATGATCGAAGTACCTGATCTTTAAAGTTTTCAATCGAGAATAATATATGTGATGAGTACATCCATGATCAGATGAGGTGGACCACAATTTAGGAAATGACAATCAGAGCCGTATGATTCTCGTCCGGAGGATATGAACAGTGTGCTCGCATTTTCAGTTTGTACACGTCGACCCCATGGTTCATTGATCCAGACCATCGGTCTTTTGGGGCCCATCATGGATAATCTATGCATAAAATATCTCCCTGATACGATAATCTAGAGTTTGAATTTGAGGGCTGCAAATACAAATCTAAAAGACAAACACAGGAACGGTCCACATCCAACCTGGAGGCCCAAGATCGGTGGCTAGGATCCTCCAATTTGGAATATTTTGGATTAAATGATCGTCGCCTTCCAATCTCCGTCTTCTTTCAGATGAAAGTGAATCACTGTTGCATTTCCATTACTAACCATCTGTTTGCAGGCCACAGAATGATGAATTAAAGACCGTCCCGTCCAGAAGATTTTGGTGGTATACCCCATCAGATCAACGGTTTGGATCATTGATCCATCCACCCCGAAACTCAAAACCGAGGAATATACATATACGTGTCCTCCTGGATCATCGAATGTGTACAAATAGGAATCAGAATTCCATAATCTAGACCATTAATCTGATGCGACACAGATTGGATGGATCATTCCCCACAAATCCTCCCAGTGAGACAATCCCAAGATCTGAGAGCATAATCCATTCTTCGTGGGCCACCCTATCTGATTAATGGACTTGATCAACCAAACATGGGTTAGGGTCTAAGATCATCAAGTGTCTCGTCGTAGCCCATGAGCTAAATAGGCCCACCAATGTTATGTAAGTAGGCCTAAACCTCAAGTCGGGTCCAGACCCGATCCAATACGAACCGGAATTGAGAAAGACAAGCCCAGTTCAGATGCCACGTGCTCAAAGAAGAAACGAGTCAACAATAGTAGCTGGGAAGGTAAGAAACCGGTATCCCTGACGACACGTGTTGTAGCAAGAGCGTGCGACAGTCACGTTCTGTGGGCCCACCGTTATGTTTCTGTGACATCTTCTCCATCCGTTAGTTGAGAAACCTGAGCAATCAGGCTCATCCAAAACTAAGGTGGGCCACACACCACTGGAAACAGTGTGGATTGAGACGTCCACCATAGAAACCTTCTTGAGGTCCACCGTGTTGTTTAAATGCCATCCAACCCCTTTGTTATTGGATTCCCATCATAACGAAGAGATATACCAAATATCATCCTTATCCCAAACTCATATGGGCCACACCACATGAATGTAGTGTTTTTACCAGTGATTTTATATTGACATAGTAGTGTGGCCCACTGATTTTTATCTATCCTATTGAAGATTAAAAGTGAAAATGAGGTTTCTAAACTTATGGACGGATTGGATTTTATATTCACATTTCTGTAGGGCCCACAGAGCTGGGGTGTTGCACAAGCCTAGTAAAAACTGGTATTGCAGAGGATTCCCGTCCGACGCGGTTTGACCGATTTAGTCACATGCGGGGACCCGCAATTCCTGCGACGTGTGGCGGTGGGCACCACCATCGAAACTCTCCTCGCCGCTCTCGATCTCACGTAGTAAAGCTGGGGCGATTCGCAAGAAGAGAGAAACCTGGGCACATGTCTACGAGATCCACGTCAATCAGCAATCGAATATCCTTGGCCCGTAAACCCGAGTGATCAGCACATCGTGGGCAACATCTGTATGATCAAAATGAGAGGCTGAAAAAGCATTCAACGGTCTACACTCAACGTGTGGCCCACCTGAGTTTTAGACCATCAAGAGTTTCAGAAAAGAGGCGTTTCTACGCTGTTTCCCACCTAGTGTATGGCCGAGATCTTCTCCATGTATGTGCCATGTATGAGTGACGGGACGCAATTCTCCAAATTCTACTCGCGCGAATCTCTTTAGAATTTCTAATTCGATTTGTATCTACTCTCTATAAAAGTAGAGAAAACGCCTTATTGCTGCTTTTCCGAGATAAAAACCTCCAAATCTCTCCCGTCTTCTCTTCTCCGCGCGTTTTCACTCTTGAAAAGAAAGGAAAAAGAAAATATTTAAAAAAAAAAAAAAAAAAAAAAAAAAAAGAAGTAAAAAAAAAAAAAAAAAAAAAAGAGTAAAATCTTTCGTCTACTGACTCTTTCATCCGAGACAAGAAGAAGAAAAGGGGAAGAAAGAGAAGCATTCCTTTTCTCCAACAGATCTGCCTCTTCTTTTCGGGAATTACTCGTTCTTGTAAGTGATTTCCCTTTCCATCCTCTCTCTCTCTCTCTCTCTCTCTCTCTCTCTCTCTCTCTCTCTCTCTTTTCTGAGGATCTTCTTCAATTTCTCCGCTTATTTGCAGGATTTAGTACCTAGATCAGTGCCCTTGAAGAATAATCAGCAAAATCCTTTTTTTTTTCCTTAATGTTTGCTGTTTGTGTTTGTTTCTTTCAAGATTCGGATATTTGTAACGGATGTTTCGTTAGGAGATTGATTTGTTTCAGTTCTGATTTTTACCGGATTTAGATTTTCAGGATTTCCGAATCGCCTCATATTTTTCCTCGCTTTTGGAATTTCTGATCTGAAACTATGTAATTTCTTCGTTTGTTTCGAGATTTTGAGCTTTTGGAGGAGAATTCGAGCAGAAAATGCCACTTTCAGAGCTAGACCTTCGAGATTTGATCCCTCTCTCTCTCTCTGGTTGTGATTTTGGGATCTCTGCAAATCAAGTTCTGATTTTAGGTCTGTTTTGTGAGATTCAGGGTTTTGTTTTCCGTTCATTTCTTACTGAAGGTTTTGCCACTTGTCCATTCTTTGCTCTGTGATTTTTTATTTTTTTTGTGAGTTCTGTCGTAAAAAAGAAAAAAGAAAAACCCTATTTTTTGAGCTCTCTTTTCTTTTCTTTTTCTATTCTTTCTTTCTTTTTAATCTCACTTCTTCAGATTCATCTACATTACAAGCTCTAAAAAGCTCTTCAGCTTTCTTTATTTTATTTCTATTTTTACCACGAGTTTCGTGGGACCACCCTCTAATTCTAGCCCTCGGCACCTCATTATTGGGAACATGCATATGATAGGATGGTAATTCCAATTCTCACAAGTGGGGCCACTTTTCCATAATCCAGACCGTTCATCTGTTGCATCACACCATCCATGGACCATACTTTTTCATTGAATGTAGACCGTTGTTTTCTTACCCTCCCCAACCGTTCATCTGTAGCCATAAGCCTTCCCCTTATCATATGGATTACTACTTATGGTCCGCTATGTAAAGATCTTTGTGATGATTGAATAATCCTAACCGTCCAATTGATTGCCTTTGTTCGTGGAACGTGAACTGCTGGCCTTTTCAACTCAGCATTGCGTTTGCAGGCACGATAATCCTGCCACTGTGAGCTGTTATGTAGCCCATTTACTGAACGGTTCTGATGATCGAGGTGGGCCCATGTAAGCTGGCGGCGCGCTACAGACCTGCTCCATTCCTTTTTCTCTATTTTTATTTTTATTTTTGTCTTTTTTTCCTTTATTGGGTGCTGTGGGTTGTAAAGGGATTTTTAAAAGAGCTTGCAAAGCGACATTCGTGAAGAAAAAGGAAGTTCCCAACCTATTTCCATTTTTTAAAATTATATTTAATATATTTATGTTTTTCTTCCTTCCTTGCTGTTTGCGTTCTGTGTCCTTAAGCTTTTATAAATTGAAAAAAAAAAAAAACGATATATATATATATATAGATAAAGGGGCATTGATGAAAACAGGGGGCAAATTGGAATTATAAATTTCGTTTGTAAGTGCTCTTTTGGGTATTGATTGAGGATGATATGATGCTTGGAATCAGAATCTTCATTTACATGTTCTGAGAAACACCGCCTTCCTCTGTTTTCAGGAAGATGTTTGGTTTGTTTTAGAACTGGGGTTTGGATTTGGATTTTCTTTGAAGCTGGGCAGAGATGAGAACAGAAACTTGTAGAAATTCTAAGGTATGTCCTTTATTCTTTCTTTTTCAGGGGATAAAATAGTAAAATCGTTTTACTGGAGTAGAAAAAGGGATCCCTAGGGATTTCAATTTGCAACATTGTAATGTTTCAACCGTCTGATCATTCAACCATTTGGTTGGACTGTAGGCTACTTATCAGATATGGCCCCACATACAAATCAAAAAGTCAAATGATCACAGGTTGAAATATTACGACATTGTAACTTTTTCTTTTGGGATATCCCTCATCCGAGGTATCACCCATCGTGTAAACGGTTTGAATTCTTAAAAAGAAGAACCCAGATTCCAAGCACAGGTCCCGGTGTATTCTATAAAAATACGCCGCCGTGTATTATAACAAACCTCTATTTCTACCCCGGTGAGTAGGATTGAGATCCGGCACGTGGGCACGCGTGTGAAACATCAGGCTGTCCGTCTGCTACTCCGTGCCTTGTATCTGATGTAGCCTACAAGCTAGGAAGAGCTAATCACCTACAACTGAAAGTACGGTCCATTCCACCTCCGAATTTTTCGTTGGCACCTTTTGTCCTTGGTCAGATCATATGTTTTTTTTTTTTCTTTCAAGGAAAAATGGTTGTAAAAATCGGATCGGAGGTGAGGTTCACGTACAGCTGGTTGCAGGTGATCATACTCAAAATTAGTACGGTATGCTCATGAAGTGAGCCATAAGCGCTTGAAAGACGGTTCAATTGGATGTGCCAGGGTGGGTGGCCCACCTGATGAGTGGGCTGAGGAAGGCCTGCCTGATGAATATCCACATTTTCCATGCGTGCCTGGCTTATGTATGACATAAATTCAACCCCAGCTGCTCATGAGGTGGGCCATGGCAGTTGGGCTCGTCTGATAAACGGCTGCAACCTGTTGCACGCCTGCACGTGTGCCGATGTCACGCGCGAGTAGCCTTCTGAGAAAAATAAAAAAGACTAAATAGCCTGCAACCAGCTGTAGGTTAACTTCACGAAGTTGGGCTAATGCCACGCGCTTGTCTACTTGCCACTTGTTGGAATGATTTGATCTTTACACACTTGTTCCATACTGGCACGTGTGTCTGTGCGTAGATACATAGGGCTCCAGCCTCGGAATCGGTACCATATAACCTTTGAATCTAGCTCACTTTCCATTGATCCAAACCGTTTATATGACAATTCTCACTTGCTATGGGGGAAAGTCTTTGAGTTTTTTTGTGTCATCCTCTATCCAATGGGAGCAATGAGAGCCCTATCAAATAAACGGTGGATCATGGAAAATAAACCCAAATCCAATGGCCAGAGCCCGTACGTACCTGATTGCAGTACCTCTGGATGTATTACGAGTGGAAACAGAGTATCTGAACCGTACTCACGGTGCAGTTGATCATTTTTCTCCAAAAGATTTTTTTTAAAAAAAACTGAAATTCTCGGCTTGATTTGATTTCTTGTAGCCTTCGTGGCCGAAAACAGTGGTGAGAAAATGGCTAAACATAAAGAGCAGAGCCGACGAATTCCATTCCGATTACGGGATAATAGGTTTGCGAGATTTTCAACTCTTCTTTTCCTTCCCCTACTCTCCTTCCATTAGTCCCATCCATTGATATCTGTGTATATTATACATGGGCCGTTCTTTTCGTATCGTGAAGAGAGAATTTCTCTTGTTTTTCACATGAGCGCGTGCAGGAGGGATGGAGGAGAGGCGGAAGAGCTGCTCAGACAAGGACCGCTACGTTCCCCTAAAGGGGAATATATTGTCAGGTACTCCTGCACACTTCGTCTTTTTTTTTACTTGCACTACTTGCACAGGAATGTTTTATGTGCAGTGACTTGTAGACCGTTGATTGGTGGCCCACGAATAAATGGTCCAGAAATAAATGCAGCAATACTCGGGAGAAAAGCCCAAATATTTCATGATTAGATCTTCCGTTCTAGAATATTTGTGGGCCATCCCAATCTTCCTTGGGCTTGTAAGATCAATGGTTTGGATGGGCATGCATGGATGGTTTTCCTCGAAAAAGATTACTCGTAGGTCTGTTTTTTCTAGGATCATTAGTTCGCTTCAGTAGTTCCTGTCTACTTGTTTGGGACTTGGGAGTGAGTTGTTAACAGTTTCGGTGTACGTTCTCTTGTTTTAGGAGCCGTGGAAAATCTGAAACGGCCGCGATTCGAACCGGATGCGCCAGCTGCCTCTGAGACTCAGAACCTAAGGTGAGGAGATCTGCGCCTGCTTTTCTTTTCCTTCTGGAAGACATCTCCATTTCATTCTAGTAAAAATAACTGACAAGATAGACTTGTGTGTTTGTATCTGTGTCCTTGGACCCATACATAAAGCTGGTAACGCGAATCTGAAATTTCTGGATGAGATCTGGGCCGTTCATTCTGCTGGCGCCAATCTGCCCCCATAGCCCAAAATTCGATGTGTGATTAGATGTGGACTGTGGCTAGCCTGGAGTCTGTGTACTGACATGGGTGTGTACTAACAAGCTAATCTAAAAAAAAAAAAAAAAGAAAGAAGAAAGATGTGGACTGTGGCTACCTACGGTGCTTCTTGTTGTCCATTTACTAGTCACTTCCCTGTTGATGTTGGGTGTCTTTGAACTATCATGGTATCTGCAGATGGGCCATCAGGATCAATGGTTCAGATGAAGAAAACAAACCATTCTGTTTACCCTTCTTTTTCTTCAAAGAAAGAATTTTTTTTAAAGATTCGTGACGTGAATTTATTGGGACTTTATTGGGACCAGACTACAGTGGGCTTCACCAACATTCTTTAATAGTGATGACACATACACAGCGCACATGGCATCCATGTACATCAATCTAGCCCACCGTCGATGAAGCACTCTCCACTGGTGTCCAGAAACTTAACTTATTACCAAAAATGAAGCCCCATCTTTCCTGCCAGCCTATCTCTTGTGTATGACATCTGATCCGGTCAAAGGGTGGGCCCCACCGTGAAGATCAAATCCCTCTAAAACCAGGCCAATTCCACTTACTAAGTGGTCCAAAAATGTGCATTGATTCGGACCATTGGACATTCATTGTGTTTTGGCAGTTTGGCCCACTTGATGATACGGATTGGCCTTACTTTTGTTCAAGGTGGTCTTCATGGCTGACAAGTGACACTTGCAGGTGTTCAGTTCTAATTCTTTATTGTCATGGCTAAAATCATTTGATCCACGTGATTTTTGGGATATTCTTCTTCTGCAATAAGGCCCACAATTTGGATGGTGTGGATTGCCATGTTTATTTGCCCCATCTGTCCTTGATTCATATTAAATCCAATTAGTTAGGATAAGGCTTAGATGATGATGATAATGTCCCATAGATGGACGGTCTGATTTCCAAACCAAGAGGGGCTATTCCTGGTCAGTGTCCTGCAAATGGATTCCTACAAAGAAATCACATTTAAAGGGAGACATCATTGATAAGATGACAATGGCCACCCAATATTTGGAATTGACACATCCACAGCAATGCCTGCAATATAGATGGCCCTGATTGCAGGGGAAGAACATGTGGACAGCGGGATTATGCTATGATTTCTTCCTTGCCATTTTTGTCCATTTCAGTATTGCAAATCCACACCTCCTTTTTTTCTTTTCTCCTTTTCCTCGGAAAAGTAATTTAATGCGGTGTGTTTGTGTTAAAAGGATGTTTGTGGGGACTTGGAATGTTGGAGGGAAAGCGCCGCACGGGGGCTTGAACTTGAAGGATTGGCTCAGCACTCCCACTCCAGCTGACATTTACGTCCTCGGGTAATTTCTTCATTTCCTTTTTCTATGTCGTTGCCTCCTTTAAAAAAAGGAGTGCAGCTCATGTGTGCTGATTGGCACACGTGCATTGTGCTTAAAACTTCCACGTTGGTGGTGTGTGGGGGGTATCTAGATGTTTTCGGGAATTGGTGGGGCCCAATCAGCCAAAGGCCTGATTTCATCGACCATCTTGACCTCTGACCTAAATCGGGGGCATTAATAGCACCGGTGAAATTAGGCTAGTTGGATAGAGATTGAAGCCTAGTAGAACGTGCACGCTGCTCATTCACGACGTGCATTCAGATCGACCAGTCAACTTGGGAAAGGCTAAAATGACACTTTTGCCCTTACTCAATATCCAATTCTTTTCTGAAAGTGAGATGGCTGTTTTTTTTTTCCATTTCCTGGAAGGACGGAAGTGGGCCCCACTATCTTGGACGTTTTGGGTTGTCGGTGTGGTTCAAATGGGTCCCACTTCCCATCGAGATGACAGGACTTGCCAATGGCAAATTTGTGGCGTGGGCGTTACGTAGGAGTAGTTCCCACTATTGAGATAGGCTTCAGTGGGCTGTGTACGGAAACCATTCCATGCATTGCATTTGGACTTGTTGGAGTCCACATCATACATCAGGGCCGTCCATAAGGTCCAATCACTCTTCTTCCACTGCTCTGTGAAATCATAGCAATGAGACCTATCTTCTATGGATCATCCTTTCTGTCCATTCCTCCATGCCACTAAATAGGCGATTTGGATCATTCGATTGTTATGATTTTTCTAAGATGACATAGAGGGGGCAGCTCCAAACCAACTACATGCATTGAAAGGTTCCCAATAGCGGGATTTTATTGGGAGCCGATTATGTGCGGCCCTTACCCTGGGCCCACCTTGATGTATGTATTCTACATGCACACCGACCATCCGTTTCGCTAGATCATTTTAGGGCAAGTCAATTGTCAGGTGGACCATGTTATATGAAACAGTGGTGATTGAACTTCTCAACATTAAAAACTTCTTAGGGCTAGTGTAATGTTTAATTTCCATTCAACCTGTTGATAATGTAGCACAAACCAAGACGAACGAAAAACAATAAAACAAATATTGGCTTGATCCAAAACTTTTGTGGCCCATGAGAAGTTTTTAATGGTCAATCACCATGGTTTCCTATGGTATGATCCAACTGAGATTTGGATCTAATTAATTTTTGGGCTCATGTCCTAAAATGACCTAGTAAAACAGATAGACAAAGTAAATGTAGAATATATACATCAAGGTGGGCCACATGGTAAGGGCTGCACCTTATTGGGTGAGGCCGCTGTGGCACCTAATCTGCGATTTTATTGGGCCATGTGGCAGGGGAGACCCGGGATGTACCGAGGTAGTTGGGACCCTAACTGTGGGGGCCACTGTGATGTATGTGACTACATCCATGCCATAGTATTGAAAGCTCATTTTAGGACATGATTCAAAAATGAAGCGGTTCGAAATCCCAAATGAGTCATAGTACAGGAAACAATGGTGATCGACCATTTAAAACTTCTTGTGGACCACAAGCTTTGGATCAAGACGATATTTTTGTAGTATCTTAATGTTGGTGTTTGTGAAATAAATATTCATAGGAAACCACAAGTTTTTAATGGTGGGGATTCAATCACGACTGTTTCCTGTGGTGTGGTCCACCTAAAATTTGAGTCAGCTTCAATTTTTTGGACCCTGCCGTAGAATGAGCTTTCAAAATGGTTGGACAGTGTGGATTTAAGACACGCATCATTCTGAGCCCTAGAGTCAGGGTCAGGGATCCCACCCCACATCAGGTGGATCCGGGTCGCACTTAACCCGCTACCAATTCCCTACTACACGTGGCACGTACGTTCAATCTGAACGGTCCGAATAGATTATTTACTCATATGTTGATAATCAAATTAATTCTGATTAATGGACACTTGTCAACGTGTACTTTTTTTAGCTTTACCCTCCAACGAATGTCCACTAGCCAACACGTGGAATCGTTCTCCGAGTGTAATTTTCGGTTCGCCATCTAAGTGGGTCCCCTACTGTTTAGTCGGTTCGTGTTCTTAGGTACAATCCACGTGTACGGTTGATTTTGAAAATAACACGTTCATCTCCTCTGCATACATGCGCAGCACCCCATCATCCACTTTCGTTAAACTGGTTATCACCTTTCTTTTTCTATTTTGTCTTAATTTAAATTTATAGACCGGCAGGTATTTCCGTAATTCCACTGATTCTGACGCCTTTTCCTTTTTTCCTGTGGGGTAAATCAGGTTTCAGGAAATCGTCCCTTTGAATGCAGGGAACGTCCTGGGAGCAGAGGACAACGGTCCTGCCGCGAAATGGCTTTCCCTGATACGCAAAGCCTTGAATAGCAGCAGCAGAAGAGACCTCGATTTTGGCCAGAATTACAACAGAGCCACCACCCCACCTGAAGAACCGAACCAGAAGCCGAGGGTCAGCTTTTCTGACCTTCTCTCTTTAGAAGACGAGATTGAAGAAGAGGGCTTGGAATTGAGCGAGGATTTCCCGAGCATTGCCGATTTCCTCCCGCATGGGTTGCCGAGGAGCGGCAGCACGACACGTGGCAGCTATTGCTTGGCCGCCAGCAAGCAGATGGTGGGCATTTTCTTGTGTGTCTGGGTGCGCAATGACCTCAACCAGCACATTAGCAATTTGAAGGTGTCGTGCGTCGGGAGAGGCATCATGGGCTATTTGGGAAATAAGGTGAGTCTTTTCCCTGATTTATTTATTTCTAAGCGTCCTTGATCGCGGGCTTTACTTGCTTAGACTATTTGATATCAAGTGGGGCCCACTTCCGCCAGCGATAAGATAAGATTCGTTGATATCACTTGTCTGCTTGGGCGCCCACATTGGATGGTGGCAACTGCTTGGTATACGACATTGTGTGAGAGACTGCTAGCTAGCACCTCGAAACAAATCAGGTGCGTGCCCCACCTATTTGGGTGGGTGCCATTTGGATATAGTGGGCCCCACTTCCTACGGTGATAAGATTCGTCCCCCCTATTTCCAGACGGGTATTTCACATTGGCTGGTAGGAACCCCTCGTACTTTTTTCAAAGTCGCGTTGGAACAAGCACCTAAAGCCATTGAGGCGTGTCTGGCACACCAATCTAGCTGGTTATGGTCTTTTCTGTCAGCGCTTGTATATTGGAAGTGGAGGAACTATTGTTGTCCTGCTCGTCAGCAAATGTGCGGTTCTCTGACCGAGCAGGATTTCTTGCATGTGTATCGTAAGGCCCACTTTCTCAATTGTTTGAATAATGGAACTGTGGGTCCCACATGCACGAGATCCTATTAATGGTTCATGCACGTGTACTCGAAATTGCACACGTGGCATACATGTAAGTCAAATTGAAATGTCCAGGTCATGGGTATTGTGACAAATATTGCCTAGTTTTGAAATTCTTGCAATTTTATGGCAGAATTATCAAACATTTAAAAGTTAAAACAATTTATATTATATTTTTAATTTTATTTATTAATTTATAAGAGATATTAATTGCAAGGAAAACATCTAAATATTAAAATCTCTCGAGAAATTCTCAGTCCTAGAAATTGCCGAGAACGAGATCGAGATTTGTTATTCTGTTCCTAGGAGCCAGTGTATTCAGGTCATAACCCAGAAATTGGACTTATTGATAGGTCCTGCCATCAGATCAACTGTACATTTGTTTGTTGACTTTGATACATTGACTTTTTCATCTTGACCATTCCGTAATTGTGGACCAGTCAGTCAATTTGAAATCATTTCCGCGTGGTATTTACTTAATTTACTGATGCGAAGCAGGCCCCTAGTTTGGACTGCTTAATTAGAGTTGCAAGTTCATTCAAGTAACTAAGCACTTTCCTTTTTTCAAATGGGAAATGATGTGTCACTGGGACCCACTCGATTTGACAGCCTTCTAAACCTTAAAGTAAGTGGGACCTACTTCATCTCCTCACCTCCCAAACATAAGAATAAGTGGGGCCCACTTTTGATTACTGTTTGATCTTGATCAAGCATGACAAGATCCATTCCGCATTGGGAATTCTACATGTTCCTCTGCCTTCACCAAGATTCTCTTTTCTTCCATTAAAGGAGACATTTTATCATTAGCATAATACTGATATTGGTGTGAATTTGATGGATTCTCACTTGGTCTTGACCTGTTTACAGGGCTCAATTTCCATTAGCATGACACTGCACCAGACGACATTCTGCTTTGTCTGCACCCATCTGACCTCGGGCGAGAAGGAAGGAGATGAGCTCCGGAGAAATTCTGATGTCATGGAAATCGTAAAGAAGACGAGGTTTCTGCAATCTCATAGATTGTCCGGCCCAGCATTTTCCCCTGACAGCATCTTAGAACACGAGTAAGCCACATTATCCTAATCTGATTAATACTAGAAATTTTAAACGTCACCCATATTAGGTGGAAATCTTCAATGTTCAATCAGGCATTTTCCCAGCCCAATAAAATTTACACGCAGGACCCACCTTTCAACAATCCCCATTGGATGGCAGGTCCAGTGGTGGATTTCCCCTAACCATCTATTTGGAACCTGTTTTTGTAGACAGTTGTAACTGCCCAGTTCATCAGATGGCTAGGATTACCTGCTCAGGTTACTAAAGATGGGCCCGCCTGTACCATTGTTGTGCCTCTTTCGATCATTATGTATTAGCTCAATAGAAAAGAGAACTCAAGCTAATGTGATAGCTAATTTTGCAGCAAGATTATCTGGCTTGGGGACTTAAATTATCGCCTTGCTTCGGGATACGGTGACACACAAGAGCTGTTGCAGAAGAACGATTGGCAAGCTCTGTTAGATAAAGATCAGGTAAGCAATCTAAAAGAGCTTGCTATTACCTTAAAACCGAAAACCTGCATTTGGCAGCAGCCATTTCAATAGTAAAGATTTGGAATTTCTAATCGTGGTAGAACTTTTCTTAAACGGTGAGATGGCACTCTTTTAGGTTTTATTTGTAATAAACTCTTTCATATCCACATGAATACCATTTCTTGATTCTTGGAAATTCTACTAAAAGAGTAATAATTGAAAAATTGGTATTTTTTTTCTATCGAGGCCCAAGCCAAACACTTTTTTTTTAAATAGAAATGTCTTCCTCTAACTCTAGTCTTGTATTTTCAGCTACGGATTGAGCAGAAGGCAGGCCGAGTATTTAAAGGATGGGAAGAGGGGAGGATATATTTCGCTCCTACATACAAATACCTTGAGAATTCAGATCGGTATGCCATGCAAACCACTAAATCCAGGGATAAGCGACGAACGCCTGCCTGGTAAGCCCCTCCCCTCTTCCCTTTCTCTTTCTTAGAAATATGGTTTGAAAGACGAGTTTTAGGTTAGTGAGTTACTGAAAAGGAAATGGCATGGTGTGAGACTAAATTAGTGAACTTAATTGCCATTCGATCAAGAGATGGCATTGTTAAGAGGTGGGCTCTATTTGCCTTAACTTTGTGGAGATTGTGGGATTAACTGGGCCTTCTAATTGCCTTCAAATCCTGATTCGACAGTGATGAGGTTTGTTGTTGTCCACCACCAGGTCATTTCCATGCATTGACTGACCAAAGTCTCCTTGATTTTGAGGTTCCTATGCCCTGCATAACTGGGCCCATTTGGATACCACCAAATAAGTTACTTTTTCTACTCACAGCAGTAGATGAGTAACTTATCTGAGAAAAGTTTGGTTTAAGATCAATTATAAGTGACTTTTTTACTTGAAGGTACTTGATCACTTCAGCCTAATAAGTAGAAACCCAGATAAGCTTTATTTATTTTTATTTTTTTTGTTAGCTTGTTAGTACACCCCACTGTCAGATCACATTTCACTTCAGCCTAATAAGTAGAAACCCAGATAAGCTACTTGAGGCATAAGTAGCTTATCTTAAGTAACTTACAATCCAAAAACCCCCTAAGAAAATGGTCCTTGATCCAAACCGTACACAGGGATTAAGACCCCTCATCAGATGGACCCTAAAATGTAACGTCAATGGATTTAAAATCACTCTGTTTAGATGATCGTCAATGTCCAATCCTGCCGGGCAAGAACACTGGTACCATGAAAAAGGTAGGTCCCAACAAGAAAATCACCTGTTAAAAATAATGATAATAATAATAAAGGTCAGTCCTGTCGTCAGGTGTGCCACACTGTTGGAGTCAATGATGGTCTGACCCAACATAGTTGTGTGGCCCACCTAGCAAGTGGATCTATGTTGGTGGGAAGGTTGGTACAGTACTACAAATGGCAGCATTGTCTGTAGGTGATCAATTCTCATCTTAAAACGAACAAGCAGGAATCCTTTAACTGGACGGGTAGGATTGCGTCAATTGTCTAGTCAGCATCGATGCTTTTATCTACTGACCACCTACAATGTTGTCTCCGCTGCATGGCCCGACGCCTCCGTAATTAAAATATTCGAGGAAAGGCTGTGTTTGTTTCCATCCTTTCCGTTTCTTTTTCAGTAGCATGCACGCACCTTTGCCTCGTTAAAAGCTTGAAAACATGGAAGAAAGAAAACCTTATTTTACATCCGCTGAGAAGCCCATGTGGAAACCCAAACCAATTAAGATAATCATAATCACAGTATTAACTTATTTTATGGCCCCGCCATTGAATCAGATCAATCTGATTCTTATGAGGAATACCTGATGAATGGCTCTGATTTTGCCCATGTGTGCCTCATTTCTACATGTGAGACGATTGCACTTGCATCTCTCAATGTGGGCTCGTCAGTCAACAATTGCTCGCTTGGCTTTTAGGTAGAGGACATTTTAGTTGACTATGACTGTTCTGATTATTAATCCTAATCAATCCTACTAATTGCTAATTAGCAACCTTAATAAAATGGTTGTTTATTAATTAAACCATAAACACAGCTTATCAAGGTGTTTTGTTCAGAGAACCAAAAAGAACAGACAGATATGGTCGGTTGATAAACGTGTTTTTATTTCCGTTTGTATTTTAAATTATCATCTCAACCGTCCAAATCCATAAAATATTTAACTATCTCAAGATCCAACCCTGGCCTTTTTTTAATCCTTCTAGATTCACGGACAACCATTCTTGCACGTTAGTAGGGCACGGTATTTTGAAAGTGTTCTGAATCCAAATACAGGAGTTGAGTACGTTGATTGTCACTTGTTGGATCTCTGACCCCATTGTTGGGCCCAACTAATGAACAGTTTGGATCCGATCTATCTGAATGCGTGTGGAAGATCAGAACCGCTCATCAGGCTATTCGCAGTATGTAGATGGTTTCCCTAATATCAGATCAGCTGGCTATGCGTGTACAGAGATTTGGACCGTTGCGTGTGGCCCATAGGATGTTTGAATCAGCCTGATTTTTTAGACCCACCAAGTTGGGATTGCATCGAACAATCACACGTACGATTAGTTTACACGTGTGAAGCAAGTACACTTTCAAAGCACTCAGGGGCAGTCTAACCCTCTACAGTCGTGATGTTTCGCTTTAGTTAAAGACACTGACACCCTCAGCGCAGGTTAGCTGACGAGTCTCGTTTGTCTGGCATGCAGGTGCGACCGCATCTTGTGGCGGGGGGGAGGGATGAAGCAGATGTGGTACACAAGGGGCGAGTCAAGGTTCTCAGATCACCGTCCGGTCCACTCGCTCTTCACCGTACACGTGGACGTGGCCAGCAAAAGCAAGGTCAGGAGATCCGGTATCCCCACGACAGCAACAAACTCCTCATCGTGCGCCAGAGTACAGGCCGAGGAGAGGCTGCTCATGTTCACAAGGACAGAAAGCTGCCTTCAACCAATCTCATCCAGGTGGTTCTGATGATGCTTTCTCCTCGTTCGTGTGGACTTCGGAAGTGGACTCTCCTCACACGTGCATGATACTGGAGCGGTTCATCAGGATAACCTGACTTTTTGGAGTCCAAGGCTCGAAAATCGTGCTGATCTGATTCGTGGTGGGGGCCACACGTTCAAGAATGATTTGGAGCATCCATGAGGAAAAGGACAGAGCAGTGAAGAAGGGAGGGAAATGAAAGTTTCTTCCACTGCTCGCCCTTTCCTAACGGTAAAGGGTGGGAGTGGGCTCGGCGTGCGAGGAGGGGGACCAACGCGCTCACGCGTGCATGATAGCACGCCACCTGTCCGTCACGTGCTCTTTAAAAGGGGGGAGGGCAAAAGTGTACATTTATGGGCTTTGTTTTTTCAGGAAGGCCTCCATCTCCTCCTATGATGATGAGGGAGCAAGACGACAGTCCTGAGCAGAAAGAGAGAGAGAAATGCCTGCATCTTCTTTTGTTGCATACGTCATATGCGCGGTTTTATCGATGCGCTTCTTTGGTTAGTGTGCGACTGAGCGTTGCTGTTAGAGATAAGAAATACATACAAATAGAAAGAGAGAGAGAGAGAGAGAGAGAGAGAGAGAGAGAAAGAGAGCGAAGGAATGTTGGCTGTTTTTCTTCAGGCATTTTCAGGAGGGGGTTTCAGCTTTTATCAGAGGCGTGTTGGAGAGAGGGATAGATAGACAAAAGCTTGTTGTAGAAATGATTTGGATGGTGGCTGTTTGGTTGGGTCTAGCTGACAATAACCTTCCCATGCCTTTTTTTTTTCCTTCATTTTTTTTTTTTTGTTGTTGTTGTTTTTTCTTTTTCAATATTAAAATTCTTGTTATATAGTCTTTTTTCTTCCATCTCATATTCTTCCCTGGGCTACACTCAGCGGGCTTCGCACTGTTTTGAAAATGGAGAGTTATTTAATCGATAGTTCTGAGTCGACTCGGCAGTATTTCGAGCTGCACTGAGTTGGAAAACTCGGTTGACTAAAAATTGCTTTGTGAAAGAATCAAAGATATAACCTTATCATTGAGAGACAAGGCATAATTGGGTATTCCTAGGGTATTTTAAATAATGTAAATAATAAAAATTTAATTATTTAAATACTGAGTTGAGCCGATTAACCGCTCAGTCGAGTCTTCAAGTTGACCCAAGAAGACTTCAAATCTAATTTTGAGTTTGTAAACATTAAATCGAGGTAAACCCACTAAAATATGAATGCCACTGTTGCTAAGTTCCATCTAAAAATCAGATTCATTGAAGAATCTTAACTTTTGATTCATGGACACTTGTTATTTAAATAAAACCATTGGATATTTTTTTTAATTTTTATTTTTTTCATTTCTTACAGTCTAATAGATGTTGGTCAATCTAACAGTTAAATAACAAAATAATAATTAATTTTTAGTTCTTTATACCCCTAAACCATTACCCATATTTTGGACCGTTTATTTTGAAATACTTACATTCAAATAATTTCTCAGTAATTTATAATTGCTTGCGTGTGATTCATCACACTTTGTCAGAGTATCAAAGTATCTCTTTATCAAATTGTGGGCCTCATTGAGGTAGTGATTGGACCAATTATATAAAAATATGAAAGCGAGATGGAGGATTATGTTAGGACTATAGGGGTATTCCTACAAGTCCGGGTTCGCATTTTTTTTATAATTGGTCAAAAGACCATCATTCACGGCTAATGAATCAGACTTGGCTCTGGACCAGTTTTGAATTTATTAGTTGGGCTGTGGGCTGTAATTGGGCTTGACATGCATGGTCAGATCAATATTTGGGCTGGGCTGGGTAGTTGATAGCCCGGCCCAGCCCAAGGGTACATTATATCTACTTGTCTTGTGTCTTGCAAATATTCCATTCTAGTCCTTGGTTATGCAACCCATGCAGATTAAATGCAGACCATTGATTTCATTACTGTGGGTTTCTTTTCCATGCATGCATGCATGGCTCACTAGATCAACGGGTAGATTAGCAATGCTCAAGTGGGATATAGGTATGTTATCAATTTTTGGGCTTGGTGCTATATTCTAGGCCCATTACCATTCCTGATTGTGGATGGAACAAATCTCTTAAGAAGCAGTCTCAACCTTCCAATCAACAACTATTTTGATTTATGGTTAAAACTATTTTGGTGGTAAATATTATCTTCTTCAATGCAAACTTTAGGATATGCTACATCCAACAGTCGATTGGACGGTCCGGATTGTTGGAGTATAACGTGGTATGATATGCGTTCCTTTTAATGGTGCAAAACTACCACACGAATCTAGCCATCTTCTCTTTTTCTGGAGTTGTTTGCTTTTTGTGTGGAGTCGTTATTACTATGTACGTCCGCTGGTAGACTATGGATTCGCTTTATTAAAGAGGGATGGATTTCGCCTTATTTCTGGCTTTTTATTAAAGAGAGGGAATACTCTGGCTCGTACACATGCAGTCAAAATCTGTACACGTGGACTAAGTTTAACTCTGTTGTGAACGTTCCAAATCATGGAAAATTCTTCATATTAATCATAATCCAACGATTATACTCAAGTTGGATTCCCACGTGGCTGGTTACTGGATATCAAATGGACGGTTGATATAAAATCATAACACCGATAAAGGGTCATGCTTTCTCCCACCCGAAATCGTGAAGCACTTCCTCTCTCTATCCACGTGCCTTGCATGTGACGTATCCACGACGGACACGGATTAAATACTGACAGGTTGAGTAGCGAGATTCCCTACTGAAGTGACGTCACCAAGTTCTTTGGCCCCACCATGATCTATGTTTTGTATCCACACCGTCCATCCATTTGGAGAGATCATTTTATGCATGATTCAAAGAATGAATCAGATCAAAATCTCTAGTGGACCCCACCACAGAAAACAGTGGAGAGAGTGACGCCTACCATTAAAAACTTCTAAGGGCCACAAAAGCTTTCGATCAAGCTGATATTTGTGTTTTCCCTTCTTTAATGCCTGTTTTAACTTATGAACAGATTGGATCTCAAATAAACATCACGGTGGACCTTAGGAATGTTTCAATGGTGGACGTCACTCTCCCCGCTATTTTCTGTGGTGGGGTCCACTCCAGCTTTGAATCTACCTCATTCTTTCGATCATGCCCTAAAACGATATACCCAAATGGATGGACGGTGTGGATACAACACATACATCATGGTGGGACCCACAGAACTAGGTGACGTCACTTCATCTTGGGTCGGGATCGTCCGATCAGTCTTTCGTTTTTCATGGTTATATGGACATTTCTAGGTGCATGCATATGAACCTTTCCACACCCTTTACGAGTATGTTGACTTTCTCAGAACACATATACGGCTTTATTTTCTGCTGATGTGTCACTTCAGTGAAACATCCAAGCCGTTAAAAAAGTGGCTCATGCAATGACAATCAGCTGGAAAAACAATTGGAACAACCCACTCAACCGGTGGGCCACACACGTTCATTGATTTCAACGGCTTATCTCACCTAATGAATGGACCAACCTGTTTTTCGCCCCAGCTGATCTTCATGATTCAGCTGACCTTTTGCACGGCTGTGATGTTATGAGCAGGTGACACGTTGGTAGGAAAAGTGACACTTGAATATGATGGATTGGGGAGTCATCTCATGCTCTGGCTGCTTTATGATACTCAGTACGCAGGCACATAAACATGGTGCAAATTCCCTCTAAATTACAGAACCCACCACTTTCAATAATCGACGGTTCAAAAAACAAAATGGATTATATGAACAATCCTAGCCTTTGATTCAAGGACGGATATCTATTGAAATAAAACCATCGATCATTTTCACTTTTAGCTGTCCAATAAATGTTCTCATATCTGATGGTAAGGGGAGCGGATTAGGTGTTACCCTTACCGTAGGGCCTACCTTGATGATGTGTTGTATATCCATATTGTCCATCCGTTTTCCAGCCCATTCTAGAACGTGGTCCATAAAATTAAACATATCCAAATCTCAGGTGGACCACACCACATGAAACCGTGTTTATTGAACGCCCACCATTAAAAACTTCCTACAGCCCATAGTACACCGATCCCTAATGTTTATTTATTTATTAAAAAAATTTTTACACACACACCCACACACTCACGCTGGTGGAATTTCACCACCTATGGATAGTCAAACCCTTGACTGGGTGTTGAAACTCCTTATGTTTATTTGTCATCCAACCCCTTGATGAGGTCAACCACACCTAGATGAAGGGAAAATGCTTGATTCAAAAATTTTGCCTACAAAGTTTTTAACGATCATTTACCACTTTTTCTAGTGGTATGGTGGTCGACTGGAGATTTGAATCTGCTTTATTTTATTTTATTTTTAAAGTTCTAAAATGAGCTAAAAAAAGAGATGGGCAGCGTGGATATACAACAAAATCATCAAGGTGGGCCCCACACAGTACGGGTAACACCTAATCCACCACCATGGTAAGATAATCACATAAGCTTAATTTCTAGCCCATAATACATATAAATTCATCGCTCATAATTAAGATGGTTTAATTTAAATCTGTCTTATGCCACGTATGCAATTCTTTAAGGGTATGTTTGACTTGCCGACATTCTCGAGATTAGTTAAAGTAATTTGTGTCGTCTGTGCAATTTTACGACACTCAAATCAATCATAGTACTAGTATATGAAATGCATGTGTTCAAGAGATAAGTTGGAAAACTTATAATCATTGCACTTTTATATATTACTATTAAAATTCTTAAAATCAAATAATAATATTACTATATTTTGATGATGATTTAATATTGATGGTAATGTAAAAAATGTCATTATTATAATTTTACTAGGATAAACCAGACTTAGGTATCAAAGTATAATACAGTTGAAGCTAAAAGCCAAGTAATTTCTAGTTTTAAAGTGCATTGATATCATTCATCTAACTCTTCCAAAGTTATCTTTTGGCCATTTGTTTTGTCAACTCAATTCAGAGTATGAGCCCAAAATTAAAGCATATGGCTACGCTATAGGAAAGAGTGGGAATTTCCTGCGAGGATAATAATGTCAACCTTGGAAATCTTCCTAAGGTTCACAATGATGTTTATTTACCATCCAGCTTGTTTATAAGGTCATACGGACTTGAATGAAGAGAAAACATAAATATCAGCTTAATCCAAAACTTATTTGGCCCTTGAGAAGTTTTCAACAGTTGACATTCATTTCCTGGCTATTTTCGCTTGTGTGGTCCACTTAAGCTTTAGATATGCTCCAACTTTGAGCTCATACCTCATGGATATGCTCTAATTTTAAGCTCATACCTTAAAATGAGCTGGCAAAATGAATGTGGATATGCTCCAATTTTAAGATAATACCCTAAAATGAGCTGCAAAACCAACGTGGATTTGCTTCAATTTTGAGCTCACGCCCTAAAATGGGCTGGATGGATATATACATCAAGGTGAGCCCCATGGAGTCGTCACGCTACGTGGCTACTTGTTTACTTGTGAGTGGGTTCACCACGTGATCCACGTCCATTCCTCACCAGTAAATGGCCTTTTAAATTTTCAACTTGGGTGGTTGAAGGGTACAAGCTTGTACCAGTGCGTTCGTATCTATCAATCTATGTCACAGCAAGAAAAGGGAGTAAAAGTAGAGATTGATTGATGGATGGATGAGCATTGACTAAGAGACCTGGGTTGTCATGTCTTGATAGAGAGTGCTGGCCCCATCCACGTCACCCGACCGCTACTGGTTGGATGACCTGCCCAAATATCACGTAGCTTCCACTCAACATCCTGGTTACACCCGTACGATTAATATAGCATTTATGGACCACCTGATGAGCAAACCAGCTTGATGCGACGCTTCTAACCATCCATGCATCAAGCGTGCATTTCATTTATGATGATTTATGTCAATTTCATAAACATGGTTTTTTTTTTTTTTTTTTTTTTGAAATTTACCACAACATTCCTAAATAATGCCTCCATGTTTAAAATTTACATGGAGGTGCTTTTGGAGTGATGAAATTACAAAAACATGCTCACTTATTTATTTATTTTTCTTTAAAAAGTAGAGAAAGTTAAGAGACTTGTGAGGCCCACCTGGTATGCTAATAACATCCAACCCCATCTGACCTATGCGTCCCACCATGGTGATAACACGAACAAAACATCAGGTTGATCAGATCATCAGATGGGCTATACTTGAATTATTTTGAATGGTGTATATTTATTTTTATGGACGGGCTCACCTTATGATTGGATTCGCCGTATTTTTGTTCATAGCCCTATTAAATAGGTGTTATTTATTCATTTAATACTCTTTTAAGTTTCCACTTAGAGTTGAGTCAACCCAACCCAGCTTGACATCGAGTTGAATTTTTGAACTATGATATATGATCCCACAAATGAGGATTTTAAGAAAAATAAGCAAAAATGAAGCTGTGAAACTTAAACACTGCCATAATTCTTGTCAAAATCTCCAAATTGGTGTGTGTGCGAAAAGATCTAAACAGTCCAGCAAGTGGATCCCACTACAGATGCCCTGTCCCAAAAATATGACCCACCACTCGTTAGGTTGGCAATAGTGTTTAAAATAAATGCGTTGCCAATGGAAACGTGGCCAGGATTTTGAAGCCCTTCTTCTTTTCTTATCTATGTTTTTTTTTTAATTTTTTTATTTTTAAATGACACTAGCATACCTGATAAGTCTCACTGGTCTGATTTTGGGACAGTTCATCTCTGTAGTGGGACCCAGCTGATGGATGGATAACATAGTGCATGGGTGTTCACACATTGTGGCTTGCAGATGGTAGACTGAGTGAAAGATACCTCGTTTCAACCCTGAGGTCTTGGTATCGATCCCTAGTGGGGGTGTGAACTGACAGTGTTGTGTACTATCAAGCTAACAGAAAGAAAAGAAAAGAAAAAAAAAAAAAAAAATCATTGTGGCTTGCAGATGGCCTACCTTGTATACTTACGAGGACTAAGCAAAGATAATACAAATACATCTACATTAATTTAAACAGATGCTTTTATATTTTTGGCAAATTAAGCCAAGAAAAACTCTGCAAAGCTTCCAATGGCCTCACAGGTGAAAATTGGACACACGTGCAAAACTTGATCAATGGTTCAAATTCCAGTACCATGTGTGGCCCAGATAATTACTGCAATTACCTGTGTTTGATGCATGGAATTGACACAGCTACGAATACCCATGCAGTCCAATCTTACATACCGTGTGACTCAATTTCAACCAAGGTTTTTAAGACCACGGGCGCAACTCGTCCAAGTCAACCTGGACGTGATCGGACCCGAGTCGGAATTGAACCCCGACTACGCTAAGTCAAAAGTCGACTCTAGACCGGACCTCGGTCCGAGTTGCTGAGCCTTAAAAGCCATGGTTTCGATGCCTGTGAGGCCCTCTACAAGGGCACTTGCACAAGGTGTCCATGACAAATGAAACATGCATATGAGGTATGCAAGGCCATTCGCATGGCATATGATAGCATTTAGTAGGAAATCATCCATGATGTGATATCAAATGCTAGATTGAAAATCCTGAGGTCTGAAAACATGGAACCATAATCCGGGGGGGGGGGGGAATGAAAATGGTAAGTAGATTGTGAAATTTTGAATATAATAAGAAGGAAACCCTTCGATGCTAGACTTCTCTTAATTGCCAGTCTTTCTAGAACCACCTCGTCAATGTGTTCCGTATCCGTTACAATACGCCCGTAAAGGCCGATATGTATAGGTAACGGCCATGACCGTTACAATACATTCGCATGGCATAAGATAGCATTTAGTAGGAAATCATCCATGATGTGATATCAAATGCTAGATTGAAAATCCTGAGGTTTGAAAACATGGAACCATAATCGGGGGGGGGGAGAATGAAAATGGTAAGTAGATTGTGAAGTTTTGAATATAATAAGAAGGAAACCCTTCGATGCTAGATTTCTCTTAATTGCCAGTCTTTCTAGAACCACCTCGTCAATGTGTTCCGTATCCGTTACAATACGCCCGTAAAGGCCGATATGTATAGGTAACGGCCATGACCGTTATGTGATACGGGATCAAACGGGGCAATTGATATTTTGGGACCGTATTTGCCGTTACAATGGCTGTACAGGCCATTATAGGGCATAACGACCATTACCCTTATCACGGTTAAAAAACAACCACTTTTATATTTCTATTTAAATCCATTTTTCTCTTTCTTTTTTCTTTTCTTTTTTTTTTTTTCTTTTTTCACTTCTCATTTCAAAAACTCTCCTAGATCATTTTATAATAGATTTCGATCACTCTTACTATAGTTTTTAAGATCAAAACTATAAACTGAAGTAATTTAAGTGAATAGAAGCTCTAAGGACCTTTTTAAAATAAAATAAAATTTTGAAAAAGTAGTATTTATGACTTTTTTATGATTTATAGTTCTAATGCTTGATTACGATTTGTAAACATTAGAGACATATAATCATATTCACAAAGTCACTAGATAGTTCGATACAACACTCTCGCCAAAGAGTGGACCGTTACACTACAATAAACACATCCAAAACAAAAACATTGAATATGATATTTGAAATATTTATATTATTTTGGATTTTCTAGATATTTTTCAAAAGTTTTCAAGCAAAAAAAAAATTTTCAACAATTACGGGAGTCATAACGGTTGTTACGCCTCCATATCAGCTGTTATAGTCGACACTCGTATCAGTAATGGTGGTGACCGTTATGGCCACTGTTACCGATACAGAATACCTTGCTCCTCATGGACGTTCTACGAAGTGTGTGATAATCGTGGCAAACATATATTGGGATTGGGACCATCGAGATAGTGGCCAACATGTAGATGGGCCATAGGCTAACAATTGTAGTGACTAGATAAATCCGACCATTTGATTGTGGCAAGTTTTTTTCCTGTTGAATGTGGACAGTTACACACTTCTTGAATTAACCATCCATCATTGACAGCCAATGATACATCCGTAGCTTGGTTTTCTTGCTTTGAGCCTCGGTCCATCCTCATTGTGGCTCATGAAATCAACAGCTCCATTTGGTTAGGGCACAAGTTGTGGACCATCATGAAGTGTTATAAAATATTGATTTTATAAAATATATTTTAAAAATAAAATGTAATAGAATATATTAAAAGTTTTGTAAAAAAAATTTTGGGGGATTTTAAGAATAGTCCCACATGGGAAAGGGAAGAGAAGATTTTGTGGTTTATATGAAAGATGTGGAGTATTATAATATTTACACACATGGTCCAAAGGAGAATGGAACTTGCGTGTTAGCATTGAAACACCTGCGCTCGGGCTCGGGCTCGGTGCGAGGGCGTGGGCATGTGAGACAGTGTGGCTGTAGAGGCGCACTTCGCACACGTTCGAGTCGCGGTGCGACTAAGTGGCTAAGGCAGATGGCTGAATGAAGGGGAGACTAGAGGACCGAATGAGAGTCCTTCAGTATATATAGAGAGAGTTAAAATAGAGTTGTTGCAGCAGATCTGTAACAACAGTGCCATTAGTACAGGGTCTAGTTGTAACTGCTACATGGCTAGCCCAACAGCTAGAAAATGGCTAACCGCTGTCTCGCAACAATCAGCATGCAACAGCTTAATGGCCCATGCACAACAGTAAAAAAATGGCCATAAAATGACTAGTTTTCTCCAACAGCTAGAAAACGGTCATGGGATTTATTTTCCTGGATCATAACCCCCAGCCACCATAGCCTATAAAAGGAGAGCCTAGATGGATTTCCAAACCATCTCTCAACTCACTCCAGCATACCCTACAAATTGAGACAGCCCTCTACTCCTCTCCTATACTTCAGCAAGACAGCAAGGATTTAACCTTTGTTTGAAGAACAGACCAACGATGTGGTCTAGAACGGCTCAACTGAACCAGAGGCTGAAGAATTGACCAAGTGCAGTGGTCTAAATCAAATATTCTTCTTCTCTCTTTTCTTCTGGGATTTTTCTTTCGTATTTCTGCCAGATTGTGTAACAGAGTTCCATTGGTAGGCCTTCGCGTATGCTGAACGCAAACCCACACCAGGCTCGTCGTATCATAGAAGCAGTTTGTCTGTAACCTATCAGCATACTCAATTTACTTGAGTAGGGGCAAATAATGCTTTAAGGATAGCGTTTCAGACGTGCTTCAGCCTGTCCTTATTTCAGATTAATTTACATTTTTCGGTTTCCACATTTTACAGAAAAAAAATATTATTCTGTAAATTTTCCAACATGAAGCACATGAATCATATTAACAACTCCTCGGAGTTTACACATGAAATGGCTACTAAATACAGCTCAAACACCAAATAGTAAACAAGGACTGGAAACAGTGTAGCATGGGCACCAACGGTGGAGATTTCATGAACCCGCATCGTTATTATTTAGAATGATTTGTGTACCTTAATGAATGGTATCTACGGCAACTTGATAGGATTGTGTTGCATCGCCTTCTGAATGAGCTCACTGTGTTCTTGAACGTGAACTTGATAGAATCCGGTGGCCGTGGCAGCAGATGGGGCCCGCCCGACATACTTGATATCCTCCCAGGTCCCTCTGCCCAGTGCCTTCATGGCAGTGCAAAGACGAGGCAAGATGTAATTGTATGCTCCCATGTTCATTGGCTCTTCCTGGCACCATACAATCTCTGCATCTGAAACACAAGCAACAGCAAAAGATCAGCATCGAATTCGGTGCAGCTACAGGAATAGTGGCAGAAAATTACTAATGAAGTATTCTATAGTGCTTGATCTGCAGAAACAGGCGAGACTTTTTACTCGAACCAGCAAGGGTTGGAGCTCACCTTTTGGTAACCTAAGCCATTGATCTGGTGGGCCCTATCATGGAATGGGTCATGTCCTAATATACCCCCTACTAAACAATCCTACCCATCTCATAAAAAAATGGGCAACTACAACCAAGATCCATATTTAGCCCCGGAACAAATCAGACAGGATAATCTACCATGAGGCCCACCACATTAACGATTTGGATTGCCAAAATGTGGGTCACTCATTTAGAGTTTATTGGCCCGAGAAAATACCCAATCAAACAATGTATTTTCCCCATTACTAACGCTGTGTAAGGAGGATTTATGGCATCCTCCGCAGCCAAGACACAGCAGACATGGAAGGTTTTGTTCATTTGGGGACAAGTTTAAATGACCCAAAGTCTTTATATTATGTGCTGCACCGTGGATATGGGATATCCAAAGAATCTCCACAATGGGATATTTCAACCCTTCTATCATGGACTATATTTTCCTTAGAATGTGGACAACCTCGTTAACCTTCTTTTTTGGGGGGTCAATGATCGAAAGGTCAGGATCTGCTGATCTGAAGAATTTTGAGGGCAACCCTCTCACCTCTGCATCTCATTGCATCTCATCAGATCAACAACCTGGATCACAGAACCATGGCCTCACATGTACCGACTCATCTACATTAGAAACTGTACACCTGCTGATGGGCAGGACCATATAATTCCTCCTGTAAAAAGAGTGGGTTGAGCCTAACATCCTAGCCGTTGAACCGTAAGGGCCATAACGGCAAGAACACAGGTCCACCCCAGACCATGTAACACCAATAAAATAAGGCTGAGGTTTAGAAGTGGGGTCCCCAAAGGTAACAGGTGGATGTGTTAGTGGTTGAATGATCAATGTTATTAGACATTTAGAACAATAAAGGCTTCTTTATTTTGACATACTTGGATACCGCTTCAGCTCTCTCTGGATAAGATCATACGGGAAAGGGCAAAGTTGCTCAACTCTGCAGAGAGCAATGTCCCTGCCATCGACTTTCTTCCGTTCTTCATCCAGCTCATAATAAATCTGCAAGACAATAGATAAAAGTAACATGGCCGGTTCATTCGGAATTTAAATCAAACAGGTGGGGAAAAAAGAGAAAAGGAAAAAAGAAAATTCCAAGATATGTTTTATGTGAGTTGTGCATTGAGTACTCCTCCTCCAATGCTTGCAAATTTAGGGAAGATCCGGTCCATTCATCAGGTAGCCTCACCGTGCACATGTCATGCCAATGCGTGAAAACCAGGCCTGTCCAGTCATCAGGTGGGCCAAGTGTTTTTCTCTTTAAATTAAACATGGGCCAATGGTCAATTATTTAACCATCCATTTTTCATACACGTGTGGCTCTGTGGCTATCCAATGATCACACCGACCTATTTTTGTGCCATGACACACGATGGGGCTGCAACCAATAAACAGGCCACAGTTCTTGACTAAACACCACACTGGCAAATGTAGGGAGAGTAGGACTTGAAATCCTACTCTTGAGAGGAGCTCATTGCATTACTCATTCTATACAAGAAACTTAGAGATTCACAATCATACAACAAAAGAGATACTTTACCTTCCCAGAGCACAGAACCAGGCGTCTGATACCCTCCTCGAGATCAGAGTGGAGATTCTGATCCTTGATTAGCCGTTTGAAACGGGTCCCTTGCTTGTCGAATCCTGGGTGGCCTTTGACATCATCAAATTCAGATAGATTTGACTTGCAGTCCTTGTGCCGAAGCAGATTCTTAGGGGACATCACGATCAGTGGTTTACGGAATTCCCTGTGTATCTAAAAACATTACAGTACAATGAGAAGAACAAAATTCATCCAAAATTCAAACAGATCAAAGCATGACTAGCACTCAACCTGGCGCCGCAGCACGTGGAAGTAATTCGCTGGGGTTGTGACGTTCACGACCTGCCAATTGCACTCTTGGATCTGTTTTCGCTGTGTTGGTTCCATCTCAGGTATAACATATGGATTGTCATCACTCATCTGCATTTCAGTTTTCAAGCATATTAATGGAGCCTAGTTTCAATTGCTTATGCATAATAACATTTTCATACTGCTTGCAAACCAATGACATGGGCAGTATCAAAAGGCACAATAAAAAATAAAATCAAGAAAGCAATGCTGGGCAACCGACAGTGTTTAAACTCAAGAGACTGCATTGTGGAAGAAATGGAGTGGAAGAAAGTAGTGAAGAGAAGAGAGACCATTTGTTATAACTAATAAGCTCAATCAAAGATACTACCAAATCTTAAATGATATACACCAACATATGGTGCATTACAGAACATGAAAACACTGTGCATGTGCACTTTCACATGTACTCACAAGTTTGTGTAATCTAGCATTCCCCCTCGAGCTGGAGCATGTATATCACACACGCTAAGGTTGCTGATGATTGCAGAGACTAGGGGAGAGGCTGACTGTACTTCCAATGATGGTGGGGGCTGATTTTTTAATTGAAAGCACCTCCGAGGGCTTGAACAGCAATTCTGGTGGCTGGATGACATTCTGGAAGCACTTCAATGGTTGGATGATGATCCGACAGGACCTCTGGTTGCTGGATGACATTCTGGCAGCACTTTTGGTGGCTGGATGACGTTCCAACAACACTTCTGATGGCTGGCGACACTGACAGGACCCTTTTTTTTCCCAGACAGATCTAAAGAGGCCATTAGATTTGCTGGTGAGGGACAGTCATTTACAGCTTCATGACATGGTAAGAAAGGAAAACGGGAGAAGGGAAAACGACAGAGATTGGAAGGAGGAATGGCTGAAGTAATGAAGGTACCAGGGCTCTGATACCATGTTAAACTGAAGTGACTGCATTGTCAGAGACACGGAGTGAAAAAAAGAAAAAGAAAAAAGAGGAGAGTATTTTTCTTCATCTCTCTCCCTCTACTAGCTTTTATTTATAGACCATTTGTCACAACTGATAAGCCCAATCAAAGATGCTACCAAATCTTGAAAGATATACGCCAACAGAATTGATGGACAACTGAAAGCGTAGGCCATTTGTGAATGGCACATGAACCAAATATCTCCAATGAGAAATTCCCAAATCTTGAATTGATGGCCAGTAAATAGATAGATAACAAGAAGAAAAAGAGCATATCATTTAGTGCATATGGTGTCCATCAGTGTGAAGTTTGACTGATTTAGAGTCATTTACCAAGTGTATAAAAGAGCATAGCATATTCTTCGGGCCAGAGATCAATACTTCTCAGGCAATGCATATTGTCTTAGGCTATTTACAACTAGGATATGAAAACTCATACTCATACCTTTTGAATCCAGGTGGTGGGATTTGAGACCTTCACAACTATTCTCAAACCTTGCAAGTTTAAAGCAAATTCTGAGGATGCCCACTATCAGATTTATGATCTCAAACCTCGCGAGTTAAAGCAAATTCTTAGGACGCCCATTATAAGATTTATGATTACTGCACATCAGAATTTGTAGAACTTTGTCCAATAAGCTTATTTGATTGATATGGGATAGAACAATCTATTGATATTTGTTGCCCGTGATGGTTTTAAGTTAGGGTTCATAACTCAACATTCGAGTCCAGAAAAAGTTTATTTGATTGACGTGGGATATAACAATCTAATGATATTTGTTGCCCATCATGGTTTAGGGTTCATAACTCAACATTCGAGTCCAGAGAAAGTCTTATCTTCAAGGCATGGGTTCTGGTTGTAAAAAAAATCCAAGGTATGCTAACCCTCGAACCCTGGACGTTGAGAGACTGAAATTCTTAAGGGAGCATCATCTATGGCTATTTTTATTTTTATGGCATTTGCCTTCATCTCTATAAGATGTGGAATTTCTCAAATCTTAAAGTTGAAAGCTTCTCTGAACATAGTTCGTCTTTTATCTTTTGCATGTAAGTCCTCGGAAATTATGTTATTATTGGGCTCAAGTGAAAGATCTTCTTTCTCAGCTACATTGTGGTGTGAGTCATGTATATCAAGAAAGCAATCAAACATCAGATAGATGTGGGATTGGATACTAATTTTTCCACAATATCTAGCATTCCTTCCAGGGTTGGAGTTGTGATATTTATGCATAAAGCGGGGTCTGCCTCAGCTGAGAATTGAGTTTTACTACTCATCACAGTAAAAAATTAATGCACTCCATGGCAATTCTTAACATATTACAAAGAGACGGAGATGGAGACGGTGACCGGGGGGTGATGCAAGACAACTAACCATATGCTTTAAAAGCTCGAACTAATAGATTATGGCGAATCAATCCATTTATCTCATAGCCCCGGCCCGACTTCCCATGAGTTAGGTCCTCGGCCGAACCCCCTTGTGGGCCTCACATCACATGGGTTCCGCCTCACACGAGCCACCCCACTCGAGCCTGGTGGGGCCCGCCTCACATGGGCCGCCCACCTCGACTGTGCCCCTGCATCCCACAGGCCACCCCACTCGAGCCCAGTGTGAAAATGCCCCTACATTGGGAGGCTACATTGGGGGGGGGGGGGGAGAGAGAGAGAGAGAGAGAGAGATGGTATCTGAATTTTACTACTTATCACACTGAAAAAAATAACATACTCCATGGCAATTCTTAACATCTTAACTGAGAAAACAAATACCTGAAGGAAACGCTCCAAGCGTGCACTTGAATGCTCAGGACCCTGACCATCATAACCATGAGGAAGCAACACAACAAGCCCAGTTTGGCGAAGCCACTTCGACTCTCCACTGCTCAAAAACTGATCGAATACCACTTGGGCACCATTTGCAAAATCTCCAAACTGAGCTTCCCACAAAACCAATGAATTCGGATTTTCCATGGAATAACCCAACTCAAATCCAAGGACACCAAACTCTGAAAGAGAGCTGCAAAACAAAAACAATCACATTTTTACATATCATAGTCATAGTTGTACCAAACCATAAAGCTCCATTTCTAAAAAAGCAAACTACACAGAATGCGTCCAAAACAATAATTGAACAAGTCACGGAAACAAAAATAAAGTATAGACATTAATTGTTTCTTGGTGTAGCTTAGATTGGATTTTAACTGTTTCTTGGTGCAACTTAGATTGGATTTTAATAGGGAACAGAGGTCCCAAAAAAATCTACAATAATATATTTCTTACAACCATTGTAAGAAAATGCTCAAGGGAAACAAATTGACAGAAACATAACTAGGGATATATTAATTCAACACAAGCATTCATAAAAGGCATGTGCATGAATAATATTCAAGCATAGAAACAACTTGAATAGTCAAACTTCAAGGATTGTTAAAAAAGATACCAATACATACTTTGAAATAAATTAAAAAACCATCACAGAAAACAAATGCACATAATAGGTTTCCTTTGTATAGGGTCGCAATATATGCACTGACTGATGTTTCAATATAAGCCAACCATAAATAGTTGGGGCATGGCTATGATGATGATGATGATATATGAGACCAAAGGAATAGAACAAATTTCAGTGTTCCAAAACCTCATGTTCTCTGTTCAACGCCAATACTATTGCCTAAATATAAAAACGGAATGACATATCAACAAGAATACAGGGTAACCAAGTCAAACAGAGATCAGCAAACAAGTAAGCATTCAAGTTCCACATGTGCCTAATGCTGGATGTATGCATTAAGGACAACATTTTATTTTATTTTAAAAGTTCTTTACGTGGTAGGCAAACATGTTTCATAATTTACCAAAAGCATAAAAAAGAATCTTGTAGTAAAGAACAAAGAAGACAAAGAAAATAAGAATTGCATATCTAGGAAAAGATCAAAATGTATCATGCAGAAACATTACTGAATTCACCTGTTGCTTACAGTAAACATCTCCTCATTTTGTTTCAGCATAACATGGTCCAGAGGGCAGTACTTCTCCCCAGTTTCCTGGTCATGAATTACAGCATGCCGATGACTAAAGGTGCCTCTTTCAACATCCTGACCACTCAACCTAACATGGTTACCTTCCACTAGCAGTGTCGCAAAAGCAAGTGCTTCACCAACTGCCCAGTCAATGCCCTCCCCAGTTTCAATCATTTGAGCACGCTGCTCAAAAATTTTCTTCACAGCTCTATGGGGCTTGAAATTTTCAGGAAGAGCAGTGATAGCTTTGCCAACATTTTTCAGTATATCCGGTTTTACCCTATGAAATAGCATAGTATTGTCAGAAAGAAGTTCAAAAAACACAGAAAAATGAAATCAAACAAACGGGCCTGTCATACCCAGTGTTCCGAATACGTGAAAGCTGTTCTGGAGATTTAAATCCAGACCAATAATTAGCAAGCCAATCCCTTTTTGTCGGAACATAATCTTTGCTGCTCACAAATTCTTCATTCAGAATGGAGTTAACTTTAATGAGTATCTTCTCAATATCTTCTTTTGAGACCTGCCTTGATTCTAGAAGTTGATTTTGGTAAATGTCGAGAGCCCGTGGATGATTTCGAATAACCTGTCCGTATTTGATACCATTTGCACAATGGTGAAGAAACATATCTAAGAAATATTGTTGAAAACAACATGATAACAATGAAATTAACCATTGGACAAAAAAACGGAAGATAATTTTAGTGTTGGCAGCTATGGAACAGTAATTCCAACAGCAGGATTTAGAAAGACGGCCGAATCGGGATAGGTTCAGCGATTTGAGCTGAACCCATCTGCTTGTGTTTGGGGTGGCATGGAAAGTGGAAACCGCTTTAAGTGGAACTCGATTTTCCCACTTTTCATCCCCAAATCTAAATTTAGTCCTCTTTCTTGTCCCTATTGAGATTTGGTCAGAGGGCACCCCATCCTCTACTAGAAGCAAGGCCCAAACCATAAATGAGGGTACCACAGAACCAGACGACAATTGCATTGTATCCTCAAGAGGATTAGAACAAAATAAACAGATGGCACAGAAGACCAGCTTTCAACTACACGTGACAATCATAATGGACGTATACTTCACACTTAGTTTCTTCTTAACAATACGGACAAGAAAGCTAAAATCCCACATGGAGGAGAGGGGCATGCACCTGATACATTTTAGGTTGTGTGAAAGATGGCTCATCAATCTCGTTGTGCCCAAATCGACGGTAACAGACAATGTCAACAACCACATCAGAATGGAACGTCTGACGCCACTCAGCTGCAAGCTCACAAACATGAACAACAGCTTCCACATCATCACCGTTTACATGGAAAATAGGAGCATTCAAAGCTTTTGCCACATCAGTACAATACTGAGAAGATCTCCCAGACTTCGGATCAGTCGTGAAGGCAACTTGGTTGTTCACAACAATGTGAATGGTTCCCCCTGTCATATAGTTGGGAAGAGCACTCAGATGCAAAGTCTCATATACCACACCCTGACCCGCAAAGCTTCCATCCCCATGAATCAAAACACCCAAATTTCTTGTCCTTCCCACATCATTAGAGTAGTACTGTTTAGCTCGAGCTTTTCCAACCACAACCGGATCAACAGCTTCCAAATGACTCGGGTTTGCAACTAAAGAAAGATGGATTCTCTTGCCCCCTCTGGTTGGCCGATCATAAGAAGTACCCAAATGGTATTTGACGTCACCTGTTCCTGTATACAACCCATCCTCCCCATCAACAGGCTTCGTACCGCCACTAAACTCACTGAAAATCTGTCGCAGCGGCTTCCTAACAACATTACCCAGCACATTCAATCTCCCTCTATGGGACATCCCAATCACAATGCTCTCAACCCCAAGATCTGCTGCTCGATCAAACATCTCCTTCATGCCAGGAATCAATGTCTCCCCGCCTTCGAGACCGAACCGCTTTGCGGCGGTCCACTTCGTGGCCAAGAAGTTTTCAAACTGTGTGCTCCAAATGAGCCTATCCAAGATAACTTTTCTTCGGTCGTGATCATACTTCCTGGGCTCCACAGTCTCAATTTTGTCCCTCAACCAATTACACTTCTCGCGGTCTGGAATATGCATGTACTCATACCCAATGGTCCCACAATAGGCCTGCTCGAGGCGTGTCAGGATCGAACGGAGGGTCTGAACAGGCCGATTCTCAGATAGAAATCCAGACATCTGCCACACCCCAATAAAGAATTCCCGATCCAGATCAGCTTCTGTGAATCCATAGAGACCTAGGTCCAGTTCATCAGGAATCTCATGTTCCTCTAATCCTAATGGATCAAGCTTCGCTTTCATATGCCCATTGACTTGGTAAGCCCGCACAAGCAGCAAGAGACGCATGCTTTCTTGGATTGTCTGCCCAGAAATTCCAGGGGAAGTTGCAGCCTGCCCAACAAAGTTTCGAAAGAAGTTGTCCCAGGACTCATCAACACTGCTAGGGTCCACCTCCCAGGCCCGCTGTAGCTCTTCAAGATAGACACTGCTAGTGCCATCAAGGAAGTTATCTGTGAGTTTCGAGAGGGGCACGGGACGAGGTACCGGAGCCGCTGCCTGCGCCTTCTGGCAAAGGACCGTAGAATGCAAATGACGGTACTGTGAAGGAAATGGGCAAACTCTCTGTGTCGAGTAGGAGGAAAACTGAGCTAGATTTCGCCGAATGGCCAACTTTGCTACACTGGAAGCAGACCGAAACCAGGCCATCGTGACTGATGATTGATCTTAAAGAAATGATATAGTTTCTCAGATTTCTGGCTTCTTTAGATCAAATTCAAAATGCAGACATTTTTAGGATGTGGATATCTTTTTTCCCGCCAAATTTCTTCTGAAAGCTTCAAATACTAATCCTAGCAAGCAAAAAAAAGAAGGAAACTAATCTTATTTCGAACAAAGTCAGAAGATTTTTCTAAATAAAATATAACAATCAAATATCAATAAATAGGAGATCTAAACGTTGGACATCTAAATGGACAGTTAGAAAACATTGATAAGTCACTTGTTTGTAATCCTTACATTTGTGGCCCACCCAAGGTTCAGAATTTCCTCATTTTTGACCAAAGTGTATATTTCAATAGACGTATTACAATCATTCTATCAAATATCGCCCGCACGCACGCACCCATGCATGCCCGCACGCGCGGACACACACATACAAAAACTCATGAGCATTTTTTGACATGTGATGTGTGCACAAAATCCGAACGGTCCATTGGATGAATCACCTCATAAAACCTCTAGAGCCCAAAAGTTAGCCTGATCTAAAAACCTAGTGAGCCATAGCAAAGCAAGAGGTAATTTCCTCCTTCGATTTGCCTCTCACTTCGTTGTGGCCCACTAGATTTTTGGATCAGGCTAAGTTTTGGGCAAGTAGAGGTTTCATGAGGTGACTCATTTAGTGGACCCTTCGGATTGCATATACACATCATGTCACATGAGTTCTCAAAAAGTGCTCACGAGTTCCCGTGAGAGACTCTTCCCAGGTACACACTAATTTGAGATATAAAAGCTGGTTTAGTTAATCATCCAGGTCCTGTTAATATACTGAAAAATTCCAATGCATTCCAAACGGAAGATTTGGATTCCAGTGCATTTCAACCAAACACAACTGAGGATTCAAAATAACCTTGATTCTAATTAATTGTGGTTTGGATTCCAATGCATTCCAAGTCCAAACTCCCAAACGGGCCATAAGAGAATCCGCTTCATTCAACGGCATGAGACCCTATAGCTAGATATTTTCATAAATAGGAGAAATTTTCTTTTCACTGAAATTTCTTGCTGATAGAACATTTGAAATTAATTGCTTCTTATTTCTATAATCATCAAAAAGCTGGATTTTTTTAAATCCAGCAAACTTCTAAAAAGCAATCAAATACATGAAACCCCAGCTGTAGAATTTCCAGGAAAAAAAAATCTGAGGGCTTTTCCCACCAAATTTCTTTCTGCTAAACCTGCAATTGGTTGTTATTTTCATTGATATCATCATCATACCGCTGAGATTCTTTTCCAAAAATAATAATAGCAACAATAAAGAAATCAAAGAAATTAAACCCTTACCCTAGAAATTTCAGAAAACTGAGAAGTTTTCCATCAAAACTTCTCTTTGACGGAAATAATCATTTATTTCCTTCCCCACCGATTTTCTTTTTGATTAAAAAATGTAATTAATTGAAAAAAAAAAAATCATTTCAACCACATCAACCAGCTTAGATCTCTTTCAAAAAAAAAAAAAAAAAAAAAAAAAAAAAAAAAAACAGAACATGAAACCCTAACCCTGGAAATTTGATATTTTCCATCGAATTTCTTTCTTGATTAAAATAATAAAAAAAAATTTTAAAAAAAAAGAAGAAGAAAAACTAATTGCCATTTTCATTTCTATAATCATCAAGCAGCCGAAATTTTTCTAAAAATTATTATTTATTATTATTTGTAAAACGTTCGTTTGCTGCACCAAATATCATGAATCTTCACGATTAATTAGTCTAATTTGATCCAAAATTTCATCAAATTTCATGATATTGTGCAACCAAACGCGCCCGAAAATTAAAAACAAAAAGAAGGAAATTCAAAAACCCTCTAGAAATTTATTTTTTTTTTTAAAGAAAAAAAAAATAGAGATTTTCTTCCATTTTCCGATGTCGTACCTGAAACTCGAGAGTGTTCGAGAAATTTCTCCGGCAGAGATTCGTCAGAACAGTCAGCATTTTCATCCACTCCACTGTATTGATGCGAGCTTTTTGGAAGATGCAGGAAGCATGGGTCCCACCGGTCACTTGGAATACGTATGGGTTGACACGTGTTGTTTCCGCTGCGATTATATGAAAAGTGACTTGTCATCTCAGCCGTTGAAAATCTGCTCGTCTAGCAAAACATAGACTAACGTACGGAAGATCGCGAGCGCAGTTTTTGGCATGATAAGTGGCATACTTATTCTAGAAGGAGTTTGTAATGCATCTGTCGCCACAAAACTTCAGTTAGTGTTGCCGGTCAGGGGCCTACAGTATGATTGGTTTGATGATCGGAACCGTCCATGTTGTAATATCTACGGTTTAATGAGACATATAAGAATTTTACTCTAAATGGATGGTTTCAGACTTCACTTTCTGGAGATGATCTTAGGACAATGAAAAGAATTTTCAGTGGATCTCATTCACTCTAAAAATCAAAGGATAGGATCACTGATGAAGAGTAACTGTAGGAAAGTAACATAGTTGTAGTAGTAAAGAGAACATGGACGGTTCAAAACGTCCGATCATCTTAGCATGTTGGACCAATTCGGTGGCGACGGACTATGGATTCCAAGTCACGATGTATGCCCGTTTGTACTTTGCAATTGCCCAGATTTTTACCATAATAGCCCTCGGAAGGAATTCCTTTTTAAGCCGGATATGAGATAATGGGTTTTGTTTTGGATGAAATTGCACTTCTGCACCATCTGTTCCACCGTACTACCTTGCTTTCAACGAAAGTTTCGGACAATGGATGGTGTAACCCACGAAAATGATGCTAGGACTTATCTATTAGATGATCTGATCCGTTCGTTCAATTCAGGGCATTCTTGGACAGTGGAAGGCATTGATTTCATGTTCATCCAATTCTCTATGGCCCCGATAGAAAAAACGGTAACCTTTCTCTGTTTGACTATTTTTTTTCTGGTGTGGTACGTCTCAGATACCTTCTTCGGGCCTCTGCGTTAAAATTATTTTCCTAGGGTAATGGCCGGATGGGATTTCAATGAAAATGCACAGTGATTGGGTTAGACCCCATTCCAACCCATTTCAGGGTTTTCATACATTTATTTTTGGGAGAAGAAGGCCACCACATTACTACCAAATTGAGAGAAAAGGAAACCACCGGTACCATCAAATCGAGAGAGAGGACCACCACCACCATGGGACCACTACCATCGAACAGGGCAGTTAAAGCCATTACTTACACCTCAATGGGACCACTATGACAATCCTTCGGTGATATTTTGAAGTTTTTAGCGACATATTAAAGCTTTTATTCATTTTGACGACTAATATGGAGGATAGAGATAAGAATACATGAGAGGATCCACGGTGCCCATGGGGGATCCATCTCGCAGGTGAGGATCCACGGTGCATGAGGAAATGGAAGTGCACGTGGATATGTAGGTGCATGTGGAAATGAATTTGGATGTATGTGAAGGTGTGGAGGGGTCCGATGAGGGGAGTCCCATGTGCGATCTACGGTGCTTAGAGATGATCCACCCCACTATGTGAGATCCACACTACCTAAGGGAGATCCACATCCATCCACCCTCACATCTTCATCCACATCAACATCTTCAATTTAACATTCATTTTTATCTCCACAACTACATTCACATCAACATCCACACCCATATTTGCATTTTTTTAATTTGCATCCGCATCTCCATCATCATTTTCATACATTTATATTCAACATTCACATTTGCAAGTGCATGTGGAAGTGCATGTGCATGTGCATGTGTAAGTTAATTTGGATGTGAATGTCGGTGTCATGGGTGCGATTCACAGTGCTCAAGAGATTCACCACTCCCAAGTAGAGCTGGGTAGGACCCGACTCGATCCAGCAGATCCGACTCATCCAACTAGACCTGAACAGAATGCCAGGGTCGGGTTCGGATCGAGTAGACTCACCCTAATCCGAATCCCGACCGAGTCGAGTTCGGGTTAATCCAATCTGACCCGATCTGAAATCCGATCAAGTCGTATCCGATTCGATCCGAACCCCAACTTGGACCGGAATCGGGTAGTATAAATTAAACTTTTTTTTTTACCTTTACCATTTCATCTACCTTAACCCTACACGCACCAGTGCCGCACTGAACTCGATCGGAATACAGGCCAGCCTGCAGCCCAGCAACCGATCTTTACCGGTCATCCTCGTCCATTCATCGAGTATGTTTATTTTTTAAGTTTTTTTCCTGTATTTTTTCGAGCTCGAGATCTCGGCTGCAGACCGTTAATGGCTCACCCTAGCTCTGGACCTCGAGTGCAGGCCGCCGGTGGTCTGTCCTGGCTCGGGAGCTCGGGTGCAGGCCGCTGGTGGTCCGACCGAGATCGGTACCTCGGTCATGGCCTGCCCTGGCTCTGAACGGACGCGGATTAGCTACTCAAGTGACGTTATCATGTTCTTTGGGCCCCACTATGATGTATGTGTTGTATCCACCCCATCCATCCATTTGGAGAGATCGTTTTAGGGCATGGTGACCCACCCTAGCTCGACCTTGCTGGTGGACTTCCTGGCTCGACCTCGCTAGTGGCCCGATCCGAATCCTACCCAACTCGATCTGACTTGGTTTCTTCGACCGAGTCGAACTCGGTTCGGGTTAGCCCAGCCAAGATTTGATTCGGATCGGGTCAGGCCTGCTGGACTTAGTCCCGAGTCGGATCAAGTTCGGGTCAGGGAGTTGGCAAAACCGGATCGAATCGAGTCGGACCTAACTAGATCCAACTCAACTCGATCCGGTTTTGCCGACTCCCTGACCCGAACTCAATCCGACTTGGGACCGAGTCCAGCAAGCCTAACTCGATCTGAACCGAGTTTGACTCGGTCAGAGAAACCGAGTTGGATTGAGATGGGTACAATTCGGATTAGGCCACCAGCAAGGTCGAGCCAGGCGGTCCGCTAGTGAGGTCGAGCCAGGGTAGACCACCATGCCCTAAAATGATCTCTCCAAATGGATGGATGGTGTGGATACAACACATACACCATAGTGGGGCCCAAAGAACATGATAACGTCACCTGAGTAGTTAATCTGCGTTTGTCCAGAGCCAGGGCGGGCCACGATGAAGGTCCCGATCTTGGTTAAACCACCAGCGGCCTGCACCCGAGCTCCCAGGTCGGACCACCAACGGTTTGCACCCGAGATCCCGAGACCGAAAAAACACAGAAAATAAAACTTAAAAAATAAACATTCCTGATGAATTGATGAGGATGGCTGGTAAAGATCGGGTGCTGGGCTGTTGGCTGGACTAGATTCAGATCGGGTTCAGTGCGACGTTGGCACGGGTAAGGTTAAGATAGATGAAATGGTAAAAGTAAAAAAATAAAAAAGTTTAATTTATACTACCCGATTCTAGTCCGAGTTGGGTTTCGGATCGAATCCGACCGGATCGGGTCCGATTGAATTACTACGTAACTTGAACTCGACTCGATCGGGATTCGGATCAGGGTGAGTCTACTCGATCTGAACCCGACCCTGGCATTCTGTTCGGGTCGAGTCAGGTCCCACCTAGCTCTACTCCCAGGTGTGATCCACAGTGCTCAAGTGGAATCCACCCCTCATAGGTGAGATCCAAAGTGTCTCAAGTGGGATCCATCCCTCTGAAATGAGTTCTAAAGTGTCTCAAGTGGTATCCACACCCACATTCACATATTCAATCAATCCACTTTTACATTTACATCTTCATCCACATCCACAACTTAAATTCAACATTCAGAATCACCTTTACATTCACATCCGAATCCACACTCATATTTTCATTCATTTAATTCTCAATCCACATCCATATTTTCATTTATTTATATTCAACATTCATATCCACTCATACATTTCATATGCATTTTCATATTTTCATTCACACAATTCGAAATCTTCATTCACATTCACGTTTTCATTAGTACTTCTTATGCATTTTATAAGTGTACTTTTATATAAATATCCATACACAACACCAATCATTGATATCAAATCAGGAGACTTATCTTCAAAGAAACAAAGAAGCCTGTCTCAAAACCACCCATAAGGAGGCCGAGGATAAGGAGATTCTATTTGAAAAAAAAAAAAAAAAAAAATCTTAGTATATGAATTTCAATTTTATATTTTTAGGAGTTATGTAATTATTTATATGTATCATTTGTGTGGCTAATTATTTGTAAGAGTGTTGTGAATTCTTTATAATGAATAATAAAATGAATGAACATACTCATTTTTTTTTAATATTGTTAAATTGAATGAATATGGAAGATAAGGTACAGGTGGTGGCAAGTAAACCAGCATGTTCAACGTTAAAGAAGATAAAGAAGTCTATATCGAAGTAAACCACATGGAAGCCGGGGACGGAGACATTTTATTTGAGAAAGATGAATTCTTCTTAGTATAGGAATTTTTGTTTTCAATTTTCACAAGATATGTAATTAAATGTATATGCCATTTAAGTGGTCACTTTTTTTATGAGTGTTGTGAAATTTTTTATAATGAATATTGAATTAAATGAACGTACGCATCATTTTTATATGCTTATTAAATAAAATGCGGGTATATGTGAATGTACATGTGAACGATGAATTGAATGAATTTAGATGTGGATATGCTTGTGATTATGAATTTTGAATTGAATGGATGTAAATATAAAACTGTATGAATTGATGTGGATGTGGTTGTGAATTTTGAATTTAATGAATATGGATATAGATGTTGAAATAGATGTTAATGTTAAATTGCATGATTGAAAATATAAAAGTGAATGTAGATGTAAAAATGGATGTGAATGTTAAACTATATGGATAAAAATGTGAATGTGAATGTCGATGTTGGATCTAATGTGAATTATGAATATGTAAGTTTATGTGGATGTAGAACTAGGTGTGAATGATGAATTGAATGAATAAAAATGTGAATGTAGATGTAGATTGGAATTGAATGGATGCAAATTTGGATGAAGATGTGGTTATGGATGTGAATGTTAAATTGAATGAATGAAGATGTGAATATAAATGTAAAATTTGAATTGGATGAATGAAAATGTGGATGTGAATATTAAATTGAATGAATGAAAATGCGTTTATGAAAGTATATGTGATTTTAGATGTTGAATTGAATGAATGAATATGTGCATATAAAAATAGAAGTGGATGTAAATGTGGATACGAATGTGAATGTTAAATTCAATAAATGAATATGTGAATGTTAAATTGAATGAATAAAAATGTAAATTTTGGGCCCAATTTTTTACTATCAAATGATATCCAAATAAGAATATTCTAAATATATTTTAAAGTTTATCGAATTATCTTTCCAATAAGTTGAAGATCATCCCAATCAGACTTGTAATGAGAGAGTTATTACCCTTTTTATCACACTCACTTTTTTTTTCCAGGCATGTTTTATGCTATAATGAACTTTTGGCCCCACTTTTGGATAATTAAATGGTATGTAAATGAGATGATTCCAAATCTATTTGAAAGTTCATTAAATTATTTTTTCAATGAGTATAATATCACTTAAATCAAACTTATAACGAGGGTGTTTTGATTGTTTTCATGAAAAGTATCATAAGTGGAATCCTGGTGTTCCATGAGTGACCCATAGTCGTGTTCGGTCGATTGAGAGCTCAATCGATCGAGACCCACTATGGATCCCACCTGTGATGCTTTCCATGAAAACAATCATAACTCCCTCGTTACAGAATCTATTTGGGTAATCTTATACTCGTTGGAAAGATCATTTGAAGAACCTTTAAATAACTCTATAATCATCTCATTTGCATACCATTTGATTGCTCAAATGTAGGATCCAAAGTCCATCATAGCATATATCACATCTGCAAAAGAAAATGAGAGTAATAAAAAAAGAGGGTCATAACAATCTCGTACCAAGTCTGATTTAGGTGATCTTATGCTCATTGGAAAGATAATTTGATGAACTTTGAAATGAATTTGAAATAATCTTATTTGAATATCATTTGATTACCAAAAAGTATGCCTAAAATTACATTTTTATTTATTTAATTCAACATTCACATCCACATATTCATTCATTAAATTTAACATCCACATCCATATCCACCTCCACCTCCACATTCATATCCATATCTTTATTCATTCAATTCAACATTTACAATTACATCTACTTTCACAATCATATTTTCATTCATTCAATTCAACATTCACATATATACCTTTATTCATTTAATTCAAGTTTCACATTCACATTCATATTCATATATTCATTCATTCAATTTAACAATCACATCCGCATCTACATCCACATCCACATTTACATTTATTCAATTTCATATCCACATTCATATTCACGTTTTTATTCATTCAATTCATTGTTCACACCCACTTTTGATATCCACATGCACTTACACATTTATTAGTAATCCATTTCATCATTTACATCAAATCTAATATAAACATTCAATCAATATTTTTATTCATGTAATTTAACATCCACATCTATTTTCATATCTACATTCACTTTTATATTTTCATTCATGCAAATTCAACATTCACATTCATTTTCACATCCACGTTTACATCCATTTAATTTAACATTCACAACCGCATCCACATCCATTCATACGATTATACATCTGCGTCAATTGAATTCAAAATTCACAAACACGACAACATAAATCTAAATTCATTCAATTCATTGTTCACACATACATTTACATCCACCTACATTTTATTCAACAAGCCAAAAAAAATAAAATGATGAGTACGTTCATACAATTCAATATCTATTAAAAAAATTCATAACACTCATACAAAAAAGTGGCCGCTCGAGTGATATATTCATTCAATTACATATCTCGTGAAAATCGAAAACTGAAATTCCCACAATAAAATGAATTCTTATTTCTCAAATAAAATCTCTTTTTCATCGGCTTCCGTGTGGTTTATTTCGATACGTACTTATTTGTCTTCTTTGACGATAAGCCTCCCAATTTACTTGCCACCACTTATACCTTATTCACATTTTTAGATTCAGTTGTATATGGACATTTACATTGTTGAAGACAGTTGAAAGACAATGTTTATTGAAATCTGGGAACTTCTTCCTACATATTAACAAACAAGGTAATATACTTAATTAAATGATAAATAAGAAATAACGAATCCACAACTACATCCACCTTCATTCAATTTAGCGACCATTAAAAAATAATAAGTATACTCATTTAATTCATTATTCATTCTAAAACAAATCACAACATCTTACAAATAATTAGTTGTACGAACGACATATACAAATAATTACCTAACTCTCAAAAACATAAAATTGAAATTCCTATACTAAGATGAATTCAACATCTACATCCACTGCTGCATTCCACATGCACTTTTATATTTTCGTTCACACAATTCAAAATTCACAACCACATTTACATGCACTTCCACATTTCATTCATACAATTCAACATTCATAACTCACAATCACACTTACATGCACTTTTACATTTGCATTCATACACAACTCACAACTACATCTACATGCACTTCCATATTTGCATTCATACTATTCAACATTCACAACCACATCCATATACAGACACCATATAATTCAACATTTGCATCTACATGCACTTCTACATTTGCATTCATACAATTCAATATTCACGACTCAAAACCACATCCACATGCACTTCCGTATATTTGAATTCATACAAGTTAACATTCACAATCACATCCACATACACACTTTACAATTCAACATTTATATCCACATGTACTTCTACCAACTCAATATTCACTCCAAGTTCCACATTTGCATTCATGCAACTCAACATTCACATTCACATCCACAACCACATACACTTTCATATTTTCATTCATACAATTTAAAATTCACGACTACTTATACTTCCACATCCACATTCATATAATTTGTAACGCCCTGAAAATCGAGGGTCGTGTATACACTCGACTCCCGAGTTCCCAGGGTCACTTATAACTGATTTTCATTAATATGCATTTAATCAGGGTTAAATGTGCAGCCTGGAATTTTTTGGAACATGAAACACAACCACACAAGTCTACTGAAATGAAGGAGATCAAGTATATATATACATATCCAAAAATATAAAAGGGTCGCACAAGGCGTTGCCCAACAAAACCACATAAAGAATGATATATTAAAAAAATAATGCTGAGTCCACAACTCAGCAATCTAAAACCTGTCTGTCAAGCAGATGGAGAGTCGCCCATCAACTGAAAGTAGGACAGTTCGTCCTCCTCGTCTAAGCTCGTGCCGCCAGGCTCCTCATACTTCTCAGCACTCGTAAGTACTGGAGAGTCTGGTTGGTGTTTTAAAACACCGTCCCAGAGTGGGAGTGAGTGATCAACTCAGTGGGTGCTATTAGTCTTAAGTTGTAACAGGCATCAATTATATTATGAACTTAATGAAAAGCAATCATTCACAAATACCTAACTAATCTTATTAATGCATATGCATGATAGATAATATGATGCATGCCCTCGCCACAACACTCCCTCAAGCGACGCCATCTCACGCTCGCATATGACAACACTCCCTCATTGCGACGCCATCTCACGCTCGAATATAACCAGTGCGTTCGATGATAATGTTAGCCGAGTTCTTGTTCACTCCCAAGTGCCGGGGGTTGTGATGTAGTAATAAACTCGGTAAGGCCGAGGTCAAATCCCAAGGGACCGGAACTTGTACGTTATCTGGAACAAGGTAGAAATAGAACTAGCCTAAGATGAAATCTAAATCAAATGAATTTGAAGGAATAATGGTGAAATATTAAATTAAAGCTTAAGGAATTCAAGGAAAAGAAACTAGGGATTCAGAGGATCCACTTGTAGAGATCAGGGAGATCTTATGCCCATTCCACCATTCCCGGCTCAACTGGACTTAGGTCCATCTTCATCCAATTGAAGGGTGTAACCATGAAAAGTAAACCGAACTTCTTTTGATATAGTTTTAAAGAGATTAAAGGTATATGAATTAGAATGGATTCCATCACCAAACCATGCCAAGGAGACAAAGCAAACAACAGAATTAAACTAATTACCAACCAATCAACAATGCCTGAAGGTCAGGAAGGGTACCGTCATCCGACCATGCCCAGGAGACGATGGTGAACAACAGGGCTTCCTGACGTCATAAACATAAAAGGAAATACTCAGAGCCATCGCAGACCCATTGTAATTTCAGTCACAATAGACCATTAAAAACTAAAAATATTCCCATAATAATCAAACCAATATCAAATTTGGTTCATGAAAAATTAATTTAAAGGCAATGAATAGCATCTCCCATCTCACTACAAGCTTCACCCCTTAGCCCTAGCTAAGGAGTTTTAGCCGGACATGGATAGAGTAGACTCCATGGAATTCATAAAGAGAAAACAGAAAAAGAAAAAAATAAAATAAAACCAAACTATCTCTGTCTCTGTTTCTCTGTCCTTCTCTTTACGTCAGCCGTAGATAGCAAAAAAATACCCCCCTCTCCCTCTTGTTTTATATCCAGCTAAGAGTCAGGTGGATGAGAGCTAGAGATCATGCTGGAGTCGGAGAACCGACTCTCTTTATGCACTGTGATTCACCCAGAACACGGACTGCCCAATCTCTATTTTACGCAGCCAACAACGCACAAACATCTTGCGTTTGAACTGAATCCAAGATGACTGGTCCTCCATTCCGTGATCTCCGGCTGCATAGGAAGGGTAAAAACCCTCCTCTACACCTTTTGGACGGTCTGGATCATCAATCAGACCTTGCCTTTGATCGCATAATGGCCCATAACGGCCGGTTTTCTTGATGTGCGCGGGCTGTGAAATGGACCTGCACTGTTCTTGGCAGGGTCCACATTAGCTGACGTTTGGAAAAATCCATGCTGTCCACCAGATTTCTCTCGAAAAACCGTTTGAGAATGGCTATATTAGATTGATTTGGTGTGGTCCACAAGAATTTTGCATTGCACCGTCCGTCTTACCTTTGAACGGACGAAAAAAGATCTCCATTGTCTTTCGAGATTTCGCCACCTAGGCGATGGTTGCACCCTTCCTATGGACACAATGAACGGTCCAGATCCATCAAACGACTGATGAGTGAGGCCCACAACTAAAAAACGGATGGATGCTGTCTGTCCGCTGTCTCCGTGTGGGAGATGGCGCAGGTCAGCGCCCGTGTTGACTGGGCTCCAAATCCGGTGTGGCGCACATGGATTTTCCATGGTGGACATGCATCTTGCGATGTGGGGTCCACTGTGATGTTTCAGAGAAATTTGCTCCATCCATCCGATTTGACACCCAGTTTAAGGAGTTGAGACCAAAGTTGAAATATATCCAGCAATCAGGTGGGCCCCAAATCAGAGTTTTATGGGTTGTTCTGTCCGTTGGGCCATTTCCACACAGATCCATCGGCTGAAATTTTATGTGTACGGTTAATTTATGGTCTTTAATCCACGTATGAAGTTCTGAGCCAAACGGATAGTGAGAACCCTGTGATCCTGCATTCTGGCTGACTTTCAGGCTACTTAATCTTCAGTTCCTCAGCTTTCTTGGATCTCTGGCGTTGATCTTGATCCCCTGGAGTCTGTCCCTTGCCTTGGTGTCATCAGAGCATTAAATCTCAGCTTTAAGCACCCTTTCTCAGTCCCAGCTCGTAATTACACCCTGTATCATAAACGCGATTAAATTAGACCATTAAACAACACCATGCTCGTAAATCCAGGCAATAAATGGGGTCTAATATGCAATATTTGACCCTCAACACTCGACTGCCGAGTCGCCAACCTAACTAGTGCGATGCGATGATAATGTTAGCCGAGTTCTTAGTTAATTCCATTCATCTAGTATGTTTGGGAATCTGGTACACCCCACGTATCAATGCCCTAAACTGATTGTGAGGCCAAGGCCCCCCAACGTGTGAGGCCGAGACCCTGCGATCCTTGATCCCGTCAAGTTCTCCATCCCCGACTTTAAGCACATGGGAAGTGCCGAGAGAAAGGGATCGCTCGAGGTCACTACGGGGAGGTGCGTCACCCTAGTATAAGCCGATAGCTCGGATACAGTGTCCCATTCCACCATGCCCGGCTCACGAGACTGTGGACCGATATTCAATTCGTTATCGATGGACGACAACGGTTATACAGTGTGTCAGGTTCCATACATGTGTGAGCAAACAGGGTTAACAAAACAAGGTTAGTCAGCCAGTAGACTAGACCGCATGAGTTCAGGCAAACACGTGGCGGAACGATATCAGGCACAAGTGACCCATGTAGTCTAACTACTGTCACCCACACGCACTCACCCAAATCCATGGGACTAGCCTCAAGATGGTCCTACAAATGAGACCACCTTCACTCTCCTCATATTCCTGACCAACAAAAGGGTTTGGTGGTAATGCATAACATGCCAACTAACAGGGTTATCAACTAGCATAAGTAATGGCATGTGATCATACTTTCCACTATAGAAACTCAGATTTATCTACCAGTCAAAACTAACCATGTTGTGAACTAAAGGTGCATGTGAATCGTGGGGGCTAGTGAGGAGGCTAAGCATTTCATACATCGTAGGAACACATTGCACAAGGGTTAATACATCATACATGCTATAAGGAACATTATACATGGATCATCAAGACATGAACATGCAAACATTAGATTTCTACCTAATCATGTGAGAGGCAACAAACATGGTATAAGGAACATTACACACGAATCAACAAGTCATGAACATGCAATCATTAAATTCCTACCTAAACATGTAAGCAACAACAACATTCCATAAATACTCCATGTTGATTGGAAGGATCAACGGTAAGGTTCTTCCTAGGTTTTCTCTAGATCCTCCAAATACATTATCCAAGCAATCAAAATCATTAGACTCATAGTAAAATTGGTGCTAGGCCACCTAAGAATAATAGTCCGCACTTATGGATCGTTGAGATCTCGAAAAATGACCTAAGAATGAGGGCTTTGGGGTCGATCGACCAGAATCCCTAAAATAAGCTCTTGCATGTGAGAAATTCAAGCCAATCTCTTCTCAGTACATGTATTTTAAGAGGAAGAGGTGAAGGATCTTACCTAAATGACCAACGGACGATTGTTGTGTTAGTGGTGGAGAGTTTCTCCTTGATGAGAGGTATGGAGTTATAGGGTTCGATTTCCTTAGGGCCCACCTCGATCTAGGGTCCACCTTGTTTCTTCTTCACCCTCTCTTTCTTCTCTCCTTTCTCTCTTGCTCTCCCTTTCTCTCTTTGGTGGTTATAGTAAAGAGGGAGTTATGAGAGAGCTAGGGTTTATTTCCTAGACTTGGGTCTTTTGGCCTCAAGCTTCCATGAATTTCTAAAATAGCCTTATAGGACTCCCTATTGGTGTTGGGGTGGCCCTAACACCCCCCTTGGCCACCAAATTTGGTGGGTAGGTGACTCATGGCCCGATGAGGGGTCGCGCAAAGTTTGGGAACAAACGGATTAACGAATATGGGGTTTGATCATATGGTTCCGGTCTCTAAATGACCCTGTGGGGTCCATTCTGATTGATGGGGTAGTTCTAGTGGCCTTCTGGCCATGAAACTTATAGGATAGGTGCTCCATAGCCCGATGAAGGGCCATACAAAATTTGGGAACGATCGGATATGGGGTTTGGTCGCACGAGTCTGATTCGCGATCAACGGTCACCGTGCCACGATCGGGTCCCAGATTTGGTGGACGGGCGTAGAAAAATACATTAAACATCCACCGTAAATTTAGAAGAAATCTGACGGCTGAAATACCTTATATCTCAGTTTCAATTAAGAGTGCCAGATTCTGAGACTAGTGGGCTGGAGTGAGCCGCACTTTGCAAGTACTGCTGGGACAATGTGAATAATTGACTTATAGACGTTTACTAGGTCCGTGGTCCGTGATGGACCACAAGCCCAGTGAGATAGACATTTCTCTATAGTTTTGGAACTAGTGGCCCACCAACGAGCAGTCTAGAGCTTGTTTGGAGAATCGGGGCATTTCTGGAATGAATTAGGTATTGAGATTTCTTGTGGGCAATGATTAGGGTTTGAATTAACTATGTTCTTAGTGTGGCCTGTTTATAACTAGTAAAAGTGGAGATTTGGTCATGATTACTCTAAACGGTCGGTTTTAGGCTAAAGGAGTAACGGGGTTGATTTAGTCTATTAGTCAAGGTCCGGGCGGATTCGTTGGCTTCCTACAGTTGATTAATCGAACTTGTGTGGTTCTTTCCTGGTACCGGCCATGTACAACTAACATTGAGTGCAATAGTCATTAAGTGATATTATATGTTAATTAATTTTAAAAAATTTCAAGGATTTTTTGAAAATCCAAAACAATGAAAAATCCAGGATGTTACATAATTGAATTTGAATTAATAAAGATATAAATGTGTGTATGGAGGGATTCTGAGGGGGATGGATCCCCCTAAGCAGTGTGGCTCTTACCTGGTGGGGTGGATCCCCCGAGCACTGTGGATTGCAACTAGGTCCTAGGTATGATCCACAATGCTCATGGGGATCCACTCCATTAAGTGGGATCCACACTATCCAGGAGGGATCTACCTCCCCTTAAACCCCCTCCACACCCGCTTTCACTTCAACATGCATATACACATCCGCATGCACATGCACTTATATATATGAATGTTGAATATAAATTGATGAAAATGTTAATATTGATGTGGATGTGAATTGACAAAATACAAATATCGATGTTAATATGGTTGCAGAGGTGAAAATAAATATTGAATTGAAGATGTGGATGTGGATGTGGATGTGGATATATATGAAGATGTGAGGGTGGATGGATGTGATCCCCTACCGGGGTGATTCTCTCATACTCCTCACCCACTTTCATGGGGAGGATCCCCTTACCCACCAAGTGAATCCACCCACCAAGTGAGATCCACACTACCCAGGGGGATCTCCCCTCTCATACCCCCTCCACAACCACTTTCATTTCTACATGCACATTCACATGCACTTACACCTATATATGCACTTGCAAACATGAATGTTGAATATAAACGGATAAAAATGTTTATGCGGATGCGAATGTGAATTGACAAAATACAAATATGGGTTTGGATATCGATGTGAATATGGTTGTGGAGATGAAAATGAATGTTGAATTGAGGATGTGGATGTGGAAGAAAATGTGAGGGCGGATGGATGTGAATTCCCCTTGGTGGTTTGGATCTCACCCGATGGGGTGGATCCCCCTTCCTCAAGGGGGATCCACCCCATCGGGTGAGATCCACATTGCTCAGGGAGGAACCCCTCCTCAGACCCCTTCCACACCCACACACATATCCAAATTCACTTACACATGCACATTCATGTGCACTTCTACCTCCACATGCACTGTGGATCTCATTTAAGGGTGGATCTCGTGTGAGCACCATAGACCCCCTACATATTCTTACATTTACTTGCCATATCAGTCACCGGAATAAAGAAAAGCTTCAATGGTAGTGGTCCCCCCTCTCAATTTGGTGGTGGTGGTGGTGGTTCCCTCTCTCTCTCTCTCTCTCTCTCTCTCTCTCTCTCTCTCTCTCTCGATTTAATAGTGGTGGCGGTCCCCTTCTCTCTATCTATTTAATGGTGGTGGTGGTCCTCTCTCTTTCAAGATTAGGTGGTGGTGGTTGTAAAAAAAAAATTAAAAAAAAAATTAAAATGAGTTTAAACGTGGGTCCGACTCTACATATATGCTTATGGAATGATATTGTGGGGCCCACCAGGCATCTCAATTGAAATCCCGTCTGACGGTTACTTGAAAAAATAAATTTAGGGTATAAGCCCAAGAATCGAGGAAGAAGGCATCTAAGATATATCACACTAGAAGAAATGGTCTAATAGAAAAAAATGTCACTGTTCTCTCTATTAGGAATCAAAAAAGCTTTGGACAAAGATGAAATAAACGCCCTCCAATGTTCAAGCATACTCTAAATCTAAGCAACGACGAAATCGGCTAAGAGATTAATCAAAGCATTGTTTTTGTGAGTCTTATGTCCCCTTTTTCTAAGGGCCTGTTTGGTTTTCCAATTACCACGGTAGCTGGGTGTAAAGACAGCATAATTACGTCTTTACATGTATTAGCAATGATTGTTTCAATACCTGTATTTTGCTTTCCCACACTTGTTTTTTGGTATTTTTTGGGCGTAATAGACGGAAATTCAATAGGAACGTGTTTGGATAGATAGTGTAGTAGTCACATCATTCCTTTTTTGCTCTTATGGTGTCCACCATTTCAGCTCTTCAACAACTATAATCAGTTGTTTGATTTTTACAGCAGTGCTGAATATACAACTTCTCCTTTCAGCAATTTGGCTGGACAAGTGATCGTGAGACCCAATCTTTGCATATGCTTAAAATTTTTATACAACACTATGTGGTGGACCACATGATGATCTTTGTGATAGATTGTCTGGTCCACAACATATATCAAAATGCACCAAAACATATATCAGCACTATGTGGTGGACCTGTTTCAACTGGACGTGTCTCACAGTTGACATTGCAACAACTGAATCTAGATGGCCAGCATACCGGTGGAATAAAAGCGGGTACATGGGTCCCTTCAAATTCGGATTTTGAAGAATAATGGATGATCATATACATAATTCAGTTGTAACATGGATAAATAGACATAGGATTCAAAAGTAGACATATAAGGGTCAAGGTGTATATGTTACACTTTAAAATTTTAAATTGAAGTGTATCAGCGTACTCACACCACTAAAAATCTGGATGTGGGATCAATAACCCAATGTCACTAGCAAACGCTTGCTACTAATCCTTACTACGTGAGGAAATATGGGCCCCACTGAAGTATAACATAATGTACTCGTGTAAATGTGACATGTCAGTAATGAATTATGAAAACCACCTAGAAGTTAACCCATAAATTCCAAAGCAAACCATAGTCCTCCAAAAATTATATAATAGTCGTATTAAAAATATCCATGAACCATAAAGCTATAAACTATAATGCAGGGGCATTTTTACACTGAGCTCGAGTGGGGTCGCCTGTTGGATGCAGGGGCACACTCGGGTGGGTGACCCATGCGATTTGGGGTCCACGGGGGAGGTCTCGTATTTGAGACTCCTTACCAGGGATGGGTAATGCGCATTTCACACCGGGCTCAAGTGGAGTAGCCCTTTGGGATGCGGGGACACACTCGGGGTGGGTGGCCCATGTGATTTGGGGCCCACGTAGGGGGTTCGGCCAAGGTCCTAACCCATGCGATGTGGGGCCTGGGCTATGAGATAAATGGATTAATTCGCCATACTCTAACAGTTCGAGCGTTTAGAGCAAGTGGTTAATTGTCCTGCATCAAATTGGTATTAAAGCGGGAGGTCTTGTGTTCGAGACTCCTCACCAGGGGTGATTAATGCGCATTTCACACTGGGCTCGAGTGGGGTAGCTCGTGGGATGTGGGGACACACTTAGGGTGGGCGGCTCATGTGATTTGGGGCCCACGAAGGGGGTTCGGCCAAGGTCCTAACCCATGAGATGTGGGGCTTGGGCTATGAGATAAAGGGATTAATTCGCCACACTCTAACAGTTCGAGCTTTTAGAGCAAGTGGTTAATTGTCCTGCATCAAACTAGCACCACGCCATGAGCTGAAAGATGATTAAAAGCAAGCAACCGAAGATAATCCTAAGAAGGGCCTCAAATGACCCTGGTGTTTCTTCAACGCCATCTCCCGGTGTGTTGTTGCCATCACACTTTGCACAGTAGTAGTATGGTGATGGGGAGCGCCCTATAGAAAGGTTGATGCAACTGGCAATGCAAGGTCGTTCAGTGTTTAACATCCTCGTCTGATGGTCGTCCTCGATGTCGGCCACCGGTTCATTGTGCTGCACCGCATTCTCGCAGAAAGCAGTCCATTGAGTATATGCCTCCGACGTGGATGTATCCTCTGAAGCGGGCCATGGAAAATCCTTCCACCTGTTGGCGGCACTCCTCCCATGTATAATACAGTCCGGGTCGACGTCTATTGAAGACGACATACATTTTCTTGCTCATCTGCAGACTATTGAAATACGAATAAGTATAACATGTAGATGATTGACATTAATAATCAAACATAAAACAATTTGTATACACTTTACCACTACATCAGATAACTGATAATATAACGAATCTGAGAATCTGAGAGCATACCTGAAGCGATGACTTGTCTAGTACAATTGGTAATTATCCTATACAAAGTGCAGATATGAGCAAGATAGTCATATGGAAAACAATATATCAAGGAGATTAACATTAGATAATGAAAGATGGGCATCAACAGGTAATGCAAGTTAATACGCATCAACGGTGGAATCATAAAAAACACACATCAAGATCCAAAAAAAAAAAAATCATCCAAAATAATCAACATTTTTTCAGCTAGTCAACAAAACTAGCCCTGCACCAAAAAAAAAAAAAAGTTTTGTCCAAAAAGCACTTGGCTGACAAGCCAAAGAAAACAGAAACTCATCAACGGTCAGGTGGATGGCGGTTGGGTCAAAGATCGGATGGTGTGATCGGAGAAGATCGATCTGGTGCAAGCGAAGATCAAAGACAAAGTCCAACCTCCTATGCTCAGGGAGTGAAAGGAACGAGGTAAATTATTGTTCATCTTTTGATAGTATCTTCGTAGCGCGTAGGATCTTTTAACCCACGAGGCCTTCAATCTACTCCAGAGCAGGCACAATCTGGGACATATGTACCAAATCCTTCCCTTAGTGTATGGTTATAGCTAGTGACTTGACAGCTTCTGCAACGTCACTTATTCATTTGCCAATGACGTCGCAATGGCGATCCTGTCTGGCTTTCTTCCTAGAATTGGATGTGCTGCCTGTGTTCACCGAGTTTTCCCATTGACATTCAAACTACGGGTTGCGACGTGAGCACCGTCACCACTTTAAAACGACCACTAGATGTTATGTCCACTGTCTCCTACATCGTCACTCGACAACATGAGTGTATCGTTGTTCAGATCAACCGATATTGTTGGCGTAATGTCAGAATCATGGGACCTTCCCTTTCGCACAGTACTATGCATATTTCCTGTGGAAGCACGCGATCCAGTAGTGTGGTCATTTCCAAATAGGAAGGTGAGGTCATCGTACATTCGCACCGCCTTCTCTCGAATGTGTTGTGCATAGGGATGTGACTATCGACAACAACCAAGAAAAATCTGTGTTAGTAAACAAATATCGATGAGATATTCTTTAAATAAACATTGTGTTAAAGTAACAGACTGGTTCAATATAAAAAATAATTTCACCCGTTTGTAATTCTCCCAAACATCATCTGGGGTCGTAACTAGCTTATTGTCCTCATCCCAACCAAATCCACTGGCATTAAGGGTGTCCCGAACCTCAAAATATAACCGTTTTAATATCCGGAGGCGATTACCAACATATTTTTCCTGTACTGATATCCCTAGGGCACTCCTGACAGTTTTCATGATCATTTTATAGGTCTCCTTCTTAAAACTGTTTGCACTCTTGCTACCATTCGCCACAACATTCATCAAGGTATCAATGAGGCAGTCATCCATTTCATCCCTCCACCGCATTACACCATTAGACACAACGTTTTCATTGAGTAATTTTGATTTATACTTTCGCGGTGTCCTTCATGGTGTGACACACTACTCTTGCCCAGATTGTTTGGTGGGGGTTGACTAGTTGTTCCACTTATTTGGAGACATTTCCTCTTCACTATTAACTTCAATTATCTACAAATAGTACAATGGACATATTTAGTCTAATAGTACAACATTACATGTAAGTAATGGGAAGGCAATAAATGAAGAAAGCTAAAATTTAATACACGGATACAGAATATGGTATACAAAATAGACGGTGAGGATCATCTTCTTCCAAACATCCAAAATGATGCTAAGACATGCTTGTAGGTATCGTCGTACAATCATGTGATGTTATAACCTACTACAAAATGACAAAATATAATTTGAATATCAAACACTACGACTCACAAGATGAGATTCATTCCACATCCTTGAAGCAATATTATCTCAAAATGTGGCCCATTCATCCTTCTCACGTTGTGTCACATTAATTGAGCATGGTGATATTGTAAGAACTCTACGTGGTGGGCCTTTACTGATCAACGATCTGGATTGTATTCTAGTTGGACTATTTGATTGAGTTAATCAGTGGACCCCACTTAAGGTGATACGCTGCGCAATCTAATGTGCGCAGCACTACGTATTTGGGTTGAATGCTATAGCCTTACGCAAGGCAATTTGAGTCGAACTAGGACTCAGTGATGTGGAGCGTGAGAGAGAGAGAGAGAGTTTTGATGGGTTTCAAACTCTCTCTCCAGAGTCTCTATAAAAGGGAGCTGGGTCCCCGATCCTACACTACAGCAGAAATTCGAGTCCCATCTAGTGTTTTGCAGAAAGGGTGTGAAGGAAAGGAAGATCCTAGCTTTATCGGTTTTCTGGCATTGGTATCATTATCCGGTTCCTATGGCGTCACAGCTAGGTAAGCTATCTGAACCCCTGATCATCATGTCCCTTGCACAGACAGATCTGTGGGGCCTATTCCGCATATAGTTTTAATCCCACATTTGGTATCAGAGCATCTGTGCATAGGTATGGTTGATCCCATACATCAATTAGGGCTTTCGAATTCGAAACCCATACAGCAATTAGGGGCCTTCGAATTCGAATTCCATATCAGATCAGTATCAGGGATTTTCAAATCCCTGAATCCCGAAACAGTATCGATTAGGGATTTCGAATCCAAAATCCCAAAATTGGGAAATTTGAAACTAAGACCCAAAATCCAGTTTTAATTGGGGATTTTCAAATCCCCAAGTCGATTAGATTTTTTCAGGTCTAAATCCCTAAATCAGAAAAATTAGGGATTTTAATCCCAAATACAATAATTAGGGATTTTGCATTCTCAAACTCCAAAATTGGTAGTTTCAGATCTCCATCCCCAAATTCTGATTCCGATTAGGGATTTCGGAACCCTAATCCCTAATCCAGCTCCAATCAGGTTTTCAGATCCTTAATCCCCTATATACGTTCATGGATTAAGGATTTGAATCACGCGATTAGGGATTTTTATTCCCTAAATCCAACATACAATCAGAATCATGGGGTCTTGGCATAGATCTCGTCATACCCTTACTTACCTTCATCAACGGCGGTGGCCATTACCAACCTTCAGCCTCCCTTCAATGGAGATGGATTGCAGAATCATTAACACCGTCATTGCTGGCAACCCCATCACCGTTTCCGCGGCCTCATCATCGTCACTGTCAACCCTATATCGACGGGACTTCCAGAAAACCAGAAAGAAGGGAGATTCAAGAACTCTCCTCGACTCGCCGGGCTGACAGAGAGAGAATCTCCCTCTTTCGCTCATCTCTCTTCAGTCGCCGCTTGCTGACGAAGGGTAGGCGATTGGGTTCTAATATCCCTTTAGGTCGAAAACGACCTTGTTTGGGATCGGGTCTTTGAACCCGATTACTAATTGGGTTTCAATTTCTGGACCCGTGAACGGGATCCAACTGGCGTCTTTTTTTTGTGGGCCTGACGGTCGATCTAGGCCCACTGCGAGTAATGGACCCGCCTAATATTTATAATGGGCCTGACACCAGTGGGCCTCATCAGAAAATTTTAGCATGGATGTTGATTGGGCCCGTTTAATCGGTCCACATATTTCACATTAAATTCAGATCTCATCTGAGCCCACTGATACTTTAGGGAATTATTTGGATCCGTTAACCATATCTGAGTTGTTAGTATGAATTAAAATGAGCATGTAATATAGAAACAATCACTTGATGGACATAAATGTCAGGATCTAAACAACAAAATTTGTGATCGTTCAATACTATTTATCCATCGTGAGAGTATTATAGACTAGACTTATTATACTCATTTATAATGACCAGATAATGTAGAGTCTTGACTCGGCCCGACTGTAGGCCCACTACCCATCATTAATAGTCTTATATAGACCATTGGATTATAGAGACCGAAACATATCCGTCCGTTTCTGTCAAAAGTTTCTCTCTCGTCCAATGATTAATGTTGACTATCTTGCGGACCGTATCAAACTAATTTAAGTATAATCATTGAGGCAGGATTATAATCGCAATCCTAAAGTCTATATTTGTAGTTTTGGATTCGATTGTGTTAGCCACCATAGTGACCTCAATCGATGAAAACTTTACAAGTACAGACTTGTAACATTGGGATCAGGAGGATTGCATACAAGTTGCGTTCACATTTTTTCATGCGTACGGTAACGAAAACACAGACGATTACCGTTTGGCAGAGACGTAAACGGGTGAAGTAAAGGGTGTTGGTAATGTAAAGCTGAAAGACTCATCTCACCCACAGGTGTTGCGTATCTCAGATTTACATGACTTACATCACTTAGCTCCATGTTCAGGAGGATCACTAACATGTTATCATTGCCACCCACAGGAGGAATGATAATGATGTAATAGATTCTCACCAAGATGAGATGGTTGGGCCCATAGTCATCTTGGATAATTCAGTTGATGCCTCCCTTAGCAACTGAATTGATTCAGTTAGCCTGATAATTTTTTGTTTACATTCATAAAATTAATTTGTGAAATCATCAACTAATGTGAGTATATATGTATCTCTTCTATTTCAGTCTCAATTCCAACTAATACGCATCAAGTTCCTGCCCTTAATGGATCTAATTACGCTCAATGGAAGAACGCCATTGAAGTTGTACTGGGCTGTCTTCAATTAGATCTTGCCCTGATAACACCAGAACCGCCAGAACCTTCTGATGATGCCACTGAAGCTGAATATAATCGATGGGTTGCATGGTTTAGATCAAATGATACATGCCTGAAAGTAATTAAGTATTCGATTTCTGAATCCATGAAGGGCGCCATGCCTGATACAGACAATGCCAAAACTTTCCTGACTGAAATGGGAAAACGGTTCAAGAAATCTGATAAATCTGAAGTAGGCATCCTTCTAAATAAATTGACTCGTTCGTCCTACGACGGAAAAGGCAACATCCGTGAATACATTGTAGAGCAGATCGAGGTTGTTTCTAAGATCCGTGCTCTAGGACTTGTACTCACTGATGATCAACTAGTTCATTTGATCATGAATAACCTACCTCCCCAATTCGACGTTCCTGGTGAACTATAACACTCAAGGACATGTGGACATTGGATGAACTTATCACTCAAAGTGTCCAAGAAGAAGACAGGATCAGCATGTGGTTAAAGTTTAAAATGTTAATATGGTGACATCAGGTCATGGGCATGGGCAAGGGAATAAAGGTAAGAAGAAGAGGAAACAAGGTTCTAATAATGGATTCTCTGGTCCTCCATCTGGAAACCATGAGAATCAATCTGGAAATGGATCTAAACACAAACGGGTTAAAGGCAAACCGTGCTACTTTTGCAAAAAGGCGGGTCATTTTAAGAAAGACTGCGAAGGCTTTAAGAATTGGCTCATAAAGAAAGGTAATCATTCTGTTCTAGTCTGTTTTGAATCTTATCTAACTGATGTGTCAGCGGATTCCTGGTGGATAGATTCAGGTACTACTATTCACATATGCACTTCTATGCAGGAATTACTACAAACCAGGCCACCAACTGATGCGGAGCGCTCAGTATACGTAGGCAATGGTGTCAAGGTAGACGTGGAGGCAATAGGAGTCTATAGGCTTAAGTTAAAGTCTGGTCAAGTTTTGGATTTAGTAGATACATTCTCAAGCCATCTATAAGGCGCAATTTAGTTTCAATTTCTTGTTTGGATAAGTTAGGATATTCATTCCATTTTGAAAATAAAAGTTTTGCTATTTACTTTAATTCAAATAAAGTTGGAACCGGCTCTATAGTAAACAACTTATACCAGTTAGACTTAATTGCCTCTCACGTCTATAATATTAATAGCTTGCATGGAAATAAAGTGGGATCCAAGCGAAGACTAGATTATGAGAATTCCTCTATGTTGTGGCACAGGCGGTTATGCCATATATCTCGTGAGAGATTAGACAGGCTTGTGCGAGAAGGAATTTTACATTCTCTAGACTTCTCTGACTACAAAGTATGCATTGATTGCATAAAAGGGAAACAGACTAGAACGAGGAAGAAAGGTGCAACTAGGAGTGTAGATCTATTAGAGGTTATACATACAGATATCTGTGGACCATTCCCTACAGCCTCATGGAGTGGCCACAAATATTTTATTACCTTTATAGATGACTATTCTCGCTTCGGGTACCTATACCTTATCAGTGAGAAATCAGATGCTCTGGATGCTTTTAAAATCTATAAGGCCGAGGTTGAAAATCAACTCGATAAAAGAATTAAAGTTGTCAGATCTGACCGTGGTGGTGAATACTATGGCAGATATGATGAATCAGGACGCAATCCAGGGCCATTCGCTAGATACCTGCAGGATTGTGGCATTGTCGCTCAATACACTATGCCTGGCACCCCAGAGCAGAACGGAGTGGCTGAGAGACGTAATCGCACCCTTATGGATATGGTGCGAAGCATGGTCTGTAATACGACATTGCCAGAATCTCTGTGGGGTGATGCGATCAAAACCGCAGTTCATATACTAAACCGGGTTCCTAGTAAAGCAGTTAACAAAACTCCTTTTGAGTTGTGGAATGGGAGAAAACCAAGTCTCCGATATCTACATGTTTGGGGTTGTCCTGCTGAGGCCAAAGTTTATAACCCGCATGAAAAGAAGCTTGATCCTAGAACCGTAAGTTGTTTCTTCATAGGATATCCAGAAAGATCAAAAGGGTATCGATTCTACTGTCCTTCCCGCTCTATTAGGATTGTTGAGACTGGAAATGCCAGATTCATTGAGGACACTGACAACAGTGGGAGCACAAACATAAGGAATTTTGTATTTGAGGAACAAAGGGCTGTGACTCCAGTCATAGTCAATCCCGATCACATGGACATTAATGATGCAGTTGATTCTGCAGTCATTGCTAAACACCACGTGGAACCTCAAATACAAACCACTGATGAGGAAAATCAAGATCAGACCCAGCAAGCTAAACCATTAAGAAGATCTGAAAGAGAAAGAAGGCCTGTAAATCAAGACGATTACATCGTATACTTACAGGAACACGACTTTGACATAGGGGTGGACAAGGATCCCGAATCCTTTACACAAGTCAAACAAAGTGTTGATCCTTCTCGTTGGTTTAATGCCATGAAAGATGAGTTGAAATCCATGCAGGACAACAAAGTATGGGATCTTGTAGAGTTACCTTCGAATAAGGCCGATTGGTTCTAAATGGATATTTAAAACCAAAAGGGACTCCAAAGGTAATGTCGAAAGATATAAAGCTCAACTTGTTGCCAAGGGCTTTAACCAACGTGAGGGTATAGATTTTAAGGAGACTTTCTCTCCAGTATCTAAGAAAGACTCATTCAGGATCATAATGGCTCTAGTAGCTCATATGGATTTAGAGTTACATCAGATGGATGTAAAGACTGCATTTCTCAATGGGGATCTAAATGAGAATGTCTACATGTTGCATGGCCGAAGGTTTTGTAGCTACGCTCTCAACATTTGGTTTGCAAACTTAAGAAGTCCATCTATGGGTTGAAACAGCATCGCGACAAGTGGTACCTTAAGTTTCATGAAGTAATTTCCTCATATGGCTTTGTAGAAAACACTCAGATGAATGTATCTACATTAAAACCAAGGGGGAGTAAGTTTGTTATGATGATTTTGTATGTTGATGACATTCTGGCATTAGCAAGCGTGATACCAGGATGTTGAGCGACACCAAGAAATTCTTATCTCAAAAGTTTGAAATGAAAGACCTTGGTGAAGCTTCTTACGTCATCGGCATTGAGATTCGTCGTGTGAGTAACACTTGGATCAAGCCACTTTACGCAGGGCCTACATTAGTAGGGTACTCGAAAGGTATGGCATGCAAAATTGTGCTCAGAAAGTCGCCCATTGTAAAGGGCGACAAATTTGGTTTATTTCAGTGTCCAAAGAATGATTTGGAAAAGAATCGAATGAAAGAAATTCCGTACGCATCAGTAGTAGGGAGCATCATGTATGCTCAAGTCTGTACGCGACCGGACATTGCCTTTGTCACTGGGATGTTGGGAAGATATCTATCTAATCCAGGACTACAACATTGGATAGCTGCAAAGAAAGTGTTACGGTACCTTCAGAGAACAAAAGACTTCGGACTCACATACAGAAGATCTGATCAGTTGGAGTTGATCGGATATTCAGACGCAGACTTCGCAGGCTGCGTTGACACTAAGAAGTCTACTTCAGGGTACATCTTCATGATGGTGGGAGGAGCTGTGTCGTGGAAAAGTGTGAAACAATCTACCACTGCCTCATCCACTATGGAAGCTGAATTTATTGCCTGCCATGAGGCATCAAATCAGGCACTATGGTTACAGAGTTTCTTCTCAGGTTTGCGGGTACTGGAGCATATCCCGAAACCATTGAAAATATTTTGCGATAATTCGGCTGCTATTTCCTTCTCTAGTAACAACAAGCATTCGTCAAGGTCAAGGCATATCGACATCAAGTACCTTGTTGTAAAGGAAAGGGTTCAGAATCATCAAGTGTCCGTGGAATTCATCGGCACTAAGCAGATGATTGCGGATCCGCTCACTAAAGGGCTCCCTATCACGCCATTTCAGGAGCATGTTACGTCCATGGGAGTCGTTGATCCTATAGATGTTTTCAGTTAGTGGGAGTTGAGCGTATGTTGATTTTCACAGACACTTAGAGATCTCGCTTATTTGGATGATTTTGATATAAAGATTTATTTCTACTTCTCTATATATATATATGCGCAAAGTTTTGAGTAAGTAGAACTACAGACGTGTCTCGTTGGAGACATGTAAAAGCTTCAGGACCTCTTAAGGATAGACACATATCATCACACTAAAGTGTGTAATCCTTATACCACATTTCCTAGTTCGTGATCTATGTCGTTAAGATTGAAAGTACTTGTGATTGCGCTTAGTCTCACTTCGTCTAAATTAAATGTAGTGACGACTACCGTTTTTCGATACTAACAGTCTTGATGGACCAGATTGAATAGCATTACTCACAATGTCCAACTATTTCTTTGGTTAACCATTCAGATATTTTCTTAATATCAAAACTTGATTTCAAAATTTTATGACAATCTGTGACGTTGCTCAATGAGGCCCAAGTGGGAGAATGTAAGAACTCTACGTGGTGGGCCTTTACTGATCAACGATCTGGATTGTATTCTAGTTGGACTATTTGATTGAATTAATCAAGTGGACCCCACTTAAGGTGATACGCGCATCTAATGTGCACAGCACTACGTATTTGGGTTGAATGCTATAGCCTTACGCAAGGCAATTTGAGTCGAACTAGGACTCAGTGATGTGGAGCGTGAGAGAGAGAGAGAGAGAGTTTTGATGGGTTTCAAACTCTCTCTCCAGAGTCTCTATAAAAGGGAGCTGGGTCCCCGATCCTACACCACAGCAGAAATTCGAGTCCCATCTAGTGTTTTGCAGAAAGGGTGTGAAGGAAAGGAAGATCCTAGCTTTATTGGTTTTCTGGCATTGGTATCATTATCCGGTTCCTATGGCGTCACAGCTAGGTAAGCTATCTGAACCCCTGATCATCATGTCCCTTGCACAGACAGATCTGTGGGGCCTATTCCGCATATAGTTTTAATCCCACAGATATGTCTATACTCTTCGTTACATCTGTAGATGAGACTTCATCTTCTACCAAACCATCTCCTCCAGATAGACGGATGAAGTTGTATAACACACAACATGCGATGACTATCTTTACATGTGTTAGAAGGTTGTATGGTGGAGCTGATTTGAGGATTGAAAAGCAAGCTTTCAATACTCCAAATATTCTTTCTATAACGTTTCGTAATTGAGCATGCCGGTAGTTGAATAGTTCTTTCATATTGGTTGGAACGCGGCCCGTGCGGTATTCATTGAGGTAGTACCGTACACCGCGATAAGGAGCCATGAATCCAGGAAAATGAGCATAACCAGCATCAACTACGTAATACTTACCTACAAATAATTACGAGTAATTATCAATCTATTTACTCAGAAGTCATGTTATCAAGATGTTCGATTATACAAATATACATGAAGTACCCTCGGGGATAGTAAAGCGATCGATGGAATGTGTCAATGCACTAAGTAAGACACATCCGTCAGAGGCTGATCCCTCCCATCCAGCGAGCACATATACGAACTTCATGTCAAATGTACATGCGCTCATTACGTTCTGAGAGAGAACCCATTTCCTGTTACGGTAGGTTGCACTTTCCAATGTTGGCATATAGGCGGGTACATGGGTCTCATCAATTGCACCAATGCAGTCCTAATTTTACCTTAAATTATCATAATAAAAAATATATACTACAAATTTAGGACAAGAGTGGACGTTGCATAATGTGATTACAATTGAGCGTACCTAAAAGTACGTGCTCCGATTAGGATTGGAAAGGATCTCATTTAGTGTATCTACACTTGGGAGTGTCACTAACTCCGAATATATTCCGACAATTGCATCCACCGCTTTACTAAAATATCGGCTCACGGTTTCTCCAGATCTTATAAACCGATATCTAATGACACGGTTTCTAACATTATGCCCTACTATGTGAAGAAACATGACAAGTTGTTCCTCCATACTTATATGTTTTCCATCGGGAATGAGATTTCTATCCCTGAGAAACGAGCATATGTTAAAAAATATAGCCTTGTTCATTCTGAGTTGTGTTATGCACTTGTTGTCACCCGCTCTTATTATCTTCTTTCTTTTAACGTCCCCAAATCTTAAGGGTGTCTTAAATAAAATATTTCTGCAATATTTCCCTACTCCAATAGTAGTAGTTGCTGCAGCAAATGTAGCTGTAAAGGCAGTCATTTCCTCTTTCGTCCATCCTTGACCCTCCATATTTTGATTTTCTCTTGTGTAACAAACCCAATAAAATGAAGTCAGCACTAACGACACTTCATAAAATACTAGTTTTCATAGGCGAATGTAGCAGTAAATGCCCTTCGATATACTATGTATTGATATATACATTTGTTGGCGATACATATATAGAGAGAGACAAAGGTTGGTGATCATTACTAGGTTCTCCAGAGGTAAAACGATATCTTGAATGTTGTACTCTGAAATAGTGAAATACTTATAGTTGGTGGTTTTCCGATGGAAGTAATCAGATATTGTCACAAACTATATACATCCTAGTTATTGTTTGGTTGTGGTTGCAGTTTTTATCTTTGCCATGACCCACCTTTTTTCTCTTTTTTTTTTCTTTTTTTTTTTACCATAATAAAATTGAATTATCTTGTTTTCAGATTTTTCTTGAGTACCAATTTTTATAACAGATGAGGACGAATTTTCACAACAGCTGAAAACTGCCATTCTAAATAATAATATGAGAGATGAAATCTCATGACAACTAAGAAATGAAAAATCCCTCAACAGTGCCTCTATTCCACTGAAATCAAACAGAAATAATTCAACCGATTGAAAAAACCAACCAAACAAGCATGAGATTGAATTTTTTCAAGAATCAAAGACATAATTGTTAGGTGCTTTTTCATCCAAACCATGAGTGGTGAAAACTATATCATGCTTGCACTTGGACCAGAACAATGCCTTTTGGACTAAACAAACACATGCTGCATTTTCTAATCCAGAACTCATTTCTCAGACATTAGCAGAAATCAAGCATTCAAAAAAAAAAAAAAACTACAGGATCAAAATATCATTGACTTTAAAATCCCCAAAAACCATACCAATTTCTCCACCACAACTTAGATTTTGGGTCCACAAAATCGTAAGGAAGAACAACCTTACGACCACATAAATCAAATTTTTCAGCGTCAACAGCGATTGAACAAATCACCAAAAAGGAATTCAATGATAAAAGTTATTGTGATTACTATTATATGTATCATGGGTCCTTTTTAATCATAAACTGGTCATACATTTGTCAAAACTGATCATACAATCACAACAGAAAACAAAACTGAACCCAACAACAACAAACAAAGAAAGAATTTCATTATTTATCTGTAGAGTTATGACCAAAGAAGCCTAGGGATCATTACCAGGGATTATTACTAGTGCAACCAAGACACCTTCCTGTTTGCACTGGTCTAACCTTCCCGAACTTCTTTTAAGTGTGAATTTTTTTTTCATAAACCAAACCAGTATGTTGATGGTCTTGACTGATCCAATAGGTTCGAGATAAGTGCCCTGATATGAAATTAAATACTATAACTGTACATTTTTAATTCTTACAAAATAACTGCTTAACAAGTAAACAATCTAAGATTGCATTCAAATAAAATGATCAAAAGTTTTGAAGTTGTCATCTGATATTCATGGAAAACACATGCACGAATGCCAGGCCATCTACCTGCCAACCAATGTGGCAATGCGGTACATCTGTATAACATGCAAGCCGTTCATCTGATGGGCCCCACTATTTATATGTATCTGCCCAAAAGCTTATCGACCTCCCCAAAAAATATCCATCTCTCTTCCATGTTTCTATTTATGTATGAAAATCCGACAGAAGGTAAAACAAAGGATTTATAGTAATAACAGTTATAAACATCATGCAAGAAAGAAGTTAAATAGAGAGTAGACAGAAGGTAAACAGAGGACTCAACGTCTGCTCAAACATTCCACTGTACGACTGGTAACGAATAAAGAGAGCACATAGGACCACCCCATTCTGGCATCATACGTCTTTTGAGGTTTATCCAAACGGTCCGCAAAAGGTAAAGTCTTTTTAAAAGCTTCTTGCCATGCAACTGATCAAAACCCTCTCCTACTCAAAATCCTACAGAGGCTTCGACGTAGCTCTAACATTTTATTATCCAAAAAATCTCTACAAAAACATATATAGTAACAACCCAGATTTCTGAAATTCATCAGAAAATCTCAAAAACATTTATAAAAAACCCTCTCAAGGCTGTAAAATACCAGCAATCGGAGCGTACCTATTTGGATATCGGATGGCTCTTGTGGAAAATCTGATGGTGCATGTATAGACGACCCAATATCTGATGGTCAGTAGAGGAATGGAGGTAATTTCTCTTAAAAGTAAGCCATGGCGAGTGAGGTTGTCTACCGAGAGAAGAGGACAAACCTTATAAACGAAATTCTTGTTCCCGACAGATCACGCAGCGATGAAGGTGGATGTAACGTCGTCTACCACCAAGATATATCCTTTTACAGACTGTCGAGAAGAGGGAGAGAGACGGTTAGCATATACAAATAACTTTGAAGAAGATAACCATGCGAGAATAGCGAGCTTCCAACAAGATCCAGGAACGATTTCTGAAAACGTCATCGAATGGAACTGGATCTTACCTTGCTGGTGAAAATCTTCTTTAAGTGTCGCTGGGAATGAGATGAAGTTCGCAAAGGCGAAAATGAAAATATAAACAGGAAGCAACTATTTATTCGTAGTTTGGATAGCAGTGGTGTCCCATGGACCACCATACTGTTATCAGTCTTGCAAACAAGCGTCAGATGAAATCTCTTCGAGTACCTGTAATGTGCAGGATTTGACAACTGCCTTACCGCCAAATCCATTCAACTGCGGATTCACTTATAAATGCAGCCGAATATGTTAAAATTCAAACGGGTGTGAAAAGTCATAATTACCATTTTCACCCGATTTGCTAGTATTTGGTAAAACTAAACAAGCCCTAATTTTTCGTTGCAAGTAATGTTGTAGGATGCAGCGGGTGTACAGAGGAGCAGTTTCGTCCGAAAGAAAAATCGGAATCTTATCTCAGGCTAAAAGGGTAGCGGATTGGCTGGTGGAGGTACGTGTCGTGCGAAGACGAGCACTGACAAGTTGTACGAACAGTTCAAAGGAGATCAAAGTTACATGGGCCCATAGTGATGTATTTACTATATCTACACCGTTCATCTATTTTTAGAGATCATTTTAGAGCATTATCCAAAAAATGAATCATATCCGAAGATCATCTTGACCACACCATAAATAGCAGTGGAGATAATGATTTTCACCGTTAAACAATTTTTAAGGCTCACCATAATGTTTATTTTACATCCAATCTGTTCATAAGGTCACAAAGACCTGATTGAAGAGGAAAAACAAATTTCATGTTGATCCAAAACTTCCGTGACCCCAAAAAGGGTTTCAATGGTAGACATTCAATCCCCCCCACTGGTTTTTGTAGTGTGGTCCACTTGATCATAAGATCTGTCTTATTTTTCGTCTCAAGCCTTAGTACCAGCTCGCTAAAAGGATGGACAGTTTGGATATAACACATACCTCATGATCAGACCCACAGAACTTGCTGACGTCAATACAGCAGCTATATAGCTGGTGTGAGGTACACCAGCCAATCAGTTTCCAGCTAAAAGTATCCCCTCTAGAACTATTTTTACATGATGTCGGACTATTACGGAAAAAATCCCAACTGCCCACAACACCAGTCGAAAGCTGGCTGCCTGATAAGTGGGGAAGCGGATTGCGTCCAGCCCCGCTGTATGGACTTGTTCCAGGCAAGGGGTTCTGTGGGACCCACCGGGATGCATGGATATTATCCACACCGTCCATCCAATTTCCATACCATTTAGGACCCTAGACTAAAAATTAGGAAGATTAAAGGCTCAAGTATACCACACCACAAACAGAATTTCCTCTGGAGTGGATCGGAAGATAGGAAAAAGTTCAATCTCATGAAATGGAGGGAAGTTTGTAAGCATTTTCGAGACGGTGGAGCTGGAATCAAAGACCTTAAGTTGATGAATCAGGCCCTATTAGGTAAATGGATGTGGAGACTTGGATTAGAAAAGGACAGCCTATGGAATAAAATCATTAAAGGTAAATATGGGAGTTCGATAGGTGGATGGTGGATGAATGACACTTCTCCTTACAGGTCTCTACAATTTGGAGAGGAATCAGTCGCCTAAAAGAGAAAGTCATCCGTTTGATTAGTTTTCAAGTGGGCAGGGGTGATAGCGTTAGGTTCTGGCACGACAGTTGGTTTGGGGACATGCCTCTGAAAGATAAATTCCCTCCAATATTCCTGGTGGCGAAAAACAACAATACTTTCATTGCTAATTATTATTCCCGGGTAGATGACAAGGTTATTTTGAATATCCCTTGTAGAAGGAACTTACAAGATTGGAAAATCGATCATTATGTTCATCTGATGCAGCTTCTTCAATCTGTCTCCTTCAACTAGGAGCGCGACGACAGCCTCACGTGGAAAGCAGACAAATCTGCTAGGATGCCTTACACAAACCTTTGGATCTAGCCTCCCGAAACAAACTAGAATTATGGATAATAAAGCAATGAAATAAATCAAAGCATCAATCACACAACACACAAGAGATTTTTACGTGAAAAACCCTCAAAGAGGTAAAAACCACGGGACCTCGTCCAGATCAACAATCCACTATGAAGTAGAACGTTACAATCTTCTTCACTCACGCAGGAGTGGATAAACAATAAGAGAAATAGAGAAAATGAAGAGATCTAACCGATTATGAGGACATAGAAGCGCTGAGATATAAATTGTAAAGTAGAAAAATCTCCACGAGCAGAACCTCCCTTCTATAAGCTTCCTCTCTCTCTTTCTCCCTCTCTCTCACCTTTGATAGCCCTCTTGTATTTTTCTCATCAACACAATATCTGTAGAAAAATCCTAGGGACCCTTTTTTATAGTTTTAGGAAACTCCTTTCCGCATCCTAGTTGCGAAAGGACTTGCGCATCCCAGTTGTGAAAGGACTTGCGCATCCTAGTTGCGAAAGGACTTGCGCATCCCAGTTGCGAAAGGACTTTGCGCATCCCAGTTGCGAAAGGACAACGAGTCAAAAAAACTCATCAAATCTCCCCCTTTTTGACCCAGGAGGGATTCACCTTCTTTAAGCCAGCCAGGTTTCTACAAACCTCAAACTTGCCCTTAAGCAAGGCCTTGGTCATCATATCTGACCCATTATCGTCTGTGTGAACCTTCTCAATCTGTAACACCTTCTGTTCCAAAGTATCCCTGATCCAGTGATACAGAATCTCTATGTGCTTTGACTTGGAATGCTAACTTGGATTCTTGCTCAAGTGTATAGCATTCTGACTATCGCAATAGACCACGTGCTCCTCCTGCTTCAGGCTAAGTTCCTGTAGGAACCTCTTCATCCAAAGCATCTCTTTACATGCCTCTGTGAAAGAATGTACTCGGCCGTAGTTGACAATGCTTACGACCTTCTGTAGCTTGCTCTGGCAAGAAACCGCTCCCCCTGCAAACGTGAACATGAACCCCGATGTAGACTTCCTGAAGTCTATGTCACCTGCCATATCTGCATCTGTGTAGCCCTCTAACACAGGTTTACCGTCACCATAGCATAGGCTCAACCTGGATGAGCCTCTTAGATACCGCAGTATCCACTTCACCGCTGCCCAATACTCTTTACCAGGATTGGCAAGAAACCGCTAACAACACCAACCGCATATGCTATGTCAGGCGTGTACACACCATAAAGCATACATCGGACTTCCTACGGTGACGCGTGGGGTATCTTCTCGCATCTCATCCACCTCTGCCTTCGTCTTATGACACTGCCTGTCGCTCAATCTGAAGTGACCATCCAATTGAGTACTGATCAGCTTCGCTGCATTCATATTGAACCGCTTTAGGACTTTTTCAATATACCGCTCTTGTGATAGCCAAAGCTTCATGCTGCTTCTGTCACGGGTTATCTCCATTCCTAGTATCTATCTAGCCGGGCCCAAGTCTTTCATCGCAAAAGACTTGCCCAACTCTGTTCAGGCACCATGAATCTTCTTAATGTCTTTTCCCATGATGAGCATGTCATCAACATATAAATGACAGAATTAAGAAATCACCATCTGAGAACTTGCGCGTGAACACACAGTGGTCCAACTCCGTTCTGTCATACCCATGTTTCAACATAAACGAGTCGAACTTCTTGTACCATTACCGTGGAGCTTGTTTCAGCCCATACAAGCTCTTCCTCAACCTACACACCATATGCTCCTTGCCCTTGACTTCGAACTCCTCTGGTTGGTGCATGTAGATCTCTTCTTCCAGGTCACCATGGAAAAAGGCAGTTTTAACATCTAACTGCTCTATCTCCAGATCCATGCTAGCCGCCAACCCAAGCAACACCCGTATGGATGTCATCTTCACCATTGGTGAGAATATCTCCTTGAAGTCTATGCCTTTCCTCTGACCAAAACCTTTCACCACAAGTCTGGCCTTGAACCTCGTCTGTGAATTCTTCTGCTCAATCTTCTTTCTGAACACCCACTTGTTACTCAAAGCTTTCTTACCCTTAGGCAATTTTACCATATCATAGGTATGGTTCTTATGCAAGGATTCCATCTCCTCTTGCATAGCTTTCAACCATTCCCGCTTATGCTCGTCGGCTAGGGCCTCAGAATAATCTTCTGGCTCTCCCCCATCAGTTAGCATAATGTACTCATGTGGCGAGTACCTCTTGGACAGCTGTCTGTCCCTAGATGACCTCCTCACCCGTGGCTCAACAGTGGATCAAGTGAAGCCTCCCCTAGTCCATCTTCTGAAGGAACTCTCTCGTCCTCTGCACCTTGCTGTACTCCCCCATCATCAGGCACCATGGGAGGAGTAACCGGATCCATGTCCTCTAGCTCACCTGAACTAGGCTGGTTCTTCTCTGGCTTACCAATGTCTTCTATACACTGATCTTCAAAGAAAACCACATCTCTGCTCCTGACGAGCTTCCTCTTGATCGGATCCCACAATTTATAATCGAACTTTTCATCACCGTACCCTAAGAACACACACTGTCCGATCTTCATATCGAGCTTAGACCTTTCATCCTTTGGTACGTGAACGGATGCCCTGCATCCAAACACCCTGAGATGACTGTATGATGGATCATGTCCAATCCACACCTTCTCAAGTACTTCTCTATTCAATGGGGCTGATGGAGACCTGTTTATCAAATACACCGCCGTGTGCATTGCTTCTCCCCAGAACGTCTTGGACAATTTCGCATGGGATAACATGCATCTGATTCTCTCAACAATGGTGCGATTCATTCGCTCAGCTACACCATTATGCTGGGGGGTCTTGGGAACCGTCTGTTCATGCCGTATACCCAGGGACTTGCAGTACTCGTGAAAGTCGCCAATGTATTCACTACCATTGTCAGTGCGGATGCACTTTAATGATCTACATGTCTCTCTCTCGACCATAGCATGAAACAATTTAAACACACCAAAGACCTCATCCTTGGATTTCAAAGCATAAACCCAAACCCTCCTAGATGCATCATCTATAAAAGTAACAAAATACAATGCCCCACCCAAGGTTTTTGTCCTCATAGGACCACAAACATCAGAATAAACCAAACTAAATGATGCAACTTAATTACATGAAGAGCAAGTTTTAATGAATGAAACTCTATGTCTTTTTTCCACGATAAACAATCAAGACAGTTTTGAGAGGCATACCATCACGTCTGGAAAGAGAGCTGCTTCCTCGCTAGTAGTGAAGCCCTTTTTCACTCATGTGGCCTAGACGCCTGTGCTACATGTCAATGCTGAATCTTCCGCTGCGTTCAACCCACCCTTGCACATACTGACACTTGCCTTGTACAGGGTGCAACACTTATTTCCTCTGCCCACGATCAACGAACCCTTGATGAGCTTCCATCGTCCACCAGCAAACTGGCTTTCATAGCCATCATCATCCAGCTTTCCCGTCGACATCAAGTTGAGGCGAAGGTCTGGGATATGCCTCACATCCCTGAGAACCAATGTGCAGCCCACATCGGTCTTCACACAAATATCACCGACTCCCACGATTTTTGATACGCCAGAATTTCCCATCTTCACAGTCCCATAGTCACCTGACTTGTAGCTTGTGAAGAAGTCCCTGCGTGGAGTCGCATGAAAAGAAGCTCCCGAGTCAACCACCCAGTCGGTGTCCTGACTCGTAGCCGTGAGACATACATTGTGATCTGCTGAAAGAATAACTACCATGTCGCCATCTGAAGCGACGCAGTGGAATCTGATTCATCTTCCTTCCCTTTTCCTTTCTTATCGTTTTTCTTACCACGACATTCATGCTTGTAGTGGCCCTTCTTGCCACAATTCCAGCATTCAACATCTTTTCTGTTACTCAACTTACCTCTTGATTTATCTCGGGCCTTCCCGCCCTTCCTGTTCTTTCCTCTCCCCCATTCCTGCGTCACAAGAGCCTCTTGCTGAGTAGACCCCTGAGACTTCCTCCTTGTCTCTTCATTGAAGAGACAGCTAGTTACATGTTCCATGGATATCTTTCCATCTGGCACGGAGTTACTTAGAGACACTACCAATGTCTCCCAACTGTCAGGCAATGAACTAAGCAATAGTAAAGCCTGCAGTTCATCATCCAGGACCATCTTCATAGAGGTGAGTTGGTTCACTATATTGCTGACCTCATTCATGTGCTCGGCCACAGAACCACTATCCTTTAACTTGAGATTCACAAGTCGCCTTATCAGCTGTCTTCCTCTCATACAGCCCTTGTAATTTTAGCCATAGGCTTGCGGCTGAGGTTTCCGTAGACACATGATGGAACACAGAATCATCCAACTATTGTCTAATAAACCCCACCGCCTTTCGGTCCGTCTTCTTCCAATCATCATCAGTCATATCCTTGGATTTTGCTGATATGCCTAAGATTGAGAATATAGTCCTTGCAATAAAGCAAGTCCTCCATCTTAGCCTTCTATATGGTCCAGTTAGAACCATTGAGGCTGATCATCCTTGAGCCACCTTCCATAATTCAAAACCGATCCTACCCGTTCAATGAACTTAGCTCTGATACCACTTTGTTGGGATGCCTTGCACAAACCTTTGGATCTAGCCTCCCGAAACAAACCAGAATTATGGATAATAAAGCAATGAAATAAATCAAAGCATCAATCACACAACACACAAGAGATTTTTATGTGGAAAACCCTCAAAGAGGTAAAAACCACGGGACCTCGTCCAGATCAACAATCCACTATGAAGTAGAACGTTACAATCTTCTTCACTCACGCAGGAGTGGATAAACAATAAGAGAAATAGAGAAAACGAAGAGATCTAACCGATTATGAGGACATAGAAGCGCTGAGATATAAATTGCAAAGTAGAAAAACCTCCACGAGCAGAACCTCCCTTCTATAAGTTTCCTCTCTCTCTTTCTCCCTCTCTCTCACCTTTGAGAGCCCTCTTGTATTTTTCTCATCAACACAACATTCGTAGAAAAATCCTAGGGATCCTTTTTTATAGTTTTAGGAAACTCCTTTCCGCATCTGTAAGGCCCACCCCCACAGCACATGATATTGTCCGCTTTGCCGAAGCTCACGGCTTTAAAATGCGTCATGTCTGTTAAGGGAGAAACCCAACATATAACTACCACAACTCCAGACAACTCTTCCGATGTGGGACAAGTTATGCTACAGTCAACTGCAACAGTAGCTCGCCCAACACAGTAGCCTGCCAGCCGCACGTGGGGGCCCGCCCACATGTGTGCCCGCCCACATGAAGCAGTGACTGGGGCGTCACAGCATCCCAGTTGCAAAAGGACTTGCGCATCCCAGTTGCGAAAGGATAACGGGTCAAAAAAACCCATCAAATTCTTCTGCTTTCACAGTCAGGTCATTCTTCAAAATCTTATCAGCCAACAACGTTTCCAACCCCTCGCAACATCCACATTTCATATGGAAATACGCTGCTCCACCAAAACTCCAAGTATTCGGATGGCTGGTGGCAAACAACCGAATTCTCATCCTCGACAACCTTAGGAAAAAAGGAATGATTGTGCCGAATGTCTGCTCATACTGCATGTCCGCTGAAGAATCGGTGAACCATTTACTGATCCATTGTCCCTTCGCTTATTCTGTCTGGTCAGCTTTTCTACCTTGCTTTAAAATTAACTGGTGTTTTCCAAAGGATGTGGACACACTCATTAAAGCTTGGCATGGGGTCAAATTAAGCAAATTCAAATCCAGCATATGGAGGATCAGTATTTTGGTGATTTGGTGGGCCCTCAGATTAAAATGGATCAATAGATGCTTTCGAAAGGACACAAAACCCCCCACATAGTCTCTTCCAATGCTTTACGTTGCATTGCCGAATGGATATCCATTGGGGAAGGGGCCCATGTTGATCTTTCTTTTCTTATATCCTAAGGCTGCTAGCTCGGCAGTCCCTTTCTGTATCATTTTCTTCTTATTAATGCATCTTATCTCCCAAGACAAAGTATACCACACCACACGAAGCAGCGTTGCTAATGACGGCCATCACCGACTGAAACCTTACTAGGGCGCACCGTACGTGATATTTGTTTACCATCCAACCGGTTCATGAGGTCACATAAATCTGAATGAATGGAAAAAACAAATAAAAGCTTGATCAAAACTCCTGCCAGTCCCAGGAAGTTTTAATGGTGGGCGTTCAATCCCCACCGTATTGTCCACTTCAGTCATGGATCTGCTTTATTTTTTTATCATATCATAAAATGACGTGAAAAAATGAATGGACGGCGTGGATAAAACTCAATACATCAATGTGGCCCCACGGAGCCACTGCGTGGGCCGAGTCCGTCCACGCGGGGCCAGGACGAAATTCGCTTCCCCATTCATCAGGCACGAGCGATGGATGACGTTCGTGCCCTTTGAAATACAACGAACGGTCTACGTTAAACGGATTTATGTAGCATGCCATATGATATTTTTGGATTTATTTTTAGTAGAATATATATTCGTTGTGGGGCCCAATTATTGTGCGTTCTGGATATTACACACGTGTCGTAAGTAGACAAATTTGGGGCGCTTGTGTTCGGTGGAGAGCATGTGGTGCTGCACATAGGGTTCGAACACTGGATCGACTGGACCTGTATGTTGAGTAAAGTACATATTCGGATTCGATAGTGACCCCTCCACTACCTAAAAAGACACTGTCTACTTTGCTAATTCTTTCCTACCTAGCTCGGTTCTGGTCGGAAACGGATTGGATACTCCCCTGCAAGGCCAATGGCTAGTGGTCGGTGCTCTGTGGATCATGTCAGTACTCTGTGGACCATAACATGATGTAATGTGTCTCATCCATGCCGTCCATCCATTTTTTTTCATATAATTTTATGGTATGAACATAAACTGAGGTAGATCAAAATCTTAAGTGGGTCACAAAGGGTTGATTGAAGTCTCACCATAAAAATTTTCTTGGGGCTACAAAAGTTTTGGATTAAGCTTATATTTAATTTTTGCCTTCATTCAGGTCTGTATGACTCAATCTACAGGTTGGATGTCAAATAAATATTACGGTGGGCCTTAGGAGGTTTTTAATGGTATACGTGCAATCACTACTATTTTCCAATGGTGTGGTCCAATGGAGATTTTGATCTACCTCGTTTATGGGAAACGTTATTAAAATGATGTGTAAAAATGGATGGACGGTGTGGATAAAACACATAAATCATGGATGTTGCCAGATTATCTTAGATAATGAGAACAAAAAAATGAGGCAGATACAGAACTCAAGTAGACCGTACCATGAAAAGGAGTAGTGATACCCACTACTGAAACTTTTTAGTGCCCACGGGATGTTTATTTGCTATACCTGCTCGTAAACTCACGTAAAGCTATGTGAAGAGAAAATATAAAAATCAGCTTTATTCAAAACTTCAATCGATCCAAAACTTATGTGGCTCGCAAGCAGTTTTCAACGGTAAGCATTCAATCCCCCATTTCTACCTATGGTGTGGTCCCCTTAAGTTTTGGATCTCCTTCGTTCTAATGTTTATACCAACATGAATGGACGGCGTGGATAAAACACATACATCCTGATGAAGCCTAGAGAACTTCGACAGTACCGAGCTCGGCAGTTATTTGGATGAGTACACGTGTCTAACCATATTTGTGGTGGCTGATAGGCAGACACCCAGAAATAGTGTATGTACATGCATAAGTTCAAATTAAACGGTCCAAATTGAGGGACGCTCTATAGACGGTTGATAATCCTAAAATCAGATGGGACTGATCAATGGACATTTGTTAGTTGGAATCTGACCGTCAATTCCTTTTCATTCCAACCATTCCTTGAATATCCACCAACGGTCAATTGGGAAATCAAATGAGTGTAAGTTTAGATATATAATATAATACATAAAATCAGGCCTGCAATTTGGAGGTTTTAAATGAGGACCGGAACCTGTTGCAATTTGTAAAAAGCAGATAAGAAGGCGGAGCCATGTGGGTCCTTACTCTTGCACGGGTGGTAGACTCCGAGGAGTTTCAACTCCCGGTCAAGGGTTCGAGTGCCCATAGGTGGTGAAATTCCACTAGCGTGAGTGTGTGCGTGTGTTAAAATTAATTTATTTTATTTATTTAAATAAAAAAGGTGGAGCCATGTGGGTCCCACCTTTGTGCGAGTAACATTCTCTCCGTCCATCCAACGTGACTTCTCATGTTCATTAGACGGCCTTAAAATCAGGCCCATTGAAAAGTTGAGTGGGCCATACCACAGGAGACAAGCTATACCTAAAACCTCTTAAATTCATGCTGTGTGGCCCTCTTGAGCTTTGGATCAGAAATATTTTTGTAGTGTCTCTTCATCCTAGTGAGGCACACCTGATGAATGGGCTGGATGGAATATACATGCCATGATGGCCCCACGCACAAACCTACAATTAGTGTTCCCTTTCCTCTCTCTCTCTGGTTTTTTTTTTTTTTTGGCTCGTGGTGTGGCCCACCTGTGTTGCGAATAGAGCAGTTTTTCAACCCAAGAATCTGAAATAGAGGGAGGGGCGGAGCCGATAAGTGGATCGGATGTCCCACATAACATTAGCTGGCCCATTTTAAGAGAGAAACCAAGAATCGAAATTCCTGGCTATAGCTCTCTTTCTCAACCGTTGTTTCATTGGCAGCCTATTGAAAATGCTTCAGAATTTCGGCATTTAATTTGGGAGACTTTTCGTGCAAGGAATGACGACATTTTGGATCACATGAAAGTCTAGTCTAGACGATCACCGGCTTAGGGCCTGGCTTCAGATCCATAGCCCAATCAAATTCCCATGTCAGGCCACGAGGGATATCCCTAGTGATTCAGTCAGCAGGCAGCTTGCTTCCCTTCCTTTTCTAAGTCTATCTCAAGCAGAAGCAGATTGCTATACTCGACCGAACAGCTTCTATACATGCTTTGCTTTGGACGGGTCACCAAAAATATCAGGCAACAGTTATTGGAATCTCTCATATTTCACTTCCTCAGCTGGTTTCCATCGTCATAGTCGGACTCGGACCCATTGCTTGGTGATTAAGGTTGTTAGAGAATATTAGGATATGCAAGTATAACTATTGATAGGCATATGGACAGGATGACACCCAACAAAACCGCTGATAATCGTCGCTGTTTGTTCACCAGCCACTAGGATGGCCCAAATTGAACCCTTTTAAAAACCTGATTCAGGTCCGTTGTATTGATTTTGGAGGTCATATACCTGACTCGAATTTCTGGACCCAAATTTCCTCCACTGCTTTGGACCAAGCTCAATTTAATCTTGGGTCGGGTCCAATAGCCAATCAAGTTATCCAGACTCATGTGCACCTCTAGTTTCAGCTGTACCTGCCATTGAAAGGAAATGAAAAAAGAGACTAGTTTCACCCATCTATGCCGTACATCTTGGGCATCCGCTGTCATATGGGCCACACTATAAATTAGCAATGGTCAATCAGATCTTAGATAGATAAGATGATTTCTAAACATTCGGTATCAATGAAATCTTGAACACTGAAAGTGGACAGTTGTTAGCCTCCTCTCACTGCATGTTTACTAATGCTGCATTTGGTTGAAACAAATATCACAAAATTTCATGATTAATCAGTCTGATTTAGTGCAAGACTGTCAGTTTAAAAAATGGGAAGGGGGTTTTTATTTTCTTTACATCTCCCAAAGCAAGTGTTGGACCCCAAACTGATATGATGCCATGATGGTCAGCAGCTTATACAATCAATGAGTTCTGATCATCATTAAAGAGCATAGTATGCTGACATGCAGGATTCCCAGCATCTGTGGCCCCCAGTTTGGTGATCCTAGCTGGTCAATCGACAGGGCTCACTATGGTGGGGTTTGACAAAAACTTCCAGACCTTAAGATCCCAATTCTTACTTTCGTAGAAATACTACAACTGTATTATCCACGCAATCTATTTCTAGGCCATTGTGAAGGCTGATCTTCCATTTTGGATGTTTTCAAGAAATCCCCCATTCATCCTAGGGTGCATCAGATCAACGGTTTGGATCGTTGAACCACAGTTGCACATGGATATTACCCTCAGCATCAGCATATTTCTGCTGCAGAGCATGAATCTAAAGTTCTCGTCTGCTGACCTAGACAGATGGTCTAACTGGCATGTGGAGCCAACAACGAGACTATCCATCCAACTCATCCATGGTGGCCTCTAAATAAGACAGCTGAAAAGAATTACAGCAATGCTCAAGGGGCAGCACTGGATGGCTGCAACTTCTGTCCGGAAGACTTTCAGCACATTGCACATCCACACCAAATCCGCCGTCTGGATCAGATAAATGTGGGCGCTGGCTAAAGATTATAGTCTTTCTAGCAATAAAAGGGTCAGGCACTTCCAACATTCTACATAAAAGGTAGCATTTTCATCATCATATTTTATGGCCATCCCAACTCTAACATTTCTAGGGTTTTTGTTATCCCAATCCAAAGAAAAAAGACTGTGTCATCATATAATAAATTCCTCAAAGACCGAGAGGGACTACATTCCACACTAGACAAAGGTAGTTGAAAAGAATGATAGGGAGAAAAATACAAGCACCCATCATCACATCATTTTATCTGTATCAAACAATTAGTCTCCAAAAGAGAGTCAAATCTCCAGAAACTGCTCCTCCCTTGTTTTCAATTACCCGCAGCAAGCTGACTTCTCAGGCAATTTACCGTCACCAGCCTGGTCCGGTTTGTTGATCTTGATCGTGGGAGCCTGCAATCATAAATGACAGAATTCATCGATGCTTAGGATTAGAAATGCAGAAGGAAAAGATGGTTAGCCAAAATTTCAACAAGATGGTATTCGGAGACGAATAATATTTCGTTGAGATTCCATTCTGGGTGGGGAATCAGCTAGATGACATGCTACAGCTGAGCTGTCCCGAATGGGTCCCACTGACTGTGATGAAAAGATACCATGGTATCTTACCAAACAAACCCTTAACAAGGATACATGGGGGCCCAGAGCCCAGTGAAAGATGGGAGTTCTCTCAACTCTACCACTATCTCCACCGAAGCACTCAACAGCGTTTACACCCATCAAACAGGGGAGAGGTGGTCCAAAAATCATGATGACTTGATATACTGCCTGCCAAATTGGTGCTTGGTGGAATTTTTCACCCATTAAATTCGGACCATTGCTCATTTTTCAGTCAACTTTTTTCTCGTGGTAAATTTGGAAAGGGCCCATTTGGAAGTAGTATCCTGAAATTGAGATTGCTACCATACTCTTGTGGTACACATGCCAATGTGAGACAAGTGATATGGCCCAGATTCAGCTGCAAATATGCTACATTTCAGCCTATTGTGCCCTTTATGATCCACAATAGCAACATGTGTCAAGCTGAGCATGTGCCACACATGCAGCATGGAATATCGTGAGCCCCATATGTGCCACATGTGCCTCATACATATTAAAAAAAGCTTGCATGAACCATTTATGCAGCTGTGCATTTTCAAAAACTAAACATACATCACGTGTTAAGTTTTCAATGTGCATATGAACCCGTGCCAAATAATCCTTATTCTAGGTGTTTGTCAAACAACATGAGAATAACTAATCCAAGACATGACCACACCAAACAATACCCAGATGAGACCATGACTAAACTTTTGCTGCTGCCTAACGGGACCTACGAAAGTTTGGGCGGTTTGGGTACCCAAAGTCATGTTAGGCAGGCACCCTTTCCCATTCCCAATTGTAAGTGAGATAAGAATGGTATCTAGCCCACTTGCTCCTTGGGTGGATCACATCCAAAACATCTCAAAGCACAAAACTTCCAAACAGTCCCTGAGTATGATTGCAGTGATTTTTAGGCTATAGCTTGTTCATGTGGATCAAGAGGTCCAATCATAATGTTAAAGATGGGTGAAGCACCCGCATAGATAGGCTGGCAAGCCTTGCTAGCAGAACTCCAAAAGCAACAAACATCAAGAAAAAAAACAACACTTACCTCAGCTTTGGAGTCCGTTTCTGCGAGCCTTTGCTTAATGTCCCTTGCTATCGAAAAGAAAACCTGCTCCACATTTAAGTTCGTCTTTGCGCTCTGTATCGGAGGATTTTTTTTTTATTTTTTTATTTTTTTCAGTACAAAGCAAAAGCTACCGATTTGAAAAAATAATAAGAAGAAAAAAATACAAAATCACGTGGATGTTCACTACTTACAGTCTCAAAAAACTTGATGCCATACTCATCAGCAAGTGCTTGGCCCTTTGAGGTAGGCACAGCCTTGAAAAGGGGAATGAGAAGGAGATAATCTTCAGTCGTTGGTAATGGAATATAGATTCAGTAAACAATTGACAGAAGGTAGGGGGTCCATCTGTGTGTCCGATCACAGCATTGAGATCATGAGTAGGGTGCAACTGGGCTAGACTGGCCGGCTGGCCCAGCGCAAGTGCAGCCCATTTTGGGTTGGGTTCTCAGGCTGAGGCTATAGGCCATGAAACCCAACATGAGTTTCATCACCGAATAACTAATCAGTCTGTACCAGGAATTGAGTCTGACTGAAAGCACGTCAGCCAGCCCTAGTTATTTAACATGTGGCTCAGCATTTGGCTGCTAGATGCGGCCTGGGCTGATTCCTTACCTCACAGGCCAGGGCTGGGCTGGGAATTGGAACCTTACCTGTGGATTAAACCTGAAAACTGATGCTTTACCCTCCATGCTAGGCTGGACTGGGCCTAGGTTCAAATCATTTGTACATGGATTAGACCAGAACATGCTCTGGCCTGGCCCAGGTGCAACCATAGTCATGTGTTGAAATTGTAGGATCCTAATCATCACTCAGCCCATATGCAGTTTCCACTGGGCCCTAAATCCTTATTTGTGTGGAGCATTTAGTTCAGTGATCCAGACCCTTGATCTGACGGGCCCGCCCGACCATGGATGGCCAATGGCTCAAACGCCTCCCAGACTAGGATATCGTAGTTATGACTCATGAGTTGTAGGGTCCTGAATCTCAGCCTATATATGTTTTCACTGGTTCCCGATTTTGTACCTGTGGAACCCATGGTTCAGTGACCAGTTGATCTGATGGACCCCCCCCCCAACACACACACACACACACATGGGTGGGGTATTTCCCCAAAGCCCCTGAGACTGTGAGATCCTAGCCATTCAATAAGAGGTCTATAAGTAGACATCTCCTAAAATAACATAGCAAGATCCACATTCAATGGAGAAGGGCCAAAGATCAAAGTGTCAGGATTTCCAACAAGGGAAACCTTGGGGCATTCCCTATCCAGGGTGGAGCCATCAGTTCAATGATCTGGATCACCGAATCATAGGTGCCCCACGTGTAAAGAACTAGGAGGCCATTAAATTGTACATTTTCTGAGGCTCAGGACGCTGTTCTTTGTGATCACTGAGACAGAGAGATACAGAGGGTGGCAAGGTGCAGCCGAGCTGAATATACCCTTTTGCTTTCATCCATATCAGCCTTGTTCCCCACCAGAATCTTGTTGACGTTGTCAGAGGCATGCTGTTCAATGTTCCTGATCCAGTTCCTGATGTCTGCGTATGTAGGACGAATCTTGATGAGAATCAGGAGAGAAGGAGAAAATAAATCATGCCATATGAAATTCAAAGTAATGAGAGAAGTCGATACTGTTAAAGGACGACTCATCAGTAACATCGTAAACCAGCAGGATACCCATGGCTCCCCGGTAGTATGCTGCAGTTAAGAAAGTTCCACAAATAAAGGTCAACCCCATAAGCTCCCCAAAACACCAAAATGTAGATTGCATCAGACAGAGAGAGATTGGTTATCCTTGAGAACTATAAATCCTCTCTACTATGGGTAGAAAGCACGGGGTCAGGGCCACAACTTGGAAAGTGATAGTACCCTCCATGTTTCATGTGTCCCATATATCAGCAGACAGAAAAGAGCTATAGAAAGCTACTGTTGTTCTCTCGGATAAGTAAACCAGACCTCTACATCAAAAGACCAACATACATAAATGTGGGTAATCTACCTGTTGTGATTGTCCTGAAACGCTCTTGACCAGCTGTATCCCAAATTTGCAGTTTGATCCGCTTGCCATCAAGCTCAATGGTTCTTATCTTAAAATCAATGCTGCATGAGAAAGCACGACTTTGTAGTATCAGAAAACAATAAACAAACTGGGGCCCATTTGGATGACCCTCACCAAGTGGGGCAGCTTGGATACTCCTGCCCAAGTTAACATCAGTTAAGTTTCAGGTCAGGCCTGAAAAGCAACTGATACTGATTTGGAGTGGAAAGAGGGGAAACCAATTCCAGCATTAACCATGTGTCAGGCAATGATTATCAGTTTGATCAGAATAACTAAACCACTTGCAATTTGGAACCACAACATAGAACTGTGATTATCAGATCACAGATCACGCACCCGATGGTAGTAATAAAACTGGTGGTGAAGGAACCATCTGAGAAGCGCAGAAGAAGGCAACTCTTACCAACACCTGCAAAAGTCAACCATATGAGAAGCCAAAGTTTTTTTTTTTTTTTGAAAGGTAAGAAACTTTATTGAAAGAGTAGGAAAAAACCAAAAAGAGTAAACCTTCAAAGACGAGACACAGAAATATGAGAAGCCAAAGTTGGCATGATCAATTCTCTTACAATTTACTGCAACCATATTGAATTGCCAATGCAAATTGTTAGTTGTGTCAAGTGTATGGCATTTTGTCAGAACTTCTCTTAGAGTTGTTGATGTTGTTGGCAGGGAATTACTGGGAAAGGATAGAACCCTTGAGACACGGGTTTTCCCTAGAAAATGTTAAGGAAGGCCAATCTAAGACAAGTCTTTGAAAAGCTTTGGTCGTGTCAAGACATCAGGTCTGAAAAATCAGCTTCGAAGACACAGGGACAAATAGGTTGACATGGAAGCATGAAGCGGCAAGCATGAATACAGACCCACGTGAAGAAGACACCAAGAGCTTTTTAATTATCCTGGAAAGATAGTGGGGTCCCCATCCCCTTTCTTCTTTTTCTATGTGTGCAGGTATATATGTGTTAGGAGGTGGGTCCCATTTAATTTCTTAAAGGTCTTTCTTAAAAAAGATAATGCACTTTATTAAAGACCAAATGGCCAAAAAGAGAACAACAAAACAAAACAAAAGAAAGAGAAAAACACCCACTGTCCCTCAGGGCACCCAATCCCTGATATACAAAATAACCCGACTGATAACCCCCTCTACAGAGCCACTCCTATTACGGAAACAACGATTGTTCCTGTCACCCCAAATCGACCACAAAACAAGGAGGAGCAACCCTCCACCTGCAACTGCCCTTCCTTCCAACCCCGCCACCATGCCAAGAAAGGAAGTAGCCCTCGATGAAACTCGCCATCACCTAGGAAACACGAAGGAGGATAGAGCGGTGGACCAAACTTCCATAGCGAAGGGGCAATGAAGGAACTAGTGATAGGCCAAATTCACATCTCTAAGGCAGAGAAGACAAATATCTGGCACCCCCATTGCTCTTTTTGCAAAGGTTGTCGATGGTGAGGATCATATTCCTTGAGCAAGCCATGCAAAAGCCGCCACTTTAAAAGGAGCACCATGGGACCAGACAGGACCAGTATGACAATAGGAGACAGAATTCCCATGCGGCACAATGAGTGGGTTGAAAGGCCTCACTGAAAAAAAATCCCTTGTTTATCCTTTAGCTACACCAGCGTATCATTTACTTGTAGAGAAGGTTGGAACCCCTGCAAGTGAGAGAGAAGCAACACCATGTCATTGAACTAAGAATCAGACAAGGTCTGACGACAAGGAGGAACTCAAACACCCCAATTCCCTGAAACTGAAAACCAGCAGCCAATCAAAATATCGGCATAGGCAGGCCAGGGAAGGGAAATCATCTCGAAGTGAGGATTCCCCGCACCGGACATCTTCCCAGAATCTGACCCTCGACCCATTCCTTGAAAGCCCAAGCCAGAAAACACTTTACTCACAATATGAGCGACCACTTTCCAGATGAAAGACACTCAATACAAAGATGATTCCTTAATCCACTGGCCCGTGGCAGAAGAGCCATATTTTCCAGCAACAATGGATCTCCAACTGCCCTCCGTGACAACAAATCTCCAGACTCATCGACCCAAGAGGGCAGAATTCACCTCATCAAGAAGATGAAATGCAAACCCAGAAGAGATTCCAACAACATCTCTTTTCCTTTTTTCTTTTATGGCATGTGATCATGGGTTGGTGGGAGGTGTGTAGACATTCATTGCAAGTCTCAAAAAATAGGAAGAAACAGCCACTTACAAGAAAGAGAACACTATCTAGTGTTGTTGTTTCTTGTTGGCTTGGCCGGATTCCTAGAATTTATGTGAGAAATAAGAGTGGGTTGGAATGAAAGGGGGAGTGTGCAAATAGAAGTTTGCCTCTGTTCATTATGATATACTACACCTATCCCTACTCTTGTGTTTCAAATTTCACTATCTTGGTTTGATTCTTAGAAGCCAGGAGAAGAGTGAGAACAAGAGTACGCACTAGTGGGGAAGTGCAGAGAAGCAGTACCTCTTTCTTTTGTTCAGTATGAAATTCTCAATTTCATCTTGCAGTTCCAGGACCCTAATCCTAAAGGTTACCCGGTGTGGGTCGTTCGATACATGGTACGGGAACAGGTTCACGGGGAGCTACTTCCTCCCCTACCAAGGTATCCCGTATCGGTATCGGTTGCCGTAACGGTGCCCTCAGAAACCGATACAGATACGGGGGCGTAACGGCGATATAGGGGCGTAATGGCCCGTAACGGCGCAAAATTTTTTTTTTGTCAAAAAAATATGAAAAAATATGGATTAAATCCGGAATATTCTAAGCATTCCAAATATGTATTCATTTATAAATTGGAACATGTTTGTAATGGTGTAACGGTCCACTCTTTGGTGAGAAGTTGTATCGGACTGTCTGATGAATTTATGAACCAGATAACATGAATTTGACTACAAAATTCATATATTTAATTCTCTAACTATCTACCATTAATGATAGATATATTAGAATGAATGTAATATGAAAATATCTTACATTTAGGTGTTTGCAATTATTTTTGAGGGTTAAAATTCATACATAAATAGAAATATATATATATAAAATGGCACCCCAAATATGTAAAATGCATATTAACATGTTCAACTATGATTATCACATCATATGACATCATTAAAACAACAAAAGAATTATTAAAAAATGATTTTTTGAATTTTCAAAAAAAGGGCCAAAATAAATGCGTAAATAGAAAAAAATATTAAAAAAATATAAAATAGCACCCCAAATATGTAAAATGCACATTAACATGTTCGACTATGATTATCACATCATATGGCATCATTAAAACAACAAAAGAATTATTAAAAAATAATTTTTTGAATTTTCAAAAAAAGGGCCAAAATAAATGCGTAAATAGAAAAAAATATTTAAAAAATATAAAATGGCACCCCAAATATGTAAAATGCACATTAACATGTTCTACTATGATTATCACATCATATGACATCATTAAAATAGCAAAAGAATCATTAAAAAATGATTTTTTGAATTTTCAAAAAAAGGGCCAAAATAAATGCGTAAATAGAAAAAAATATTTAAAAAATATAAAATGGCACCCCAAATATGTAAAATGCACATTAACATGTTCTACTATGATTATCACATCATATGACATCATTAAAATAGCAAAAGAATCATTAAAAAATGATTTTTTGAATTTTCAAAAAAAGGGCTAAAATAAATGCGTAAATAAAAAAAATATTAAAAAAAATATAAAATGGCACCCCAAATATGTAAAATGTACGTTAACATGTTCTACTATGATTATTACATCATATGACATCATTAAAACAGCAAAAGAATTATTAAAAAATGATTTTTCAAATTTTCAAAAAAAGGGCCAAAATAAATGCGTAAATAGAAAAAAATATTTAAAAAATATAAAATGGCACCCCAATTACGTAAAATGTACATTAACATGTTCTAGTATGATTAACACATCATATGGCATCATTAAAACAGCAAAAGAATCATTAAAAAATGATTTTTCGAATTTTCAAAAAAAGGGCAAAATAAATGCGTAAATAGAAAAAAATATTAAAAAAATATAAAATGGCACCCCAAATATGTAAAATGCACATTAACATGTTCTACTATGATTATCACATCATATGACATCATTAAAATAGCAAAAGAATCATTAAAAAATGATTTTTGAATTTTCAAAAAAGGGCTAAAATAAATGCGTAAATAGAAAAAAAATATTAAAAAAATATAAAATGACACCCCAAATATGTAAAATGTACGTTAACATGTTCTACTATGATTATTACATCATATGGCATCATTAAAACAGCAAAAGAATTATTAAAAAATGATTTTTTGAATTTTCAAAAAAAGGGCCAAAATAAATGCGTAAATAGAAAAAAAATATTTAAAAAATATAAAATGGCACCCCAATTACGTAAAATGCACGTTAACATTTTCTACTATGATTAACACATCATATGGCATCATTAAAACAGCAAAAGAATCATTAAAAAATAATTTTTCGAATTTTCAGAAAAAGGGCTAAAATAAATGCGTAAATAGAAAAAAATATAAAAATGGATGGACGATAACCTATAACCTACAACATTAACCTATGGTGTGGTCCACCTGGGATTTGGATATTACTAATTTTTTGGATCTGGACCTAAAATGATGTGGCAAAATGGATGGACGATATGGATAAAAAATATATATCATGGTGGGGCCCACTCGGGTCAGATTGGATGGAAAATAAATGTTACCGTGCGCCCTACAAATTGTTTAACCGTGAAAATCATTATTTCCGCTGCTATTTTTGGTGTGGTCCGGATGATCTCTGGATATAATTCATTTTTTGGGGGGTGCTCTAAAATGATCTCTGAAAATTGATGGACGGTGTAGATGTAATAAATACATCACTGTGGAGCCCATATAACTTTGATCTCCTTTGAACCGTTCGTACAACTCATGCTCGGTGACTCGGGTGCTCGCTCTTTGCGTGACACGTATACAAAAAATTCCGCTGAAATAAAATAAAATAAAATAAAAATGGAGAGAAACCGAAAAGAAAAAAAAAAAAGAGGGAAAGAAAGAGAAAAGAAAAAAAGACTAAAGGGAAAAGAAGAGATTGAGAGAGAGAGGAAGAAGAAGAAGAAGAAGAAGAAGAGGAAGCAATACAGAAGAGAGCATGCCAAATGTGAAGAATTTCACTGCGAAAGAAAAGAAGAAGAAAAGAAAGCAAAAAAGGTACCTTTTTTTTTTTTTTTTTCTTCAGGTCCGTAACAGCCGTTACGGGGCTGTAATGGCCGTTATGGCCCGTAACAGCCGTTACGGCCAAAATTCATAACGGCCGTTTTGACCCAGATCGCGTAACGGGTCCCACTTACGTTATGCCACGGCCGATACGTAACCGATTTGGCACACCCTGTCCCCTACATGGTATGCTGGTTTGGGATCAGGGTTGCTCCGGTACATACAAAAAGTGTATGCACTTTATACATGCAATAACAAATGTTATTATTATATATCCGGCATGCATAGTATCATATTATATACATGTTACCGATCAATCAAAGCATAAACCGCTATGTTATAAATATAAATTCACATTAATTTACCAAAAAATTATAATTCATATTACAACCTAATATACACTACGACTAGAGTACAGAACCATGATTTCAGGGACACGGATTGTGTCCTACCCCCGCCCATCTCCAGCTGGGAGCGGGCAAGGGCTGCGAGTGGCCACTGTGGTGTATGGGTTTTATCCACACTGTTCATCCATTTTCCCCATCATCTCAGGAATTAGACCCAAAACTCAGGCAGATTCAAGACACTGGTGGACCACGTAGTGAGAATTAAACTCTTGCCATTGAAAATTTCTTGGGGGCCACAGAAGTCATGGATCGTGCTGATATTTGTGTTTTCCCTTCATCCAGGTCTATGTAACTTTATGAGTAGTTCGGATGGCAAATAAACATCACAGTGGGCCCTAGGAGAGTTTCAACGGTGAGCATCCTTATCACCGCTGCTTCCTGTGGTGTGGTCCACTTGAGACTTGGATCTTCCTAAACTTTGGTCCTATTCCATAAAATTCCATGGAGAAATGGATGAACGGTGTGGATAAAACCCATACATCACGGTGGCCACTCGGAGCCCCTGCCCGTTCCCAGCTGGAGACGGGCAGGGGTAGGACACAATCCGCGTTCTGATTTCAGGTTGGCACTCGGTACCAACAAAGAGGCAGATTGCAAATAACCCATAATCCAGATCGCATGTTCAGAACGGAAAATATAGGGTTTGGTGATTTAGGTACATTGGTTTTACCCACCAATTCAATTAGGGCAATTATACAATAGCATTTTCCATACAGAAAATTCTCATGCTTGTCCTGTCCCTAAGTCTCGGTTTGTTCTTAGAAGCTAGGAGAAAACTCTCATGTTGAATGACAAATGAGGTCCAGTCAGGCAAAAAGGATGACAAGAAGCCTTGAAATATTTAGAAGATCAAATTAATGCAGTTCCTGCTGCATCAGGATGCTCGACCACATGAGCACTTGGATGGAAATCTTGGATTTAATGAGCCAAAAATGAGGATCTCCCCGCCCCTCCCACCCACCCCCCCCAATGATGTCTGACAGTCTGGTGTCATCAAAGTTGACAGTAATCAGTGGATCTTGATGACCAACAGTTTGAAGATCTTATCCGGGCCCTTGAGGGCAGTTGAGCTGGATGTGTCAATGTTGTGGATTTTCACAGCCAATGACAACTGGACGAGTTTCTAGGTTGGATGATGAAGGAAAAACAAAACTTCAGATTGAAGGTAGTTCGGACGAGAAAAAAGGTTTTAAGTTTAACAGCTGTGGGGAATAAAATCCTCACTTACAGTCATCTGAAGACTAGAGAATTAAGTTTGGCGAATATGTGCTTACATTATGTGTCACAAGGATGAAGAGACAGCAGATCATCTTCCTCTTCATTGCTCAAAGGAATCTTCTGCTAGGCATGTTTTTCCTTGACCTTTTCAAAAAAGGTTTGGGTGTGCCTGCAATCGGTCAAGGATGTGTTTTATCAGGTATTGTCGTGCCTTTGGAACTAAGGGTAAGATTCTTTGATGAAGGGCTTTTTAGGCCGCTCTTTGGAGCATTTAGCTTGACAGAACTAGTAGAACTTTATCAGAATTTGGTCTCTTTGACTTCTCATATTGTGGAGAACTTCAAAATTTCCATCTTCCATTGGACACTTCTCTAGGAGTTCAGCAGAAGCGGTCAACATCATCAGAGAAGGGTGCCTGCATACTCCCCACGGGTGTATTCCATTAATTTTGACAGCAGCTTGTTGATAATACTGGTTAAATTGACTGTATATTTTGTACCTTTTTAGGCTTGGCCTTTTTAAAAAAAAATAATAATATTATTGCTGATTAAAAACGAGATTCCTCAAAGAGATTTTGTTTAAATGCTTTGGATTTACAGCTATCTTATGACAACCAAATGCCTGGTCATCTAATCAGTGACACACATGCATGGATTAACAACTACAACCTTTATGGGCATGATGCAAGATGGATGAGAAACAAGAAAAAATGAGGAAAGGATTAGATTTTTGCACATATACACACATTTGATTGTTTTAGGATTCTCCCCCTGTAAGATTATTTCTCCCTAAACTCACAATTTTCTGTTCCCATCTGCTTGCCATAAGGTATCTACAAGAACAAATATGGAAAAACTCATTTATTCTAAATTACGAAAAGAATACTAAACCCTAAAACAGCACACAAAAATTGATGCAAACGCTTGCATTGAACCTTGATTCGAAAAAACTAAAGATTGATGCAAACCCCAAAGGGGATGCGGAGGTTCAAAGTTTTTTTTTTATTTTTTTGAAAGCTAAGGATCGAAGGAAGACAAACAAGAATATAGAGAAGAACCCTAACAATCCTCTAATCAAGTGCTAGAAATCGTGAAAACTCCTCAAATCTTCATTAGAGATACAGAAAAACAAAAGAACTCGAGAACCTTTTATTTCCAAGATATCATCCTCCTTTACAACTCCAAACATAGCCTTATATAGGTTTCAACAAAAGTAAAAAAAGCCCTAATTATGAAAAAGACTAAATTACCCCTAGAAATTAGTCACCAACCTATGGGCCTTCCCTAACTTGGCCATTACTCTTTTAAGGAGCATCAAAACATGTGATATCCAGTTCATTTGAAAGCTTACTCAACTGAATATCAAATAGGACTGGTTTCGTGTCATTTAGACATTGTATGATGCCCCAAAAGTGGCACTCTAAAAGATTGACAAAATTACAAAAGAAATTAAATACTAAATCTAACCCTAGAATAAGGAAAGCAAATAAATCTTATGGATTTGAAAGCCATCTGATTGACCTCACCAGCTGTAGAACGAAATTTGACCCTTGATCTCATCAAACCATGGATATGGCCCAGATCATCAACCCAATCTGAACGGTCAGATTCTTTAGATCTTCAATCAATCGGCTTGTGTGGCCTTTTTTCTGTTTTTTTTTCTTTTCTTTTTAAAAGGCTGTGTGGCCAATTTGTTGCATCATATATGGACACGAATCTCTCCCTTTCTTCTATTCTCTTATGCTTATCACTTTCTTATCCCAAAAGATATCAATGTATCTGTTAAAGATCTTCTAAGATACAAATCTCTCGTAACAGAAAACCATCAATATGACTTAATATCCCCTTGAAGATCCCTCAAGACACAAATCTCCTAAAAGGGAAGGCTATAAATGAAAAATAAGATCCTTTACTTGGAATTGATTACTGAAGGCAATGAAAGGGACCTAATTTTGGACTCCTAAATCCTAATAAAATCCATCATAATCCTTACTAACAAACACTCCAACGAATCACGCAACAAGCAGAAAAAAGGATCCCAATCTCTTAAAAATATCTAAACACAACTCAATACATGGGTCCCACCAACAGGCCATAGTACCCAAAAAATTGGGCTTTTAGGGCCCACATCTTCATTCAGCACTGCTTCGTATGATCATTGCAGCTTGGATTATCCCCCATTGTGTTGCAATCCAATTATTGAATTGATAAGATCCAAATACCTGACTTGCAATAATCGACAAAGAACACACCCGCAAGAATATTTGAATAGAAAGGGATAAACAACTTTACGGAAATTGAAACTAATTCACTTCTTACCAACACTTGAATAAAACATCACAAAACTCTACAAATGTTAAACCACCCCCCCTAGAACATCCCCCTTCTACAGATCCTAAAAACACCTTAAAATCCCTATGTGTAACCTTAAATAGTAAAAGTGAATATAGGAACTTGTTAACTGTAATTGACCTATGTAATAGACTATTAGTTAGAAAGTGCTTCATTTGTGATCAACATACATAATAGTCTATTACATTGCGCTTGTGAGAGTTTTATGCTCAAGTTCGCCTACATGGATAAAGAAGGGTTGCGACAGGTCAGCAACCAACATCAAAACTTATGCCAAATTTTCCAGCATGAATCCAAATTTCTTTTGGAAAAGGATTCATGTAGCCAACCCCAGTTAGTTGGGATAAGGCTTAGGTGAAAATGATGTCCCCAAAATCTTTAGAGATTCATGAAAATCAACAACCATATCTTCAAAATTAGCACCCCTATCTTCCAAAATTTGTTAATGTTAATCTCTGAAATTTAGCCCCCAAAAGCTAGTAGCAAACAGCCCAAAATTCAGCACATGTTCGACCCATTTTGGGCCTTGGCCTACATCACACCAGTTGGAAGGAATACGATCCTGTATACCTACTTATCAACCCCAGTTAGTTGGGATAAGGCTTAGGTGAAAATGATGTCCCCAAAATCTTTAGAGATTCATGAAAATCAACAACCATATCTTCAAAATTAGCACCCCTATCTTCCAAAATTTGTTAATGTTAATCTCTGAAATTTAGCCCCCAAAAGCTAGTAGCAAACAGCCCAAAATTCAGCACATGTTCGACCCATTTTGGGCCTGGGCTACATCACACCAGTTGGAAGGAATATGATCCTGTATACCTACTTATGCAGTGGGAAGGAATTAATTGCCTTCAACAGCTTAATTTTTTTGTCTTGCTTCAAGATTAGCCATGATATTCAATCCATCTAGCCGGATGGCTTAGGACACGATAATGCAAATATCTTTCAATCACGTAGGATTTTTCTTTCCAACATGTCCTAGGGACACGAAGGTAATTCCACGACCTTCCAAGAAATACATGGCATGCATTCATCAAAGCCACATCACACCAAACCTCATCATACCCAACTTCAATGGAAAAGGAAATCAAGCATGTTATATTGATTTCATTCCTATTCCGAGATACGCCACTCAAGGAGGTTGGCTAAGCCTCAACATCTTTTATTTTTCCACCATCATCTTTGGCACGTAAATGCAACTGTCGTTGGTGATCACCAAGTTCCAGGCTATCCCTTGCACTGTGCACATTATCATGAAGGCATTGGTACTGCTCCAATCTCCTTCTGCTGAAGATTTTGTAAACAAAAAAATGTCTTCCAAGGATATTTGACATTCCATCTGTGTAAAAACTCCTCCATAATTGTCTCTCCAACACTACCACCATCAGGGTTTCTTTCACCACATTCATCATCTTTCTTATTCTCTATTAACTAAAATTAATCTTCTTCTTTTTTTCAAAAAAGAATTTTATTCATATTGGCAAGATTTACAGGAGCCTGAACAGCTATTTCGGGCACCCCACAAAGGGGGCCTATCATATGACAAAGAAAAACCCAAAAAAAAAAGAGGAAAATTAAGACCTCTTCCTAATGGAACCCAACTAAAATTAATCTTTGAATTACATTTTCGGACACTCAAAGAACCGGTGCCCAAATTTGAAGCACTTGTAGCACCTTGTTTGATCTTTGTTTATGTCCGAAAGGTGGCTTTTGATCTTGCATGGGGCCCAGCACGCCTATCTCTGAATCAATAGAGCATCCTTGGGACATCGATTGTATAGTTAAAGAGATTAAGCGCCTGGTAGGGGCTATAAACATGTTGTTCATCTCCTCTATCAGGTTGCCCAACCCTCACATTATTGATCTTTCATGGGGCCCAGCACGCCTATCTCTGTATCAATAGGTCAACCAACCCTCATCATCATGAATCAATCGATCAGCCAACCCTCATCGTCATTTTAAAAATTGGGCCCCCGATTACTTTATTTGGACAAGAAAATGAGGAAAATCGGATTTTCCCAATTTCCCCAAAAAATTTCCATTTTGATTCTCTAATCTTTCGATTTTCCACTCAAATCTTTATCGATGCATGAGAATCATGCATAGACATGGATTGGCAAGAAATCTATGCAAAAACAACAACAAAAAAACACAAATTTCTACAAATTCTCACACATTGGGGGTTCTGGCCTACGAACCTTTATATCTTTGATTTCTCCCCCAATAATCTGTTTGATTCAAACGACTTCAAAATGAATGATCGAAATAAAGTCCCAAACAAGATTATTTATAATATTAAAAAAAAAAAATCCAAAATCCACTTTTTCTATTTTTATTTTTTCACCCTTTTCACTATTTAAACACCTCCCCCCAACCCAATATTGGCAATAATATCATCAACTAAACGTGAAAAATATTAATAAATCAATCAGTGTTCGAGTCGTCGGTATCGCTACAAATTTCGCTAGCTAGAGATAAAGATACAATATCGTTATCGCCAATAACCAGAAATGCGGGAGATACATGGGAAAAAGATTGAATTTTATAGTGAAACTTAAGGAAATGTCTAAATACAAATATTTGCATATATATTTAGTAATAAAAAAAAAATTGCACATGGAGTGCATACACAATAAGTTTTTATTTAATAGGAGCTTAAAACCATGTGTTGTCGTAAGAAATCAATCTAATAAGAACACAACAATGGCTTAAATCCCATTAAATCAATGAATAAGCAAACAAACATGCATAATGTATGCATACATTACACATCAATGCATAAACAAACATAAACCACAACACAAATGCATGATGATCCAACCATCACATCCCATCCCATCCATCCGACCATCCCATCTCATCCATCCATCAAACCATCTCATCCATCCAATTATCAAAACATCCATCCATCCATATCATCTATCCATCCAAACAACCATCCATATCATCTATCCATCCAAACAACCATCCATTCATCTAACCATCCAACCATCCGACCATCCCATCCAACCACCCATCCCATCGATCAATCTATCCATCGCCCATCTAACCATCCAACCATTCATCCATCCCATCCAACCATCTCATCGATCAATCTATCCATCTCGTCCATCCAACCATCCAACCATTAGATCCGTCCATCTAATCATCCAAACATCCATCCATCCCATCCCATCCATCCATCCAACCAACCACTCATCTAACCATCCCATCCTATCCATCCAAACATACATCCATCCATCCATCTCATTTATCCATCCAACTAACCATCCATCCATCCCATTTATCCATCCAACTAACCATCGATCCAATCATACAACCATCTTTTCCATCCAACCATTCATCCAAACATCCATTCATCCCAACGATCCATCCAACCATCCAACATATTTTTTATTTTATTTTAAAAAATATTTAAACAGATTTTTTTAGCAAGTGTCCACCAATCAAGAGGTGCCATGCGTACAATTTCTGTCTACCCGTGTATCAAGCATCACACACTGCTCGAGTAACATATAAGCCTCTTTAAAGACAACACCCCTTTTCATGCTCATTTTATTAAAAGGTCAAAAAACAGCCTTTTCCTGGCTCATTTATTAAAATGTCATAAAACAGCTTTTCTAGGCTCGTTTATCGGGAGGAGAGAGAGCATTTTTAGCTTATTTTTCAAATGAGAGAGAAAGAGTTGCAGCAGCTAAAGAAGAAGAAGAAGAAGAAGAAGAGGAGGAGGAGGAAGAAGACGAAGCAGTGGAGCTTCTGATGAAATTCCCTCCCCCTTCCTCATTTTTTCTATTATTTTTTTATTTGTAGGCTGTTTATTCAAACAACAGTTTGTTTTCGACCTGGTGCAATAACCAGCGAGGAAATGTCAATTTCTCCACCAAATCAAAACTCTAATCCAACATGCTTTCGTAAGAAGTGCTGAAAATTTCTGCTTAACTAAGATCCACAAAAAAAAAAAAAAAAAAGATGTTTCGATTTTTTTTCATAATTTCAGAGGTATTTACGGTCCTTGTTTTCTTGCGGGTGTCAACATCCACCGAAAATATCGCCCATTTTATCAACAACTCTCGACTTTTGTGGTAGATATGCACAAATATCGGTGATAAAATGATGTTTTATTGATATTAGCGATAATATCGCAATAATATCGACGACATTTGGAAGAGAAAAGATATAAGCGGTATTCGGTGTCGCAAGTCCTTCGACAACGATATTATCGGCGATAAAACGATATTATCGCCGAAAATTAAAACACTGGAATCAATGATATATTGCCAATACCTAGAAATCCTATGATTAAAGTGAGTTTCGATATCACCAAACTGGCAACATCTATATTATCACCAAAAACAAGGACACTAACAATAATTATAAAAATACTTATCCAATGTCTATACAAACTTGGAAAAAATAGCTTTGAAAATGAAAAGAACTACGAAGAACACAAACTCAATAAAGTCAAAGATGGCCCTAGCAGATTAGGACAGCAATGATTGGAGGTAAGAGCAATAGGAAGTAGAAGCAAGATTCCAAAGCAGGCGTAACACCTAGGGTAGAAGGCACCTACAACCAAGATATGAACGGAAAGTGAAAAGAGATGGGTGGTCATCCTTTCAGCCACTGCTCAACAACAACGTGTGTAGAACTTTCTTAATGTCTCCAAAAGATTGGGCATTCTTGGCTAAGATAGTGGGCATAATCAGAGGGTTGGTCTAAAGGTCCCTTCAATAATAGAGAGAATATTTTATAGATAAATCTCGCAATGTCTGTCGTGCAACACATTTGGCAGGAGTAGATTGACATTATATTTAAAGAGGAAATCATCAAAGCCATTGAAAAAAATCATGAACTTTGTCACTCGTTAGAATGTGGTTGTAAAGTAACCTTGGGGTAGGAATGCTAGATTTGAATCACATTGTAAGTTGAATGCCCAAGGATATTGTCATTATCATCGTAGCATTTCTCCCAGCAATTTGGGGTCGGCTTTTAAATGGTGGATTAGCAAAGGTTTTACAATAGGCTACTCATCAGACATCCTTCCTTTTAGCTGGGCTCTTGGAAATCATGCAGAAGCTCACCCAATATTGACCCCCAGCACAACTATTACATGCACACCACAAGGCCATGCAAGTAATTTGGGGCATGTTTGGCTTTCCAATTCCGGTGTAATTCAAAGTAAATAAGCCATCATAACATTTCAAGTTGTTTGTTTAAGAGAGAATTACGAGTTACGGCACAAAAAAAGAGAGTCAAATACACCTGTAAAGTAAACAGGTAAAGGAAATTGTAATCATTACATTTTTTCCATTATAAAATTACTATTTTTACAATAACTCCCATGTAAAACAAACAATGATAGAATATAATCATTGCAATCAAACGTACGTGATGTCATCACACAAGTATAGGGGTAAGTAATCATTACCCATTTCCAGCCAATTACCATTGTAATTGGAAAACCAAATGCCCCCCTTAGGGTCATAGAGGAGCAATTTCCAAACAAGCCACTAAGCATGAAGCACCCACACATGAAAAGTCCTCAAGTGGTGGTTGCTCATAATATTGACCCCATGCACGGCTAGGCCCCACTGTTTTCTAGGGAACCCACGGATAAATAATTACCAACATGACTTGCATGCATGGTTAGGTCCCACATTATACCTTAGAGCAACTATTGTACCCTTACCTAGAAAAAGGGATTTGCACAATGTTAATGACTAGAGCATCAAGTATCAAACAAGCCTACTGAGCATGAATGGCACATACACACCACCATAGGACCAAAAGTAGAAAGGGGATTTACAAGCAGTTGATATCTAGAGCATGTGGTGCTAGACGGGGGATTTGCAAACAGTTGATGACAGCAGCATGGTGACAATGCCTAACGAGCCCGTAAAGCATGAAATGCATAAATGTACTTCCAATGGACCAAAAGTCAAAAGGAGATTGGCAAACAGTTGATGCCCAAAGCATGTAGTCCCAAACAAGCCCACTAAGCATAATCATGCACAAATGTAACACAATTGGAGCAAAAGTGGAAGGAACATGCTCAAATAGTTGGTTATAGGAAATAATATGAAGCCAACCGACAAATGTTTACCACACAACTCACATGTTAACACAATCATACCTAACAATGCAGTTTAGCTTGATTATTGCACAATATCAGGGAAGCAAATTCACAAACAATTAATGTCTTATCAAAAAGAAAAACAATTAAAGCCACTACATACAAAATGTTAGACAAACTCACAAGGCACAACTGCAGGGAAATTTTTTTTTTGAATGGTGACTGCATAGCCAAAATTGATTGCAAGGTAAAAAACAAATGATAAGAAGAATGATAGCAGCCGGGAGAAATATCATAGGCCCTCCATGGCTAAATTCCATGGGAACCTAGGAACAAAACCTAGGATCAATGTGAATGATAGAGGTGAGTGAAATCAAACTTTCCATCTCAAGCACCATTGGAACCCGGCTTCAAATGAAATCAAAGCTAATTTGTTATCATAACGATTGAAGATCTTTTCGCATGCTTTTGTCGGGAATGTTCATTCAAGATGACTCCTCCAGCATAATCATGTTTGCAACGATCAGCTCATCCATGATGATTAGCATGAATATCAATGAGATTTTGGATTTTATAGTGGTTTTGGGGAACCCTTCAGTCATATTTTAGGGTAGGGAAAGAGAGCTGAATCTCTTGCAAAAAGAGGGTCCTTATATTGGGCAATCTCTACAATCTTGCAGTTATGCCTTTCATGAATTAATGAAATTCTAAGTTACCAAAGAAGGTTAAAAAACCACCAAACTGTGACTACTTTCTTTTTACTAATAAAACTTCACTTTGTTTTAATGAATGAGTGCTTTATTTCACAAAAAAAATAATAATAATAATAATAATAATAACAAGTTCACTGATAAACGCAGAGAAATCAACTAAAGGGGCAAGGCAAAGTAAACAAGTCAAGTTGAGATCTGGCTCTTTCATCAAAATGTAAAGTCGACTGATCCATGCAGCGAGATAATTACCAATAGTGTGAATTGAAAGAAGGGACCTAGGTGAGAAATTGAATAAAATTAAAGCACAGAGTGAACAGAGAGAAAACCTCAAGACAAATAAGCAACATATGTTCAGCTAAAGTAGATAAATTAAATGAAGCATAGCTTGTTTCCTCTCAAAGAATAAGCCACTTAAATCTGCTCAATGTCAGTTGACTTAAGTAGCTATTCAAACATTACCTCAGATATATTGTCTACTTCAGAAGTGAGACCTCAGTGGATTTTAAGACTCCAAATCTAGAAAGACTGAATTACCCAAACATCACAGGGATGATGTTGGATCCCTAGTTTGGTAAAATAGTTCCCATACTAAAGGAAAGCAGGGATACCATGAAAGATGCACCCCACTATCGAACAAGCTACGTCATAATTTATGTCCGAAGTCACAACTGGACCACTTAGTGACCAGATTTTTCCTTCATTCATGTTCTTTCAAAATTCACATGGGCTAATATGGTCATAAACCAAATTGTCATTCAAATTATTTAGTATCATAAATTTGGATTCATCTAGAGAAGTCCTGCTACTTAACTGTCCCAAGAAAACATAAATGTTCCCAAAGTTCCAGTCAAAAATTTCAAATTTGAACTCTGCAATTTCATAATATAATTGAACTATTTTCTTAATGACCTGTTGTGTATGCTTATCTTAATTACTTTGCGCCTTAATCAATGCCTTGGGATGGAAATTGGTAAGGCAATGATGATTAAATATTGTTTGCATCTTATGAGCTACGAATGACAAACATTCATATATAATCACCAAAATCTTGGAAACAAAGTCATATGCCAGCAGTCACTGATAATCATGTGGCTTCTACATTCTTTTGAAAGACAGAACCAAAATGAGGCTTTTGTTGGCTGTCTCAGAGAATATTTTGTAGGATCAAGGGGTGCAAGTCTAGGTTTCTAGAAGTTGGCGATCACTCATCATCCCTTCTTTCTCATTTTTTGTTTCTGGAGTGTTTCTTTCCTTTGCCTAGTCTCCAATGACATTGCCGCTGCCATTCAGAGAGAGATTCTTGTTTCGCTTGGTACTAATAAAATTACCATTGCCATTCAAAGAGAGAGAGAGAGAGAGAGTCGGCGCTTTTTTAATATAAAGTGTTTGTGCGTGCGCACGTGTGTTTGTGTGTGTGTGTGTGTGTGTGTGTGTGAGAGAGAGAGAGAGAGAGAGAGAGAGAGAGAGAGATTGGGCAAGAATCAACAGTTCTACACCTCCTTAGTCCCAAAAACCCATGAAGCTTACTTCACCATAACCAAGTTTTTTTAAATAATATTTATTAAAAACACGTGCAAAGAAAATTGGCTCCATTTACAATGACTGGCAACTCACGAAAAAAAAAAAAAAGGGAGACTAGATGGCAAAAGATCATCAGTCCGTAAACAATGCAGAGTCCTCCCTCCAAAACTACCCTCCAATGATTCTTAACAACACACTTGGAAAACGCTTAATTCATTGGCCCAAGCTACAACTTTACCCAATGGCAAACAAAACGCTTTTTCTACCTAGGTAGCTTTGTTGCAAAAGATTCTATTATTGTGCTCTTCAAGTGAGCCTCTATGCCCTCCAAGGTTTTGATTTTAAGGTCCTAACTCCTAACCCCCACCCCTACCTCCGTAAATTGTATTTGTGCTGGGCATCACCCAAGCCATCACAAAAAGAAGAAAGAACCACCCCACACATATCCTGGCATTGCAAACCTGAAGTATATAATAGATGGCTAACCAATTTCGCAATTAGAAGGCGGAGGATGCAAGTGTGTTTGATTGTCATCTTCCTATTCCTCAAATGATCAAGAAAAGCACTTTATCCTTTCTGACAAGCCAACAAGTGCTAACCCTGTTAAGACCACAACACCACATTGATGCTATCAGAGCCACCTTTCTCATTTCGTTGATTCCTATCAACAACGAAGAGCAGTTTACGGGTAATTTCTCTCATCTCCAGCTGACCCTCCCACCCATGATCATCTTCTATCTGTCCAGCCACTCTGTAGGACTCAGGAACTCGCCCATTTTGACCTCGGTTATGTCTATCCAAAAACCCAGCCCTCGTATCAGTGGGTCTCCACAGACATGGTAGCATAAAAAAATAAAACCCAAGAATTTTCACCCTCGCTGCCTGGTACATACGAGAACAAACTTGTGAAAGGGGACAACACACCACACCCTCCCAGAACCTCATTGTGGATCCACCACCATTGCAATAACAGCCGCCTTGTTGAATTTATGTCCCCCCTAATATCACTTTCCAAAGGCTCGACTCTCCATATTCAGATGTAACCTTAGTACATGAACGACATTCTCGAATGTGGTACTAACACGTGACACCTTCTCGAATTAGGTACTTACACGTGAACGTGCACTCTCTGCCATAGGCTACCTTCCTAAGTCGCAAATTTCTATTACTTCCTAACAAAGCAGTATTCACAAATCACAACAAACTTAGTTAATGTTCAAATCGGAGTAATGCATGGTTTTCTCTCAATCTACCCATGTTGGAATTCAGATGATCCCCAAATCATCTAGAAGGTCTTCAAACCCTATAATGGAGCTGCATGAATGAACATGTAAAATTTGAAAATCCTGTATTATAGCATATGTAAAATGTGAAACCCTTTTGCTATAAAATCCCAACTGATCAGGTAATGGGGGCTGCACAACTGAGGAGGCTACCTTTCATACATCTGGGGGATATTCTTCTTCCTCTTTTTTTTTTTTTTGAAAGATGAAAATATCATTAAAAAGAAAGGGAACTACAAGGAGAAAGTCTGCTGAGAAGGCAGACAGCTATAACACTCCTAAAAAGAAAAAGGTGAAATTCCAAAACCTTCCAAAATCATCTGTTTCCAATTTCACATACTCATATCCATTTTGTTTATATCGCCAAACCAAGGTGACGAAAGAGGAATTCTAACGAGAGATCCCCAATTACCCATCATCTTTGCCCCTTTGAGGGGCAATTTTGAGAAAATATCATGTGGAGAAGTAACCTCACAGAACAGTATTGGACATGATACATACATGCATACACTGGATGTGCTATGAATAGCTTTCTACAATCTCCCTCTCTCTCTTTCTCTCTGAGAATTCAAATGCATGATTGCGAAATTTACAAGACAATACAACTTTACAACCATCTCCACAATTAGCACCTCAAACCCCAAAACAAGGGTCAAGATGGAACAAAATTTCTTTTCAGACACTACAAAATAATTTCCAATGCAATGATATGTAAATAAAAGGAACAATAGCATCCACAAGCCACAATACTATCTTCAATGAAGGTGCAATAGGAATGATATTGGAAGGGAAGAAATCTTGATATAAACCTTCAGGTGAAGTTCCTCCAACACATTAACCAAAATAGAAACTATAAAACAATGTCGGTGATTAATTGAACTCTTGATAAAGGAAAGCCAAGCAAAATCCAGCAACTAGCTCCAGTTGGCTAAGAAATTCATGATAATGAAGATGGGTCAGATGGTATCATTTTAAGAATCCTTGATCATTGATCAATAGGAGACAGGGTCTGAAGAAGGTCCATGATACACAAAAACTGATAAGAAGAAAAGAAATGAAAATGATCTAAATCAAATTGATTTTCTCCTTGAACAATAAAATGCATTTGGAGGCTACATTAGATCATCATTGTCATGGTCATCATCGTAATATCCTTGTCCTGCTTTCCCTAATATTTGGGACAGGCTTTAGATATGAGTTGTTAACCTTTTATGACAAGGCCTTTTCACTATCTCATAGTCGTCACGCAATAAGTTTATGTTGACTTCTTGTCATCATGACCTGCTAGTCTGCTACACATATTTCCTTCTACTGAAAACAAGGATTCCTTCATTTTCTACATTCTATCTTCTTCTTCTTTATTTTTCTTGACTAGATCAACATGACCTGTCATATTGTGACATCAAACAAACGATGGCATCATCTCTCTCGTTTCTTTACATGCATGCACAAACAATGGAATCACCCCTCTTCTTTGTTCCATTCACATATTTTTTTAATACATTATAATGTATAACGTATATTTTCCATAGGGTCAGGATGAATGCAACACAACCATGATTTGCCGAATGCATGCTGAATCGATTCAATGGTGAAGTTCAGCCAAAATAATTGATTTTCTAGTGTTCTCCTAATTTAAACATACCAGCATTAATAGGAACGTATTCTTCGAAACTC